>OY756247.1:19538762-20883362 GCA_963576845.1 Megachile leachella | reverse complement strand
GAATCATTTTGAGAAGATTCCAGACAGCCCCGGGCACCTTCTCTCGTCTGCGATGCCCCTTTTTTTCCTCTCTTTGCTCCCTTTTCCGCTATCTTTCGTCCTGCTCGAACGATCGCGCTTCCTCCGCGTCGTCGATAACCGTCCTCGTCACGCTTTCGTTCGCTTACGTAAGCGAGAGAACGCTCCCTGAGAAAGGTAGGCTCCCATAGATGGCCGTGGGATGTGCTCTGGGCCTTAACTCCCACCTAACGCGAACCAGGACCCGGCCAATAACGTTTATTAAGCGCCTTCTAGAGACGTGTGTGCCCTCACGAAACCCATCGATCGTGATCGAGGAAAAACATGGAATTCGCGGCTACTGGCTTATACAGGAGAGAAACGTGAACCTTGTAGAGAGATAACATCTTTGAATAATTGACTTTGAAGGCTTTATGATGTTCGGGTGTTATATTTTCTGAGAATGGATGTCGTCATTTTTTATGATGTGCTAAATAGATCAGGATTCTCTTAGAGACTGAACGTATATGGTGTGAGACTCTTAGGTTCAAAGGTTATGAAGAAGGTTTTCCTTCGAAGTATTATAGGATCATGAGGTCTTAAGAACAGGAAATTTAAAGTATTCAAGGTTTTATGGTTATAACTTAATGTGATGTTCCAAATCTAACCAAACCTACAAGAGTTCCAAATCTAATCAAACCTTCAAGAGTTCCAAACTTAATACAACCTTCAATAGTTCCAAACTTAATCCAACCTTCAAGAGTTCCAAACTTAATACAACCTTCAAGAGTTCCAAACTTAATCCAACCTTCAAGAGTTCCAAACTTAATTCAACCTTCAAGAGTTCCAAATCTAATCAAACCTTCAAGAGTTCCAAAATTAATCCATCTTCCAAGAGTTCCAAAACTAATCTAATATTCAGAAGTTCCAAACTTAACCTAATTTAAAGTCTCAAACCCAATCTAAACGTCCGAAGTCCCAAACTTCTAAAGTCCCAAACCTAACCTAACCTAAAGACCCAAACTTAACCTAAACTTCCAAATTCCTAAACTTCTAAATTCCTAAACTTAACCTAACCTAAACTTCAAAACTTCCAAATTCCCAAACCTCCAAACTCCTAAACTTCCAAATTCCCAAACGTCCAAACTCCCAAACTTCCAAACTTCCAAATTTCTAAATTCCCAAACTTCCAAACTCCCAAACTTCCAAACTCCTAAACTTCCAAATTCCCAAACTTCCAAACTCCCAAACTTCCAAACTCCTAAACTTCCAAATTCCCAAACTTCTAAACTCCCAAACTCCCAATCTTCCAAACTCCCAAACTCCCCAATTTGTAAATTCCCAAACTTCCAAATTCCCAAACTTCCAAAGTCCCAACCTTCTAAACTCCTAAACCTAACCTAACCTAAATTCCCAACCTTCTAACGTCCCAAAATCTCCTTTCCAGAAGCAATTCAACCTATAAACTCTTCAATCCCCACATGAAACCTTCTTATGAATCTGTCAGGATCGTGATTATGCCATTATCGAAGGCATAGCGCTAGAATGAAGAAAATGGCCCTAAATTCTGAAACTTCGAAACATGCACCCTTCCGTGACTTCCGTTTCCTTCAGCACCGTTGCATGTCCAACTGTCACGATTCACGAACATCATCGAATCAATATAAAATTCATATTATAATCGATATAAAATGAAATCGGTGCGCAGTTCGCGGATGAACGGAGGGCAGCGTATAATTATATTATTACGGTAGGTCGGACACGAGTATAATTTTCGTGTTTACGATACCTTTTATTCACGTGTCGCATTAATAATTTACCGGCCATTATAAAATGAATATAAATATGATCGTTCGCGCAGAACCGCGGCGTATTTTGTTATTCGCATGCGAGGGACCGGTTAATGACCCCCATGAATTTCAATAATTCGGCTGTTCGATACCATTCGAGCATATTAAACGACGTTCGATCGGGTTTCCAATAATCGCTGTCTGCTCGGCAACGTTTAAGGGTTGAACTTGGAGAAAGGTAAAAGTTTTGCTCGAGGTCACTCAGTTTGAAAGTCAATGTCCATCTTCGACAAATATACAACTTCCCTTTCTAATTCCGATTCAATTTCTAATTTTCTCTTCATGTTGTCACTTTTCTTTATGATTTATGGACCTTCACAAAATCATTCAGCTTTTACTTCACTTGAGAAGAAGTTAAAGAAAATTTACTTTCAAGACATGTCATACATCATGCTATAAATTATATTAATTAAATTAATTTCATAAAGTAGGTACTGAAATTTAAGTTTCATGAATGTTACCTAAGTTGAAGTTCAAGTTAAGTAACCCTCAAAAAGTGAGGTTAGGTCTTCGACCATTATATTTTATTCTACGAAATTCAGTTCCTATTTTGTAAAAATAATATAAAATTTTGTAAATATAGTACATAATCATATTTTGTTAATATAATATACAATTACATAATAAAATTGTCTTTCATAAATAAAATACATGATGACAAATGATGAGTCCAACTGTAAACTCCAACTTTAAAGTTCAATTATAAAACAAACTACAGAATGATACTTCATATATAATTAAATTCGAAGAATAATAAGAGAGACAGTGGAGCACAATAGGCCAAAGTAAACGTCAAAAGTCAAAACGTAACCGAATAAAGAGAGCGAAGAAAATTACAGTGTAATAACGCTGGTTTATTTTATCGTCACCGACGGCTATAATTCAATCCGTTCGGTGAGTTTAACGAGGAGGCTTAACTGCAATTAATCTCACACACTCGTCTAATAATTCTCCCATAACCACTCCATTAACCAGCACCACCGGCCCACGATGGGCTTTTAAACTCAGCCATCTTTCCGCTTGTACATAAGTACTTTTCTACGCTCACTGAAACAAGATTTACCCGCGAGTGTCGAAGTTTTTCGTTTAGGAGAGATGCCGAGGTGTACGGTTTAGAAAACTGTACACTCGGGTGCAATGAACGTTTTCTTTACGTGGAAATTGGTGTTAGGGGATGCAACTATCATGCTTTAGCGCGATACTTTTTAGGTAATGGAGATTTTTAGGTTGTGGAGGTTATTAAGCTTGAAGATATGGAAGGATTGGATACTTTAGATTTTTATGTATTTAAAGTTTTGGTGATGTGTTAGTTTCTGAGTTTTTCAGATTGCAAATTTTTTAATACATTGCCTTCTGATTTAATTTCTTACTGTGTGTAATGTAAACAACAAGATTATCTTGTTTATGTTTGGTCAGGTAGACTGACGACATCTCTAAAGCGACATTGCAAGCTCCATAAGTTTAATATCTAAATTTTCAAACGTTCTAACTAACGTTCTAACAAATGTTCTAACAAATTAACTAATCTTCATGTCATCAAATCCCCAAATCCTCAAATTATCAAACCTCCAAATCTCCAAACCCTAATTCCCAAATCTCCAAATTTATACTCCATCCTTGAAGAATTTACAAACTGGTTCACCCTCTCATCGATACCGATCTCTTATCTGCTCGTGCAATCGATGTCAACATACTAGTATGATTAATTTGAGTGTACTTTATTTACAGACCACCGATTCGTGATAAATTGATTGTGCGATCGAGAGTGAAAATTAAGAGCAAGGAAAACAAGTTCATTTACATTTTTCTGAATTGCAAACTCTTGGCTGAACGTAGGTGAATTACAGTTTCAAATATTTATTTTTATATTGAGATAACTTCATATATATTCTAATAAAAATAGTAAAACATTATAACAATAAATATAATTAAGTGACATTAATTTAAGATTGACTTATAGATACATCACCTGTACAGGGACAGCCATTGTTCATATGTGCAATTCCCTTTACAATTAACATAACGCATTCACATGTAGATCAATCATACACACGTGTTCTAAACAAACAGATACATGAATTATTCAGAAACCTTGTTGCATGTCACATTGTCATTTCATTAGCACTAGCTTTATTCACAACTCTATCTATGTTAATAACGTATCGAAATAAGCTGCACACGTGTTACTCAAACATGCTACCTTCATCACACATGTGATGTGTGTTCACATATCACATTTTCGTCAAATTTAACCTAGTTTAATCTACATGTGTATGGACCTAGTCTAATGCACATGTGAACCTAGTCTATTCCACATGTGAACCTAGTCTAATACATATGTGGGCCTAGTCTAATCCACATGTGGACCTAGTCCAGTGCACTAACAAGCTCAATCCAGGTGTTTCACCCAAGTAAAAGCTACAAATCACAGTCTTCCGCCATTATCTACATACAGAATTTTTTCAAAAAGTCAAACCAGCTTTCATCATGGTATTGATCGCCCAACATTGTAGCGAATGCCATAATCCGCGATCAGCCAGGTGTAGCTCGCATCAAGATCAAGAAGCCATCATCGGTAGAACTAGAAACAAAGAGGAGTAAAACGAGGGAGAAGGTGGAGCAGAAAGAAAGGAAAGGCGGTGGAAACGTTGGTGAAGCCATAGCTTGTTTCCTTTTCTTCCGTTGAAGTCCGCTTATAGGCAGAGTCCGAGTCCCCAGGCGACTCGTGAAGATCGTGAAGATCGAGCGAGACGGTGATATAAGAAGAAGGCGATGGCCCGTGTTTGGCTCGCGGGGGCGTTCGAGCGGGTTCGAAACGCTTGCACACGTCGCGAAAGGATAGAGGATCACAGGAACAGAGACGAAGGTATAAGCAGGAAGGTGAAACGCGTATATACAGAACGGTATGCACACCGAAGCGAAGCGGATAGAAAGAGAACGTTGCGGAGCGCTCCGAGCGTAGCTGAGAAGAGCGGACACATAGTCTTCTCTGTTTCTCTCTTTGCTATATTCCTATCCGTCCACGTTTCGTTCTCTCTCTCTATCGCCCTCGCGTTTCGTTTGCCTCTCACTGCAATTAGGGAATTGCCCGGGGTATCTCGCATTCATCGCAATGCAACCACGCTGACATGAACCGCCGTGGTAAAAGTGTGCAATGGGTTATTTTCATGCATTGTTCGCGAAAACGCGGCTTCGTCGAATTAGCTTGCTACGGGTTCTGTGGGTGTTTATGCGCTTAACTTCGGCCGCGGAATTTTCAACCTCGGTCAATTTTCATCGACCTTTCATTTGTAGGGCAAAGAGTTTGGTTTAGTATCTACAGGGAAAAACAGGCAGAAGAAAGTTCCAACTATTCAAGATTTTATACAAATTTCTAAATAAGTTTGTATATATAAATACCAAACATGAAAACCTTTAAAACACTCCAAATATTTCATCTTCCTAAATGAAAAATAAGTAATCAATTAAATTAACAATATTTGAATGAACATCCACAGTGAAGTTATCTCACCATGTTCCATATACAAATAATCTGACCCAAAAGTTTGTCAGTTGCAAAAGATCTATATTATATTAACCTAGTTCAGTATAATACTCCTCAATACTCTCCTAAATGCAAAAGTACCCAACTAAATTTTAATAAATAATTAAATTAACAGTACTTGCATGAACATCCACAATGAACTCACCTCACCATCTCCCACATATAAACAATCTACCCCAAAATTTTCTCAGTTGCAAAAAATTAAATTACACTAACCTCAGTACATTACACTAACCTCCTCAATATCCTAAATATTGTCAGTATAATACTCCCAAAACAAGTACCCAATTAAATTTTACCTTAAAAGAATTTGCATGAACAATGAAGTTATCTCCTGTGTCCCATATCGGGGTGTCGAAAGAGTTCCCTGTTTATCAGAACTCTCGTTATCGTTACTCTTCTATATCGTCCCCCTTTCTCGGAGGAGAAACTTGAAGGTGCAGAAGGCGTGGCAGCGGCAAATGACGCTTTACGAGCTACAGAGTCACGGTGAAATTTTTCGTTCCACCTGGAAACACGGCTGTCGATCGTTAATTGCCAGGTTTTGCCTGCAAAAACCATGATCGACGTGTCGCCGTCCGACACTGACTCGATCGGTGCTCGAATGATATATCGAGATGGATTAACCCTTTCCAATGATTCGTGCTTGCCTTGACGAATCTACGCTGATCGGTTTCATGTACTAGGTGTCTTTAATCATACAAAATTTAAGATGTTACTGAATGTCAGGAGATTTTACTGGATGTCAGATTTTACTGCATGTCAGGATGTTATGATAAATTATTGTGGATGTTACACTTCTTAAGGTCTTTTTAAATAAGATCACACATGATAGATGAGGTTAGAATTTATAAGTTTGCAAATATAAGTTTGAAAAATATGAAAGATATGAATGATCTATGAATGATGTTGGATCACTTTTTGGTGTTGTGATGTTGATGACAGAAATTAATCATATGTGTAACGGCTTGTGGAGATGCTGTTCAAGTTACATAGAATTTCTAAAAAGACATACAAGCTTATACCACCTTCTGTCATAAGTATATTAAACCTTGAAGATACCCAAAAAAATGACAAGATTTTACGTGAAAGTATGAAATAAGAGGAGCACCCGATACATCGCAGGTAATTGCATCCGAGTAAGAAGTCGAAGTGGAAGACTGTATTAGCGTCGGTTTTCCTTCGGTCAAACTTGTCCAATCAGCGTCAAACGTCGAGCACCGTGTACCTACCCATGAAGGATCAGATTCATCGCATATCGCAAAATCTGCAGGCGTCATCAATTATTTTTCCCCGAACACCCTTTCGTCGGCAGTTTGGAGCAGTTCGTTTTTTCTATTTCCACGTCGGCGACGATTCTCTTCTTCTGGTTCTTCTGCGTCTCTGAGGACTTTTTCCTCCGGCACCCGAGGCATCGCTGGTGAGACGGCCGCGAAAAATGGTCGCGAGCTCAGGTACTTCATTAATATTTCATTTCGTTGCTTATCGTTACCGCGGAGCCGCACCGCGGAGCTGCGCCCGGGGGCATCGTTACTCCCTCCGAGCAAGCATACAAGGCTAGGCAGGACGAAAAGGTAGAGAGCGAGAAACGGCGAGAGGCAAAGGGCCACGGAAAAGAAGGGAAGACAAATATAGAGCGTCGCAACGAAGAGGAGCCACCAGAATCCGTAGTGCACTTTATTACGCCGAAAGACGAAGCCACGCTCTCCACTGAAACAAGACTAACGAAATTCGTGTTACCATCTCATGTAAAATGATCGCGGCTTCTTTCATCTCGTCGATTTTTCCTGTTTATTTATCTTCGTCACATATTTTAATTTCAGCAAGATGCTACCTTGTAACATCGTGACAGTTCAAATATGCTAACATTGAGTATAATTGTACAGTTTTCAGTTCAGTTGCAACTATGATTTGAATAATTATAGATTGTTAAATGCTGGATATAATCAACTTTTTTTCATTTCGACTTTGTTGTGTTCATTTCGATGTGATAGTTGACTGATGCAACTGTATAGCAAATATGTATGTGAACAATTCAAGTGATTGAATCTTGTGGAAACTCTCTAGGAGCTACAGACATGAGTTTGAGGATGCATAGAGTTGACAGGAAGACATAAGGAAGTTGGAAACTTGAGGTTCTAGAGATGTGGTACATCGAGAATTTGGTAGAAGTTTGACAAAAATTAGGGACTACTAATTATTATAGATTGTTAAATGCTGGATATAATAAACTTTTTTTCATTTCGACTTTGTTGTGTTTATTTCGATGTTGTGGTTGGCTCTGACTGATGCAACTGTAAAGCAAACATATATATGAACAATTCAAGTGATCGAATCTTGTGGAAACTCTCTAGGAGCTACAGACATGAGTTTGAGGATGCATAGAGTTGACAGGAAGACATAAGGAACTTGGAGACTTGAGGTTCTAGAGATGTGGTACATCAGGAATTTGGTAGAAGTTTGACAAAAATTGGGGACTACTAATAATTATAGATTGTTAACTGCTGGATATAATCAACTTTCTTTCATTTCGACTTTGTTGTGTTTATTTCGATGTGATAGTTGACTGATGCAACTGTAAAGCAAATATGTATGTGAACAATTCAAGTGATCGAATTTTATGGAAACTCTCTAGGAGCTACGGACATGAGTTTGAGGTTGCATAGAGTTGACAGGAAGACATAAGGAAGTTGGAAACTTGAGTTTTTAGAGATGTGGCACATCAGGAATTTGATAGAAGTTTGACAAAAATTAGGGACTACTAATAATTATAGATTGTTAGCTACTGGATATAATCAACTTTTTTTCATTTCGACTTTGTTGTGTTTATTTCGATGTTGTGGTTGGCTCTGACTGATGCAACTGTAAAGCAAACATATATATGAACAATTCAAGTGATTGAATCTTGTGGAAACTCTCTAGGAGCTACAGACATGAATTTGAGGTTGCATAGAGTTGACAGGAAGACATAAGGAAACTTCCGAATCTCCAACTGATTCGAGGTTCTAGAGATGTGGTACATCAGGAATTTGGTAGAAGTTAAACAAAAATTAGGGGCTACAAATGTTGATGTGTACATATCGTGTCAAAAGTCGTAGTTTGCATGCTACTGTACTACGCACTCGCCACAAGAAGAGCTGTAGGAATGCGCGTAGGCGTGTCACTGTGTCGCTCCACCCACCCTCGTCACGCCCCTCAATTCCTCAATTACTAGGATCACCACAAATCAATTCCTGTTAAGCCGAAGATCCCCCGATATGAATGAAGGGTCCTGTTAACTAGAAAACCGGAAAGATTTGCAGAATGATCAGCCGATGATGAAAGATCATAGATAGGAATCGCTGTCGGTCGATCGAGCACGAAACTATAACGCAAAGAGAAGGGAATTATCAAGAAGAAGATAACAACGAGGACGAGGAAGAAGAAGATGATGAAGAAGAGGTACACCTTGCCCGGGGCAATGCAGGCAGATGCCAGTACGGTGGTACGTGTACTTACACACACGTACATGTACACACACGTAAGAGCCGTTTCGGTTAGCCCGGGGGCGGAGGCGCGGAATCATGCAGCGTAGAAGAAGAAGGAGGCCCCTTTCCGAGCCCTCCACTCCCGGCCACCGTCGTTGTGTGGAGGATGCCCCGGGGGCAAGACGCGGAGGTGTACCCCACCACGAAGAACGGCGGAGCAACGGTCGTTCCGCTGCGGGCACGGAAACGAGAGGAGATAGCGGCGAGCTTCGTTCTCCACCCACGGCTCTTCGCGGGGACGAGAGACGGAGGAAGGGCGAGGGCACGGAAAGATGCCCCGCGGACATCCAGCGAGACAATACGCTCCGTGATGCCCTGGGCGACTTCACGACGGACCGTGCCTGCTGCTTCTCTTCTCGTTCTTCTCCTCCTACCGGCTCTTGCCCGCTTTCTCTGCCCTTCTTCTACTTAACGCCCGCCTGCGTCGCACTTTCAGCCCCTTCGACCGCAGCCTTTCTTTTTATCGTCATCCGTGGTCCTCTCGTCCCTTGAGACGGTTTTCAACGTTTGAATAAATTCTGCAACTCGACTTATCGCTGCTTGATGCACTATTTCTTCCTTTTCCATATTTTCAGAAATTTCTTCTTTTTGCTAGTCTTTACTGGGTTTTAATAGTCAAGTAGGTTTTAATTTAGGTGTCGTGGAACTGATGTGACAAGGACAGTGTTAATTCGAAGGACTCTTTCTTCCTTTTACATATTTTCAGAAATTTCTTCTTTTTGCAAGTCTTTACCAGGTTTTAATAGTCAAGTAAGTTTAATTTAGGTGTCGTGAAACTGATGTGACAAGGACAATGTTAATTCGAAGGACTCCTTCTCCCTTTTTCATATTTTCAGAAATTTCTTCTTTTTGCAAGTCTTTACTAGGTTTTTAAAATCAAGCAGGTTTTAGTTTAGGTGTCATGGAATTGATGTAACAAGGACAGTGTTAATTCGAAGGACTCTTTCTCCCTTTTCCATATTTTCAGAAATTTCTTCTTTTTGCAAGTCTTTACTAGGTTTTAATAGTCAAGTAGGTTTTAATTTAGGTATCATGGAATTGATGTAACAAGGACAATGTTAATTCGAAGGACTCTTTTTTCCTTTCACATATTTTCAGAACCTTCTTCTTTTTGCAAGTCTTTACTGGGTTTTAATAGTCAAGTAGGTTTTAGTTTAGGTGTCATGGAATTGATGTGACAAGGACAATGTTAATTCGAAGGACTTTTTCTTCCTTTTCTATATTTTCAGAAATTTCATCTTTTTGCAAGTCTTTACCAGGTTTTAATAGTCAAGTAAGTTTAATTTAGGTGTCATGGAACTGATGTGACAAGGACAGTGTTAATTGAAAGGTTTCCTGCATCTTCAGATTCTGCATCTTCAGAGTTAACCGAGTTTCCAAATTCGCAACCTTGATACTTCTTTTCATCGAATGCGAATTAGATTCGTTGGGAGATATGGTGTGGGAAGGTTACGCGTCAAGGATAACCACTCGAGTCTGGGATTAAATCCGACATATGTTTTCAATGTATTTCGGAAAGTCACGTGATGAGGTGAACCTTAATTCCATGGAGATTTGAGCTCTATTAGATTAATAAGCAAGGAACTGCAAATTACAACACATGTTACTCTCCATAAATTACTGTTAATTTACAGACAAATTTTCTCAGATTTCTGTATATGATCCCGTCAGATTTGCATGAAATAAATAATAAAATTATTGAAACTCGTAAGAGGCCATATAACGAGACTACTCCGTAAATCATTCAAATCTTCATCAGGTGCTTCAAACATCGACACAGCCTATAATCATTTATTCTTCCGTTATTAATATATCTCACGAATGTCATTTCGGTATTAATTATCAGTTTTTCTACGTAACATTGATATTTAAATTTCGTTGAAACCAGCGTGTTTGTTCTGTTACCTTTCGAAGAATTCCGACGCGGTATCCACATCGCGTTTCTATATTTAGTGTCACATGTTCAGCGTGTATGGCCTGGGGCAAGGTATCTCCTCTTTCCCGTTTCTTCTTCTCCTTGGTCACGGACCATTTTCGGCTCCCTTCTTTGTGCCCTAATAATTCTATAATGCGGTGTTAATTTGAGAAGAGAGGTATTCAGGTTAGAGTTCAGATATAGGTTACGTGAAGTGTGGGGTTACGTTAAGGGATTCTTTAAGAAAATTTCTATAGGGAAATTAGTGCGAAAGAAGAGGTGTTGAGGGAAGACATGATGTTATTTAATTTTAATTATTTTGATATTTTAAAAAATTTTACTGGTGCGTTTATTTTATTCTTTTAATAATGACCTGTTGAATCAGCAGCTAATTTGTTGAAGATAATTTACTGCTGACGTCAAACTATTGTTAGCAAACTTGTTAGCAAAGGACCACTCTAAATTAATCACCAGTACTCCAATATATTTTACAAACACTCTAAATGTATCTTTAAACATCTCAACCTGAAAAAATGTATTTTTATCTTCCTCTTCTATTATCATACGTAATCTCAATTTATATCCACGACTTTATGTCCACAATTATTTATATCCACAAATGAACACCCTTACTTTTATTCAAAATAAAGAAATGCTTCTCAAAAATATTTATTCAGCTCACTTTAATTCCATAATCTAAAGCAAACATATTCGAGATTGAAGCTAAAATATGAAGCTAAAAATTGAAGATATAACTGAAACGTATATTAAAAATATTGAACAAGCATTGTACTATATGATTTATAACAAAAATTGCATCCTATCCTACACGTATAGACAAATGCGTTATTGTTTCCTGTGGTTCTTTATCTCGTGGTTAGACGGTCAATGATAGTTGAACCAGGGGATCATCATCTTTTTCTGTTGTATAACATTCGAGTGACCCTTCAGGGCTAACCAACACGGCTGTAAATCTTGTATGCGTGTGTTCATGCATCGTCAAACGCGCTAGCTGCATTGCTTCCGGCTACTTGTCCTCCCTCCTCCATGTTTCTTATTCCTTCCTGCTTCTCTTTATTTTCTTGCTCCTCTTCCGGCACTTTTTTAACTCGTTGTCTTTTGTGCACGATTCATATTGACGCGGGTATCGTTCGGGTTTGAGGGCGGGTCGATTGCCCTGCGAGAATATATGGGCTGTGTTGTGGGATGCGTGAGAGGGTTTTGGGGACTTTGGGAGGATTTCAATTTTGGGATTTGGAGATGTGGTGATTTGGGGTTGTGGAGATTTAGGGGTGAGGAGATTTTGGGACGTGGAGAGCTGGGGATGTAGGAGTTTAAGGACGTAGGAATTTGGAGGCGTTGAAATTTGGGAGATGTAGAGATTTGAAGACATAGGGATTTGGAGGCGTTGAAATTTGGGAGATGTAGAGATTTGAAGACATAGGGATTTGGAGGCGTTGAAATTTGGGAGATGTAGAGATTTGGAGGCGTTGAAATTTGGGAGACGTAGAGATTTTGGGACGTAGGGATTTGGAGGCGTTGAAATTTGGGAGACGTAGAAATTTGGGGACGCAGGGATTTGGGGACGTAGAAATTTGGGAGACGTAGAGATTGGGGGACGTAGGAATTTAGGGACGCAGGAATCTGAGGATGTAAGGATTTAGGGATGCAGAGATTTAATCCTTGAGGAATTTGGAAATGTAGAGACATAGGAATCTAGACATATGGAGGTGAGGTCAGGTTTAGGAAATTAGAGATTGGAAGATTTGATGATTTAGAGCGCTGGAGGTTCGAAGATTTAAGAATTTGAGAGTTTGTAAATATAGTCAATACAAAATTAGACTTGAGGATTTGTGAATATCATAAGTTGGTAATTTGAGAATCTGAGAAGTTAGAGGTTATGGTATTTGGAGATTTAGAAGTTTGGAAATGTAGTCACATTGCAAAATGTACAACACAGTCACATTGTAAACTGTGTAACAAGATCCTCCTTATAAAATATGCAAAAGCCACATTATAAGAACATAAAAATATAGGAGTAGCTAAATAAAACAGCTCAAACTTCACATAAAACAAAATATTTTATTAAAAATGCCCACTTAATCATCGAACAGAGTAATTATATCGACTCGTGCATACAAATCTGCTCGTTTGTCGTCGCGCAATAATAAACGCACGCAATGATGGTGTCGATTCACGGAACCGTTTATGCGAATAACGATGTTGCATTGGGTAGCAATTTTTACGAGTCCCACATCCGTGACAGGTCTTCGTGCAATTATCTTCAGGCGGGTACGATTTTTCATTCGCTATACGGGTACTCGAACAGCCGTTTCCCGTTGTAATTGTAAAACCAATTAAGTAACTTTTCTATCGATTGTGTATCGATGTCAACCCTTGAGTTGGCGTCTGAAGAGGATTTAGAGGGTTTAGAGGATTTAGAGCATTTAGAGGATTTGAAGCATTTAGAGGAGTCTCAATTGGTTAGAATAGAAAATGGAGGTCTCAGAGGTATTTTGGGTTTTTGGCTCTTGTGGTTACGCACTTCAGTTTGGTCAATAAAAATGATAATCTACAAATTTTTACTATTGTCAAAATGAGATAGTGAGATAGTGTGAAACTTTGTGAGATAGTGCGTTGTAACTGTGCGATTGTAATCTCCAGCAGTTGTTATTGCAATTATCGCTCTTATTGAAAACCGAAGACCCAAATGTAGCTCTAGAAATTTTTACTGAAGACATAGCTTTTTGATTTCAACTCAAACAAAGTGAAAAGATTTGTCTCTCAAGCTTGTATAATAAATGAGAAGAGTTGTCTCTCAAGCTAGTACAACAAAAACAACCAATAAAGTGAAGTTTCTCTGACTCCAAACGCCAACTCATGGGTTGCCATCAGTACATAAAGAAAACTACGATGCATGCTGCGATCGAACATGTTGCATCCTACGTCGTAAAGTAATCGTTTGCCTTAATGCTACAAAAACGGATATACAGCCTTTCTATCATTCTATCCTCATTTGTGACTGATATCTTTGGTCGTTTAGACTAACGTACAACAGACTTTGTCACTTGGACAGTCGACCGCTGGGTTTTGTAGAGCCACGGCGCAGCGGTCCATGCACTCGCCTGCGAAGTGACGACAGTGCGTTCTGTGCTCCATTTTAACTGCGAACAAATACATTTTACTGTTTTTGGTGGGAGACTTGGAATATTAAATTTTAGGGTTATTGGGGAAAGTTGGCGGATTTGAAAATATGGCGGATTTTAGGGATTTTGAAAGATTTTAGGAATTTGGGGGATTTGGGAGATTTTGGGGATTTGCAAGATATTTGAAATTTTAGGAATTTGGGGAATTTTGGGCAGTTCAGGGATTTGGGGGATTTGCAAGATTTTTGAAATTTTAGGAATTGGGGAATTTTGGGAATTTTGGGAATTTTGGGAATTTTGGAAATTTTGGGAATTATGGGAATTTTGGGCAGTTCAGGGATTTGGGGGATTTGGGAGATTTTTGGGGATTTGCAAGACATTTGAAATTTTAGGGATTTGCGGATTTGGGGACTTTTCGGAATTTTTGAGAGTTCAGGGATTTGGGGGATTTGAGATTTTTCAGTCAGATAGTTTGTCAATTTAAGGATTTGTTAATTAAGAGATTTGCCATTTTATGAATTTATAATTTGAGAATTTAGGAATATGGAAGTTTGTCCATTTTACATATTTGCTAATTTAGGAATTCATCAAATTAGCGATTTGTGTATTTGACATCACAGAATCGTGGAGGTTTGTCAATTTTAAGATCTGCCAATTTGATAACTTAATAAACTTAAAAATTAAACAACTCACTATCTTGAGAATTTAAAAACATTGCACCCAAAAAATGTGAAAACACTGAATTTCTATAACTACAAAGCTTGAATCTTTACAAATTCATAAATTCTAAACGAACAAACTCGCAACACCGAAATAACAAACTTAAAAATCTTGAAAATGAGCGACTCCGAGAACGTACGTTAAAACGAAAACAGAGTAGGTGGAATAATGGACAGGAACGTAGCGACATGTTTCGTGAAAGTGCGATCGGTGACGCATGAATTAACTAGTCGAGCGATTCGTTCGAAATTCATGGCGCACAAAAGTGAATCTCGAGAGTATTCGATTTGGCACACTAGAAATGATGGTGTTGCGTGTGCGAGTGGTGTGGCGTGAAATTGCTATATCCATCGGTAACGAGTGGTTACGTTAACGTTACTGCCTCCTAATTGCTCTCGTCCCATGTGTTTTCTATCGTGACGCCAATAAACGAAAGCGTGCCATTTCCATACTGGCTCGCGGATATCAATAACGACCGCCTGTTGGCGGTATGGGAATAAAAATTAACATTTATAGGAATATACGTTTATTATGGCGCCGGATTCAAACGTTACCGATTTCTATTTTGTGTGGACGTAGGAAAATCTGCATTCCATATTCAATATTTTAGATTATTGATATTTATGCAGATTAAAATACTGTTAATTTTTATAATATTGGAATGTTGTTAGTATATTTTTGGTGAAACATTTACCGATGCTGCAGCACGTGTCTGTGGACTGCGGACACGTTCCTCCGGTTACCTCAGCCTCACATTTGGAGGAATCCAGACAGTTTTCTTGTGGACACACGTTGTTCGCGGCTGAAAATGTATGATGAACGTCCATCAAGTCTCAAAAAATTTCAGCAACAAATTAATATTGCAAAAACTTAATATTTTTGTTTAAAGAAGAAATTTTTGGAAGAGTATGAAAGAAGAAAGTAAAAGAAGTAAGATAATTAGACATTGTACATACTTGAATGAAATGAAAAAAAAATCAGAAATTAATCACATGAATGAATGATCAAAAATCAAGCTTCTAAACATTAAAAATTGTTTAATGTATTTTAATGAAATACATTATAGCTTTGGACATTAATCTTACTTAACGTTTTCATTCAAGAAAATATTTCAGAATATTTTATCTCAAGTCAGTAACTTCAAGTCATAAAACGATACAAAGTGGATACATTAATAAACTTAATTATAAAAACATGATAAAATTACATAATAAAACATTTTACTAAAACCAGCAAGAAAATCACATAAAATTAATAAACACATCAGCGTCATATGTAAATGTCTCTCCACAAGATACAAACTAACCTTACAAAATAAAAGTCTCCATAATTAATATAATAAACCTCACAAATAAAAAAGCCCAGAAGCGTCGATTAATTCGAAGTCGCCGATGAATTTATAAAACGATGATTAATTCAAGAAACGCTGATTGGTTCTTACGTAGACTAACCTGTTGGATGTCGAAGAATGGCCACGAGGACGACGAGAAGAAGAGACAGGTAGAACTTCATGTTGTCGTACGTGGAACGCGTGTCTCTTTGACAGTCGACGATTCAATGGTCTCACTTTCCCGGCCGTGGCATTATATAAACGTAAGCGTCCGACGTTACGCGACACGCACACGTCGAAACCGTTTCGTCGTCGTGCATTTCATTATCTATGGGACCAATGTACGAACACGATGTTAATTACTGTCTTGGAGCGATGCGATCGATCGTTCGGTGATTTCCGGAGTAAAGCGCACCTTTGTGCTTCCCCTTCGTGTAAACAATCGACTCATGCGATGCTTGTTTAGCGTGTTGACCAGAGAATTAATGTTTAATCTGTGATACGAGTGCAATATACTGCCATCTTTTCCCCGTTCTTTCTGTGTTCACTGTATTTTCTTTTTTCACGATTTGTTATTGCACTTGTGCTAATTTGTACTGGAGTTTCAAGGTTCGTTCATTCAAGGTTCGCTTTAGAGGCAATTCTTTTCTTTGCAATTTTTTATTTTAGAGATGTGCATTTCGGGGAAGTTCATTATAGAATTTTTATTGTTGTTTAGTTTGAGGGTTATATTTAATTTTTTAGTTTCTTAATACGGTTAAACGAAGGTACTATATTGTGCGATTATACAGCGTGTGACTGTATGACGTGTCGATATAGGACGCGCTAGTATGTGACGCGTCGATATGTAGCGTGCAAGTATACAGCGTGTGAATACACAGCGTGCAATGTATTCAGCGCCTTAATATACATATGACACATCAATAGACATATGATGATATAATACACGACTATGTTACATAAAACTATCAGACAATAAAATGAGTTATTTTGGTGCAGTTACTCCACTTCATTATATACAAAATCATATGTAATATCATATGTAAAATGATATGTAAAATCATATGTAAAATCATATGTAAAATCATATGTAAAATCATATGTAGAATCATATGTAAAATCATATGTAAAATCATATGTAAAATCATATGTAAAACCATGTGTAAAATCATATGTAAAATCATATGTAAAACCATGTGTAAAATTATATGTAAAATCATATAAAAAATCATATATAAAATCATATATAAAATCACATATAAAATCATATAGAAAATCATATAAAAGATCATGTACAAAATCATATATAAAATCATATAAAGAATCATGTACAAAATCATATAAAAAACCACATATAAAATCATATAGAAAATCATATAAAAGATCATGTACAAAATCATATATAAAATCACATACATATAAAATCATATAAAAAATCATATAGAAAATCATATAAAAAATCATGTACAAAATCATATAAAAAATCATATAAAAAATCATATATAAAATCATATATAAAATCATATAAAAAATCATATAAAAAATCATATAAAAAATCATATTTAAAACCATATATATAACCATATATAAAATCATATAAAAAATCATGTACAAAATCATATAAAAAACCATATACAAAATCATTCAAGAAATGCAAGAACTAAAAGATACATAAAATGCAAATAACAAGACAGTACCTAAACTCCAAAATTTTACCAATACATCTCTACTAATTAAATTTCCAGAAGTAGATATTAGAGAAGTTTCCACCGAGTGTTTTCAAGGTCCCATAAAATCGCCATCAATTTTCCGATCATGTCTATGATCGAGCCAGATCATTCACTTGGTTGGCGAAAGATTAATGAGTCTTGTCTCGATGCTGAGCAATGCTATCCGAATTGTGCCGATAAAAGGTTTCGCCAGTGATTTATGAGCCGAGTCTCTCTTCTAATGGAACTACCTTGAAGAGAGCTGCTCATACCTGTTTCTGGTAACGATTGTTCTGACAACCTTTTTAGATATCGAAACGGTGATAGGTGTTTCAGTTTTTTTTTTGGCTAAAGAGCACTTTGCTACCGGATACGTGTGATATGCATTTAAGTGACATTCCAACTTAAGTCCTTCGATAATGTTTTCTTTTTCGAATTCTTGAAATTGATTTTGCTTGTTGAATTTTGTGAAATCATTTTCTGCAGAAGGCTTCTTTAGAGTTATTTTCTCTGGAATCTGCATATATTTGTAAGATTTAGTACTGTGTATCTTTGTTAACCTTGTTGTTTTACGACACTGTTTATTTAATAATTTTCTCTTCCACGAAGGCGATATTTGAGGAACAGATTTGATTAATTTAATTTTTGATATTCAATGAGTGAACGCGAAGTTTCGAAGGCTGTTTATAGTGCGATTAGATTAGACTGTTCTTGGAGATGATCTTGAATTTATTTGCGGTATAACGCAGTGAACCTTTGTATGCTTATCTCGATTGTTAACCTCCTTTTTAATTGCATAAAATTTCAATGAATTTCCATGAAATTATGTTTACGTAATTGTGAGATAATCCTGGGTTTCAACAAAAGCTGACTTCTGGGTCATTGAAGATACTAAATGTTTTATGGTTAAAATGTAATTAATTTAACCTTTCATAATTTTTTAGTTCCATTTATGGCCATATAGGGAGACTATACTTTCCATGTTATTACAGTATAAAATTTTCTGATTGAATTTTAATAGAAATGAGAAAAGGTCTACAATATAACATATCTTATGTACGTACGTATTTACTGTAGCATTTATCAAGTTAATAATAATACAAAGTAGGTAAATTGTAAAGAAGAAAATGAGAGTCAAAATCAGAAAGGAACACTCAGTACTTTATTTGTTAATCATTTCAACGTATACTTGGATCCATCTTAAGAATTACAGAAAAGATGCGTGCAGAGGGGAACGTTTGAACGGCTGACTCTGTTTTTGGCACTTTACCAACAGCGAATCTATATGTATAAGTATATACACCTTTCTCTGTGTCCCAAAACTGTGAACAGTTATCCACAATTTTGTTCTGTCACGATTTCCGTTCTAACAGGTCGATATCGTTTCGTTCAAACGTTTGTTCGCAATTTTTCATCGGGGGCTCGAATAACGCAGCCTAAAAACGTGGATCGAAACTCCTCGAAGCGTGACAAAGTGACGATCCTTTTTGTCTGTCCTTAAATGATAAATCAAAGGAAGGAGCGTGTCGATTAATTACGTTCTCGCGATTAACAGATCGAGAATCGGGTTTCGAATCTACGCCCGCTCTAACGACGGTGAATTCTTTTTTTTTTCGAACGGAAAGGAATACACAATGGAACGATATAAGTACTTTGCTACGTACGGGCTTCGAATGTACAAGTAAGCGGAAATTTTCGTTGTAGCTGGTGTTTGGAAATCGAGAATTTTATTTGCAAAACTTGTTATTGCTGGATGTGATTTAAAGAGCAACTGTAAATTAATGTCTTAATTATTTGAGTATAATTTTGTATGGTTTAATTCTTCATGTGTTATAAGTACAGATAAAATTAGTAAATGTAAGAATTATAAATTTGTGAATTAAAAAAGATATAAAATTTAACTTAAATGAGAAAGCAACACATAGTTTAATTGCCTGTAACCTTAAATAGGGGTTGAAGTTAAGTATGATTTATTCAGAAGATCAATTTAGTGTTCTGTTTGTAAGGAGTTAACTACAATGTTGAACTTGAGGGTCTAATTCAATAGTAGCTTCTTTTCAGATGGTTTTGATAACTTCTAATCTTATTTGTATTCATTTTTATCTGTTAAGTGTTCTCATAAGGTGACAGTTTTAGATAATTTAGGATAATTTAGAAAATATTTTATATTCAAGTTGAGACATGATGTTTAAAAAATTCAAATGTCTGTACTTATTTACCAGTAGTTCAAGAAATAATCTTTAACGTAACATATAAAAGTTCTTCAAATATAAAGTCTGAATAAGTCCTTACGTAAAACTACTCTTTACTACAATGAAATATCTAAATCCTCTTATATATATAAATATTCATTTTCAAGACTGATCACAAATGTAACAAAAAATCATCAGTGTGTATGTTTAAAGAAAAGATCCATCAACATTTATAAATTATACTTGAAAAGTCTTCTCCGCCACACTATTACCATTTAAAATGGTTACATACAGATTGTCCATGCAAAAGATTACAGAAAGTACTCACTGAACTGATAAATCTTTATAACCTTGCACAAAAGGAAGGAGCAATTATTTACAAACTTAAAGGTGCGTTCAGTCTTAGCAAACAGGCAGATAAGTATTCAGACAAGCACTTTAAGGTGAGGAAAATAACTTGTCAGATCTCTTTGTTATTTCTAGCTAATTATCTGCTTATTTGCTTGTATAAACACATCTTCAAATTAACAGTGAACTAATGAAACTAATTTAGACTAATTGTAAAAGTTGTATCAGTTTAGTTAGTACTAGTGCATTAATTGAACCAGTTTGAACAGTACTAATATTCAAAAATGAATCATTCTAATTAGTACTAATAATAAAATTGAATGACTATAGTTAATACCAGCAGTAAATGAATTAAATGAATTTAGTCAACACTGAAGTAGAACTGAATCAGTTTAATTGCATAAACCTTGAGTTAGCATAAATCCAGGTTTGGTTAGAATAAACCTAGCCTATAAATCTAGAGGTGACTTTTGCTAACTCCTGCCTTTTTCTGTACTATAAAAATTGAACCACATAATTTGTGGTTCAATTTTTATAGTACAGAAAATACAGTTGGATAATATTACTAAATCCAACAATAAATAAGACAATAAAATTGATCCATTACTATAATTTTGCAAATAACACCAGCTACAATAGAAAAATTCCTCTCGTTCACCTAGCATCGGTATCTATACTCGTATGTACAAGTGGATAGACTTAATTAGTGCATCGTAGCGTCCAGATACTGTACACGATAGCAGCACTCTCGTAGGAATCGATTGATCGAGTTGACTAGAAAATATCGAGGATCATACGTGTTCATCGAAAAGCAGAAAGTCATCAGATTTCAGCGCGATACAATTTCTCTCGCGTTCAGAACAGCGAGTCAGAGATTCGAGAACAGAAAAGTTTATCGAGTCGCGTGAAAATTTCTCGTTCGATCCTCGCCAAGATTAACTTGAAATTCAACGCGGCTCGAGGTTTAAAACTAACGATTGTACACTTTCGGACAGTTCAACTCGAGAGATCTACTTCTTCCTCGCAGGGAAGAAGATGGGAATCATTTTTTTGTCCGTTGTATCACAGTTAACTGGGATCGTTTTATGCACCAGGTCGATAGTCCGCGATTATATTCTTCAGGAACGTGTAAATGTCTTTGAACGTCGGTCTTGAGGTCTCGTCCCTTCGCCAACATGAACACATCATTCGGTAGACTTCTTCTGGACACATCGTTGGTTTGGGGAGATATACCTGGAATGTAGAGTGCAAAATTAGTTGAAGTATAGAGAAGTAGAAGGATGGTTGGACTTTTGCAAATTTTGGAATTTCTGCTTTTGTAAATGTCTAAATTTCTGAATTCCTAAATTCCTGAACCCTATGTTTTTAAATCTCAAGTCTCTGAATGAACAAATTCCTAAGTCCTCAAATTGCAAAGCACAACTCTTTAAATCCCCAAATCTCTAAATTTCCACATTTCTAAATTCCCAAATTCCTAAAGTTTAAGTCCCTAAATCCCCAAGTCCTTAAATTCCAAAACTTCTAACCATCTAAGCACCTAAATCCCTAAATCTCTAAATTCTCAAATACCTAAACTCCAAGTCCCTAAATCCCCAAATCTCTAAATTCCCATATTCCTAAACTTCAAGTACCTAACTCCCTACCTTCCCAAATCCTAATTCCTAATTCCCCAAATTTTCAAACCCCAAAATTCTTAACTTCCCAAATCTCCAAGCCTCATACTTTCTCCCTTCCAAACCTACCTCCTAATAAATCACAAATCCTCCAAAACTTGCAAAAACTGAAACCATTCAACCATCTCACCAAACGCAAAACCTACTTGTAGTTCAGCTCCATAATACATGTGTTCAGCATTCTGTATGACCTGATCGTTGGTCAGATGTTGAAACGGTTTTTCCCTAGCCAAACTCATCACCTCCCACAGAGTAACAGCGAATGACCATACGCTGCTGGAGCAAGTGTACCTGTCCTGAAATTGAAAGACAAGTAGATTATTATCGATTCTATCCGGTACAGTGATTCTATAGAAAGAACTGGATCGTTAAAAAGCGATTAGAAGCGGCGGGGAATGAAAATGGATTTAGTCTCACCAATAGAATGCTTTCCCACGGCAGCCATCTAATTGGCGCCGGTGGTCTGCCGCCTATGTCACTGTAATCCTTCTTGTAAAGGTCACTGCACATCGCTATGTCGGTCACTTTCACGGTGTAAGAACGACCCACTAGACAGTTCCTGGCTGCTAGGTCCTTGTGCACCAGATTCTTACATTCGAGGAACCTCATGCCTGATGCTATCTGGGCGCCCATGTACAGTAGGCAGCTTTGACTGGAACATGTGAAATTCAGTGTTAAATCAGGGCTTTTTTGGATTTTAAGCTTGTTATTTTATATTGCAGTCTGGGATTATTTATGGGATATTATTTGTGGAATGATAGACTGTTTAGATTGTTAGGGAAAGGGGATGTGACAGAAGGTTTTTTGGGGTTCCAAGTTTTGGGTGGTATAGGGTGTTCATGTGTGAAAGGCAATTTTGACTAGTAACATGTGAAATTCTCAGATCATGGTTTTCCATATATTTTATATTCTAAGCTAATTAGTTCGTCAGATATTAGATTTAGGATCTTAGAAAGAGGAGATGTTACAGAAGTTTCAATGAGCTTTCAAATTTTTAGGTGATATAAGGGTGTTCATGTGTGAAAGGCAACTTTGACTGATCATATGTGAAATTCTCAAATCATCTTTTACTAAACATTTTATTCTATAAGCTGGTTTAATTAATTTATAAAATAACAATCTATTTTACGTCTTAGAAAAAGGAGATGTTACAGAAGTTTTTCTGAGAGTCTTCAAACTTATAGGTGGAAAAAGGGTGTCCATGTGTGGAAGGCAACTTTGACTGGTAACATATGAAATTTATTCTCAAATACTGGTTGTCTGAACATTTTATATTTTAATTTAGTTTAATTAATTCATGAAGCAACAGACTACTCAGGACCTCAAAAAAAATAGACGTTACACATTTACAAAATAAAATTACAAAATATAAGTTACACTTGAAAACAGCAATTATTAAAGCAAAATTATGATTCATACCAGAATTGTCTGTATAAAAATGTTTTAAATGTCTGTATAAAAATTGTCTGTATAAAGATGCCCAACTATGAAAGCAAAATTATGATTCATACCAAAATTGTCCGTACAAAAATGTTCTAAATATCTATATAAAAATTGTCCGTATAAATATACCCATCCACATCAACCAAAGCGTCAAATTGAATAACGATCGTCCCTCAGTAAAGCAGATCATAACTCATTCACGACTCATTAGCATAATCGGTACCGGTATTTCATTGTCGTAGCGTTTCGCACGTAGTTATCGAGGTGTACATGTTTTAGGATGTTCTAAGTCACGCAGGTTGAGTATCTCACCTAAGGGCTTTCAAATTGCAGCTCGGCCTAAGCGTTCCCGTAAGTGGCACACTGTACTGAAGATAATGGGCCAGATCACCGAGTTCCGTGTACTCTATGATCGTCCACGGCACTGGATCCATGGTGCACACTCCCAGGATCCTGGCCATGTTCGGATCGGATAGGCTCGACAGGAATCGGACTTCTCTCATTTGTTCCGTCGCACTACCGGCTCGAATGTCGCTGGTGCAGGCCGGCACGCGAGCCACCACGAGTCTCGGGGCATCCGGTATCACGTCCTCGAGCCCGACAGCCTCGCAAACTATCGCCTGTTCATGATCAAATGGGATCATTGTCGTGGCGGACCGTTTATTGATCCATAGACGTAAGGGACTTACTGATATCGGATATAGAAATGTGGGATGTTAGGGAAGGTAGATGGTGGAAGGTAGAAGGGTGATGTAGAAATATGGGATATTGTTTGCTGGAAGTTGTTAGCTAGTGAAAGTGGAGATATGGGGTTTGAGGATGTTGGAAGGAATGTAGAAGTGTGAGACATTGTTAGGTTGGTTGTTAGGTAACTTAAGTGGAGATATGGGGATATATCTCTAACTAGAGATGTGGAGTGAAAGATATAGTAATATAGGAGATAAGGATCTAGGGAGAGAGAGATGGGGATTTAGGGAGATATGGATGTAGGGAGGAATGGAATTTAGAGAGGTATGGAACTTAGAGAGAGAGGGATCTAGGGAGATATGGAATTTAGAGAGAGAGGGATCTAGGGAGATATGGAAGTAGGGAGATATGGATTTAGGGAGATATGGATCTAGAGAGATATGGATCTAGGGAGATATGGAATTTAGAGAGAGAGGGATCTAGGGAGATATGGAACTAGGGAGATATGGATCTAGAGAGATATGGATCTAGGGAGATATGGAATTTAGAGAGAGAGGGATCTAGGGAGATATGGATTTAGGGAGATATGGATCTATGGATCTAATCTACGCAAATTCCTATTTACAAATATTTGGAAATGTAGAATTCCAGTCAATCTGGAAATCTAGGGATCTTGCTATTTATGAATCTAAAGATATAGAAATCTTGCAATTTATAATTCTAGAAATACAGCAATGACTAAATCTAAAAATGTATAGCAGTTTAGAAGCGTAGTTTTAAAGCGAACGTACATAAACGTCAAGCAATGTCGTTGACACCGAAATTGACCCGCATTGTGAACATGTTAGAGAACCTACCTCGCCGATATTTCTTGAACCAAGCTTCTCTGTGGTACGTAGGCACTGTCGTGGTATATTTGTGGGTTCTATTTCCTTGCATTTGTACGGTTTGTTCATGCTGGGTGCGATATTCCAGCTGACGACAGGTGCAGGTATCTGTAAAATGCAGTACGCGATGCAGGTCGATGTTGCAACTGATTATTTATATATTGCATCTCGTTTAACAAACTGAACATAGAAATGTCGACACATGTTACTTAACATATGTTAATTAAAATTATAGAGTTCATGTGTTGGATAATTAGTTAGTTCGATTTTTTCATTTCTCTAGAAGACATACATATACAGTTCATTTTAAATATTTTTTAAGTAGAATTTGATGCATTTTCTACAATTGTATAGATTTATTAAAAACTGCATGTATAATTTTTATTCGAAGTCTATCTTATTAACAGTCAACCTTATTCCAGATTCTATATTTTCATTTCTGCATGCAATTCTTTATTAGATTCCACGTAGAATCCCCCGAAAATTTCACCGAAGTCAAATTTAATAAAGCTTGAATCGAATCAAGATATTTCAGCTTCCTCTCAAAAATGAAATAAAGTATAAAAAGATTCATCACTAACACATCCTCCAACATTAATAATAAATTAGAAAAAAGACCTTACTACAACAATCACTACTTAAACCCCAAAGTAAATATTATCCCCAATATATTGTATTCTCACAGACTATTACGCAGTTCACTTAACCCCAATGTAGAATTAATCGATCTCTATATAGAGTTAATCGACCTGTACATAGATTTAATTGATCAATTCGGTTTGTTAGACGGAAGTTGGTATTTGATGAACGAACCTTGTGTTTCTCTTTGGGAGCTGTGTGCCAGCGTTTCGAGTGGATCTGATCGACATCCCGTTGGTGATTAGACGTAGCTGCGATATTGAGTTTCGCAGTTGGACTCGTGTAACTTTGAAGGGTCCTGTAGTGCTGTGAGTGTCGGGCAGGAGAGTTTGTTGGAGACGACGAACAGCTTGTTGGTCCAATGGTCGATTCTGGCCTCGTGTCCAGTCGTACGTTCTCCTCTGAGACGTTTACATCCTTCAGGTCTTTTGGTGACTCTTCAATAATGTGCAGTTTTTAACATTTACTTTTATTGTCATTCTTTATTGAACATATACAAACGTTTTTAAACATGAGTCTTCTTGGACAGACTTAAAAATGAATTTTAAAAATGAAGATATATATTCTTCAAGAAAAATATTTGTTCCTCAATGAATATATACATTGAAGATGTACGTTGAAGATATACATTGAAGATGTACATTGAAGATATACATTGAAGATGTACATTGAAGATATACATTGAAGATATACATTGAAGATGTACATTGAAGATATACATTGAAGATGTACATTGAAAATATACATTGAAGATATGCATTGAAGATATGCATTGGAGATGTACATTGAAGATATACATTGAATACATACATTGAAGATATACATTGAAGATGTACATTGTTCAGGGAGAACATTTATTCTTCATTGAAGATATACATTGATCAGGTAAAATGTTTATTCTTCAATAAATATATACATTGAAGATATGCATTGAAGATATACATTGTTCAGGAAGAACATTTATTCTTTAATGAAGATATACATTGATCAGGAAAAATGTTTACTCTTCAATGAAGATATACATTGATTAGGAAAAATGTTTATTCTTCAATGAATATATACATTGAAGGTACGCATTGAATATATACATTGATCAGGAAGAATGTTCAAATATCATTCATAATGTACATCAGTATTGTAACAATTTTTATATACCACGTTAGAGAATGAAATTCAGTTCCCACGGAATCTGCATGCGTTTGCATAAATTCTTACTCAGGCCACGTGTAGGGACATCAATTTTTTCGTCACCCTTCTAGACATAAGAAACAGTGGTTCAAATACTCACCGGAAGTGGCGACGATCGCGTACGTAGATTTATACTGCGGACTGACGAGAGGTGAATTGAATTGTTCCATTGTCAAAGACTCGTGCATGCTTCCGTCTTCCGGTACGTCCGGTGATACGTGATTGGCAGTTTCTGCCAGCATTCCACCGGGGGTTAGATTCAGGAGGAGTCCCTGGAAAATTTATTCACACATTCACTTATTAGCGTTTTAAAACAGAGTTCACTTCTTTCTTTTTGTATGATATTTATAAAATATTTGTAAAGTAATTAATCACTGGATAAATTGCTAAATGTGTATTTTGAAAGGTTGCACTGTTGAATTTTCTGAGGGTGTGCAGAGATAAATATATAATAAATTGCATGATGTGTATAATGTAATTAAATTGTATAATACAATGTAAATTTTATTATCGTAATTTTATTATAAATAATTTTTTATGATAGCAAAATTTGTAGATTTTATTTTTGTAGATAAAAAGTAAAAGATCTACAAACGACTTTATTTTTATTTAAAAATAAAATGTGTCTGCAAAGTTTATTAAAGTAAAAGACATGTTCTACTTGTAAAATTTAAGAAATTAAAATAAAATTGTAACGATGCTTTAATTAAAATTAACAACAAATGATAACAGTAATAAATACCAATATAAAAAGAACATAATAAAAAAAGATTAAAATGAAAAAGTAATCAACGTAGGTAAAAGAGGAAAATTAAAATAGTTTGTACTTTTTATTTACCCGAAATAACAGCGATATTTTCCGAGTCAAAAAGAATCTTTCGCAGAGTTTAAAAATATGTAAAAAGTCCGTAGCTAGGAAGTTTCGGAATTAAGCCCGGGGTTTTCAGCGAGTTGTAATTGGTTAGCTTGGTCAAAAGTATGCGAGCAAACAGGTTAAAAAATATGAAAAAAAAAGAGAAAGAAAATGGTAAATGCAGGTAGAACAGGAAGCGGTGGTTTGAAACGAAATACGTTGACGTCGATTCGTGTCATCGTGGGATGACAAAGTTTTCAGACTTTTAATGACGAATTAAAATCCAGGTTCTATCGGGCCAGAAAAGTTTTCGCATATTTATGAGACGGTGGTTCTCTTACCTTCATGTTTATGGCGAATCCAAATGGATTTTTCAACACGGTCGGCGAGCTCTGGAGTTTTTGCCGTCGATTCAGAAGCAGAATAATGACGAACACCAACAGAAGAAGCAGGATAATGGCAGTCAGAACACCTATTAGTACCTCTAAATATTCCTGACCCTCTCCCGCTGCTGTAACTATGCCAAACGTGGTCGCTTTAATAGAAAATACCGGTTAACCGGTGGCTTTATTCCGCGCGGCATAAACGGCGAATAAATCAATCGTCGACGTTGAAACGATGCAAATCGCGGAACTTCCAGCTCGACCATTAAGTATGCTAATTAAAAGAACAGAGAGAAAAAAAAGAACGAAAGAAAGAAGAATTCTGGAGTCTGTTTTGAAATTAAAATACTGCTTTCTACAACGATGTGAATATACATCGTTCACAGAATAAAAAACAAGAGAGAGAGAAAAAAATGATCCTGAAATTTATTTCCGTCGAATCGAATGAAACTGGGTCACCAGTGTAAATTCTTTTTTTTTTTTATTTTTAGTTCGTTTCGATTGTATAATCCACTAGTGTCAGTTAATTGTTTTTTATTTTTAATCGAAAAAATGTGTACTTGGCACGAAAACGTTTAACAATTTTCATTACATCCCCTACAGTAGTTTCGAACATTCGGAATCAATCTGTGTCCCGATGTTTTAACACCGGAGCATTCGAAATGCATTTATGGAGGCAATTTCGACGCGTTAACACCGTTCTGTGTAGGATCATCGGAAATTGGGAGCATGAATTCTATATGGAAAAACAGTCGGGGACTCTGGGGAATGGGCAGATGTGATGAGGTGAAATTTGTGAATTTTTAGATTTTATTTGGGGGAGAAATTGGGAAATGGTATTATTTTAGTACTTTTTGGGATTTTTGGGAATTATTTCCCAATTCCATCATTTTATAATTTACTAATTTTCCAATTCCATAATTTTCTAATTTACTAATTTTCCAATTCCATAATTTTCTAATTTACTAATTTTCCAATTCCATAATTTTCTAATTTACTAATTTTCCAATTCCATAATTTTCTAATTTACTAATTTTCCAATTCCATAATTTTCTAATTTACTAATTTTCCAGATCCATAATTTCCCAATTCCATAATTTTCCAATTCCATAATTTTCTAATTCCATAATTTCCCAATTCTAGAATTTCTCAATTCCATAATTTCCCAATTCCATAATTTCCCAATTCCATAATTTTCCAATTCCATACATTTTCAATTCCATAATTTCCCAATTCCACAATTTCTCAATTCCACATTTTTCCAATTCCACTATTTCCCAATCCACAATTTCCCAATTCCACCATTTCCCAATTCCATAATTTCCCAATTCCATAATTTCCCAATCCACAATTTCCCAATCCACAATTTCACAATTCCACCATTTCCCAATTCCATAATTTCCCAATTCCATAATTTCCCAATTCCATAATTCTCCAATTTCATAATTTTTCAATTCCAAAATTTCCCAATTCCCATAATTTCCAAATCTCAAATTGCCCAAATCCCAAATTCCCCAAATCCCAAATTTCCCAAATCCCAAATCCCAAATTTCCCAAATCCCAAATTCCCCAAATCCCAAATTCCCCAAATCCCAAATTCCCCAAATCCCAAGTTCCCCGAATCCCAAATTCTTCAAATTCCAAATTCCCTAAATTCCAAATTCCCCAAATTCCAAATTTCCCAAATTTCTCAAATTCCTTAAATCCTAAATTCCCCGAATCCCAAATTCCCCAAATTCCGAATTCCCCAAATTCCAAATTCCCCAAATTCCAAATTTTCCAAATTTCCTAAATTCGAAATTAATCAAAATCCCAAATTTTCAAAATTTCGCAAATCCCAAATTCCCCAAATCCCAAATTACTTAAATTCTTAATTCCTCAAATCCCAAATTCCCCAAATTCGATATTAACCAAAATTCCAAATTTCCTAAATTCCCCAAATTCCCTAAATTCCCTAAATTCCCCAAATCCCAAAATCCCAAACCCTCAAACTTGCAACCCCATCCTCCAACCCCCCAAAAAACCTCTATCCACAAAAATGCCAAAACTACCAAATCCCTAAACAACCACCACCATAATCATAACAATAGAGTACCCCGATTCAACAAATTTCTTCCTGTCGAGAAAAGAAGCAGTTTACCGCTCATAAAGGGTGCACCCTCGCAGAATGCCGTCTACCTCCTCCGCTTTCAAACGTTTAAAAAACCGTAACATTTTATCGCAGATCGTCGAGAGGAAGCTAATCGTCGTTTCGGTGGCGGAGTAAAGCGGACGGCCGGCGAAAGAGCAGAAAAACGGACGGAGGATTGGAAAAAGACGAAACTCCAAGTAGCTCGATAAAGCGACTTTACAATGCGCCGTTACATTCTTCCAATTTTTCACGTCGACCGGCTCGCTGTTTTATCGTGGCGTGGTCGGAGTCCGGCGTGAAACGGAAGTAGCGTCACGACGCCGGTTTTACGAGAGAAATAAATAAACCGAGCCTTGAGTGGCCTCGCGTGGCGATCAAGATTTCACGTCGGCTCAAACACTCGGAGACCGATTTTCTTCGATCAGCCATCCTCGTCTGGCATCGTTCGAGCGGAGAAGTAAAACGGGCCAACATCGACCTCACGCTGACTCTTCTACTTTGTACAGTCACTGGCAAATATAGTTGGGGGATATTATGGTGGATGAGGAAGGAGAGAGTCAGGTAGTGTGAGGTTGATTTGTGGGGAGGTTTGGAGGATTTGGAAGTTTGGGGGTGGGTTTAGGTGGATTTTGTGATGTAGTGGTGGAGGTCTTTGGGATTTTGGGGATTTGGGGATTTGGAGATTTGAGGATTTAGGGATTTGGGGATTCAAGGATTTGAGGATTGATAGATTTGGAGATTTGAGGATTTGGAGATATGGGAATTTGGAAGTATGGGAATTTCCAGATATGAAAATTTGGAGATTTGGGGATTTGGAGATATGGAACTTTGGAGTTTTGGGAATTTGAAGGTATGGAACTTTGGAGATTTAGGAATTTGGAGATCTGGGGATTTGGAGATATGGAACTTTGGAGATTAGGGGATTTGGAGATATGAAAATTTGGAGATTTGGGGATTTGGAGATATGGAACTTTGGAGTTTTGGGAATTTGAAGGTATGGAACTTTGGAGATTTAGGAATTTGGAGATTTGGGGATTTGGAGATATGGAACTTTGGAGATTTGGGGATTTGGAGATATGGAACTTTAGAGATTTGGGGATTTGGAGGTATGGAACTTCAGAAATTTGGAAATTTGGAGATATGGAACTTTGGAGATTTGGGAATTTTGAGATTTGGGGATTTGGAGATATGGAACTTTGGAGTTTTGGGAATTTGAAGGTATGGAACTTTGGAGATTTAGGAATTTGGAGATTTGGGGATTTGGAGATATGGAACTTTGGAGATTTGGGAATTTGGAGATTTGGGGATTTGGAGATATGGAACTTTGGAGATTTCGGGATTTGGAGATATGGAACTTTAGAGATTTGGGGATTTGGGGGTATGGAACTTCAGAAATTTGGAAATTTGGAGATATGGAACTTTGGAGATTTGGGAATTTTGAGATTTGGGGATTTGGAGATATGGAACTTTGGAGTTTTGGGAATTTGAAGGTATGGAACTTTGGAGATTTAGGAATTTGGAGATCTGGGGATTTGGAGATATGGAACTTTGGAGATTAGGGGATTTGGAGATATGAAAATTTGGAGATTTGGGGATTTGGAGATATGGAACTTTGGAGTTTTGGGAATTTGAAGGTATGGAACTTTGGAGATTTAGGAATTTGGAGATTTGGGGATTTGGAGATATGGAACTTTGGAGATTTGGGGATTTGGAGATATGGAACTTTAGAGATTTGGGGATTTGGAGGTATGGAACTTCAGAAATTTGGAAATTTGGAGATATGGAACTTTGGAGATTTGGGAATTTTGAGATTTGGGGATTTGGAGATATGGAACTTTGGAGTTTTGGGAATTTGAAGGTATGGAACTTTGGAGATTTAGGAATTTGGAGATTTGGGGATTTGGAGATATGGAACTTTGGAGATTTGGGAATTTGGAGATTTGGGGATTTGGAGATATGGAACTTTGGAGATTTCGGGATTTGGAGATATGGAACTTTAGAGATTTGGGGATTTGGGGGTATGGAACTTCAGAAATTTGGAAATTTGGAGATATGGAACTTTGGAGATTTGGGAATTTTGAGATTTGGGGATTTGGAGATATGGAACTTTGGAGTTTTGGGAATTTGAAGGTATGGAACTTTGGAGATTTAGGAATTTGGAGATCTGGGGATTTGGAGATATGGAACTTTGGAGATTTCGGGATTTGGAGATATGGAACTTTAGAGATTTGGGAATTTGGAGGTATGGAACTTCAGAAATTTGGAAATTTGGAAATATGGAACTTTGGAGATTTGGGAATTTTGAGATTTGGTAGATTTGGTAGATTTGGAGATATGGAGCTCTGAAGATTTAGAGATTTAGAGATATGGGATTTGGAGATTTCAAGAATTGGTAATTTGGAGATTCAGAGGTCTGGAAATGTAGGGAATTAAAGATTTGGGAATTCGATAATTTAGAAATGTGGTGAATACATCATTTGAACACTTGACGATTTGGTAATATCATAATTTATTAATGTGTGTTTTGGTAAGTTGAATTTGACATATAGAGATGACATTTAGGGATTTGAATATATAGAGATGTATACATTTGGAAATTTATTTAGACATTTGGAGGTTAGCTAATGTGGAAGTTTAGATGTGTGGAGACCTGGGAGGACGTTGGAGATAAGGTTAGGTTAGAAATGATGTTCAAAATTTATAAATGTGAAAATTGATAGATTTAAGAATAATTCGAGATTTAATCAACATGAAGATTTGTAACTTTATAAATTTAAGAATATTTAGAAATGTAACTAATATAAAAATTAGTAAATTTAATGATCTGAAAACTTGAACCTAGAAAAACTTGAAAATACACAAATTATAATACTTAAACTCCACCAAGCTCTATAAATGACAACTCCATAAATAACTTAAAACTACAAAAATTTGAAAATATACAAATTTTAATACACAAACCCTACCAAGCTCTATAAATTACAGCTCCATTAATATCTTAAAACTATAAAAGCTTGAAAATATACAAATTTGAATACTTAAACTCCTCCAAGCTCTATAAATGACAACTCGATAAATGACAAACAACAAAGTACCCAAGTATCCATATCGAACGAAAGCTTACATTGCAATGGAGTGTACCTGCAATTTCGAGTTTAATTCGCGAGCACAGGTGCCCGCGGAGCAGTGCACCGGCGCAACGACTCGAACCGGAAAATCTACCCTTTAAATCACCCTCCTTTTTTTCGTGGGATTTGAAAAAAAGGAAATGGAGAGGAGACACGATGGGAGGGCTTTTAATTCCTTCCGTTCTTGCTACGCTCTGTTCCATCGCTTGGTATTCTTTTCTTTTTCAGTAATCTCTGCTTCCTGCTGATTCGAAAGGTGCAAGAAGGTATTGTGTAGTAATCTTCTTCTATAAATACTGGCTTTTATGAAGAAAGAAAGAAGAAAATTCTCAACTGTATTTGGATATATTCTAGTTGACTGTTTTTTAGTTTTCAGGCAGACAAGGTTCTTTTAATTGTTCAAAGGAATTCGAGTTTCTATAGGTTTTATTTTGGAGATTCTACAAATTTGAGATTTTTGGATTTTTGGGGTTCTATAATTGTGGGATCTTTCTCTCAAGTTTATAAATATAGAAATTTGAGTTTGTGAATGTTCAGATCTCCAAATCTTCATTTTTTAAACGACTTTTTTCATAAGTTTGTAGAGTTTTAAATTTTCGAATAATGGAATCATCAAATTTCCCAATCTTCCAATTTCCAAATCTTCCAATTCCTAAATCTTCCAATTTCCAAAGCTTGCAATTTCCAAATCTTCCAATTTCCAAATTTTCCAATTTCCAAATTTTCCAATTTCCAAATTTTCCAATTTCCAAATTTTCCAACTTTCAAACCTTGCAATTTCCAAATCTTCCAATTCCCAAATCTTCCAATTCCCAAATCTTGCAATTCCCAAATCTTCCAATTCCCAAACCTTGCAATTCCCAAACAATGCAATTCCCAAACCTTGCAATTCCCAAATCTTGCAATTTCCAAATCTTTCAATTCCCAAATCTTCCAATTCCCAAATCCTGAAATTACTAAACCTTCAAATCCCCAAATCATCAAATTTCCACATCCTTCAATCCCTCAATCCTCAAATCCCTAAATCTCCGAATCCCTAAATTTCCAAATCCCTAAATCCCCAAACCCCTAAATCCCTAAATCTCTAAATTTCCTAATCCCCAAATTCTCAAACTCTAACCCACACTAATTCGAAAACGCACCAATCAGAAGCGAAAGAATAATGGTCTCCCTCCCCCCAAGCCGCCATTTTCCCCAGCAAAGCCTTCCACGCTCGCAGTTATCCCCCCCGGGAGTGATTGTGCGTTTAAATTACAAAGAATAATTGTGGTAGATTATTTGTTTTATCTTAGAGTGGTGCACGCAATTATCACGAGTTATAAATCTCACCCCAGTGGATTGAAAAGGAAATATAAAAAAGAATGCCATGAATCGTTTAAAGAGCATTGTATTTGTAGAACCCTTGCAATTACAACGTTACACGTTAAACATTTAAAACATTTAACGCGTGCATTGTACTGCGTATGTTTCCCCAGGAATTACAATGTGAAACAATAAACAATTGAAACTTTTGTTTGAAACATCTCGCTTTTCCATTTTAAACATTTAACAAAACTGATGTATTAAATATTTAACAAAGTTAATGTATTAAATATTTAACAAAGTTGAAATTTTGTAAAACTTCTTTCACGTAAATTTGATCGAGCTTAATGTTGCATAAAAAAAATGCTATGTTGCATTTTTAAATAATAACTTAGTAAATTAATAATGTGGTAAATTAAATAATAGGAACATTGTATTCCTCGAGGAAGATATTCCTCGTCTAAGTTCATTAAAAAAGGAGCCACAATACTTGACGAAATATTTGAAACAAAGCTGTTGTTCCATTTTCTCCTTTTCCTCACATTCTTCCCTCGTTTGCTCCACGCCGTATTTTTTCTTCGGCTTTTCTTCTATTTTCAACCCGAACTTTTTTTCTCTCGAATACCACGATAATATCAACAGGCATAAACAGCGACCCGTTTCGTATTGTTTCGATACAAGGTATACGCTTCCATTGGTTCTCTGTTCCATTTTCTCTTTCTTTCCGCCATCGTGTCTCCTGCATTATTTCTTCTTCGTCTTCTGTCCGTTCTCTTATGGTTGTTCTATCGTCTGCTCGAGCCTTGTTCCTTTTTATCTCTCTTCGTTTCAACGACGTTGCGATCGCGCGTTTACTATTTTCGTTTTTATCTGCGACGACGATTCGGGGTTCGGAATAAGCACGAGGACACGACGAAAATATTTGGTGCAATCGTTGCTGAGTCTACTTTGCACGATACTTTGCCATGCTTGGAATTCTAGGGACACTAGGGACACTAGGGACACTAGGTACTTTAGGGACTTCTACGGAGTCTGACAGATTTATGGAACACATAATGTACGGTCCCTAGAGACTCTGAGAAGATCAAGAAGTCTAAAAACGTAGTCTAAAAAGGAAATTTAAGGACCTAGGTAATTTGGAGGTCTTAGAGATTTTATAGAAACACAAGTAACAGGAGTCTAGGGAATTTGAAGATTTCAAGATATGTAGGTATTTAGGAAATTCGTATAGGGAATTAAGGAACATAACAAATTTAAAAATTTATTTGGAGGATCTATGAAAATTATGGAGAAGGAAGAATCTCGAAATATAAATCTCCAAATAAAAATTTTGAGGAATCTATGGTTCAATGAAATCCTAGAGATCCCTAGAAAATATAGGAACCCCAGATCCTGGAGAATTTATAGGTTCAAGACATTCTAAGAACTCTAGAAAATTTAAATATCCCAGAAATCCAAAATATTATAGAATCTATGATTCCTAAAAATCCTAGGGACCCTAGGAAATCTGCAGATCCTTAAATCTTCAAATCCTAGCAAATATATGGTTCCTAAAAGTCTAGAAAACCCTAGGGAATTTATAGATCCCAGAAATCTAAAATACTGGAGCCTAGGTACTCTAGGAAGTCTACAAACCTCTAATTCCACATTCTACAAAAACCAATGGTTTTTATAAATCCTAGGGACCCTAGGAAATCTACAGATCCCTAAATCTCCAAATCCTAGAAAATCTATGGTTCCAAGAAATCTAGAAAATCCTAGGAAATTTAGAAACCCTAGAAACCTAAAATACTGGAGCCCCGGGACTCTAGGAAATCTACAAACCCCTAAATTCCAAATCCTAGAAAATCTAAGCTTCCTAGAAATTCTAGGGACCCTAGAAAATCTACAGATTCCTAAATCACCAAATCCTAGAAAATCTATGTTTCCTAAAAATCTTAGGGACCCTAGAAAATCTACAGATCCCTAAATCCCTAAATCCCCAAATCCTAGAAAATTTATGGCTCCTAGAAATTCTGAGAACCCTCAAAAATTTTGCATCCCCCAAAAAACCTAAAATTCTAGAAAATCTATGGTTCCTAGAAATCCTGAGGACCCTAAAAAATTTTGCATCCCCCAAAAATCCCTCAAATCCTGGCAAATCTAGGGTTACTAAAAATCCCAGAAACCCTAGAAAACTCACATCCTCCGAAAATTCCAAAATCCCAGAAAATCTATGGTCCCTAGAAATCCAAAGAACCCTAGGGAATCCACATCCTCCAAGAACCTAATTTAGAGCGATACCATAGAAAAATGGCTATATAGTAAAAATGATGTCGCGTGTCGTACTATCCTTTTGTTTGTCATTCTGTTTTCCTTTTCTCCTCGTTAGAGTTGAATATTTTTTATACAAGGAGACACTGCAACCCGTTTCACAACAGCTTAGCCGGCAGCGTCCGGTTAATCGCCACGTTGAAAACGCGTGTGCTTTCGAACTCGCCTAAACGCAAAACCGTACACGCGGTTTCCACTGGCATTTTTTTTTTATTATTATTTTTTATTTTCACCGGTGTCCTTCCACCTCTTTGCGTTAGGCGAACGCTCAAAACCGAGGTTTCGCGTTGTACGCGGACCGGAGTCTCGTTACGGCCACCCTCTAACGATGCGATTTTCCTTCTCTATCTTTCTTCTATTTTTTTCTCTTTACCCTTTTTGCAAATTTTTTATTTCGCCGACTGGATAATCGCGGTCCAGGAACCAGCTAGAAACTGCTCGTTTATTCCCGACGGTTCAGAGGAAACATTTTGAGCCGAGTTACGGGACAGAGGGAAAGGAAGATGGGATTTTCGTTTCTGGTTTGCTCTATCATGGACACGTAATTAAGCTTTCGTCGTCTGTCCTTTCTCTTATCCTTATTTCCCTTCGCGTACTTATCCCGCGAAATGATTAATATCTTCGCGACTTTGAAGCGAGTGTGCGGTTCCGCGGAAAATCATTTCTGAAATAAGACACTTTTCGTTTCTAGATTTGCTGTGCGAATTTCATTCAATCTCATACTTCTTTTTCTACGATTTGTTGGAGAACATTACATTATTTTTGTTCGAAATAATACTTATTTTTCTAAACGTTATTTACGAGTTTGAACGTTCAATGTTACCGAAGACCGCCATTTTGTAATACTTTCACTCTTTAAGCTTTCTACATTTCGAAATTAAATTTACATTTTCTGCAAAATTTTTTCATTCCGTAATTATTTAAGAAATTAATACTAGTAACAAATATTAATACTAATAACATATATTAATAATTGAATAGATATTAAGAACTTCAAATATTTTTAGAAATGTTTGAACTCCACATAGAGGGCAGCACTACCGTCCATAACAAAAATGGCGCCGCACCAAAAGGTTTCCACTTCAAAATCCTCATTCCACACATGTCCGAAGAAACGAAGTTAAATTCGAATATTCCAAAGCATAATATCTGGTTGATGACTTTCCATAGAAACCGAAGACCACTCAATTCGAAATAAAGCAATCTAGCTGGGAGAAGCGTAACAATGGGTCTTTCAGTACCAGCCGAAAAATATTTGCAATTCATTGTGCCGATAAATGTTTAAAAATAGATCACCGGGGAGTAAAAAAAACACTTGTTCCGTCATATTTCATTCACAAAATTCGTTCGCTATCGATGTTTTTGCGGTTTTTTTTCTAGTCTCGTTCCTCTACGGGAGGGAATAAAAAGGGGTGAAATTCGGTATCGGATACGGAATCGATTCGTTAGTGCGATACGTCTCGAACCTCTTAATCCGACTAATTGTTTACGTTACGAAGTTGCTTAGTGAATTATAAACTATCCGAGTTTCCTCGCGACTCCTAATCGTATCCTCGGCAAAGAATGGCCTGGTTGCGCTAATTAAGTTATGAGAATTGTGTAGTCTCCAAAAGAGGACGAGTTCGCGGCCTTGTTCTGAAGATTTGAGATTGAACGAATACATGTATTTAACACTCAACTTACCGGCGCTTAATGTGTACTTAATATGAAGTTAAAAATGAAGTTAAAAAATGCTGTGCTTAATATGAAATTAAAAGAGGAAGTTGAAAAATGATGTACTTAATATGAAATTCAAAATGAAGTTCAAAAATAATATACTTAATGTAAAATCAAAAACGAAGTTCAAAAATAATATACTTAATGTAAAATCAAAAACGAAGTTCAAAAATAATATACTTAATGTAAAATCAAAAACGAAGTTCAAAAATAATATACTTAATGTAAAATCAAAAATGAAGTTCAAAAATAATGTACTTAATATGAAATTATAAATGAAGTTCAAGAATAATGTACTTAATATGAAATTATAAATGAAGTTCAAAAATAATGTACTTAATATGAAATTATAAATGAAGTTCAAAAATAATGTACTTAATATGAAATTATAAATGAAGTTCAAGAATAATGTACTTAATATGAAATTATAAATGAAGTTCAAAAATAATGTACTTAATATGTAATTATAAATGAAGTAAAAAACTAAATAAACAAACGTCAAATCATAAATTAGTACACATATATATTCTTCATCTTGATGAAAATCAATTCTGATTTCAAGGAATATACCTTAACAAAATGTGTTCCTTATAATAATTTGACTTTAAGATCGTTGAATGAACATCTGTTATAGTAATTAAAGGCAATTTAATTTGGTTAATGGTTAGGTATTAATGTACATGAAGACACACCTGGTGCGTCGCGTATTTTGTAATAATAAGTTACCATGAATATAATAAGTCGACATTAAGATCGTCGAGTGAACCTCTGCTATAGTAATTAGAGGCAATTTAATCTGCTTAATGCTTAGGTATTAATGGACACGGAGACGCACCTGGTGCGTCATGGGAGAAGGTTTAATTGAATGGATACGTGTTATCGATTGATATGGGGCGCATCTGGTGTGCTGGCTATTTAATTAGATACAGGCCGGACGCAGCTGATGGTTCTAAATTCGAAAAATTCGCAGATTAAAGGTACAAATTGTTCCGGATTTCCAACAGAAGATTCTGTCGGATTTATTTTGAGAAGGAAGATCATACGAAGGTCTCATGATTAGTCGAGCAACGGCGAGATAAGAAAGATAAGAAAGTTTCGAATGCTCCAGGTGTAATTAACTCCGGATTAATACGAATTAAATGCTAGTACCGATGTCGAGTCACTTACTTGTTTGCAAGTTAAGATCCACCCCGGGGTTCATTGGAATTTCTCCGTTGCTGAACTCGGACGCCGACTCCTCCGTGGTATTTTCATAGGGATTCGCTGGAATCAGGAAACGTGTCTTGCTAATTAAACCGTTGTAAATCTTTTAATCTGCAAGACAACAAAGCATTTTCTACGGTTGCCTTGGAAATTCGTGTACAATCGTAAACGATCGCCAGTTTTTGGTTCGTACTGCGTAGCAGGAAATTGTTGGGAAATAAATTTCGCCCAGGTCGAGAAATACCGAATATTCGATGCGTCTACGTGTTTTGTTAAATAATCGACGCTCGTCAGATATTATACGGAATGATTCGAGTTCATCGCAGTTTTTAACTTCCTGATTATCATTAAAAATAATAACATTAAATTGCGATGCTACATTTTGAGGAATTATTGCACTTTTACAATTATTCTTATCCGTCAAATTTTATAGGACTTTTTCATAATATCACTGTAATTTTACAAATTTATGTAACTTTAAAAATTCTGTAAATTTTTGCAACTTCAAAAATTTGTTCAATTCGACAGTTTATTTGTTTATCTCCAAGGTAAAGAAATGCAGGTAATTGTTAGCAATAAAACGAATCAACGAATGATAGAAAAATTCATTTGAAGAAAATGAAGAAAATGACCTTTGCTAGCAGAAAATAAACATTTTTCCTTTTTACGAAGTCATGTCTTCAACATCCTTGGTCTAACATTATTACTTTAAAGCTCTTAAATATTATTTAAAGGAAAAGCAGACTTACTTCCATCGAAAGTCACCTCGCCAATTATGATCCATCGGGCGGCGAAATATAAATGTATTTTCAGAAACCTTCCACGACGTTCGTGTAAACCTATGGAGACGTTCCTTGCATTTTCTAGCACGATGTCTGGGATGTAAGAATAAGACAATGGGTCTTCTTCATAAGTTTCACCGTCCAGACTGAACCAAACGTCTGCTTTAGAGAATACCTGAAACAAAGGAGAGTTGGGATGAAATTAGGTTAGTAAACTGAAAACGTGTCGGACATTTTTCATGGATTTGCTATGATGTGGGTCATGTACAAATTTGATATAACCTAGATATTAAGGTGTTTAGATAAATTTTTAGATTACTACATTTCTAGGTTTGTTAGACACCTAGGTGTCTAGGTGTGTAGATTCATAAATTTTTAGATTACTAGATTTCTAGGTTTGTTAGATCCTTAGGTGTTTAGGTGTCTAGATTCATAAATTTTTAGATTAATAGATTTCTAGGTTATGGGATCCCTAGGTGTCTAGATATCTAGATAAATATAAATTTCTACATTGCTAAATTTCTAGGTTATTGGATCACTAAATTCGTAGATCTTTAGATATCAAAATTTCCAAATCCCTAGATTTCTATATCTTCAGATCCCTAGATTCCACGAATCCTCCAATTCCCAAATTTAAAATTGTATTCTGGAAATTAGGAATTTGGGATTTGAGGTATTTAGAATTTGGGGAAATAGGGAATTGGGGAATGTGGGAATTGGGACACGTGGGAATTGGAGAATGTGGGAATTGGGAATTGTGGAATTGGGGAATGTGAGAATTGGGAATAGTGAAATTGGGGAATGTGGGAATTGGGGGTTGTGGAATTGGGACACGTGGGAATTGGGGAACGTTGGAATTGGGGAATGTGGAAAGTGGGAATTGTGGAATTGGGGAACGTTGGAATTGGGGATTGTGGAATTGGGAAATGTGGAATTGGGGAATGTGGAATTGGGAATTGTGGAATTGTGGAACGTTGGAATTGGGGAATGTGGAATTAGGGAATGTGGAATTAGGGAATATGGAATTGGGGAATGTGGAATTGGGGAACATGGAAGTCGGGCAATGTGGAATTTGGAAATTTAGAAATTTGCAAACTTGAAAAATTGCAAACTTGCAAACTCGAAAATTTAGAAATTCAGAAACTCCGAAATTTAGAAGCTCGAAAACTAAAAATTATAAAATTAAAGAATTTGAATCCCCATCATTCATCAGCCACGTTATCGCAATAACTCTCCCAGGACAATGTTGCACGTTTCAAACGACAACGATCACCGAATTTGATATCGAGTTAATTACAATTAACTATAATTCGAACGTACAATGTATCATCGGTAATCGGATCGATTTAATCGCATCTTCCACGTACGATAACACGAATACACGACATTCCTGTTGTAATCGCCAGCGCAATTTCCATTTCACGACCACTTAAATATATTACACGATTAAGAACGTGTATCGTTTACATTGATTCCCACGTAATTACATAACAATGCGTTATCCCGTGTCACGTGTTTCGCATGTCAAGCCAAATGGAGAAGAAAAGAAACTCTCGCTTTAATGGACGATAGCTGATGGACCATGCTCGTTCAACTCACCGTGTAAGCAATAACCGGTACTTAAGATCGACTCACTTTTAATGGCTTGGCCTTTCATTCCAATGAAAGGAGAAGCAACCGAACCATCCGGCCTATTGCGGTGATATTTCAATCTCAAATAAATATCCAATAGTCTTCAAATCTCCTGTTTATCGTTACAATACTTTTCTTTTATAAATATTTTTCTTTGACACCTTCAGATATACGTATGAACATTTATTTAGAAGTTTGTATTTATTTTTAGTTGATGTTCTTTCAAATTTAATTTACTGCAAGTGTTTCGAACCATAACCTAACCTAATTTGTGCAATGTGAAGTTGAATAAAATTTTAGGTTAGGTTATAGGTTATGTTGATATTCTTTCAAATTTAATTTACAGTAGGTGTTTTGAACCATCACCTAATTTGTGCAGTATGTAGTTAAACGTTAGGTTAGGTTATATAGGTTATTTTCATATTTTTTCAAATTTAATTTAGGTTAGCTAATATAGGTTACGTTGATGTTCCTTCAAATTTAATTTACAATATGTATTATTGAAGCATAATTAAATTTGTGTAGTTCATACTTGAAAGAAATGTTAGGTTAGGTAACATAGATTAAGTCAACACTATACATATAATGTTACATTGTATTATATGATACTCTGAAAAAATTATAAAAATTAAAAGAAAGTCACACAAAGAATATTAGTTCTTTTAGTTAAGCTGTAAAATATTTGAATACTCTTGTTGATCACACTTCAAACATCCTGCTGATCTCTTTTGATTAAAATGTTAAAAAATGTCTGCTTTTTTAAGTATCATCTGAACAATGTACTTTAAAAATTCCTATTAAAAAATCTTTGTACATTTTTGCTAATAAATATTGCAGTCCATCACACACAAAGTACAATGATAATCAGATTAATTTTTAAACATGTTCATATAAATTGTTCTTTGAAAAAGACTGACAGAAAGCATTGTTCACTAAAGCAATTAACAACAATGATATTAAACATTTTCCAACAAAAACATTAGTATGATTATTCAAGAGATACGATCAGAGTCCGATAAACCGTCGGAAAATACGAGGTCCAGGAATTGGGCTCATTAAAAGTTTTATCTGCGAACTTTATAAGTCGCGAGTATAAAAAGCAATAAAAAAAAAGGTTACCTGCACATCTCTCGAGAAATAATTGTTGGTATAAATGTGCACCGCCTCGAAGATCCAGGTCACTTCGAATTCGAACACGAGCTCCACGTAATCGTCCTCGAAGGTGTCCCGCATCCACGCGATCCAACCGGTGCCTGGAAAAACGACGAAACAAAATGGCATCCATTTCGCGTTGGTCTCGCAGAGAACTTCGTTAGCGCGGATCGAAGTTAAAGTTTGAGCTACGATTGATCCATTGTTTCTCTTGTTAATTGAATTGATTTGGGGCAACTTCCCGGGGCACAAGAACCACTTCTGATATAGATACTCTCTGTTTTGTGGAGCTTCGAGCAATCTACCTCTCGCTCTGTTTGCGGGTGCTAAGTACCGATAACGGGACCTCGATATTGAATCGAATATTACTGTTCAAGAGCTATTGGTAAAACAACTGTGCAATTTATTTCTGGCGAATTTACGAAGATACCTAATATTTGGGATTGGAAATTCAAGAATATTCAATGTTTCAAGATTGGAAATTCAATAGGAAATGTTAGCATGGAGGATTGGATTCTATTCAAAAATTTTATGTCGGTACAAATGAGATATTAGTTAATTTTAAGTGTGTGAAAGTTATTTGCGTGTTTGGTTATTTTCAGTTAAGTCGAACGTTGCATGACTTGGTCCATTTTAGTTTACTAAGGATATTGCATGAGTTATTTTATTTAATTTCATTGTTACATGACTTCAGTTTATTTTCTTTATTCTTGTTCTTTATGTCAGAGACGTATCGTGTACACTCTGTGTCATAGACACATCGTATACATTCTGTAATCATAGACATATGTACACTTTGTGTCATAGACATATTATGTACATTCTGTATCATACATGTATCATGTGCACTTTGTGTCATAGACATACCATGTACACATTATGTCATAGACATATTATGTACATTCTGTATCATAGATGTATAATGTACACCTTCTGTCACAGACATATCATGTACACTTTGTATCATAGATATATTATGTACACTTTGTGTCATAGACATATGATATACACTCTGTACCATACACATCATATATACTCCACATCACACACATATCATATACTCTTTTTTATCATTTCTCTATTACCTTGCATTCTTATTACACAATTTTAAAATAATGTAAGAAGGTACACATCCAGAAATAAAACTAGTAGCCCAAATTTAGAAGACTCCCCCAATAAAAGACCAGTTCCTTCAGGGTTGTCTCGCAGACACGTCTCGTTTCGGCACTTAGCACCCTACCGTTCATCCACCCACCGATTACCTCTTCCATCTCCCATGTCTAGTCTGTAATTATCCGCACCGACCTCGCCATCGATCAATCGGCCCAAACCATCGGTCAACAAGTTGTCTTCCCTTTTACCATCGTACGAGATGTCGCTCAGTTCTGGTGTCGGTGAATCCGGTATAGTATAACTCACGACACCACCTGAAACACATATATACCTCGTTTGACGATCATTGTCACTTTTAAAACGAACTTTAACAACTCACACAACTTTGCGCCTTTATTGGTTTCTTCGCTGAAAGGTCGCGAAAAGGAATTACTAAGAATTGTTTCTTTGGAAGAGCTGTTTCTTTTCATTGCGAGGGTCATTTTATTTATTATTGTGATGGAGAGTTTATTTTCTTGCTCTGTTTTGGGTTTATATGTTGTGGTTTAGGTGTAGTTTGGGATGTTTTAGGGTGGTTTAGGGAGCTTGGAGGGTGAAGGTTTGCAAGGAATTTTTAAGGTTATGGAGACGTTTTGTGGGAGTGTTTAGGTTAAATTTTTCAAACCCTAAAGTCTTTAAATCATCACATCGTCAAATTCTTCAAGGTCCAAGCTCTGCAAGTCCTAACCTCCTCAAGATTCAAACTCTGCAAGATCCAAACTCCTCAAGTTCCAAACTCTGCAAGATCTAACCTCCTCAAATTCCGAACTTTGCAAGTTCTAACCTCCTCAAATTCCAAACTTCTCGAGGTCCAAACTCTGCAAGTTCTGAACTCCTCAAATTCCAAACTCTTCAAGGATCAAACTCTGCAAATCCTAAGCTCCTCAAATTCCAAACTCCTCAAGGTCCAAACTCTGCAAGCTCTAAGCTCCTCAAATTCCAAACTCTGCAAATTCTAAGCTCCTCAAATTCCAAACTCTTCAAATTTCAAACCCTGCAAATTTTAAACTCCTCAAATTCCAAACTCTTCAAGATCCAAACTCCTCAAAATCCAAACTCCTCAAGATCCAAACTCCTCAAATTCTGAACTCTTCAAATCTTAAACTCCTCCATTCTCAAACTCCTGAAACTCCAAACTCCCCAAAATTCCAAATTCCTTAACCCCCAATCTCCTGCCCTAAATTTCCATCAACCCCAACCCTCCACCACCTCAAAATCTAAAAACTCTTCATCTCCAAAATTGTAAACTCCCACACGTGATCGCCCCGGGTTAAGAGTTCGCCTCGTAAGCAAAAGTTAATTCGAATTGTTGAAGAAGATCGTGACAAGAAGCCAGAAGTAGTCGTGTAGTCGAGGTCTCGTTATCCGGCGAGGGTAAAAGTGGCTTTTGAAAATGACCCAGCCAGAAGAGGAGAGGATCGCAGGGAGACGGATTGATTTCGAAACTTGTTACGAGTGCACTCTTCGCCTTTGAGGGTAACTTCCGTGGAAATTGCTCTAACGACACTCGATGAAACTTCGTAATAATTTGTGTGGCAACTGGTGGAGGGTTGCTGGCGCGGATTAGATTAGCGGATTTCCGGATTACAGGCCGATGTCGCGTTAACGACACTGTATACGAAACCTCGTGTTAACGTGTGTGCTTAAGTGCATGTTTCGTGAAAGCTGGGAAACCTCCACGATTACTGTTAATTTTTAATTTAGAACTTTAATTTAATTATGTAGTTATTATATGTATTATTAAATTTTCAAGATTACTGTATTCAATTTTGTTGAGTGTTGATTGTCACTGTTAAGGTTGTTAGAATTTTATTTGACAAGCTTGTAAAAGATTATTTGATAAAATTAATTGTACTTTCAATCGTAAATAAGGAGTGTATTAATATAAGAAGTTTTGTGGAGGTTTTAATAATAATATCGGTGTATCATATGAACACGTTTTTAGTAAAACACTTCATGATTGTGAAATGTTGAAATCGAGTTAACTGAGTAACTGTTTTGGTAATGATGTATTTAATTAAACAAGAAGACAATTCTCAAACCAAATACCTACTCCATAATTGCATTTTGGTAAAGTAACGTTAAAATTCAATTAGAAGTCGGAATGAAAGCTAAACAAAATGGCCGCCGCCCGCCAAAGATGGACACGTTAATTCATACGTGAAACCCTAACCTAATATTTTCCTTATTCACTTCATAATTTTATTTCAATTTGTGCTTGTAACTTGTAACTTTGTGATCCCTGAATATCTGACACGAAATATAATTTAAAACAATTTACCAATTTAAAGGAAGAAGATAAATTATTCTTCTTCCTTGAAGTCTCAAGATTTTCAACAACGTATAATATATTGCTTCTTAAGTTTCAAACGAATGATCCAATACATGATTCATGTATCGAACAATTCTCTTCCGGTTGCCTCGTATGCAAATCGAACAAGGAACGTATTCTTTCAGCGATCGAAACGGTTGTTCGAGGTTTCGTTCTCGCGTCAAGTTTGTCCAAAACTCGCTCGACCGCATCGCGTGACACGGTTCACCAACCACGGACGTATGGTACCGTGAAATATTGAAAGTAGTTAGGCGATTTTGAGCACGACATAGTGACCACGACGCTGTTCCTGCTGTTTCGTTATTAATTTTCTTACCACGAACACTTGCTATTTAGCTGCTAATCGCGTCCGTGACCTGATAAATCCTCGTTTATATTTTTATTAATTGGTATTTCAAGGATAATATTTATATTGATGAAGGTTTATATCTTTTGATAGAAAGAATTTTTAAAAAGGAAAAATTCGTGTTAGATTTTTCATAGTTCAGCTTGGGTTTTGTAGGTAAATATTTTATTTATTTTTTAAATAAATATTATGAACAGATATTTCTTTTTAGTTAGAACGAATATTTGACTGATTTTTAACTGTCACATCAAGTAAAATAATATTCGAAGTGTTTCTATTGATCTTTCAAGTAATGTAGTGCAGTATTAGAACTAATTAGGTTACGACGCCATTTTAGGTACGGACTGTATAATTTACAAGTATCGACTGATTCCTTGAGTAATGTATTGAAGATATTGATTATTTCAGGTTAAGATTTATTTTAAAATGTACTGGTGGAGAAATTTCAAATTATCTTCATGAAATTCATGAATAGTATGCTGGAATCTGATCTTTTAGGTTAGATTCCAGTTTAAGACTGACTGATGGAAACATGTCCAAATTGAGTCTACTGATCTCTTAAATAATGTACAAGTACATGATCATTTAGATTAGGTATCATATTAAGAGGTAGAAAATTTGAAAGTCCAAAAATGTGAACACTGAGGTATTCATTTTGAGAAATGAAAAAATCTGTCTCTATGTTGCTCTTTGATTTATTGAACATTTTATTATGAACTCATCCTAAACTACCAATAAGATGTGTACACCCTCTAAACCGACTTTAACCATCTCTACTATAAACATACATACATGAAATTATTAATCAGTAAACATTTGTACTAAGAACAATTAACGAATCAGTTAATTATAATTGAATATCCGTCGTTTTAACGTTAGGAACGCATTTTGGCGGTAATGGTCGAGGTTCAGCAAGTAGCCTAGGGCATCAGCGTTGTTTTAACCAGATGTCGTGCACGAGTGCTATAAATCCGCCATTCCCGCCCACCGAAGCTCGATCTCGCACGCTCCGTACGCTTCTTATAGCGCGAAAACCACTCGTGTCGCTTGTTTTCGACGAGTTATCCACCTTCTGCCTTCTGGCTTTTCTTCGTTCCTCTTTTTTTCCCGCGTTTCTCGCGGTTCTTCGTGGGAGAAGCACGCCGTTGGTTCTTCGACATTAGCGACCCAGAAAAATCATTTATGCAAACGACGTCCATTACACTGATATTGATATACCAGGCGAGATCGTGCGCCAGGTCACGTCGTATTTCCTCGCGAGAAATATTACGTGTTTTACGTGCCGCAACCACCTTTGCCCAAGAATCATCGACGACGCCTGTTTTTGCTACACTTTTTATCGGGCTAACCTGTCATTATAATTTAAACCTCTTGCTACACGACGTCCATTTTTATTGCTACCCTTGTACAGGCCAGTTTGGTTATAATACGATTGGGGCTTGGATTTCTTGATATGCAGGTAAAAAGGTAGAAAATTTATTGTTCTTATATTGAGTTCAACATTTTCTGGGTTGCAAATTTCTTGGATTCAGAAATTCCCTAGATTCAACATTCCGTAGATTCAAATCTCTCTAGAAACAATATTTCCCAATTTCCATATTTCATAGATTCAAATCTCCCTAGATACAATATTGTCTAATTTTCGAATCCCCTAGATTCCAAATTCTCTAATTTCCAAATTCCTTAGATTCCAAATTCCCTAGTTTCCAAATTTCCTAGATTCCAAATTCTCTAATTTCCAAATTCCCTAGGTTCCAAACTCTCTAATTTCCAAATTCCCTAGATTCCAAATTCACTAATTTCCAAATTCCCTAGGTTCCAAATTCTCTAATTTCCAAATTACCTAAATTCCAAATTCACTAATTTCCAAATTTCTTAGATTCCAAATTCTCTAATTTCCAAATTCCCTAGATTCCAAATTCTCCAATTTCCAAATTCCCTAGGTTCCAAATTCTCTAATTTCCAAATTACCTAAATTCCAAATTCTCTAGTTTCCAAATTCGCTAGATTCCAAATTCTCTAGTTTCCAAATTCCCTAGATTCCAAATTCACTACTTTCCAAATTCCCTAGAGTCCAAATTCACTACCTTCCAAATTCCCTAGATTAGGAAACCTTAAATTCCCAATCTTCTCGATTCCCCATATCTAAAGTCTGAATTTCTAAATTCCCTATTGCTGAATTCCCACTTCCTAAATTCCTTATTTCTAAATTCCCACTTGTTAAATTCCCACTTCCTAAATTCCCACTTCTTAAATTCCCGATTCCTAATTTCACAATTCCCTGAATTCCTCAAATTCTTTAAATTTCTTCATTCCCAAATATTCCCTAAATTTCCCAGCTCCCTGAATTCCTCAAATTCTTTAAATTTCTTAATTCCCAAATATTCCCAAAATTTCCCAACTACCAAACTTGAAATCTAAATAAAAATTTCCCTAAAATGTCAACATCACCCCTCAGAGATAAATATAATTCCCCAAAAATTCATTCATTCATTAAAAATTACAAAACAAATCAATTTTCGTGTACCACCTAAACAAGTCACAGCTTCTGACAGCAATTGGTTGCTTGCATAAAAAAGTAAAAAGCTCCGTGATCCAAAAACGAAGAAAACACGAAGCTTCAACGCGCACTGGAGATGTTCTCCATTATCCGCGCAACCGCAATATTTCACCGAAAGAATAAGTTGAACGTCAGTCCGCAACGCAACGAATGTAATATGAAAATGGACGAGTGCACGGAAGAAAATAATCACGCGAGATCTCGCGGGTCGAAGATTGATAAAGAAATTACAAAGTCAAGAAACATCGAGAGGAGCCATCGTAGACGATATCATTTTTCATTACGCCGTGTCTCTGCTACAAAAATGGATGATTGATTTTTATAACACGTGAGGGTGGGACGCAGGGGGTGGCTACGCAACGCCCGTATCGATTTTCCATTAGGCCGAATGAACAGTGACTTGCAAAAATAATTGAATGCACGCGTTTCGAAAAAAGAGAAAAAAATACAGCCGAGATTAATATGCAACGCGTGCGGCAATCAACAGGAGCGAAACAGTAATTTGAACGGGGGCGTGAAAGCAAGAAATTAATATTTCATGCGCGGAGAAGCTTTAATGGCCGATCGGAGGACCTACTTAGAACACGCAACGCGATATGTAGCCTTTCGAAAAATTAAACCACTCAATCGACCCGTATTTTATATACGCGTCTATTAATATTTATGGCGTACATATTTCTACCGATTAAATATCTTTCGCGGAGTGGGTTTAATAAACAAATGGAAAAAATAGAGGTGGATGAAACAAAACTTTTATGGACGTTTTTATTGCGGGTTTTATCTTTGGAGGTCTGGGGATTTGAGGATCTGGGGATTTGGGATGTAGAGATTTGGGGATTTTTGAATCTAGGGATTTTCCAGTCTAGGGATTTGAGAATTTACGGATTTTTGAATCTAGGGATTTGGGAATTTTTGAATCTAGGGATTTTCCAATCTAGGGATTTGAGAATTTACGGATTTTTGAATCTAGGGATTTGGGAATTTTTGAATCTAGGGATTTTCCAATCTAGGGATTTGAGGATTTGGGGATTTTCCAATCTAGGGATTTGAGGATTTAGGGATTTTTGAATCTAGGGATTAGGGAATTTTTGAATCTAGGGATTTTCCAATCTAGGGATTTGAGGATTTTTGAATCTAGGGATTTGAGGATTTGGGGATTTTCCACTCTAGGGATTTTCCAATCTAGGGATTTGAGGATTTGAGGATTTTCCACTCTAGGGATTTTCCAATCTAGGGATTTGAGGATTTTTGAATCTAGGGATTTGAGGATTTGGGGATTTTCCACTCTAGGGATTTTCCAATCTAGGGATTTGAGGATTTGAGGATTTTCCACTCTAGGGATTTTCCAATCTAGGGATTTGAGGATTTAGGGATTTTCCAATCTAGGAATTTGGGGATTTAGGGATTTTTGATTCTAGGAATTTGGTGATTTAGAGATTTTTTAATCTAAAGATTTTTTTCATCTAGGGATTTTGGAATCTTGGGATTTAGGAGTCTAGGGATTTTGGAATCTTGGAATTTGGGGGTCTAGGGATTTGTGATGTAGGTATTTGAGGTATAAGAATTTGTGATATAACAATTTAGAATACAGAAATTTAAACTATCTGAATTTGTCCACCAAATAATTTTACTAAAAAAAATAGTTCTGAATAACAATTATCACCAATAAATTATTACAAGATCAATTACCCTATCTCTCCTTCTATTTTCGAAAGAACATACCCAAAGGCAACAATGTTCATTATCCACCATTTTCAGTTCAACCTTCCCTGAAGGAAATGGACGTTATCGTTTGACGTAGCAGAACGAATGCTCGACACCTTGGCGAGTTGTCGACACGCGTTGCGTGCGCAGGAGACGAGATTGTTCGCGAACAACAACAACAGGGTTCGTTTCGCCGTTGTGCAACACAATGTCCACCGTGTTGATTCAATTAGACGCGTTCAAGTAACCGAAGTAGGTCGAAAACAAAGATGCATGGACGTGGGGGACAAGCAACCGATGAGTTCGTTCGTGTAACGTTGTTACGAGAACTAATGGAATCCAACATCGCAGTTGGACTCCAAACGACAGATAGGATACCTATACCGACTACCGTCTCAACAGCGACACACCAAATTGAATGAAATTGCAATTTGGAAATTAATCGCTGGCTGTCCGTTCGCCTACTCCTCGTACGTTCCATCCTGGAATTGCAAATTTACCCGGCTACGTTTACTTCCTCGAGGAGCTCACTCATCTTTGCTTGATCACTTTGTCTTCTTGCTGTTTCAAACGCTATTTGGTTAGCTGCCATGAGTTGATGACTCGCTTTAAGATTGTTGACCCTGGGGTTACGAATTCTCAGAATTATTAGATTCCTGAGTTACATTCTAGAATTTCTAAGTATCTGAATGGCTCTTAACGTAAATTCTCAAGTTTTGAAGGGTACAAATTGTTAGATGTTGAATTTGAATATCAGTGAAGCTCTGGAGACATGAATATAGGGAGTCATAACTCCAATGTACAACTAGAGATGCTCCTGGTTAAGAGTTGTAATGAATGTGATTTTTAATCATTTCTCTTTTGCAATAATGGGGTTTGAAGCTATGTTTTTAGGAGTGTAGATGAATTTCTACATTCTTGAAATTCTATATCTCAAACTTCAAAATTCCATATCTGTATATCCTTAAACCTCATATGCTAAGTTCCCACGTTTGAAATACCTCTATCTCAAATACTTACATTCCACATTCGTATATATCCAAAATTCCTCTACCTCTGCAATCCAAATCCTCAGATTCCCAAATCCCTGCATCCTCAAAAATTTACATCTCCAACTTCCTGCACCAAATCTCAACCTTAACCTCCTACCCCAAAATAACCTCTCATCACTTACTGGTGTCCTTGCATCCCCTCAGCTCGATACGAAGGCAAACGGTGCGTCTGTGTTCCGAATGTGGTAGAACCCGAATCTGACTGGCGAAGATCGGTGGTATCAATCGATGGGAAACCACGGTCGAGGTGTCGCTGTTTCCAGCCAGGACCTGCAACACCAAAAACAGGTTAAACGCCATAAAATCATCCTAACAATTTTTGCATTGCGTCAGTCATCATTTGAACGATTTATCGCATCAGCCATCGTTTGAACAACTCATCGCGTCAGCCATCGTTTGAACGACTCATTGATTAACGACAAGTACGTCAGTGAAAGGACGATCAAATTAAAGCGATCCATTAATCGCGAACGATTATCGTTCAAATTGTCGGCACTCGTCGATCCTTCCTACAAAATGTATTCGATCAACGCGATCCTAAGTAAATTTGTCCGCGATACAATGTTTTGCGCGATGCACTCGCCAACCGCTATATAATTATCGAGTTAATTGCGATAATTTCGCCGATTCAATTACAACGGACGATTAATACGTTCGGGCGTTCGTGGCAGCGCTAGAATAACGGGTTCCGAGTACAGTCCGGTGCAAATGTATTCCCTAGGGATGATATGGTAGTAATTATAACGTTTGTTATGAATTTAGGTACTTCTCATTGTGGATGAAATGTGGAAATTTGTTGATGAGGTGGTGTAGAAATTTAGGGATTTGTGTGTGTGGAAATATAGGGATTTAGAGGTGTAAGAGAGGTTTGAGAGTTTAGAGGGATTTACAAGGTTAGAGATTGGTGTATTTGAGAAGTTGAGGAGTTGTGAGTTTGAGGGTGAGTTTGTGAATTTTCAAATTTGGAGATGTAGAGATTTGATTAGATAGGTATTGGATGATGTGAGGATCTCAGGGTTTAAGATATGTGGAATCTAAGAATATAAGGCTATAGAGACTTGTGGATCTGGTAGTTTGGAAATTTAGGAATTTGGAAGATTGCGAATGTGGACATAGAGTGATTCTGGGATCTGGGACTTGAGGATCCAGGGTTTGGATGGCATAGGTACTTAAAAGTGTGGCAATTTTTAATTCTCGAATTTGAAATTTGTGGATTGGGGAACCTAGATATGTGGATCTAAGAATGTGGACCTAGAGATGTGGATCTAAGTATGTGAATCTACAGATGTGGTTTTATGAACATCCTCAGATTTAAATCCAAAATATGAATCCTCACAAAACACCTAAAATAAAACACCCAAAAATCTGAAATCTCCTAAAGTACCAAACTTGAGAACCCATAAATATGAATATCAAAGTACTCGAAAGCTTGAAAATATCAAAAGTGATGATCATATAGTAACGTATCAAACATACGTGTCCAGATGCAGAGGAGTCATGGGTTGCATCCGAGTGTACCACACGATTAATTCGGTAGTGGACCGTTTCGCGAAACAATTTCGTATCTGATAATAACCGGGCGTTGATCGTGGACGAGCGATTCGCAAACGCGCCACGATCCATGGGGAGAGGTGGTACACGTTGATGCACGAGCTACGTACCGATCAAATCGACGTCAATATTAATCAACTTACTATGAAATCTCAGTGCAAGCGTGCGTGTATGCACGCCCCGTTCAGACATAGATCATGATTGCATCGATTCGAAGGTAATGCCATGGTTAATGCACCCGTTAGACTGAACCATGTGAATTATCATTCGGATAAACTTTGACGTTTGAGGCGCTGATAAGTGAAACTAGTCGGAATACTTGTAATAAGACGATATTCATGCATTTGAAAGTTATTGAGGTTTGTGAGGTTCAAATAAATTTTATTGTTGGGTAATCATTTAATATTATTAATTTCGAACGTGTTGAGGTTTGTGAGGTTCAAGTAAATTTTATTGTTAGAGAAACATTTAATTTATTAATTTGGAACGTACTAAGGTTTGTGAGGTTCAAATAAATCTTATTGTTAGAGGAATATTTAATTTATCAATTTTGGAACGTGGTAAGGTTTGTGAGGTTCAAGTAAATCTTATTGTTAAATAATAATTTAATTCATTAATTTGGAACGTGTTGAGGTTTGAGAGGTTCAAGTAAATCTTATTGTTACACAATTGTTAGACAATTAAATTTATTAGTCCACTGTCATAATGATCTATGGCAATGGACTATAAGAACAATATATGAATTCTAGAAATAATTTCTCGATTATAGGAGCGTGAACTAATACATGTATGTATAAATATTAGTATTTTACTTTTATTTGTCCACTGTCCTCAAATTCAGAAGAAACACAAGAACCTTGCAGGTCTACTTCGTCTATGACATCAAATGAACATACAACACCTATTTTATTATCTGACCACTCCATAACAATTAATATGCTTCTCCTAATTACATCAGAACGAGAACCTTTACGAAAACCATAACTGCATAATTATCCCGCACAAACTTCACAATAACTAATGAATAAATTATAGAAAAGTGATTCAATTTGCCTCTCCCTCAAACAAGGAATATTTCTGTGAATAACGCGTCTGGGCAACCTCCATTTCCAGAAGTGTCGGCCAAATACAAAACGAGGCTCTCACGCCAGCGTGCAATAAATTATCGTTGTTCGCGCAAGACGCGTCGCAGAACGCCTATCGCGGCTGAAATTACTTAATTGGACAATTCTCGTGGAAACGGCTCTTAATTATTCGATGATCACAGTCAGCCGTAGTTGCCACGAAATTTAATTGCTGACCCCTGCTGTGCGTATTTCGAATTCTACCGTCGGTGAAATTGATATAACGTACTTCATGAAATACTTCATACACATCGCTATTCATTTTTATTCATTTATATATTCATTACATTTTATATATTTTTAATGGTTAAGGTTATGTTCGCTGCTGTTGTCCTTTTTTCGGAGATCATTTAAATTAAATATATAAATGATCTGATTAAAAATATCTGAGCACTATTTTATTTTACTATGCCAAGTTTTCTACGTTTAAGTTAGTTGATAATGAGTTAGGTGCGTCATAAAGTTACCAGGTTAGTCAGGTGCGTCATAAGGCTATCAGGTTAGTGAAGTGTGTCAGGTGCATTAGGTGCGTCATGATGTTATATCATGTGTGTCATGAAGTTACTCAGTTAGTTAGGTGCGTCAGGTGCGTCATGAGATTATCAGGTGTGTTAGGTGCGTCATGATGTTATATAAGGTATGTCATGAAGTTATTAAGTTAGTCAGGTGCGTCAGGTGCGTCATGAGGTTACCAGCTTCATCAAATGCGTCAGGTGCGTCATGAAGTTATCACATGAGTCAGGTACGTCATGAAGTTACATAGTGCATCAATCTTAACTGCTACACTATTAAAATAAAGAAAGTAAAAACAATAAATATTAACTTCAAGTTAAAGCATATTAATTTGAGTAAAATTTTTTCATGTTTGAACTCAGACTCCTTCAGTACAACAGTATATTCACTCTACTGCATTTATCCGACGAATAAATATTAAACAATCACGAACCTAAAATCCGATCCACTTTCAAGATACCGTACACGAGTCCGCGTAAACTTCGATTTTATAGTAAATAAGAAAAAAGAAAAGAGTGGAAAAAATTGGTCGGAAAAGTTGATGCGTTACACGGCGCCAGAAGCAACGTTTCTGGCATACAGGCAGTTATCGATGATCGAAAGTTATCCAGCTCTTTTCCACGGTTCAATCTTTAGGGAACAGACTTTGAGCACCGTGACTCGAATCGCGTTCGAATCGTCTACATCCGCGGAATTATAATAAGGCGGATTGGAATTTGAACTTGGAACACGTTCCTTTCAAACGAAACAGGGAACACTTATTGTTAGTCGCTGACCTATATCTCCCTTTGAGTGCATTGTTGCGAATTTATGGAAATTCGGTTCTGTGATATGGTGGATCGATGAATTTTGATGATATTAGTTTGTTGGGTTATTTGTTGTAAGGTTGGAGTTGTGGAGAAGTTACATTTGAACTAGTTACTTTCTTGTGAAGTTAGAGATGTGTAGCAGTTGGAAAGTTGGAATATTGGAAAATTTGAAATCTTGATATTCTACACTAAAAAATTTACCAAAAAATTGCAAAATTTGCGAACTAAGCAACTTGAAAATTAGCCAATTATATAATTCTCCAATATACAAATTCCAACCCATAATAATTTACCAATCCATAATTTCAGAAGCTCAGAAACTTGCAAATTCCCAAATTCGCAACTCAACAAATGTTTAATTATCCAACCTAAGATATTCAACATCCCCTACTTCAGAAATTGACCATAAAGATCTAATCTACTCCGGTACCCTAATTACCACCGATGAACCTCCCTAAAACATCATGTAATTTTCATCTCCCATCCTTAAGAACGTTCATTCTGACCCAGTGAATCTTGAACACGGTCAATTTACGTGGCGTCAGTGTATCGTGAACAAACCTCACGGTTAATCCTTGACGGGAAAATAAAGGACGGGGGTTGGATTTGATTGCGGTCACGTTATTCAGGATCTCTCTCGTCCGACTTAACGTACTTCTACACCACTGTCAACAAACGTGTTCTAACCTACATGTCAGCACGTACCTCCTTGTTATCCCAGCGCTTATATCGTCGCCACTCGGTGAATCCAGGACGTCGATACTCCAGGGTGTACTCCTCCACGTATTCCTGTCCACGACCGTGATCGTAACGACCCTGACTCTGTACACCGGTGATCACGTGAGGTCCGGAAAGATCCACTTGCAACCACTCACGAATTCCTCTCTCTATTTGGCTCTTAGGGCACCAGGCTCCGCCTGCCGTCTCCTTGCGCAGCCTATTTTCGACAGAATTTGTTAACGTTACCGCAGCTTTTCATGAATTTTCATGATACCTCAAGGTCGGTGGCTTTCAGACCCCTTTCAATATCGTATGGCCCTTAAGGACATGGGAAATTCAATCGCATATTAACTCTGGAACTACCGAAATCACTGCTTGCAGGTTATGTTGCTAAATTTCATTTTTGGGAGCTCGTCAAAGCAATTATTTTTTTATAACATAGTTGGTTCATTTGTTAACGTTACAACATTCATTTATTTTTTTGTGGTTTAAGTCTTTATCTGCAGTTTAAGTGCGCTGGTAGTTCTAGTGTTAACTGTGGTTTCAACTGGGGTGACTTTAATTTTGATGAAATTTAGAGTGATGGTTGGTATTTGTTGTTAAATGAACTTGTCTGAGATTTTAGCTTTGAATGATCAATTTTGAGGTAAATACATTTCAAGCTTAAAAACTACCCAATACTATTGAAAGGTAATATGTATGCAATAAAGAAATTTTACTTATTAAGTAATGTGGTGCAGTGGTAACATATGAGGTTCATAATTTACCTAGACTCGGGTTTGAATCCACATACGATGAATTTTTTTTTTCAACAAGTATTCATTGAAATTTAAATTATTTTACGAGTATGTATATTCTGTTATTAATACTCCTTGTACATTTTATACATGTATTTCAATGCGACCTGTTTGACGAACAATAAATAAATAAAGATACTTATATTGTCATCCACTTCTGCACAAATACAAACCATTTTAAAATTTATACATATTACGAAAACGAAATAAAAATGTCCACATGAAAAACACATAAAATCTCCATAAACATCTCTCTATTTATCCCAGAGAAGCTTGCAAATTAATTTATTTCAATCAACTTCAAACAGCTCCCTATAAAACGAAATGATTTCAAAAAAGACTTTTATGAAATTCATACGAACATACTCGAGAAATATCGTTTGCCATATCTGCAGGTTCAAAGGGTTTCACTGCTAATTCGTGCATCGATATCTCCAATGGCGAATATTTTCAGACGTTTGTCTCCTCGATAAACATTTATCGTCGCGAGAATTGTCAAGCAATTTCATTAATTAACCTCTTGAACTAAGTAACTTTCGAGCTTGCACTTAAAAGCGTCCCTCAGCATCCAGTTCTCTCGATCGCGTCGGAGATTGTCCGAGTAAAATATTATATTAATTAATTACTTCCGTCGAATGGAAAATTACCTTTCGATTATTGAGGAAGATGTAAAGGGGGAAACGGGATGTGCTTCGGATGTCCGCCATTTTGATGTGGAGGCAGTTTCCATACGATTATTATTGCGTGATGTTAGCGAGGAATTTTCTTCATTGAATGAAGTTTTTATTTTTCAAGTTTCTTGTTCTTTCTTATTGTACTTTTTTCTTGTTTTATTATGTACAATTTCAGTTTCATTATTTATTGTCTTAATGTGCATTCGTAAATTATTATAAACCTTGTTAAATTATTATATTATACTTATACTAATTATTATGTTAATATCTGTATATTATATAAAACATACTGTCATTCTTATACGTTCATCGTTGCAATGAATTCTCGTTTATTATACACGAAATAAAAACACCATTTGATCATATAATAATATTATTTCTCAGTTCAAGAGAGCATATACCTCTCTCTCTAACTGACGAGTATAATGCACACTATGTATCCCTTAAATCAATCACAATTCTCAGCAATATATGTTACAATACATTACGCGATGATTTATTACTCGTCCACATACCACGCGGTTACTTATCGCGCGTCCGCTAACATACGATGATGTATCACGCGTCCACGTACCACGCAGTCACTTACCACGCGTCCACTTAACAGCTGATGCACCAAATCTACCAAAAAGAATTTAAAAGCTTTTCCGAATCTGCAGGGATTCGTAAGTTAATGTTTCATCGAGTACCGAGCATGAACGAGAGGTTCGTCTAGGCACAATTATAGTCCTCCGGCTATCACAGCATCGTTCGAACAAAGAAGAACAATTCACGAGGCCATTCGCCGACTTCAAGAAGTTCTTCGGTTCGAGAGAAGTGTACTTAAACAGCGAATCTAGGTTTGAGTTTTTTTTCTACCCCCTCCAGGTCTCGCTATTCTATTTGCTCTTTACGTTTCTTCTCGTCCTCGTTCGTTTCGATGTTCTTCGCGTTCGTTCTAAATCGACTCCGATGAAACTTGGCGAAACTTTCACCACCTATCGGCTCTCTGTTCCGTGATTTCTACCTAATAACGAAGTTAACTTGCTGACTGATGAGAGAATCCTCGTTTTTCTTGTCTTCGATGAGGACGATTAATTCGATGAATCCCTGTAGCGTGTTTGAGGGAAGTTGGATTGTAAAATAAATATTGATGGATGTAGAAGCGATTTAAAGCGAGAGCTCTTTTTACGAGGGATTTCGAATTGTACTAACTATTTGGTGATCAAGCCCATTATTTTATGTACTTTTGAAATTAAGGGACTTTGCAAACTTTGAAAATTTTTTAATTTAAATAATTGAGATTTGTGAATTTAGAAAGTTGAACTCTGCAGCATTTCTAGATTTTAGAATTTTTGCATTTCTAAATTTTTAATTCTTTAAATTTGTGAAATGGAGAGACTCGTTAAAATAGTGCAAGAGGTTAATTTCTATGACACAAAACTTTCTATGATATTTTCATAAAATATGAAAGACAGTGGCAGATGCATCCTTCACGGATGGCAACATGTGGTGTTTTAACTGCACGAGTGGTTTTCATCCGCGAGGCGCATTCGCAATCTCCGTCTGATCACCGCAGTCCGCTACTACTGAATGCAAGACGTAGATAAGGGGTTCGCGTTAATGAATGAGTTTGATGAATGCAAATGATCGCTCAAACGTAATTATTACAGTCCTTGATAGTCCAAAAGATATCTAAATTAATGAACCCCTGTAACACGTTCGCCATTGGGGTCACCCGTGATCTACATTTTAAATTTTCATATTTCAAATTGTTGAAAGTCTGACGTAACACGGTGACGTAAAAATATTGCGATATATGACGTATCTATTTAAAGCTTGAAGTTTGACGAAATTATTCAAACATTTTATCGATGTTTTCTTCACAAAATGGCTGCCTGACAATTTTAGTAAACCTGACTATTTAAGAATGACCAATCATGAAGCATCAAAAATGTTTGAAATAAAATGTAGATCAAACATCAGTTTAAAGGTTGAGACATAACAAAGTAACTGTGTAACATTTTTATCTATGTTTTTTATATTTAACGTAGCTGTCTGTGAATTATAATAAGCAATAGTCAATTTTGAAACATTAAAAAGTTTGAAATAAATTGATGAAATAAAATGTGGATCAAACATCAATTTAAAGGTTGAAATGTTAAAATGTCTGAGATAAATTGATGACAGAAAAGTATCTCAAAATGGCACTCATGATATGTCAAATTAAAGTTTGAAGCTTGTCTAAAGTGACTACATATGTAGCATATCAATGTACTGCATATAAAATGATTGGTTCTTCATCAAAGATGACAATGTTTCAACTAATCTCATCTACTGTATTTATACCTTATTATGTATATCACTTTTAATGTTCAGTAGCTAATGTATTAAATAAACAAAATATTAAATTAAATTTCACAAAAATTCACATGTTGAACTTCTCAGTATGTTCTGTCCAATAAAATAATCAACCTTGTCATATACCTGTATCTTCAAAGTGGTCTTAAAAAAATAAAATTGTGTAACCTTTAAAACAGACCTCCCTTATCATCAATATCTTCAATATCTTCAATATGAAATATAAAATATATAAATACTTATATGTATACTAAAAATGAAAATATAACAGAAACTTCGATTAAAAAAAATGTTTAGCAGCAATATTTTAAACAAAGTGTCACAAACACGTCAAAGTAATAAAATAGAAAAGAGTGTTAAATTTTATTTTCCGGAAGGTGGAATTTAAAAACTCCAAGCTCAGCGAGTTCGTAGAAGAGAAACAATGTCGTGACCGGTACTCGATCACACGAATGACTCTCAGTCGTAGCCTTTTTTTACCCAATAACAACGCAATTACCAGCGGGATAATAATTTCCCCTTGAAACTGCCAATGTCGCGCGTAACTTCGTCTTTCCGACCGAGCGAGAGTGGTATCGGCTAATAGCTGTTTTTATTTTTTCCCCGGCGTTTTCGCAAACGCCAGGAGAAAAGCTGGCTTCTCGATTAATTTCATCGGTCCAACGGCATCGCTGAACACGATTAAAAGTAAAGTTCTCGCGAACCAGCGACGTGTTCGTTAAATTGCAGACGATGGGGACGAAACGACGCGACATTGTAAAAATGGAGGGAAAGTTACGAGTACAGTAGATGTTAAATACCTTTACTGACAGTATTAGTAGATGTTAAATAGTTTTGCTGATAGAATCGGTAGATGTTAAATACTTTTACTGACAGCATCTACAGATGTTAAATACCTTTACTGACAGCATCAGTAGATATTGACATTAACTGACATAATGAAAATAAAATAGGAATGTTGACTTATGGTAGTTGTATCAATTTTAATTTTTCATGAACTGTTTTGAGTATATGAAATTATTTAGTATTGCTTTTTTGTATATATATGTTTTGTGCGTGATAACTCACCTGCCATTTCGAGGACCAACGTTCGTCACGTACGAAGACGATGCCGTGATGGCCGAATCTGGTATATCGCCGGATTCCATTCCCAAAGACTGGTTGCACGATCCTGCAACACAATGTAACTTCATTAGATAATTGTCTACATCCCCACATAATTATATTTATAATAAACTAGCAAATTAAAATGTTCTTCTTTTGAGGTTAGGATTTTAATATTGAGAGACTGTGTACAAGTTTATAGATTTTTTACTGTGTTCAATTATTAAATCTTAGACTATAGTGATTAATCAACTGTCTTTATAGATGAAATAATTAATGTAAGCAATTATTGTGTTTGTTGATAAAGTAATTACTTAAAGTTATTGTCATCTTGATGTAGAAAATAACGAAAGCAATTACTGTCGTCATTGATGCAGTAACAAAAAAGATATTCGTCTTCAACTACATAGTGTTTAAGAAATGTAATTGTTGTCTTAATATATCAATGTAGAATATTAACATAGTAATTAATAAAAGTAATTATTGTCTACATCAACACCAACTAACAGAAGCATTATACCAACCTAATTAATAAAATCAATTACTATCAAAACAGTATATTTTCTCATCTCCTCTAAACTTTTCAATCTCACTAAAATATTCAGCATCCAAAACATTCGATCATCAAACTCGATATCGCATTAACGCGTATCAATAGCTGGAACTTCTATAATTCGTCGCAAGGTATACGTAAATAAAAACGAAATCAAGAACGTAAACAGCAATCACGATTTCTGCTCGCTATCGGATACGTGTCGAAGATTGCTTGGCATTATCGACTGATCGCTACACTTTTCAGTTCGTCAGCGTTCACATTTCAATTTGCCAGAAGTTTACTGCCATTCGAGTGTAATCTTTCCATTAAAGTTTTTGCCGGACGATAAGAGTCCGTGAAAAGCTTCGAACAAGATCCGAAGCCGAGACGGCCCGGATGGATTAATCGATGCGAATAAATTTACATTATCGAAATGGACGGTTCGATTGTCTCGCGCTGGAGACGCGTTCTCAATCGGCGATGGATTAAGCTGGTAGTTTTCATGTCAAATTCGTTGGTCAATAATTATCTTTTGCTGTATTAATCTTTCGATAACTAGTTTCTTTAAATCGAGTTTCGATTGAGTTTCGATCATACGTATCATATAATCATATATGTATATGATAATAAGACATATTATACAATCATGTATGTGATAATCATACATATCATACAATAATACATATAATATATAATATACAATATATGACACATGATACATATGATATATGATACACATGATACGTAATATATATGACACATGATACATATGTTACATTATATATATATGACACATGATATACATATGACACATAATATACATATGATACATGATATACATATGATACATGATATACATATGACACATGATATACATATGACACATGATATACATATGACACATGATATACATATGATCACATGATATACATATGATCACATGATATACATATGATACATGTATACATAAGATATTTGATAAACCTATGACACATGATATACATATGTTACATGATACATATGATACATATCATACAATCATACATAAAATCATACATTTTAAACATTTTTCAGAGTACACAAAAAATTGATTGACGACATGCACTCCATCAACAAAATACATAAAAAAATATTTGTAAATAAAAATAAAAACTTGTTGCTCATAAAATTCGCAAATAACAGCAACACGTGTACAAATAAACTGAAAAATGAAAAAAGATGGTGTTTACAGAATTTTGTACATTGAAATCAATTATCGAATGAAATGTTTTTTTATGAAGGTAAAATATGAACGAATATAAAATCTGTTTCGAGTGGTATCTAATTCACTGTTTATTATAAAACAGCCCGAAAGGAGAATGGATCTTGCAAGGACTGTTATTGGCTTCGGCAGCCGTAGGATCGCTTCTGCTCGATTAAATCTTTTTCCCTCTTTTCCCTTTCATCAACTCTGTTACGGAAATCCTTTCGGGAAAGCGGGATCGCGGCGGGTTAAATCGACCCGACGGACTTCCCTCTCGCGGAAATAAAGCGAGCTACCCCGGCAATAAACATCGCGTTTATCTTTATCCCAAGTGGGATTAATACGAGTGGAAATCCGAAGGATAAAGAACAACTATCTCAGAAAGCATGTCAAAGTCGTTGCGAAAGAAAGCAGAAAGGTTCGCAGGAAATTATGATCCCGTCTATTAGTTTCCTTTCGAGGAAACGTTACGATGAAATTCTTTCTCATCTCGAGTAAGAGATACTCCATAAACGAGATGACTCGACAAACGACGGCATAATGCGATATTAAAAGATTATAGCGATGGACAGAACAAGAATTATGATGCCAATCTCACTGAGAATGTTATTTCTATTTTCACAAGCATTTTACATAATTTTCAATTCTTAGAAAATTTGCAATTTTTACATCATTTTCAATTTTTAGGAAATTTACAATTTTTACATAATTTGCAATTTTTAGAAAATTTGCAATTTTTACAGAATTTGCAATTTTTACATAATTTGCAATTGTTAGGAAATTTGCAATTTTTACATAATTTTCAATTGTTAGAAAATCTGCAATTTTTAGAAAGTTTGCAATTTTTACATAATTTTTAATTTTTAGAAAATTTGCAATTTTTATGATTTCATGTATACTCAAAAGGTTATATGTTCAAGTTTTTGACACAAAAATATACTTCACTGTCTAATTAAAAGTTTGAAATTAAAAAAAAATGTTACTTTGTTACAATAATAAAATTTTATTTTCTTATGTCATTTTGTCAAATTTTATTGAATTTTATTAATCAATAACAATTAAAACATTTTTTAAACAGCATTTAATTTATGTATGGTTCATATATACATGTATTAAACACATATGATACACATATGATAAATAGTATTTTACATACGGTTTCTCTACGACCATCTATGATTATATAAATTATATAAATTACTTAAGACTTTCTTAGAAGTTCCGACAACATTCTCAGATGAATTTAAACCAGAAATTTACTTACTCAGAGTGTATACCCTGATTCTAACGCGAGAGTAAGATAATTGAATGCGGGAGCAACATATTTTGAATAAAGGTGCAAGTTTTGTCCAAAATGTTGAAGAGAGTTCGAAACTTCCGAGCTGCAATGTGATTACAAACAAAATGTCATTAATCAAAGATGTAACTTCAAGATAAATTACCTAAGTTTCGCGAAGGATTAATAAATCATTTTAAACAATCTTTATTACCGTAGCTCACCGAAATTTCTCTTTTAAAATATCTTTGGCAAGCAGAATTTAATAAAGGTAAGAAAAGCGATGTTTTATCTATGGTACCACCTTGAAACTTCGTAGCATCCTGCTTGAATTGTTTGTGAATTAAGTGTGTTTAGTATGGGATGACAGAATTTACGTGTTTGTTTACACTTGGAAATTATGGTCCTTAATTGTATGAAAATGTGACTTTGCAGTTTTAGGACTTGAAGGTGAAATGGGAATTTAAGGTAAATTTGGGGAGTTTGGGGATTTTTAGGGTTTTGCATTTTTGGATTTTGGGGATTTAGGGATTTTTTAGGGTAATTGAATTTTGGGGATTTAGAGATTTTTTAGGATAACTGAATTTTGGGAATTTAAGGATATTTTGAGGATATTTGAATTTTGAGGATTTAGGGATTTTTTAGGATATTTGAATTTTGGGGATTTAGGGATTTTTTAGGACATATGAATTTTGGGAATTAAAGGATTTTTGAGGATAATTGAATTTTGGAGATTTAGGGATTTTAGAGGATATTTGAATTTTTAGAATTTGGGGATTTTTAAGGATATTTAAATTTCTGAAATTTAGGGATTTTTAAGGATAGTTAAATTTTCGGGATTCAGGGACTTTAGAGGGTATTTAAATTTTTATAAATTTGGAAATTTTTAGAATATCAAAATTTCAGGAATTTGGGTGTTTTTATGACATTTAAATTTTTGAACTTTAGGAATTGTTATGATAATTGAATTTTTGGAATTTATGAACTTTGAAGATGATTAAATTTTTAGATTTTAAGAATTGTTTAAGATACTTGAATTTTAAAAATTTAGGAATTTTGATGATTCTTGACTTTTTTAAATTGAGAAATGTTAAGTATAATTGAATTTCTGGAATTCAGGAATTGTTAAGATTAGTCGAATTTTCAGAATCCAAAAACTTTGAGAACATTTGGATTTTTTGATATTATAAATTTCAAGGATAATTGAATTTCTTAAATTTAGGAACCTTAAGAATGAATTTAATTTTTGAAATTGAAGAACACTAAGCACATCTAAAATCTTTGAACTTATTAATTGTAGAAATCCCTTGACAACCTTCAAAATAAAAGCATAAATATAATAAAATCTCCAGTAAAGAGTATAAACCAAAAATGAACCCGCATTAGCGTACATCCAAAATCCGTGAAGCAAACCCGTCGCGCAGAAATTAATTCTGATTCGTGAGTACATATTGATCTGAATCCCATCCCTGGTACCTCGTTCCCGTTTCACCTGGTGGAACCACGTACGCGAGAATCGACGCGAAACGAACACGAACACGAGCGAACATCAGGAACGTAGCCACGTCCCCCGAGGCTCGCGTTATTTTATGTCGCTTGTGACTCTCGCATGGTGCAACCCCCTTCCACCGTGAACCACCCCCCTCTGTTACCAGCAGCTGGCAGCCATCGAACGAAATACGAAAGACAGAAGCAACGGCCAGAGGGTGAAACGTCCGGGAGAATGGCGTTCTATGAATACGTTTGGAAGTTCAAACGCCTATGCGATTTGCATGTGTCTCCGAGGTGAGGTAGGTGCGGCTAGGTGTCAGAGGGCTGTTCATCCCCCTTCTCCGTTTTCGAACGCAGCCCCGACAGCTACCACCTCGCTGTCTAAAGTAACGATACGACGTCGAAGGGTGAAACCTGTTCTTTTCTTTGTTCGACTGTCGTTGTCAAGGGGTCTGAACTCCCCCGGGGATTGAATTATTTACGATTCGAGGGTGAAGCCTGTAATTAGACTGTGCTTTTCCTAGTCGCTAAAAATGCTGTAAGTCCAGGTAACGATCGAAATCACGGAATTATGCAGGATGATGTTTGAACGATGTGACGAGGGGATGAACTATTTTGGTATGTCGAACAATTTAATAAATGGAATCAGAAGACGTGACTCATGTGTCAATCAGTATGTGACCTACTTATGGTTGTGTCTTTTCGATCTTGGAAATTTGGTACACTTTTTGTTTGATTGTTTCGGGGGGTTTTTATGGTCACTTTGAGTCATCAATGTGAATTGAGTTGTTTAGTAACTTTTTGAGTCGTTTGGTAACTGTTGAAGTTGATTAGAAGGTAACATTCAGTGGTGCAAGTTATAGTTTTCAAAATTTATTCAGTTTTTAAGATGAGGTAGGTAGGTGACGTTTGTGTATAGAATTAGAAAATTAAAATGTGTCTGTCATTCTATATTTATTCATATATATAATCATGTATATATATGATATTTATTCATACATGTATGTATAATATATATTACATATGAATAAATCATATGTTACATGAACAAACATATGTACATTAAATATATAAATCTATATTCATTCATATATTATTCATATGTATTTATTCATTCTACATTTGAATGCATAAGCTGTACGTACTGCATTGATTAATTGTGGTGCTATAATTAAATGTACATGTATCAGCCCCACTAGTTTTTTGACTTTTTGAAAATTTCTGATAAATACCTAAATTTCCAAAGTGTCCCAAATATCCAAATCTTTAAATCCACAGATTCTCAAATGCCCAAATTACCGAATCCGAAAATTGTCGAACCTCAAACCCCGAATTCCCAAACCTCGTAGAACTCAATCGCGTCAAACTCGATTTCGCCGAACCGTATCGTGTCAAATTGAATTGTATCAAATTGAATCGAATTCTCGCGTCTAACACATTCAAGTACCTGTATACTTTACTCCATCTATTTCCTGAAATATTTACACGACTCGATCACTGTGTCTTCAGAATAGAATTAATTACAATGTCTAACAAAACTTAAGAACAACGACTTTGAGACAGTAAATCGAACTAACTATTACAAATGTATTAACCAAGGAAGCAACACACGTTCAAAATAAATCAACTTACCATCAAAAAAGTAAATTTCAAAATAATCTCATTTCAAAACTTCTCAGTTTTCCAACTGAACCAAAAATACCCGAAAGAAATTCTCTCAAAAGAAACTCGTGAGCAACTCGAAGCCATCACTACTAAAATAATCTTACTTCAAACCTTCCCAATTTTCTAATCCTTTAACTGAATTCTAAATTCCCTGTTCTCCAAAAGAAACTTGCGAGAAACTCAAAGCCATCACCACCAAAACAAACCTATTTCAAAACTTCCTAATTTTTCATCCAAACCCTAAACTCCTGGTCTCCAAAAGAAACTCGCGAGCAACTCAAAGCCATCACTAGCAGCACGCGAACCCGCGGCACCCTTCGATGCTTTAAAAATGCCGCCCTTTGTACACCGAGCAAAATTTGCTTCACGTTCGGGCAAATTGCGCCAAAAGGGTGCACCCTTTTTCCCCTTTCCCTAGCTCTATTTCTCTGTTCTCCGTTCTTTTTTTTATTTCTTCGTTCTGGTCGATGTTCACCGTCTTCCGGTCGACGCCACGGTTGCTTTTTCATGGAAGTCCGTGACGCTTCTGTTTCCATCGTTTCTCTTTCTCTGTCGCTAGAGTGGTTCTTGAAAGGGAGAGCACATGGGTGAGCACCTTCCGACAATTTATTTCCCGTAGTGAATTAGAGCGCTCTCAAAGTGCCTCTCTCTGGTCACGAGCCAACGGAAATGCAGTTGCCACGCGTCCGCGATTCTTCGCTAATTTACGCCCGCATTATGTCCGCGATGTAATTTGTTAGAATTATCTGTTATACGTGTGCGTATGTGTGTCGCGTTGAAGCGGGGTTTCACGGAATATCGTGCTCGAGCACGAAACGAAATTAAAAGAAGAGAGAAATAGATGAACGGGGGTGAATTCGGTTTGAAGAAGCTACGGATCGACGTTGCTTTAAATTGCTCCACAGGATGATATCCTCTGCGTTCTCCTGCATTTTTTTCGGTTTATCACCGCTACCTCCTCGGACTGTCTGGTCCCTTCCGAAACGCAATTTCTCTTGTCCAACGGTTAAGCTTCGTGAAAATGAGGACATCGTTTAAGCACCTTCGAATGATTTACCACCCTTTGGATTATAGCGTTTCCTAGGCTCTCGCCGGGGATCCTAACGGTGCGTCCAACATCGTGAAAAAATTTATGTCGCTCTATCGAACACGCGTGCATTCGTTACCTGCATTTGTCATGCAAGTTTTGTACCTTTGAATTATTCAAACGGTCAGGTGAATTATTATGCTAGCTTTATCAAATTGATTGTTTTCAGTTCTCGAGTAGGAGGATTTTATCGGGTTGGCTGTTTTTAGGTTGAGGTGAAAGGAGATTTGAAATCTACAAAATGGATAGTTAAGTTTATACGTTTTTTATGGAAACAAATTTTTAATTTTCCAATTCCATAACTTTCTAATTCTACAATTTTCCAATTCTATTATTTTCCAATTCCATAATTTCCCAATTCTGTAATTTTCCAATTCCATAATTTTCCAATTCCATAATTCTCCCATTCCACAATTTCCCAATTCCACTATTTTCCAATTCCATAATTTCCCAATTCCACAAATTTCCAATTCCATTATTTTTCAATTACATAATTTCCGAATTCCATAAATTATCAATTCCATAATTTCCCAATTCCATAATTCTCCAATTCCATAATTTCCCAATTCCACTATTTTCCAATTCCATAATTTTCCAATTCCATAAATTCCCAATTCCATAATTCTCCAATTCCACAATTTTCCAATTCCATAATTTCCCAATTCCACTATTTCCAATTCCATAATTTTCCAATTCCATAATTTTCCAATTCTATAATTTTCCAATTCCATAATTCTCCAATTCCCTAGTTTTCCAATTCCACAACTCCCCAATTCCATAATTTCTCTACTTCCGAGGGCCCCAATTCCCTAGACGCCCCATTCCCTAGATCCCCAATTCCGTAGACTACCAATTCCTAATATCCCAATTTCCTAGACCCCCAATACCCTAAATCCCCAGTTCCCTAGATCCCGAATTCTCTAGTCTCCCAATTCCTTAATCTCTAATTTCTAGATAATTTCTAATTTCCCAACTCCTAATTTCCTAACTTCTAATTTCCCAAAACTCTAATATCCCAGCTCTCTAATTTCCCAAATCCCCGAATGTGAAGCTCTGCAACATAACTCCAAACCCCCATAAATTGTTCAGAAACAGAATTCATATTATAAATTTCGCGAAAGATAAATATTTTCGGTAATTTCCGCAAATGCACAAAACACAATATCGCGGATTAAAAATTCGACGTTTAATTCGAAATGTACCGACTGACGTTCAATACTATCTATCAGCGATTTTATATTTGCAATACACGTTCCATTTCGAAACCCATTGATTCGCGTAATCACGATTTACGCGTTTCAGAGATAGAATTCGGTAAAATATACGAGCATTGATCATACGAAATCTGCTGCTATGAAGATTGTTATAATTAACATATATTATTAAAGATATCATCTTGATTCATAATGTTTTCCTCATTACGAGGATTCACAGAAATAATGGTTCGTCGGGCGTAGATTTAATCAACGTCGACTGTTGTAACGTTATTTTCTATACACAATACGGTTTATTGAAATGTTGCAAACAATGTATATGTGTCATTGCATTTATATATAATGCAAGGGGAATGTAACAACAGATATTGTAGATTTTAACTGTTTCGTGTGTAGGAAGAATTCAGTAGTATACACGTGCATAGATCAGACATGCTTGATATACAATATTTAATGTGGTGATTGTCAGAGCAAAATTGTTATATGTAACAGGATTTATTACAAATATTTATCAAGATACGATCGGTCAGATTTCTGGGCTTTCACACGCGAGGGTTCAGTGGTGCACACACTCATTGGTCAGACATGCTACTTCTAGTTAATATTTTCACTGTCACACTGAAAATCATTGCATACGTTATTGCATGTAGTGTAATTTAGTGTGTTAGTAAAATTAGAATTGTGAATTTTAATGATTTTGTGGGTGAAAGATGAAATTCAGTAGTAAAGACAAGCATTAGTCAGACACACTACTGCTGTTACGTGCAGATCGCTACTGCAATTTTGTAACTTTGACTCTTTAAAATTAAACTATTTTTGGGATTGTACAATCCGAAGAAATTTTGAATTCTTACAGAAATTATAGAACTTTGGAACTTTGAAAAGTTTAGAACTTCAGAACCTCAAACATTTCAAACTTTGCAATTTTAAAATTGCCAAATCTTGTGAGCTCGAATAACATATGAACAAACAACTTATTTTGAACAGTTCTACACTTCAACAAAAGTACTACTACCACTCTCTTCAACTCCACAAAGTTTAAGAGGAATCCGTACATTGAAGATCATGTTCCCCAAAATCAACTCCAGATTCTTCAAAAACATCTCACCGCCACCTCACGGGCCGCGTCTAATTCAGTTTCTAAGGAACGCTAAGCAACAGTTCTCGTCCTATTGTTAAGATTGGGGGAATCCTGGCGCTTAGGTTCACGACGCAACAGACATTTCGTGGATTCATTGCGACACATTCCACGTTAAACTATTCGTCTTGCGAGCTGGCGTGCAATTTGGCGAAGTCACGAATACGACAGACGGAAATCCGTACGACTTGGTCAAAGCTGTACTTGCGCATGCGTGCACTTAGCTATTCTTCAGTAGCGAATTCTAAAATTGTTTGCAGTCGACATGATTTGTTTTTATGACGGACATTCATGATTATATTTATTGGAGAACATATATGAGTATCACTGTTGGAGGACACACATGATTATATTTATTGGAGAACGTATATGAGTATCACTGTTGGAGGACACACATGATTATATTTATTGGAGAACATATATGAATATCACTGTTGGAGGACACACATGATTATTCTTATTGGAGAACATATGTGATTATTATTGTTGAAGAACATATGTGATTATTATTATTGGAGAACATATGTGATTGTCATTATTGGAGAACATATGTGATTGTCATTATTGGAGAACATATGTGAGTATCACTGTTGGAGAACACACATGATTATTCTTATTGGAGAACATATGTGATTATTATTGTTGGAGAACATATGTGATTATTATTATTGCAGAACATATATGATTATTCTTATTGGAGAACATATGTGGTTGTCATTATTGGAGAACATATGTGAGTATCACTGTTGGAGAACACACATGATTATTCTTATTGGAGAACATACATGATCCTCACTATTGAAGAACATATATGATTTCCACTATTGGAGAACATACATGATCCTCACTATTGGAGAACACACATGATCCTCACTATTGAAGAACATACATGATCCTCACTATTGAAGAACATACATGATCCTCACTATTGAAGAACATATATGATCTCCACTGTTGGAGAACATACATGATCCTCACTATTGAAGAACACACATGATCCTCACTATTGAAGAACATATATGATCATCACTATTGAAGAACATATATGATCACCACTATTGAAGAACACATATGGTCCTCACTATTGAAGAACATATATGACCATCACTATTGGAGAACATACATGATCCTCACTATTGAAGAACGTACATGATCATCACTATTGGAGAACATACATGATCATCACTAATGGAGAACATACATGATCATCACTATTGAAGAACACATATGATCATCACTATTGGGGAACATACATTATTATTCAAGTTTAAACTTGATTATTATTTAAACAACCTAAACTTCATCTTCAATAAGCAATATAATAATCTTGAATGTTATATAAACAATTTTAATTTCATTGTACATATGAGTATGAGAAGTCTCTTCTAAATAACAGAATACAAAATAACATGTACAATCGATGAGTGAATCGCGCAATCAATCTGCATGGGCAGCAGGACGTTTCAGGAATAAAGGAAATGCATAAAGGAGGCTCTTCAACGCGAAACGAGTTCCCCATTTTTCTGATTTCCTTTTCTGCGAGAGTTTCGTGTATACACACGCACACAGGGACACACGTAAATATACGTGTGTACGAAGGAAGTGTATATGAAAACTTTTAATGGCGTTCTGGAGGCCAAGTGTTTCGTCAACATGCGCAACGAGAAACGTCAGGGCGTCGAGTCGATGGAAAAAGACTTTAACGAGGTGCACGAAGGAGCCCCGCCAGAAATATTAGAGAAGTTTTAAGAAAATGCAACCTTTAAACGTGTACGCGCTCGCGCGAGTTACCGATGCGCGATAAACTTCTTTCGGCAAGGGGATGGGGGCGAAAGTAGCAAAGAGGGTTGCGATAGAAAAGAGAAATCGCATTGGATCGTCGCGGTGGAACAGAATGGAGGCATTCGTCGAATGCAATTTTCCTCGAGAACTCGTCGAGTACCGAACGGAATTGTGATTTTAAACATCGTGTCGCGTAAAATCTTTCTATCCTTATTTCCTCCCTCTACTACCCTCAAATTCGAACGACCACAATTTTTTCTTCTATTTTTTATATAAACAATTTTCAACTTGTATACTAATTATATGAGTGTCAATATGATTGTGGACATGTATTAATATTATCAATATAACTATGGAAATTTGTTATGCCAGTTCAATATGATCTTAATGTGTATTTAAAATTCAATATTTGCGCTGAAATTCAGTGGAAATTCAGTGGAACATTTATACAATATATATTTGTAATCGTGTACATATTTATTCAACAAAATGCAATTCATGTTAAAAATTGTACATCGAATGTCCAATTTTTGCGAAAATTAAAAATGTCCAATTAAGATAATTAAAAATATGTACAATCAAGAAAATAATGAAAAATGCATCCAATTAAACACAGTTTAGTCTAACAATAAATCATTAAAATATACAGTCGAGGACGCAAACAAGCACATTTTGACCTCAATTTCACGTAGATACGTCGAACAAGATCGCCATTAACTGACAAGCGAAATCGTTCAAAGCGACCATAGTCAACGACGAATATCAAAGGTGTATCACACACGAATCGGTTTCGGAAGATGAAAAAAGTCCGCGCGAGTTCTCGAGCGTGCAGATAAAAGTTTGAAAAGAATGAAGCAAAAGTTAACGTGCTCCGATCCTTTGATCCGCCGGCACTGCACAAAGTATTCGAGCATGGCCGTTTCAAACATCGGCTAACGATACCAACGTGTTTCGACTTTGAATTTCTTTTTTCTGTCGTGAAAGGAGCGATATTTTTTCTGGCTGAAAATCACATTCATAATTTCGTGAACTCGATCGGGAATTGTTAGATGCCCTTTGAAGGAGGTTTGCAATTTTTTGGAGTATTTTTGTCAATGCTATTAAGGTCACAATTCCATGAACTCAATCAAGAATTGTTAGATACTTTTTGAAAGAGGTCCAAAATTTTTTTGAGTATTTTTGTCAATGATATTGAGGTCATTAGTGTTCACAATTTCATGAACTCAATCAAGAATGATTACATACATTTTTAAGTGAGTCCACAATTTTCTTGAGCGTCCTTTGTCAATGATATCAAAATCACAATCAGTGTTTACAATTTCATGAACTCAATCAAGAATGATTACATACATTTTTAAGTGAGTCCTCAATTTTCTTGAGCGTCCTTTGTCAATGATATCAATGTCACAATCAATGTTCACAATTTCATGAACTCAATTAAGAATTGTTACATACATTTTCAAATAAGTCCTCAATTTTCTTTAGCATCCTTTGTCAATGATATCAATGTCACAATCAGTGTTCATAACTTCATGAACTCAATTAAGAATTGTTACTTACATTTTCAAATAAGTCCTCAATTTTCTTGAGCAACCTTAGTCAATGATATCAAAGTCACAATCAGTGTTCACAATTTCATGAACTCAATCAAGAATTGTTACATACATTTTCAAATAAGTCCTCAATTTTCTTGAACGTCCTTTGTCAATGATATCAATGTCACAATCAGTGTACACAACTTCATGAACTCAATCAAGAATTGTTACATACATTTTCAAATAAGTCCTCAATTTTCTTGAGCATCCTTTGTCAATGATATCAATGTCACAATCAGTGTTCACAACTTCATGAACTCAATTAAGAATTGTTATATACATTTTCAAATAAGTCCTCAATTTTTTTGACCATCGTTGTCAATGATATCAAAGAGACCCTCAGTGAAACGTATTAGCCTAAATAGTCCAGTTAAACATAAACCGTGTAAAACAAAGCGGTTGACCATGTAACTCGCAAGATACAGAAGCAAGTTCTAGCAAAGGACGTTAAGCAAAACCTTGTACTTCTCCCGGTGACAAAAACACCTTGAAGCATTGGTAGAAGTGTGTCCAGCCCGGTAAGCGTTACTAATGAATGAAAATCCGGATTGAAAACTTGCTTGTCGGTCTTTGCCGTGCAATCGGCTTTGTCCGTTTCTCATCTACAAGGGAAACGGGTTCGAACAACGAAACCTTTTCCCTCGTCTTTGCCCCACTGTACTTCGGCCGTTTATCCTCGTTTGAAATAAGAGTAACTTCGTGGACTTCGTTGCAATCGATACATAATATATTTCGATCTCTTGTATTTCACACGGTTGAATTTTCACCCCCGCTTGTTTCACTTTTCCACCTTTTCATACCTCCCTTTTACCTTGCAGCCTTTTTATTTCGTTCGCTTATATCGGTTTCTCTCCCTTTGAAGCGATGGGAGCGTCGTCAGGTGTCCTGGCTATAATCCTGCTCGAACCGAACCAGCAACGGGACTGCAGGGATCGCCCAAGGGTCGTGGCCAATGGCGTAGCAACGATTCCCTGAACCGCACTTGACCGTTCTCTTTTTATTTCCAACGAATTCCCGGATTTTCGATTCGCTAAACCGGTTGCGAGATTGCCGGGCCCCGAGAAATTCCCTAGATTTGCACGCTGCCATTCCCATGACGGAATTATTCAGACGAGAATAAATCACCTAAGAAAATGGTTAGAATCTCTTTTTTTACGAATAAATTTCTTACGAATTTCTTACACAAGCTCTGATAAAATTAAAATACCTAAACCAAGAATTATCTAACAAATTATGTAACAAACTAAGAATTAATTCTTGTTCACAAATCTTAACATACAAATTATGAACGGTACAAAAATATTTAAAAATAGTTAACAGTTTTAAGAATAGTCTTTAAAAAATATTTGAACTAGTATTTTCATCTGTCTGAAATTTTTATTTAAGCTTAAAATCTCTCCATACTTTTATCTACTTTTATGAATTTCATCATGAATTTTTAACTTCGTATTCATTTATTTTGAGGTTAACCGAAAGTTGTCATACAGCAGCGCAGTTTGAATTTCTATATAATATTCAAGATTTGAATTAAATATTAGTTTTTATTATAGTAGCATTTATAGGTCCCGACAGGAGTCTTTCAATTTTTATTCGAAGGGAAATATGAGTAAAGCTGCCCTAAAAGTGTTGTATCACCTATGAAATATTAATGTAGTTGTTTCCACAAAAATGATGGCAGCTCCTGCATATTCCTGATACATATTTAAGTAAGAATGTTTCCATCAACATAGATCCATTTAAAACTTTAGACGCGACCTAATTGTGAATACCTAAGTACCAAAGGCGTTAAATAGAGAATTTTATAAGGATTACCGAGAAGTATCTAGTTTTGCCAAATTAAATTAAACCTGCTTAAACCTTCAAACAAATTTATTTAAAATCAGATAAAAATTAAATTAGAAGAAAACTAAATTGACAAAAATAAGAGATAAAATATTAACAAAATTAAATTAGAGTTAAAAATTAAATTAAAATAAATTAAATAAATTTCAAACTTTGAAATAAAAGTTCAACAAAGAGAAATAAAAAAAAGTTAAATCACTAAAAATGAAATGAAACGAAAACAGAAATAAAATTTCGAAAAGTCAAACTCAAATTAAATTAATCCCACTAAAGAGTGAGTTATTTCTAAAATTACATTGCACAAGAAAAAAAATGCAAACGAATAAAATATATTCACATTCTACGTCGCGATTGAATGCGTCTAGGATGCGCGGGAATTTTTTTACGTTTTATCGACTGCCGATACTCGGCGAGATATCGATGAATGCGATACCGAACACGACGTGTGCCTAGCTTCCAGAGATTTTTATTATTCTCCTTATATATCCAGTCATCGATTTCCTTTCGCATTTGCTCGCGCGCTCTTTAAACGTTCCCTTTTACGCGACCGTATATTACACCCGCCTGCATTCCCACGGAAAATATTGCGTACGAATGCGTGTCCTATTCACTACGTTTTTTCTTTTTGACGGAAAGATTTCTTTGCCGTTAACGGAGAGACGCGCGGATTTTTAAGCTCGATTTCGCTTACACGCGTTTCGTTATCGATGGAGTACTTTCTGTTGATCGTACGGATGCTTAAAATTCTGGCTCGATGTGAACGTGTGTTATGGTATGGAAAGTAGTCTGAGTTTTATATTTTACGTGGTCGATATTTTAATGATTTATGAGGAGGTGTAGGTGTAGGTGCAGCAGCCATTTTGTTCTTCAGCTCGCTAATATTTTAATAAGTATTTAATACTTGAGATGGCAAAACGTTTTATATTTACGAAAATTTCTTGTACTTTTACTTATTTTATTTTTGTTAGTTTTAAACAAGTCAATTTTTTACTTTTGAACGTCGTAAATTAGTCTTGATTGAATATAGACAGAAACTATTTGAGGTTACGTCCGCCATTACGGTCGCCACTCAAGCGCGCGAATTTTGAATTTGCACCGCGCACATATACATATCTACCTATACTATTCCAAGAAATTACAAAGTTAAAGTATTCTACTCTACTGAAACTTGATTAGAGTGTAAAATAAGAACAAATGGGAAGTTGTAAGGGGTGGAAATAAAACTTTAACATGTGGCTCATTAAATTATACCTAATCGACTAAATAAAAATAACTGTATTCCCAGAAAAATTTTTAATAGTGAAAACAATAATTTTTCTAGACTAAATAATTCTCCTAACTTGAATAATTCTCTTAACTTGAATAATTCTCCTACCCTAAATAATTCTCCTAACTCGAATAATTCTCCTACCTTAAATAATTCTAAATAATAATATTTGATAATTAAAAGCGATGTACATATAAGGAAGAAGTATAATTGTGGAGCATTTGGTTCCGAAGTAATTGAGCAAAGGGGATTCATTTAGAGGCGATAAATTAATCAGCGATCGCTCGATCTCACCCCAATTGGCGACTTCCGGTGTTGCTTCCGGCAGCAAAGCGGAAATCAATCGATCTAGTTCGCGCTCCAAAGACCTAATCAACGATTCAATGATATGCAACAGGAACGCGGAAAGTTCGCGTTTCGAATTAGCGATCGACCGCTTTCATTATTATTTACGAGTTTCGGTCAGCCTCGAAACCGGACGATTTCGTGGTTACGAAGTTAAACTTGCGAACTGCTCTTGGGAATCGCGACACTGTATAGTATATAGCCAACCATACAAACGTCACGGTAACTTCGATAGATGCTTAGAAATTAGTTAATTGCCCGATGAGTTAATTGAAACCGGTGATCGTTTATTTCGTGGTAATTATTGTTGATTGATTTTCGAATATATTACAACGTACCATTGCAATTGGGTATTTATGCGGAGTTTGCTTGCAAATTCATGGTTATGCGTTCAAACAAGCTACTTCAATTTATTGCACTGAATTTATAAGCTGTTGTTGCTGATTTATTATTGTTGATGTTTACTGAATGTTTCATATGGACTATGAAGGTATGTACTTTATACTCTCTGTTGTTACGAATGATAATTTAAATTTTGATCAGCTGAAGAGATACTTCATTATTGACATTATACTATCTCGTGTAGCAAAAATTTTTCCGACAAAGTATACATTTTACAATTTTAAGTATGAATAATTCTATAACTCTATGTATAAGAAAGTTCTCGATAAAGTAATTGTAAAATTTCTACACTTACAATGTTTAAAATTTTACAATTTTAAGTATCAAAAATTCCTTAAATTCAAGGATTAAAAATTTTACAATTTCAAGTACAAAATTTCTGCACTTACTATGTCTAAAATATTACAATTTTAAGTATCAACAATTCTACAACTCTATGTATAAGAAAGTTTTCGATAAAGTAATTATAAAATTTCTACACTTACAATGTTTAAAATATTACAATTTTAAGTATCAAAAATTTTTTAAATTCAAGGATAAAAGATTTTACAATTTCAAGTACAAAGTTTGTACATTTACAATGTCTACAATATTACAATTTTATGTACCAAAAATTTCTTGAATTGAAGGTTAAAAAATTTTACAATTTCAAGTACAAAATTTCTACATTTACAATGTCCAAAATATTACAATTTAAAGTATCAAACATACTTCAATTTTAAAATTCAAAAATTCTATAATTTCAAGAGCAAAAATTCTACAGTTCTAACGTCTAAAATTATAGAATATCAAGTATTAAAATACATCACAACCACAACCCTAAACTACCAAAGTCCAAAATGTCTCGAACCCCAAACCACCGAACACTAATTTCAAAAATTCACTACAAAATCCCAAGCCCAAAGGTTCCTAAATTGAAAAATTCCAAGATCATCGCTTCCAAAGAGCCCACTAAATCTCGTATCAGCCATCAATCGAATCTCCTGAAGGTCCGCAAGATGGCGTTGGTCCGAAATGTCGAAATCGATTCAAGTCGTTTTTTCGAACGGAAAAACACACAGAGTAAAGTGAGTGGTGCGCAATAAGAGTCCCGGACGTTGGCCGCGTAATTGTTCCCAGCCACTTTGCAGGAATATTAAAACCGGCAGTTCCCGGGAGTGACTTCTGAAGCGTCCATCGTGACGGCGTGTTTATTGTAACGAGCGAGTCGGAGGAGCCGTCGTAAAGTTAAAGAGAGCAGTGAATGAGAGAACGAGAGGGGAAAAGTGCAGGGGAAAGAGATGGAAAAGGGGGATTCTCTATTACACCAGGGAGAAACCATACAATGGAATTCCAGCCGCGGTCTTGGGCGAAGCAATTTCGAAGCAGTTTTCGCCGGGGCAGTTAAATTTAAACAGACCTACCGTCTATTTTACGTGGGGGTTATTAACGTTATTCGCGGTTAATTCCGTTCTCTTTCATAGAAAATGAATACGCGAATACACACGGCCATGCTCGTTACCAACACCGTCGCCGACGGCTGATGGAAAATCACGGATGAAAGAACATCGGGAGCTGAAAATTTATTGTCCCGATGTTAACCAACGAATACCATCCGGTTCGGGAAACGTCTCTCGACGGCCATTACGGAGAACGAATATTTACCGGCTGTTTGAACTCTGAACTACCACGTTTTTATACCATGGAATCTGGGACGACCAGTAACGATTCTTCGACTTTACCGAATTTTTGGAATTTGCAAAGATTTTTAGGTGATAATTGCGCTGATATTTTCTTTGGTTACTCAATTGTATGATTGCTGTCGTAGATTTTTTGGTATTCAAGGTTTTAGTGTTTATGAAAGTTTATTTTTTAATTTTTACATTTTTTAGACAAGTCTTTAGTAAGTCTATAAATTTCCTTTTTTTGCATTCTGTATTTTTATATTGTTAGAGTTGTTATTTTCAAATTTTTACATTTTTGATTTAACTAGACTTTCTATGCTTAAGTAATTGAGTACCTAAATTCTTGAACTATGAAATTTCCAAGCTTCTACATTTCTAAATTTCTAAATCTCAAATTCTTATATTTTTTAAATTTCCAAGTTCTCACGTTTCTAAGAGTCTAAAGTTCTAAATCTGTAAATTGTCAAATACTGAAATTGCGAAATTTTCAAACTGTAAAATTTCTAAACTTACAAATCTCCAAATCTCCAATCTTCCAACCCTCTAAATCTCCAAAACAAGAACCCACAATACTCGCAAACCGAAGCAAATAGAAAACAGGCACTCAACGGAAGCAGCAAACGAGATCCAGATTACGTTTACAAGATTATAGTAATGGTGTTTTTAATCCCCCTGATAATGAGCTCCAACAAGCGAACATAACGTTTAAGTGGATCTGAATAGAGTTCTTCTTTATTTCTTTTTAATATTCCGACTTTCAGGTTAACTAAATAGTCTCTCGAACTTAAGTACACGATGTTTGAATATAACGGGTGGTTCAAAGTCAATATTCTTGCCTCTGTCCAGAAAAGTTCATCAAAATGAGTCCTAAGTAATGAGAACAGAGTATGAATTTTTGTGGAAAGGTAAATAGTCAGGAAGTTGGTCATTTCTGGTATAATATAATTAATTATGATGTATAATTGTTAGAAGTGTATCATTGATATCTGTAATACTTATGTACAAGGGAGTTCAAATGTTGTTTTAACAAACTTGATTTGATACACACTTTTACAGACTTGATAGTTCTCATGGAAAATATTGTAATGTAAAAATATTAAAAATGTCTGTAAGTAAATTTCGAGGCAAATTAAAGGAGGACAAAATAAAAAATTCCAAGATTGAATTACTCTAAAAATTGAAATATTCCTCCACTTAACTTAACTTAGAATTGTAACAGAAAATGTCGATTTTCCCTCTGACTGACATTTGACACTTCCAACACATGAATCAAAAATAAAATGAAGAAATAACATAAACCTCAATAATTAATATATTATATATAATTTATTTCTGAAACAGTACATCCACAACACAAGTCCTCCAATTTCTAATTCCAAAAAAAGATGAATCCCTAAAAGACTGATTTCATCCAACACCATAAACTACCTATGTTTATCCTTTTTCTTCATCCCGATTTTTTATACCGTTGCTTCCGTTAATTCCGGAAAAACCTGGTAACAAGTCGAGGCTCGTGTAAACAGGAGATTACAAATCATAAAGTAAACGGTGCAAATTCGATTGCTGGAAAGGTTTCCACGGAATTGGGCCACGCTCCGTAGAGGTGCTCGACAAACAGAAACCGTTCCAGGTGAACGAAAATATTTTTCCGCTTCATGAGTCGTTGTGCCCGTGCAACGTCTGCCATTACAGTTAAAACAAAAACACGACCGATGAAAAAATAAAAACAATCGAGAATGACGTGTTATCGTGATTGGATCGATGTTTTAAGAACACAGACGCGTTAAATATTTACCATCGAGCCGTGTAATTCATTACACGTAATAGATTGTGAGGTAACGGTGGATTTATTTGCAAACATTTCAACGATTGTTATTTCACCGCGAATAATTTGTTAAAACGCGGTCTCGAAGAATCGATATCTTCAGACGTGTTACAGCGCACAATTTTCACTGATTTGCTTATTGAAGTCACGGCTGTAATTTTTTTATCGAAAATCGTTTCGATTTAATCAAATTCGGTACATTTAATAAACAAGTTTTATCTTGATTATTTGCTGCAACCGACAGCCAATTATTTTATATTAGGAATATCGGTGGAGGATTTACATCGGTGTTTTTTGTACGCAGCAGATTGATGTGACACGTGAAATTAAAAAAGATTATACGCAAAATTAATTACTGTATCGACGTTTTATGGGACATAAATTGCGAGGAATATTACTGATTTAAACTTTGCTAATTTTGGAAATGGATGTTACAGTTGACATGTTATAACGACGACGCATAGGCACGTATTAGATTACTTATGTTGTGACTTCGGCACATGTTACATATTCGATGTGTCGCGAGTAAGGGTGGTGCAATTTGATCGCGTTGTAACTTTGATGCAGTGTAAGTAGTCGCGCTGTAATTTCGAGAAGTCGAATTAATGTGAACTGTTATTTTGGTGCTTGCCGTTTGCGATGCGTTGTAATTTCGGTGCGTTGTAATTTCCACGCGTTGTAATATCGAAGCGTTGGAATTTCCACGCGTTGTAATTTCGACGCGTTGTAATTTCAGAGCGTTGTAATTTCGAAGCATTGGAATTTCCACGCGTTGTAATCCCAGAGCGTTGAAATTTCAGCGCGTTATAATTTCGAAGCGTCGTAATTTCCACGCGATGTAATTTAGAAGCGTTGTAATTTCCACGCGTTGGAATTTCGACGCGTTGTAATCTCAGAGCGTTTTAATTTCGAAGCATTGGAATTTCCACGCGTTGTAATCTCAGAGCGTTGAAATTTCAGCGCGTTGTAATTTCGAAGCATTGGAATTTCCACGCGTTGTAATCTCAGAGCGTTGAAATTTCAGCGCGTTGTATTTTCGATGCATTGCAATTTCAATGTGTCCGAGTTTCAACACGTTACAATCCCCACGCGTTGTGATTTCAGTGCGTTGCATTTTCGACGCGTTCTATTTTCAACCCCTTGTAATTACAACGCGACGTAATTTCAGTGTGTTGTAATTTGATTATGTTGCAGCTACCACGCATTGTAATTTCAGCACGTTGTAATTTAACCGCGTTGCAATCACCACATATTGTAATTTTGGCGCGCCGTAATTTTGGCAGATTGCAATTTCAATTAATTGTAATTTCAAAACCTTGTTACTATGACACGTTGTAATTATAGCAAAATGTAATTTCAAAACATTGTACTAATCTTGTATTTTAATTTCTCGCATTATAATTTTAAAATGTTGTATTCGCCACTTCATTAAAATTATATTAAACTAATTTATATTGCTGTATTATTGGTGCTTGCTGTCATGATGGTTAGATTGCCGCGTGTTATATCGCCACGTGTCACAATACTTCGTGTGTTATAAGTTCAATTCATTGGAATCACTACTTCATTAAAATTACAGTAAAATAGTGTACATTGCTGTATTAGTATTACTTGCTTTCCTGATGGTCTGATTACCTCGCCTTATATCACCACATGTTACAACACCTCTTGTATTATAATTTCAGTCTATAGGCATCACCACCACAATTAAAATTACAGTAAAATAATGTACATTGCTGTATTAGTATTACTTGCTTTCATGATGGTCTGATTGGCTTGCGTTATATCGCCACGCGTCACAACATCTCTTGCATTATAACTCCAATCCATAGGAATCACTACTTCATTAAAATTACAGTAAAATAGTGAACATTGCTGTATTAGTATTACTTGCTTTCCTGATGGTCTGATTGCCTCGCGTTATATTGCCGTGCGTCACAATACCTCTTGCATTATAAATCCAATCCATAGGAATCACCACTCCACAGAAATTACAGCAAAATAATATACATTGTTCTATTATTATTATTTGCTTTCATGATGGTCAAATTGCCCAGCGTTATATCGCCACACGTTACAATACCTCTTATATTAAAACTCCAATCCATTATAATCAAACAACATATCACCACTCCACTGAAAATACAGCAAAGTAATCTACATTGTTCCATTATTATTACTCGCTCTTGATAGTCACTTTGCCGCTCGTTATATCGCCACACATAATACCTCCCGCATCAAATTTATTGCACGCACCACTGATCTACACAACACTCAACAAATTATAATAAAACGAGCAACATATCAGTAGGTCAACGCGCAATAATTCTTCCTTTTTTAATCTTTGAAGTGCTCTTCGGCCATTTGGCTGAATGCCGCATAAGCACAGCCATTAAACCATTTTACGCGTCGGCCAGTGACTGTCGGGATTTTTGAGGTCCTTCACGTTCATTTCTTCTCTCTTTTATTTTTCCGATGCTTTTTGTCTCTTTCTTGCTTTCTGTATATTCCCAAGGACGTCGACCTGCTTCCAGCTAATGGATTCGAAGAGTCACTCAAAAGCGTTAGTCGAATCGCTGATATTTGAATTGTGAATCGCCATGAATGTTTTACGTTGGTATAATAAAATATTCTCGTTGTCATCGTTCAGATACTCTGGCAAGAAATTCATTTCTAACGTTTCTTTTATTGCTTTCGAAGATTTATTACTGAATAAACTTGAAGGAGTATGAGAGTCTTTAATTCGTAGAGTCACAGTAATTATTTTGGAAATTACAATCGAAATGATAGTTTACTTATATTATTGCTTTTATATAGGATTAAAGTTAAATATTAACAAGTATACAATCACAGTAGAATGTTTTGTGTATGTTAATTATACTTTAAATATCATCAAATACATCGTCACAGTAGAAAGGTCTATACATAGTCAGACATAATGCAAATTTAAAAACCACTCAACTGTCCAATAACATTTTTCAATTTATTGATTTATATAACTGCTCCAATACCGAGTACACCGAACAGTTCATTTATTCCTCTTTTTCAGACATTTTATTTTATTAAACTAGCTGACCACTGCAGTCCATGAAAATGCAACATAAAATCACTTATAATTGTATGTACAATCACACGATGACTAGTTACATTATTTAATTTCCATAAAAAACTGTTATATGTGTCAGTCATTCAATTACATTATTTCAATTTATAAAAATCATATCAAATTTTCTACATCGATGACAACTGTGTAATAAATAATAAATATGTAAATTAAATGTACATTAAATTTCAAGTCTTACTAATGAAGAGTATTAATAGTGATATAAATATTAATGATTACAATAATCATCAGCAATGTTCATACTAATTATTCAGTATTTCGTTCCGAAGCAGAAGGTTCTTCTACAAAGTCGTTGAAACGAATCCACCGTGTCCTCTTAGCCCCGTAACTGCGATGAAATTAGGATTTCGCAGAAGTCCTCCATGTTATCCTGGCATGTTAGAACGTTAAGAAAGTTCAGCGTAAAAGAGGTGAAATGAGCCGAGCAGCGTCTTTAATGAGCATTCAGGTCGGGCTCGTGAACCCAAAAATCCCCTCGTGCTTAACTAGCCGCGTGCATTGTTAAAAATACAACGCTGCTGCCGTATAAACGTTCCGCTTAAAAGGAGACGCGTTTGATATTAATATCGCTGCTTAGTTAGAAATTCAGATCGTTCTTTACCCTTGTAAGGCATTCTTTTCTTTCGGCTGGATTAGCTCATCGTATTTCATGTAAATTATGAGTTACGGCTTTAAATATCTTGAAAATGACAAATGGGAGATGTGAATTGTGGTCTTGACAATTTTTTGGGTTTTGGAGTTTTTGGTTTCGGAGATTTTGGGGCTTTGAAATTTTCAGGTTTTGAGATTTTTGGAATTTTGGGATTTTAAGCTTTCGAGCTTTCGAGTTTTCAAGCTTTCAAGTTTTGCAACTTTCGAGTGTTAGAACTTTTGAGTTTTCAAGCTTTCGAGCTTTTGAGCTTTCGAGTGTTGAAATATTTAAGTTTTGGAACTTTCGAATTTTCAAGCTTTCGAGTTTTGGAGCTTTCGAGTGTTGGAACTTTCAAGTTTTGGAACTTTCGAGTGTTAGAACTTTCGAGTTTCCAAGCTTTCAAATTTTTGAACTTTCTAGTTTTGGTGCTTTCGAGTGTTGGAACTTTCAAGTTTTGGAACTTTCGAGTTTTGGAGCTTTCGAGTGTTGGAACTTTCAAGTTTTGGAACTTTCGAGTGTTAGAACTTTCGAGTTTTGGAGCTTTCGAGTGTTGGAACTTTCGAGTTTTGGAACTTTCGAGTGTTAGAATGTTTAAGTTTTCAAGCTTTCGAGTGTTGGTACTTTCAAATTTTGGAACTTTTGAGCCTTTGAGATTTCTAGTTTAGGAGCTTTGGAGCCCTTGAGCTTTCGAGATTTTAAGCTTTTAAGTTTTGGAACTTTCGAGTTTTAGAGCTTTTGGGTTTTTGAACTTTCGAATTTTAGAGCTTTGGAGTCCTTAAGCTTTCGTGTTTTGGAGTCTTTGAGGTTTTGAGACTTTTAAGACTTGGATTTTGAGATTCTAAGCTTATGAACGCTTACACTATTTAAATTTTTAGATTTGAAGAGTTTGAACTTTAATGAATTTGATCTCTTAAGACTCTGACATCTTGAATGTTAAAACTTTTGGTTTCTTGTGCTTTTGAACTTTCGAATTTTAGAGCTTTGGAGCCCTTAAGCTTTCGTTTTTTGTAGCCACTGAGCTTTTGAGACTTTTCAGGCTTGGATTTTGAGATTCTGAGTTCATGAACTCTTACACTTTTGAGATTTTAAGATTCCAAGATTTTGAACTTTGAAGAATTTGATCTTTTGAGACTCTGACATCTTGAATGTTAGAACTTTTGAATTTTTGAACATTTGAACTTTTGAACTTTTGCACTTCTGAACTTCTGAACTTTCGAACTTTCAAGCTTTTAATATATTGAAATATAGATACTCCTCACCAATTCAAAATCTAAAGAAATCAATAAACCAGTCTCTACCTCCCCTTTAATATTCCAAAATTATCTACAATAAATTACCGGAAAAACTCATTGGTAATAATCATCAATCACCAAGTTACCCCTCCCAGCAATCTCCTCCCCAAACATTCTGCCGTTCAGCATATTTCAAGCAGAAAAAGCTCCTAAATCGGTCGTAAGTAAACGTACTAAAAATATGCGGATCGTATATAATTCAAGTCTGTTAATCTTAGCGAGTTATTCATCGCGCTGACGATTCTTATCGTCGTCGAACAAGCCCGCAAATTTTCGTTCGGGGTGCGTCGTAAATTAATTCTAAGCGATATCTTCTCCGAATTCTCCCCGACACCTGGCCATTCGGCGATGCATTATGCGGCAGCACGCACGCCACGTTTTCCCTCTTTTTTTTTCCGTCCGACAGAAATATTCCGGAATATATCGGTCGGAAAGTGCGACGAGAATTTTTTTTCCCCGCCCTCGAACCGCTTTCAAGCTGCGCCCAGTTAAATCTTGAGAAAATCCCTCGAATCTCGACATCAGCGGCAACGATCCGCACTCGGTCAGTGGACCGGAAAAAAAATTGTTCCACGTTTTAGTTTCGTGCGTGCTCACGCTTTCTCTCGTTTCCGTCTACCGTTATTGTCTTTTTTCCGGATGGTTTTCTCTTTTGCCGGTGTGAAACGCGGGCCTCGGTTTTTATTCGACGCAGTTGCGTTCGATGAAATAAAAATGCATCGTGTGCAAGGCGGAATAAATTGATCTCGAGAACGAACGAAAATTATTGGTTAGAACGGCGAGGAGATCGAGTGACCGCCGGAGTGTTTCGGGCACTGGTGCGTTTGATGCGAGCAATGACGAGATCGGTAAACTTCCAAATCTGTATCGATATCGGCTTTTTTTCCCGTTTTCATTGCTTTATTTTTTCCAAACGCCTATGTAGAACGATTCGAATTTATTTCGTATATGAAGAATTTGAGAGACTCTACAAATATCAGGATTTTATTTTTGAATTTTGAAAAACATTCAGGTTTTTAAAAATTTCAGTAAGAATTCATATTTAAGTACTTAAAGATATCAAGATTTTTAGACCTAAAAATTTTTCTAATTATAAGAAATAGAAGCTAAAAAAATTGCAAGCTTGATATTTAAAACTTGAAATTCATTCTTGAACGCAATAAAATTGAAAAATATAGAAATTTAAAAAATCGGAATCTATCTAAATTTATTTTAAATTGAAGATCATAAAGCAATGAAAATGAAAAAATTCGGTATAATAATTTCGCATCGAGCGTGGAAATTATGCAGTCTATCAACATCGAGTGTCCGCATCCCCCATGAAACGCGCCCTTAGAGAGTCGCTCGTCCATCAGCGGTTTAATCAACGCATTCAAAAGAATCAGTATAACGAAAAGTATCCATAGCAGGAGTGAAAGTTACAATGGTTTCCCATGAACGAGCCGGCGTGCTCGTTATCGCGAACGAAGCCGAATATCGTACACCTAATAAACCCGTAACGCGATATGAAAACAGTTTCCTGTTCCCTTCGGGTTCTTTTTTCTTTCGCGTGGTATCGCTTTCAATATTCCCGTAGACGTCAGACAGGAAAGCTCGCGGTGACATTGAAAGCACTGTCATCGGTAGAGTGACAGACTTCAGACAGTTTAATTAGAAGCGCGGGTAGCTGCAGGTGAAATCAGTAGTCAGGATAATAATGGCTGGCGAGAGGACATCCCGGCTCTGACGACTAATAGGCATCACCGCGTTGATTACGAAGTTGGAAGGAACGAATGAACAAAGTGACAGGAAACGGTATTCCGAACGGTTTCTGAATGCTGCGAATCGATAATATCGGCTTTAAATTTCTTCCTTTTTTGAGGATCTTGCAAACGATCTTTCATCTTGTTCCCGTTTGAAATAAAGGAGCAAGGTGGGTCGTTATTAACAACTTGTTAATTGTCACAGTCAAAAATGATTATTACTACTATTACTTATTATAAAGGAACAAGGTGGCCATTATTAACAACATGTTAATTGTCACAGTCAAGACTGATTATTACTACTATTACTTATTACTAGCATACCTAACCTATCTAACCCACCTAACCCACCTAACTTACCATACCTAACATACCTAACACACCTAACTTACTTAATCAACCAAACTTGCCTAACTTAACCTACCTAACTTACCGAACTTAACATTAGAAATTTGAGTGTTCAGAGATTTTAAAATTTGATAATTTAGTTAATAAAAATATTTATACAGTGTAGTAGATATGGAGAGGCTTCACACAGGCACACACCGATATATGACTTTGGTATTTATATAGTGTAGTAGATTATTACGATTGTTATACAGGGGGTCTCACAAGTAGTATAGGTTTCTGAAATGGAGGCTAGCTGAGATGATACTGAATACGATTTCCCTTTGCAGAAATGAGGTTTGAAGCTTCGTTTCTGAATTATTAAGGAAAAACACGGATCAATCAGAACGCGAGGATTACGCATGCGCAGACGCGAGAGCGACAGTTTCGGATAACGCGTAGTTATCCAACGTGTGGTAATTCAACGCGTAGTAATCCAGCATGTGGATATCCTACGCGTAGTAATCCAACGTATTGATATTCGACGCATAGTAGTCCAACGCGTGGTAATTCGATGTGTAATAATGCAAGGCATGGTAATTCAATGCGTAGTAACGTAATGTGTGGTAATTCAATGCGTAGAAATGCAACTCGTGGTAATTCAATGCGTAGAAATGCAACGCGTGCTAATTCAATGCGTAGTAATGCAACGCGTGGTAATTCAATGCCTAGTAATGCAACGCGTGGTAATTCTACGCGTAGTAATCCAGCATGTGGATATCCTACGCGTAGTAATCCAACGTGTGGATATTCGACGCGTAGTAGTCCAACGCGTGGTAATTCTAAGCGTAGTAATCCAACGCGTGGTAATCCAACGCGTAGTAATCCAGCGCGTGGATATCCAACGCATGGTAATTCTACGCGTAGGAGTTTAACGCGTGGTAATTCGACACGTAGGAATTTAACGCGTGGTAATTCTACGCGTAGGAATTTAACGCGTGGTAGTTCTACGCGTAGGAATTTAACGCGTGGTAATTCTACGCGTAGGAGTTTAACGCGTGGTAATTCTATGCGTAGGAGTTTAACGCGTGGTAATTTTACGCGTAGGAGTTTAACGCGTGGTAATTCTACGCGTAGGAATTTAACGCGTGGTAATTCTACGCGTAGGAATTTAACGCGTGGTAGTTCTACGCGTAGGAATTTAACGCGTGGTAATTCTACGCGTAGGAGTTTAACGCGTGGTAATTCTATGCGTAGGAGTTTAACGCGTGGTAATTCTACGCGTAGGAATTTAACGCGTGGTAATTCTACGCGTTGGAGTTTAACGCGTGGTAATTCTACGCGTAGGAATTTAACGCGTGGTAATTCTGCGCGTTGAAATTTATCGCGTGGTAATTCTACGCGTAAGAATCTAACGCGTTTCAATTGTACGCGTGAGAATTTAACGCATTATAATTCTACGCGTCGGAATTTATCGCGTTGTAATTCTACGCGTAAGAATCCAACGCGTGGTAATCCAACGCGTAGTTAACCAACGCGTAATAATCCAACGCATACCAATCCCCGCGCTCTGAAACACCTAACCTACCCACAAACCTCGTTCTACTTTCAAATACAAAAATCTACCCCGTCCGCCATTAATTACCACAGTGTCAATATATTCGACAATCATCGTAAACAAATTTCCATAGTTAATATAGTACGGTCAGAAAATGGTGTCGTGACACTGTACATATTTCGTTTAATATATCTTCGACTTGTTTAATTTTTTTCCAAGCCCACAGGGGTGAGTCACGCAACTGGGGCAAGTCATATCTCTCGTTCGGCTGCAAATAGGAAAACACGGCAGGGGGAAAAAGGCCGAGTGCTATCTTTCTATGACCTCATAAGTTTAACGATGTACCAGCAACGTGCTGTTGCACTTATTTCCCCTGTGTTGTTTAAACACAGTCACATGCATTTCCTCGGATAAGTCAATTCTGCTCGCGTGTGCAACTACGATGGACAACGTTTGAATAGCAAGTAATTTATGATATTCCGAAAAGTAAATACTGTAATGAAGTCAAGCTGCATATTTACTGCATTCTCTAATGATGTAGATTATAGTCTGACATACTAATTTTTTTGTGATCTGTACATTTCTTGTCGATGTAGAATTTGATAAAATCTTGCTTTAGTATATTAAAATTTCGTTTATTGTATTTCTAGTAACACAAGGTAATTATTTATTAAATGACAGTGGCCTGTTTGAAGAATCTGACTAACAAGCTAGTTATACTTACATCTATATTTCGAAAGAACCAGTAACTTAATTTTTAACCAAGCTTCACGATTAGCATTATATGACCACAAACATATTATAATCTAAAAATATAATTTATAATATAGTCTAAAAAATAATCCTCTTTAAACAATAATATTCAGCTCTGAAAAAAGTGCTTTCCAAATATCATCACAGAATATTTCACGCAAAGATCGCATCGCAAAAAAGATTAAATTGTTTGAACGTCGTAAATGTGCAATCGTTAATCCAGTATCCCCACAGAAAAAGTCGTTAGCGTATTTCGTACGTTAAACATCTGTAAGCGAAATGTTCATTATGGACCAGTAATTTTGCAGATGTAAACAGAAATTAACGTTATTCCCAATGGGTTGCAGGATTTCGCTCGGCACTCGAGCGAAGAGACTATTGGATCCTCGTTTCTGGAGTAGAGTCTGGCGTCGCTCAGCGTATCTGTTCGTTGCTTCATTGTTTACTCAGTGACAGGCTGGTGTACCTAGATGACAGCACGTACACGTGACATCGTATGCATCGTGGCTCGGTGTACACACGCCACTGAAGATGAATATTCCAGAGGAGTACGATGAAGAAAGAAGGGAGAACGCGATATGACGAGGCTCGACGGGAGACGAGAGACAAACTTGACGCGCTTTTCACGAGCCAATAAGGAGACCAGAAAGGGGATATAATGGAATGATTCGCCGTTATCCGACAAGGAATTTGCTATTTCCATTTGTTTTCGCAACTGAAGAAATATATCACGTCAAACGGGAAGAAAGATGGCTCTTGGAGTTATAGGAAATATAAGGTCATCTTGGTGTTCATTTAGGGTTTGTAGGGATCATTGGATATTTTTACTGTCTTTTTGAACTATTTTATTGGAGACTTTAGGTAGTTGTTAAGTTATTGTTTAGGAAGAATTTGGTGACTGAATTTAGAGAGTCACTTTCCATGTGTGGATTGCCACGCGCTGGATTATTACGCGTTGGTTAACTACGCGTTAGATTACCACGCGTTGGATTACTATGCGTAGAATTGCAACGCGTTAAATTTCTGCGCGTTGGATTACCACGAGTTGGATTACTACGCGTGGAATTACCACGCGTTAAATTCCTACGCGTAGAATTCCCACGCGTTAAATTCCTACGCGTGGAATTCCCACGCGTTAAATTTCTACGCGTAGAATTCCCATGCGTTAAATTCCTACGCGTAGAATTCCCATGCGTTAAATTCCTACGCGTAGAATTCCCATGCGTTAAATTCCTACGCGTAGAATTAAAACGCGTTAAATTCCTACGCGTGGAATTGCCACGCGTTAAATTCCTACGCGTAGAATTACATTGCGTTAAATTCCAACGCGTAGAATTAGAATGCGTTGGATATCTACGCGCTGGATTACCACGCGTTGGATTACTACGCATAGAATTGCAATGCGTTGGAAATCCATGCGTTGGATTACTATACTTTCCTTAACCCTTTGCACTTCTATATCGAGTGTGGTTCGACATCACATATCTCACGAACCATATAAAAAATTTAGATAAATTGATGGGTTTAATATATACATTATCATTTATTTACTATTTATAATAAATCAAAAATGTATTTGTTACATACTCTACACTGTTACAATATATTTTATTGTGTACCCCTTCTTTTATTTATTTTGTAAATAAAGGAGTAGGTAGGTTATAAAAATTAGGGAGTCTAAAGGGTGAAGCTCCTATGTCACTCATGTCTTCACATCTCTAGAGCTTCACCTAGACCCACATATGCTAACACACATCACCAAAAAAGTTCACAAAATCACCAAATAAAAAACCAAATTTTATTTAAAAATGCGAACCATTTATATGATTGACGTCAACATAAGAAGTATGTCACACTATATCTGACAGTTTGACGAAGAAGGTATAATCAGCAGAAACGGGGCTAATGAAACTTTTCACGTAGCTCACAATCGTCCGTTTATAAATGCGCGACGAGCCACGAATACCTACCGTGGCCGTCCCGATTCAACAGCTATTTATCCTGATAAATCCTCGTGCTATATCGCGGCTTGGTTTGCACTCGAAAACTTTAAAGAACAATACCGTCGGCGACTGTTCGTCGTAGTCGCGCTTACGCTCATTAGTCAACGCTGATTCCTTTTCAACTCTCGAAGATGCGCCATTGTTTACATCGCGATTGTTCGCCGACACATAATATCACGGGGGCCGTCCTCGTGCGGAAAACCTGGAAGAAAGATGGAGGAGACAGACGTGGGACGATAAGAAGCCCGGCGAGAACGGGACAAAGAGGCGAACGAAGGAGGCGAATAGAATGCAATAAGACGAGAGAGGCTTCGGGTGTACTCTACGCGTCGTACAGTCGACGGCAAATCTACTTTGTTTAGGACGAGTATGGCAACCGAGGGAAATCGGGTCGAGTACTTCTTCACTTTTAGGGAATTTCGAAGGATTTATTTAGAAATTTAGAAACTAGGAGATTTTGAAATAGAAAAGTTCAAAAGATAAGAAGTTTAGGACTGGAAGAACTAAAAAAGAAAACCTGGAACTTGAAACCTGAAACTTGAAACCTGAAACATGAAACCTAAAACATGAAATTTAAAACTTGAAACCTAAAACTTGAAACCTGCAACTTGATACTTGAAATTTGAAACCCTGAAACTTAAGACCTAAAACATGAAACCTGAAGCATGAAACTTGAAACTTGATACCTGAAACTTGAAACCCTAAAACTTGAGACCTGAAATCTGAAACTTGAAACCCTGAAACTTGAGACCTGAAATCTGAAACTTGAAACCCTGAAACTTGAAACTTGATACCTGAAACTTGAAACCCTGAAACTTGAGACCTGAAATCTGAAACTTGAAACCCTGAAACTTGAATATGAATACCAGAAAACTAGAATACTTGTAAACTCGAAAACATGAACCTATGAGCCTAAAACCATAAATCCAAGAAAAACACGAAACAGCAGAAACTGAAAAATGTATAATATTTAACGTAAGCGAACGTTGCAGCGGAGTGTACAAATTGACGTGCGCTTTACGAAGCCGAAGACCGACGATACGAAGGAGAAGACAAGAGAGTAGAAGGTTGACGAGCAGAGATAGCAAAGAGAAGGTAGGAAGGCACGTCGTCGTGGCTTCTACACGCCGTGGAAGGCTCGATTGTTCTCTGCAACCGACTGTGTCTCATTACTTCGAATTGGCTGGCCGTAGACAATGCCAGCGGGTAATACGGTTATCCGGAAGATGCTTTTCAACCGGCCTTCTCTTCGTTTCACCGCCCGCCCTTTATCCTTCAACCAGACCGCCGCCCTTTTACACGCTTCACCCTCCTTCTCATCCCGCGGATGCATAAACCCCTTTTTACTCGATCACGTTAAGAGGTTACCGAGCTGGTGCACGTGTATCTCTTCATGTAACCGAAACCGCGATCCCGATGAAAGAAACGGGAACGGCGAAAGATGCTGACGAAGAAGAGAAAACGTCGCGAGATACCTGCTTTCTTGTGGATAACGGAGATCGAACGATACGAGGGGCGGTTCTTTCAGCCAATGGGTTCGATGATTTTTCGATCTTTGCTGGATCGAAGGTTCGTTTGGGATACGGGTCAAAAGTTTCTGTGTCAGGGATTTTTTAAATGGGGACTTATTCTGAGTATGGTCGTAGTACTTGGTTTAAAAGATTATTTAAAATTAACAAAAATATTCTGTAAACAGTAAGATTAATAGAATAGATCTACATACATGTGGAGGTAGTATGTGATACTTGTAGTGTCTAATCGTTGACCTGTTCTACTAGGACGCATGTATCCTATGAAGTTCTCCTTAAAAATCAATATACGATGTCCCACTTCATCCATCTAAATTTCACGGGCAAATAATTATAAATAATACAAGCTCTTATCAACAACCTACGTCTATCTTTAATGACAATGAAACTAATTTAGATTGTCAACCTAAATAAACTCTTTCTATATGTACATCACTTTCCCTCCTTCAAATAAAAATTTCAGCACTTCTCGCATTAAAACCAGATACACAAATCACTTTACCGAAACCCAGAATTGAAGTGAACAATAACAAAAGTGGTTATATCGAACTTCTCCGATGACACTTCAGGTGTGCTTCCCAATTTAAATTAGACACTTCCGAGACATTATGACACGAAAGTTTAATGGACAAAGAGAAGTCGAAGAAAGAATGGATTCACGGCATAGGAAGAAGAAGTTTCTTTCGACCAGGAAGAAGATGAGAATCGAAGATTAACCGACGACACGACTTTGGATCGGACAAGATGACGTTTCCAGTCCGGCCCGGGGTTTCCGTAGTCGAGGAGAACTGCTCTGCATTTCAAATCCGCGAAAAGCCGGGAAGCTTTTCGTCACGGACGGTCGATTCAGTTGGCTGAGAAGAAACGGCTCACAAAAGGGAGCGAGGTTGCTCGGACAGCAATGGGATCAACCCTCCTTCCGCCCTTATAAAGCGATATACCGCGTGTAAATCGAAGGCAGTATAACTGCTGTTTGAATTAAACTTTATTTCAAAACTGTTTTATAACATTTGGATATTGATGTTACATTTAATCATTCCTGAAGAAGATTGACATGAACAATAATTGTGAACATTTACAATTATAAATTTATTGAATGGATATTTGTAATCGAAAATTACATTAATTGAAATTTATGAATGACAGTTAAATCGATTGAAATGTGCAACTGATAATTGAATACATCGATAATCGAATTAATTGAAAATCGAACGAATCGATAGTCGATGAAGTTGATAATCAAATGAGTCGATAATCTAACGAATCGATACTCGAACGAATCGATACTCGAACAAATCGATACTCGAACGAATCGATACTCAAACGAATCGATAATCAAACGAATCGATAATCGAACGAATCGATACTCGAACAAATCGATACTCGAACGAATCGATACTCAAACGAATCGATAATCAAACGAATCGATACTCGAACGAATCAATCGTTGAACGAATCGAAAATCGAATGAATCAAAAATCGAACAAATGAAAACCCAACCTCAAAAATGAAACAAATAAAAACTACATTCAATAAACCAACTAAAAACAAACAAATCATATCACAGCACTACAGCAAAAACGTAAAAACAAATTCCAATATTGAAATAGAAAGAAGTTAATCCATTAAAGAAAGCAAAATATAAAATTTAACTAAACTAATGAAAAACGAATGGAAGGTTAATTGTTCCCAATTGCCGGTAAAATAAAAATCGAAGTTTAATCGAACACGAACAGCGAGCAGTCGCGGAATAAATTGTAACATTGTCTTCCATTGTTTCGAACGGCCGTTCGCACAATAGCCCAATAATTACCGTAACATTTGTTTCCATGCATATTCAATTCATTTTTTTCCCCGGTATTCTGTCTCCTTTGTTCAATTACATCGTGTATCACTTTTATTATGTATCTCCCGACGTTAGAATAGATTAGCCGGAACGATCTCATTTAAAATTGAAACCTCTTCCAGCTCGATGGAGCGGCGATCACATTATTTCTCGACGATAAATAATTTAACGACACTCGAGCTTGAAATTTTTACAAGAACGTTCTTTCGCAGCTTCCTACCATTTTTTGAAAAATAAACTTCCCGGCAAATCGAGTTTAACCTGTTCAAGGATATCCAATTACCTTTAATAGAAAAATTTATGAATCACCGGTAGAAATTTTTTTTCCAGAATACGTTACGTGAAATTTGTTGCATATTAACAGCGCGGCTCGAATCGACGTAAATCAAAGTGACGCGAAGTTAGCCGGCAATTTACAAAGAGTGTACGTAAGGCAATTTTACGGCCTCGAATTCGCGAAGAAAGATTTATGCCCGGACAGGGAACAAGGCGCATAAGTATTCAACGCGAATGTTCGAATCATTCTCGCGTGAAATATCGAAGTTGGCTAATTTGTTATCAGTCGTGAAGTCGGGAGACGCGTAGAAATTTTCCTACTTGACCAATTTGCCCCAGTTACGGAAACTTTTAATGTTGTTAAACGTCCCGGGCTCGGCAACTCTTCGCCCAAGAAAATCTATAGATCACCATAGGAGCCACGCGTATGGCGAAATAGACGCTCGGAATAATAAAAGCTTTTTGTCAACTTCCCTACCGAAGAAGCTTTACGCGATCCACGTTCCACGGGCTATCCCGTAATAAAGTGTTTTCATAAAATATTTACGAGCAGCCTCCATGATTTATTTATGCGATTTTATTAGGAATTTCAAAGTGAAATGTACTGGCTCGGATTGCGGCCGAAGACCGCGGCGAAATCCCGAAGAGATATGAATCGCTTTCACGGGAATTAGAATGCCGTTCGAAATCAAAATAGAACTTATATTCGAAACTTTCTCACGGGGAATTTTTCGTCTTTTCACCCTCTAACTGCGTTTTCGTACAACTTCCTAGGACACTGCGAATGCACAGTCGTGAAAGTTTGAATTGAAGAATGGAAAAACCTTGCTCCTCTACATATTTTAGAAACAGTAGACAGCTCTTTTAAAGCACGCGCTGCTTAAAATTTAGCTGGGAACAAAAAATGATACTGCACCGTGCTTTTCATAATACGAAATTCTCTGTTCGTAAAATCTTGATGTATAGCGAGAAATAAAGTTTGATTCATGAGATCGTAAAATGACGTAAAATAGGAGACGCTTGGGACATTTATTTTTTTGTCGGATATTTTGGCAGTTTGGATTTGGGTATTTGGGGGTTTGGGGGTTTTTGTATTTGGGTATTTGGGGATTCGGGAGATTTGGGAGATTTGGGAGATTTGGGATTTGGGATTTGGGAGATTTGGGATTTGGGAGATTTGGGATTTGGGAGATTTGGGATTTGGGAGATTTGGGATTTGGGAGATTTGGGATTTGGGAGATTTGGGATTTGGGAGATTTGGGATTTGGGAGATTTGGGATTTGGGAGATTTGGGATTTGGGAGATTTGGGATTTGGGAGATTTGGGATTTGGGAGATTTGGGATTTGGGAGATTTGGGATTTGGGAGATTTGGGATTTGGGAGATTTGGGATTTGGGAGATTTGGGATTTGGGAGATTTGGGATTTGGGATTTTGGGGATTTGGGATTTGGGAGATTTGGGATTTGGGAGATTTGGGATTTGGGAGATTTGGGATTTGGGAGATTTGGGATTTGGGAGATTTGGGATTTGGGAGATTTGGGATTTGGGAGATTTGGGATTTGGGAGATTTGGGATTTGGGAGATTTGGGATTTGGGAGATTTGGGATTTGGGAGATTTGGGATTTGGGAGATTTGGGATTTGGGAGATTTGGGATTTGGGAGGTGTTGAAATTTAGGGTCTTGGAATTTGGGAGATTTGGGATTTGGGAAATTTGGGATTTGAGAGATTTGGGATTTGGGACATGTGGAATTTGGGAGATTTGGGATTTGGGAGGTGTTGAAATTTGGGGTCTTGGAATTTGGGAGATTTGGGATTTGGGAGGTGTTGAAATTTGTGGTCTTGAAATTTGAGTATTTAGGAATTTAGAAAGTTGTAAATTCAACAAATGTAGTTATAGAAGACAGGTATCCGAAAATTGGAACTTGCATCTAAAGATTGGGACTTCGATTTGTATGTGAAGTTATATAGCCTTGTACATGAAATTTAGAAATAAACGAACCCTCACCAATAAAACACCTCAACAACACAATACTCTCCCCACGGCACTGTAATAGCAACATAACCTTTACCCTAACCATGTTCACCATCATCCCAACTCAAGAACACCACTCCGAATAATCCAAAAACCAGTCCACATACTCTCGAATCCCAAACGCATCTCGAAGGTGTTCAAAGATTAACGCGATTACTCCGACAGTTCTCGCGTGGAGAATCCTCGATTCGAGTTGGATATAGAAACGAGTTCATGGAAAACACGGTAAAAGCGACGAAGAGGAGGGCTCCAGAGAAGAGGATGTTAGAAAAGAGCTGGTTGGGGGGTTAAAGGAAAAGGTCGAGTCGAGGACGGAGGTGGGCGAGTTTACAGCGGACAACCATTGTCACAAGCTTTCGTAGGGCGCCAAGGAGTTCTGCTCGAAGCTTCCGTTTCCCTCGTTATGGTAAATGGTCTGTCTTGGTGGTTGGGTAAACAGTCGCACAAAAGATAAGTGCAAGCACGGGACGCACTCGGCTACCATCCTTGAGACGGTTCTCGAGGACCTCCTCTCTCTTCGTTTTTTCAATCGCTTCTCTTTCTCTTCGTTTTTCACCGGTTCTCTTTATCCGGCCTTTCCGCAGGCCACGCACATCTCGGCTGATCTTTCGAAAGGTGTCCAGCCGGCTGGCGACTCTTGAAACATGCATAAGGGCATTGTTCCACGGAAAATGATTACTTTGCACCCGTCTCGTTCGGACAACGGTAACTGATTTCAATGACAAAGGGCTGGATAGGTGGTTAATGTATCATATTTGAGCTTGCCATCACGAGACGAGGACAACGGACTTGTGTGCACGCGGATCAACGTCGATCCGACTGTTTGCGCGTTAATCCTTAAACTACCTGTCGTCGCGTTACCAGTTTATTGCCGTTCAGAAACGGGACGATCTTCTTTCTGTTTTGTGGGAAATTTTGTTTGGTTCCGAAAGGGAGGGTTCATGTGGATGTTCATTGGTAGATACAGTGGTTTGATGTGGATATTTGTGGATGAAATCTCCAAATTCTCAAATATCCAAATACTAAAATTATCAAATCTCCCAAATCCTACATCTCCCAAACTCCACATATCCCGAATTCCATATGTCCCAAATTCCACATATCCCAAATTCCACACGTCCCAAATCCCACACGTCTCAAATCCCACATATCCCAAATCCCACACGTCCTAAATTCCACATGTCCCAAATCCCACATGTTCCAAATCCCACATATGTGAAATTCTACATATTCCAAATCCCACATGTCTCAAATCCCACACTTCCCAAATTCCACACGTCCCAAATCCCACACGTCTCAAATCCCACATATCCCAAATCCCACACGTCCTAAATCCCACACGTCCGAAATCCCACATGTCCCAAATCCCACATATGTGAAATTCTACATATTCGAAATCCCACATGTCTCAAATCCCACACTTCCCAAATTCCACACATCCCAATTCCTACACGTCCCAAATTCCACACGTCCACAAATTCCATACGTCCCAAATTCCACACATCCAAAATCCTACACGTTCCAAATCCCATACGTCTCAAATCCCACACATCTTAAATCCCACATATGTGAAATTTTACATATTCCAAATCTCACATATCTCAAATCTCACACATCTCAAATCCCCAAATCTCCATTTCCCAAATTTCTAAATCTCCAAATCCCCAAATCCCTAAACTCCCCAGCCATAAAAACCCCCCTCCCCAAACAATCCACAACCCAAGCGAATTAATTTCCCCCGTGCAAACAGGTTCCTCAAATTTAATACCAATTATTCGGTTGATCTCAATTTTCACACTTCGTTATCTAAATCCATTTGGCTCACGTAATCCATTGTCCGCCTCAACATGTAACAACACCGATAGCGGTTTGGCTATTTCATTCGAGGGCGTGTTAACGAGTTAGCGTGTCAGTGTGTTAGCGAGCGTGTTAATCGGTTCCCTTAGAAATCGACGTCGGTGTATTCGCGAGAATAATTTTCTCCCGAGCAAATCTTTGTTCAGCTGATTGTTCTCGTTGAATGGCGACTCATGAATTACCGTTTGAATGAGTTTGGTGTACGAATTCGAGAATTGTGAGCCGGTTCCTCAGCTTTGTCAAGTGCACGACTCTAGAGTTACGAAGTGGATGTTCTATATTGTTTACATGCTGTTCACGACTGCCAAAACGAAATCTCACGTGAACTTTCGGTAAACACTTTGACAATCGTGCGTTTACTTCGGTGAATAAATCCTTATTCTGCCATTTTCAACGATTTAACCTCTGGAGATCACATGTGATATAATCATGCTTCTACTTTAACAAATCTTATTCGAATTTTTAGTATGGTTTGATTTGTAGTTTGAGTTTAATTAAAATTTAGATAGTCAACTTTTTTTCTCTGGTTAGGTTAAGTTAGCTATGATTAAAGATTCCTAGCATGAATTATGAATTATGAAGAGGTTAGGTTGGCAAGAGATTAGGTTCCTCTGAAACCTCTGAACAGAGAATGAAAATTTAGTCTAAATGTTTATTTAGTAAAATAAAACAATAAAAATAAATATCTATTAATATCAATTAATACACAAAAAATAAACAGTGTTTTACTTTTAACTTCTTCCTCTTCTTCACTAAACTTCCCTTCACTCAATAAAAATTAAAACAGATTCCCTAAAAGTACTTGACAGCAAATATTGAAGAATAAATAGAAATTCAATTTCGCAGAGCGAATTACAGCTTCCCAAATAAATAAATTAAACAGAAATTGAAAGAAACTCCGTTCCTTAAAATTAAATAGATAGGTCGGAGTAGAAGTCACGTAGTTGCTTATGTCAAAGAAGTATATATCGTTATATCAAAAGCAATTGTTCTTTGAGAAAGCTGCCGCGTTTGTAGCGAACACATTGTGTGTAATAGGCAACGTACGTTTCCACTGCACGACAAAAGAAAATTCTTAAGCGTTCTTTGTAACGCGTCGCCCTTTTTGTTCCTCTACGTTGTTGGGAAACTTTCTTTAACACGGCCAACACGTGTTTGTTTCGTTTCTCTTGATCTTTCATTCATAAACGTACGAAAAATGTTCCTTCCTGAACAACTCTGTTTTAATGTTATATTTAAACATTTTTGGGTTGTATTTTAATCATGGTTTTATTTATCAGGTACTTTGGAACAATCGTATGAGTTATTTAAAAATTAGGTTAAGTTAAAAAACGTTGACTTCAGACAATTATTTTATGGTGTTTATAAAACATGATGTGGTTTAAAAATTAATTTCAGATAATTATTTTATGATGTTTATAAGTCATGATGTGATTTAAAAATTAATTTTAGACAATTATTTTAGGATGTTTATAAGTCATGATATTATTTGAAAATTAATTTCAAACAATTATTTCTTGATGATTATAAATGATGTGACATAAAAATTAATTCATACAATTATTTCATAGTGACTATAAATGATGTGATTTGAAAATTAATTTAAGATAATAATTTTACAATATATATAACACATGATATGCCTTAAAAATTAATTTCAAAAAATTATTACCTAAAAATCTAAAGCACGATTTATGAATTACAGACAATAACTTCATAACTATTGTAGCTCGACAAATTGAAAAAATTGATTTCATAAAAGGATTACAGAACAACCGTGCAATAAATTGAGCAGTATAAACTGAGAACTTTTATCTGCAAATGAATACAATAAACGACGAATCGAATTCCGCGAAATATTATAAAAGATTATGCTTGTAGACAGAACTCGAATACAATTCTATACAGTTTGTACGTTAATTAAAGCTCTTGTGAAAACTGCACATTACCAGGAAGACAATTTTTCCATTAAACCATATTTCCTCGTATAAAATGCTAAATGTCCGGAGGAGTTCACAAACGCATTCCGGGAATCATTAAATATTAAAATCATTTTAACGAGCGTATTCTACCCATTCAAATTTTTATATTCTGAAAAAGTTTATCCGCGCAATTTACTCGAAAATATTTAACGATTCGATATAACAGGGAAATAAATTTACGGGAGGAACTTTTAAAATTCCCGCCTTTTTATCAACACGCGTCCCAGTTTTCTTGTCTGCACAATTTTTTTCAAGATGAAAATCCTCTCCGGTTTTTTAGAGTAAACAGAACAGATTCATATCGGGCAATTTTAAAAAAGCTCTCAACAATTCCATAAATACAGCCGGGCGATTCGATCGTTTCTCGGAAATTTTCCTGCGAACCTTATTACACGAAAAACGTAACCCAAATCGAATTCCAGCGCTGTCACCGAAAGAAATCTTCCAAGATTACCGGGGAAAACGTTTATTCTCGGCAGACGATTACCGATTTAGGAGAGTACGACGTGGTTTGCCATGAATCGTCGAAACTACTTACGAACTTTCTAACATTATCGATGTTTCTACGATGGCGCAATAAAGAAACCCGCCATTTTAGTGTCTCAGCCTCTCATCACATACCTCGAGGTTTCGTTGATCGATCGAAGGAATTCCGTGTACCTTTGCTCGAATCTTCGAAACTTTTCTTTATCCTCCGTTTATAAAGTAGACTTTATACGTGCTCGGAACTCTTGATGTATTCAACGGACGGAGAGGGCTAAAAAAAAAAAAAGCGAAAGAGAAGAATTTTCGACCCCGAGGCGAAGGGCCCTTTCGTCGTACTGAGGGATTGACTCGATTACACGAACGTCGGAACGCAATTTTGTTGGAAAGAAAAGAATTAACGGCACAGGGAAACGGGATCGATGGAGCTGGTGAAAATGGGAAGCACTCGTGGAATGGTTGTTTAAAAATTTTACGAGCTTTCTACTCCACGGAGTGGATACTACTTTTCCTTCTTGCATTTGTTACGGATTTAACTAATGCATTGCTCTCGCGATTCTAACCTCTAATTCGGGGAGCGTACGTTTATATACAAATCTCTTAACACCGAATCGACAAACATATAAATTTCGGTAGTACTTAAATTTTGAAAATTTATGGATTGAATGGTTTTCAAGTTTTGTGAGTTCTAAGGTTCAGAAGTGGAAAATTCAACTTTTCTTTTGAATTCAAATTTTTTCTGATCTGCAAATTCTCTAGATTTTCAATTCTTTAAATTTCAGTTCGTCAAGTTCCCAAATTCCCTAGATTCCCAATTCCCTAAATCCCAAATTTCTTAGATTCTAAATTCTCTAAATTCCAAATTCCCTAAATTTCAAATTCTCCAAATTCTGAATTTCCTAGATTTCAAATTCCCTAAATACCAAATTTTTTAGGTTCCAAATTCTCTAAATTCCAAATTCCCTAGATCTCAAATTTTCTAGGTTCCAAATTCTCAAAATTCCGAATTTTCTAGATTCCAAATTCCCCAGATCCCCAATTCCCTAGATTATCAGCTCCCTAGATCCCAAATTCCCTAGATTCCCAATTCTCTAAATTCCCAATCTCTCAAATCGCCAATTCCCTAAATTCCCAATTCCTTAAATTCCCAATTCCCTAAATTCCCAATTCCATAAATTCCCAATTCCATAAATTCCCAATTCCATAAATTCCCAATTCCATAAATTCCCAATTCCCTAAATTCCCAATTCCCTAAATTTCTAATTCCCTAAATTCCCAATTCCCTAAATTCCCAATTCCCTAAATTCCCAATTCCCTAAATTCCCAATTCCCTAAATTCCCAATTCCCTCAATTCCCAATTCCCTAAATTCCCAATTCCATAAATTCCCAATTCCCTAAATTCCCAATTTCCTAAACTCCCGGTTCCCTAAATTCCCAATTCCCAAGTTTCCCAATTCCCCAAATTCCTAAATTTCCAAATCCTCAGCTATCAAAACTCCCTAAATTCTCAAATTCTTCTGACTTTTCATATCACCAATCCTCACAATTAACTCCCCGCATTCCTTAATCGCTTATCTCCAACAACGGCCATATAGCGAGACTCCCTAAAAGAATCTCCAACACTTGCCTTAGAATACAATTACCTCATCGTATTAAAAAAAAAAGAATGCAGAAATTAATTCTCAGACGCTTTAAGATCAGCATAAATCAGATAAGAAGCACGGTACACAAGGTTTAAATAACTTTCCCATCAATTTTTCTTGAAAAACGTTTAAGTATGCTCGCAACAGGGATTACATCGTCAGTACCAGGACCGTTTAATATACATCGAAGCTTCGACAGAGCAATCGATAGAAGTTGCTTATTGGCAATTTGTCGAGTGATGGGGATGGGATGTAGAAACCTAGTAACGAGGAGGTTGTTTTCCGAAGACGAGGCTCCTGCCTCCCGGCGGAAAATCGTCTCCACCCTCTCTTGGCCATCGAATGCACCATGGTGCAGCAAATTTAAAGGGGGTGGATGAAAAGGGGGACGGGAACGACGAGCCTTCCGCGGGATGCAATTTATCCTGTCGCATTAGATTCAAAATAATTGATCCCCCGGGCAGACGCGGAATAGCGAGTCATTACTTGAGACTGATGACTACGCCATTGGCCGAGCTGCCCGGATGAAAATAAAAACTCAGAAATCACCTGCTACCGATGAAAAATTTGACGGCCCGAGAAGAAAAGAAGACGGAAGGGCTAAGGAGATATAGAACGAGCTGCAAGATGAGGTCCTTTTTTCACTACAACGAGATGGATCCGTTATAAATTGTGTTATTGGTCTGAATTATGTGATGTACTTTTCGTTGGTGCTTTTCTACCAGATTTTTTGATTGGTTTAATCCAACATTTTTGTTATTAGAAGTTACGATGATTCAATGTTATCGTATGTGCATGTAAAGTTCATATGTGTATATTAACACATGTGTGTATATTTATAAAATCTTCATGTATGAATGTTCGTTTATACATGTGTAGGTGTACACGTACATACACACATATATGTATATATACACATGTATGTACATATGCATACACATATGTGTACATATATACATATTAATATGCATACACATATGCACACACATATTCATCTACATATGCATACACATATGCATACACATATGCATACACATATACGTACTCATATGTATACACATGTGCATACATATATACCTACACATATACATACACATATCCATATAATAATGCACATACATATGCGTACTAACATTATACACATATGTTACACATGTAGATATGAACATATGCATATGTGTATAAATGTAAAACCCTGAATACAAACAATAAAAATAATCATATAATTTTTAAATTCCATAGAGAATGTCTTTCATAATGACCTGATTAATCCTCGCCATATATAGAACATTACACATGGAGGAAAATGTTTTCCGGAAACAAATATTCTATCAAACGAATATTACGCGGCGTTTCACAAATGATCGAATCAGCTTTGATGCGATATTTGAAACGTGCGTGAGACGCGTTAAGGTAGATCCGGCGTAATAATTGAACCCGGTATCGAATTTCGTGGCCCTTAATAGATATCGTCAAAGATAATATGTACCGCGAGTAGAAGCGTGTCGTTTAAAATGAAATTTGTATCAACGGCACACGATCGCTTTCATATTCATGGTCTATTAAAATTCGCCAACTATATACGTATCCTCGCGAAATGATTGAAATCTGAATAAAACACGAGCGCCATGCATGAAATTTCGTGTGTGTAATTCGCGTAATTAATAATTTTGATGGCGCGCATATTGTCGGCGCAACACCATCGTCCGGAAACAATTTACAAAACCGTGGAACGAAAAAAGAAAGAGACTACTCACGTATATCGAGCGCTCGTACGTCGACAGTTGCCCCGAACAGCGCCAGCAATGCCCAGAACTTGGCAATTATTGGCAGGCAATCAGTCTTCATGGTCGCTGAGATGCGATGTCTTCATGGAAGCTCGCCGGCGATCGCCTGAAAAACATATCATAGCTAAGAAAAAAAAAATGTATCTCCAAGTTTATATACCCTCCGGGCGAAATTACTTTCTTAAGTTCTGAACTACTTTCCGAACTGCTATTCGGTCAGCTTCATTTTTTATAACGGGCCACGAAAACCCGCTTGGAACGTTATTACGCCACGGAAATTAAACTATCGTGATTTAGAAGGTTGATTATTAACGTCGGCTCACATTGACTTTTTCATAATTCCAATATCGAAGTTTTATGCTTTTAACATCGATGCAGTTTTCGTGATAAGTTTTTGCTGCGTTCAGAATGACGGACGGTTATTAGGGTAAGGGGATATGAACGATGGTTTAGTAGAATTTTTGAGAGACGTAACTCTGGCATAATTAGGGTAATTTAGAGATATTTAGGAATAGTTACGGAAATTTAGGGATATTTGGGGACACTTAGGGAAATTTAGGGATATATAGGGACACTTAGGGAAATTTAGGGATATATAGGGACACTTAGGGAAATTTAGGGAGATTAACCGAAATTTAAGGAATTTAAGAACTTAGGAAGATTTCAATTTTTCAATTTTTCAATTTTTCAATTCTTCAATTTTTCAATTTTTCAATTTTTCAATTTCCCAATTTTGCAATTTACCAATTACCAAATTTCCCATTTCCTACATTTTCCAATTTCCAAAGTTGTTAATTACCATATTTCCCAATTTCCAAAGTTTCTAATTACCACATTTCCTAATTCCCAAATTTTCCAATTTCCCAATTTTCCAATTTCTCAGTACCTCAATTTTCAAATTTCCAAGTTTCTAAATTATCCAAATTGAAGACTTAAAATATTCATCTCAAAACTCAAAAATCCCAACCTTCGAAATTCAACGCATGAAACCCCTTCGTCCACTTTCCACCTATCAATAATCAGATCCCAGCAATGCCCACTCATTTGTCACATCCAGATAACTTTCCCACCAACAACCCCGCTACAAAATACAAAATACCCCATTCATTCCCCAACAATCGATCCAAAAGGTCATCAATCTCGAAGATCCATCTCATCAGGCTCTCGTTTTTATTCCGCGCAACACGTTCTCCGTTCTCTCACGCTCGAAACGTTTATCGCTGCCTTCCAATTTCTGCTCTGTTGTCCTTGGATCCGATAAGAGCATCGATCGTTATTGGATCACGTAGAGAGCGGGGCAAAAAAAAAATTGTTAACCATCCAGCATATTTCTGAACCGAGAAACGGTTTAGCAGCGAGGGTTGAAAGAAGAAAAAAGTGGGGTGTAATCGACTTAAGAGTAAAACCACGATAGGTCGTTGGTTTCGTTTTACTTGGCACGGCACTGGACAACCAGTCAGCTTCCGGTGGTTTCTGTGGTACGTGTGTCGCCTAGAGAAACACAGAGAGAGAGAGAGAGAAAGAGACTGTGACTGGTAATCGAGTCCCTGCTCAATTAGACCAACCTTGCACTTTTGCGTCCTCCGGTTGGCATCGCGAGAGAAAACGATCAGTGGAAAAGAGAGAGGAAGAGCTTCTTTGGCTTTGTTCCATTTTTATTGCAGACCCGGAAACGGCTTTTACGGACACGCAAGTACCATTCGACGTGCTACTCAACTCGGTGAAATGAAGAAAAGGGGAATTTCGCTGCAGTCGGTTACGGACGCTGGACAAAGCCCAATTAATGGCACGAGATGTAATTGATTACGATGGACTGCGCCATTTTTGCTACCTTTCGAAATCTGGAAGCTGGAACCACTTACATTTTTTCTCGAAATCCACAACACGAAACTTCTTGTGAGACTAAATACGATGTGGAAAATTTGGAAAATTTGAGAAATTGGAAAATTGAGAAATTTGGGAAATTTGGGAAAATTGGGGAAATTGAGGAAATTTAGGAATTAGAAAATTTACAAATTAGAAAATGTGATAATTGGAAAACTTGGGAATTGGCAAATGTGGGAAATGGGAAATTTGGAAATTGAAAAATATGGTAATCGAAAAATGGTGGTGTCGGAAAATGTGGGAAATGGGAAATTTGGAAATTTGGAAATTGGAAAATTTGGGAATTGGGAAATGTAGAAAATGGGAAATTTCGAAATCGGAACATTTGAGAATAGGGAAACTTGAGAATTTGGAAATTTGGAAATTGGGAAATATGGTAATTGGAAAATTTGAAAACAAGAACATTTGTAAATGAGAAAACGCCACCTCAAATTTAACAACTAATACTCCCTTACTTAAAAAACATTAATATCTACAAAATTACCAATTAAAACTAACACGTGTTCTCACATATTTTGTTCCCTAACAAGACACACAAAAATGTTTAAATAAAATGACACATAAAATCAGTAATTTGTTCAGTCTTCTATTAAAATAAAGGTTTAAAAACGTACGTGGTTTGCAGATATAATCCAAACGAAGCGAAGAAATTGTTACAGTAATAGCGATTACGAAGAAAGATAAAAGTTTCAGCTTTTGAATTTCAACCGAAGAACGGCGAAACTCCATTTTTCAGAAGAGTGCAAAGTTTCCCGCGATTAACATACATTTACATCTTCCCAGCACCGTGAATGTTCCGTTTCTAACAAGGAGAAACACTTTCTTAAAAACTAACAGACTCGTGGAAAATTCGTTGGAAGACATACAAAAGTTGATAAACTAGACACTTGAACAAATATATTTCGCGTAGTTACTTTAAATGATACTTTAGAACAGTGCTGTCGCTGGAGTTTAAAAGACCTTGGGCGAAATCTGATTTTAGTAGAATGCGTGTATTTTGCAGATTTAAATATTTTATTAATTCTCTGATTTTCAAATTTACTTATTTACAAATTTTCCCAATTATCACATTTCTCAATTTACAAATTTACAAATTTCCCAATTCCCAAGATTTCCTATTCTCAAATTTTCCCATTTCCAAATTTCCCAATTCCGAAATTTCCCAATTCCGAAATTTTCCAATTTCCAAATTTTCTATTTCCGACATTTCCCAATTCCAAGATTTTCCTATTATCACATTTCCCAATTTCCAAATTTCTCAATTTCCACATTTCCCAATTTCTAAATTTCTCAATTACCACATTTCCCAATTTCCAAATTTCCCATTTCCCAAATTTTTCAATAACTACATTTCCCAATTCCAAGATTTCCTATTACCACATTTCCCAATTTCCACATTACCTATTTTCCATATTTCCCAATTTTCACATTTCCCAATTTCCAAATTTCCCATTTCCCAAATTTTTCAATAACTACATTTCCCAATTCCAAGATTTCCTATTACCACATTTCCCAATTTCCACATTTTCCAATTCTCAAATTTCCCAATTACTACATTCCCCCATTTCCAAATTTTCTAGTTCCCTAATTTCTCAATTACCACATTTTCCAACTTCTAAATTTCCTAATTTCTCAAATTTGCCAAGTTTCTCAAATTTTCCCAATTTTCTATATTTTAGAAATTTTCTCAAAGTTTCAAACTTTCCCAAATTTCCAGAGTTCCTAAATTTCCCTAATTTCCTCAACCTCCCTCACTCCCCAATTTCCCTAATTTCCCTTAATCTCCCCAATCCCCTATTTCCCTAACTCTCTCCACCACTCAAATTCCCAACCTCCACATTACCAAATATTCTCACGTCCCAGTTTCCAAACATACGATTACCCTTACAAAAACACGGTTACAACGTGTCGTTACAATAAACCATCGAATTTGAATAGATACACTATCACGATTGTCTTTTATCGAAACGACTCGGTGTCTCGGCATTACCTAATTAATAGACGGAAGTGAATCGAGTTTCACGATAGCGAAATAACAATAATTTCTATCGTATTCACAAAATATCAAATTACGATTGTTTCGAACGCGAGAATCATTATTATCGAATGTATCGGCCGACGGTATCGGTTGTTGAAATGTGAAATGTCTCTAACCATAATTTGAGGGATCCGTGGTTTCAACGTAATAATATCGTTTGTCGAGGTTTTTGTCCAGGGTTTACGTCAGCACGCGGAGATGTTTGGCCATTAATTAAACAACGCTGTGCGTGTAATTTAATCCGTGCACGAGATTCAATATCCTCGTTAACGAGATACTAATTGCACGGATGTTTCAATTATTGCAAATATGTTATGACTACCGAGGGTACCAGACAAACTTTAAATAGTCCCTTTCATCGCTACGGTTCTTCATTCCGCATCGATTCCTCCATCGTTCGGTAATGTACGTTTTTACTCAGATTTAAACCCCTCAATACACAGAGTTTCATCATCGATATTATTTAAATTGAAAGACCAGTTCGAAATATCGAGTTTCTTCTGACGCACGAATTATCGGGATAAACGAATTTGTAGAATGCCATTTCGTGCGCGTCACTCAAAAGGTTAATACGTTTAATCTTTCCCCGTTAAAAGGTTTTCGAGTTTCGTATGCATTTCGATTATAAAAAATAAACATTCAGATATTTACCAGGTTATGAAGATATTTCATCGCGGTAGTTTTCATATTTTTATTTCGTTGATTTTTTACAGTTTCAGCTCGTAGCCGTCACTAGATCTGTTTTCCCAGATTTCGGCTGACGGTCCAAGTTTCACTGATTCTTGCACAACTCCATAAAATCTCGAACGTATTCCGCGGACGCAGCAGAAAGGAATTGGTCCCAGTCATTATAGGGGAGCAAGTCCTTGGAAACTGCTTCCAGTCTCGAAAAATTTTGTGGAAACGCTTCCTTTTCTGCCCTTAACGGTACAAGTTCTGCACGGTATGAGAATCGCTTATGTCTTTCGATTCTCTTTATGATTTCCTCTTTAATGGGGGTGGAATAGGTTTTGGGGGTGGAATCTTCCTTTTTCATGGGTTTGTTCAGCAACCCTTCAGTTTACTAATCTGGGGAAATTAGTTTCCTTCACTTTCATAATTTTCTTAATTTTTCTCATTTTGTTAATTTTGTTAATTTTGTTAATTTTGTTAATTTTGTTAATTTTGTCAATTTTGTCAATTTTGTAATTTTGCCAATTTTGTTAATTCTGTTAATTCTGTTAATTTTGTTAATTTTGTTAATTTTGTTAATTTTGTTAATTTTGTTAATTTTGTTAATTTTGTTAATTTTGTTAATTTTGTTAATTTTGTTAATTTTGTTAATTTTGTTAATTTTAATTAAGCAACCAGGTAATTTAGGAATTAAGGAATTTGAGAATTTTGGATTTCTGGAACTGAAGAATTTGGGAAATTTGCAAATTTGAAATTTTGGAATTAGAAAATGTAGTAATTGGCAAAATTTGGAAATTGGGAAATATGGTAATTGGAAACTTTGGAAATTGGAAAATGTGGTAATTGAAAAATGTTGGTATTGGGAAATGTGGGAAATGGGAAATTTGGAAATCGGAACATTTGAGAATAGGGAAACTTGAGAATTGGGAAATTAGGAAGTTGAGAAATGTGGTAATTGAAAAATTGGAAAATTGGCAAATTGGCAAATTGGAAAATTGGAAAATTGGAAAATTTAGAAATTTGTAAGTATAAAAATTCCCAATCCCTCAAAATCCCCCAAATAAAATTTTCAACCGTTACTCCATAAATCCGTAAATTTTCCAGCGAGTAAATCTGAAAGTATTTCGTGAATTAAAACCATGACAAAGAGAAAGGCACAGAAAATAAAACCACGAATACATCTTCAGAGTAACGAATGGCGAACATTCGCAGGAAATGCAAGTTTGTACACGGATAAATTGTTAGGGATACATTACTTAACCGTAACGAGCCATTGTTAACTCAAGGCTGTCGTAATTCCCATAAGAAGCCCATTTACACTTTCGGGGCTCGTTTATTCTAATGTCGCGCAAGCTGTGTACGGGCGCGAGAGGTCCTCCGGACCGGAAGCAACAACTCTGTATTTTCAACGTTTGCCAGAATCGTATCATAGAAATGTTGCCCGGGCAAAAGTGCGCTAATGAAAATCGACGAACAGAAAGCGGAAGGACCGTTTGAAAAACAACGAGATACAACCGGGGGCTCGTTCGTAATTTCCGGAATTGGGTTAATTAAAACGCATCGTTCGCTGATTCTGCCTTTATCTCCGTTTGTAATTTCGAAATGCAATTTCATTATAGTTTTCTACGTTACCTCCGAGCAAGCATATTTTTTATCGTTTAACGTAATGGATTCTGTCGGTGTAGTTAGAACGATTGATTCGAGTTTAACGGACGCGTTCGTACGTATTAAATTGTCCGCTCATTATGGCGGAACGGATAAAAACACGATTCAACATTCATTTCCTCTTTCGATCGATTTCTTATATACCTGTTCAAAAATTATTCTACATACTCGTTTACTAATTTATGTACAAAATACATTTTACATTTCACATATGTAGTCAATTTTAATATGTAATATTTCATTTTTAATATATGTACTTCATATTTTGTGTTTAACATTAATCTTCGAAATTCATTCATTTGGAGGATGCATACTTTAGTTTAATTGTTGAAAGTGAACAAAAAATTTTCATATAAAAATTCTTTATATAACATAAAAATTTAGTAGCAAGATTATTAGTCAATTAATACAACAATGTATAATACATAAAATAATCATAATAATAATTTGTGACATTTTTCATAGGACATGCTACTTAACTTAATCTAAATAATATATATTATCTATACGAAATTAAGTATTATTTATTTATGATTATAAAAAAATAATAAAAATAGGGGGTTGAAAAATGTGTCTACATACGATGTTACCATACGTTGTCTACTATCTGAAATATCGTTACACGATACGATAGTAAATCGATAATATTGGAGCAACGTGATACGAGAAAGGTATGCAGATAGTAAAAAATGTGCATCAAGGAATTACAGAAATGTACCAGTGACAGATCTATAACTGATGAAAAACATTGACGAAGGGTGAAAATCACAACATGGACCGGATGGAAAAAATAGTGCTCTGAGAGAAACATGGGTAAAAGAGAAGTTAATCCCGTAATCCATCAAAAAGTTTGATCTCCCTGCGTGTCCCACGGTAATTATCGAAACGATCTCTCGTTCTCCTGGTAAAGCACTAGTGCCGAAACATAAATTCACCGCAATTCGGAACTATAGAAACACTATGCAAAAATGGGCTCGAAGTTTCCAACTTCAAAATTTTTATTCTAGATCCACGCAGTTTTTGAAGTACATTATTTCCCAAGTTCTCAACTTTTGATATTCCAATTTCCTAATTCTAAAATATCCCAAATACCATATTTCCAAATTTTCCAATTTTCAAGTTTTTCAATTTCCAAGTTTTCCAATTTCCAAGTTTTCCAATTTCAAAATTTTCCAATTTCCAAGTTTTTCAATTTCCAAGTTTTCCAATTTCCAAGTTTCCCAATTTCAAAGTTTTCCAATTTCCAAATTTTTCAATTTCCAAGTTTTCTAATTTCCAAGTTTTTCAATTTCCAAATTTTCCAATTTCCAAATTTTCCAATTTCCAAGTTTTTCAATTTCCAAGTTTTCTAATTTCCAAGTTTTCCAATTTCTAAGTTTTCCAATTTCCAAGTTTCCCAATTTCCAAACTTTTCAATTCCCATATGTTCCAAATCCCACATGTTCCAAATCCCACATATCCCAAATTCCACATGTCCCAAACCCCACATGTCCCAACTCCCACATGTCACAAATCCCACATGTTCCAAATCCCATATCTCCCAAATCACAAATTTCCCAAATTTCCCAACTTTCCAAGCAAATAACCCTAAAAGACCCCATCAAAATAATCCTCCCACTTTCGTCCGATTTATCCAGTGTAAAATCAGCAACGTTCAAGTTGCACCCCAACCCCGTGCATCCCATAGAAGGTGTAAGTGCTTGACGCGTTAGGAAAACAGGCTTCTGTTATCTTGACGGAAGCTTTAAACGCAACAGGGCTACAGGATACGAAGGTTTCCACGAAGGGTCTCTTTGAGGAACGTTATAGGGTAAGATTGAGGAGGAAGGGCGAAACTTCTCCTCCTGGCACTCTTACAGGGTGCGATAGCTTAAAACCGCAGGGTACGCGATAATAGCCAACGATAGGTTCGCAAGGATGGGGTAGACCGTGTTCTGCCTTGCTATTCAGGACGAAAACTCCTTCGGGAACGTGTCTTATATGGCCGCAAAGCCAACTCTGCTGGGGCTAACATGGATATCTATGCGCCGCGATTCCGATTTCTCAATTGTCGAGAACAATATTGCTTTGGGGAATGTATTAGCGTTTACAATCTGCCTGTGGGATAAGTCGGGAATTCTGTGCTGTTTGCCGTGAGAAATACGCGGGGAGCAAGATGGCGTCCGATAATGGCGTATTTATTGCTGTGCCTAACTGCGTAATGTGAAAAAGGTTCTTTTATCTGAACGCTTTTTATCAAAATTTTGGTTAATGCCTCCTTTTATCGTCCTTTCTTTAGGGTGATGGATTGATACCAATATACGCTGCTTTTTCGGAGGAAAAATCTTAAGGATATTCTTTACTGGTTTCATAATTAAATGCTTTCTTAAAATTATTAAATATCTTTTTCATATTATAGATTGCATGAAATATTAAAATTTACAAAGTTAAGTTTATTGAAGTTCTTTTTTAAGTTTATAAGTTTAAGTTTTTAAATTTATTATACAGTTTATATTTCGCATATTTTATTATCATTTTATGTTCAATTTATTTATCATTCTTTTTTATTTTTTTTTATTATCAATTTATTTATCGTGTAACTTTATTATTATCAATTTATGTATTTTTTTTATTAGCTGCATCATGTAATTGATTTTTATAACTTTTTCATCTATTTTTTATTTAATTTCTGTCATGTATTTTTTTAGACAATTTATGTCACTTATTTTTTATTCAATTTATGTTATTTATTTTTTTAGACAATTTATGTCACTTATTTTTTATTCAATTTATGTCATTTATTTTTTTAGACAATTTATGTCATGTATCTTTCAGATAATTTATGTCAGATATTTTTTAGAAAATGCATCGTGTAATTTGCCGCAGAATTTCTAATTTATTAGCAGCCTGTAATTTATCGAGCATATTTCATGGTGATTGCCTAGAAAACATCCCTCCAGAAGTTCTTTTTGAAACGTCGGTTTACAATGAAGCTGAGACGGTTCTCCTTTTTCGTGGAGCGATCAGAGAGGCATTCGTTTCTTTAGCCAGGCATCGATGTTTAAGTATTATCTGGTCCCCGGTGCACCGTCGCGTTCGAGGCATTAAAAAAGTATCGATAAGCGATATTCCCGATAAGTCTGCATCTTTGGCCGTGTATCAGAGCGCGTTGTATTTAACCGAGCCACCGATGCATCTAAACGATCGATGTTTTTCCACTTGCCGATAGAAAGAATGAAGCTACCGAAACAAAAAGAACGAATTCGTGCATCGCGAAACATTGTCTCGATTGATTAAATGAGAGGCACGTGGATATTCAACCCTTAGATTCTCGTTATTTTAAGGGCTCTCTCGACGAGAGTTTCGATGTCATTTTCCTCTTTTTTCAGCATCGTAATGGACCGATTCTCGTTACCCGCAGCCATATCGTAGGCGCCTTTTATCGCACGGAATAATTCATCCATCGGTTGTGTGTTTTTACGACGCGTGTGTTTAATGCACAACAAGCGATCGTGAGATTTCTATGGCGGCGATAACAACGAGATCCTCTGTACACGAGGAACGTACTGTACTCGATTAAACTTCGATGAAATTTTCATCGTTTCCGTTAGGGTTTTTAAATGCTTTATTTATCGCGGTCTTCACGCACTATCTTTGATTAAACGCCATCGAGGTCTCCATTTTTTAGCGGACGCTCAAAATGGTTAGGTATAGTTAGTTAGTTAGGTTTCACTACAAAAATGAACGTTTCGCTGTGTTATTAATTCATATAATTAAACGCAATGATGTTGAGGTTTCAATTCTTTAGCGGACGTTAAAAATGATTAAGTTTAAGTAATGGTTAGGTTAGGTTCGCTACAAAAATTAAAGTTCGCTATGTTTTTAATTTATATAATTAAATGCGATGTTATTGACGTCTCCATTTTTTAAGGAACGCTCAAAATGGTTAGGTTAGGTTGACTACAAAAATTAATGTTTCACTACATTATTTTTAATTCATATAAATAGAAAGTTATTTGATAGAATTAAAAGTCTACGCACATTTAATCCACGTGAATATAAAATGATTTCATACAGAGTTTTTAATCGATAAAATTCATTATATTGGTTTTTAATCCACGTTAATATTGAATGAATTCATACAGACTTTTCAATTATTAAAATCTATTATATGGACTTTTAATCCACATGAATATATGATGATTTGATATAGAGCTCAATGGATGAAATCAATTACATGTCTTCTTAATTTATATAAATATGAAATAATAGAAAGTTTTTCATTCATAAAATCCATTAGATAGATTCTTAATTTATATAAATATAAAATGAATTTATATTCGAATATCAATGGATAAAATCAATTATATGTCTTCTTAATTTGTACAAACGTAAAATGATTTCATACAGACATTTTCAGTGAAAAAATCCATTATCTAGATTCTTAATTTATATAAATATAAAATGAAATGATATTCGAATCTCAATGGATAAAATCAATTATATGTCTTCTTCATTTGTACAAACGTAAAATGATTTCATACAGACATTTTCATTGAAAAAATCCATTATCTAGATTCTTAATTTATATAAATATAAAATGAAATGATATTTGAATCTCAATGGATAAAATCAATTATATGTCTTCTGAATTTGTACAAATATAAAGTGATTTCATACAGACTTTTTCATTGATAAAACCCATTATGTAGATTATTAATTCACGTACATATAAAAAGTAATTAATACTGATGTTTCAATGGATGAACGCAATTATATGTCTTCTTAATTTATAGAAACATGAAATAATTTAATATAAAGGTTTCCATTGATAAAATCCATTATACAGACTCTTAATCCATCTCCATATAAAATGATATCATACAGAATTTTTGAATAGATAAAATCTATTATTACATGAATTTTTGTTTGCAAAATAAACTTTTGATCTCCAATTTCATAAACCCTGAATCAAACACTAAATTTCAATTGTAAAACCATTCATTTAAATTATATCTTGCCTCACAATTAAAAAATCAATTATCTTTGTCCTTTTTAAAAATTTTAAAAATTGCAAGTCTACTTAAAAATGCAAGCTAAAAGTTTGCGAGTCTTATTTCAGAAATCTCGAAAGAAGCACACAACGTCGTCTAACGAGGGTTCTCATGCTCGTCCGAGATTTATGTACCTTCCGGAGGAGGGTGTTAGCTGACAAGAGAAACGTCAACGAGAAAACAGGATCCTGTTGCGAGAGAAAACGTTTCGGTAGTTTCGTGACCATAAAGGTGTTCCTGCGGCGAATAAACAACGTTGACATCGCATGCAAACGCATTGTCACGGCGATATAGTCGAAGGAAAATTTGTACATTGAAAACGGCGCCAGGTTAATCGAACAATGTAACGAATCTCTGTTTCTATTCGACGACAATGACGATGGTGCGAAACATCGTGCGCAAACTACCTGGGACTTCATTAGCTGTGGTAGACGTCGCGACGCTCTATCGTGTGTTGAACAAACGTTCGACGCCTAACGAACATCAAGCGACGAACAATGCGTCGTCGCTTCGATCTTTAATCGAGAGAAACGTGCGGAGAATGGATTTTATCTTCGATACTTAATTTTGAAACTTGTTCTTTGCTGTTCTACAGAGTGTCTCACAATTAGGATCTTGAAATGGGGGGTAGCTGACGTGATTCTGAATAAGATTTCCTTTTGCAAAAATGGGGTTTGAAGCTTCGTTCTGGAATTATTAAGGAAAAACATGGATCAAACAGAGCGCGAGGATTACGCATGCGCAGTCACGAGAGCGGCAGCTTCGGATAACGCGTAGTAATGCAACGTGTAGTAATGCAACGCGTAGTAATACAACGTGTGGTAATGCAACGCGTGGTAATCCTACGCGTAGTAATCCAATGCGTAGTAATCCAACGCGTACTAATACAGCGTGTGGATATCCAGCGCGTAGTAATCTAGCGCGTGCATATTCTACGCGTAGTAATCCAACGCGTAATAATGCAACGCGTGGTAATTCTAAGCGAAGGAATCTAATGCGTGGTAATCTAACGCGTAGTAATCCAGCATGTGGATATCCAACGCGTAGTAATCCAACGCGTGGATATTCGACGCGTAGTAGTCCAACGCGTGGTAATTCGATGTGTAGTAATGCAACGCGTGGTAATTCAATGCGTAGTAATGCAACGCGTGGTAATCCTACGCGTAGTAATCCAATGCGTAGTAATCCAACGCGTACTAATACAGCGTGTGGATATCCAACGCGTAGTAATCTAGCGCGTGCATATTCTACGCGTAGTAATCCAACACGTAATAATGCAACGCGTGGTAATTCTAAGCGTAGGAATCTAATGCGTGGTAATCTAACGCGTAGTAATCCAGCATGTGGATATCCAACGCGTAGTAATCCAACGCGCGGATATTCAACGCGTAGTAATGCAACGTGTGGTAATGCAACGCGCCCCCTAAAAATCCTCAAAATTCCGAAAATCCCCAAAATTCCAGAAATCCCTAAAAATCCCCTAAATTCCCCAACTCTCCCAAAATTCCCAACTTCTCAACTCCTGAAAAATCCCCAAAATTTCCCAACTCCCTAAAAACTCCAAGAATTTGAAATTTAAAAATATTGAAAGTCATCTCTAGTACACCCTAGTATTTCAATTCAATCAAAGAGGTATAAAAAGCTTAAAATTAAAATGTAACGTATTAGCATTTGTATGGAGTTGTTTCGAGACACAGTTAGCTGGTCAAAGGTGCAGTTACATGCAGTTGTCTCAAGATACAAGCGACTTATCGCAGTTACTCGACATATCTTGAAACACGTAGCCTAAATCTACGTATATCTTGACCGTATTATGGAAAGCAAGAGTTATTCCTATCAAGATCGCCAACCTGCTTCTACTTCATTATACATGCCGTTTCGAGTAAAATGTTTTTACACCAGTTTCTTCGAAACTGCTGCAGAGAAGTGTACATTTTCTCTACCTAACTTGCATTTTTATTGTTCTTGGAGTCAATGAAGGATGTCGATAGTTTGATATGTGGAATACATATGTATTTATATCTGATATGTAAAATACAAGAAAGAAATAAAATAAAAATTGGAAAATTATGGAGGATATTTTTAGTGGCCACTTTATGAATAATTTAAAAAATTTGAAATAACCTTCATATGTGTTTTTTGTTCAAACTTACTTATGCAATAAATATACTCTGTGTCAAATATTCTTGAAGACTGTTTCATCTGACAATAAGTAATATTTTTCCCTGGTTTAAATAAACAAGTTATTACTGATCACTAGAGAAAATAAATTAAGAGTCAATTTCCATCTGTTTCTATCTTTAATACATCTTTCAATACAAATCGTTTAATCAATAGGAAAATTAAATATAAATATTTTTCTATCAAAAAGACCGTCGCTTTTCCAATCTCCCTGAATCAAAGTGCAGTGATCGAATTATCGACACAATGCAGAACGAAGACGATTGAATTATTGGAGCCACAGTAATCTTCGCTGTGAACTAATCAGATTTTCCTTCTTCAAAAGTGGTATAAAATTTCTGTTCCTTCGAGAGTGGTTAATTGTGTAAGGTTTTAAATAGTGTGAATAAATTTCTCGTTCTGCGATCAGTGACAGTCAAGGGTTGATGAGTTTAGTTCACGATTGCCAGGCTAGACCTCGCACTTATCGAGCTTCGACCACCTAGTAAATTGAAAACAACGGCTGTTGACCCTAGTTTTTCTACTCGATTATAGGATTCGACGTCGATGGAGCGTTCTGACAGGCTGTTAGCTAGATGAGATTAGAAGGAACGTCTAACTGAACTCCGTAACGACGTTTAACCTATATTTTTTTTGTTTGGTATCATACTTCTGTTTCACCCCTTCGATAAACTTAATATTAATAAAATAACTTCATGTACAGTTATTTTACTTCACGTAGTTAGCAACCCGTATAATTAATGTATTACAACCTGCATAATTAATCGTATAGAATTAAAATGATTGAAGAACAGACGAGTTTCAATAACATAACCTATTTCTTCGCCCAGGTAATATCGTACCATGAACCTGTGTAATTAATACATTATGCCTTGTATAATTTAATGCGTAGAACTAAAGCTTTAAAATTAAAATAATGGAAGAAAGATGGCTTCGAAATACATATCTCTTCGCGGAGGTAACATAATATTGTAATATGAACCTGTGTAATTAATACATTGTAACTTGTCTAATAAAACTTGTTAAATTAAACCTTTAGAATTAAACCTATAAAATAAATGCTGTATAATCGAACATGTAGAATTGAACCAGTATTAAAACCATCGATATGAATTTTTGTAACATAACCTCTTCATCCACTTAACAGAATATACATTATATCTCACAACTAGTGTAGGTCCTGAAATGGTAGCTGATTCTGAATAATATTTCTCTTCACAAAAATAAAGTTTGAGAACTTGGTGATTTAGAGAACTTTAGTTAATTTAAAAATTTGAGGATCTACAATTTTCAAATTGTACATTTGAAAAATTGATAGATTTAAGAATGTAAACATTTGAAGAATGTAAACATTTAAAGACTTAGAAAATTAAGAAATGTAAGAATCACAAAATTTTAAGATTAAAAACTTGAAAACATGAAAGTTTAACTAAACTTTTCATAAAGCACCCCGTTAAACAGAATCGAGCCCAGAAGAAATTGAATAAAGCAAATCGTTTCGTTTAACCACGTCCATAAATTCGGGAAATCGGGAAACAGTAAGATTTTATGAAGAGGTAGAATGTTGAGGAAGAGCAGATAGTGAAGGAGAAGTGCTTTGTACGGTGTATGAAGAGGGGATCGCTTAAAGAGAGCCGTTGCATAGGAAAGCTGAGGGTGCAGAGGGGTGTGTAACAATAGTGGGAAAATGTATCGAGCATATTTCTCATATCTTATCGCAATGGTCGCTTCCACCGCGGAAAATTCTCCTTTTCGAGAGTACCAGAACGCGTTCCCTGAACTACTTGTCTGAATAGTAACTTATGCATACTACTTCTGCTAGGAGGACGATAATGACACGCTGGCTGCCTCGATATGGTGTTCTACCATCAAAAACATCGCACTATTTTGTCAAACAAATTGAACCTGCGATGTTCTTCGAGCAAAATCTTCAGACTATTCTTTTCAAATCGTGGTACCTTCTGATATAACCATGATGGTAATATATTAATATATTTATTATTATTTATTATTATAGTACATTTATTTATTGCACAAGAGAAATGTTATAATAGTAAAATGTAGCAAAAATAAAATTTGTCATAACATTTGTAGATTTGTCAAACAATATTTATATCATTCATTGTAACAGCTTAAAGACATCACTACCTATTATTCTTATTACAGTACAATTATTTATTACACAAGAGAAATGTTATAATAGTGAAATATAGCAAAAATAAAATTTGTCATAACATTTGTAGATTTGTCAAATAATATTTATATCATTCATTGTAACAGCTTAAAGATATCACTACCTATTATTCTTATTATAGTACAATTATTTATTACACAAGAGAAATGTTGTAAAATATAGCAAAATATAGCAAAAATAAAATTTGTCATAACTTTTGTAGATTTGTCAAACAATATTTATATCATTCATGTAACAGCTTAAAGACATCACTACCTCTACTCATCCATGCAATAAATCAATAGAGAACTAACCACACGAGCATCATAATTTTATCTTGCATCTTCTTCATTAAAAAAAACCCTCTTCCCTAAAAGAAGCTTACGTTCGTTTACACGAAAGAAAACCATGACGCGTATTCACTAAACTCATGACGCTTGTTCACCAAGCGTACGATGCTTGTTCGTTAAACGAAACTTGCATTTCCGGCGTCTATCATGGACGTCCGATAACGCACGCGATGCAAAAAGGCTTGTTAACAATATACCCGAACGATTTCTTTGTAAAACGTTCGTTTGTCGCTCGAAAACACACGCACGAAGTGAGATTTCCGACACGCGGTCGGTAGATAGGAAAATAATGAATCGGCGATAAAAATATTCATCGGTCATTACCAGTGGCGCACTATCGTTGCCCGTACATCTTGAACGTGGACACGGCATTAATGATTAAATGTGATTGTAGTAAATCACGTGTCGCTTCCGGCAAGTTGGCCTTTCTAACAGCGGACCGACACGAAACGTAACGCACGAACGCAGTGTTCGTTGAAAAATTATTTTTTTCGATGATTTATGATCTTTTGTGTCAATTGAATAAAAGGTGCTGGATTGCTGATGCATTTTTAGTGGACTGGAAAATTTATGGAGATCAATCTATTAAGTAATTTATCAAGGTATCAATGTATCAATCAATGTATCAATTAATGTATTAATCAATGTATCAATTAATGTATCAATCAATGTGTTAATCAATGTATTAATCAATGTATAAATCAATGTATAAATTAATCTATAAATCAATCTATAAATCAATGTATAAATCAATGTATAAATCAATGTATAAATCAATCTATAAATCAATCTATAAATCAATCTATAAATCAATCTATAAATCAATGTATAAATCAATGTATAAATTAATGTATAAATCAATCTATGAATCAGTCTATAAATCAATCTATAAATCAATGTATAAATCAATGTATTAATCAATGTATAAATCAATGTATAAATCAATCTATAAATCAATGTATAAATCAATGTTTAAATCAATGTATAAATCAATGTATAAATTAATGTATCAAGGTATCAAGGTATCAATCTATAAATGTATTAATGTATTAATTTATCAAGGTATCAATGTATTAATGTATCAATACATTAATGTATCAATTTGTCAACGTGTCAATCTGTCAATGTATCCATGTATTAATGTATCAATTTGTCAAGGTATCAATCTGTCAATGTATCAATGTATTAATGTTTCCATACATTAATGTATCTATGTATGCAACTATCAATCTATCAATCCATCAATTTACTAATCTACCAATCTATATAGTTGACTCCAAAAATTTATATCCTTCTAATCCTCAACCCATTGTCCAATTAGATCCCCCAGCACATAACCTCCTAAAACTTCTGAATTCAAAGCGATGAATGCCAGTGACATCACAAAGTTAATCCGCATCAAGCTTCCGGAAATTACGCGTATCTTGGTTGCGCGAATATCAAACGTCTGTTAAGCGAATCGGTTTTGTCTGCGCAGCTCGCGAGCGGAATTCTTGAGGCTGTGAACGGTAGGTGGAAATTAGTAACATCGAGCGTCATCAGCCACGATGGTGCACGCTTCATCTGCAGCAGAGCTCGGGTATCAAACGTTTCGCTTAAATAACCTCCATCCGCCTAACTCGCTATGCTTCAATTAATATCGACCCCCCCTTTTCAACCCCTGGCTGCTTCTCCAGCTAAACGGTAATCTTCTACGCGCGGTGTCTTGGTCCTGTATCCAATCAACTTCCTCGCGAGCAATCTTATCGCGATGCAGCATCCAGTTTGCCAGCCATAACGTTATCGTTAAACGAGCTGACGACAGTCGAATTAAGAGGGCGGATCGCGACGAGCATTAAACGAAATTAAGAGGAGCCATCCGCGTTGAAACCGGCACGATATTGCCGCACAGATTTTATGAAACCTTAGAGGCGCTTTAAGGTACTCGCTTGATGGCGGACAACGGAGATACTGCTTCTTATGGGGCGAAAATTGATGACGGCGGTTGATTTCTTCGATTTTTCTTCTTCGTTTGACAGTTCTGCTTGTCTGTGATTTTTAAGATAATACACATTTTTTTAGGGAACTTCTTCTTTTTAAGAGGAGTCATCTGTATTGAAACTTGTAGTTTCTTATGGGATATTGATGACGATAAATTTTGAACAGTGTATCATTTTCTGTTTGATTTGATATTGGAGACCTTTCATGATTTATAAGATAAGGATATTTATTTGACTTTGTTTATGAACATTTTTATTTAGAAAAATGTTAATTCAGTGTAAGAGATCTGGGGGTTAACAGTGTATTTTTATGGAGTAAAGTAAATATTGCTCAGCAATTAGGATTTTAATAATTTTTCTTCCAGAGAGCGCTTATTAGGTCCAGGTAAACAGTCGACGCCACGTATTTTTACACCGTGTGAAGAACGTTGACCGCGCCGGCGACCTTTTTTTCTTCCCTTCTTTTATTCATATTCTTCAACACGGCGGGATAATGCGACGGGCGTTACGTGCGAGTATATACGCGCGTATTACGCGTTCACTATGTGCGTGCAGGCGAGAAACGAGAAGCAGCGGTCTGCTCAATCGGACGTAAATAATGTCTGATCAGCATGGTAACGTATCTCTTGCACGATAACACGAGCTTCTTTCTCTCTGTTCCCCGCAATTCGCGCGTAAACATTCGACGGGAAGAAACGGGGATGATCATTGACCGAACTTTATTTGTCGTTCAAAAAAGGCTCGGTTTTGTCAAATTAAAAATACAAATTTACTTAGTTACTATACATTCTGTCCTTAATTTATTCATTTTTTAAAAAGAAGACTATAAAGCATCTGATAATGATGATAAATTATCCTAACCATAAAATGAATTAAACTAACCTAACCATAAAATGAATTAAACTAACCTAACAATAAAATAAATTAAACTAACTTAAACACAGAATGAAATAATCTAACCTAACCGTAAAATAAAATCAACTAACCTAACCATAAAATGAATTTAATTAACCTAACCGTAAAATGAATTAAAATAATCTAATCATAAAATAAATTAAACTAACTTAACCATACAATGAAATAATCTAACCTAACCATAAAATGAATTTAATTAACCTAACCGTAAAATGAATTAAAATAATCTAATCATAAAATAAATTAAACTAACTTAACCATACAATGAAATAATCTAACCTAACCATAAAATGAATTTAATTAACCTAACCGTAAAATGAATTAAAATAATCTAATCATAAAATAAATTAAACTAACTTAACCATACAATGAAATAATCTAACCTAACCGTAAAATAAAATCAACCAATCTAACCATAAAATAAAATAAACTAACTTAACCATAAAATAAAATCAACTAACCTAACCATAAAATAAAATACACAAACAAAATTAAATAAAAAATTGTATAAATGAAATAAAATACAATATTATTCAAACGAAACAAAATTAAAAATATAAAATATTATGCATTTTGCTGAATAAAATAAAACATACGATACGTGATACCGCACTTCAAAATATTGTATAAAATTCAGTTCCACTCGTTACTTTCAAGTAATACCTAGAATTGAGTTGTTCGTTACATTAATAATCCGAATAAAATTATTTGAAGCAAACTGACCTAACAACATGGATATCTAACCAATTATTTGTAGAATTTAGTTTTGAAAATCCCTCAAGGGGTGCGTAATTAGGGCGAAACAAGAATGTAGAAGAACAGAAAAATTTCAGCAAAAGATAAAACCAAACGAGGGAGGATTATATTTTTTTACGTGTATCATAATAAAAATAACTTTCAAATCAGTATTTTTTCAGTATATACGAAAGCAGTTAAGTCGTAAATCACTGTAGAATATTTCTACATCGTGTCAATAGTTTTCTACCTGCTTTGATCATAAAAAAAGTAATTTTCAAATCAGTATTTTTCCGGCATACACGAAAGCAGTTAACTGTAAATGATCGTAGAACAATTTCTACACTGTGTCAACATTTTTTTACATGCATCATAAAAAATAATATTCAAATCAGTATTTTTCCAGTAACACGAAAGCAGTTAACTGTAAATGATCGTAGAAGAATTTGTACATTGTATCAACATTTTTGTACATGCATCATAAAAAATAATTTTCAAATCAGTATTTTTCCAGTAACACGAAAGCAGTAAACCGTAAATCATCGTAAAACATTTCTCCATCGTGTCAACTCGTTACATTTCTTTCCGCTAAAAGCCAGGATCGCTTAGTCCGAACAACAGACCAGACCTATCGAATAAAGTATTATGCAAAAGCGTGGGTCGTTTCGAGACGCGATAAGTGCACGCGCATGCGATCACGCTCGTTCGTGCAAGAGGAAGGGTCGTTTCCGCGCGAAGTCGAGGCAAAGTATCCGCTGGAAGAGAAAAGGTAGACGATGGACTTTTTACACTGCGAGTGGGTCCTCAAAATGGCGGCCGGTCTGTGCGCGCGGGATGGCCACTTGCCGCGGATGAAACACGCCAGAAACCGAAACTGCGAGAAAAAGCGATGCACTCGTAACTGCAGCGACGATAATGCCACTCGGCGAATGCATCCAAAGGGAACTGACGAAGCGTCAGAATTTCAAAAGCCGTTTCTGGCCTGCAAATGCATTGCGGGAAACCGTGTTCCCGTTTCTTTATCCCCCGCTCTTCCTCTTTTTTTCCGTGCTTTCCTTTCTTTCCCGACGTCCCTCCTCCCGCCTAAACCTTCTTTCTCTCGCGTTTTTGGCCCTCGACGAGAGTCGAAACACGTGTACACGTTGTTTAATGTTTCCCGCCGAGTGTGGACGAGCTAAAAGGACGCGACGGAATCTTCCTGCAAAATGGAGGACTGAAATTATGGACGAAGTTTTGTTGGCTTCAGTTCTCGGGATTAGATTACCTTTTTATCTTTCCTTTTCTAACAAGCTATTGGGTGTTAAATATATTTATAAATACCGAGTAAAAGATACACAAACATTTTAATAAATTTTGTAATTCAAAATGAGAAATTTGTGAACACATCACTTAAATAATTTGGAGATCTGAATGCTATACAAGTTCTATATGTTGACAAGTTACATAATAATCCACTCTGACAAATTTAATATAAATTTAATACTCAATTTAATACTCACAATGCAATGTCGACTTCACGTAAAAAAATCAGCTGATTTGAAATAATAAATAAAATATTTCAAGAAGTAAAAAAGCCCGGAAAACATTTGTGAAATATTGAAAACATAAATCGGAGCGTTGGAAGTTACGAGAGCGTTCTGAAACCGTTCGTTCGTTTCAATTATACGTAGCGTCCAAACGATGTATGTAATCGATAGGTATTGAAAGTTATGGCAGCCAGGATCCATAGTTTCGCGATAATCGTTGTCAGCTGAGGCCGCGATATTTCCGCGAGCCCTTCTATCTACGAACTGGCGTTACCGCTTGTAATACAATTCATCACAGCACGATAATTAGTTGCGAGGTATCTCATAATGCGTTTAGTTGTATTTATACGTTTACGAGGGAACCACAGGAAACCGAACATGACCGCTTCGTGAACCGATGCTCTATTAATTCCGTATCTCGCCGAACGAGGAACGCATCTGCGCTCTCCATAGTTCATAACGTCGTCCATTTTGTGGCACGGCTAGCTGAAAATGTTTACGCGATCGAACTATCATTTGTTACCAGATAGTGGATCGAGTCATTATATTTATTGGCTCATCGGAAAATTTTGGGTGTGTTTCATCTTTGTGCCATTACTCAACCATGTTCTTGTACATCATCCAAAAGCTTTCTATCAAAAGATTCTATTTTATTTTAAGAGGAGTAATATTGTTATATTGTTGATATATTTATTAGCACTCTTTATAGTTATTTAACCTTCTGTCAACAGTACATACTTCATTTAAACTTCAGTAAATTTAAATTATGAAGTAACATTCGTCGTTAAAATTCAATTACCGAATTCGAGAAAATAATTAAAATTTAATTATTGATTTCACTTCATTATAGAATTAAAGCAAAATTGAATGAGGACAAATTTAGGAAGTTTAATTGAAAGGCTGATTTAATCACTAAAATGTTCAATAATTTTTAGGTTAACTTATAAAGGTTACAGTTTGAAATTTTGAGGTTAGTTTGAACAATTAATTATAAGTTTGAATATACTTATAAAATTTTGTAATTGAATAAAATGTCTGGATATATTCATAAAATTTTCTAATTGATTAAAATGTTTGAATATATTCATAGAATTTTGTAATTGAATAAAATGTTTGAATATATTCATAGAACTTTGTAATTGATTAAAATGTTTGAATATATTCATAGAATTTTCTAATTGATAAAAATGTTAATTATTTTTGTTATACAACAGCAAAAATGGTTGAGAATTTATTACAAACGTTTTTGAGTAATGACAGTTTCTTAATATAATAAGCAGACATTTTTCACCGCATTTCCAGCGCACCGTTATAATTACTCTGTTAAGATATTTACAAAAGCACAACGTGTTTTTCAACTTCAAACTAAAATTTCACCCAGCAATTATCACTCGAATACCAGCCATTACAGCATCGTAATTCACCGTAAAAACACCAACCATTTCGCTAAAGACCTTCGCGTTTACCGCAATTTACCCTTCCATAATTGTTGCATCCCAGTACAAGCAGCCAAACGCAAAACATTGCACTTCGTAGCTATATCCACTGACACGATATCGTGTTAACGTAACCGTGTCATCTTGCACCTCCGTTTCCAGAATTTAGATATTTATGCTTCGTTCACTCGAAGTCTTACCATTTAATTGAAAACTGAGAACTTTGGTTATATTCAGAAAATTACGAGCTTTGGAATTTTTTAATTTTGAGGTTGTTAGGTTTTATAGGTTTAAATTTTCAAGTTTAATAATTTTTAGGTATTTGGGTTTCTAGGGTGAGAAATTGGGAAATCTATAAATTAGTAGATATTGAAATTCAGGGTCTTTGAAGTTTTTAAATTTTAAGATTTTCAAGTTTAATAATTTTTAGGTATTTGGGTTTCTAGGGTGAGAAATGGGGAAATTTATAAATTAGTAGATATTGAAATTCAGAGTCTTTGAAGATTTTAAATTTCAAGATTTTCAAGTTTATGAATTTTTACGTATTTAGATTTCTAGAGTTAGAAATTGGAAAATTTACAAATTCCTAGATATTGAAATTCAGAGGCTTTGAAGTTTCCAAATTTCTCAAATTTTCAAGTTTACCAATTTCTAAATATTCAGATTCTTAAGGTGAGTAATTAGGAGACCTACGAATTCTCAGATGTTGAAATTGACAACCTTAGTAATTTCCAAATTTCCAAATTTTCAAGTTTACCGAACTTCTAAATATTCAGATTCCAAACTTGAGGAATTTAGAAGTCTAAGAATTCCCAAATATCGATTCACGACCCTAGAAATTCCCAAATTTCCAAATTTTCAAGTTGAGAAGCTGGGAGGTCACTCGAGTGTCATATAGCGAGACTCCCCTCTATCTAAGAATGCAAAAGACTTACATAACATCCTTACAACCTATCTAAAACTAGGTTAAAAGAAGAACAATTTCTTCTAAAAATAACCTTGAAAATCTCTTTTTAAACTAACAAAACCCCCAAAGTATTGAAACTCCCCAAATTACTCAAACTTACTAAAAACCAACCACCACCTTAATCCTCCAAATCCGTCCCCATTAATCCTAACTAAATCAGTCCATCATAACCAGTTCCAAGAACCAGGTTGAAATAATACATAAAAGTACAAGTTGGCTGTGACACGACACGTCAGTCACGTTCGGGTGCGATTAAAAGCGTTCAGCCAAGGATTAGGGTGTTTTGGCATGCGAAGGTGGGGCCTTTTTCCGGTGGCCCAGTTTTTCTATGGCAATACAAACACAGGCAACAGTTCAGTGGGATCAAAGGGTCCTTCAGCACCCTTGTTCCCCTACAACCGCCAGACTAGGCGGTTAACTGTAAGGGGTGGTGGTGGTCTGCCGCTACCGACGGTGGCCTAACCACCGCCATCGTGCCACCAGTAAATTATGTAGCATAATGACGAGAAAGGGAGCCACGTATTTGGCGTCGAACGAAAGTACGACAGAGTAAGACGATGTTGGTTGGAAAAGAGGGCTGGTTCACGGATTTTCTGCTTCATTCGTCAATGTCACGACCTATCTACCCTACCCTTCGATAACTATCGACTTGCTAGTTTAATCGACCTCACTAATTTGCTTCCATTTAACTTTTTTGTGTGGGGTCTTTGTTTCTGGGGAGGTATGTTGTTGTTTGGTGAGATTTAGGGATTTGGGAAGTTAAGGTTTGAGGTTTGAGATATTTTGAGGAAATCCATATTTCCGAATTTGTAACATTCTACTTTGAAAACTGTAAAAATAGATAATTTCGAAACCTAAAACAATTACGTATTCCAGTAATTATTCCTAAAATATCGCCATAAATTTAGGGATTTGAGAAGTTGCGGTTTGAGGTTTGGAAGCTTTTAAGGAAGTTTAAATTTTCAGATTCGTAACATTCAACTTTGAAGACTCTAAAAATAAAAAATTCCGAAACCTAAAACAATTACGTATTCCAATAATTATTCCTGAAATATCGCCATAAATTTAGGGGACTTGAGAAGTTGCAGTTTGAGGTTTGGAAATGTTTGAAGAAGTCCAAACTTCCAAATTCGTAACATTCAACTTGGAAAACTAAACAAAAATTTCAAAACCTAAAACAATTACTCCCTAAATCTCCTAAAAAATTTGCATAAAAATACAAACAAAAATTTGTTAAAGTCACGTAACCGTCGAAAAAGTTGTTCAATAAATCTCTAGCAGATCGCCACTCAAAGATCGGATCGAGTAGCGAGAGCAAGGTCGATGTTGTTCGTGCAATCGAGTGGCAGGTCGACAACATAAATCATCCAGAAGGCCAGTCGGAAAATAACAGGGACACGAATCGCCGCTTGAAATTTGCCTGTAACGAAGCAGGGGCCGATCGATATCCCTTCCGGAAAAAGAAACGTGGAATTAATCGGCAAGTGAAAAGGAACAGGGCGTGCTAGCGGGGTGGAAACTCGAGCGGAAAAATGTGTGGATAAAAGTAAACAGGATCGTATTAGCGGTTTAGCATGGAGTACGAAAGCGGTTCTTTGGAACCGGTTGACGTTGACGAATGAACCAGGAAAAGGTATCCCTGTCGCCCTTTTGTACCTCTCCCGTTTTCTTACCCCGAGATTTACCCCGCTCTAACGTTCTAGAAAAATTAACTACCCCCTGCTGCCGGCGACGCGGCTCTAATATTTATCGACTTTTACGAGGGAAACGAGGGCGTATTTTTTTTCGCGGTCTTATCGTACGCTCCGATTTATACCTTGATAATCCGTAGAAATCACGGACAGCGATCGTAAATCGTGGATACATTTTTCACGAGGATATGATGGTCAGTTAATTAGCTTTCGGTAAATTGAAATATGTCGGCGATGTAAGAAGCGGTATTTAGGGGATGGAATTTTCATGGTGATTTACGCTGGCGATTATGTTGTGGTTTGGGGTAAGCTCCTTTTCGTGGTTTCAATTCTGGTTTAGCAAATTGGGGGGAGATTATTGGAAGACGACGGAATTTATGTTTTCGATGGGGGGTGCATTTGGCGAAAGGGATTTTTTATTGGAGAGAATTTTTGATGTCACTGGCAAGTTTTTGGGATTTTCAATTTTCAAACTATGGAGTTTATGAATTTGTAAATTAAGTTTGCAAATTTTTGGGTCAAATTCCATATATGCCAAATCCCATACGTTCCAAATTCCACACGTCCCAAATCCCACACATCCCAAATCCCACACATCCCAAATCCCACACGTCCCAAATCCCACATATGTAAAATTCCATATATTCCAAATCCCACACGTCCCAAATCTCACACATCCCAAATCCCACACATCCCAAATTCCACATATGTGAAATTCTACATATTCCAAATCCCACAGGTCCCAAATTCCACACGTCCCAAATCCCACACATCCCAAATCCCACATATGTGAAATTCTACATATTCCAAATCCCACACGTCCCAAATCCCACACATCTCAAATCCCACATATGTGAAATTCTACATATTCCAAATCCCACATGTCCCAAATCCCACACGTCCCAAATTCCACACATCCCAAATCCCACACGTCCCAAATCCCACACGTTCCAAATCCCATACGTCCAAAATCCCACACATCCAAAATCCCACATATGTGAAATTCTACATATTCCAAATCTCACATATCTCAAATCTCACACATCTCAAATCCCATATTTTCCAAATCTCACATATTCTAAATCCACACATCCCAAATCCCACACATTCCAAATCTCACACATCTCAAATCCCACACTCTTCTAAAATTGTAACCCAAACAAAACTACCAACTAAAACTTAACCAAATAAAAAAATTAACAAATCACAATTACTAAACTAATAAATTACAATTACCTTGTTCATCCACATACAAGTACCCTCAAAACATAAATTCAGCGAAGAGAATATAACCTAAAATGTTGAAGGGGAGCGACATAACCCAGAAAGGAATAATAAAAAGAAAGACGAACAGAATATTTAACCTAATTCCGATGGAAGATAACCAAAGTTACTGTCAGAAAATTCGCCGTTAAGTGACAGAAACGGAAATATCGTTCATGACAGGACATTTTGCGATTCCCATGGTATTACAGGAAACGGAAGTCGATAGTCTCGAGTACCAGAGGGAATAAAACGGTCGTTGCATCGCCGCGAAGAAACTTTCTCGCAAGCTTGAATTCCTTGAAGAATATCACTCGACCTCTCACGCTTTTGCATCGCAGTGAATACAATTTCAGCTTGAATATTTAAAGCATTCTTCGTTGATCTCAAAGGATCGACGCGCAATATAGATGTTAAACATTAATGCACGATGGCTTCTGTTCTGAGAATGTATTCGATAAAAATTGCGTTGTGTAGACCAAACAATGTCGCAAAAGAACAATGATAGAGCGGGGATATTGTGTGGGACTTTGATGAAACAAAAGAATATGCACTTTTCATGTTGTTAAATAATTTTTAAATATTGAGGTTAATTTTTTAGTTATTGATTATTTTTGGTGAGGTTAATTATTGATTATTTTGCAGTTTATTTGTACAATAATTTTGTATGGTTTATAACTGTTTATAATGTTTATAATAAAGTTTATAATGTTTTTTTTTAATTTTATACCCTTTACACCTCTCATGGTAACAGAGAATTTATTTAAATTTTCTGATAAATTTCATAATAAATTGAGGGGGTTAAAAAAAATATTTTAAAATAGTACAATCTTTTGTGAATAAAACAAAAAAGAATTTAGTAAAATCGATTGAGTAGTTTCTGAGAAAAAAATTCGTAAGTGAAGACTACTTTCGCAAAAAATTCTCCTCAAGATATTTTTTAAAAGTTAAAAATGAGTCAACAACGTAAAAAAACTGCTAAGAAATTCCGTCATTAAATACCACAAGCCCGTATAAAAATTATTCGAACAAAAAAGAAGATTAAAATACAAAACACCAATAACCAAAAAATAAAAAAGCGAAATCCAGTAAAAAGCATACCGTGTCACGAAATTCCACAACAGACCCACATTTCATCCGCGAAAATTGTTTCGTTAAAAAAGATATTAAAACATAAAATACCAATAACAGCGTTAAAAAAAATACCGTGCAAAAAGTACGTCATTAAATAGCAGAGGTTCCCATATTTTAGCATGGTTCGAGTAAAAAAGTGATAGAAAGGATAAAAACACAAAGGGTTGCGGGGTGTAAACGTAGATTTTTCTCGCGCCACAGCTAGCGTGCGTAAAAGAGCCGCGATTACGATCGGTTGAAATTCGTGCTCGAACACGGGGAATTCGTGTCCCGTTTCCCTCAATTTGATCGGCACGAGCAGATAAAACGCGGGGGCCCCGGAATAACGCGACCAGCTCTGGAAATATTCGGAGCTCGCGCGACTATAAAATGTCAAGGGAATGTTCGCAATGTCCGCCGCTAATAACGTGTTCCCTCGAATTTATCGAGGTGTTCGTCGCGAAAATGCGACCGATTGCCAGCCAAAAACAAAGGAACACGATAACTAGCTGCTGGTCCATTCTGCGGTTCAGTTAGAAAGCAATTTACATTTCGATGATATTTTCCTTTACTATATATCGCAAGTTAAAGCGTGAGGTGCTGGAAGTATTGGAGCTTTGATGATGTTTTTGGCAGAAATGTGGCATTTGGGTAGAGATAGGAGGAAGTCTTGTTATATGGCCGTGAGTGGACTTAGATCTGACTTTTAGGCGCCTTAAGTTTATTACGACTCACAGGTTTGTTAGGTTTTTTGGGAAGAGGGTGTGTTTTGGATTCTGAACCTTTGACAGCTTGAAGGTATTAGAATTTTTGGAGTTTTAGAATTTTTGAATTTTTAGATCTTCAAAGTCTGTGATTATAGTTTTGGATGTTTGAGGATTTGGAATTTTGAGACATTGAGTTTTTAGAGGGTTGAAGATTTAAGACACTGAGTCTTTTGGATCCTTGATTTGCAATTTCAGAATTCAGTGAAATATCTTAGAATTTTGTGCTCTTCAAACTCTACGATTAGAGTTCCAGATTTTGGGTGTTTGAGGCTTTGAAATTTTGAGACAATAGGTTTTTAGGGATTTGAAGATTTAAAACACTTAGTCCATTGAATCCTTGATTTGCAACTTCAGAATTGAATGAAAAATTCTAGAATTGTATGCTCTTCAAACTCTACGATTAGAAGTTTGGTTTTTTGATGTTTGAGGATTTAAAATGTTGAGAAGTTAGGTTTTTAGAGTCTCACATACATGAAGTGTTTATTTCTGAAGATTTAAGATGTTAGGTCTTTTGAATCCTTGATTTGGAAATTTCAGAATAAAGCAAAATTTTGACACATTAAAATATCACTTAAATAACACTTTTTGTAATCAGATTTTCCAGTTAAGTTACGCTATTTTCACGAAACGCAATCAAAATCCAGCACAATGGTGGAGCTCGACACGAATACAGTCAAGTTAATATCCCAGCAATTGAGCGCAAGCATGAATAGTGACGACGAATGAACTTGAATCGCTAATGGAACGTAACTGAAGATCACATTGAACGTAAATGGAACACTCGCCCATTCCATGGTCTCTTTTGTACTCGAAAATTGACCTTCTTTGACCGAGGATGACTGGACGATGACGGAACCCCGTTCAATCCTCTCCCCTGTTTCGCACATTCATCGGAACCATCAGTCACCGAGCTTCTCATTAACGCCAACCTTTATTTACCATCGTCATGTCACGTTTTGCATTCTTTAATTATTCTTTTTTTATGAATTTTTAGTTGTGAACTTCTTTTCTTTTGGGTTTTTAAACGATTCATTTAACACCTTGTTCAGTTGTGTGGGGAAGGTGAAGATATATGTTGACGTATATAGATGTCATATGTAGTCAGACATATTCACATATGTAGTTATATAGACATGTTGATATAAGCAATCAGATGTAGTGACAATGAATAGTTGGATGTATTGACATATGTAGTCAAATGTATTGACATGTGTAGTCACAAACAGTCAGACATATTCACATATGTAGTCATATATGTTGACACACACAGTCAGACATATTCACATATGTAGCCATATATAATACATATGTTGACGTAAGCAGTCAGACATAGAGACAATATGTAGTTGGATGTATTGACATATGTAGTCAAACATATTCACATATGTAGTCACAAGCAGTCAGACATATTCACATATGTAGTCAAGTATGTTGCCATGTGAAGTCAGACATGTTCACATATGTAATCAGATATGTTAACATATGAAGTCAGACATATTAACATATGTAGTTAGATATATTAACATATGTACCCAAAGATGTCACGTAGTCAAATATATTAACATATGTTGTCAGACATACAGTCACATGTAACCACATGTACAGCCAGAAATACAGACAAACATATACTAATTCTTTTGTATTTTACTTTTGAGATGAAGTCTCTGAATTATGTATAATTTAAATTGATACACAGTTAAACTTGAACCACACCAATCTTCATCAAGGATTTGGTATCCCTGACATGAGATTGCAATTTTCCCTGAAAACGAGTTTGCCAAGTGTTTTGCTTGATTTCGACCTAAACCAACCCTATAATCCTTCATTAAGTATTCCATACCATGTGTCGCACGTTATAGCATGATTTTGTCCATTAACCCTTGAACGCCTGATGGCCTGATAGCCGTACACAAGATGAATACTGGGTCAAATGTGATCTAATAGTATAACATCTTCACCAACATATTCCAAGCTAAATTTGTATCATTTTTACTTTCTTTAATTTTTCAGATTATATTATATTACATTACATTTACTAGTAATTAGTTGCAATTTTTATTTATTTCTCGACGCAGTAAATCGCAGTACAATTACGGTCATATAACGAGATTCCAGAGTGTAGTAAAGTACATTCAAATCATTATCAAACTAAAATCCGAATCCCATCCAAAATAATCTAAAAACCCCACAAATGTCCCAGAACTCTCCATTCGACTGTTAAAATCACCTCCATCTTTATTTCAGCATGCATTACCTCGCACATGAATCTCACCGGTTGAAATTACTCTCGCGGATTACACTTTCTTTTATTCCTTGCCTTCCATCCAACTGCATTTTTCACTCCGTCGTTGTTGCCCATTCCCGCGGTCTTTTTTATCGCGCAATTAATTAAGAGAGTAATATCGGTAAGTACGGTTTGTTTTCTCGGTTTGCAAGAGAACGTAATCAGCGTGGATCCATCGTGCTCTCCCGGTTAAACAACGAACGTGTATACGTTTGCACGTGACACCAGAGATAAACAAACAATGACGTTCGCCCACCGGGGGAGAAGAATAAATCTCACCGATATTATTTTCGTTGATTGTTCTCCTTCTTCCCTCTCTTTTTTTCGCCCCCCTAGAATTATTACTAACCTTTTCTCGTCCGGCGTTTCTCCATTTTTCCGTCCTTTGTTCACCGATGGCCGACACGGAAATCGTGCCGGCTATTAGAGAGAGCCCGGTTTACGATGGTTTTCCCTCTTAAAATGTATTTCTTGGGATTTTTAACGCACGATTTGCTTAATCGTTCCACGGCCATGTTGCCCGGCTGACGTTTTAACGACGACCACCACCGATTATGCCCTCTTACCGGGCTCGTTCATTTTTCCGACTTCGTTTGCTACTTACCGTTCGTACGATTAATTTCCGAAGTTAACGTACAAATCTTGCCCGTGCGTGTCGACGGCAACGTCGTAATCAGCGGAAATATTTGTTCAGAGAAAACGATTTCTCTGGCTCATTGAATCCCCAGATACGATTTCTTATGTGATGTTTCTTTCCTAACTTTGTGTTTCTTGCGAACTTTTATCGGGTATTTGCCGCTTCTACCATGGGAGGTTAGGGTTAATTGGGATACATTGGCGGTGTTTACTATTACATGTGTGATTACACATCCATAATCACACATATGTGTAATGTATGATCCTCTCACATATGTATAATGTATGATCCTCGCACATATGTATAATTTATGATCCTCACACATCCATAATCACACATATGTGTAATATATAATCCTCACACATATGTATAATGTAAGATCCTCACACATCCATAATCACACATATGTATAACGTATGATCCTCACACATCCATAATCACACATGTGTATAATGTATGATCTTCAACAATCCATAATTACATATATGTATAATATATGATCCTCACATATATGTATAATGTAAGATCCTCACACATCCATAATCACACATATGTATAACGTATGATCCTCACACATCCATAATCACACATGTGTATAATGTATGATCTTCAACAATCCATAATTACATATATGTATAATATATGATCCTCACATATATGTATAATGTAAGATCCTCACACATCCATAATCACACATATGTATATTGTATGATCCTCACACATCCATAATCACACATACGCATAATGTATGATCCTCACACGTCTATAGTCACACATGTACTGCATGATCCTCACACATCACATTCACGAAATACTCTTATGTACCCCCACCCTCATATTTCAATCCCCAAACCACAACATTGAAATACAAAAAATTGCCACCAGAAGTCCCCGGTACAAAATTAACGACGTCTCCCGAAAACAAAAGCGAGACGAAGATAGAACATAGTCGAAAACAAAATGACGACCAACAGCAACGAATCGAGTTTAAAGTTTCGACGAGTCCTCCCCATGGATGTTAACCGGGTCTAACTAGCGTTTAACTCCCGGAAGGCGGGATGGCTCTTCCTTCCGTCAGATTAGAGCTGCCACGAAGCATCGAATTAGCGGGCCGTCAGTTTCCGCGTTACGTGTTCCGCGGCTGATAAATACCGCCATACCGAGTCCCGTTGTCGCGGCTAATTATACCAGGGCCCCGTTATCAACGGGACCGACAAATTTCACCAGGAACGAGCGTTCGCTGCCTTTTAATTGAGCCGCCGACACCCGCTCGCTGAAACTTCTGCTTACACCGATGTAAACTCGCATCGTCGACTTGCCTTCTCCTTGTTAAACGTCACGACTGCCCTTACCTATTCAATTAACGTTTCAAGTTTAAAGCGGGGTGAATTTAAAGGGCGGTACACTTTTGTAAGTGAAACAGTGAACTGTAATTACGCACGCTCTTATACCGTTACTTTTAAAGATACGGTAATTTTAGGGTTGTTAAGAGATTTGGGGGTGACAGTTTTGATTGAGGTGATTCTTGAAGGGGTGGCTTGGTGTGAATTTGATGTTTATTGGGAGTTGAGGCTTTTTATTGTTGGAGATGTGGTTTGGGGAATTGTAGTGAATTATGATGTTGATGAAAAAACACAAAATTTTTAAAATGTGACAAAAATTATTAAATTCACAAAAAGAACACAAATCATAAAATTCACAAAAAAGAGAAAAATCATAAAATTCACAAAAATGAGAAAAATCATAAAATTCACATTAATGAGAAAAACCATAAAATTCACAAAAATGAGAAAAATTATAAAATTCACAAAAAGGACACAAATCATAAAATTTACAAAAAAGAGAAAAATCATAAAATTCACAAAAATGAGAAAAATCATAAAATTCACATTAATGAGAAAAATCATAAAATGCACAAAAATGATAAAAATTATAAAATTCATATTAATGAGAAAAATCATAAAATTCAAAAAAATGAAAAATTACAAAATTTACAAAAATGACAAAATTCACAAAAATCAGAAGAATCAGAAAAATAAAAAAATCCCGAAAATTACATAAGAATTAAAAATAACACCAATCTATCTTCAGCATGATAAATTTAATATTTCAAAATAACGCAAACCAAGTTCAAACGTACACCCTTTCATCCCTTAAACACATATTTATCAGCGGTTTCCGATAATTCGAAAGTTGCCCAACAGTGTCCGCACGAAAATATCGATCGAACCTAAAATATTTGTTGTTTCACAATACGAACAAGCCAATATCGAGAAACAAACTTCCCTTTTTCAACTCTCGTAACCTGACAGTTTCTCCCTACCAGACATCCGGTACGTGTTTCGAATATTTGATCATCGTGTATAATATATAAAATCCATAAAAATTATCCCAACTTCGTGGAATTTTTTTTTTAACAACCAGTTAAAAGTTTCAATGGATTGACGTTAAATGTCGAGTTAGTTTTGACAGCGTTTAGTTCGACGTCGTTTCGTACAAAGCCTATTCAATTATTTCAAACTTTTCCTTGCGGGAAAAGGTCTGATGTATTGCAAGGTATAATTCAATTTCACTTTGGGATATTATTTCTGTACGATGAATTGAACAGTGTCCGAATAAATTATGGAATTCTGCTGTTAATCGGGTTTGAGAATTTTTAACAAACGCCGGTCGCGTCAGGAGTGAATTGATACTTTTTTTTCACGAAGAACTGCAAATATAATATTTTATCTTCTCTCTGTGCATCGAAATACTTCGTGGACTGATCATTTTTATTTTGGAACTTTTCTATACGTTTTGAAAAATTTATGGGATTGTGCAATTTTTCATTTTTAAATTAAGGTTGAAACATAGGATGAATTCTTTGGATTAATTTTCTTAATTCTTTAACTTTTGTATATTTTGGTAAAAGTCGATAAAATTGTACATAGACTCATGCAAAGTTTTATTGTTCATTCTCAAATTAAAAACATGAAGATATCAATGTTAAAATATTTTTACACAGAAAATTCAGACAAATATTTTTCTCAACGTCTTTCAATATAGCTTAAATTAATTAAACTTGAAAAATAACTAAACAAAAGTGTAAATAATTAAAAATTAGCTGTCTCAAATATAGCAAAGATTCGCAAATAGAAGTCGAGCTCATATTAAGAATTTCTTAAAAAGAAAGAAGATTGATCAGCTCGGGGCAAATTGGTAAACGTTTGATACGAAATAAACTTTCTGTGATCTGTGCGCATACTTCGAAGCTCATTTCTGTCCGTAGCTTTTTCGTCCAACCATCAAATGAAACCGAGTTTATACGAGAATATCAGCGAGCTTCGTAAGCTCGGGCAAGTTATTAGTTTATGACTCGATGAAATCCAAAATTTAATCAAGGCTGCTGGCGGTTTCTGTGGTCAACGACTGACTCGCAACTCTCCCCGTTATTACTTTATTTTTAACAGCTTCCTAGAAAAATTCTCATATTGAAATCCTGCGAATTATCTCTATTAATTGACAAACTGTAAATTATTTTATTCAACACATTTTTTCGTAACATAAATTTCAATGAAGAGATCAAAGGAATTAACGTTAAAACAGCGTATCATACATGTTTGATTTAAACTAACCCTCTGCTCTTTAAGGGTGATGCACTCACCGTTCAACTTAACACAACATCTTGAAAAAAATATATTTTTTAATTGAATCTGTTGTGTTCATCCCTCTGCTCTTTAAGGGTGATGTACTCACCGTTCAACTTAACACAACATCTTGAAAAAAATATATTTTTTAATTGAATCTGTTGTGTTCATACAGTTATGAATATACTGAAGCAAAGAACAGTAGTAATTAATAATAAAAAAATAATCTAAAATGAATTTATCAAACTTGTTACCTAAAAAGCTTGAAAGTCAAAATCTGACAACAGTAAAAATTCGAGTGTCAAGTATTAAAATTAATACCAAAAAAATAAATAAATAGAAGATAATGCATCGTGTCGATAAGTCAGCAAAAAAAGAAAATGTACCTAAAAATGTTGTACCATTTGACAGTGTTAATGTAAAAAGTCGGTGTAGATCAAGTTCTCGAAAGTGTCTTCCATAAAGGTTTTATTCGTGTACAAAGTTAGCAAAGGCGATTACAGTAACCGAGAATTGTTATTCGCGAGAGTAGAATCCCGCCCTGAAATTGTAAGGGCAGAGAAAAATTGCGCCGACTATAAACTCAAACGTTAATTCGTACGAACGCGTTACGCTTAATCGGTTTTCACGTTTTAGTCGCTCGCATTTAAACGATCGCTCGTAAAATCAAGCTTTTCCGGCCCCGGTGTCAAGCATTTATCCCGTCTGTTCGCGAATGGCATAGTCAGTTGGCTTCATCGGATTAAAGAGAAACTACCGTCGGTAAAACGGATCGGGGGCGAAAATAGGGATAACGCGAATGAGGTTATCGCGCGATGACAGCGAAACATCTGCTTTCGTTTTGGTGATCTACGGATTTACAACGGGAACAACCGGACTATCAGTCAAGTAAGATGGATCTCTTTCAATATACGTTGGATGGACGAGACATACTTTATCCGATCTTCACAGAGAACTATGTAATCTTGTGTTCTTTTGACGTGGACAGAAAACAATTTGCATTAATTCGTCTGCAGAAAATTGTTCAAACGAACAATTAAGGTAGATGGTGATATTAGATGAATTAGGTCAATTAAAAAAAAATAAAACAAAATTTGTTATGTCTTTAAAAGTTTGAAGACAGTTTATGTTTAGGTGGTCGTTGAAATTAATTGAGTCAGATGTACATTTTTATAAAAGAAAATTCTTAAACACATATTTAGGTTATCAACATGTTATGATCATCAGAAAATGTGAAGATGGCTGACAATTATATTAGTTGTTGAAATAAATTGAGTCAGGTGTACATTTTTATAAAAGAAAATTTTTAAACACATATTTAGGTTAAGAACATGTTATAATTATCAAAAAATGTGAAGATGGCTGACAATTATATTGGTTATTCAAACTAGTTGAGTCAGATGTACATTTTTATAAAATAAAATTCTTAAACACATATTTAGGTTATGAACCTGTTATGATCATCAGAAAATGTGAAGATGGCTGACAATTACATTAGTTGAATCAGATGTACATTTTGACAAAATAAAATCCTCAAACACATATTTAGGTTATGTACATGTTATGATCACCAAAAAATGTGAACATCGTTAACAATTAGGTTAGTTGTCCAAATTAGTTCAGTCAAATGCATTAAATGAAATAAAATAAAATCCTTAAACAATAAATAATTTACCAATTTCAAAAACTGTAAATTTACTTCAAAATTAAGATAAAATAAAAATTGATAATATCAAAATCAGTCACCTATGTAAACTAAAATAATTTGTAATGGTAATAATGAGTACATGTTGAAAATAAAAAAAAAGTGCATCACGAAATATCTAATAAAAGTTCCTATCGAAAAAGCAAGGGCACCGTTCCAAGAAAAAAGAAATCGACAGATTAAATATAAATGGTAGTTAGGCAAACACAATCCAGCTTTGTCGCTCGAAAATCGAAATCGCGCACGATACCCTTTGTAACACAAAAATCCGCGCTTGGCCCTTCTCTTTTTATCTTTTTTTTTTATTTCGGTCCCACACGTCAATCGAGATTTGTTCAATTTCCTCGACGGGATTTTCGCGCGTGTGCCAAAACCGTCGATATTGTGCGGCGAAACATGTTTCTCTAACAAACAGATTTCACGATACGCGTATAAACAAAACTTTCAATCGAATACACCGTAACAGCAATTTTCTAGAAGACCGGCGATCTATTTCACGGTTTACGGTTTTCGATAAATTGTTAACTGAAAATCCGGAGAAAAAAAGAAAGAGGTAGAAGGGTGATGACACACACGTACACAGAGAGATGAAACAAACGCTGCCGATTTCCCTCGCAAAAGATACGACAACCTAATTGCCTGTGAAATCTCGGTATACGCGAAACACATTGGCCGATCGTGACATGCGGTCGTGCGGGATGTGTGCGAGAACCACAGGCCTGTGTGCATGTGTACACAGTGTGTATTTGCGTCTGCGAGCGATCGGCTAATGTGGAAAATGACGTGTAGCTAATTCGACGTTTTACCGGCTGATCAGACGTCAAACGGAACGAGAAATTCCCGATCTTTTACTCGAATTCTACTCTTTTGATTTCGACAGAAATTCGCTTAAATAATTATTATTCTCAATTACTTTTGACGTTCATGATCTTTGAAAAAATCCATGTGTGTTCATATATGATGCTATTCATATGCATACATGTGTGTATAATTCAAAAAGGAATTACATGTGTATTCATATGTGATGTTCATAAACACATATGTTATTCAAAAATAAATTACATGTAGGTTCATATATGATGTTATTCATATGCATACATGTGTGTATAATTCAAAAACCAATTACATATGTGTTCATATATGCTGCTATTCATATGCATGTGTGTATAATTTAAAAACGAATTACACATGTAATTCATATATGATGTTGTTCATAAACATACATGTATAATTCAAAAAGGAATTACATGTGTATTCATATGTGATGTTATTCATAAACACACATATGTGATTCAGAAACAAATTACATGTGTATTCATATATGATGTTATGCATATGCATACATGTATTTATAATTCAAAAACAAATTGCACATATGTTCATATATGATGTTCATAATCATGTCTGTATAATCAAAAAGGTATCACATGTGTATTCATATGTGATATCGTTCATAAACATACATATGTGATTCAAAAATGAGGTACACATATGTTCATATGTGATGTTGCTCATAAACGTGTTTGTATAATCAGAAAGGAATCACATGTGTATTCATATGTGACGTCATACATAAACATACACATGTGATTCAATAATAAATTATACATATGTTCATATATGATGTTGTTCCCAAACATATGTGTCTGTATAATTAAAAAAGGAATCATATGCATATTCATATGTGATGTTATACATAAACATACACATATGTAAAAATAAAATAAAAATGAAGAAATATAAACTTCCTATTAAATAATATTAAAAGCTGGACATAAGAGAAGGGAAACAATTATCTGGTCTATAAAAATGTTAGAAGAAAGAAATGATTATAGATGTATCGTAGGAAACAGCAAAGTTTTCTCGAGCGAAGGAATTTTTCTTTGGAGCACGGTTGAAAGCTCGCTAGAGGAAAAGCAGAAGCGAGGAATCGTGTTCCGCTAAGAGTGGAATATACGCGACGGAATAAAAAGTAATTTTATTATCCAATCGTACGGTACGATCGCGCGCAATAACGCAAGGACAGGTCGAGCAATTCACCGAAAGCATTCGGTGGCTGGCATGCGCGTGGAAGAGAGAAGACAAATATTATATCCTTTATTTCGTTTTCAACGGAAGGATATCTCGTGTTCTGATTTAGCGAATCCGCATCTGGTATTCATATATCAATAGAACGGCGGAAAGTGAGGTCAGAATTTATGAAGAATGATGCTCGTTCGAGAGAGCACTGCTGTTCCTTACGATCGAATAACGGCATTTCCGTTGGGGATGCGTAAAGCTTTCCAACGGAACTACATCATCCTGTGTGTTAGTGAAAATGGGATATAACGGTGACCGATGCGAGGATAGAAACAACACAGGCTGACTATAAATTCTCATTTTCGGATTTATAGCTGCTTTAGAGTTTGCTGTTTATTTTAGAGTACCGATTGCTCGAGTAGAGTAGAATTTCGATGAATCAATATTTAATCTCTTAGGTATAACATTTATTGTTAGACTTTTACATTGTGTCGATAGAAGACTTGAAGTTACAAAGTAAGATTCACTTTTCCTATACTATAGTGATGCAGTACTTGAAATAATAAAATTCATGTATTTTTCTGCATTATTTTAATGTCTTAGACATAATGAGCGACTATGGTGGCTTTCGTGACCATCTCCCTGTATGATGGTCCACTATAGTGACTTTCACAACAACTATATGTATCACGGTTCATTATAGTGGCTTTCACAACAACTATATGTATGACGGTCTATTATAGTGGCTTTTACAACAACTCTCTGTATGACAGTCCATTATAGTGGCTTTTACAACAACTCTCTGTATGCCAGTCCATTATAGTGGCTTTCACAACAACTACATGTATCACGGTCCATTATAATGGCTTTCACAACAATTATATGTATCACAGTCCAGTATAATGGCTTTTACGACAACTTTCTGTATGACAGTCCATTATAGTAGCATTCACAACAACTATATGTATTATGGTCCACTATAATGGCTTTCATATCAACTTTCTGTATGACAGTCCATTATAGTAGCTTTCACAACAACTACATGTATCATAGTCCACTATAATGGCTTTCACAACAACTCTCTGTATGATGGTCATCTATAGTGGCTTTCGCGACCATCTTTCTATACAACGGTGCATTATAGTGGCTTTCACAAATGTTATCGTATAGCACCACTCCAATGCCTCACTTTTTTTACCTCAACAACGTACTATAAGAGTATTACCAAATCCCACAAAATTACAAAATTACATGTGAATAAAAGGTAACACTAAGTGCACCAGTCAGGCACCATGAGCGCACCTCAGCACTAATACATTATATTGTAACATTTAATAAAAAGATATATTTTGTGAATTTTTTAAAAATGTAACTTATAAAAGTTAAAGTCTATATATCATGTCTTTGTCAAAAATTTTTTTGTTTAATTTTGAGAAACTTCATTTCAATGTACTTGCGTAGAGAACAGCATACATAGTCACACATTATATCACTGTGTATGCGTAATTCGAACTCTGCTATACAGAGACTAATTGTAAGTCAAGACAAAGTAGAAAATATTGGTAGAAGAGTAGAAGAGTAAAAAAATAAAAAAATAAAAAAGTAGAAAAGTAAAAAGTGAATTTAGTCAAAGTTCACTCTAACAGTTTAAGCTCCTACTATCATCCATGATTTCACTTCTTTCAGTTTCTATTTCAACTCCAAAGTCCCTGCTTCCATAAATATGTCAAGCTAGAGCTCCACACCTAGAACGCAACTTGCTCTCGAATGGTGTCCAGTTTTGCTCTCGAATGGTGTCCAGTTTTGCTCTCGAATGCTGTCCGCTACCGAGACACAGTAACTTGTCATAAGCTCCCGTATTATCCGTTTCCTTCCGACTTCTGTAAAGAAGTATCGGAATTTTAAATTTTCCTAGACGCGAGCTAGAGCGATCTCCTATCGAGCTTCCGTGACTTTTCCCAGTAATAGCCTATTCGAATTCTAAGGCTGCTTAGATCGGAGCTTGCAAATCAAAGCGATTTACCGGCATAAGCTCGCAAGCTTACGAATTCTGGTATTGCCTGGAACCCGTGGGAACGCGGCTCTCAGGATCCAGCGATTTTTCTATCTGATCTTTCGCGAGCTTTCGAGTTTTCTTGATTCCGTAAGTGAATACTTGAAGTATTGTGTTTCCGCAAGCTTCGGAACTTTTTAATTTCATAGATTTCTTTTTGAACGTGATTTGAACTTTGGAGGGATGAGATTTTAAGTTTCAAAGTTATTGCAGAAATTTTGTTGTGAAAGGAATTTTGGTACAAATTTGTAGGGAGAAATTTTTGTAATTGGTTAAAATATTCAGAAGTTTGAATTTTAACTCATAAGTTATTTAATTCAATCATAATATTATTGAGCTTGCAAGCTCCTTCATTATTTTCTCTTGTATTGTTTCTTTCAAATGTGAGCTTACAAGCACCTTATTATTTTCTCTTGCATTTTTCTCTTTGAAATGTGAGCTTGCAGAAAATTACAATAACTTCTTATTCTAGCAATTATTGTTATTGTTACATGAATGTCTGTAAGCTTTCAAATTAAGACAGTTAAAGCAAGCTTGCAACCTTCCAAACCACAATGACTTACATTACTGATTCGTTATACAACTGAGCTTGCAAGTTTTTTAATGACTTTCAGTTTAAAAATAATTGAAAATCTTACAACGTGAAGCTTTCAAGATAAAATTGCCAAACATGAGCTTGCAAATAAATACAACTTCAAGCTTCATGATTTTCCTTATTCTATGAATATTTGCAAGTTCAAGTCATTGCAATAGTCTAACACCAGTTTGCAAGCTGCTTTATACTTTTCTTCCAGAATTATTCTCCAACAATGACGAAGAAAATCTTGCAGTCTTGCTATTATAAAGCTTGCAAATGATAATTGCAAAATATGAGCTTGCAAATAATAACAATAACTTCTTGTTCTATTAATCATTGTTATGAATGCAAGCTTTCAAATCATTGCGTACCGCAAGCTTGCTTCTTTATTCCTTCTACAATTATTCTCGCAAAATGATTCGAAATCTTGCATCGCTCTGGAGCTTGCGAGTCATAATTGCAAAATATGAGCTTGCGAATAATTGCAGTAACTTCTTGATCTATTAATCATGCACTCTATGAATATCTGCGAGCTTTTAAGTTTTAACAATTGTTTACTGCGAGCTTGCAAGCTTCATTATTCGGTTGGTTTACAATTATTCTACAAATAATTTATTTGTCTTTCTCGTGTTATTTTGTTATGAAGCTTGCGAGATTTAAATATGAGCTTGCAAATAATAGACATTATAATATTTTAATTTCTACTCTTTCTATTATTCGTTGTCAGTGGTTTAGAAATATCTGCAAGCTTTTAGGTTATAACAAGTGTCTACTGCGAGCTTGCAAGCTTCACTTCTTTCTTCTACAATTATTCTACAATTAATTTATTTATTCTTCTTCTGCAATTTTGTTATGAAGCTTGCGATGTTCTTTGTTGCAAATATGACCGTCCAAATAATAATAGAAATTATGGTATTTTAATGTCCATTCGTTGTTCTCTCTATTCGTTGTCAGTGGTCTACAAATATCTGCACGAACTAAAAATAAAAACAGTGATCCACAGAGCTCACACGCTTTGTACCAACATCCCCGTTCTAACCAAATTGAAATTTCATCGTTATAATTTAAGCCCGCAAAGTATAATTATCCGCACAAAGTTCGCAAATGATGAGAGCTTCTTATGGCCCGTTTCGTCGATCATAAAGTCATTATACCGATAGCCGGCCAGCGAAACTTTCGTGTCTATTCGATATAATAGCAATTCGAACGGGGAATTTCTATTTATTCGTCCAGTATCGGTATTCGATTAATAACTATCGGGCGTGAAATAATACGATAACTGAACCGGTCGGAGGTGCTATAACCGAACGGAAGATAAAAGCCCGTCCATAAGTCCAATGGGCAATGACGCGCGATAAGATTATCGGAATAATGTAACGCGAAATTGCATTAAATTTAACTCGATATCCATTGCGCTGAAAAATGCTGAATACCGTATCGACTCGCGCCTCTCTAATGCCTCGCGTTTTTTTTTTTTTTTTTTTTTCACCCAATTCTCTCTAGCCATTTTTTTTTACCTTTATTACTCCCGTTGCTTCGCTCTGCAGGACGGCACGGAAATATTTCACGGCACGCTGTCGCGAAATTATTGTCCGAGAGCTTAACGCTGTTAGCGATCTGGAATTCGTTGTGGTAACGCAGAAATAGGTACATGTTCGAATTTGTATTAATTGCCGCAATTATTGACGTATATATTGCTCTCGTAACTATTTCCATTTTAGAGTCGAGTTTTCAAATGTTCTATTGGGACATTTTATATTGGTATTTAGGGGAAAAGGTTGGTTAAACTTTTTCCTCTAAAGGTCGATTAAACTGGTACTTCATTAATTGATCTCACTTAATGATATGAAACGTGAACTTATATTAATGTATTTGGTTATTGATATGATTTGTAAACTATAGCTCTTAACATAACCTATTAACTATAGTTTCTAACCTAACCTATTAAGTATAGCTTTTAACATAACCTATTAAGTATAGCTTTTAAAATAACCTATTAATTATAGCTTTTAACATAACCTATTAAGTATAGCTTTTAACATAACCTATTAATTATAGCTTTTAATATAATCTATTAAGTATAGCTTCTAACATAATCTATTAACTATAGCTTCTAATATAACCTATAAACTATAGCTTTTAACATAACCTATTAAGTATAGCTTCTAACATAACCTATTAACTATAGCTTCTAACATAATCTATTAAGTATAGCTTCTAACATAATTTATTAACTATAGCTTCTAATATAACCTATAAACTATAGCTTTTAACATAACCTATTAACTATAGCTTCAAACATAACCTATTAACTATAGCTTCTAATATAACCTATAAACTATAGCTTTTAACATAACCTATTAACTATAGCTTCTAACATAACCTATAACATTAGATTATATCAGCAATTCATATTGATTTTCATATTAATAACCAATGTCATGAATATCAATTTTAATTTTAAATATGAAGAACCTCATGATACGAACATTTATGCAACAAGAAATTATGAAATTTACATCTTCCTAACCTAACCTATAACATTAGGTTATATCAATAATTAATATCAACTTCAAATTAATAATCTAATGACATGAATATTAATATTAATTTTTATATCAATAACCTGATAATATGAACATGTGTAAAATAAAAAATGAGCAAAGTTACATCTCCAACCTAACCTATAATATTAATTTACATCAATAATTCATATTAATTAAAAATAAATTTCTACATTAACAACCTAACAATATAAATATTAATATCGATTTCCATATCAGTAACCTAACGATAAAATATTTAAAAAATGCACAAAACTACATGCCGCCATTTTCGTGTCACATATCCCTACATACACCAACGCATATGTAACATATTCTGAATCAAGCATTACGTATAATTCGTCCCCGTAACAGCAGTTTTAAAATTCCCGAAACATTAGCCATCTCAAAAAGGTATTTGCAAGAGACAATCGGGAAAATTTCAGGTAAACTGTATCTGAATGGTGCACGATCTGAAAACGTGCCCGGTTGAAACGCAACATCGGAAGAGATGCTCGTCGCCTTTCAAAATTCTCAAAAGAAGTCTCTCGTCTCGGGGTAAACGAGATACCCGAGCCATCATCGCATGCACAGCACACTATCGTAGATACTGCAATTAAAGCGGAATCATTCCTAATGCGTTTACCCCCCGCGTCGAACTCTTTTGAATTTGCATTTAAATATTTCATCCGATGGATAAACGCGGCTCAATGGCGGGCGCTGGAATACATAGAAAACCTGAACTCGGATGGTCCCTTCTCAAAGGGTCCGGTCAAAAAGGACGGGAAAAGCTCTTTTCATGGAACCGAGTAATCCACTAACAGCTGATATCGTTTCAACAGCCGCAAGACCACCGTACTTTATCAAATGCACTAACTTGCAAGACACTTTTCGTCGGAGGGTCCCATTTTCTGCTTGAAATTCAAAGACGACGCCCCAGACAGGCCAATGTTCCATCCGCGAACACGGTTACCTATTCAATTCAATTTAGTTCTTGTTTCTGTACACGAAATTCTACGCTCTTCTTCTGAACCTTTCGTTTCGTTTTTTAGCGGGATAATGGTCAAAGGATATTAGACCTTTTGATACTTAAGGTTTACTGTGCAAGTTTATGAGGAGGGCACATATGTAAATTTTGTGACATGTCATATCTTTGAACTTTTTAGCTTTGGAATTTTCGTTTTCTCAAATTTTTATGTAATTTGGGGGTGATTGAATCTTTAGATTTATATCTGGATGGAGAATTCCAAGTTTCTAAATTCTAGCGTCTTCAAGTTTCTATGTCCCCAAATTTCTGGATGGGCAAATCCCTATATGCTGAGTTTCTAGATCTCCAAAATATTAAGTTCCTTATATATCCAATTCCTCACATTTCCAATTTTTCACATTTCCAATTCCTCACATCCCCAATTCCTCACATTTCCAATTCATCACATTTCCAATTTTTCACATTTCCAATTCCTCACATTTCCAATTTCTCACATTCCAAATTCCTCACATTTCCAATTTCTCACATCCCCAATTCTTCACATTTCCAATTTTTCACATTTCCAATTCCTCACATTTCCAATTCCTCACATTCCCAATTCCTCACATTTCCAATTTCTCACATCCCCAATTCCTCACATTTCCAATTTTTCACATTTCCAATTCCTCACATTCCCAACTTCTCACATCCCCAATTCCTCACATTTCCAATTTTTCACATTTCCAATTCCTCACATTTCCAATTCCTCACATTCCCAATTCCTCACATTTCCAATTTTTCACATTTCCAATTCCTCACATTTCCAATTTCTCACATTTCCAATTCCTCACATCCCCAATTTCTCACATTTCCAATTCCTTACATCCCCAATCCCTACATCTCCAACTCTCATACCTCCAAGTTCCCACAAACTGATATCCTTAAACTTGCAAGCCTCCACATATTCAAATCTCCACGTCCCCAAATTCCTACACATTCAAATTTCTACATTTCCGAATCTCCACATACTCCGATACCTACATCCCTCCATCACCAGATCTCTCAATCTCCACATACTCAAATCCCTAGACCTTCAAACCTCTATAGACCCAAATCTCTGGATCCCCAAATATTCCCATCCCCAAATTACCCAAACTCCTGTATACCAAATCTTCCACCCATCTTCAAATATTCGAACCTCAAAAATCTCCAAACGAATCCTACTCCAAAAGAACAAAATTTCCAAATGAAATTCCTTGAAATTACATTTGAGCCGTACCCAATAAAACAGTAAACTGAAAAGTCCTAGAAGGTTCTCAGAAGTCGTGCAATATTCAAGAACAATTGATAATTGAAAAGCAGAGCAAAGATAAACGTATTTCCGAGAACTCCACACCTTTCTATAGTCTTGTACCTTGCGCACAAATTTAGACGCTCCTTTGTAAGGTTCTCTTTATTCCAGAAAAATAACTACATTCCACCCTGACAATGCGTGGAATTTAATAAAATAATTTCGACCTTACAAAAGCGCGACAGGCGCATTCAGATTTAAAAGGCACCGACAGAGCGGCACGGCGTCGCTACTAGGAATTACGTGATAAAAGATGAGGATTTCACGGTAATCAAACTCGATCCAAATATTTTCTATTCCCTGTTCGAGACGCGGGCACAACCCCTCCATTTAAAGTTTGTCGTCGAGCGAAGGGGTGGCGCGAGAGCAAACGAACGCCGCAACAAACAGCTGCGAAATGAACCACGTACTGGCGGCGAACCGATAGTTGGCGAGTGATTGCGATGTAGATGGAATACGGTTCCAATTGGTCGGAACGGAAAGTGCACGCCTTTATCCACACGAATTTTAGGCGGTAGGAAATATTGATTCGGGGGATTACATGCACCAATTAGGCTGGAGACAATGATGGTAGGAAAACGTCTCGAGTGCAGTTTGGATTTCAAGCTTTATGGAGTTCAAGATTCGAGATGTCGTAGGAGTTTATGGAGTTCATGAGATTCATGGGATTCATGGATTTTAAGGGGTTCAAGGGGGTTCACGGTTCGAGAGAGTTCAAGGTTGAAAGGGGTTCGAGGTTCAAGGGAATTCAAAGTTCAAGGGAGTTTGAGGTTCAAGGGGGTTTAAACTACAAGGAAGTTCAAGGTTTAAGGGGTTCCAGGGTCGAGAGGTTCAAGGTTGAAGGAGGTTCAAGGTTTGAGGGGTTCCAGGGTCGAGAGGTTCAAGGTTCAAGGGATTCAAGATTCGAGGGGTTTCATATTCGAAGGGTTCGATGTTTGAGGGGTTCCAAGTTTGAGGGGTTCCAAGTTTGAGGGGTTCCAGGTTCGAGGAATTCCAAGTTCGATGGATTCCAGGTTCGATGGATTCCAGGGTCGAGGCGTTCAAGGTTCAAGGAGTTTAAGGGGTTCAAGGGATTCAACGTCCAAGAAGTTTAAGGTTGGAACTTCAGCGAGTGCAAGAGGTTCAAGGAGTGTAAAGGATTCAAGGAATGCAATCGTTACAAGGGGTTCAAGGTTGAAGCTTCAAAAGGTTCAAGAGGTTCAAGTAGTTTAAAGAGTCCATTGGGTTCAAGGTTCAAAGTCCAAGGTTCAAGGAGTTAAAGGGCTTCAAGAGGTTCAAGGGTTAAGGGGTTTATGAGGTTCAAGGTGTTCAAGGTGTTCAAATTGTTCAAGATGTTCAAGGTGTTCAAAGTTCCAAGTTCAAGGTTCAAGAAGTCTAAGAGCTTCAAGAGATTCAAGGTTTAAGGAGTTTAAGAGGTTCAAGATATTCAAGTTGTTCAAGATGTTCGAGGTGTTCCAGATGTTCAAAGTTTCAAGTTTAAGGTTCAAGAAGTCTAAGAGCTTCAAGAGATTCAAGGTTTAAGGAGTTTAAGAGGATTAAGGTGTTCAAGTTGTTCAAGATGTTCGAGGTGTTCCAGATGTTCAAAGTTCCAAGTTCAAAATTCAACATATTTAAGGTTGGAGGTGTGAGGCCCAAAGTGTATAAAGTTTATGATGTTACAATGTTCATAATGTTCATATTTCTACATGTTCAAGGTTGAAAATGTTCAAGACTCTAGGTGTTTAACGTGAAGCGACCAAGAGAATCCTCTTACCCATAGGACATCTCCTTTACCAAACCTCGAATTACTCCCAATACAAAGTGGTTCAAATTGCAAGTTTACAGAGCACTCAAGATTTCATCTATTATTAGTCACATGTCAGACCAAACTTGTTACGTGCCACGTTTATTGTGTTTGTCTAACATACACGAATTCAATAATAAATTTAATACAAAATTCAGTGTTTGAAAATTGAGAATTATTCATTCCTGAAGATTATTAAACAGATGTCACAGTAAATTTGTTACGTGTCATACTATGTATTATACCTGTCTGACGTCCATAAATCTAATAATACATCTGAAGCAAGACTTCGAACGTCTTCAACGACTGTGCTCTTTTCTACTCCATGAAGATCCGATATCTACCCTACGGAATCCCATCGGGCCACTTTTATCGGCTCCGTCATATCTGACCACCAAAAAATCACAATCGAACGGAAACTGAGAGATAAGGTCCAATGTGAATCACGAACGAATGTGATAACTTGCTAGTGTCGAATGCTTGCAGATATGTGTCCGTAAAGGTTGGTTTTCTCGCGTTCAGAATGCTCAAAGTTTCATTCTTCATCAGTACGAGATTTATTGAACTGACCTCGATAGTAAGTGGTTACATAAACTATGCTTACACATTAATTACCTCTGGCAAAACAATTACAGAAATAAACACAAAACAATGAATTTCTACCCAATTTTGAACTCAAACATTCCTTCCATTTTCGTTGCAACCACAATTAATTAGCAGCCTGCAACAAGCCCCGAAAACGTATAACAGTAATGGAAAATTCAAGCGAAAATCGTTCTATTACCACTCCTGTTATACGCAGGGTTCTCAGAGGTGATCGCGGAAACCGAAGAAGGAGAAACCCTCGAGCGGTCAAGCTCCGCAAGCTGCTGATACGCATCCGTTAATAACGGCTTAAAATCAACTTTCGAGTCCACTCGAGAATGTCGAAGTTCCCTGCTTCTGGCTCGTCTGCCTCGTTAAAGCATCCCGCAGGCCTGGCGAGCCTAAAACGCGAGATAGCTCTTCTGCTACTCGAAAGAGTAGACGAGAGTAGATTGAACGAAGCTGCCGCCAAATTGCTTTCGGGATTATTCGCATCCACCTGAGTGTTTCCGCCGCGAGGACATAAAGGATTGCTTGGCGGAGACGCGAGCGAGAAATACGCGCGACGACAACTCGTCAGCTTCGAGCTGGCCAGCGGCCAACGCCTCTGAAACTCGCACGGAAGCTACCCGCGGCGATTCGCGTCAAGACTAATGGGAGCCGATACGGAAACTCTGATTAAGCTGCAACTGGATTTCTGTCATTTTTCGCTCTGCAAGCATGGGCTTCAGGATTGCTTGCGTTTCTTTTTTCCGAATATTTATTGCATGGTTGACGTTGCAAATAATTTTTTGGGAGATGTGATGTTTTGTCATTAATGCGATTTAGGTCATTAAAGAGTACAAATAATATTTGATATTAATTCGGATATATGAAGTTGTTATGTAGACGGAGAATTCATACAGGGTGTCTCATAATTAGTACAGGTCCCTGAAATGATAGCTGATGCAATTCTGAATAAAATTTCCCTTTGCAAAAATGGGATATGAAGCTTCGTTTCTGAATTACTAAGGGAAAACGCGGACCAATCAGAGCGCGAGGATCACGCATGCGCAGACGCAAGAGCGACAGCTTCGGATAACGCGTAGTTATCCAACGCGTGGTAATCCAACGCGTACTAATACAGCGTGTGGATATCCAACGCGTAGTAATCTAGCGCGTGCATATTCTACGCGTAGTAATCCAATGCGTAATAATGCAACGCGTGGTAATTCTAAGCATAGGAATTTAATGCGTGGTAATCTAACGCGTAGTAATCCAGCACGTGAATATCCAACGCGTAGTAATCCAACGCGTGGATATTCGACGCGTAGTAGTCCGACGCGTGGTAATTCGATGTGTAGTAATGCAACGCGTGGTAATTCAATGCGTAGTAATGCAACGCGTGGTAATCCTACGCGTAGTAATCCAATGCGTAGTAATCCAACGCGTATTAATACAGCGTGTGGATATCCAACGCGTAGTAATCTAGCGCGTGCATATTCTACGCGTAATAATCCAACGCGTAATAATGCAACGCGTGGTAATTCTAAGCGTAGGAATCTAATGCGTGGTAATCTAACGCGTAGTAATCCAGCATGTGAATATCCAACGCGTAGTAATCCAACGCGTGGATATTCGACGCATAGTAGTCCAACACGTGGTAAGACATTAAGAATGAAGTTCACTGTCTCCACATTTAACAACACAAAGCACAGTTCACGTTATCAAACTTCCTTCAGAATAGTTTGTAGCTCAATATTAATAATCGATGTTCAGAAGTTTCTCCATTACTCGCACATTGATTTGGTCATTCAAGGAATCAGCAGAGTAATTCCACTTGTGTATATATCTCTTCGCTTTGACTATCTTCAACGTTCCAATTAGTACAACTCTCGATTCCCATCTTCGATCATGCAAAAGACAGTTTATCCATGTAGTTTATGCCAACTTCAATCTCTGTTTGATTTGATTTCATTGAAGTAAATCGAGCATGTCAGCCATTACACTTAATCTGTTCATAGAAACGATGCAGATGTTTAGACTAAGAGGATTTTAGTTGATTGGTCTGCTTAAGTGGAAAGTAATTCGTTCTTAGAAAAGATTCTTTTGTGGAGTCTTGATGGAGACTTCCGGTCTTGTCTATATTTTAATCAAATTTATTTTGATTAATCAGTTAACACTGACTACCATATATGGTAATATCAAGTTGCATATATTAGTCATATGTGGATGACACTTCAATTACCATAAAAATCTACAATTTATATTATTAAAATTTTTTGACGTACCTAATTGAAAATACTCAGACTACTTGTAGCTATGAAAAATAAATATAACAAAATATTGCGACATTTGGTAAAATTTGTTAAAAATTAAAATACAATTTAAAACTGTTTAATAATATTATTTTCAACTGCTTCGGTGTAGCAGAATATGTTAAACAGCCTTAAATTAAACCAATGCAGAATTAAACTATTTAACGAATTCTCCCAATAACAACTGCCGATTAAATATTCACAAATCTCAATCCTAAAAAAAACATCTCAAACATAAATCTTAAATGTGAACATAGAACTACGTTAATATAATCCTGCATGATTAATGTAATTCTAAATTAATCTTCGTTCAGGTTAATGAAATGAATTTGAAGGATCAATTTAATTATTCACGCAGAACTGCACAGTTTTTCCTCTCCGTAAAGAGGAGGATAATTCCGCTATTAGAACGGAGCAAAGTGAAGCAGAATATGGAGGATTGTATGTTTAATCATCCTCATATTTAATGACCGAATCGCGAACGATCCCCGTGAAAACGGTCTAAATATTTCGCGAAGCGATTGCCATCTATGCTTTCAAATTTCGTGTCGTTCTGCGGCGTTTTATTTAGAAGCTTTTACGTTTCGACATCAAATTGCTTTTATTCCATGAAGGTTGGATGACAAGATTTATCGGCAGCGCCGTAAATATTCCGCAAAATCCATTATCGGATTCTAATTTTCGCTCATCCTCGATCTCGTTGACGTATTACATCGACACTTCATTGCGAACTAGCTATTATCCCGTCAATATCCGACGAGTACAAAGAAAGATTAACGTATTAAAAATTCGGCATTAACGTTCTCTTCAACTTGCTTTTCTCAAGAATCCTATTTCAAGATCTTGATGTGCAAATATTGGATAAATGATTTAACTGTAAAAGTCGTGATTTCGAATTTTTATTGGAGTCTCTCGCTATATGGCCGAATTAGGGGTGGAATATTAAGGATGGGATATTGGGATTTTGGAAGCGAATTTTGAAGTTTTGGAGTAGTGGAATTTTGGGAATTTTGGCGATTTAGGGAATTTGGGGAATTTAGGGAATTTTAGGGATTTGGGTAATTTTAGGGATTTACGGAATTTGGGAAATTATAGGGAATTTGGGGAATTTTGCGAATTTTTGGAAATTTGGGGAATTTGGTAAATTTAGGGAATTCAGGGAATTTGGGGAATTTAGGGAATTTAGGGAATTATAGGGAATTATAGGGAATTCGGGGAATTTTGCGAAATTTGGGGATTTCTGAAATTTAGGGAATTTGAGGAATTCGAGGAATTTGGGGAAATTTGGAGATTTGAAATTTTGGGGTTCAAAAATTAAAAATTCCTAGATCCCACATGATCCAACTCCATAAATCCCTAGATCTACTTCTCCAAATCTCAGCACCCAAATTCCAAAACCTCTGAGTCCCCAAACCCCCAACCCCCAACAACCCCAACTTACCTAAATCCCTAGAAACCTCCTTAAACTTTGATACCTAAACAAAAAATATAAAAAACTTCAGCAGCAGAAATCGAAGCCAATGAAAATAATGAAATTCACCCTACAAATGAAATAAAAAAGTAATCCCTAACGGGTTAAATACAGCGCCGGTTTCATCGACCCCGTTCTTCCCGATATTCATGCCGGCTTACCAATTATTGCTCATTCATGCGCGAAGTATTAATTACGCTCGATGTAACAATTGCACAGCATGCACCAGCAATTGTGGTTCGTATTGTAGTTATAATGTCCCAGCTAGAGTCGGCCTAAGTGGATGTTAACGTATCATTGAACGATCTTAACGAGGCAGACGAGCGATTCCTGCTCGACGAGAGGAAACTTTGCTATCCTCGAGTGCACTCCAAGTCCATCTTAGGCAGTCATTAACGGATGCACGACGTAATGATACGTGCTTCACAAGTCTGATCTCTTCAATGACGTATCCCACCGTTCTGTCCTGGTATGGTCCAATAACAATTAACGAGGGACCAACGTTTCAATGGCTCGAACACATACCTGTGCGTCGACGATTCTTTCTGAATCTCTGCAGCACTTTCGTATGCTGGGGACAGTTGTGGATATTCAACTAAGAAGGTTGATACGATACAAAAATAATGATGATGATTATTTTAATTATTTCTATATGGCAGGACATTTCGATACTGCATCGTATTATATGTAAATAATACGGATTGCATAAAGAGTGTCTTCTGGAATGTGTCCTGAGAAAATTCTGTTCGACGTTCAGTCCGTGTTCTAGTCATTAAAGTACGCCTTCTTGGCAGATATTAAAAGTAGTAATTACAATACGTAAGATCGTATGGAGATATTATGCGTGGAATTGCTACGTGAAGAACTAATAAATGCAAACATGTCATACACTGACTTGCAACGCACGAATATGGAATTGCAACTGAAACAATTACTACGCATGAAATTCCAACGCGTGGAATTTCAACCCATGGAATTGCACCGCATGGAATTTCAAAGCATAGAATTTCAATTTACGGAATTGCGACACACGGAATTCCAATTTGTGGAATTTCAGCGCGTGGAATTGCGGAGCGTAGAATTCCACGGCGTGGAATTTCAGTGCTCGGAATTGCGACCCTGGGAATTTCAGCTTGTGGAATTGCGGCACGTGGAATTTCAGCTTGTGGAATTGCGACACGTGAAATTTCAAGTCATGGAATTGCGGCTCACGAAATGGTGCTGCGTGGAATTTCAGTGCCCGGAATTGCGAACCTTGGAATTTCAGCTCGAGGAATTGCGGTGCTTGGAATTTCAGGTCGCGCAATTTCGGAGCTTGGTATTCCAACGCATGGAATTGCACCGCATGGAATTTCACATCATGGAATTGCGGCGAGTGGAATTTCAAGCCGTGGAATTGCGGCGCATGGAATTTTAAGCCGTGGAATTGCGGTGCGTGAAATTTCATGTCCTGGAATTGTGGTGCGTGGAATTTCGGCGCATGGAATTCCAAGTCTTACAATTGCAATGCGTGGAATTGCACTGATCGGAATTTCAACGCGTGAAATTTTGGCGCATGGGATTTCAACCCATAGAATTGCTGCGCGTAGGAGTGTTATGCGTGGAATTGCAGCTCGTGAAATTGCGATGTGAAAGAGTTTATTTTGTGTGTCTAATATTTTTACCGTCAATCACACCGCAATAACGGTAATGTAGAAAAATATATTCGCGAATCTTGCATTTGAACATTTTCGCAAAATTGCAGTGACGCACATACAAGCAATATCAGCGCGGTTGAATGCAATGCAATGTAGACGCGCGATGTATTAGTAACCAGAGCGCAGCAGGATATTACAAGATGCTTAAGCGGAACGCAGAGAAACCAATATCCTTAATAATACACAGAGGCACGAGAGCAGAGGTTGCGATGAATTAAAGTCGGATATCGCTTGACGCGATTCAACTAAAATGGATTTTCATGGAATCGCTGAAATTCCCCGCGTTACGATACCCGGACAACTTCCGAAATGGTTTCGCCGGCTGGTAGGGGCCGCTTTGTTTGAGCGCGATCAGGTTTTGAAAAGCCGCCTTAACAGCCAGCTGACCCCGGCTTTCAAGATCTCCCTTCGGGCTTGCCCGGGGATCCTAAACTTCCTGCGAACTGATGGCGCCTGATTGGCTCGTTTAAAGCTGTTCGCGATGCTCCATTCGACTGCGATTGATTCGTATGAAATATTGAAGCTGCGATGGAATCCTTGATCGTCCAACTCCTTCCACGTTATTCTTCGACATCGTTCCTTATAAGTCATGCATTATATAACCGCATATCAAATAATCAAGCAAACACATCACCTCATGTTCTCCGAATAAAAAGGTAAAATATTAGTGAAATATAATTTTACAACAGTAATCGACACACTAATGCATTTTCTGGTTATCGCAATCGAAGTTCAGAGACATGTTTACCGCATTAATTCACAATAGAATGCAACTCAGGAAATGTAATTAATTTCAAACGTAAATATTTAAAGGGTCCTCGCTGCACTATTGTGCTATACAGCTATTAAATTTATTACAGTAAATTGATGCAACACGGGATTGCCGAACTATGAATTGAAATGTAAAGCAAAATAATTTCTCGGTTCATTCACTTAATAATGCTGAATTCAATAACAGTGCTTCGATTATATTGAGTTCATAGTTTCAGTCATTACATACATTTCCGACCACAATTTTACAGGGCTTCTCATTTAAATTCAACATCCAATGAAAACCGCCAATTTACATTGCACGTGCTTACATAATAGCCTGGAAATAATGTTTGCGTGTGAGTACGAAATAACAATCATAATTAATTAGATGCCCTGAAACCATATTAATTTGCAACGCCCTTTAATTATATTTAGAACTAGAAAGAGTTATTTCTTCCAACCTAACCAACAATGAACTGTTCCCAACTTCCCTTCTCTTAATTGTTATTTGTCGTTCGCTGCGAGAACTAGAACACTAGCAATGGAGTTTCTACGTGTCCCGAATAACAAAAAACTAAGCGAACTTATTGTTTCGGACGAGTTGAACTAATCATCCCCGTCTCATTGATCGATGGTTCGCAGGTCGAAGGGTCAGAAAACAAATTCAAAACGAACGTGACTAATTAGTGTCGCGAGATGAAGGCCTACCCTCGGAAGACGTTGATAGACGCTCAGGAAAAAGTGTTCTTTCTATAACTCGCCCTAAGTGGATATAGCAAAGTACTATATGTAACGTTGTCACGTGTTATATTGTTTCACGAGGAATTGCGGTGCATGGAATTGCAATGAGATGAATTATAACGCGACGGACTCATGTATATCAAATTTATGGGTGGGGAATCTCTATATGTAGTACCGTCATGTGTGGAACTGTGAAGTGTAGAGTTACCATGTGTGGAATTATTGCGCGTAGATTTGTGTTGCGTGGACTTTCCAAGCGTGGAATTATGGCGCGTAGAAGTTCCAAGCGTGGAATTATGGCGCGTAGGATTTCCACGCGTAGAATTATAGCGCGAGAGATTTCCCACGCGTAGAATTATCACGCATGAGATTTCTCACGCGTGGAATTTGGCACGCGTGGAATTACAGAGCGTGAGATTTACCACGCGTGGAATTATGGCGCGTTGAATTTCCACGCGTGGAAATATGGCGCACGGAATTTCCACGCGTGGAATTTGCCACGTGTGGATTTATGACGCGTAGAATTTCCACGCATGGAATTATGGTACGTGGAGTTTGCCACGCGTGGAATTTGTCACGCGTGGAATTATAGAGCGTAGAATTTCCACGCGTGGAGTTACGGCGCGTGGAATTTACCACGCGTGAAATTGGTCACGCGTGGAATTATAGAGCATAGAATTTCCACGCGTGGAGTTACGGCGCGTGGAATTTACCACGCGTAGAATTTGTCATGCGTGGAATTATGGAGCGTCGAATTTCCACGCATGGAATTATGGCGCGTGGAATTTGCCACGTGTGGAATTTGTCACGCGTGGAATTTGCCACGTGTGGAATTATCACGCGTGGAATTATGACGCGTGGAATTGTGACACATGGAATCGCCATGCATGGAATTGTGGCGCGTGGAATTTCAGTGCATAGAATTGCAACCCATAAACTTGCAGCGTATTAAAATTCGTAAAATAGCAATGCATACAACTCTTCTACATCAAACTACAAGATATGAAATTTCTACATACACGTAATATCACTCCGCATTATATTACCGTCCGTAAAATTGTCGCACACTCCACGCGCTCAATTAAACCGCACGAAATTATCAGGAGTGAAATTACCGTGCACATACAGGTAACCGGAATTGCAGCGTGTTAAATTGCTATGCATGGAATTGCTATATTTTTACCCCATCATTCATCTCCGTCGTCCTCAGACAGAATTTTCAGCGAGCGTGCCTTAGCAGCCCCGGCGTTCATGCGATTTTCTCGTTTTACGAGAGGGAATCCTGACGAAGCCAGTTAAAAATCGTCGGAGCAGAACCGACGTGGCCCACGGCGATAACGAATGAATAATATTAAGATAGTTTGCTACTCCGACGTTTATATTGCCGATAATAAAAGCACGGTGTACGAGAATGTTAAGGGTGACACACGTCCCTGTTAAGGGTAACATTGATCAGACAAAGGAGAAATGTACTTCGCGATGCGAAAGAGCATTACGCGGGAAACACCGAGCAATTTCGCGATTATCATACTTTTATCAAAGCGAGCGTGCATAATCGCGTTACGGACGTGTCATTCTATAAGGCTAACAATTCTTTAAGTAACTCTTTCGTTTTGTATTCTTCTGTGAATACGCAATGCGGGGGGATAAACGTCTCGTAATTAATGTATCCACCGTTGCGTTGTAACTATCCCTTTGCCGCTTTCTGCCTTTCATAATCTGTCACGTGAATATTTAACCCTACAACGGTTACACAATTGTTTTATCCGCGGGTAATGTGTCGTGTGTCACGACGGTTAATTAATATACCGCGAAAGTATTATACGTGCATTTATAACGCATCGGATTATGCAAACCGTATGGAAATTACGTTATACGAACATACGAGTTTAGAAACGTATCGAAATTATACACTGGTGGTTTGCTTGTTACCGACGTTGACCCATGAGTTCGCTTATGAGGTTGACCCAGCTGTTTAGAACATCTACAGCTCCAATTGGGTAAAACAAAAATTGTCAACTCACATGTATTTTTGGAGGCCGATTATTACATCTGAATTGAAAGATCAAGCTCTTAAAAATATTATAAAAATGTATAACATTTGAACTGCAAATACGTCATGAGTGCATTATCATGAGTGTGTTACATATGTGTCACACATGTGTCATGCATAGCTCAAGCTCTAATTCATGGGACGACATCTCTATGTTGATTACTGTATCTAAATTGAAAATTTACGATCTTAAAAATATTTGAAAAGTATACAATATTTGACCTGCAGGTACGTCACGTGTGCGTCATATGTAGCTCATATCCCAACTCATGAGTCGACATCTGTACATAAATTATTACACCTAAATTGAACATTAACGAGTTCTAAAAATATGACAAAAATTTATACTTGAATTGCCAGTGCGTCACGAGTGTGTCATATGTAGCTGACACGCCACCTCGTAAATTTCACATCTCTATGCAATAATATTATACCTAAAAATGTCAGAAGAATTTACAATATTTGAACTGTGAATGTGTTACAGGTGTGTCATGAGTGCGTCACGAGTGCGTCATACCTCACACCTACCCTATACCAAAGTCTAATTTTCGTCCAAACTAAATTTCGCCTACTATTAACAATATTAACGTAGTGGTAGTACTATCTCTAGATACGAATCCGTCCAAAACTTCTTCAAATTTATCTCCAGTAATTAATCCCAATGAAACTGCAAGTGAAGCATCACATTTTTCCCCGAACCACGAAACGCAGTACGACCAAGTAATTTGGGTCGATTGAACGCACAGTTTACGATCCTGGGCGATAGTTTATCCTACCAGGCGTGATTCGATTACTCGTCGAAGTTATATTAGCGTGAGAGGAGTCCGTGCGTGCGTGCATCCAGCTCGTACGTGCACGTGTTCCAGGATCGAACGTGTTCGACGGAAGAAACGGCATCTGTTGCATCGATGGATTTACAATGTTTCGCGATCATTATTGACGGCGAATTTATCGCGTCGTAAATAAAATTCAGCCTCGGAAGACGTTCAACGACATTCGCCACGGCAACTACAATCGATACACGTGTTCCACCAATTCGAATCCATCAGATACGTGTCGCTTCTTTTGTACCGTTCAACCGTTTGTTTTTGGCGAACTATAAAAACGTACAGTTCGTACTATTTTATGCTGAAGAGCAGAGGGTTGATTTCATTAGGGATGATTTCGTACAGTTAGGGTTGATTTCGGTTAGGGTGATTTCATTTTTTAGGTGAAGATTGTGATTCAAAGCTGTTTGAGTAATTTCTTTCTTTTGGGATTTGTTAACATTCTAAATTGTTGGACAGTTAAATTGTATCACGTGGAATTGCGATGTGTGCAACTGCAATGAGATGAATTTCAACGCGCCGAAACCTTGTTTAGAGTTTTGCTATGCGGGGAATCTGTATATGTATCATAATACCGTCATGTGTGGAAGTGTGGTGCGCTCAATTACCACGCGTGGAATTATGGCATATGGGATTTGCCACGCGTGGAATTATGGCGCGTGGGATTTGCTACGCGTGGAATCATGACGCGTAGAATTTGCACGCGTGGAATTATGACGCGTGGAAATTTGGCGCGTGGGATTTGCCATGCGTGGGATTTGCTAAGCGTGAAATTATGGCGCGTGAAATTTGCCATGTGTGAGATTTACTATGTGTGGAATTATGGCGCGTGGGATTTGCCACGCGTGGAATTATGGCGCGTGGGATTTGCTACGCGTGGAATTATGGCGCGTAGAATTTTCACGCGTGATATTATGGCGCGTGGAATTTGCTATGCGTGGAATTCGCCATGCCTGGAATTATGTACAATAGAATTTCCATGCGTGGAATTATAACGCGTGGATTTGTATTACATATTAAAACCACACCAATTTTAGATATAAAACATCAAAAAACCGAGACAAATTATATCTTTCAAAAATTGGTATAATAAAACTCTTTTATACATCAAAAGTGCAAACACCATATTTGCAGCCGCACAAATTCATGTAAATTCAAATTAAAACCATGTCATCTGCCCTTTCACAACGCATTTTAAAGTTTGTTTAAAATTACCGATAAAATTTCACGCACCAACGATGGATTACAAAAAGAACAAAATTCTCTAAAATTCGACAAATTGCTTCGGAACGATGCTCGCCGGAAGCAAACAAAAACGAATTGTGAGTAAAATATAAACAAAACGGAAATAATATTGATACAAACGTTATCGAGAAAGTTTCGATCAACGAAATCAAACAGATCCATTAAGTGTTTAATTTTATCGGACGCGTCATCGGGAATGTTAAATATCCAGTGTTAGCCGTAAACGGTGCTCGAAGCAGCGATTTAATCAAGTAAAAGGAAACTAAACCGAAAGTTTCCGATCGAGCAACATTCCGTTTAAAAATGTATCGTTCGTCCGTTAGATATCAAGCAAAACGGAATGTACATCGGCGGGAAACGTCCTCGTTTTGCGTCAGTTTCGATAGAAATTTGCATCACTTTCAATACAATCGTGATTGAATCTTCGCGAGACGTTTTCATCCGACCCAATTCCGTTCCATTCTTGCCGCGCCACGAAGAGCACACGCCAAAATACACTGATCCGATAAATCCAAATACAAATAAATAATAACGACGCATGAATAATACGCGGCATTATTCCGACACGGCGGTTTAATGAGCGTTAAACAACGAATTTTAATTAAATTGGATCACGGAGAGAGATCGGAGGAACGCGACGATGTCATTGTTCCCTTGAACATTGTTTTTCAATGACTAATTACATATGAGGCTGGTATTAATTACCCGCGTTTCGCTACGGTACTCGAGCAAATAATCATGAACGAAAATGCTCCTCGATACGTGTAGACTCGCATGATGTACAGTGACGAGCATGGTACGCTTTGAAGGGGCAAAAGCCTTTAACGATGCTGCGGCTCGCGGATTTAGGACGATGAAAATTTCGTAATTTGAGGGATTTGGGTGTGGGAGGTTTCAGGATTTGCTGATTTGAAAATTTAGGAATTTGGAAATTTAGGGATTCAGAGATATAAAGATTTAGAGATTTAGGGATGTAGGGATTGGGGATGTTGAAATTTGGAAAATGTGAAAATTAGAGATTGGAAGATTTTTGGACCTTCAAGAATTTTTAAAGAATGGTAGTTTGGGGATAAAGGAATTTAAGGATTTTTGGATTTGGAATTTTGGGAAGTTGGACCATTAGTAATTTATGGCGCGTGGGAATTCCACACATGGAATTGTGGCGCGTAGAATTTTCATGCGTGGAATTTGCTACGCAAGGAATTATGGCACGTGGGATTCGCCACGCGTGGAATTAGAGCGCGTAGAATTTCCACGCGTGGAATTAGATACGTATGGAATTTTCACGCGTGGAATTAGTCACGCATAGAATTATGGCGCGTGGGATTCACCACGCGTGGAATTATGGCGCGTAGAATTTCCACGCGTGGAATTAGCTACGCATGGAATTTCCACGCGTGGAATTACGGCGCGTGGGATTCGCCACGCATGGAATTATGGCGTGTTGAATTTCTATGCATGGAATTTGCTACGCGTGGTATTCGCCATGCGTGGAATTTGCTATGCGTGGAATTATAGCGCGTAGAATTTCCACGCGTGGAATTAGCTACGCATGGAATTATGGCGCATGGGATTCGCCACGCGTGGAATTATGGCGTGTTGAATTTCCATGCGTGGAATTTGCTACGCGTGGTATTCGCCATGCGTGGAATTTGCTATGCGTGGAATTATAGCGCGTAGAATTTCCACGCGTGGAATTAGCTACACATGGAATTATGGCGCGTAGGATTCGTCACGCGTGGAATTATGATGCGTGGAATTTGTCACGCGTGGAATTACGGCGCAAGGAATTTGCTACGCGTAGAATTACGACGCGTAAAATTTCCACGAGTGGAATTACGACGCGTGGTGTAAAAACTTGGAAATTTAGGAAATACATAATTTGCTATAAAAGTTAAAAAAATTAAGAATTTCGCTCTCTGAAAATTCCAATATTAAACCTTAAAAATTTAAAACATCAAACCCCCTTAATTCTAAACTTTCCCTAATTTTCAGCCCTTCCCCAAAACTTGCGAGTATAACGAAAATATATCAGAACACACACGCACATAATTCATACCAGAAACGGTGGAACAATGTCGAGAGAAAGTTTCTCCATACTCCATTGTAGGTGATGCGCGACGAACTAAAAAAGCATGATTAATCGAGCGCTTTTTTCCTCGATTGCTCGTAAAAGTACGAAGTACAAAAATGATAGAAAATCGTTGAACGAAACGAGCAAATTGTTTTACTAGGTTCGAATGATATTTCAACGAGTATCTTCATTCGAACGTCAATTTCTATCGCGCTTTTTACAAATTTATTCAACACGACCTATAAAGTTGAACATACACGTCGATTTGCATTTATATTCACTTATGTTCGAAGTTACAACTAGAATTTCTATAAGCATTTTGATTGAAAATTTCCTTTGTCGATATGCACTTTTCTAGGACATATTGTATCAATTTTCTTTCAAAACATGAAGTAGAATATGTACGCGTATTTTCTTTGCAAATATTTCACTTACGAATAAGACTTGAATTTCGTTTTCCGAATGGAAACTGGGTGCGAACTACTCTTTCCTACTGTTATTAATAATAGACATTTAAATAACTTTTCAGACAAAGTTACTTTATATTTTAATTAATCTTGTATTTTATGTAACTTTTTGTTTTTACCTCATATTTTATACTACCTGATATTGCATATAACCTTGTGTTTGATATAATCATTCTACATAAACCTATATGTCACATAACCTCAAACACTATATAACCTTAAATCTCATATAACCTGATACTTTTTATAATCTCATATTTAATATAACCTTGTCTTTAACATAACCTCACATTCTACATAATCGTGTATTTTATGTAGCCTTACATTTTACCTAACATTGAATGTTATACAACTTTATACTTCATCAAATAATTTTTATAGAAAAATACATATATGATTGAATCCTCACATAATTTTATCAAATGATGTTCATAGAAAACTACATACATAAATAAACACATACACACATGTGCACATACATTCATGCATATGTACATAAATATATGCATACACACATGTACACATACATTCATGCATATATACAGACATACATATGATTCAGTTATAAAATTAATCACATACTATCTTCTATGTATACACATACATAGCATGTATGTAGAGTATGAGAGGGTGAAATAATGGACATGAAAATGAAAAACGAAAAACCGAAGCCACCACATATTATCGTTTTCGAAAAGAAATTAGTTTTCGGTAGAGTTTAATGCTTTGTCCGCGTGTAATATTGCCACAGGCTGGTCATACGTAAATAAATGTGATTAATCGTAACGTCGCGAGTCTTTTTCGTCCGTCCCAGTTCTCGCGCGAAACATCGTGCTTTTATAAATCATCCCCCTCTCTTTCTCACACCACCATGTCTGATCGCGTGATTTATGGATCAATTGTTCCGTAGTCCATTGAAACGAGAGTATCGCTCGAACAGCGACGATTTCGAGCGAAAGGTGAACCAACCTCGATGAATTTCAGGTTGTTTGTTGCGGTACCGCTGGTAATTGGAGCTTACGATACAACTTTCTATTCGGAAGTTTAAGAAACTTTAAGAATTACACTAGATTAGCTAGCGCGCTGGACGATTAGGGAAGATTTATCGCTGTTTTTTAACTGTTCAGGAAATTTCTGGTGAAGTGTGTTTGCGCAAAAATAATCGATGGTTCATGACCCGAGGCCTACGAGATGACCTCTCTGGAAATGATTCGTTGACGAGGGTAATATTTCTTGTTTATTAAATTTTTAAGGTCATTAATTCAGAGATTTTTGGATATCTCAAATTCTGAAATCCCTAAATCACTAATTTACAAATTTACAAATTTTAAATTTCACACGTCGAATTATGACGCATAGAATTTTCACGCGTCGAATTATGGTGCGTAGAATTTCCACGCGTTGAATTATGGCGTGTGGGATTTGCTACGCGTGGAATTATGGCGCATAGAAATTCCACGCGTGGAATTACAACGCGTAGAATTACCATGCGTGGAATTATAGCGCGTAGAATTTCCACGCACTGAATTACAACGCGTGGAATTATGGTACGTAGAATTTTCACGCGTCGAATTTCCACGCGTCGAATTACAACGCGTAGAATTTCCATGCGTAGAATTATAGAGCGTAGAATTTCCACGCGAGGAATTACAACGCGTAGAATTTCCATGCGTAGAATTATAGAGCGTAGAATTTCCACGCGAGGAATTACAACGCGTAGAATTTCCATGCGTAGAATTATAGAGGGTAGAATTTCCACGCGTGGAATTGTGGCGCTTGGAATTATAACGCGTGGAATTATAGCGCGTGGAATTTTAGTGCGTGGTATTATAGCGCGTGGAATTGTGGCGTGTACTAAACTACTCTACTTTTCCAAATAAAACAAATCACCAATTTACAAACTCCCAAATTTCAACCCTTCCAAGTCCCAAAATTCATAAACCTACTTTACCAACCAAAAATCAACGTCCACTCACTTCCCTCTCGCTATATTGCCATTTTCCCCAAATACACCAACTCAGCTCCCTACAATCCACTTCCACCACACTAAACAATTTACATTTACCATAAAATACATAGTAATTTACATTTACCATTCACCTCCTCCAAACACCCCCAAAACCAAAAATTTCAATTCCACCAAAAATTTAATAAACGTCATCAAAGACATCCATCCTTAAAGCGAATTAAAGAAGAACCTCTCTCTACATCTCCATACCGTAATTTTTGCAGAATGTCATTCGAAATTCGGATCAAAGACAGGGTACACAAAAGCTCCAACGAAGCGTTCGTGCTAATACTCCCGAAGAATTAGGATCAACTTCAATCGTAGCTCTTCTAATTAAAACCCTCCATCCGATTGTTCTTGGTCGTAAAGTTTAATTTAAACCTGACCACGCGTTCATCTCGTCATTTCTCCGGCATGGCAAACCGGTCGAAAGTTCACGCATTCCATCACGCTATATACTATCATTAAATTCCGCGAATTCGTACGCGTGTACAGAGCTTGCACGTCGGTTACTTGACGGTGCATCAAACCTTGTTACCGTTTCTACTAGGAAGGGTCGCTTTAACCCTTTACAGACGATGAACCCGTACATGCGTTCACCGTGAACCGTGCTCGATGAACCAGCGTATAACGATGAAAATAATCGATGGTTCATGACCTGAGTGCCACGAGATGACCTGTGCAAATGATTCCTCGACAAGGAAAATATTTCTTGTGTTATATTGTTTTTATATTATTTTTGGGAGGTTTTAGACAGTAAGATAAATATATTGCAATTTGCAATTATTTTGTATGTGCCATGAGATGGCCTCTGGAAATCATTTCTTGATGAGGAAAATATTTCTTGTTATTTATTATTTTTATATTATTTTTGGAAAGTTTTAGACTTCAACGTAAATATGTTGCAGTCAGCAATTTTTAGATTTGGAATTTTGGGAAGTTGGACAGTTAGTAATTTATGGCGCGTAGAATTTTCATATGTGGAATTATGGCGCATGGAATTTGTGACACGTGGAATTACGGCGCGTAAAATTTCCACGAGTGGAATTATGACGCGTAGAATTTTCACGCGTGGAATTATGGCGCGTGGGATTTGCCACGCGTGGAATTACAGCGCGTAGAATTTTCAAGCATGGAATTATGGCGCATAGAATTTCACGCGTGGAATTATGGCGCGTGAGATTTGCCACGCATGGAATTTGCTACGCATGGAATTATGGCGCGTAGAATTTCCATGCGTGGAATTATGGCGCGTGGAATTTACCACGCATGGAATTATGGCGCGTGGGATTCGCCACGCGTGGAATTACGGCGCCTAGAATTTCCATGCGTGGAATTATAACGCGTGGAATTACGGTGCGTAGAATTTCCATGTGTGGAATTATGGCGCGTAGAATTTGCCACGCATGGAATTACAACGCGTAGAATTTCCATGCATGGAATTGCAGCGCGTAGAATTTCGATGCATGGAAATTCCAAATCCAAAAATTTTGTATGTGCCTATTATACATGATAACTTCAAACATAAGAGATGATAAATGATAATATAAATGTCGCAATAGATGTTAATATAAATGTTACAATAAATGCTAATATAAATATTAAAACAAATGTTACAACAAAACTTAGCATAAAGTAAGAGTAAAGCAAGAAATGTAATTAATCAAAGTGTAACATAATTTTACGTAGGATAGAAATAAATACTTCGATGCGGAACGCGATGAACGAGAAAACGCTCGAGGGTGAAGTCGCTCTCATGGCTAAAGTAAATTTCGCGGCTTTGAAAAGCGGCATCTATTTTAAGCGGATGTTCAGCAATGAGTAAGCGATGCGTGAATCCAAGCCGCGACCGGAAGCAGCCCCTATTTGTATCGTCGTGCCGCAACGATAGTGTACACCGCACGTTAATGTTAGAGGTGTACGCTTGCCCCGGTGCTCCTGAGCGTGATTTTATCGCCGCGGTTTCCTCGACCGTATTAAACATTAACATTTTCGATCTGTAAAGATATCTCGTCGTTAAATGACGTTTGCGATGGGCCGTGTTCCTTTAACATATTATCGATCTGTTACGAAAATATAAGGTTGTATAGAAACTTTTACTGTGAGGTTCTTTTTATTTCTTAATACATTTACTTTAATATGGTACATATGGTACATTTTTTATTGGACTTTTATGTTTCATTCGTACACTTATTTTATTTATATATATACTTTGTATAACTGGACATTTAGTTTCTATATTTACTTCATATATTGGTTTTAATTCTTCTAATAATTTCTAGAGGAAACTTGTACTGTAAGACATAGAGACATGTCTTCCATTTTGAAATGATTAATTGTAGGTAGAAAAATTTATTGATGTAATTGTTTGGTTAATCTGTACAAGGCTTTGTGAAGTGTTCTTATGCAGTATTTTAGTTGAATAATAATAATTGATATCATTATTGAAATTATTCTGTGACATTCAATTTGATGTTTCCTTTATTGCTGCTGCACAAACTTGCATAATATTTTTCCCTTGTAAGATATATTATTAAATTGTATTGTTTAGATGTCCCATTTAATTATACTTCACTAATTTATGTCTATTTTAAGAATTTTTATAGAATATTTCATTGCTATTGTAACATCGAGAACATTGTTTTCTTGTCTTCACAAATAAAAGAATAAATCGGTTACGTTCTTATAAAATGACTAATTACAATGTTATTAAAAAATGATAATCAAACATGCTTAATAATTAGCCACAATATATATAAGCAAACGCAACTACTTATTTTTATATTCACTTAAATTCTACACCGAAGAGTATTTCAAAAAAGGCACGCTACTCTCTAAGTCCTCAAAATGGCGGCAAGCGAACATATCCCGTCAACATAACTAAACCTCGATATTTCTAGTGCATGAGACGGTCGATCGACGAATATCGAATATCGAAAAAATCCTACGTCAACGAAGTACACCCCCCGTATGATTAATCGTTTACACGAAACGTCCGATCGTTTCGCAACAACACACGCGCGAACGTGCAATCGCCTAGCGTTCGCGTTATTGCTTCTGACGCGGTTGTAACCGCAGAATTTATACGAAGCTTCCTATATGCAAATGGATGACCGCGTACGAAGCTTCGAGCTTTTAATCGCGAACGGCCAAGCTTAACCGGCCAGCGAATTCGTCGACGCGTTCGACATTGAAACCGTTTTCGTGTAATGCCCGAGAGTCGGCGTCCTACATTCGTTCGATGCGATCTTCGATCATTTTCGAGGGAAATTCTATTTTTTATTCTCCATTTGATACATTTGTAATTGTTATTGCAGCAAATTATGGGTTGATATTTAGGATTGATATTTAGGATTTGGAGGTTAGGGTTGATTAGGGGTTGATTAGTAACGAAGCATTAGGCTTGTGTTTAGAAATTGGTGAATTTGGGACAATGAAAGGTATTTTGGTAGCATCTATACTTGTACATTTAGGTGATACAGTCTTTAAATTCTTGAAATTCTCTTCCATTTCTTAATTCTTCTATTCTATAATTGCTAAGTTCTCAGATTCTTCAACCATCCCTGAATTTACTTCCTCAAATTCTCAACCCAGATTTTAAGATTCCATAAATCATCTAATACCCCATTAGCTGTCCCACATTCCAAGAAAAATCACATACTTGAGTAAACGAAAAAGTTAACGTCACGTTCATTAAATAAGGCGCCCTCTGCACATTCATAATTATCCGCGAAATCAACACGATTTATTTAAACCAACCACCGTACCCAACAAATAATCTACACAATTAATCGCTATCTGTATGGATCGCGGCACGAACTTGAATTTCTTTTGTACCGATGAACACCGGTCAGAAACAGAGCGTCGCGAATTTCTTCGAAGAAAGAACGAGTTATCGCGTCGTAAACGCCACGAATACCGTTTCGTGAAACGTTTCACCACGCAAAGGCCTGAATACGGTTTCAGTCGTGTATCGTGGCTGGATCCTTACATGCAAAATCCGTAACGGCGATCAATGGAGTGGCGGTGCGCCACGAAGAGATCGGGAAGGTTGATGGTTAGAATAGGCGGCGAAGCTTGGCCACGGCATTCAACGAGGCTAACTCTATCCCGGCAAATTACATTTCCATCTCCGTACGTGATAGGTGCAGCAAACATGCCCGTCAACGTCCGACCGAGTTTCTACCTGATTAGTTACAACCGACAAGGATTATATTTCCAAAGCAATTAATTAACCAACTTTCACGTGCCTCGCGCATGATAGTCGAACGTGTCACCGTATCGACAATATTGACCGTCGACGACCGGGAAGCACGGAGGAAGGCGGTCAAACGACCACCAACGAGAAAATGAAATTTTTTCCCCCTCGTACGGCGACCTACACCAGTTATTAGGCGTGTGCTTTTTGCGGCTCCAAAAAAGGATTAAGTAATAACCGGGATACGAATTGTGTTATCGATCATTGCAATTTTTATTCTCAAAATTAACATTTCTGATTTCAATTTTTTTCTCGTTTTCCTGGTTTAATTTTCCTCGTCAGTCGATTATTACATTTGTAATAATGTTGATCATTAAATCTTTAATAATCAACTAATAAACCCCTCAAGTTAATAAACCGCTTAAACCCATCACTAGATTTCTTAAAAGTGAAAGGTGGATCCCTGACGCTGTCTGACCAATAACAGGTTACTCTACTCGCAGCTACCTTTCGGTAGAAATTGGAGTATTGAAAATTTTGTAAGCGTTACATTCGATGAAGTTAAATTAAAAGGTGCGGACGTCTGAGACCCGTCAACCTTTCCCGCGTTTCAGTGCCGTCAGCTCCTCGCCGTTGAAACAACGAACTTTCGAGTTTCAGAGGGTTACAACGAGTGAAATTTCCACGCCACGTTTGCGCGAATTTCCTGCAAAATTTATGCGACAAATGGCGATGGCGTTGACGTAATGCAACATTAACTTCACTCCGATCGATAATTTTCACCTTTCACCGTGGGGCCGTCGCTTATCGGCGAGTTTATTCGCTCTTCGTTGGAATATCAACATTTTAGCAGGACAAATATTTCGCGGGGCAAATAAATAAACGACAGAACGAATGCGTTTGTTCCCGATGAACCTGCGCCGAAATAACACCGAACTCCTGCGACCTGTCCGCTCCCGTTGCCCGACGAAATATTTCACGATAAACCAGTCAGAATAAACTGGATATCATTTCATTTCACAGGGGCGAACGCGCAAACGTTTTATCCCGTTTGTCGCGCGTTAATTACGATACATCGCTAAGGACCCTGTTCGATACGTTGTTGCACTCTCGAACATGACGAGACTGTCACGTCCTTGCACAGGACGTTTATGTCGTGACTGGTACCACAACAGTTAGCTACTTCAAGGTCTAACCTACTTCGTGTCGTTTTATTACACTACTCGGTTTTATATTCTTTTGGGTTTAATTTGGAGTTTGGGTATTTCTTTACTTCTTCATGGTCTTCATCCTTACTTCTTCAAAAATTAGATAATTAATTTTTGGGGTTATTTGTGTATGTAATTTGAGTGCAAGGTGCAGAGACATCGTTTGAATATCTTCTTCGTTTCAGATCAATTAACTTGAGGGTTTAGTATGTGTAATTTGAATACAATGTGCCATCATTTGAATCTTTCTTCAAGTTTTAAAATTAATTTACATTTCTGTCTGACCTAAAGGATTTTTATATGTAGGGAATATAATATGCAGAGACATTCTGTGGATATTTTTACCTCTACCTAAATTAAATCGTCCTTCAGACTTCTTAATTTAGTCGATTATCTTCGTACCTAATCTAGGTGTAATATGCAGAATCATTCTTAGGATATCTTTACTCCTCCAAGGTCTATCAGATTCCCTGATTAATTCTCGTACTCATTCTTACATCCACTTGGAACATTCCCTGGATGCCCTTGTTTCTTCATCTATCTCATTCATCGTGTTAATTAACCTTCACATTCTCATTTTCTGTAGGTGTCCTGTGCACATTCTTTAGATACTTTCAAATACCACAACTTCAGCTTCTAATGTAATGTGCAAATTTAGTTTCATAGTGGATCTTGAAGGACGGTATTGAAGTATATTTTCAGAAGAAGTTATTCTTGGAACCATCATTTAATAAAATTGAAAAACAAGCCAAGACAATACACCCCCAAATGATAAACTCCTTAAATCATCATCTTAAAGTTAGACTGAATGGAACACAACGCACATCCTGAAGATACCTCAGGTTCCAGGGATAGAAACAAGACAATTTCCTCGCGAGAAATTCAAAGGTAAATTGGTACCACCCGTGGCTCCAAATTACACGCAACGAAAATAAGAAAAGATTTTCCACTCACCCAATCAGGTAACTCGCCCAAGGACAGCCCCAGGTCGGTTGTTATCCTCGACGATGGCGTCTCTTTGCACATCCGCTCGCCTCAGGATCGTTCTCCAAGCACGGATCGAAGCAACGTCGGTCGAAGCAACGTCCTCCGTGTCTCCAAGGTGTTCTTCATCCCCGTTTTTTCACTGAGCCTCTTCGGTACTAGTCCCAAGGAACTCGCGCGTTGTCACACGTGATCGATTTTTCTTTACGCCGATCAATTCTATCTCGCGCGTATTTTGTTGGAAAACCGTCGAAGGCACGTTCGCGAACGTAAGCACAGTAAGGGTGCGCGTGAATGACGAACGTACGTCGACGGGGTGAATCCGTGGACGAAAACAAAAACGGAACGGAGGAAACGACGTTACGCACGCGGTGGCCAGTCGCAGACTGAACTCACGATCCGCGAGTAGCATCGATTTCGATGGAGGGGGGAGAAAAGCACTATGGGCCGAGACGCAAGGGTGGGGGGTGAGGGTGCGGTGGGGCGAAAGCAACGAGAGCGGATGAGGCACAACGAGAGGAGCAGTCAAACTATAACGCGAATCTAAGGGTACGTTTTCGTGTCACACTAAAAATCACTGACTTTTACCGGTGTCACGCTCCGACACCTTTCAAAGTTCTGACGTATTTCAAGGACTTTTTGATTTCAAGGACAACTTTGATATTGTGATGATTGGACTCTTTTGATAGGTACATCATGGTTATACATTTGTGATACTTCGTGATTGTATATTTCTGATGTTCTGAGATGATCATACACTGCTGACATTCCAACAATGATCATACACTTTTGATATTCCACAATGATTATACACTTTTGGTATTCCACAATGATTATACACTTCTGATGTTCCACTATGTGGAATGTATACACTTATACATTTGTGGCACCCTTCTGATGATCATACATTTATGATACTCCTAATTATACACTTCTTATGTTCTAATGATGATTATACGCTTCTGCTGTCCCAATGGTGGCTATACACTTCTGATACCTCAACGATGATTATACACTTGTGATACCTCAAGGTTGATTATACATTTGTGATGTTTCTTTGATGATTGTACATTTGTGGTACTCTGACGATTATACACTTGATATCCTAATGATGATTATACACTTCTGGTACCCCAACGATGATTATACACTTATGGTAATAGATTGATGATTATGGACTTGTGATAGTCTGTTGTTGAATTAGTGAATATTGAAAGTTTGCTGTCATAAAAATGTAGATACTGAAGTACCTATGACAAGTACCTTATAAAGAGCCTATAGAAGTTTCTGTAGAAAGTACCTATGAAAAGTACCTAACAAAGTACCTATACAAAGCACCTATAAAGATATCTACAAAAGTACCTATAAGTACCTATAAGTGCTTATAAGAATACCTGCAAAAGTACTTATCAAACGTGTCTATCAAAAGTACCAGGAAAAGTACCCATCAAAGGTGTCTATCAAACGTACCTTTAAAGTACCTATAAAAGTGCCTGTAGAAGAGTGTCTACAAAACTACCTACAAAGTGGCTATAAAAGTACCTATGAAGATTACCCATAAAGTGGCTATAAAAGTATCTATGAAGAGTACCCATAAAGTGGCTATAAAAGTACCTATGAAAAGTACCTAAATAAGAGTGCCTACAAACGTACCTACGAAGTACCTCTAAAACTTCCTACCAAACGTGTCCATAGAAAGTACCTATAAATCTACCTATACAAAGTACCTATAACAACACAAAAATACCCTAAAACTACCCCAAAATTGTCAACTAGATCAGCGAACGACCTACATAGCCTGAAGAAGCCTATCAAAACATAGAATATTAAAATCAGATGTCAACCTAGACAGGAATCGTGTTTTCCATTACAAAATATGGATTTAAATACCTCCGTTGAATAGTGTTTGACAGAGGAGATGCAGATTGGTCGAGGTACAGCATGGATAACGTTGAATGGTACGCTAATGCTAGGGTTCGTGAACTGCGATTGTGGATCGACGCACGTCGCCGACGATAATCGTCGATCAACGACGGATTCAACGTCACGCGTGGTCGACAAAGGCAAACAGTGGTTGTCCGTGATTCGTCTATGCGTTTGCTAACGTTATTACACCGTCCCAGAAATCGCAATTGTCGTCAAACCGTCTTCCTTTCGTTGATTTATGACTTGGCTCTAAATCTTGGCTTATCATTTACATAATCATTTTCGTCGATATAGCGTTTCAGTGATTCAGTTATTATTTTGCTATCATGTCAGAAACGTGAACATGATTCACTAGTACATAACTGTGAATTGTAATTTGAATCAGTAAACTGGATAAAAAAACAATATAATCTAAAACTAAATTGTTTTTCTAAAAAAAAACAAATGATCCATGACAAACAGGTTTTGGATAGAAGGCCTGTAACGAAGCAATTAAATAATTTTCGATAAAATCACCGCGTAACAACCGTAATCTAAAACAATTTGTAATCGAACACAGCAACAACGTACACGAAGTTACGTGCACACAATTGATAGAATCAATGGAAGTGTTTCCATCGAGCTTCGTTTTTAACTCCGAATGAAGGGGTACACTTGGTCGATCGTTATTTTCGAATATCGCGCTGAACAGAGAAGAATTTTGTCGACGAACTGGACGGTTCAATTAGACCAGTTGACCGGCAAACGAGGGATCCAGATTTCGAGATCCGATCCCGCAACACGATCGACCGATCCAATTTCCCTTTACAAATTAAATCACGTTTCCCGTGACCTATCCCACGTGCCTTTATGGTTCGTCGTTCTATGCAATTTCTAACAATCACTCATCGTGGTCGAAACGATGCGAATAAACAAATGGACGTCGAATGGAATCGCGTGACGATCCCTGGAAGTGTCTCTGACGAGTTGGCCAAATAACCGGAATCCCTATGGTGAACAAAATTGACGGTTCTATGGGGTCAAAATTGTTCACTGTTTGCCTCGTATCACGTATCGCAAATAGAATAGTAGATTGGATTAATATGTTCTCTTTCAGAATTTTGTTTTGAACGTGATCATTTTAGTGAAGGTCTTGATATAATTCATTAGGATTCATACGGTTTATTTATGAGAGTTATATTGACTTGGGACGGTAAATATAATTATGGTTAATTTAAATTAAGAAATTCAATCATTTCATTGGTCTCGTTTCAGTAAGCGCAATTTTAAAGTTTGAGTGATTTCAGTAATTTGTGAATTTAGAAAATTTAAGAACTTGCAAATTTGAAACATTGATGAATTGATGAATTGATGAATTGATGAATTGATGAATTGATGAATTGATGAATTGATGAATTGATGAATTGATGAATTGATGAATTGATGAATTGACGAATTAATGAATTGATGAATGATGACTTGATGAACTGGTGAATTGCTGAATTTTTAAACGGATAAATTAGTAAATAGGCAAATCGATAAATAGTTAAAATGGAAAATTAATAAATTGCTCAATCGACTCTTTGATGAATTCATAAATCTGTAAATGAAAAAATTCATGAATTAATGTACTTGTAAACACATGAATTAATGAATGAATCTCTCTATTGGTACTCTTCAATCTATGAATTGATAAATTTATCACTCCATGAACTACTACCGTCAGACCTTGATGAAACCTTGAACCGTTACCCAGATCGATCAACGACATCAAAAGATTAATAACCTTGACTTCACAAGATCACTACTGAATGAATATACGAACCAACACGTTCAGAAAGCTATCCAGAAGATTGAAAATTGAAAATAGATGTTGAAAACACATCTCCACTACCGTTACATCCGAAGTCGTTTCCAATGAAGCACGAACCATCAAGTTTCATGTAAGTACTTCGAAGGGCTTCTATATTTGATACATAGGATCTGGGTTACGAGCTGTGCATAAATTCGTTAAGGGAACCCGTGGGAATACGATACGGCGAAGTTGGGATTTTCGTAAAAAGGGCTGGCACACTCGGCCGGTTCCAATTAAGCTTACGGGCTTACCCGTTTCTAGACAAATATTAGGCGCCGTCCGAGCGTCCCGACGCCCCACGTTACCAACGGCACGCCATATTAAATATTCGCCGTATAACGCCCAGGATGTATACCTCGTTAAGCACGCCGAAACTGCTGGACCTCTCTAACGACGACGTTCGCTGCATTCTTCTCCTGTTTTGTCCTTTTACCGAATCAAGTCAAAATTCTGTACAGTCAACTTCGGACTCTATGAATATCCTCCGTTTTCTCTATTGGGATAGCTTCGTGTGTTAAATGTATGCTCTTCGACCCATGCGTTTGCTTTGTTAATTTTGAGGTATTGTATTAATATAAAATCACAATTAGCGTAAGTCGCTGAAATTGAGGGTAGCTGGCGTGATTCTGAATAAGATTTCTCTTTGCAGAAATGGGGTGTGAAGCTTCGTTTCTGAATTATTAAGGAAAAACACGGACCAATCAGAGCGCGAGATTATTACGCGTTGGATTACTGCGCGTCGAATATCCACGCGTTGGATTACTACGCGTTGGATATCTACATGCTGGATTACTACGCATTAGATTCCTACGCTTAGAATTACCACGCGTTGCATTATTACGCGTTGGATTACTACGCGTAGAATATGCACGCGCTAGATTACTACGCGTTGGATATCCACACGCTGTATTAGTACGCATTGGATTACTACGCATTGAATTACTACGCGTAGGATTACCACGCATTGCATTACTACGCATTGAATTACCACGCGTTGCATTACTACGCATCGAATTACCACGCGTTGGACTACTATGCGTCGAATATCCACGCGTTGGATTACTACGCGTTGGATATCCACATGCTGGATTACTACGCGTTAGATTACCACGCATTAGATTCCTACGCTTAGAATTACCACGCGTTGCATTATTACGCGTTGGATTAATACTCGTAGAATATGCACGCGCTAGATTACTACGCGTTGGATATCCACACGCTGTACTAGTACGCGTTGGATTACTACGCGTAGGATTACTACGCGTAGAATTACCACGCGTTGCATTACCACACGTTGCATTACTACGCGTTGGATTATCACGCGTTGGATAACTACGCGTTATCCGAAGCTGCCGCTCTCGCGTCTGCGCATGCGCAATCTCGCGCTCTGATTGGTCCGGTGTTTTTCCTTAATAATTCAGAAACGAAGCTTCGTACCTCATTTTTGCAATGGGAAATCTTATTCAGAATCACGTCAGTTACTCCCCATTTCAGGGACAATGGATGACACCGCAATAGTCAAACACCCTGTATATTATTACATATTATGTAAAATACATATTAGTCATATTAAGTCACTACATGATATTAGGTTAGGTTACATTTTTAAACCTCTATAATTTGACATAAGATTTGACAAGATTCGACATAAGATTTGAGTCACTAAAACTTGAGAATTATAAAAAATTTGAGAATAAACTCCAGAACAGAAATGAGGAAGTTCACATCATCATCCAAACTGCGGAGTGTAAACGCAGTTCGCCCGTAATTTTAATGAAATAAACTTCTACAAATAGAACCCGATCCCCAGAGATCTTAACCAGTTTCCAAGAATCGCCCGGACAAAGTCTTACGTTTCCGAACGTAATTAGCCGATGACGGACAAAGGAGTATCGTAAATGAGAGTCGCCCGGGCGATCGATTATCATTTCAAGATCGTTTTCTGGGCGCAAGCGTTCGTGGATTAAAAGCTAAACACCGTCCATTATTTCAAGTAGAGGCTCTTTCTCGTTCGACCACGTTGTTTCCTGGCGCCTTTTGTTCGAACGGCGTCGATGTCCTGTGAATACAAAGGACCCCAGAGGAAAGTTCTACGGCCGAACTGTCAACTTCATCGTCTCAGGACTATCGCGTTCCCGATATTCCGGGGTTATCCTCCGACACAACCGCGACTTAATTATTTCTGCAGATAGCGAATTAGAGCGTTGGTCAGGATAGCTGGTTGAAAGTCAGACACGACGATGAATCGTCGATGAACACGCGATACACCTGCACGGAAACGAAGATTGCCTTGGGAATCCGTGAACGTGAAATCCGACTCGTTACGATTCTACGACTTTATACACGGGACTAATTCAATCTCTCATCAATTACCGTCCATATATTACTGTTCATATGTGTATAAAATGATGTATGTGAAATTGAATGTGGATAACAGTGTAATTTGGGGTAATTATGTTGTGAACCATATGTGTGCATATGTGAACTATATGTTTTGTTAAAGATTTAGGGATATAGGGATATACATTGACATACAGAGATATACATTGATGTAGAATTTAAGGATGTGAGGATGCAAGGATGTGCACATATGTGGACATATGTATGAATGTAGACATATGTGAAGATAGGAATGTTGGAATATACGTATGTAGGGATATAAGGGTAGATAAATATAAGAACATAAGAAGGTAGAAGCTATGAGAATATAGAGATCTAAGGATGTAGGAATTTGACGATGTTGGAATGTGTGAATAGAACGATATTTAACCACATATGGAGATGTGAAGATCTGAGGATGTAGGAACCTGCAAATATAACAACAAAATATAATATTTCATAAGAAAATTTCCACACAAAAATGTACACCCTTACCAAGATTAAACAGCTTAAAATTTCCCCTCCCAAAAATGAGAATAATTTTCCCAGAAATAAAATACCGAAGCAATTGTATAGCGATTTAGCAGATTTCATTGTACAGATCTAACGGTATTTAAAAATTAACAGCATAAATTTGCACGTAACGGGACAGAATTAATTATTTCGTATTTGAGATCCGTTACACGTTTATTAGCAAGGATTAAATATGCCGCGGTCGACATCTATCGTACGGTTGTTGGTACATCTGTGTTGTACGATATATCATGCGAATGGCTCTCGAATGGAACAAAACTGAATATCTCCAAGCGAGGGTGAAGATAATATTTTCATAAAAGTATTATTCATTAGCGAGGTGGTTATTACGGTTCGTAATCAACGGGGATTGTTAATGCAAAATGATCTGGAAATATAGTGAAACGCAAATGGCGCCATGGCGCACTCTCGTCTTAATTATAATTATGGAAAACAACAATATTTACGATGCACGGGAAAATGCATATTAATTATGGCATTTTATTTCTGAATTGAAAATCGTACTTTTCCTGTACAAAAATAATCCTATTAATTCGTAATTATCATACCTTTAATGATCTTTTAACGTCTACCTTTATTGAAATGCAATAAAAATTTTAATAAAATTTTATTGTGCGATGTAATAATAATTGTAGAACATAATGGTAACAACAAAAATTTAATAATAACACATAAAATTTCATATATAACTTAACATAACAATAATAATAATAAATATGCAAAAAAAATAATAAACATAATAATGATAATAATAAACGTATAATAAAAAATAATAAACATAATAATTATTATAATAAACGTATAATAAAAAATGATAAACATAATAATGATAATAATAAACATATAATAAAAAATGATAAACATAATAATTATTATAATAAGCATACTATAAAAAATGATAAACATAATAATTATAATAACAAACATAATAAAAAATAGTAAGCATAATAATAATAATAAACATATAATAAAAAATAATAAGCATAATAATAATAATAATAAACATATAATAAAAAATAATAAACACAATAATTATGATAATTAACATATAATAAAAAATGATAAAAATAATAAGCATAATAATTATTATAATAAACATATAATAAAAAATAACAAATATAATAATAATAATATATAACATACACAATACAATCTAAAAAATTATATATTTGTTATACCACAAAATAATACTACAGAAAGTAGCACAAAACAGTAGATCCATAAGTAATAATTTTTTCCTAAAATTAAACCAAAAAATTTTCTAAATAATGCAAAATTCTATAATAGAGTCTACTGTTGCTCCAGTATATAACTACATATGAAGACACGTAAATACAGTGTCTATAGTATAAAAACAGAAACTATTAATAAAGTTAATTGCAGAGATCGTTTCCAGGTATTGATCAAGCCGTCGTCTATGATCACACACGTAACAGCATGCTTCTACGATCAATTACTATACCAGGCACAATAGGCCTGGTCTTCTCTATCTTCGCTACATTACCAGAGAACACTATACCGGCTCATTAAGGAAGCCATGCGTCATTAAGTCATAACCTAGTAACAAGCATAGTGTCGGAAAATGCGCACACATATGCACAGTATTTATAACTGACATAATTTTCTACAACCAGAAAGGAACAACACGATAAACCGATGGAGAACTTTCCTCACAATATACAATTTCAAATACGGTAAGTTTAAAAGGATGGTACCGTGCAACTGAATTATGGCAACCCTCAATTTTAAACGTTTGCTACTTTCGCAACTAAAGATTGAGGTTATGGTAACTTCGTTAAGTATACGTTCTGCGTCCCATCGTTTTGTATCGTTGAAAGTTGCTAATGACACGGAGTGAGCTTGTGTCTGAACACCGAGACGGTAATTTCATTCATTTGTTTCGAAAATAGATTTCACATCGACATACCTCGATTTAGGTAAAATAAGTTCTTGAAAAATTTTAGAAGTTGCAAAGTTAAGTACTTCTGCCTTATTAAAAATTGAGATCACCAAATACCTAAATTCCTAAATTACCAACCCCTAAATGTCTCCACTCCGCAAATATTCCGATCCCAAAATGGCAATAACCGCAAGTTGCCAAATTATCAAACCATTCGAAATTCACACTGGGTCCCATTATCAGTTGAACATCGTCGATAAATATTAAGTAGCCGGAAATATTGACAATATCCAATCGTCCTCGAGCCCATAAAAGTCCTCGATTGTCGATAAAACGTCGGTATCTTATAAATAGAAATTGGCTGTTTCGAATAGAAGTTTCTTACAGCCGTTACCATTATGGAACGGATACGGCAATATTCGTGATTAGTGTGTAAAGCGTAAATACATTTATTCCGGGTCTCTTTTCCGAAGCAAACAGTAAATGAAGCGTTGTTAAGGTTGAAGTGTTTCCAAGAGGCAGCAGACACCATGACCAATGACCGCGCTTAACTTTGAATAATGAAGAGACGCTTGCTTACCTACACAAGTCTCGTCTTACAAGCGACGCTATGTCAGTCGCTACATCTGCTCCTTCAGATGGAAAGCGTTTGAAATCCCGGATAAAGGAATGGTTGTTTGTAGTTTAAAGTATCTTGCGTTGTTTTAGACTGCAACGAATGAATTTGTTTCGGCAAATGTTTAGGTGCCAACTACGGATTTGGCTAAATGTATTCGGGTATAGAGATATCAACATATCTAAATATTAGGGTAGTTAGGTTTTTAGGTACTGAGGGGTTCAGGGATTTAGGTTTTCAGGTGTTCAGTTTTTAGATTAAATATTTAGGAATTCGAATATTTTGCATTTTGGAGTTTGAGAATCTAGGTATTGTGAAATTTGAGATTCTGGAATTTGGGAATTTGGAAATTTGTATATTTGTGAATTCGAAAACTCGACAATATTTCAATTTTTCAATTTTTCAATTTTTCGATTTTTCAATTTTTCAAATTTTTCAAATTTTTCAAATTTTTCAATTTTTCAAATTTTTCAACTTTTCAAATTTTTCAATTTTTCAAGTTTCCAATTCTTCAATTCTTCAATTCTTCAATTCTTCAATTCTTCAATTATTTTAATTACTTCAATTACTTCAATAATTTCAATTATTTGAATTATTTCAATAATTTCAATTATTTGAATTATTTCAATTTTTTTCAATTTTTTTCAATTATTTCAGTTCTTCCAATTATTTCATTTATTTCAATTTTTCTTGCTGCTAATTCTTTAATCCTCTAATACTTCATGTCTTGATTTTTTTAATTCCTTCATGCTTTCATGTCTTCATTTTTTTAATTCTTTAATTTATCCATCCATTCATAAGTTGAACCATCTACTCATGTATTCATTCATTCCTCTATTCTTCAATTTGTCAACTCTTCAATTGTTCAGTAAATTTGCAAACTTTATTACATTCAATAAATTTGCAATTTACATTAAGAACAACATGAGAAAATGATACAAAATAATGGACAAATAAGATGATAAATCAAGTTGGTACAAACCGATGCCAAAGTAAATGATATAAAACGCTGAATAAAGAAAATGATACAATACGATGAACAAAGAAATTGATAAAATACAATCAACAGAGAAGATGATACAAAACGATGAACAAAGAAAATGATAAAGAACAATTAAAAAAGAAGAAGATACAAAACGATGAAGAAAGAAAATGATAAAAAACAATCACCAAAGAAGATTATACAAATAAAATGATAGAAAACAACGAATAAAACAGATGAAACAAAATGATGTAGTATAGACGTTCGCAAGAAGACGAATACAGCAATAACAGAGAGAGACAGGAAGACAAAGATGGAGGAAGATGAAGATGAACCGGCGACTAAGGGTAACGCTTAGGTGTTGGTGCACGAACGATGGACCGATGGTCGCACCATGTGCTAACTTAACTGAAGGGATTACGGGCTTAGTTAATGGATGCCCCCCGTACGTTTCATGGGTAACCACTGTGTTACCCCTGTTCTGCTACTACACCACCCCTTGAGCGCTCGATGGATTTCCAAAATCTTTCGTAATAAATGCCGGGTTATATGACCGAACGGGTCACCGAGATATTCCTCCATGGCTCTTAGACCATTTGCGGCCTTTTGGGATTACGCCGCTTAGTTAACACTGGATCTCTATTAACTCTTAGCGGTTAGACGTTACCCTTCGTGTCCCATCTTTTCCGCTGACCACCAGGGGCTGCTTAACCTTCCTACGACAAGGCCCGGTCAATTATGACCCTCTGGATACTTCTCTTGTACAATCGGTATTATTTTTTGACAGATTTTTATATTAGTTTTTTTTGCTTAATATATTTGGAATTTTTCACGTATGTGGAATTTTTCACATATGTGGAATTTTTCAAATATTCGGAATTTTTCACATATGTGGAATTTTTCAAATATTCGGAATTTTTCACATGTGTGGAATTTTTCGCATATGTGGAATTTTTCACATGTGTGGAATTTTTCATATATGTGGAATTTTTCACATATGTAGAATTTTTCATATATGCGGAATTTTTCACATATGTGGAATTTTTTGAATATAATTGTATTGAACTTTTTGAGTAGCGTGGTGTATTTTTTTTGTTACATAGTATTTTATGTACTTTTTGAAGTAAATGGTGTTTAATATAATTTTGATTAAGTATACATATATAGAATTTTATATAATTTTTTATATTGACTTATAATTATTGTAAGAGTACAAATTTTATTAAGAAATACCCAGTTAAATTTTCATCAAAGTATGTAGTCATTTTTAAATAAATTTTTCTCAAATTTTAACGAGACCTTTAAATTTATTAACGCAAATTTGGTAAACGAAGAAGTTACGCGGTCAAAACCATGTTTTTATAAACTAAAGAATGTAATACCGATTTCGCATAAAAACATGGCACGGAGAACCGCTTTTATTAAAAACATATTCTACAAATCTCAGAAAGCATGAGATTTATAAGCAAGCACTTTGAAGTAGTCGATGTTCCCTGATGAATAGAATGCATTTACTTTGAAATATTAAGGTAATCTCGGAAACGAAGACGATGCTTAAGATTCTATGCTACAGTGGCTCTTAATGAGGTGATCTTACTGAAATAACCTAAATGAATTACTAGGTTCCAGTTTTCTTCCATGCAAGCACTATGTCTATTCATTTTGCTAATTACGAACCAAAGTCTGCTCGCGTATAAACTTATACCGACGTGTACCGCATCGACAAAATCCTTCGCATTTAATAAATGTTTTCACGTTCCTTGTTCAAGAAAGAAAACTTGGAGGATGAAAATTTGTCTGTGTATGAAATTCAAGAAAATTTACATCGAAATATTTGTATTTATGAATTTGTATTTATGATATTTTTTATGTAGTCTCGATATATGGCCCTTTTATGTGATTGCAAAAATTGACTGTTTTTATTTTATATTCTATTGTTCAGTAAATTTAGAAAATAGCACATTAACAGAATTAAGTGTTCGACAATTAAATTCCAAAATAAACGCAAACAATTAACCATCTCTTAAATTGAACTCAAACTTATCATAAGACTTTATAATATCACTCATAATTGTCACCAAAAAAAAAAATAAAGTACCTCCTCAACCAAATAAAAATTTCAAAAATTGTAAAAATGACAAAAATAAGAAAAAATAGTGTGAAAGTAATAAAAACTAATATGTTACCACTACTAAAACCGTAACCAATACGAAAACAGTCCACAGGTATAAAAATCAGTAGCAATTTAGCCGAAGATCCCCCACAGCTCCTAAATCTCAGCTCTAAGACCGTAAAAATAATTTCTCGCCATAGAAAAAGGTAAAAAGAAGTTCGTTTATCTGTTCATCTTGAAACGCGAGCGACGGAAGGAACAACGTAACTCTCTACGTTAGATCTCGAGCGAGCGATAGCGTTGGTAGTTCCGGAAGTCCGCCGAAGAGGTTGAGGATCGGACGGAAGTGGTTAAATCGCCCGGACGACGGGTTCGTATGAAGTCGCGAACATCGGCTAGGTAAAAAGTCGCAGTGGCTCGCTCGACTTACCAATATCTTCGTTCGAATTTGTGCTTGCCTTGAGCCTCTTCTTCTTCGCCGTCCTCACAGATATCACGGCAACTTTTCAACGAGTATACACTACGTTTTATCGGCGTCTTCCGTTAGACATGTATAAAATATTTTGCAAATTTTTGACGATGGTTCTAAACTTTTATGGGGCGTTTGCTACATTTTTGCTTGGTTTAATTTATAATTTTTGGACTTTTCTAATTAGTGTTTTTTCATATTTTTGGCGAAAAATGGTTTTTGCTTTCATTTTTATTCTGAAATAAAAAATAGAAAATTTTCCCAAATATGAATTCATTTCAAATTTTTCTAAACTCGAATTTCAAAAAATTGAATATATTAAAAATTTTTCTAAACTTAAATTTCAAAAAGTGTCAACATATTTAAATTTGTCAATTTGCTGCTATTTAAAATTCTGTATTTTACTAGCACGTTAGAAAACATCGATATTTCTAAATCTGAGTCATTAATTAGTAGAAATTACATCCTTTGGGGTTCATTAGAAGGTAATGCAATTAATCGAGCATGGATCTCGCATTACAGCGTGTAATCTCGTACGATCTTAAAAGTGGAAGTGCATTTGAACGCTAATGAATTCCAGTTCCGTCTTTTAGCCATGCATCACGGATCTTAACGTGAGTCCACGTAATTTCAACGAGCGTTCGCAAAGTAGTTGCACGGGAATCGCGTGCGGCCAGCGCACTTTCTAATTGTTTTAAACAGAAGGAAAGAAACAGGCCTGCACGTGGTTCTCGAGCGACATCTTAAACGGTAACAAAGTTTAAAAGACCATCGATCACGCGAGCGTGACAAACGAAACTCGACAATTTGCACCGTTCTCCAAACAACGTATCCGCTCTGGTTTCCGAACTTTGAGCACAGACGGGGGCGGACGGAGAGGGAAACAATTTTCGCCCCGAATTTGCCACCGGTTCACCGTTACCGTTTTTGTTTCCCGAATTTCTCTCCCGTTTCGAATTCTGATCAATTCCCAGTACGTACGAAAGCCGGCTCGCATACCAACCCGGGGAAAAATACGGAAAAAATCGAGCTGTGATTCCGAAACAACTTGTTTCTGTGCTTAATTTCAAATTTTCTTTATTTATTTTTTATTTAATACTGCGAAAATTACTACTTCAAATATTAGAAACTTAATTTATTTTATCATATTGTGTAGGATGTTAAGGGATGTTGATTTCTGTTTTGGAACTATAATTTCAATTTTAAGGTTGTTATTGTATGATACGTATAGGGTTTCACAATTAGGGTAGGTTCTTGAAATGGTAGCTGACGTGATTCTCAATCACGTAGTAATCCAACGCATAATAATGCAACGCGTGGTAATTCTAAGCGTAGGAATCTAATGCGTGGTAATCTAACGCGTAGTAATCCAGCATGTGGATATCCAACGCGTAGTAATCCAACGCGTGGATATTCGACGCGTAGTAGTCCAACGCGTGGTAATTCGATGTGTAATAATGCAACGCGTGGTAATTCGATGCGTAGTAATGCAATGCGTGGTAATTCTACGCGTAATAATCCAATGCGTAGTAATCCATCGCGTACTAATACAGCGTGCGGATATCCAACGCGTAGTAATCTAGCGCGTGCATATTCTACGCGTAGTAATCCAACGCGTAATAATGTAACGCGTGGTAATTCTAAGCGTAGGAATCTAATGCGTGGTAATCTAACGCGTAGTAATCCAGCATGTGGATATCCAACGCGTAGTAATCCAACGCGTGGATATTCGACGCGTAGTAGTCCAACGCGTGGTAATTCGATGTGTAATAATGCAACGCGTGGTAATTCGATGCGTAGTAATGCAATGCGTGGTAATTCTACGCGTAATAATCCAATGCGTAGTAATCCATCGCGTACTAATACAGCGTGCGGATATCCAACGCGTAGTAATCTAGCGCGTGCATATTCTACGCGTAGTAATCCAACGCGTAATAATGTAACGCGTGGTAATTCTAAGCGTAGGAATCTAATGCGTGGTAATCTAACGCGTAGTAATCCAGCATGTGGATATCCAACGCGTAGTAATCCAACGCGTGGATATTCGACGCGTAGTAGTCCAACGCGTGGTAATTCGATGTGTAATAATGCAACGCGTGGTAATTCGATGCGTAGTAATGCAATGCGTGGTAATTCTACGCGTAATAATCCAATGCGTAGTAATCCATCGCGTACTAATACAGCGTGCGGATATCCAACGCGTAGTAATCTAGCGCGTGCATATTCTACGCGTAGTAATCCAACGCGTAATAATGTAACGCGTGGTAATTCTAAGCGTAGGAATCTAATGCGTGGTAATCTAACGCGTAGTAATCCAGCATGTGGATATCCAACGCGTAGTAATCCAACGCGTGGATATTCGACGCGTAGTAGTCCAACGCGTGGTAATTCGATGTGTAATAATGCAACGCGTGGTAATTCGATGCGTAGTAATGCAATGCGTGGTAATTCTACGCGTAATAATCCAATGCGTAGTAATCCATCGCGTACTAATACAGCGTGCGGATATCCAACGCGTAGTAATCTAGCGCGTGCATATTCTACGCGTAGTAATCCAACGCGTAATAATGTAACGCGTGGTAATTCTAAGCGTAGGAATCTAATGCGTGGTAATCTAACGCGTAGTAATCCAGCATGTGGATATCCAACGCGTAGTAATCCAACGCGTGGATATTCGACGCGTAGTAGTCCAACGCGTGGTAATTCGATGTGTAATAATGCAACGCGTGGTAATTCGATGCGTAGTAATGCAATGCGTGGTAATTCTACGCGTAATAATCCAATGCGTAGTAATCCATCGCGTACTAATACAGCGTGTGGATATCCAACGCATAGTAATCTAGCGCGTGCATATTCTACGCGTAGTAATCCAACGCGTAATAATGTAACGTGTGGTAATTCTAAGCGTAGGAATCTAATGCGTGGTAATCTGACGCGTAGTAATCCAGCATGTGGATATCCAACGCGTAGTAATCCAACGCGTGGATATTCGACGCGTAGTAGTCCAACGCGTGGTAATTCGATGTGTAATAATGCAACGCGTGGTAATTCGATGCGTAGTAATGCAATGCGTGGTAATTCTACGCGTAATAATCTAATGCGTAGTAATCCATCGCGTACTAATACAGCGTGTGGATATCCAACGCGTAGTAATCTAGCGCGTGCATATTCTACGCGTAGTAATCCAACGCGTAATAATGCAACGCGTGGTAATTCTAAGCGTAGGAATCTAATGCGTGGTAATCTAACGCGTAGTAATCCAGCATGTGGATATTCAACGCGTAGTAATCCAACGCGTGGATATTCGACGCGTAGTAATCTAACGCGTAATAATCTCGCGCTCTGATTGGTCCACGTTTTTCCTTAATAATTCAGAAACGAGGCTTCGTACCTCATTTTTGAAAAGGGAAATCTTATTCAGAATAACGTTAGCTATATCTATGCATGTAAGTATAGATAGCTTACCTCTGAATTAATTTTAATAGAGATAAGTATTAATATGTATATTAATTTACGTCCTTCAACTACATTCACAATGAATTATATGCGCGTCTATTACACCTATACAGGTTAACTTATTTAAATAAAACAATCTTGATAAATTTATAACGACATAATTGCGCATTGTACTATAAACAAGGTAACTATAAACCACTATTATACTCATTTAACTTAAAGAGTTTTGAAAGACTTTAAAAGATTGAGATACGAGAAGAAGATAATAGCGAACGTGTCGATAAACGTCGTGAATTAATCAAACGTGTCGATACGTGAATAAATCGAGCGTGAAAGAATTTGCTCGAATCGATAGTTAAGGGTTGTTGGTAAAGCAAGAATTGAAATTTCTAGAGAGAAAAAAAATAATAATACTTGACATTTGCATAATTTTTTCCCTACTTTTGTACGGTCTGCCAGTGACGCTCTCACTAAATCGAGCAGATTGATCGTTCATTTGCATACTGAAACACGCAAGGATTTGTAAAATGAACTAATAAATCATGGCTACTGTGATCCGGAAAGTTATTAAATTATACTGCGCAGGTACAGGGACATGTACGACTGCACACATTTTTCAATATCAATTTTTATAATAGTCGGAGCTGGGTTAATTCTTCTATTCAGTTTAGCGATGCAAAAATAATGGAGGGAGTTTAAGGGAACTTTTTGCTGTTCTTTGAAGGATTTTAGAAATTATTTGGGGTAATTGGGTTGGAAATATTGAGTGTAGAGAATTTGGATGCTTATGAAATTGAAAAATAGAGGTTTTGAAAATTAGAATTTAAGAAATGAAAATTTGAAATAAATTGGAATTTGTGAAATTATGGGAGTTTTAGAAAGTTGGAAATTTACAAGCTTGGAAATGTAACAATTAGGAAATCTATCAATCTGAAAGTCTGGCAATTTGCAAAATTAGAAATTTGCAAATCGATCAAATTAGAAATGTAGAAATTCGAAAATCTACAAACTTAAAAGTCTAAAAGTTCAAAAATTAACAAACTTAAAAATCTATAACTTTTAAAATCCAGTAATTTAACCACCTCTCCAATCACAAACGCCCACAAGATCAATCCTCATAAAACCACCATAAAAAGCAAAATCATTTACAATCAGTGTTTACCAGAGGAGCCAAAAAAATTTATGATTGCGCATAAAGAGGCGTGCAGGTGAAATGAAATAAAACGAACGAGTATATGGACGAAACGAGATGAAGGGAAATATAAAACGAGTTGGAAATGGGAGTAGGAAGGGTTAGGTCTCGCGGTTAGGTGCAATTTCGTGGTCGGTCGTGCGTGTGTACTGTGTCACGGGCAACCAGGAGGAGAGGATGTAAAATGCGGAAGAATCGCTCGTTGGGAAAGCTGGATCGAAGAGAAACGAGGTCGGTGGGGGACAAAAAATTGAACCCATGGGATTTCATTGGTACTATCACGCAACCGTGGTCACTTCCTGTCCAGTTATTTGCTTCTATAACCACGAGTTGGTAACACCAAGAGATTTTGATCAAGGTATATCTGTTTGCTATATTTGTTAGCACTTTCGTTGGTTTTTTATTGTGATGTAGTCGTAAAATTAATAATTAAGTTTTTGTTTGTGGTTCTTGGAGATTTGGGGAAATTTAAAAATTTTGGATTTGGAGAGGTTTAATGTTAGGTGATTTATGAATTTGGGAATATGTGAAACTGAGAATGTAGGAAATTTTAGAATTTATGCATCAATAAAAATATTTTATCGTATCTCAACAAAAATAAATATTTATGAACAATCACAATTTCAGTAATAAACCAACGAATGGACTTAAAATAACCAATAAAATAAATATTATTATCGATCACTTCCAACCCCATTAAAATAAAGCCTCCCTTATAAATCTTGATTGCATCCTTCATACCAACCGCAAATATTTGACCAAGTGATTTCCACAAAACCGAGTATTTGCATAAACATCTAAATTCCATTAATAACGAAGCAATTATACGATCATTATTTACGAAATCGATCGAATTAAACGAAAACAAACTCTCGAGGAATTTCCAGCCTTTTTTCGCCGATGATTGAAATCGTGATTATCTCTCAGGAGTCTCTTCCGCGTTCGTGCATTTAGCAATGCGAACGGTACGAAAAAAGAGAGAGAGAAAAAAAAACGCTTGCACGTCAAAAGGTACGGCAATCAATACGCAAACGAACAGCGTTCTGTCACCAGGGACGCCGTTCATTCCCCCGCGACATCCTGACATCGTCGAAGTGGCGTCGCGTCGTTCGACAGCCGCTAAACATCAAAAGCCTCTCTTAAATAAATAATAAATGTCGATGCAACGTCGGTACGCTGACGTATCGTCGACGGGTGTGGTGTTCTTCAACTACCAGATCGATGATATTAACGCTACGAATGGAAAATGCATGCCGCGGCGAAACGACCGGTTATTTGGGTCAAACGCGGACGTTCAACGCGTAGATCGCGATAACATTAGTACTCGCTGAATAAGACCGATCGGAGGACGATAGAACCGCGAAATGAACCGCGAAACGTTTTAAGAGGCGCATTGTTTCTTGATGATTTTTCGACTTGTGTGCTGGAAGGATTAGACTCTGTTCTGATGGGAAGGGTAGTTCTTGTTTAGAGGGATGGTTCAGAGGATTCTTGGAGGTTATTTACAGGTATAACCTAGATATAATTTAGAGGTGATATGCAGGGTATTTCACAATTAGTATAGGTCCTTGAAATGAGAGGTAGTTGACGCGATTCTTAATAAAATTTCCCTTTGCAGAAATGGGATTTGAAGCTTCGTTTTTGAGTTATTCAGGAAAAACACCGGACCAATCAGAGCGCGAGGATTACGCATGCGCAGACGCGAGAGCGGCAGCTTCGGATAACGCGTAGTTATCCAACGCGTGGTAATCCAACGCGTAGTAATCCAACGCGTGGTTATTCGACGCGTAGTAGTCCAACGCGTGGTAATTCGATGTGTAGTAATGCAACGCGTGGTAATTAAATGCGTAGTAATGCAACGCGTGATAATCCTACGCGTAGTAATCCAACGCGTACTAATACAGCGTGTGGATATCCAACGCGTAGTAATCTAGCGCGTGCATATTCTACGCGTAGTAACCCATCGCGTAATAATGCAACGCGTGGTAATTCTAAGCGTAGGAATCTAATGCGTGGTAATCTAACGCGTAGTAATCGAGCATGTGGATATCCAACGCGTAGTAATCCAACGCGTGGATATTCGACGCGTAGTAGTCCAACGCGTAATAATCTCGTGCTCTGATTGGTCCGTGTTTTTTCTTAATAATTCAAAAAGGTAACTTCGAATCCCATTTTTGCAAAGGGAAATCTTATTCAGAATCGCATCAACTACCATTTCAGCGACCTACAGTAGTTGTGAGGCAACCTCTATATTGAATACACTATTCAAATTACCAAACTAGTCAAAATTATCCTCCACCATCATTACTCCACCGTTAAAATACAGTCCTTGCCATCAATTCTTTCAACAAAATAAAGAACAAATGTAATTTATATATTGTCCCTTATTTTTCAACTTAATTTTTAATTTCAAAGTACGCATACAGTGTTAAATGCTACGGGAACATAACCAAGCAACATGATCAAATTGTTGAACGTTAAGTTCGATGTAAACATAATACAGTTCAGATTTCCTCGAGTCAGCATTTCAGTCTCTCGTTTGACGATTTACCAAAGTGCGTTTGTCCATTAACGCCCAACAACAAGGATATCAGTTTTCGCATCGGGTAAATCACGATTCCATATCCGAACGTGTAAGCAAATGGTTCCCGGATGAGTTCTGAAGAGAGAGTACTACGAACCTTCTGCGTTGCATCAAAACAACAGCGAAAACAGGAGTAAGTTGAGGTTAATTTTCTAGCGTCGGAACATTTGAAAACAACAAAACCTTGTTGGGTTTTCGTTTAATATACTCTTGCGAACTGTATGATATCATTCGTTGGACGTGCACGCAGTAAATATACCTGGTCGGAGATAAAACAGGAACAAATTTCGAAGAGGTTATATTTACGGTGACCATTATCTACTTCTGTGGATTAATAATTATTATATATAGGTTGTAAAATGTGTGAAAGGTTTACGGAGAAATTGGAGGTTATGTTGTACCTGTTTACACTTATTATTTATATAATTTTTTTAGTTAAATAATTTTTGGAAATTGCGGAAGAGTCAACTTTGATCAATATTTGTCTTCGTGTGCCATTTATTTTTCTACAAGCCAAACTTGGCTGGTGTTTGCAAGTTTTGTTAATTAATTTTTATAAATTGTTCAGTACTACTTTATTTATTTTGTACAGAAGTGGCCACTGATTAAATTTATTTATAAAACCATGAACTGCATGTTAGTTGATAATTTATAATGTCTGATTAAATGGCTAATTTAAAACTTCACCTACCATAAATATCACATAATTTATATTAATTTCATACAAATTTTATGACTCTATTTTTGTAAGAAAAAGACATCATTTCTACCGATGTACAAAAATATTATTAAAAATATCAAACTTCTTTAAAAAAATAATCAACGTAATACAATTTGAGTTCCAGACAACTGTGTCAAATACTCCAGACATCTCAAAGTGCCAAATCCCCATTTATAACCAGTATCTTATTACACAGCTTAATTTTAAACCATTAATTTAGATCAAGCTACTTGAAGTTACTATTTAAACCCATTTCACGAAATACAGTATTCTCGTCGGATTACTATGATTTATCAATGAAGTGGAGCTTTAATACTCATCCGAGGATATCAAGCGCACTTATCTCGAAAGTACGGGTTTAGTAATAATTTAATTGAAACCTCGTTGAAGCTTTCATCTTATATCATTCATCGATTGTATTTCCCTAAGTAGCTCGACTGTTCACTTCCATTCGTTTCTTTCACTGTCTCCTATTATCGGTTTACCCTTTTATTATCGGGTTTGAATAAATAAAATGGTCGACGAGAGTCAGAAGCGAACGTGAAAAGGGAATGAGTAAAGCCGAGCGAATTGAAGAGTTTGAAACGCCATAATCAGGTAGAAACGTAGCAAATAGACGAAAGGGGATTAGGGGAGAACTGTCATGGGGGTGTTTCCACGTAAAATGGACGATTGCATGCCTCGCGATGGTTGCATGCGAAGAATTTGCGGCCACGCGAACCGTGCGCTGCATCGATGATGTGCCAAGAGTACGTTTGACACACGCTGTCGACAACGATCGATCGATCATTATTTCGTTCTATATTCCTGCGTTTCTATTGAAAATATCTTGAAAAAATGTACATTCGAAATAACGATTGAAATGGTCAACTGATTATGGTTAGTATTGGGTAATTGTAAGATGTGGGACATATGTGAGATATGTGAGATGTGTGAGATGTGTGAGATATGTGAGATGTGTAAGATATGTGAGATACGTGAGATATGTGAGATTTATGGGTTTGCTGATATGGGAATGGAAAAAAGAGAGCTAGGAATGACAGAAAGTATGGATTTGGATATCTAGGGTATTAGAAATGCAGAAAATTAGGGATTTATACAATTAGAAATTAAATTTGGAAATTTGGGGATTTGGAAAGTTGGTCAGTAGAAAGTTGAGGATTTGGAAGTTTGATAACTTGATGATACGGTAATTTGATACTATGATAATTTGGTACTGTGGTGATTTGACACTGTGGTAATTTAATACTATAGTAATGTGATACTATGGTAATTTGATACTCTGGTAAATTGATACTATGGTAATTTAATACTATGTTGACTTGATACTTTGATAATTTGATACTATGCTGATTTGATGCTGTGATAACCTTTAGTCACTTGATACTATGGTAATTTGGTACTGTGGTAATTTGATACTATGCTAATGTGATGCTGTGGTAATTTTATGCTATGGTAACGTAATACTATGTTAACTTGATATGTTGGTAATTTGATACTATAGCAACGTGATGCTATGATAGCTTGATACTTTGATAACTGGATACCATTATAATTCGATAATTAAACAGTTTGACCATATGAAAACCCAAAGATATGAAACTAAAGTACATGAAACTAATAAAAAACTGCAAATACGCCTACATAATGCTTGAAGAATTCAAATGATCATAAACTAAAGACCAAGCAACGAAAAATGTAAGAATCCCTACAATTTAAAACCAGCGTATTTTACACAGTCGTCCACATCGAAAGTAGGCGTCCCAGCAAGTGTACATCCAATTGATGCGACACTCGAACAAGGATAATCGAGCAAAACGTTAACGGTGAAAGTTGCCTCGCGTTGACTCGTGCTACTGAAATTTCCAGCAGCAGCTTTCAACGGCTCGTTCGAACATGTTCCCGTTACTTTCCCGGCAACTTCCGTGCAACTGAACTGAATTCACCGGCTAAATCCACCGACACTCCGCCGCGCGACACGTTAAACACCATTATCAGTTTACACGAGGAAATAAGGCAGGAAAATTGACTGCTCGACGGCGGGAGCCCGTTCTCTTTCATAAATTTCATCCGCGAAGTCGGTCAAACACAGAAAAGGAAAAGAGGACCGCGAGGTGAAGAGACGCTGAGACCAAAGAGAGAGAGAAACGCGAGTTTCCTCCGCTGGGGAAACTTCTATAATTTCATTCGAACTCCGCGACAAATCCAACCTCGGATATAAGAAACATATTCACCGCCGAAACGGTTAATTCGCACCACGCCACCAAGAAACTTTCAATCCTCCGTTCCTGGAACATCCCTCGAGAAACGCGACGTTTCTATTTATGCGACTGCCACGAAATTACTCATGCATACGCGCCGTGTCTATCAACCGTTCGAACCGGAGGAAATAAAGAACCGTCATCGTGCATCCATTTTGTTTTTACGCAAGAACGCTTTTTCAAGATACACGAGACTCGTGATAATTTTATTATTTTAGAAGCAATTTTTGTACTGCGTTTTAGAACTTTCAGGCAAATTTATTGATAGAATTTCATTGTGCTTTGTTGGATACACTTTTTAAGATACTGTGATATTTTGTAGTAAGTTTTATAATATTGACACGCTTTTCGTTGTTTACATTTTTTTGTACGTCAATTAATAGATATGGTTCTGAAGATGTGAAATTGTAATATTGTGAATCTGTCAAGTTGTAAAATTATAAAATTATCAAGCTGTAAAGTTGTAAAGTTGTAAAGTTGTAAAGTTGTAAAGTTGTAAAATTATAAAATTATAAAATAATAAAATTGTCAAGTTGTCAAATTATAAAATTATGAAATTGTCAAATTGTCAAATTGTCAAACTGTCAAGTTGTAAAATTATAATATTATAAAATTATAAAATAATAAAATTGTCAAATTGTCAAATTATAAAATTATACAATTATCAAGTTGTTAAATTATAAAATTATAAAATTGTAAAATTGTAAAATTGTAAAACTATCAAGTTGTAAAATTATAAAATTATAAAATAATAAAATAGTCAAGTTGTCAAATGATGAAATTGTCAAATTGTCAAATTGTCAAACTGTCAAGTTGTAAAATTATAATATTATAAAATTATAAAATAATAAAATTGTCAAATTGTCAAATTATAAAATTATACAATTATCAAGTTGTTAAATTATAAAATTATAAAATTGTAAAATTGTAAAATTGTAAAACTATCAAGTTGTAAAATTATAAAATTATAAAATAATAAAATAGTCAAGTTGTCAAATGATGAAATTATAAAATTGTCAAATTGTAAAATTGTAAAATTGTCAAACTATCAAGTTATAAAATTATAAAATTATAAAATAATAGAATTATCAAGTTGTCAAGTTATGAAATTATAAAATTGTCAAATTGTCATATTGTCATATTGTCAAATTGTCATATTGTCATATTGTCAAATTGTCAAATTAGAAAATTGTCAAGTTGTAAAATTAGAAAATTAGGAAATTAGAATATTAGAAAATTAGAAAATCCCCAAACCTTTAAATTATCAAATTCTCAACTTCTCAAACCCCTAACCTCCAAATCTTCCCCTTAAATTTTCAAATCTCCCCAAATCCAGTAACCTAAATCCAACACTTCCTAAATAAAAATTTCCAAACCAAAAAATATCAAACTTCACTTCTCAATTAACAAACCTCAGACTTTTCCCAAAAAGAAACTCTGCACAAGTAAAATCCCAAATACCCGTAAATTTCTAACCAGATATTCCTTTCATATTTACACTCTGAACAATCGATGGTCGTCTATCATGAATTATTCATCGCGAACGATAAATTTTGTCAACGCTCGACTAATTTCACGAACCATAAATCCGTAACCGGTCACCTAATTTCACCGGGGGATTTTTATTCCATTAATCGGTCCTAAAATTCCCTGATTGATAATCAATGACGCGTGACACGCGCGTCGATAACCCGACATTAGCGTGTCATCAAAAGCTTGACGAAGCTGCTTGTAAAATCACCCGATTCCACTATTCGTCGCGCAACTCGTACACGCGTCAAGGGATTCGCGATTAATCCGGATTTCAGATTTACAAGCGTGACTGATGTTACCCAGGTGCGTGTGAATATTATTTTATTCAAACGCAATGATTTCGTTGCATCCCAGACGTGAGAAGGAACAACTGCATTACAATTTTTTTTATCCTATAACTCGTTTTCAGATTCTCTCGAAAAATTATTCAATCCCGTTAGAATTATTTCATAAAATATTTACGAGATATAGAAATAAAAAATGCTGTCTGGTTTTAAAAAGGATAGCAAACTTTCGAAATAGCAGACGTTGAACAATTAATCAAATCTTGACGTTTCTATTTTCAAAATGGATTCGTTGAAAATTCATGTACGCTAACAGTATACGTCAATTCCACGTATCAGAAACCGCGACGTTTGCGTAAGTTGATAACTGTTTCATGTTGTTGACTCGTGTTTTCAATTTTTAAATTGGTTGCAATCTGGGATACAAAGCTATCTTTGTTGTGTCTGTCGTGTTTATTTTATTATGGACAGAGCTATTTTTCTTATATGACATCATATTTTTATAACAGTTATTACATTATATTAACACATTAACATAACCTATGTTGGACTTCAACAGTGAAGGATTTTTTAATTAATCACATGCATATTTTATAGTACCATATTATCAAAAATTATGTAGAAAGTGACTAAAAAGTTTCGCATCATTTTTCCACAAATAAAACACACAGTATTTTTCAAAAGTTTCATTACTTTTCCGACGTATGAAAATGTAAATTGAACTTCATGTACCGTCATAAAATGGCGGACCGCGTATGTATAAAATGGCGGACCCACATATGCACAAAACAGTCCCATCACTTCTAAAATATAAAAATAAATATCTACAACATCCAGAACAATTCAATTCCATAAATCGACACCGATTACCTTTCTCAATTGCACCAATTGGCCATGAAAAACTTGGTAAGTAAAAATTGCGGGAAATATGGCGAAAATGTGTGTGGCCATTATGAAATCAGCGAGCAGGCCACTTGGGAGGTTGTTTCCACGGGCGCCGCTAGTGCTGACGAATTTTTCACGATATTAATTCTCGGGTTCCCGGTTCGGGACTCCTGGATGAAACCAACGGCGCCGGTTTCAGAATGAAAGGATCATTAATACGAATCCCGGCTTGCCTGCAGACCGGACCTCGCCATTGTGTTCGAGCGGCGAAACGAGAAAACGGATTTATAGAAATGAAGATTTAAGGAGTTCCTCGACACACCGGGCTAAATGTGTTTTCTATGTATTTTTTTTCTGCTCTACCATCTTCTTTCTCGTCGAATATTTCATTGCAATTCAAGGATTATCTCGGACAAATATTGTGTCCAAGATTTTATCGGTGCTTTCTTGAAGAAACGACGCTTTTATACAACAAAATAATTGTTATATGGAACTTGTTATATGACTTATTAATTATTAATGTGTAGAGCTTATTGTACAACAAATTCATTTTTATAGGTAAACTTATTGTGTAAGAAATTAATTTTCTTACTACACAAGTATTATTGATTAACAGATTTGACTATTTATGATTGATTGTTTGTAATTATGTTTACTCTTGTAAACCATGGATTTGTAAAAATATTTTAAACAAAAATTTCATAAACCAGAATTCATACATGAATTATTTAGTACGACTTATACATCCTTATGGAGCTTAAATAATTTTCATGAAATTTTAAAAAATCTTCATCCAATGTAATCTTCTTACCTCTGCAAAAATTATGCACACGTATATTATAAAATTGACACAATTGATTTTTGTGTCTGAAATTTTTCATCCTTTATAACAAACGAAGCAGGGTATTACACTTGACGCTGTATTTTAACAAGCTCTTCTAAAATGTAAATTTCGAAGTCATCTCTTTGAAGAAAAATGAAGTGTAACTACATGAATTAATTAAATAAATCTTCTGTGAAGAATGAACTTTTCTAACCTAACAGTTATGCTTTCGAGTAACATACCTTCTCTTCTGATTTCCGAACGTAAAAAGTGTGTAAACCTAATTCTTGTTTCACGAAAGTGTACCTTGTAATTAGCAGAATGTAAATTACAGCAGGGAGAGAAGGTAAAGAGCGTAGCACAACAGGGGTTATAATTTACAGGCTGATCGAGTAGAATGAATTATTAGTAGAGCTGAAATCATTCGAAATCTATCGCGTATTAAATCAACAGTGGGACGGTTATTTAACGTTTGAATTGAATGGAAGATTTCGACTTGTTGGTAATATGCATACAAGTTTGTTGGTTCTAACGGTAATCAGTTGAATTCAAATGAAAATTAGTTTGATTAGGATTGTTTATAGGATAGAATTCCTCTGTTTGTGACTGAGGCTATGTTGATTGATGACAATACGTGTTGACTGTGCACTAGTTGATCAGGAATCTGCCTAGGGACATTTTAAGGTTCGTGTGTTTCAGTATTTGTGGATTTGATTTGCAAATATACAGATTTGAGGATCCAGGGATTACAATACTCAATCCACAAAATCTAACCTGAAATCAAAACCTAACAAAAATCTAAAAAGCAACTTAACCCTTTGCACTCGAGAGGTGACTCACAGTCACCATTATATTTAAACAATAATTTGAAATAAGCATTTTGTAACTGATTCTATAACATGTGTGGTGTATAAACATAGTGAAACAAACAATAGTGGAAATTATTAGTAAAGAAAGAACCTCAAGAAAAAACTTTTTAACTGAGTTTTAAAGTTGCTGTTTGTAAACAGTCAAATTACCTTCGATTGCAAAAAGTTAATTAAATGAAACGATAAGTAAAATATAAATAAAGCCTAAAACCTAACCTAACCATAACCATAACGTATCAGATCACTTCTGTATAAAATTGCAGTCAAATCACAGTCAAAACAAGCTCTCGACCCAAAAAAATGGCGATAGCGTGCGATATTCATCATCGGAATGCTCGGTTTGGAAAACGTTCCCGGTTGAATTCTGGAAAAAAGCGAATCTTATTGGAGTGTCGTGTATCGACGTGAACAGTCGGAAAAACGACGCGTTCGGAACGTTAGATACACGTAACCGATGACGACCAAGCCCCGACGTCCCAGTTCAATTGTTTGTCGAATACAGAAGCTAGGAGACAGGAACGTCGACGGGCGTGCTCCCATGAAAAGCACTCGATGCGTTCCGTCGTTGGGAACGGGATGGGGTATGGGTGTGTCCCAGATCGGACGTGCCCGTTGCCGATTCTACACGTTTATTTCCATATACATACGTACGTACACACATAACGCGTGCCAACATGCTGCTTACCTCGCCACAGGACAATAAAGTAGTCCCGAGCCCCTTTAACCGAATCCCCTGATCCCAGTGGCGGCGTGTCAGCAGCCGAGACATTTCCATTTTATTGGAAGCTGGAAACGAGTATCACGAGAAACCGTCTCGTTTCGGCCCGTAGGAATCCGAATTGGGTGACGTGCGGGCACTCGGGGTGCCCGCAATGTATCCCGGGACCATCATCTGGATGCGTGCCGTCTTCAACGAGCTTTTGCTTTTTGCATCTACTGTGCAGCGAGATCTTTTTTGGAAGGTGCATTGTGATGATGGTTTTTGGGGTATTTGCATGCGTGTAAGAGGTAATTCTAGGAAGGAGAGACTGAGTGCTTTTTATTCTTGGAGATATGACATAAATTTTTTCTTTTTCTTGGAGATAAATTTGGAAATTTGAATTTCTAAATATTTAAGATTTCCAAATCACCTAATTCTCAATTTCCTAAATCCCTAAATACCTAAACTATTATGTATTATTTTGTGGACTGAGTATTGTTTTATGTATTATTTTGTGAATTGACTATTGCTATTTTATGTGTTATTTTGCAAATTCTGGTTTATGTAATTTTATGTATTATTTTGTGCATTGAATTTTTGTAATTTTATGTATTATTTTGTGTATTGATTTTTTATAATTTTATGTATTATTTTGTGAAATGATTTTTCTAATTTTATATATTGCATTATAAATTCTGATGTTTGTAATTTTATGTATTATTTCCTGAATTGATTTTTGCAACTTTAAGTATTATTCTGTGAATCGGCTTTTGCAACTGTAAGTATAATTATGTGGATCAACTGTTACAATTTTAAGTATTATTTTATACATTGATTATTGCAATTTTATACATTATTTCATAAATTCGAATCTTTATAATTTTACATATTATTTTGAGATTTTATTCCTGCAATTTTATGAAATATTTGATGGATTGATTCCTGCAATTTTAATGTAAAATATATAAAATTTGTACGTTTTTATTTTAACTTCCCACCTAAAATAATCTAACCCGATTCGTAGCATTATTTATGTATCCTTAATTCAATCTCATCTAAAGTTTAAGCTCGTTCAGACAAGTTTGATCTAATTTCCTTCACAAGGAATTAGATTTCAATGACATTTGTACGCGAGATTAGAACAGTTGAAATTCGTTGCAGGATAAATAGTCTTCAAAGATAGATTTATTAATGAAATTAAGTTGTATTGGATTTGAAGTTTAAACGGAGATGAATAAAATCGTATGTAGATCGATTTGGTGGTTTCTATTAGACTTTGTAAGAGAACAATTAGATTTGTTAAGAGTTTAGATCAAGTTGGGTTAGTTATACTTAGAACGTTTTAAATGAAAATAGCTGTACTTGAGTGCTGCAATTGTGGCTAAACCTAACCTAATTTAAACCTAATTCAATTGTGCTGAAATCTAATCTAATTTAAAACTAAATTTAACCTAATGTAAATTAGATTTTAACTAAAATTTAAATGTAAGAATTAAAATTAATATTGTACGACAAAGCTATAATTGAGATGCATTTTTAAAGTTACAGCAATTATGGTCAAATCTGACCTAATTTAAACTTAATTCAATTGTGCTGAAACCTAACCTAATTTAATCCTAAATTTACCTTAATTTAAATTGGATTTTAACTAAAATTTAAATATAAGAATTAAAATTAATATTGAACGACAAACCTATAATTAAGATACATTTTTAAAGTTACTGCAATTGTAGTCAAACCTAACCTAATTTAAACCTAATTCAATTGTGCTGAAACCTAAGCTAATTTAACCTAATTTAAATTACACTTTAACTATAAATTAAAAATAAAAACTAAAATTAATAATGAACACAAATCTATAATTGATATACATTTTTGAAGTTTAAGAAATGAATGTATCATCGCTAAACCTCTCTGACCATAAAATATAAATACTATACATATTCCAGTTAAAAATCTTTCACATCTGTGAAATCCCAATGAAATCCAATTAAATACCTATCTGATCAAAAACTGTGATGCGTTATTATCAGTGTTTCCAGTTTGAAATTGAACAAACTGCTTTTTGATTCCCTTCAGGAATCAATGACAGCGAAAAAGCGAATAATGAAAATTTCACTCACAGCGTTACGACTCTCTATGTGCGGTCGTTTTAAATAACGGAACGTTGATTAACGTCATAAATACGCAATTATCGCTTTTTGTATTTCGATACGTGCAAAGCCGGTCGGTTTGCATAAGAAATTACCGAACAAAATCACGTTCCGTGTGGGACCGGTAATGGATTCGCGTTGAAATGAATACGAAACGAACTAGCGCGGAATTACATGCGTGTAATTGCGCAACCAATGCTTCGTTTCGATCGTATTAAAATCATGAAGCTGGCAAATCTTGCGTAAATTCGTTAGTTAAGTAAATCTTATTAATTCGGAAGTTTTTGTGTCAGGGCACAGTGTAAATTTATCGCGTGTTTATCGCGGTTATTCGACGGCTCTTGAAATTCGTGTCGAAACGTGGCGACCTTCATCTTGCGGCCTCGATGAAAACGATTCTGGGGCTACATAAATCGACATCGAATACCTTTCAGCCATATTACCTAATATCAGCCACCCTCGATACATTGAATTCTATTGAAACGATACTGGGGTCACATCAACTGGTCCCCTCGAAATCGTCACTGTTGGGTGCCACAATTCGGTCCGTTATTGTAACCTCTCGTGACACCAATGTCTATACAGATACCTTATTCCTACTTTTATACTCCCACGGGATTTTGTAAGGGTTAGTAATATTCTGTGAAATCAGAACTCCGAACGTTAATATCACTATTGTATTACAATAATTACCATATCAATGCTTCAGTTATTATTGAAATTCTATCAGTATCAGGAAATAGAATATTTCTGAATATCTATTTTGAAAACACACTAACTTCTGCTGTTTTAAAATTGCTGACAAAGTTGCAAACATAATTTCAACCTATCCTATGGAATTTTAAAATTGCTGTAAAAATTATAAACATAACTTCAACCTAACCTCTGCTATTTTAAAATTGCTGTCAAAATTGCAAACATAATTTCAATCTGACCTATGTTATTTTAAAATTGCTGTCGACGTTGCAAACATAATTTCAATTTAACCTCTGCTATTCTAAAATTGCTGTCAAAGTTGCAAACATAATTTCAAGTTAAGCTCTGCTATTTTAAAATTGTTGTCAAAGTTGCAAACATAATTTCAACATAATCTCTGCTATTTTAAAGTTGTTGTCAAAGTTGCAAACACAATTTCAACCTAACCTATACTATTTTAAAGTTGTTGTCAAAGTTGCAAACACAATTTCAACCTAACCTATGCTATTTTAAAATTGCTGTCAAAGTTGCAAACATAATTTCAATTTAACCTCTGCTATTTTAAAATTGCCATCAAAGTTGCAAACATACATTGTTATTCTAAAACTGCTACTAAAATTGCAAGAGTAATATCAACCTAACCTCTGCTATTTCAAGATTGCTATTAAAATTGCAAATGCAATATCTACTTGACCTCTGTTATTTTAAAATCGTAGCTAAAATATCAAACGTTGTATAAATTTAACTCTGTTATTTCAAATGACTATTAAAAATCACATACTAAATTTTGTATTTAATATAAAACCTTGTTAACTTTATATTTCATGTAACATTTCATGTATACACCTATGAATATGTGTACACATATGTACACACATATGAGTATAATATATATGTATACACATATGTATACTCACATGTATATGTATATGTATATGTGTAAGTTCACAATCTTCCTTTTTCATTATCAGTATTATGCATATTACTGCTTACATACCTCAGTTATACATTACTATATGTATATATTTTTAATAAAAAATTGAGTATCATATATGATGACCACATACTAAACCTCCTAACTAAACACCCCTTATATAACCAAATAACTCATAATAAAAAGAAATTAAATTCTAAAAACATGAAACAAACTAACTAAAGATTAGAAGGAACACATTCGTGAACAATAGCTCCAAGTCATCAGAACGTCGATGTACAGTAAAGTAGCTGGATCCTCATATTGTTGCTATCAACCATTGTTAGCAACTACATCACGAGATTCCTCGTTCGAATTCGTGTCATCGCAACCGTTGCCGCTCGGTAACGTTTCGTTCGGTTCACTCCATAAGCATATCAAGTTCGTGATTATTATGCAAACGAGCCAGAAGACTACGAGCACGCCAGAGAACGCGAGAGTGTAGAGAATGCTGTTATCGTGCACGTATGTCTTCGTGAGAGATGTAAACTCCCCATTTGCGTTGTGCTGCGTTAATGCGTTTCCGATAGCAATCTGCTCCGTTTCCAGCACGTTTATTCGAATAAGCAGTCTCGTATTGAACGCCGGGGAAAAAAACCTAGCTTCCGGTCGTGGATGAGGTCTTATCGATGGTGTTGGGATTTTCTGCTTTTTTGGGAGGTGGAAATTTTAGCGAATGTTAGGAAGAGAGATTTAGGGATTTAGGGTGTTAAGTGCAGGGATGGAGATGCGAAATTTTCGAGGGGTGAAAGCTGAGAATTTTTGAATTTGGGAATATTGGAATTTGGTTGCGTAGAAATTTGGAAATGTGGGAATTGGGGGATATGGGAATTGGGGAATGTGGGAATTGGGGGATGTAGGAATTCGGATGTGTAGAAATTTGGATGTGTGAGAATTTGGGGGTGTAGAAATTCGGCGATGTGGGAATTTGGAAATGTGAGAATTGGAGGACGTGGAAATCTGGGAATATAGAAATTGGGGGATGTCGGAATTCAGGTGCGTAGAAATTTGGAGATGTGGGAATTTGGGGATGTCGGAATTGGAGGATATAGGATTTTGGGTGCGTAGAAATTTGGATATGTGGAAATTAGGAGAAGTGGGAATTTGGAGTAAAAAAAATTTGCAACACAAAAATTTGAAGACAACAAAATTCCAAAGTTCCCCAACTAAAAATTTGACAACCCTATTTCATAACTTCCCAAATTATCTCCAACAATAAAAAAATGTCACCTTGAGTCAATACCATCTGTCCATCAATACAAAAGTTATATTGAACAAAATGTGTCTGTGTAAAATGTACAGTGTTCGATCATCTAGCAGGAAGATTTTATATGGCACGAATCAATTTTTATTGAACTTCCATGTTCCCCAGAAGGTTCTTTTGTATCGGACAGAACACATTGTACACGTCGAGACGGCTACTCTCACCAAGGGGGTGAGCCATACTGCACGGGGATGCGTTTTAATTCCGATTTATCAAAGCAGTGACAGCGACGTGAAAGGATCGGATACGTCGCACATGTGCGGAATGTGCGGTCCATCGTGTCACCCCTTAATCCTTCTGCAACCCCCTTGGGTAACAGCGGTTCGTGACAAAACTAGTGGACAACGGCAGCTTTGTCTCATGGAAAGCTCTTGGAACAACCTATCAAACGTAACGGTTATGATTTGTCGTACTCTTAATAATCGCATGGATTTCGTCGGTGTAGAGGTTCAGGGTTGTTAGGGAAATTGAGTGAAAGATTGGGATTCTGCATGGTTTCGTTAGGGATAGGTAATTCTAAGAAAGTTTCTATTAGAGAAGGTTTGCATGTAGGGAAGATTAGAAAAGAATGTGTAAACTTATTAAATGTAGGAGCTTGTAGGTATTGCAATTGGAAATTGTAAAATTAAACATTTTTAGATTGTTGAATTTCGAGTTACTTCATTTTTATAGTGGGGAATGTATGAGCTCATAAATTTGAGAATCGTGGAATTTTATAATCTATAAATGATGGTGCAGTTAGATATTTTATTCGGACTTATGCTTATTCTACTTGTCTGACCATTTTCTGGGGCTACTCTACTTGTCTGGCTAGTTGTGCTTATTCCACTTGTCTTACCACCTATACCACTTCCACTTGTCTGACTATACGTACCAATTCCACTTGTCTGGCCTTCTATACTAATATCACTTGTCTGACCACACGTACCACTTCCACTTGTCTGACCATCCATATCAATTCCACTTGTCTGATCACACATACCATTTCCACTTATCTGACTAAGTAGACTAGTTTCATTTGTCTGACTATATACACCACTTCCACTTGTCTGACCACCCATATGTATTCTACTTATATGATCTTATATGGCAATTTCACTTGTGTGACTGCACAAGCCTCTTCTACTTGTCTGATCTGCCATATCAATTCTACTTGTCTCATTCTCTATACTAATTTCACTGATCTGACTATATAAACCACTTTCACTTGTCTGTCCACTTTTTATCAATTGCACTTGACAGACCTTATATACTAGTTATCCTTGTCTGTCTTGCTGTACTAATTCTACTTGTCTGTCCTGCTCTACTAATTCTACTTGTCTGTCCTACTCAACTAATTTCACTTGTCTGATCTATTGTACTAATTCTACTTATCTGACCCGCAACATCAATTCCACTTGTCCGATCACTTTCTCTAATCTCAACATACATAATCAACCTTATTCGACATGTCTGATCTCTACTCTCTATCCACTTAATCTCTACTCCCCACTAAATCACCCTACTCATCCAATTATATCGTCAATTCACCCCTCAAATTTGACACCATATCCATTGCACCGTTCAGATCGTTCATATCTGTTCTACATACTCGCTGAGATATACCGCCACATCGATTCTACCCACACAGTAATTTATCACATCTATTTCACTTATTGGCCCATACATTTCGCTTATCTCACCGTCTGACCATGTACCTATTCTACTTGACTGATCGCACTTTGCACCTACCACGTTGCTGTCTCCGCGTAGTACATCTATTCTACTTAGTCGAGTGCATACTTCAATTGTTCCATTTGTCTCAGCGTATACTACACTTATTCTACTTATCTGAGCATACGTCGGACATACTGTACTTGTCTGATCATGATCTGTCTGTTACATACATTGTTTTTCTAATCCTACATCGCGTTATTTCGCTTGTCTGATCGCGCTGTGTCTCTAACTTCATCAAACCGTGTATGTATTCTGTTATAGTTATCATACACGGTTTCTATCTGGTTGATTGCATGCTCGACCTGTTCTACTTCCCCGATCGTTATCTTCATCGCGGGTGTTTGAATATACTCTATCGCAGTTGTCATTCGTACCGACAATTTAGACAATATATCACACCGTTGCGTGAGAATTTTCAAATCAAATTGCACTGTGTAATTAACGAAACACGTCAATTTTACAAGTGTTCGACTCTCTTAATATTTAAAGACATGGGTATATTTTCGACTTTAAAACGTACACCTAATTTGTAGCATCATAATACAAGTACTGATTTATTAAGTCATAATCATACAATTGGTGATTTATTAAATTATATTAACAGGTGCGACAAAGATCGGAAATGGAAATAATAAACGATGCCGTGAATTCTATCCGGCAAAGTGTATGGGTAGAACCAATCAATTAACACAACAGCCACTGTAATATATCACACTTTCGACGATACTCATTACGATGCTCGTTATCGTGCTTGCAAACAGAGTTCGTTAAACGTGCCTTCGAGAGTGGACACGCGATTTTTCTACCTCGAAGTTCGCCGACTTTCGGTGTTAATTAAAACGTTGCCCATTCCGTGTTGCGCGTATTAACTCAGCACGTCGCGGAAAGCCCCATGAGTGGCACAGTTCAGGACAATAATTACGGTAGACTAGACACTGGTGGCCTTGTCTCATGAAAAGCACTTGACGTGTCCCTTTGGACCTATGTCCCACTATTGCGGTCGATGTAATTCAATTAAACCGTTATTATTGTCTCTGCAGCAAGACTCCGCGGCTTCGTGTGTTTGGATGATTGTTTCACTTTGACTTCCGCACAGTGTACACAACATCAAATAAAACGTTCGAACAGCCAATCAATTTAAATTGAAGCGCTCGTGTTCACGATGAAATTTCCAGTATTTTAGAAACGTAATTCGTTGCTTCATATATTTAGCTTCCATGTTCTGGCAAGTTGAAATGATTGAATAATATGACTTAGAAGTTTAAAATGTATATAACTGGGAGGTTCATTGGTGTTCTAAGGTTTTCTTTTTTGTAAAAACTAAAAATTACTTTGTACAATTAATCTGCACATTCTGATAGACTAAGTGGTATGTATTACATTATTCATAAAAGAAAAGTGATATGAAGCTATGTAATTGTAAAGTAGAATGTGTGACAGATGAACGCTTGCTGATCAACCGCCTGATAAGTGGACGTCCACTACTTGACCGCCTGCTAACTGAACGCTTAATAACTGACCGTGTACTGAATTACAATTTTGAATTTTTAAACAACTAATCCTAGAGTATACCCTTTCTATAACTTTATAATGTTTTTACATCAAGATTTTAGAATTTTTGAACCTCGAAACTTAGCTATGTAAAAATTTCTCAACTATCGAACCGCAGTATGTCAGAACCTTACTCTTACACTATTTAGGAAGTTTTGTTTCTTGAAAATTTGGAACGTCAGAATATTTGAATTGTACCATCAATTTCCATCCTTAAATCCTTTAACAACTTAGCAACCGCAATAATCGTTCTGGTCAGCATAAATATTCATGCTGACAATAAAACCGTGGTTGCATGAACGAAAAGTCGCAAACCGTCGTTTAGCGAATCAAAGCCAGAGGGATTCCGCACTCTCCGACCGTATTCGTCAATTTTAATGTTCCCGTTGCAAAGTTAAATCCATCTCCGGACCGTGCATCGAAAGTGCCGTGCACATTCACGCTCCGAAAACTTCGTTTTCCCCTGGCCGATATCCGAATATCAGATTTTCTCGTGGCTCACTTTTTCGGTCGAAAGCCGTTTTGAGCATCCACCTACCTACATATAGGGTGTTCGAAAATGCTATTGCTACATTATTGTGTACCTCTGAATAAATGAAGCTTAGTGAAGCTAAAAAAAATTGACATAAAGTTGATTTTAAACTTGAAAGTCAGAGTCAAATTTGTTTAATGCGGTATCGTGTAGTACTTGTTCAGAGAATACATTTTTTCAAGGGAATAACGAGTGGATACTTAAATGTTTTTTTGAAAAAATTCATGAAGAATAACTTACTTCGTAATATGACAGTATAAAGATTTTCAAAATGGTGAAGTTGCATTGCTGACACCTTACAATGCAATACAGTGATAAAAATATTTAAAAAAATGTTGCAGTCGCATTCTTGATAACTTACTGAAAAATACATTAATAAAATTGTTTCAAAAATGATAAAGTCTCGTCAGAAATTTATTAAACAATATAAGAATACAGAAATTTGAGGAATATCATAATTGCATTAGTACATCTTGCAAATGTAATAAAATTTGATCTTGAATTTTGAAATCGACTATAAAGTAAATATTGCAGTATGTTATTTTTATAGACCACAGATGCAGAATATTACTAAGTCGGTCAAATAATTTGAAACACGGTGTACATGTGCGCGTTATTCAAATTGTTCACGCGTGCGTTCCACTTTCAAGATCGCGCACGCCACCTCGGCAAATGGACTCCCATGCACGTTCGCGCCTTTTTCAACTCGTAAAAATCTTTCCCCCGCTTGCACAGCACAAACTGACTCGCAACTATGACGCTTTTCGGGTTCCTCGTTGGTATGCGAGCTCACGATCCCGAAGTGGAGGAACGTATCTCGACTAGACGGCTGCAAAACGACGTATATACTCGGCTGCCTGACGACTCGCCTCCATCGAACTGTTTGGACGACTATGTGCCAGATACGCTATTATATTGTGCCGTTAGTGGCTCACGTTTCCCGATAACGGCTATCTCTCTGTACCCTGTCTTTTAAGTTTCGCGGATCTATCTTGCTCCATTTTCCTCACCGGTGATAGAATGTTACCTTTTATAGAACTGTCCTCTAGAGTCCTCTCGACTTTACCAGATGAAATGGGTGAGTTTGAACGTTTACGGGACGGTGACAGTTTTTGATCAATTTATTTGTCGAGTAATGAAAAATTTATGAGTTAATTTTTATTTATAGGAATCACAATATTAGTTAATAATCGTACAGTGATGTTTTGTATGAAATTATTAATCTTTGTGTTATTTTATCATGGGTTTGATTATAGTGCGATCAGTTATCGGACGGTCAGTCACTACGCGGTCAGTTATCGGACGGTTACTACGTGTTCAGTTAACCGACCTCCACATACTCGATTGCATTCAGCGGTTATTGAATATGTAATCACAAGCGATGACGGTTCAATTGAATGCTTGCAACACAAGAAAAAGTATAGATTACACCGGAAACGTTTAGACGTTTCTGTGCTCTTGGCAACCGACGCCGGCATGAATACTTGCATTTCTGGCCGGTTTCCAAGAAACATTATAATACGTTCCACCGTTACACCCTCGAAACATGTGTCACACATACTTCCAGCTCATTTATAAAATGTCCCGCATAATCGAGCATTATAATTTTACAACCACGATGCACCTGCATTTGCGTTCAATCGATCCGTTCAAAGTTTTAAATATATTCTGTAGATAATTAAAATACCTTTAGATAATTAAAATAGCTTTTATAATTTGATAATTGAAATAAGGTAGTATATGCACATGTACATTTACGTTCATGTAATTTTTATGAAACGAGAATACATATTTGAATTGCAATTTTCGTAATTTAATAGAGGGACCACTTCTCCCTTATTAACGTTCTATTTAAGAAACCTTTTTCAGTGAACGAGAACTGAAAGACCCGCTTTATGAAACATTCCACGATTTACTTATCTTTACAAGAGCAAATATCAAACGATCGACTGGACTTATTAGAGAATCGGGTACAAGAGGTTCCCGTTTTCCAAACAAGTGGTCCAATCGTAAATAATTAATTGACCGAAATTAATAATTGGAGTAGCGTTCTATAGAAAATATTTCCGGTCCGTATTACAGATCGATTAGTATAACGAAACAGCGGAGATAAAACAAAGGGGAATAATTGAAGCGCGCAACGTTCGCTGCAATTAATTATTAAGATATCAAGGCGATTATGGAGATTGTGAATAATTAAATTTTGCATACGATAGGATTTTGGTGCTTAATAAATACTTATGGTTTTCGCAAATGGGAGTTATAATTAACTCGCGTTACGTTGTTATGGGTTGTTGTGCAATACCTGAACATACATGCTGCGATATAATGAATGGCCATATAACACGTATGATAGTCCAATGCATGAAACAATGTGTTGTGACGCAATTTATTGTGGTTGAACATGTGGTGATATAATGTGTGATCATTGAATGTGTAATTTATGAACATTAATAATCGAATGCCTCATAATTGAATACGTGGTAGTCGAACGTGTAGTAAGTCAGTATGTGGTACCAAAGCTAGTGGTAATCAGCTACGTGTTAATAGAGAACGTCACAATAGAACGTCTCGTAATCGAACACGTGTTACCTGAAGGTCTCGTAAGTGAACGTGTGAAGATTGAACGTCCTGTAATCAAACACGTGGTACCTCAATATCCCGTAAGTGAACGTGTGAAGATTGAATGTGTCGTAACTGAACGCGTGGTAATTGAACGCGCCGTGAGTGAAAGTCTCGTAATTGAACGCGTGAAGATTGAATGTGTCGTAACCGAACGCGTGGTAATTGAACGCGCCGTGAGTGAACGTCCCGTAATCAAACGCGTGGTACCTGAACGTCCCGTAATTGAACGCGTGAAGATTGAATGCGTCGTAACCGAACGCGTGGTAATTGAATGCGTGAAGACTGAATGTGTCGTAACCGAACGCGTGGTAATTGAACGCGCCGTGAGTGAACGTCCCGTAATCAAACGCGTGGTACCTGAAGGTCTCGTAATTGAACGCGTGAAATTTGAATGTGTTATAACCGAACGCGTGATAATTGAACGCGCCGTGAATGAACGTCCCGTAATCAAACGCACGGTACCTCAACGTCCCGTAACCGAATGCGTGGTACCTGAACGTCCACTAACTGCACGCGTGAAAATTGAACGTCCATTAATTAAACGTAATAACCAAACGTACAAAGAAACAAACCGCGTTATTCAATTTGAAATTGTACCACCGTACGTTAAGTTACCTGCACCTTCCTTTGAGTACATTCTAAACCAATCTCAGCGAGTTTCCATGATATAGAGGCAGATCATATTTGAGCCACGTCCTCATAAGAAACACCCTGGAATCCCCCATAGTTCTCATTCATATCAAGCACGATACATACATAACAATGAAGTTAATATCATCGGATGCTTGGCTCGCACAGATGTTCAATAGCAATGGATTCCTTCGGGCTGACTTCCACGGGACAATTCTACTAGTTGCCGACTTAATCGTGCAACTTGGACGCAGAGATAGACGATGCATCTTGAAGAGGTTCGACCACATGAATTTCTTGCAGCTGGTTCAGCCAACTTCCGGCATTTATACCGGACTCGATCAATAATGCATGACGGCCGCGTCGAAGCGACCGAGCTATCGTACCGTTGCCCAGACAAAAATGAAAAAGAGAAACCCGGTTATTTCAGCGTGAAAAAACTCCGCGGATCGATTAATTTAATTGATCAGCCATGAATAACCAATGAAAGGTACCTGACCGCGAAAGAACTCGCGGAAACAACCGGGTTCTCTTTTCACTTCGTTCTCGGGGAATAAAGCAATCGTGTGATGTTTATCCGTTGGCTGAGATTTTAATTGGAACTTGGGAGAACCGTGCTGACCTAGCAGAATTACTTCGTTGTGCTAAGCGTAAATTGGTGATAGTATGCTTTGTATCCGAATTTTTGATAAGTCTACGAGTTGCTTGAAATGAACTAGTTTCACGGAGTGGGTTCAATGTGTGGTGATATAGGGTGAGAGTGTACGAGTGGTGATACGATATGAGGAGGAGACTTTGAGTTGTAGTATTAGATGTAATGTTATAATAGGTGGCGATATAACGTGTGGTGATGTAACACATGGAGATACATTATAACACACAATACACAAGTAACACAAGTAACACATGCGCGGTATTACTGACATGTGACGACACAACATATGGTGATACTATCATGTAGTATTATGAAGGCGTGGTATTACCTACATGGCGATGTAACACACGTGGTATTATTAATGCGTGGTATGTAACATATTGTAATACAACGCGTAGTGTTAGTAATGCGTGGTAATACAACACGTGGCGATACAACGCGTGGCGATATAACGCGTGGCGATATAACGCGTGGCAATATAACGCATGGAAACAACACCACGCGGCAAAATAACGCGTGGTATTATCAGTGTGAGGAGTGATATGGTGTCAGTAACATGTGGTAATATAGCGCGTGGTAATATAACGCGAGACAACACAGGAAATTAAAATTAACGTTTATACTTACGCTGTAACCATTATTCACACATCAAAAACCAAATATACGTACACATAACTATAAACGAATATGCACGAACATCCACGAACGTATACGAACATTCACGATGTATCTTCTTAAATTCAAAACATAGTTTTACAGAAGTAATTACATATTTGCACCACGAATCATAATTAGCATCATTGTTTCTATTGTACGCATATCTATCACATAGCTAAAATTGTTGTTAACAATTTCGTGTATAAATTTGTAACATTATTTGCGCAAAAGCTCGTTTCAATTTACCATTATTACAAGAGACGAATTAAAATTGCCAGAAAAGCGTTCGATCGTTTAAACCGTATAATAACGTATAATAACCAGGTTTCAGCTAAATGCAGCGCGAACTTCGTGAAATTTCATTAGCTCGCGGAATGAAATTGACGCAAGTGGAAAAAGAGCGTAAACTCGCCGTCGAATGTTTCCTAGCATCCAGCGCAATATTCCGTTCGCGATATTCTGTAAATTGTTCGAATTTCTCAGAATATAACAGCGCGAAATTAGATATTGATTAAACCAAACTGTAAATTCATAATTCACGAACTAATAATCTCTTTGTACGTTACGAAATTTCGTATTATCGATTCTAGGTAGAAGAAGTAGTAAGGTGGAGACCAATCATTTCGACTAACAAGAAAACGTATGTTATCAACTTGAAAATCAATCGCACGAATGAAGTCGAGAAATCAATTCTTTCGTCTGCGAGCTTCGGTTGAAGTTACCGCAAGTCTCGTGAACTTGTTGAAACTTGAGCGAAGTTACTAAGTTCAATTACGGTGAAGTGTATTATAGTTAATTAATCTTGGGTGAGGTTGGCATTAATTTGATACTTTCTAATTTATATAAATAAGGATCATACCTAGGTTTTTTGGCTTCTTGGATGTCTACATACATATGTGGACATGTAGATTTTTAGATTAATAGATATGTGAATGGGTACCTACATGTATAGATCTGTAGATATCTCTACGACATCTTCACATATGTAGATCTCTACATATGTAGACAACCTAGATGTGCACATAACTAGAGAGCTATATAACTCCATACGTAGATACCCAAACACCTAGGTCTCCACATATGTAGGTTTTTACATGTGTAGACACTTACAAGTCCACGTATGTAGATTTTTACATGTGGAGACATCTACATGTCCACATAACTGGATATCTAAATAACTACATATGTAGATACCTAAACAGTTAGGTCTTCACATATGTGGATTTTTACATGTGTAGACACCTACATGTCCACATATCTAGATATCTAAATAACCACATATGTAGGTACCTAAACAGTTAGGTTTTCACATGTGTGGATTTCTACATATGTAGACAACTTACATATCTAGAGAGCTAGATAACTCCATACGTAGATACCCAAACATCTAGGTCTCCACATATGTAGATCTCTACATCTGTAAATACCTACATGTCCACATATGTAAATCTCTACATCTGTAAACCGCTATATGTCCACATACCTAAATACTCAGCTACCAGAACACCTAGATACCTATATACGTTCATTCAAAGGTTCCTAAATCTTTAAATCCTAAGATGTCGACTTTCCTGAGAAGCTCATACACCAAGAACTCTGAAAGAACAACCCACCGCAAAATAATCGATCCAGTTAATAGCGCAATTTAAATTTCAGCACAGTTTTAACGCAACATTTGCCACAGAGTGTGGGGTATTTGCCACAATAATGGTCGCCGGTATTCGTTTATACACGTCCAACCTCCAGGGAAATTATTTCAAGTACTCCATTCTAGAGCTTGCTTAAAGAAGCTGTCGGTCGGGGGATAGGACCGACCAGCAAGTTAAACTTTAATCGCAAAAGTGGCCCGTCACGAGACGAAACGGAACAAAAGGAACGAAAACGAACGCGCTGCTGGAAGAAAAGAAGGGGTGGGAAATGGGCTGTGAGAGAGGAGAGGAAGGAGGCACAAAGTTCTCACCCGAACGTTACTTTTTTCTTTTCACCGTGAAACGCCTTCTTTGGCGGCCAGACCGAGCAGGAAATATGCGGAGGAGATCTGAGAAAGTAATATCCAGGTTGTCACCAGTCGCAGAAACCGTGCTGTTCAGTATATTTCAGACGGGGCTTTTCTATGGCTATATAAGGAACGGTATGGCTTAATATAAACATAGATTAACTGCGAATAGTACTGTGCGATTTCTTATCGATTTTAAAATGTTTGGTTGAGGGAATTTGGTTGGGAGGATACATAATTGAAGATGTTTATGAGATTTAAAAAATTGAAGATTTTTATCAAATTTAAAAAATTCAAGACTTTTATGAAATTTAAAAAATTGAAGACTTTTATAAAATTTAAAAAATTGGAGAAATTTATAAAATTAAAAAAAATTAAGCAATTTATGGAATATAAAAAATTAAACAATTTATAAAATTTTAAAAAATTAAGAAATTTATGAAATTTAAAAAATTAAGCAATTTATGGAATATAAAAAATTAAACAATTTATGAAATTTAAAAAATTAAGAAATTTATGAAATTTAAAAAATTAAGCAATTTATGGAATATAAAAAATTAAACAATTTATGAAATTTAAAAAATTAAGAAATTTAAGAAATTAAAAAAATTAAGCAATTTATAAAATTTAAAAAGGTTAAGCAATTTATAAAATTTTAAAAAATTAAGCAATTTATAAAATTTAAAAAATTAAGCAATTTATATAATTTGAAGAACTGAAGAAATTTATGGACTTGAATAAATTGAAGAATTTTGAGAAGTTGAAAAAATGTAAAATATTTTAGAAACTTAAAAAACTGGAAAAATGTAAGAAATTTGAAAAGTCAATACAATTAAAGAAATTTATAAAATTTGAAAGATAGAAAAAATTGATAAAATTGAGAAAATTTCAGAAGTTGAAAAAATGTAAGATATTTGGGAAATTTGAGAATCTGGAAAAATTTAGAAAATTTATAAAATCTAAGAAATTTGAGAAATCTTTGAAATTGAAGAAATTTAAGAAATTTGAGAAAATGGAAACTCAGGAAAAATTCGATAAACGTAATAAGTAGATAAAATATGGGAAACATAAGAAATGTAAGAAATTTCAGAATATTTGGAAATTGAAGAAATTTGGAAAATTTGAGACCTTGAAAAAGTTTAGAAAGTTTGAGACGTTGAAAAAATTCAGGAAATTTAAAAGATATAGAAAATATGAGGAATCTGAGAAACTTGAAAATTTTGAGAAATTAGGGAAATTTGAAAAATTGAACAAATTTAGAAAATTTGCCAAACCAAAAATATTTAAAAAATTCGAAAAATCTGAGAAATGGAAATTTTATAAATTGCAGTTATAAAAGTCTCCAGAAGTGAAGAACCTGCAAAATGTGAAAATGATCGACCTCAGAATGGAAAGAATTTCAGTGTCCCCAAGTCCCCACAGTCCGAGTGTAACATCGAAGCCACAAAGAAAAGCATCTTCCAGCCTACAAGAGCTCGTCCCACCTTATAAATTATCGTAGCGAGGTTTCATCCCCGTGGAGGGTTGGTCAAACGTAAGGAAATGGTTAGCGAGTGGTGGTTTCGATGCCTCGTGACCGCAGGTCGATCGATGTTCAAGAGAACGTGACTGAACGTTTTTTCCTTCTCGTGGAGGGTGAGAAACGAGACTATGGCATTAGCGTCCCTTCGCCGCCGCCGCTGGTATGGGTTGCAGGTGCGAAAATTCCATTTCCTTCCGCCTGTCACAGGGCTCGGTCATAATTTTCGTTTTTGGCGTACGTGCACCGATGCTGTCTTTAAATGTTCCGCAGGAAGAAGGGTGCAAAAAGAGCGGTCTCCCTGGTTCGAGGGTGTAAAACGTCTTGCGGTGCGTTTCACGCCAACACCCTCGAGACGCGATCGGAAAACCTTAACCGGCAACGTGCTCGAGATCAATGACGAATTTACCTGACTCGTGTCAAGGCGACGCCGTCCGTGCGATATTTCCCCTGCCGTCGGGATATCGTTACAAAACGTTGTCGTCCTGATAAAATTCATGGGATGCCGGGCGTCGTGTTGCGTTACACCGTGGCTATGTCACGGAATTCTAATGCACCATGTTGCCGACAATTCGTCACGACCCTGCTATGCTGTATAGTGGGCTGGTTATATTTAGTGCATGGAATTATGATTAAATCATTTTTTGGTAATAAATATATGACTTTTTATGGAGGATTTGAAATTGTAGAATTAAGAGGGTTTGAAGTTGGAAGGGTTGAAATTGTAGAGTTAAGGGTGGGAAGGGTAGAAGTGTAATAGAAAGGTTCTGAAAAAGGTAAATTGTGAAATATTGAATTTCTAGAATGTGGAAACTCGAGAGTAATAAAAGGTTATCTGAATTATTAGAATTCTTGTGTACTATAGTTAAAGAATTTCAAAATTATAGGAATTCTAAATTTCGTAATTTCGGAGTTCAAGAATTCAAGAATTCCAGAGTTTCAGAATTTTCAAATTCCAAATTCTAAATTCCAAATATTCAAATTTTCAAAATTTTCAAATTTCAAATTTTCAAAATACCAAAATTTCTAAATGCCAAAATTTCCAAATTCCAAATTTCCAAATTCCATAATTTCCAAATTAAAAAATTTCCAAATTCTAATTTTTCAAAATACCAAAATTTCCAAATTCCAAAATTTCCAAATTCCAAAATTTCCAAATTCCAAATTTTCAAAATACCAAAATTTCCAAATTCCACAATTTCCAAATTCCAAAATTCCCTAAGTCCCCAAGTCTCCAAGTCCCCAAATCCCTAATTTCTAAAAATTCCCAGAATTCCCCAAAATTCCCCAATTCTCTAAAATTTTCCAATTCCCCAATTCCCCAATTTCCAAATTCCCCAAATTTCAAATTCCCCAAATCCCAAGTTCCCCAAATCCTAAATTCCCCAAATCCCAAATTCCCCAAATCCCAAATTCCCCAAATCCCAAATTCCCCAAATCCCTAAATTCTCAAAATTCCCCAAATTTCACAAAATTCCCCAAATTCCTCAAATTCCTCAAATCTCAAAATTCTTAAAATTCCTCAATTCCTCAAAATTCCCCCAAATTTACCAAACTCCTCAAATTCCCCAAAATTCCCCAAATTTCCAATATTCCCCAAATTCCCCAAAATTCTCCAAAATTCAAAAATTCGAAATTTTGCCTTTCAACTACAACAAACGTCTTTCCACATAACGAAAATACAATTCTAAAGCAATTGATAAATATTTAAAGTTTTCCGATTTTCTTTCCCATGATATTCTCGACACTGGAACACCTAACTATTGCTCCTTTAATCATTCAAGGTGCATAGAACCTCGGAATGTTCCTTGAAATGGTCGGCGAAACGTCTGGGACGTGCTGCCGGAAATGGGTAAACAGAGAGACTGGTGAAGTTGAAATTTAAGTAAAAGGCAAAGACCAGCAAAATAAACTAGCTGTTCTACAAGTTAAATGTATAAAGGTGAAACGCAGTTTATTAATACAGAAATTCTTTGATCGTCACGAACTACGTTTGTCTAGATTTAATTAAACGGCTCTTTAATCATTCGCTCCTCGGTTCTGCATTTCCGAAAACCACTGTGGTTGTAGAGGGTTGAATTTCTTCGCCTATTGACTTTTATATATAATTTAAACAATTTTTCATTTAGTAAAAATGTTTGAAAATATCTCTCAACTATTTCATGAGATACTTATTCATTTCTTAAGTTCATTTCTTCTTCATTTTTCAAATAATTCTTTCTTCTATATTATCGAAGTAGTTCTTTATTTTTAGTCTTTCAAATAATTCTTTGTTCTTAATTTTTCAAATATATATTTTTGCTAATACTTTCAAAGTCTTCTTTCTTTTTAATTTTTTAAATAATTCTTTTTTATATGTTTTTCAAGTACTTCTTTATTTTCAAATACTTCTTTATATATAAATTTTCAAATGATTCTTTCTGCTGACGCTTTCAAAAAATTCTTTGTTCTTCAACTTTCAAATAATTCTTCCGTCTATATTTTTCAAATACGTCATTTTTCATCCTTCAGATAATTTCACATTTTTAATTTTTCAAGTGCTTCTGAAGCTTTCAAAAAATTCTCCCCTCTTAATTTTAAATAACCTCCTTCAATCGACGCAAGAATTTCGAACACGTTTGAAATAACAATGTTCAGTGGACGTGTTCCTTCTTATGGGAATACATCGGTTTAATTTGAAACCTCGAAGTATCTAAGAGACCCGGTACTCGACCCTCTCCATGAAAAACAGGTGATTTGTACACGTCGCTGGCCGTTACATTGCGCAGTTAGGGAGTCATGCAGAATTTAAAGTCTCAGACAGCGACAAGTGGCGGGCAAGTTTAAAATTAAGGCACCGTGGCCGTTGTGCACTCAGGAATTTAATAGCCTCGTGTAAGTACACACTTAGCTGTGTATTACCCGGAGCAGAGAGCTGCGGTGTGCAGCTGCAAAGTGTTGAAAGAGAGGGTAGTAGCATTGTAATCACTTTACCGTAACATCGAAACACCGCAACGCCGACCGAGAGTTGATTTCTCGCTAATTGTATTGTCCCAGCAAAAATACCCGTTCTGACAATCAACAGCAATTTCGCCATTAAGGAGAATGCACAAGAAAGTAATTCATGAAAATTACACGTGCATCGTGTCTAATGTACAAATTGGTGGGCGATGTGGACAGTTTATCATTTGTTACAGCGACATGTAATTTACATTAATGAAGGAAATTTCGAAGGAAAAAGGGAATAAAACAAGCACTAATTGTGTGAGAGACAAGATTATAAATTAAAGGAACTGTAAAATATTTGCGTCGCAAGTTTCATCACATATGTCAATTTTTTAGTGTATCAGTGTGTGTTCATATGTGGACCGCGATAGTTGTATGTGATAGACGATATATTTAACTAAATTAATTATTTATAGATAGAAAATGAGAGGAGTTTTTATAGGTCTTCAATATTGAGGTAACGGTATAAAGTAACAGAATGAATGATGAAGTTGAAAGTACCTTCTTCTAATATCATGTGTCACATATGTGATATGTGTCATACATAATTGAACTGAATTCAGATTCAGTTAAATTAATTACGTTACAGGAAAATGAATGAAAGGAATATTTCAAAAGGTTCTTAATATCAGACACTGATACATATTAATAAATTAGGAAACTGAAAAATTAGATACACTCCCGTTATATCATATGTGACATATGTGGCCAACTACTCATGTCCTCAATAATTTTAGTAATAACCTGACAAACGACATTTCTGTAGCAATCAGAATTTTCACTGTAAAATAATAAAATAAGTATGAAAGAATAAAAATCATAATAAATATTGATATTTAATTCCAAAAAAAAAAAAATGTGAAGTGTAACTATAGAGAAAGTGAGACTTCTTGCAGCAATAGCGTACGTCAATATTCTCGGCGGAAGTAGTATGAATCAATATATGGTCGGACATCGGTTGAAGTAGGATGGGAAGTCGATTAGTCAAACGTATGGTGGATGCCGGAAGTTAGAGACGGTTCTCCTGTACATTTAGTAGCATGGGCCAGTGCGTTGTCAGACGGTGTGTAGCGTACTCAAGTTTGAGTATGTAGTGCAGGTAGACGTTGGAGGAAACGATAGGTATTTAATGAGCAATGGACAGATGGCGAATGATGTGGGGTTAAATTAACAGTGTATGATTGGGATGATTGGATAATCGAGTAGTTAATGAAACTGACGGGCTTTGGTTAAATTTCCAAAAATTCCAAATTTACAAATTCCAAAATTCCCCAAATTTTCAAAGTTCTAAATTTCCAAATTTCCAAATTCCAAAGTTCCAAATTCAAAAATTTCCAAATTCAAAAATTTTCAAATTCCAAATTTCCAAAAATTCCAAATTTTCAAAGTTCTAAATTTCCAAATTTCCAAATTCCAAAGTTCCAAATTCCAAAATTTTCAAATTCCAAATTTCCAAAATTCCAAATTTTCAAATTCCAAAATTCCCCAAATTTCCAGAGTTCCAAATTCCAAAATTTCCAAATTCCAAAATTTTCAAATTCTAAAATTTCCAAATTCCAAAATTACTAAATTTCCAAATTTCCAAATTCCAAAATTCCCCAAATTCTCAAAATTCTCAAATATTCCAAATTTGCAAATTTGCAAAATTCAAAAATTCCCAAAATTCCAAATTCCAAGTTTCCCCAAATTCCCCAAATTCCCTAAAATCTCCAAATCCCCAAATTCCCCAAATTCTCCAAATTTCCCAAATTCCCAAAATTTCCAAATTTCTAAAATACCCAAAATTCTCCAAAATTCCAAACTTCCCTAATTCCCCAAAACTGCCCCCAATCCCTTAAACATTTCTCATGCCGTTAAACATCCAAAATCTGGTAATTATTCCTAAATATCTCGTCAGATACAGCTGCATATTAATTCGAGGATGAAGGGATTAACTTCGTTTGTTCGAGACGGTATAAATATAAACAGTTGGGGGTAGCTCGGTGTAATTTTTCAAGACTAACTAGAACGGTTCTCCCGAAAAAGCAGGATAGCGTAAGTTGGAAGAAATTAAACGTTGAGAGGATGTGTCCAATCTTAATCTAACTAATAGCATAGTTTGAACAACTGGCGTAGTTTAATTTAAGTAATAGTTCAGTTCTACCGGTTGACACGGAGGCTAACTTCGGAACGAGTTTTCATGTAACTTAATTAAATTAATTGTTCGCGTTGACGGCGATGAGGAACGACTGAAATCGTATGAAAGACAAGCTATTTTTTTCTCAATCATTCCTTTATTATTATTTTTAACAAAATAACTGTGTCTCATTTTACTTTCTATAATTGTAAATAATTCTTGTCTATAATAAATTTGTGTATCATAAATATTGTCTTTGTAAATATTTCTTTAATTTTAATATTTTTTAAGAAACTTGTTAAATGGTCATTCGATCACTTTGATAGTTAAATATGAAAAATATTAAATTCAGATATTTTCTGTCCCTCTAAATACTTTTTATCTGTCGCATACTTTATACAAGTATTTCTAAATAAACAGTTAGCAAATTTAGTCAGCATACTTTTTCATATTTCCCGTTTTCCGCGAAGCAGTCGAAAAAATTCCATACAGTTCAATATCGAAGGAATCTGTACGCTCGCAAGCTTTATATCGAAGCTGATTTTACGCAGAACCACCGAGAAATGAAAAACACACTGGTGACGGTCTAAACCAAACATTTGCCAGGAATTCGTCGAGTTCGACGAGAATCCACGTCGCATAACGGGGAAAAAATTCATTTTCATCGCGTCATACTTTTTGAATCGTATCTCGAATACGGAACTTATGGGACGACCATTTTGTCCGCTTTCGCGACCTAGCCTATTTACTTATTTAACTAGTCTGTATTTACTCGAAACAGATAGAATCGATGCTCATCCTCGTGTTCGTCCACGTACCGTTGCGTTTTCGACTTTGCGGTTCACGTGCCCCGAAATTAACACCGTGACCCACTTTAATCTGTAAAGAGACACGGATCAAATTACGTTCCGTGATAATTGAAAAGTTTTTTAACCAAGTGCGTGATTTGGGGCGAGAGTTAGGTAAATGCGGATGCTCGTTGTAACTCGGATTTTTGTTTGGAGAATGGTCCTGCATTTATTAATTGGGTCAAGGGATATTTTCTGCGTATTTTTGAATATGAAGATTTGTGGATAAATTTAGAAATTTCCATCCGTAGAAATTTTACATATTTTCAAATTTTGGTATTCAAGAATTTTAGAAATGTGAAGATTCAGGAATTTGATAAACTTAGAAGTTTGAATACTTAGGAATTTGTAATCATAAGGATTTGTGAATTCTGCAAAATTTTAATATGTAGGGATTTTTTAAATTGAGAACTTGAGGACTTCAGAAATTTGAAAACTCAGAATTGAAAAGTTAAATTCACAAATCTTACTATTTTTAAATTTGAACCTATAAGGTACCTCATAATTTAAAAATATAACCTTCTACCTCATCCTCCATTGCACCCAAATACAGTCATATTCCCCAACAATGAAATTCAACGTCGAACATTTCAGTACATTCGTCATGAACGACACTCGAGCGAATTAGCGTATTCGACCCAGTAAGTGTACCCTTCAGACATACAATTAATGAATTCCTGGGATATTTCTTCCGCGAGCACACAGCAATATCGCGCCGGACCACAGATGGAATTCGCGTTTGTCCTAAAACACGGAGTTCCAATTACCGAAACCGTTATTAGGCCATAGATACCTCGATTCCTAGTGTCGAGTTAATCTTGTCGCAGTCGTAACTCGAAAATAACGTATTCACGAAAGGAATTCTGATGAAAAGACAGTGAAAATTGAATTTAGCATGGCGGTAGCCCGGGATCGTCGTTACGTGTAATGCTGTTTCAGCTGCGGCAGGTTGTTGCTCGAGGGTCCGGCGTTTATGTAACGTTGCCGGTTTGTCGGCGTCCGGTGACACACACGTATACACGTTCACTGCAGTTTTCTTTGTATTCGTTGACTTACACGAGCTTGGAGCTTTTTGACCTTTCACGCTCGAATAATTGACTTTCGCTGAAGTATTACGTTACACGAGGTGACTCGTAACGAGTAACGGTTCGAAAAGAGGTGGACAAGAATGGCAAGTTAAAAGGCAGCTTATTCTTGTTTTGGGTGGTCTCACGTCCTATGGTCGTGGGAATTTACAGCAAAACTATTGAGGGCAATTTTGAAATTGGCTGCGTAGGTTTTGGAAGCTGCTGATAAAAAACGTGGGAGAACTTGAAAATTTTAGAGGATTTGCGAATTGGAGACTTTTAGTGAGGATGCAGAAGGAGATTAGAGGATTGTATTTAGCAGAACAGGTCAGATAAGTAAAATTAGTATAGAAAGTTAAACAAGTATAATTGGTATAGATGGACAGATAAGTAGAAGTAGTATGAGTAGTCAGACAAGTGTAATTCATATAGCAGGGCAGACAAGTACAATTAGTATGGATGGACAGATAAGTAGAAGTAGTATGAGTAGTCAGACAAGTGTAATTCATATAGCAGGTCAGACAAGTACAATTAGTATAGATGGACAGGTAAGTAGAAGTAGTATGTGTAGTCAGACAAGTCTAATTCATACAGAAAGTCACAAAAGTGCAATTAATATACATCGACAGATAAGTAGAAGTAGTATGTGTAGTCAGACAAGTATAACTCATATAGCAGCTCAGACAAGTGCAATTGGTATATGTGGTCAGACAAGTGGAAGTACTATGTGTAGTCAGACAAGTGAAGTTGTTATATCAGGTAAGACAAGTGAAATTAGTACATAAGCTCAGTAAGTAGAATTGATATGGGTGCTAAGACAAGTGGAAATGGTATGAGTTGTCAGACAAGTAGAAGTGGTATTGGTGGTCAGACAAGTGGAAATGGTATATGTAGTCAAACAAGTGGAAATGGCATATGTAGTCAGACAAGTGACACTAGTAAAGAAGGTCAGACAAGTGAAAGTGCTGTGAGTGATCAGACAAGTGGAAATGGTAAAGGTGGTCAGCCAAGTGGAATTAGTATCAGTAGTCAGACAAGTGGAAGTGGTGTATATAGTCAGGCAAGTGCAATGCCAATTGAAAATAGCAAAACATGAAATTTTGCTAAAAAGTCAGACAAATGAAATAAACATAAAAGACTCCAAATAAACATAAAAGATCCCAAACCCTTAAAAAATCAGTAAATATAAAAATTGTGCACCGACAACTTTAAAATCAGATTTCAATTCAATCCCATACAATAATCTCCCGACACTCTGTTTTCTTCTTTCATATTTCCGTTCAATAAAGCACACCGTACCAGAAACGGTGATACGCCATTATATTCTAAAATTCCCTTTATACGCGATTAAATTCATAACAGCAGCTTTCATGCTTGATACATTTCTACGCTTGTCAATCGCACACACAAAAATCACAGGGATTAACGTTCTCTTTTTCACCGTGAAAATTTCCATTTCCCTTCGAAGCCGGCGAACAATCAGTTAGATTTATTTTGAAATAAAAGTATCGCGTCTCGTTGCCGACGCGCCACGCCGCGCCGTCCATTAACTTGGGAACGTGTATAAACAATTTGCTCGTGCCACGGAAACGTAACAATAGCCAGCTGGTTAATCACGTGAGTGCACCCGGTCTATCCGTAAATTGACTATTGATTGATTAGTTTCTTCTGTTTGACGAAAAACAGTCCAGCCATTAAACGGCCTCTCGATTATTATTTAGATTGCGCGCCTTTTATCTGCCCGATCGATATTTTACTCTCTCGCCTTTTTATACTTCTTTTTATTTTTGTAATACGTTTATCAAACCATTATCACTTATTATTATATCGCGAGACCGTAATTTTATACCTGAATCATTACACTTCATATTTTTATTTCTGTATTTACATTTTTAGAAAAATTTATTTATGAAAGTATTTGTACATATTGGTGTTTATATAAAGTTCATGTACTTTCATAGAGGTTTATTTTATAAAGATAGCAAGTTGTATAAGTGAACTGCATGAATGAGGTTACTTATAAAAACGGTGAAGCACACATTCAAACCTGATTATGCGATATTACACATTTTATAAAGATGAGAAGCTGTTACTCCGAGACCAAACTCGTCAAACACATCTACATCGCAAGTTTTGCCAATATTTTTGTAACGAATGCTTACGCAGAATGTAGAATATTAAAAAGAAAAAAATGGTAAAACAACATTGCAGAACGATTCGTTGTTAAACGTCAGATTTGAATTATTCCGACATCTTTTTCCTTTTCTTTCGAGCATTAACTCGGATTACACTAAACGAAACAGCAACCACGCGTAATAAATAATTCCTTCCCTTTGCTTTCGTTTCGTCGTTCTAGCTGTTCTCCGCGTTGTACAAAGCACCAGGTGTAAGCGGCAGAACCGGGCGTTGTTACTTCCATATTAAAAGGATTAATGCAGTTAGGGATCTACCGGTTCCCGTCGAAACACGCCTCGTATATTCGCTGAAGAGAAAATTACGCCGAAGGGATACGCGAATTTACGTCCGTCGTGTTTCTACGCGTAATTTATAAGTACCAGACATTTCGGGGGGAGCTACTTTTCATTGGCAGTCGATAAAGCGGTCGATGGTGCAAAATTAATATTTAATCGAGGTGGTTGAACTTCAGTACCACCAGTAAAGTAAACCTTTTACAAAATTTAAAAAAATAATCTTTCAAAAGCGTATGTTAAAATTTATTAATTAAAATTGGTAATCGTATATAAACCAAAAATGTTCTCCACTGATAAATATTTTTTAGTACCTAAAAAATTTACGTTGCACTCAGTGTGATTCTAAACGCAACCGAAAATTAATTCCGCACTTTATTTATTTACCTCATACTTTTTGGTATAAAGAAACTAGTAAATAAATAAGCGTATGAATTATAAGTACCGTTGAAACATGTATACTTTACTACTCCGTTATTTGCGAAACGATGAAATAAGTTAAATAAATAAACGCGGAAGATGAAACAAGATAATCCTACGTAAGCGACAGAGAATCTGTTAATTCGTTTAAGTTTCGAGATAACAGGTACATTTCTTCCCTAAGAAAGGTAAAACTCGTCATCCCAAGGGTTGCACGAAAACCGACGTGACCTGGCAAGAACCAACAAGATGGAGCAAAACCGACGCCACCAATCTACGTCAGCAACCGCGAATCTGTTAATTCGCTTAAATTTCATTGTAGCAAGCGTATTCCTGCCTCGAAGAAAAGTAAAACTTGTCATCCTGCAAGTTGGCGCGAGAAGCTGCGCGAACAAACGAAACCAACGCGATGAAACGTACTACTTTAGCGACCGCGAATCTGTTAATCCGCTTAAATTCCATAGTAGCGAACGAATTTTTGTCGTGGGAAAAAGGAAAAATGTATTTCAGCCGCGGAACGTTGCTGAACGAAACAGGCGTGACGGGTGTAATACCTTGGAAATTTGGGGATTTTTCGATTTTTTGAATTTTTGGGTGTTTTGGGATTTTGGGATTTTGGGATTTGAGAGTTTAAGGGGGTTTGGGGAAGGGTTGAGATTTTTGAGATTGGGGAATTTGGGGATTAGGGGATGTGGGAAATTAAGGTCTTGAAGATTGGAGAATTTGGGGGTTGAAGAAGGTAGAAAATTAGGGATTTCGATATTGGAGAATTTGGGGGTTGGAGAAGATGGAAAATTAGAGATTTTGACATTGGAGAATTTAGGGGTTGAAGAAGATGGAAATTAGAGATTTTGACATTGGAGAAGATGGAAATTTAGGGATTTCGATCTTGGAGAATTTAGGGGTTGAAGAAGGTGGAAAATTAGAGATTTTGACATTGGAGAATTTGGGGGTTGGAGAAGATGGAAAATTAAGGTTTTCCACGTTTAGTAATTTAGGGGTTGAAGAAGGTGGAAAATTGAGGTTTTCCACATTTGGTAATTTGGGGGTTGAAGGTGGAGGAAAATTAAGGTTTTCGATATTTATTAATTTAGGGGTTGTAGGAGGTGGAAAATTAAGGTTTTCCACATTTGATAATTTGGGTTTTAAGGAACTGGAAAATTAAGATTTCCAACATTTGGTAATTTGGGGGTTGAAGAAGGTGAAAAATCAAGGTCTTTAATATTCAGAAATTTCAGAATTTGTAAAATGACAAAATAATAAAAATTTACTCTTGAGTAAAGTAATCCTTGCTAAATCCTTATAAATACAAGATTTGTTAAATAAAAATCAAACAACATTGTCACGAAAGTACTGAACCGACACTACTGAACCAGAGTAACGCTCCGAACTGAGCTATCACTACTAATCAAAAGCAACACTACTGAATACTGATCGAAGACTAAACTAGTAGAGTGAACTAGACTGAATCGACACTATTAAAACCAACAGTATTGACCAAAACTGATACCATTGATCAAATCTATACGGATCGAAGCCATCACTATTGAATCAAACCGATACTGATCGAAGACTAAAATAGTAGACTGAACTAAACTGGACCGACACTACTAAAACCGACAGCACTGACCAAAACTGACACCACCGATCAAACCTATACTGATCGAAGCCATCACTATCGATTCAAACCGACTCTACTGATCGAGAAACTAGTAGAACCGACACCACAGAACGAAACCAACACTACCGACATCTCCGAAAGGAACATTACCCCAACACTCTGTACATTGTCCCCCTGATCGGAAACGAATCCCAAGCAATGCGGCAGCGATGTCGTCCACGCGTTCGCATGCCCGATCTCGAACAGAGCGAGATTAGCTAAATTCGGTGGCCCTCCCCGCGGTCGATTGTATATTATAGCCATATATTCCAGCGTGTCGAGGTCCCTCTTTCCGGCGACGGGTGGAAATGAAATTTTCCAGCGTTACAGCGAGATCGGCCGTTACGACGGGCGATATTTTGCGACGAGTGTACGCGCGTGTCGGAATTCCAAGCGACGACCGGGGCCATAAGCGATTGATTATTTGTTGCTACGCGGCGAGCATACGGTCACGTATCGAACATGTCTCGCGGGCAAAAAACGAATGCACGATTATCGATTTTCCGTGGCAGGAAGACGGGGTCGCTATCCGGACGGGGGCTTAATCATCGGACGAACAGTCGGACGTCTGAACGATAAATAATATTCAATCAGTCCTCAATGAAATTCCACGGGGCTCCATCACTGTCACGCGAAGGGACACAGACGTTGCTTCGATATTGACGATAGTGCAATCTCAAAGTACGGCGTTTTTAAATTAATTGATCACCTTTTTGATATATTGCTGCTTCGTTTGAGGCTTCCTCTACTTTGTGCGCTTCGGTGGGTGCTGGAGAAATGTAATTATGGAGTTCCACTTTTCTTGGTTTATATGTACTTTTTTTAAATTATTATTGTGGAGTATTATGGTTAGGTTAGTATATTAAGATATTAATATTGTGATATTAAAATTATTGCGGTGCTATATGGTTATTAGTGTTATTATGTTATTATACAGGGTGGGACACTAACTTTGAGACGACCTGTATGTACATGTTTAATACAATTTTTTCTGGCATACACAATATAGAATTATATCATTATACATTTTTATATGTATTATATTATGTTACTGTTATTTTAGTAAGCATTGTTATAACTAAAAAATATACAGACATTCTTATAATTAAATGGAGCTTCAACTATAAAATTTCTTGTATGAGAACTGTTTTCAATCATGCTATTATTTTACTTTTCAATCATGTCATTATAGTACTATGTTATTATACTATGTCATTATGTTATTATACAGGGTGTGGGACACTAACTTTGAGTCGCCCTGTATATATATATATTTAATAAAAATTTGTTTACATACATTAAATGATATTATATCATGATACATTTTTAGATGTATTCTATTATGTTATGTTATACAGTGAGACACTAGTTGTGACTCGTTCTGTACATACATATTTAATAAAAATATTTCTGCATACATATATAAAGTCATACATTACTGTATATATTTCACTACTTTATTTAATATTATATTAAACTATAAAAAAGTAGAGACATTGCTATAGAGCTTGCAGCATAAAATGTCTTATACCCGAGTAAATAAAGTAATAAACATCGAATATTACGTACAATATTTTGCGCAAGACTGTAAAATGAAACAGCGCGATTAAATATCGTGCGTCGGCCACGTTCGACAAAAATGAACGCAACAAACTGTGTAGAATAAAGAGCAAAGCGGTTTCCAACGAATCGTCTACGTGGCTCGTATCTTGATCCTTGTAATCAGGTAAAATACGTTCCACGTGTTGCGAGCTGAATTAGCGTGGAATTCCACGCGAGGTCAAACGTTAACGAAAAGAGCCATATTTCTGTTCGCGTGCCCGTTTCGCGTTGCTGCTTACGCTCCTGTCCGCGTATTTTTCGATACTCCATTATATTCGGAAACTACTGCTTTTTCTTCGCGAGTTGTTTTTTTGTTTTCGTAGGTGACGATCGATTAGCGATCCGACGGAATTCATGCGCCTCCCGATACGATTTTATCGCGACGTGTCGACAAAAATACCGTGGAAACGCGATGCGTATCGTTCGATACATCGAAGCCCCCGACCGCGAACAACATTTGCGTGGGATGAAACGATTTCGCGGAAATAACTAACGGGAAATGTTAGAATAATATTCGAAATTGATTAACGTTAATCAGGATAATCATTTATGGCCAGAGGAATTTATCAATGATTCTATTACGTCAATTATAAATTCAATATACGAAACTCAATACCGCAGGTAGAATTCGCCGGTAATAATTAAACGGACCGTTATCTGACTGTATCTAGAAATTTATTAAAACACTGACGAATCAAAGTGCGCTCGTAATTTTGTGTAATAATACGTTGGTGATGTGGTTTCATTTAACATCGACTTCATGGAAGGCTTTTTATTGTCACAAAAATTTATGAATACTTATTGATTCGATATATTCATTGATTCATTTATATCTTTAATAATTCATGCTTGTTAACTTGTTAATATTTATTCACTCATCTTTATTGATTTATTAATACATTTTTTAATTCATATTCATTGATTCATTAATACATTTTTTAATTCATGTTCATCGATTCATTAATTTATTCTTGTTGATTTTTTGATGTAGCTATTAATTCGCTTTTACCGATTCATTGGTACATTAATTTATATTTGTTGATGCTCTCATTAATTTATATTCATCGGTTTATTAATTCGTATGTATTTTTGTTATTACATTTGTCAGTGCATGTACATTGATTTAATACATTTAGTAATTTTTATATAAGGTGTGCAACTTCTAGTTGAACGTAATTTCACTGTGTGATAGCTAAATTATTTAGATAATTTTTTTTTCTGAAATTCATCTGGATAATTTTTTATCTGGAAGATCATCTACATAATTTTTTATCTAGAAGACATTGATTTTTGAACATTTGTTAAGACACGTTCGCTGATTTATTAAGAGTTGTATTAATTTGTAGCAGTCAAATAATTAATACATTAATTAATTAATGAAATTGTATCATTTGATACATTGACGTTCGTTAAGATTACAATAACGTTGCGAACGAAATAAAATTATTATTTCGCGTATGTAATTCGAATGAATAAAAATCCGAACGTGAAACTGAGATTCCTGGAATATCCGACGTAACTCGTAGCATAATTCGTATCATTTGTTTGGCCCGCCCCGTATAATAATCCTATTACAATACGATTGAAATGTACGTTTAAAATATTTCAGACGAGATAAACGAACGCTGTGATTAAAATTATTCACCGTTTCACATGTGAGATTTTCTTGCAGCATTATTATGCAGAGACGGTCCCGGGGAAAAAATTAGACATAGTATTTCATCCAGAAGGGAATACATATTCTAAGAGGCTAATTCCTTTCGATAGAAGGATTAGGCAGGATACCGTGAAACGTGTCCTGAAGGATTAACGTGTTATACCCATATCCAACCCTCGTCACATTTAACCCTCTGACTTTCTTCGCATCGAATACTCGGACTCGTTGACACGGCCTTTAAAATAACAAGTAAAATCGTCTGTTAAATACACTTCGCTTGCTTAAACAGAAGACTGATATCGAAATGCATACCTGTATCTCAATGTTCCTCTCTATTCATATTTCGACTTACTTCACTCCTAAACTCCCTGAATTCTTGAATACTTAAATACTTAGCTGCATAAAGTCTTATATTCTTAAATTTCTATACTTCTAAATCTATAAGTTAACATATACTTAAATATCTAAATATCTAAATGTTTAAATTGTTCAATTCTTAGATGCTTGAATCTCTAACTCCTTAACTCTCTAACTTCCCAACTACCTAACTACCTAACTACCTAACTACCTAATTACCTAACTACCTAATTATCTAATTACATAACTACATAACTACCTAATCACTTAACTCCCTAATCACCTATCTCCCTAACCATCTGCCCCCTAACCTCCTAACTCCCTAACGCACTAACATCCTAACGTCCTAACACCCTAACGTCGTAACACACTGACGTCCTAACACCCTAACGTCCAACACCCTAACTACCTAATTCCTTAAATCCCTAATTTCGAACTCCATAATTTCCCAATTTCCTAACTCTCCTAACTCCCTAATTCCCTAACTCCCTAACTCTCCTAACTCCCTAACTCCCTAACTCCCTAACTCCCTAACTCCCTAAATCTCCTAACTCCCTAGATCCTTATCTTTCCAAATTTCTTAATTCGATAAATCTCATAAAATCGCCCGATAAATATCGCTTCGATGAAGGATATAAAATTCATTAACAAGACGACACGTACACACACACACCGAAGAAACTTCCGATCGTAAAAAGAAACTTTTACTTTATAACGTACGTGAAATTCTGAAAGACATTTCATTGATATCCATAAACCGTAGAACTTCAATCATCATAGTTCACTGAAATGGTAGAAATGAAATATTTAAAGCACTATAAATCGATATACTTCGACGAGCAAAAAAATCATTTTTCCAGTCAAACTTTCCGTGTACTTCGATAGCAAATAAAAAGAAAATTTTCAGCTTCTCCAGGAAATTAATTACATTTTTATTGATCTCTTTTTAAGGAGATATTCGGGGGAGGAGAGTGAAGATGCAATTTTGTTCGCAAAATTAAAATTCTACGAAATCTGTTGAATGGTGTGATGAAAAGTATTAGAAAGTTAAATTGATTTTAGTCAGAAGTTAAATTTATTTTCATGATTGATAATGCCTTATTTATTGATTTTCATGAATGAAAACTTGATATTTATTAATAAGGTTCATTTATTGGGCGACTTACTGATAAAGTCTTTAATATGTAATTCATGTAATATTAAAATGCATATGTGCATATATTAATTACTTACTAAAGTATAATTAAAGAGAGATTAATTCTTTTATTCATAAATTACATAATAAGAATAAAGATATAAATACTTAAAAAGGTTTCACTAATTGCTTATTAATAATAAATATTTAATGAATTAGTTCAAAAACGTATTCTGAATAAAACATCTCAACCTTAAATTACCCCAGACTAAATGTCCCAGAAGAGGTCTTAATTATTTAGGATAATTGATTTCACAATCACTTTACAAAAGAGACGATCTAAATTCAACCGACATCTTACATCGGTTTAGAAAACGTGTCCTAAATCCAACCAGCACCTTAATTGTCTCTAAATCAGTTTACAAAATAGTTGTCCCAAATTCGAACGACTTGTCCTAAATCGGTTCACAAAAGATGTCATTTAAAAGACATTTCAATTAGTTCAAGTGACCTATATTTTCTAAATTATAGTCTTCAGTAATTCGCATTTTGTCGAATAAACATAAAAAGGGCAAATAAGTATTTAAAAGTCAGAGATCGTAAAAGGAATGTTTCTCTCGAGTAAATCCATAAAAAGGAATTGAGCGGGTAGCGTGCAGATCGAAAGGAAAATCTCGGCAGCAAACTCGAAGCTAAAGGTGATCGTCTGGTGTTACACGTAATCCCAGAAAAAATTCGAGAGCCACTAGAGACGAGAGTGTTTCACACGGGATTAACGTCACACTCGTGACCCTAACCCTATCGCATCTCGCCCGATGGTTTTCCCTTACAGCAGGGTCACGAAAGGACACGCGATATAGTTCTCCTCTGGCTAAAACCCTCGCACCACCTTTGTCTCCGGTGGTTTTATCAGATACTCGGTCACATCGTGCAAATCCATCGCGATAGCCGGCCGATAACAACCGATCGAAGGTGTAGCCGCAACGCGAGTGTTGTACACCGGCGTAGAAACAACCCTTGACAATCGAGAACGTGACGCGATGCGTGTTGGAAAATCGTCGCCCGATTTCGTTTCCATCAACCGTTTCGCGTTACGTCAGCACGAACCGGGGGAAAAAAATGATGATTCATGTGGCTGATTCGTTTCCGAGGTGAATTGAACGCGGAAAAGCTTTCTGCTCGCATTGTCGATACTGAATTGTTAAATTTTTGGGTTAATAGATTTCCGGTTATCGAATTTTTAGTGTTTTCCTTTTTTGTTTTTTGGGACTTTGACTATGGCCTTTGTTGGAATTTCTGATTCATCGGTTTATAATTTGGGGATTCTTTTGTGGTTCTATAGAATGTGAAATATTAAAATAGAAATGTTATTGTTTTCGAAAGTTTTCAAATTTACAAATACTTAGATTGTGGAATTCTTAAATGATAAGTTTGAATTGATAACTGATAAATTTCAAAATCAGTGAACTTACAAATGTGCAAATTTCCAAATCTCCAAATTCTTATATTGAATTTATTGTATTTTAATGATACATTAAAATTACGCTGTTTCTAAATAAATACAATACAAAATTGTGATTAGAGGACGCGATTCTAAGCAAGATTTCCCTTTGCAAAAATGGTGTTTGAAGCTTCGTTTTTGAGTTATGGAAGAAAAACGCGGACCAATCAGAGCGCGAGGATTCGGCGCCAGTCACGGCGCGCAGTCGCGAGAGCGACGCCCGTCGAGCATAATATCCGACTGGGCGTAACCCTCGCGCTCTGATTGGTCCGTGTTATTGCTTAATAATTCAAAAACGAAGCTTTACACCGTATTTTCGCAAAGGAAAATCTTGTTCAGAATTACGTCCTCTATCATCTCTTTATGAGAGTTAGACGAGTTGTGGGACACCCTGTGTATTTTTAAATCCCTAAACCATTAAAACTCTAAATTCGACAACTATTAAATCCCTAGATTCAAAAAATTCCTTAATGCAAAAATCTTAATGTCCATGGAATTTTTCTCTAGATCTAAAAATTCATGATCCAAAAATCCCAAAATCCCTAAATCCAAAAATTTCTAGATCCCAAAAATCCCTAGATCCAAAAGTCCCTAGATCCCAAAAATCCCTGGATCCCAAGAATCCCTGGATCCCAAGAATCCCTAGATCCCAAGAATCCCTAGATCCCAAGAATCCCTGGATCCCAAGAATCCCTAGATCCCAAGGATCCCTAGATCCCAAAATCCCTAGTTTCTAAGATTCCCTAGATCCCAAGAATCCCTAGATTCAAAAATCCCTAGATCACAAAAACCCTAGATCTCAAGAATCCCTAGATCCCAAAATCCCCAGATCCCAAAATGCCTAGATCCCAAAATCCCTAGATCCCAAAAATCCCTAGATCCCAGAAATCCTTAGATCTCCAGATCCCTAAATCCCCAAATCCCTAAATTCCCTAATTATGAAACTCCCAAACCTCCAAACTCCCAAAATAAAAAATTCCTAAATTCCAGAAATCTCCAACTTCCGAAATTCTCTAAATAATGAAATCCCTAAATTCACAAATTGGCCGACCTACTAAATTTCCAATTACCGATACTGCGAAATGTAAATTCGTTGTTAAATCGAATTTCGATAGAAAATAGAATTCAGCGAACGAATAGTTTTTTTATTTTATTTCGACAATTATCGTACAATATCAACGGCGATTCGAGTGTTATTTTAAGCGGCACTTGTACCTCACTGGGCCGCATTTGTTTCGTTTGTGTAATCGGATTTCGGATTACTTGATTTCTATTTGTGCAAACGGATTTTAATTTAAATCAATCTTCCTCTCATCGAGACCCCAATTTTATTTCGGTCTCCCGCTGACCCGATCGAGATCGCTGATTTTCGCTTAAAACACTCGAGATCGAATAAAAATTGACCGGATAAAGTTCGCGTGGCTTATAACCCCATTAAAGTCCGGCGAAAATAAATCATCCGATACTGAGGAGGATTTAAACGAAACGTCCTGCGACCTTTTTTCTTCTTTTTTTTTCTTTACTGTATTGCAGTTAATACTGCCTGCTCTTTATTGGGAAATATATTTTTATACTTCGTCACAGATTAAATACCTTCAATTTATTAAAGACGAAAATCGAGATTATCAATCTTCTTTTAATCTTATCGCTCTGCTATGCATATATTTTTTATAAAATAGTACTGCTGTATTTTTTGTGTTGTATATGGATGAGCTTTTTTAGTTACTTTTATGTGGAGATACTTTTTTAAAATAATCCTGAAAATTCAATGCTGATATTGTTATAAGTAAATCAAATTTTCAGTGTCGTTAAGAATACATGTTCTAAGAAAGAGATGATTATAAATCTTGATTTAATTATTGCTTTACAAAATAGTAATTGATAGAACATTATAATATATTATTCATAAGCGTCACAAAGATTAGAAATGAAGTACGAAATTAAATTTATACATAAGTAATGTGATTGAGCTATTAAAATTATTCAACAACTTCATGTCCCTAAAATCACCCTCGACAAAGATCTTCGAAACTGCAATATAATTAACATAAGGTATTACGAATGCAGGGGAGACCCTTCTAAACACCAAACTATTTGAATATGTAAATCCAAAGTGTGGCAAGAAAGCGAATTCAAGAAACTCTTTCTTGCAAGACCCTCTAACGCATATCGATATTCGCGTGTATCGATAATAACGTATCAAAACTGACAGTTGCAGGCAACGTCTGCCAACTCGTCAGCTGCAGTCCAAAAAAAAAAAATCAGCAATGTCAATTTTGTTAAACGAAGCTCAAAAACGACTTACCTTTCGAATTTCCAGCGACAGCGAACTTCTCGACGTCTCGAACCAGAAGTGGAATTAATGACAAAGAACAGCGACCGCTTTAAAACAGTCCTCGAATTTCTTTTGGTGAAGAGGGGATGTTTGGGAAGTTCTGGCGTGGATGGAGCTCGGAACGGAGGATCACCGCAACTGGGATAAAAGTCAAAGCGCTGAGTATTTATTTGAAAACGAATCGTTATGTACAAACGTATTAAATACACGTGTGTGACATTTACACATGGGACAGGTGGAAGCGTTTCGAATGGTAACACGTTCACTGCGGTTGCTTCCTTTCGCGAATTCTGTCGCGGATCTTCTTGGTACAGGGTGTTGCAAAATTAGTGTATATGAAATACATAATGTACTTGTTCTTTGGAGAGGTAATGTTTAGTTGGGGATCTGAGGAAATTTTGAGGGGGTAGGGATTTAGGGAGTTGGAGATTTGGAAATTCGGAGGTTGGAGAGTTTGGGGATTAGGGAGTTTAATGATTTGGAAATTTAGGAGGGTGAGAATTTGGCAACTTGGAAATTTGGGGATTTGGGAGTTTGGGAAGCTAGGAATTGGGGAAAGTGAGAAATTGGGGATGTGAGAATTAGAGGAGGTGAGAAATTGGAAATCTTGGAATTTGGGGGAATGAGAAATTGGGGACGTGAGAATTTGAGGATGTGAGAATTTGGGGATGTGAGAATTTGGATATGTGAGAAATTAGAAATCTTGGAATTTGGGGGAATGAGAAATTGGGGATGTGAGGATTTGGGGAAGTGAGAAATTGGGGATGTGAGAATTAGGGAAGGTGAGAAATTGGAAATCTTGGAATTTGGGGATGTGAGAATTTGGAGAAATGAGAAATTGGAGATGTGAGAATTTGGAGAAATGAGAAATTGGAGATGTGAGAATTTGGAGAAATGAGAAATTGGAGATGTGAGAATTTGGAGAAATGAGAAATTGGAGATGTGAGAAATTGTGAAACATGGGAATTTAGGAATTTGACAATTTGTAAATTTAGAGGCTTGAAAAGGCAACTTGGAAATTTAGGACGTGGTAGTTTAAAAACTTAAGAGAGGTAGTTTTATGAAGACCTTAGATCTTGAGGAGATTTCACACACATCCATGTAATCATAGATCAATAATATTTCATAGATTTTGTAGTAATGGAAATCTTGTAGTGATTCCAAAAAAAGAACCCCAAGAAGTTCTAAAGAAACTATGATTATTTTAACACATTACTTTTATAACACCCTGTACCTTAAAGAAGAGATTAAAATATTAACTACATCCTACCATTCATTTTTTTAAACTCAGGTTTTCATTTAATTTTAAAGGAAGTTACACAGTATTTATTTTAACGAAAATAATGCAATTATGCGATTATGTAAATAGAAATACAATGTAATATTGTTGACGCAGAATAATAGTGTGACAAGGGATCTGATATACCCCGTATCGCAGTGAACGTGTTAATCACGCACAATAGTCGATATGTTCGCCGATAAACAATAGATAATTGGTTCTATTAATTACGAATTATGTACAACCCATTTCGCCGTTTATATTTATACGCAGATGTGTGCGTCTTCGCAAGACGTCACGAGGGTGATCTACCTATTCGAGGACAAATTTTGATATAATACCAGTCATAAATCATTTAAAAAATTTCTCGTGCCATTATACAAAATTTGAAACAATGAAACATAATTACATATCACAATTGAGTGTTATAAGAGATTTATGACATAGCATCAGCTTTAATGTAAGGTTAATTAATCCTGAATATTATATCAAATTTTTGGTGTCAAGTTCATAAATAATTTTTTAAATTTCTCTGAATTTTTTGTCGAATTTTCAGCAAGTACAAAGCATAATTATTATAGGTGAACATGTCTAAAATTGAGATGTTAGCAACAAATGCTACAATCAACGCAAGACCTCGAGCTTCAACGTTACTTCAATATCAAAATCATCCCTTATGCATCATAAATCATTTCGAAAATTTCTTTCAAGTTTATACCAAAATTCAAGCAATCATAAAACATAATTATTACAATTGAACATGTCAAAAATTTAGATGATAGCAACAATTACAATCAATATACCATTACCTCAAACTTGAACGTTACTTCGATACCAAAATCATCCCTTATGCATCATAAATCATTTCCAAAATTTCTCTCCATTTTACACCAAAATTCAATCATTCCCAAACCATCATTACTACAATTAAACATATCAAAAATACAACATCACAGCTTCAGCTACCTTCAACCCCAAATATTAAACACCTCACAAAGACCTTACACTTCAATAAAAACCAATTCCAAAAATCCAACCCCCTAATATTTACCAAAAAATTCCTCATCGACTATCAAGAAATGAAAAGATTATTTAATGTACATTTACGGCTAGTTACCAAAATCTGTCCACCGAGAGATATCGATTCGATGTTGCACCTTTATCAGGCTTGCAAAAAAAAAAAAACGAGAGTCGGTCGGCCGATAGAACCGGAGAAAAAGCGCGATCGTGTTTCATAACGAAGGCAGCGGATATTAAATTCCATCGGCAAACCTGGAATTCCCGTGTACGCGGCACTTCCGTCAGACTTTTGTTTGCGACTGTCGGACCAAGCCGACGCGACGCGGCGACAAAAACCGAACGCTTCCATTGCGTAAACACACGCGGCGAAATAAAGCTCGTTTGCAAAGGAGAGACGGCCATCGGATTCGAGTGACGAAACAACAATCCGTTCGATCTCGTGCGAATTTTCTTTTGGAACGATGGTTCGACCACCCTGTTGCTGTATGTTCTTTGAGGAAAAAATCGGCGGGATATTTAAACATTGGTTTTAGTTATTTGGGGAGTTTTTTGATATTAGTGAATTTAATTGTTAGAGAAGAGGGTTTATGGGGATTTTCTAATATTTGGGAGAATTTTTTAGGGGTTTTTAGAATTTTTGAGAATTTGTAGGGATTTTTAAGGATTTTTTGAATTTTAGAGAATTTGTGAGAGTTTTTGAGGGTTTTTAAAATTTTTAGCAATTGGTATGAATTTAGAAATGTTTTAAGGTGTTTGTGAGAATTTATAAATTTTTAAATTGTTATTTTCTAATTTGACAAGTTTTAGATTGTCAAGTTTCAAAATCTCCAGCAACGCTAATTTCTAAATCTTTAAATCCCCAAAATTCATAGTAGCTTAAATTCTTAAATTTCTAAACTTCTAAATCCTTAAATTTCCTTATAATCCTTAAATTAATTGTCAAATTCCTTAGTACATAAATTCCTCAAATTCTCCAAATTCTCCAAATTTCCCAAATTCTTCAAATTCCTCAAATTCCTCAAATTTGCTAATTTCCTCAAATTCCACAAATTCCCCAATTTTTCCAAATTTCATAAATTTCACATATTTTTCCAAGTTTCTTAAATTTCCTTAATTTCCCAAATTTCCCAAATTTCCCAAATTTCTTATATTCCTCTAAATTTCCAAATTCCTCAAATTCCTCAAATTCCTCAAATTCCCCAAATTTCCCAAATTCCACAAATTTCTCAAATTCCCTAAATTTCCCAAATTTCCCAAATTTCCCAAATTCCTCAAATTCCTCAAATTCCTCAAATTCCCCAAATTCTCAAATTTCCAAATTTCAAAGTCCCTAACTCCCTAGATCCTTAAACCCTTAAACTCTCAAAATTCCAAATTTCCAAGTTGTCAAATTTTCAACCCCTTAAATTACCAAATTCACAAATTCCCCAATTTCCAGCTTTCCAAATCTCCAAGTTCCTAACTCCCTAGATCTTTAAATCCCTAAACTCCTAAATCCTCAAATTTCTAAGTTGCCAAATTTTCAACCCTCAAATTCCCCAATTTCCAAGTTTTTAAATCACCAAGTTCCTAGTCCCCTAAATTCTTAAATCCCTAATCTCTGAAATCCCCAAAATCCCAGAAATCCCAATTCTCTAAATCCCTAAATCCCTAAAACCCCAAATTCAAAAATCTCCAAACCCTCACCTTCTACCCTAAAAATATTAAATCCCCAAAATTTCCCCACTCGACACCATTCAAATCTCTCAAAAAACTCCCTAAAAAGTCCCTAAATTCCCTATATCCTCAAATCCCCAACTTCCCCATCGAAACTCCAGTAAAACTCTGAAACCATCCCCTCTCGAAAACTTTTAATTGCAGAATATTTTTCCAACTGCAATTTCGCAAATAAAATAGTAATAATTCTTCTTACTCCCCTCAATATTCCAATATCCATTTTAAATACATAAGTATTCGTATGAATTTTAAATCGCGATATTAATTGTTGCAATTTCCCTCCTAATTACGAGTACCATGCAAAATTTCAATAATTACTCATTTTTCCTTTTACTCGAGTTATTTGGAATTAGTCGCGATATTCAAGTATCACTTTCCATCGGTTAATATTCAATCCCCCCGCGGCTAACTATGATTTTATATTCAACAACCATGATTCGGATAAAATTATAATATCGGGCGTAATTTAAAAGCGTTTCTGGAGCGTCAATTTTTGCTCGTCGCGTCTGAGTTAAAATAAAAATCGAGAATAACAACAGTGGAAGCTTGCACGCGAACCTCTCTGCTTTTTATGCTCGGAAGAGTCGAACGGAACGGCGTTCGAAACAACCACCCTTAATCCGATCTCGTCTCCTTTGAAGAATAAAACGCGTCACGAGAATGATCAATGGAACAATTTTATGTATATATATTCTTTTTTTTTTTGTTTCGTTATTACAAACTGTACAAAGTGCGTTCTCACGACATTATCGCTACAATGGAAACGATTAATTCAATGAATTCTCTTCGTCGCTTAATCTTCAACGATTCCCGATATATTATATTTATATATATAATTTATATATACCTCTCTTGCCTCTTTCGATTTCTCTCTCTCTCACACTCTCTCTCGCATTCTTTCTCTCTCCATCCTTCGGCTCACAGCAGAGGAATTCTTCCTACAAAGAGAAACGATCAGTAACGAATTATCAAATACATTCCCTCGCTAATATCATAAAGTACTTAACTACATTTCGCAGAAATTTATGGAAGAATTATTGAAATTTTTCAAATATTTATTACGCAGAAAGGATGACGCGTTTAATATGTACATAAATTTGTTTAAATAGTCTAGGGATGAAAAAGGCAGAGCATGAATACGGTAATAATTTAAAATACCGGATCGAAGCTTTATGTGATTATCAGAAATGAAATTTTAATGTATTTAATAACCGGTATGACTCGTGCACCATTGTAGATTGTATATTGTGGTTGCGAATGTGTTACAGATAACTGAAATGTTTTATGACTTTCGAGAGGGAATGCATATTCGATCGAATATCGTGCAACAAAATCACCATATATTCCAGTTGTTCTTTCTTCTTTATTCAAATATCGATATGTTCAGATATGTGTCATGTGTAGTTCGCGTGCCGATATAGCGAAGTTGTAAGTTGGGTTATTAATTGACGAATCGGGTTGGAAGATGATGAGTTCTATTTTAGGGGTACTTTCTGATATATTGCGTATGGGGGTGAGGGTCAAATTGAGTGCGAGTTGAGAATTTTTGAATTTTTGGAAATTTCGGGATTCTGCAAATTTCGGAATTTGAGAAATTTGGAATTTAGGAAATTTGGAATTCAGGAAATTTGAAATTTGGGAAATTTGGAATTCGGGAACTTTAGAATTCAGGAAATTTGAAATTCGGGAAATTTGGAATTCGGGAAATTTGGAATTCGGGAAATTTGGAATTCGAGAACTTTGGAATTCGGGAAATTTGAAATTCGGGAAATTTGGAATTCGGGAAATTTAGAATTCGGGAAATTTGGAATTTGAGAACTTTGGAATTCGGGAAATTTGAAATTCGCGAAATTTGGAATTCGGGAAATTTAGAATTCGGGAAATTTGGAATTTGAGAACTTTGGAATTCGGAAAATTTAAAATTCGGGAAATTTGGAATTCGGAAAATTTGGAATTCAGAAAATTTAGAAATTGCAAAATTTCACATACATATCCTTCCAACTCCGCAACCTCGCTACATCAGCACACAAACCCTAAAAGCGTACACAATCGATATGTCATCAATACAAATACAAAAATTCTTAGTCAACAATCTCCTCACCCTCCGATCGATAATTTCAATTTCGATAATTAATTGCCGCAAAGTAGGTCGTTTTTCTCCGTAAATCGTGGAGCCTTCACAGATTCAAATAAATTTAAACGAACGAGGAATTAATAATGAAAGATGATCGGAATTCGACGAGAGTAGAGGATTAAAATCGTAGCACTTATAAATACGCAGTGTTTTTGATATAGCGTTTTACTCAATTTGTAGGAAGTACTGTGCGCATATTTCGTGTAGATCGATCGCACAGAAGACGATTGAATATAAGTCGATTAAAATTTTTTCATCGATCTATCTCGTTAAGCTCGTCGAGACGACTGGTCGACATTCGTGCGATCGATCTTGATTTCTTTTCTCATCCCTCTTAGTTCTCTTCTCTGTCTCTTTATTGTTCCTCTTTATTGTTACCATGGGATTTTAACGCTCGACCCGATTACGCTATCGAATTAACGCGAGTTTTATCGTCCTGTCGTGTCGAAGGGAAAAGGGATACAAAGAAGTTCTGTTGCTTGATATAATAGAGGTTTTCTTTTCCTAATAGAGTGGCAGTATTTCTTAATCGCTCTTAACTTTAATATCATATATTAAATTACCAACGTCATAGACAATATCATAGACTTTTCATATGCGAAACCTCCTGATTCAGTTTCTTTACTCCGTTTGCCGAAAGCAGTTCTATTAATATTTCTTTTTATTTCTTCTTGTCTTGTTCTTTGCAAAATTTTGGGAAATCTAGTTTGATCGCTGCTGGGAAAATGGACGACTATAATTCGGTAATTACATTTATCATAATTATTCTACGTATGTTTTATTTTAAAGTCTCGGTTTAAAGTCTCAATTTTTGTTGCACAGCAAGTTGCATATTTTATGAATTCAATGAAGCTTGCGATTTTATGTTCATCAACCCAATTTCTTAAGGGTTGAACATTTTATGAATTTATTAAATTTTTATATTTTGTGCTTCATTTTGTATAGAAACATTTGAGAGAGTTATTTTGAGAAGCTTATATTGTGCAATGTTTGTTAAGAAATACATAATAAATTTTTTAAATTAATAGCATAGTAAATTATATGAATTTTTTGCCACACAAGATGAATGTCTTAACAACAGAACATTTTATGAATTCGTTAAATCTTGATATTTTATCCTTTAGTTTGTATAGAAAGATTTTAGAAAGTTATTTTAAGAAGTTCAAATTGTGCAATGTTTGTTACAAAATTCATAATAAATTTGATAAATTAGTGTCACAATAAAATACATGAATTTTCTGCCAAACAAAATAAACCTCTTAACAACAGAACATTTTATAAATTCATTAAATCTCTATATTTTATGCTTGTTGCACAGAAAGATTTTAGAGAATTATTTTTAGAAATTCATATTGCGCAATGTATGTTAAAAAATGTATCAAATCAGTACCATAAAATTGACACATCGACTGTTACATATTTTACAAATGCACATCGAAAATGTTCGTATATATTTCTATATCCAGGCAAGATTTAAGGGAACTATTTTTGCGACACACTAAAAATTTATTAAATACGATAGATTGTATTAAATTTATAATACAGGTATTCGACGTATTTAACGATTTTTAGTTATTCTTGACGTCGTCCATTTTAAAAGGTAATAATTAATTATCGGATTTATAGAACTGCTTCCAGCGATTTACATTTCAATTTACATTTCACAGCTCACGACTGTTCAACCGTAACATTACAAATCTCAAAACAACGCATCGATTTATCGTGCGATCTAACATCTATCGTTTTACCGTTCTTCATCAATTTTTTATTATCATTGTTCATTCATTCTAACAATCATAAATCTCTCATTGTTCCTCGCTGACCACGGCCCAGCACATTAATATTACTGCCTCAGATTATCGATAATATTTCTTATTTAAAATTATTTGATAGCTGCACAATTGAAATGTGGAAAATTATGAAGTTTCGACGGTAAATTAAATTTTAAATTCCACGGTATAAAATATTGAAACTCGGAATTTTTCGATTGTGGAAGCGCAGAAATTTTGCGAAATTAAATCCGTAAAACTTTACAAGAATAGAACTAAAATTTATGAAAGTTGTACAATTTGACGTCGAAACTTGGAATTTTCAAATTACAGAATCACCGGAATTTTGATATTTCCAAAAGTTCCAATGAACCCCGAAATTTTTCCGAAACTTCAAAATCATATTCCGAACTTTTCGTGAAATTTTAAAAACCTCAAGCCTTCGGAATGAAATAAAAAAGAACGAATACCGCCAACAGCAACAAAACTCATCTCGAAGTTCAATTATTTAAACGAAAACCATCCAGCGTCGATCACCAAAGGGACAATCGAGAAAAAAAGAATTCCTCTCTCGGCAAAAAAACGCAAACAAGAATATTCATCGGGTAAATGGACCGTGTTCTATTCTCTTCTATAAACGTAACTTCAGGTCACACGAGCTTCCCTCATCCCTTATTTCCATCCCTTGTTCGCAGAATGACGATACAATCGATTGGTGGTTTTGGTCGTACTCGATCCGCATCGACCAAACTTTCCACGAATCGATCGATCGAATCCCGGGACTGGTTAATGCAAGCCTTAAGAACGAGGTCTCTAAATAAATTTACGCTATCGGTTAATCACCGTTAACATTTCTTTACACGCTATATATAATTTAATATATGTACGAACTCTTATACTTGCAACCTCTAGTGGTATTGTCAAACATTTATGCACTTCGGCTAAGCGCATTTTAAGCTTATTAGTAGCTTCAGGAAACTTAACGCAAGCCACTGGCTCCAGGAATTTCTCCTTTTCTTCTTTTTTTACCTCCGTTTTCTTGGTTCGGTTAATTATAATTCGACTGTTGCAATTTTTAATAGTTCCAATTTGTTTGAAATCACGATGCATGGGAGAGCAGCTTACAAAATGGCGGACAAAGATGGACTTATAATATGATATTATATTATCTTGTATGAGCTGTATTTTAATAGAATATACTGTTTGATGATTAGTTAAAATTAAGATTCAATAATGCAGTCATTTGAGGTGACATTTTTTAAATTCAATTAAGAGGTGAAGGATGTACGTTGTATAGAGGTGAACACATAACGAAGGATAATAATATTATATATAATTGTGATTGGTTTTATACTGATTGTGTTTAAAAAATGACAATAAAATTTTAAATGAGAATGAAGGTTATTATATTAACATGTAACATGACCTCAAAAACGAAGGATGAGGATGAAGACTGTTATTGTAATATACAACATAACCTCAAAAACGAAAGATGAAGATAAAGATTGTTATATTAATATGCAACGTAACTTCAAAAACGAAACCTAAGAATGAAGACCGTTATATTAACATGCAACCTCAGAAACGAAATACTTCACCATTTTTCCAAGTTGCTCCACCAAGCATCAAACTATCGACTCTTCGTTTTACCCCATCGTTCATCCGGAATATTAGCAAATAAAATTCACGAATATCTACCGCGTGTTTCAAAGGCTACTATCGTCTTCCTCGAACAAGATGAAAACGTAGTATCTTCGACGATTTCGAGCCACGTGTATTCTGAACGTGACGCGAGTATCATAAGCTTGTTTGCTGACAGTATCAATATCATAGCGGCGTGCGCGCGATTTATCGAACGTGCTTCCTGTCTATTGGCCCACGATAGGAACGTTCCATTTCGAATGCCACGATTCGGAGATCGTTCGTTTGTTTCTGCGTTAAATTACGTTTTCCGTTTATCGCGTGAAACGATTACAGTCTCTCTGATACGTCGAGGAGATACGTCGACCACATACGAATATCGAACACTTCGAATCCCGAGAGAAAACTTAGACCAAGAAATCAACGTTACAAAACATTCTTTTTACGGTTGAAACGACGGAGGTGTTCGATCACACCTTTGATCAACGATTTACCTTCAATTCGGACGATCTCGTATCCTACGTGGGATCCTGGTACTAACTTGGTCTGACCTGGTGAAGCTTGGTCGAAGGGCAATTCCACCAGTTCCCGTTCAATTCGCCGATCATAGAAAGCCGGATCAGATTCCAGCCTTCTAGTTCTCTGTATCAGGTGTCGTTGGTGTCCGCGTGTTTGTAGCCGAGATTTTTCCGTTGGAGGAACATGTGGATCTCACGGAAATTCGGACGGTCCACGTCGTTACGGTGCCAGCACTCGCGCATCAACTCGTATATGTCCTTTGGGCAGTTCTTCGGCAATGGTAGAATAATCTGAAAACAGGTTTATGCCCCTCTGACGTCTTCTGTGGACTATTTTTTATACGAATATTATACAATATTAAGTATATCTTGGGGTCAGTATTTACACGTGGACCTTACACCTTGACAGTTAAAATTGACGTTTGTCTAACATATGTGACACATGTGTAATAAAATTAATATGTAATATGTGATATGTAATTTCATCTTTTTATTTGTTGGTGTATATTATTGTTTCTGTATGAGAACTGAAATATTTCTTTTATATATTTTTGCTGTAAATAAATAATTTTACTGAATATGCTGTATCGGTCACATATGACACATATGATATGTGAGGGCAGGACTACTTAATCTTTCAATTTTATTTTTTAATCTGTCAGTGTATATTATTGTCTCAACAACAGAAGTCTTTAAATGTTCCTCTCATTTATTTTTACTAGAAGTAATTTATTTATTTGAATTTACATATTCGATCATATATGACACATATGACATAAGAGCAAGAGTACTTGTTTTTTCAATTTTATTTTTAGTCAATTAATGTATATTACTGTTAGAATATTACATGTCTTCAAATGTTCCTTTTATTTGCTTTTGACATAAATAATAAATTTAACTGAATTTAGGACGTCAATCACATATGTCACATGTGACATCAGAACAAGAATACTTGGCTTTTCAATTTTATTTTTAGTCAGTTAACGTATATCATTGTCACAATGTTAGAAGTCTTGAAATGTTCCTCCTAATTGCGTTTGCTATAAATAATTAATTTAACTGAATTTGCAACAGCATTTACATATGTCCCATATGACATAAGAATAAAAGTACTTGTCCTTTAAATTTAATTTTTAATCAGCCAACATCATTGTAACTATATTAGAGATCTGTAAATGTTTCTCTCAGTTGTTGTAACAATAAATAATTAATTTAAATGAAATACAGCAACAGTCACATATGAGGTTAATATGTTAACCGATCGAATAATACCACATCAAACATTTATACAACTTTAATAACCCTCAAAATTAATACTTAATACTTTAATATCAGTGAATTACATTTACATAAACTGACGAAATAGACTTCATATATTACCACCTTAGCACAGACATGGAAATTTTGGGAGTTAAATACAACGTGGCCCATTAGCAAACATATCGTGTAAATAAATTTAGAAGCTAATCTCAATCAACATTTTGGTTAACTGACCTAATCTAATAGTACCCCGGTAAACCAATGATATCATAACATTTTGGGTAAACTAATAACGTGGTTCAGTAATATTCAAATTAGTATTAATATTTGCAATTTTAAGCTGTGACTAAAATTCAATATCCCTACAATAGAAATCGATCCTGCAATTGGCAAGTTTATCAATATTATTTCAACGGTACTATTATAATTAATCCCCTGCACGAAATGACCCGTAAAACGTCGAATCGAATTTTCCGCTATAAATAGAATTTAGAATAATCTTCGTGATCTGCGCGGGTCATTGGCGAATTTGTTTGGAATGCATTATGCAAACGCAGATACACTATCTAGTATAATGTTATAATATGATTAGAATTAAATGGTTGTATAATCCTAGAATAATCTGCATAAATTAATCTCCGATAAATTTGCTCGGAACACTATACACGTACACGCTATCTACATGCTGATATTCAGTGTAAACTTGTATTATAATTTATGCCCCAGTAACTTATGTGTACTTATGTTAATCGTATCGCGGGAGAGCGGCGGAAGATCGCGAACGAAAAATAACGAAAGTTCGATGAAAATAAACCACGGAGACTTAAAGAAGATTGAGTTTAATGTAATGTTTAACTAGAAAAAAGCTGTAAATTTTCGCGGAGATTCTTGCACGTTGCGCAAACGATGCTGAACGACCGTTATAACAGCCAGATTGTTTGCATCGCGGGTAATTTATGTTCGAATACCTCCACGTTTACTACGAAATTTCGTGATACCGCAACGAAAAATGGATCAATAAATTTTCTGTTCAAGGAACAAGATTGTAAATGGAACATAAATATTCGAACAACTAGCGACCTCGTAATTCAGACGCGAAAAACGAATTGTCCTTATCGGAACGAATTCTATTTAATTAAAATATCGCGAACAATTACGGAGGAATTTTAATGAATGAACTTAAATAGATTCTCAAGATTCCAAACTTAGAAACTAAAATTAAATTTTTATAATTTAAGAGGTTTTGAAGGTTAGATTTTTTGTGTAAGCTTGTTTGGATTTTGTTCTTACCCTTCTGTCGTCCTCTTGGTAAAAATAGGTGGCATTCTCAACTATGCGATGATCAGGCAGCTCCTCGAATGGCTGCTCCCTTGCGAAAGTCAAAATCTCCCAGAGAGTCACGGCGAAAGACCATACGTCGCTCTTTGTTGTGTGTCTTCCCTGAGGGACATGAAATTTTAAGGTTAAATGGACATTTTTTAAATTGGGATACTGTGACGTGGTTTTAGGGGTTTAGGGAAGGCAGGGAGTCCAGAATTTTTGAATTTAGAAGAAAATTGGGAATTTGGGAATGTAGGTGATAGGGGGAGTTAGGGATTTTGGGATTAGAAAATTTGGAATTCTGGAATTTTGAGGAATTTTAGGAATTTGGGAAATTTGGAATTTGGAAATTTGAGAAGTTGGAAAATTTGAGAAGTTGGAAAACTTGGAATTTGGAAATTTGAGAAGTTGGAAAACTTGGAATTTGAAAATTTGAGAAGTTGGAAAACTTGGAATTTGGAAATTTGAGAAGTTGGAAAATTTGGAATTTGAAAATTTGAGAGTTGGAAAATTTGGAATGTGGAAAATTTAGAATTTAGGAAATTTGGAATTCGGGAAATTAGGAAATTGGGAAATTTGGAATTTGGGAAATTTGGGGAATTTAGGGATTTGGAGAATTTGGGAAATTTTTTAATTTTGGAATTTGAGAACTTGAAAATTTGTGAATTTGTGAATTTGTGAATTTGAAAATTTAGTAATTTCATCAATCTTAATCCTTCAAGATCTAAGACCTCATTTGAAATTCCACAAACCTGAAATTTCAAAATTCCCAAATTCACTAACAGAGAAATCCATAAATTTATGAATCAGTAATTAAACAAAACTCTTCCACATTCCCCCAAAAAGTAGTCAATCTAACCTAACCATCATTCCCAGAATCATCTCAAAACTCAGAACCCCAGCAAGTCGAAGAAATAACATTCGTAGAAACGGTAAGTGGCGATCAGCCCTCTTGAAGCGAAAAAGCCAGGGGTAAAAGTTAGCGGGAAGATCCACGGGAAACTTAGGTTAGCGTGGCAGCGTAATTTATGGAAAGCGCGGTGCAGTTCGACAGGAAGTTCGAACGGGGAAGCAGCACCGTGAAACGGTTACACGTCTTTACCCTTTCCTTCGCATTGGCAGGAAGGCGTCTTGCGGTTTCCCTCGACTGGCACGCGCGTATTTCCTCCATCCCCGTGAAAAACCGAAACCGTGCATCGACGTGGAAACACGTTGGAAAACGTTACGCTGTTTCGAACGGTCTTTGAAACGTCGTTCATCAAATTCACCGCTCGAAAGTGGCCCGAAACGTTCCTCGAGACTTCGCGATCAATTCCGTTCCCTGAAGGTAATCGTTAACAATTGCCAGCCGAGTGTTACTTTCTATCGCAAAGAAACTCTCGGGCTATCGATGGTTTTAACCCACTTTCCTTCATTTCCCGATACTGTCGTTTATCATTTTATAGCGGGCTCTAACGTTCTTACATTTCTTTTTCATGTTTGCAAAGGTATTTATATAGACATGTGTATAATAGAGATATTTGTACAGGCTTATAGACATGTTTGTAGATATATTTTCATAGGAATATTTGTGTAAAGAGATTTGTATGGAAAGTTGTATATGAACATGTGTATAGTAACATGTGTAGACACATACATATGTGACCAGACACCTCTATATGGATATGTACTTCAAAACATTTGTATAAAGATATTTGTCTATAAATATTTTAATAAAAAGATTTGTATAAAGACATTTATGTAAAGACATTTATATAGACATTTGTATATGAGCATATGTATAGTAACATGTGTGGAGACACATATGTGGTCAGACACTTCTATACAGACATTTGTATTAAGACATTTGTCTATGGACATGTGTCCATAAATATTTTATTAAGAACATTTGTATAAAGACATTTGTATATGACCATGCATATAGTAACATGTGTGGAGACACATATGTGATCAGACACTTTTATACAAACATTTGTATTAAGACATTTATATAAAGACATTTGTCTATGGACATGTGTCCATAAATATTTTATTAAGAACATTTGTATAAAGACATTTATATATGACCATATGTGTAGTTACATTTGTGGAGACACATATGTGATCAGACACTTCTATACTGACATTTCTATTGAAACATTTGTATAAAGACATTAGTCTATGGACATGTATCTATAAACATTTTAATAAAGACATTTGTAGAAAGACATTTATACATAGTCATGTGTGTAGACATTTTAATAAAAACATGTGTGTAAAGACACTTGTCTATGAACTCCACGAGTTTACCGACCACGCATGTCCCGGAAATCTGTAATATCAGTGTCCGTTTGAATTTCGTAATCATCATTGAAACGATCATCACCGCGATTGATTTGTCACGTAAATTAGCTCGCAACGTGCTGCTGCGATTGAACATTTAAACGGGGGTAGTAATACCATTTAACGTTTGCTTGTATCAGTATTTCAATCAAATTTTCATTCCCGTGTAGGTAGGTAAAGATCGTTCTAATGAAATTTGATGATATTTTATACGGACATTATACGCGAATTATTATGTAATATACTTCGTTTTGTTGCAAACTTTGATGCAGTGTGTAGTGAAGTTTTGGGAATTTAAGCTTCTTATTTTAGGTTTATGGAGTAAACTTATTTAGTTTGAGCTGGGATTTTTTTTTGGAAATCTGTTTAAGTATGTTTAGTTTGAATAGCATTAACGATGATAAGTTGTGCAAATATATTGAACTTGTTAGAAAAATAAATGTATTAAATGTGTTCAATTAAATTTGAGGTACGATGTTGGATGATGGAGTTTGAGATATCTAAAGTGTAACTTATTATCAATTTCATTATTTATGAATTTATTATAAACTAGTTGATTTAATGATTTATTTAACTGTATTCACTCCACAGGGTTTTATAAAGGTTTTTATTATTTCTAATTAAATTATGAATTTAAAAAAGTGTTACTTTACAAAAATTTCCTCATCAACCCCAAAGTATATGTACACCCACTAAAATTAAATATAAATACCTGAAAAATCCCTGCAACATGATAATATTGCAACGCAATACAAAACGCGATTTGACATAGAAACAATGCATTCGTCGTAAAGTTTACGGCAGCGAATGGCGGGACATTAGTTCTCGGGGCGCATAGAATAAAGTTGAACATTAAATCATTAAACCGACGCTAATTCCGTATAATTCTTGAAGCGGCACGGACCCGTTTCATTAACGCAGCACAATAATGAAACATTAACGACACAGTCAATTTGAAATGACTACGTGAACGACCGACAAAATACTATATCGGCCGGTCGTTTCCCATTTCGTCGAATTACCATTTAGCTATCAATTTGCTGCAGCACGGATTTCATTCATACGCGATTTCCGATGGTAACGGGTCCCGCTGATGGATTCAAATCGACGCTTCTATCACCGCGAAAATTTTCTTCCATTTTGTTGTTTTTTTGTTGGGAGAATTAGTCGACAAACATTTTCATTTAGGTTTGCATCGATCGAAGACCAGTATATAGTTTATTTGATAGCAGATGTCTATTTGATTATAGCTTGTTTTCACTATTTTATTTTGTACTGAAAAGCCAAGTGTTATTACTATTGAACAATTTCTATTTTCTACCAACTTTAACCTTTATTATGTACTATTGAACAACGTTGAAAAACGATGAGAACATAATAGATCAGCTAAACAGCAATTTAGCCCTTAATCATCGACTCAGCGTATAAACTCGTTAAAAAGCCATCAAGTGTTAATCCCGAAAAACAGCGAGATTAATCTGCATTTGAAGAGTAAATACAAGTTTTTTCTTCTGTGTCAGCAAATGGAGAATAAAATACTCAAAAACATTCAAAGCAGATGGAGAAATAATGAAATGGAACAATCATGTAGATCAACTAAACAGCAACTTTCTCCCGCGTCCGATTATTCGTTGACTCACTTCACTTGCAGAGGGACACATTAAAAAGCCATCAAACGTTAATTCCAAATAATCTTGCATTAAGTGTATATTCAAGACATAATCACATGCTTGCTTTCACTATTGAATCCAAAATATAATTTCAAAATTATAATCAACAAAACTTGTGAATGTTAGTTGTGTATGTTAAAGGCAACATTTAGAGGGGTGAAGAAAAATAAGTTTGCTATTTTGATTGCCTATAATTCATGATGGACATGAACTGTGTATAGAGAACAAGTGGTGGTAGTCTGAGACAGACTTATAGGAGGTTGACCCTGGTTTATGCACTGTGTATCTACTTCTAAACTGAATAGAAGGTTTAGGTCAGAAGGTGACGCTTCAGTAGGCTTCTGACGTCACACTCCAGAAATAAGACTTCATGTGCTATTGTGCGTACAATATGATAGCATCATACATACAAAATAATATGAACGTGAGGATTTAGGCAATTCTTTTCTACACATCTGGGCCAGCCTTTTCAGCACCAACTTGATCGACAATCATACAGTGTGGATGGACATCAACATCTATCCCCTACCACGATCATACATACAATATAATATGAACATGAGGATTTAGGCAATTCTTTTCTACACACCTGGACCAGCCTTTTCAGCACCAACTTGATGGACAATCATACAGTGTGGATGGACATCAACATCTATCCCCTACCACGATCATACATACAATATAATATGAACATGAGGATTTAGACAATTTTCTTCTACACACCTGGGTCAGCCTTTTCAGCACCAACTCGATGGACAATCATACAGTGTCGATGGACATCAACATCCCCTACCACGATGATCACACATGGACTTCTACTAACACACAAGTAAACCAACACGGAAGTACAATTTGCACATCAAAATGTTAAACTTCTTGATTCATTCACCCGCACGGAAACAGTATTTCGAAAATCGACAGGAAACTCGGCAAGTGGAACAATCAGGGTGGGGGTCAGTTAAGCAGGAACAATTCACCGGACATCGAAAACGAATTCCCGAACGCGGACTTTCACGGTTCCGTCGATGACACGGGGAATAAGCTCTATTCGCTAATGCCGCACGACCGCAGACAGCTCTATCGGGCCGATGCTTCGCGGTTTCGCGGATCGACAGTTCAATATCGACGGCTACGAACGAGAAATTAAAAACAGGATGGCATCGAATAAAATACGTCGGTCGCGAGCCCGCGGCACCCCAGTGGACCCAGCTACCATTCGTTACACTGATATACCGGCATACTGGTACGTTGCCAATAAATTCACCGTGACCACGCCGCTACGTGGAATACGTATTTTCGCGACTTCATTCCTGCCGGCCCGTGAATGCTAACGGTCTCGTGTTACTGCAAGCTAAACGACGCGATAACTGTTCGCCCCTCTTTCTCTGCCGCTTCGACGGTCGAAACGATATGGAAAATGCACTGTTGATGAACTGTCAACGATCTCGTTGCGTGAAGTACCTTCGAGCACTTTGCTTGATTTGGGGTTTTGGAAATTGCGAAGCTGGTTCTTTGATTTGGATATTTGGGGATGCAGGGATTGGGATGTGGGAATATCAGGGTGTAGAAAATTGGAAAGGTGGGAATTTGGAGGTGCAGGAATTTGGGAACGTGCGAATTTAGAGATGTGGAAATTGGGGGATGTGGGAATTTGAGTGCGTAGAAATTTGGAAATGTTAGAATTTGAGTGCGTAGAAATTTGGAAGTGTGGGAATTGGGGGATGTGGGAATTTGGATGCGTAGAAATTTGAAAATGTGGGAACTTGGATGCGTAGAAATTTGGAAGTGTGGGAATTGGGGAATGTGGGAATTTGAGTGCGTAGAAATTTGCAAATGTGGGAATTTAAGTGCATAGAAATTTGCAAATGTGGAAATTTGAGTGCGTAGAAATTTGCAAATATGGTAATTTGAGTACGTAGAAATTTGAAAATGTGGGAATTTGGAAATGTTGCACAAAAAATCACGAAGATCCTTAGAGTCCCAAAAAATAATAACCTTTCACAAATACATTAGACTACTTCTTCCACTTAAAATGCATTAAGAGCTTAATAGATAGTAACAGTTAAAGAAATATCACTCGGAAACTTCGAAGAAGCTTTTGAGTTATTAGTTCTCTAATGTGATCTAATCTCGCTCTAGCCTGAATTCGCTCGAACAGCTTGAATCCACTTCGATCTGCGTGGATCAGCGTAGGATGGCTTTCCGAGGAAGCAGGAGGGTTAGAATAGATCCTGCAGGATCGAGCGAGTCTCCAAGTCGAAATGGCTCGGAGCGCATGAAAGCCATCCATTAAACGGTAATCGCTGTTGTTTTAACTCAGAGATCGACGAATTTTATAGGTAAACATTCGTGACACAGTTGTAACTCGGGAAACTTTGATTTTAGACCGGCGTTGATTATTCATTCGCGTTCCGAGCTAATCTGGGATTAAATAGATTAACGTGTGATCGTTATCTTCTGCCTTTGCAAAATGTAGGTATTCTGAAAGGGTCAGGTATGCATATAGTCACTGTAGAGAGTGCTTATAGTCAATTAAAAATTTAAATATTGTTGTTTGATGATGGTTGTTTGACTGTAATTATTTATTCTGATATTATAGGTGACTATAGTTTGACTACTGTTATGGTTGGGATGCATATAGTCACTCTAGAAGGTGTTTATAGTCACTATAAGATTCTAATATAGTTATTTGATCATAGTCGTTTGATTCTGGTCATTTAATCTGATATAATCGATGACTGTAATGTGTTCACTGAGGATGTAGAATGACTATTATTCTTTCTTTTGATGTTACGAGTAGTTATAGTCATTTCTCAAGTCGTTAAGAACAATAATAGTCGTTCGTTAAAAAGTGTGGAAACATTGTAGACATTTGATTTGAAGCTGTAAGTAACTATAGTCATTCGTCTTGATGGCAAAGATGGTTATAGTCATTTACCTTGATATCAAGTTGTAAGTAATAGTTATTTACTTTAATACTAAAGGTGACTATAAACTATTTTTTCAATTTAAGGACGAATACAATCGTTCACTATAAATGTAAGAACAAGTTATGGTACCAAGGGTGAATATAGTCTCTTGTTATGATATCAAGAGTGATTATAGTCACTTACTATGATGCTAATAGCTATTATAGTCACTTGATATGACACTAGAAGAGACAGTAGTCACTTATTATTGTACTGAAAATGGTCATAGTCACCTGCTATGATACCAATAGCTGTTGTAGTCACCTGTTATGAGAGTAGAAAGAACAGTAGTCACTTACTATTATACTGAGAGTAGTTTTAGTCACTTGCTATGGAACTTTAATAGATTATAGTCACCGGTTATGATATTGGAACAGACAATATCACCTCTGTATGATACTAAGTGCAAGTGTAGTCACTTGCTACGACACTAATAGCCATAATAGTCATTTGTTATGACATTAAATACGAATATAGTCACCCTTCTTTAAACGAAAAATGGTTATAGTCACCTTCCTACAGTCTGAAAGCAGTTATAGTCACTTTGACTACCAATAAAAATGACACAGCTCAGTGAATCCAACCCTGTTAATGATTAAAATAATTATATTTCCCCGAAAAATGTCGAGAAAGCAAAAGAACCGATCGATTCATCCAGTGGTAATTAACTCTGGAATATCTTGATATTCAATTAAACTATCCAAGGCGCCGATAGACTTCGAACGTCGGGTGTTAAATAGCGGAGGTAGTTAGCAGCAGCAACGTTAATTAGCGACTTACCATCAGCATGGATTCCCAGGCCATCCAACGAATTGGCAGCGGAGGTCGACCCTCGACCCGGAAATAGTCAGCCGCGTAGGCGTTTCTTCCGGAGCCCAGATCCGACACTTTCACCGTATAACCACGGCTCACCAAGCAGTTTCTGCAACCAGACCATAAACTCTCTTTTTTTTTCTTCTCCCTCTATCCTTTTTCTCGTTTTATTACAACAGCTGCCACAGCAGCTTCGCGGGTATTTTTCAACCGCGTCGTGCTGACATTTTTCAGCTGACCCACATTAGCCAACTTTTTTCAATATTCACAACGTCGAAGTTGCGCAAATAAAACAAAACTGTATCCTTTCATTTCTGCAATAGCGCGTTTTGTTTTTCCTCTTTTTTTCGTTGCCCCGACAAACCCTATGGGGGCCGAGCCACTGATCCTCCCTTCTTCTACTCGCGACGGAACTTTTATACTACGAGAAAACATGATAGACTTTGCGAGATAATCCGTCTTCGAGAGGATTATTCCCGATCTCTCCCCTATTCTGCCACTCGAACACGTAGACAAATGTATCGCTACGAACGGTACTCAAAGGACTGTTCACGATCTTCTGAGGGGATCAGAACCGATTTGAAGGATATATTTTTCTGACAAATTGTACGAGTATGGAGTGTGTCCCTGTTTTGTCAAGGTATTATCGTTCGTACACCAACTTTGCCCAAGGAAAATATCAAAAGGAAGATAATGCATTATTCACCCTGGATTCTATAACATTCACTACATTTTTTCAAGCATTTACGATAATCTCCCAAACGTGGTTCTTCACAAAAGTCAGCTTTAGATACACATTTTTATATCAGAACTTTTTTAAATAAAGCATCAAAGCTATGACTTTTTTAAATGGTATTGTGTGTCTTCTGGTTTGTAACATTTTTGCTAATACAACATAACCTCAACATCTGTAACATAACCTATTATAACATAACCTCAATATAACCTCTGTATACATAACCTCAAAATGACCAGGGGTTTTTCTATTAAAAAAATGTAAGTCTAGTCAACATTAACAAAGTCAAATTACATGTTCAAAATGATACTAAGACTATCAACTTAATAGGCTTGTTTAAGAAATATTATTTAACAAAAATGTTAAGTATAAAATCGTAATGCAATCTGTATAAAATTTCTTCATGAAACTGGCTGATCATCTGATTCATTATCTACTTCATTATATAATTGATCATCTACTTAATCATTTAATTGATTATATAATTGATTATTTACTTCATTATATACTTGATTATCTAATTGATTATCTACTTCATTATGTAGTTGATTATCTAATTGATTATTTACTTCATTATGTACTTGATTATCCAATTGATTATTTACTTCATTACGTAGTTGATTATCTAATTGATTATTTACTTCATTATGTACTTGATTATCTAATTGATTATTTACTTCATTATGTAGTTGATTATCTAATTGATTATCTAATTCATTATGTACTTGATTATCTAATTGATTATCTAATTGATTATCTACTTCATCATCTACTTCATCATCTAATTGATTATATAATTAAACATCTAATTGAACATCTAATTAACTACCTATTTTGACATATCCTCAAAGATAAATCATCTAACTTACCTAACCAAAGAAAATAACGTTACAAAGAGAACCAAAAAAGTAATAAAGAACACAGATAAAAATGTAGCTATCAACTTCAGATTTATCACCGGTCAAACGCGAGATAACCAGAGCTTCGGATTACTCGTTTTTCTTCCGCGATTTAAAGCTGCTTTAGTCGAAGGCAATTCTTTGTGCCCGACTCGGTTTGTCGCGTTTCTACGTGTTTTATAGCCTCATTTGACGACGATGCACTCTTTAGAACCGTTTCGAGTGTAAGTCGCTTTTAAGCAGCCCCAGGAAGAAAGCTTTTTGAACGAATGTTGCGGAAGCTCCGAGCTTTGCACTGATTTGCACGTAAAACCGACTGTTTATTGGGCGCGAAAAGCTTTAAGCGCCGGACACCTATTCTTTTATCTTGAAAGCATTTCTCGCTGCTCAGTTTATGCTTTAGGTGTGACTTACCCGAGGAAATATCGAACTTGGATTCAATAATACAAGATTCAGTTGTTCATCAAATTTTATTGCGGTTGCGGTTTGTAGTTGAAAGTTTATGTGATGTTATTTGGGAATGGTGGAGTATTTGTGAGTTAGGTTAGGTTAGAAATATCGGACTTGGATTAATACAAGAATCAGTTGTTCATAAAATTTTAGTGCATTTGTTACTTGTAGTTGAAAGTTTGTGTGAGGGTATTTATGCTTGATGGAGGAATATTTGTGAATTAGGTTAAGTTAGAACAAATTTTATTAGATAATTGTTAGATGTATGTAAATTTGAGTAAAAGTAATTTTAAAAAGATAATTATTGATGTCTGTCAATTTTAGAATAATTCATTTTAGACAAAAAATTCTCACGCTTTCGATTATTAAACCAGAAAATATTACTGAGAAAAATCTATAATATTCATGAATTTATTATATTCATAATATATGCTTATCTATACATTTACATCGTCTCAGAAGTATAAACGATATAAATTATCGTAATAGTTGTCCATAAATCTCCTCCAATAAACACAAAATGATTAAAAAATCTCCAACCTTAAATTTGACAAATTAACTTTTAAATCTGAAATAATTCGTAAATCGGCGGCGTTTTGTAGAAATAAGTGAAAAGGTGAAAGTCAAAAGGGCAGCAAAAGCGCGAGGCTTTTATTTGCCGAGCACAGCGTTCAAAACTCGTTTCTATAAATCAACGGGCAATTAATTTCAGCCGCGTGCGACCGTTCCGCGTTTATGCGACACCGACGCCTGTGCCTCGGCCCATTGTAATTAAAGTTTATGATTAGAGTTAATAATTCGAACACGTGACCCAGCCATCCCGTGTCCCCACTTGTTAGCTTTTAATGGCTCCGCTACGCCGAGCGTTTTCGTCGAGTTTCCTGCTATCCGACAGTTTCAGATTCAAAAAGCGTTACTATTCGAACATGGCCCGAAACTTTGTCAAGAAAAGATATTTAATAAGTTAACTAATAGAGGAGAATATACAGCGAATAATATTTTTGAAATATAGTTGCGATACCAGCGTCCATTATTCTAAACGGTCAATCAAAATGGCTGCAACAGCTGCATGCACGGAAAAATTTGAGTCTTCAAATGTTTCAATTCGAGAGCGGACAGATTTATTCTTATCGAATTTGGTATTCTGAGCAGCTGTCGAACTGCTTCGGGAAAGTTGCTCGAGTTTATTTTTCGAACCGGGACAAACTACGAAATTGCTGTGTTTGCTATTTTTAAATGGCTTGGACAAATATTTCTTCTTGAATTTTATTTTGCAAGGGAATATTAATTACTTTGATTGTCAAAATGAAATGCAATAAAATACAAATATATTTTTTTTTCTCACTGCTGGTCTATCATTAAATTTATAACAAGACAGGTCATAACTTTGAAGATAAATTTTTTCAAAGCAGCTATTCAATTTCAGATATTTTACAAGTTTAAAAAATATCAAAACTTTCAATGCATATAATTTAAATATACTGACAATTCATTTTAAAATTAAAATACCATTTAATAAAAAAAAATCCAAAACTAACCTAAAAATGAACAAACGCGAATGATTGAGGAAAATGAAATAAATGGGGTTTATGGGAAATACAGGGAATCAGAGTGGAAGGATATTAAGGAACGAAGCAATTGAAGCGTTGGAAACTATAGAGTAACGATTTCGTTTCATTACTCCGTGTCGATCGTTATCGTAAGAGGAAAGTGTGCGACATAACTGAACGTGATAGTTTTGCTTGGAGCACTCGAAGTCGTAGCCGGTAACCATAGCTATCGACCGGCTGCACAAACAAAAGTACCAGCAGCTTCCGTGGAACTAACTGTAACACGTCGAAGAGGAAACGCGTTTGTGCAGGGCAAAGAGAGCAACGTCGTCGTCGAACGAGTGACTGATCGGCGAAGTTTCCCTCAAAGTAATCTACGAGGAGCTGTCTGTCGTTACCTTGTGGCGAGATCCCGATGCACGAAGTCCATTTCCTCGAGGTGTTTCATGCCGGATGCTATTTGCGTGGCCATGTAAACCAACGTGCCGAAACTGCAACAGGAAGAACCACACGGTTCCGTTCAGAAACTTTCCACTCACCAAACTACGTGTAGCTTTCATAAAAATTTATTTCCCGCTTGCAAAATTTTACGGAAATTTTATGAAAGTTTTTAATGAAATAGGTTTATGATTATTTAGTTTAGAAAATATTAATTAATTACTATAGTATGTATGCATGAAATGGAGTTAAAATTGATTAGTGTAAAAGTGGTGCTTTATGTAGTGACGTATTTAAGTCTGCAAAGTAATGTGCAAGTTTAAAGTTAGAACAAAATGAACAAGATTAAAATTCGTTTAAAAAAAATCTTTATTAATTAACTGTTTAAAAAATACTATTAAATAATCACTTCAAAAATGAAATCAAATTAAAATTAATTATTGTAAAGAGAATATTTTATGTAGTGATGTATATAAGTCTGCAAAGTACTATACAAGTTTGAAATGAAATAAAATGAAGATTAAAATTCATTTTAAAAAATCTCTATTAGTTAACTATTCTAAAAATACTATTAATTAACCACTTTAAAAGTAAAATCAAATTAAAATTGATTACTGTAAAAATAATATTTAATACATTACTATATACAATTTTATAAAGTGATGTAGAAATTTAAAATAAAATTGAAAAACATTAAAATTAACAACTGTATAAATGTTGCTAATTAACAACTGTAAAAATAGAAGCACATTAAAATTAATTATTGTAAAAATAAAATTTGATATAATACTGTAAATAATATTCTAAAGTATAGTAAAAATTAGAACTAAAAAAAAATTATCAAAATTAAAATTGCCTGCTATAACAATTCTGCAAAAATTAAAATTAACTGCTAAAATAATAAATTAACTATTAAAATAATATTTTGTAAAGTACAGTAAAAATTACAACTCAAAAAAAATTAACAGCCCAAATAACATTCCATACAGTAAAAATGATAAATAAACCAAAATGAACAAAACTAAAATTACCTACCCTAAAAATGAAATAAAATAAAAATTCCTTAAATATAACACCATTCCACAAAGTAATAAAAATTCGTAAAGTACAGCAAAGCACGAAAAGAAAGAAAAATCGAAAGTATCCCATAAGCAACCGTAGTTTACGAATAGCACAGACAAATATACGGAGATATTAGCTCGCAATACCTCAAATGACGACGCTTTAAAGCGAAGAGGAAAACTCGCGGACCATTTGCATCGGTAACAAAAGCTCGACAGATCGAGCGTTTTTGCTCGCGTTCGTTCTGTTCGAGGATTACAAACTTCACGGTTTTTCCTCTTTCTCCTTTTTTCTTCCCAACGTTTCTTGTTTGAGACGCGTACGAGAGGAACGTTTTGAGCGGTTCTTTCTTTTTTTTTCGAGCTGCACCGACCACTTCTATCGTCGTCATTCTCGGTTATCGTACTGATGAGCTTCTAACCGGGATAATGCACGACCGTCGGCGATTCGTTTAAATAACGCGCGCAAATCTTTTCCTGCTCGCTTTACCGCCAGCGGATTTATCCGTAGAGCGGATTTATTTTCGCGGTCGTATCGGGAGAGGAATCGCTCCAATTTTCGTTCATGATCTTCCACAGATTTTATTGGGTGATTAAGATAGTAACTTTTAAAGAGTTAATGTTAGAACTAAGTTGTTTGAGGTGTATTCCCAATTCGAAGTGATCGAACATCAAGTTTCATCGAAATTGTTATGCTTTGTTCCCTTGTTAATACAACAAGAAAGTTGGCCAACTTCCCTAACGTGTATTCTCAAGATACGTAACCCAGAAACCCTTGGTTCTAACTGGAATTTCATTGCTCGATTTTCCGTGTATTATTTCTGAAAGCGGAAAAAAACTCGCGTACAAAGTGTACTCGAATCAGTTTATAAGCCCTTGGAAGAAAAAAGGAAGGGAAAAATATGGACGAAAGCACTAACAGGAAAGAATGTACGCGATGAAGTAGGTCGTCATTTGGGATGCAAATTTCGTGCAGGCTGTGTAGATCGATATGCTCGGTCGTTTTGCCAACAAAGACAAAGAGCGGACGGTTTCTATATCGGTCGTTTCCGTTGCAAACGGGGTTGATCGTTGTGCGAACGCACAGGAAAAACATGGTACGTCGACAGCTGTCACCAGCACCGATCATCTTCTCTGTCGTTCCACCTCTCATTTTCGCTCGATTTCTCCTGTTTCGAGCACTTTCCACGCGTGACCCGAACGTGATTGGAATTGACGTTTCCACGACGATCAAACCCGAAAAATTGGGTTCATCGCGATCCCGGACGACATCGTTAATCGAAATATCATTTGTCGCGAGTTCGACATCGACAGAAAGAATAATCGTTGTTTCGTTCACGATTGGAACGGTTACAATGCTGACAAAGTATAAAGGCTCGGAGGTCTGCTGACAAATATTAGCTGACGACGCAGTTCGAAGACGCTGATTGCAGGCCATAGAGATTTATTTCGGAAATTTTGGAAAATGGGAAATTTAGGAAATTTGGAAAGTTCAGGACATTCTGGAAATTCAAGAAATTTAGGAAATTTAGCAAACTTATGAAATTTGGGAAATTTAGGAGATACAGAAAGTTTGTAAAATTTAGATAAACTAGGAAATTTAGGAAATTTGTGAAATTTAGGAAATGTGGGCAGTTTAAGAAATTTGAGAAATAGAATAAATTTAGGAAATTTGTGAAATTTAGGAGATATAGAAAATTTGTGAAATTTAGGTAAACTGGGAAATTTAAAAAATTTAAGAGATATAGAAAATTTGTGAAATTTAGGTAAATTGAGAAATTCAGGAAAATTGGAAAATGTAGGAAATTTAGGAAATTTGAGAAATTTGGGAAATTTGGGAAACTAAAGAAATTTTTGAAACTTGGGAAATTTGGTAAATTTGATAAATTTGGGAAAATTGGGAAATTTAGTAAATTTGAGAAATTTGGAAAAGTTGGGAAACTTTGAAAACTTGGGAAATTTGGTAAATTTGAGAAATTTAAGAAATTTGGAAAAATTGGGAAATTTTTGAATCTTGGGAAACTTGGGAAATTTGGAAAATTTGGGAAGCGTAGGAAATTTCAGAAATTTGAGAATTTGGACTTTTATAAAAATAGAAAATTGTTATCATGCAAGACAGAAAATTTAAAATTTAAGAAATTCTGGATTTGAGAATTTGCAGATCTGAAGAATTTGAATTTAGATCCCCAGATCCCTCTCTCCACTACTTAATAAAATAAAAAATCCTTGAAACTTCCTACAATCTCCTCCCCCCATAAATCAAATTAACCTAACCCTAAAAATACCTCAATCACCCCTAATTACTACGATCACCTTGATACAATTTTCCTCTTAACAATCAATACATTAAATCAACAAAAACTTTTCGACTCCATAGAAAAAGAATAAAGAAAAGACACGAAAGAGTATTTTCACGATTCCGCGAACGGACCATCATTTCCCATTGTGTCCGATGGCCGGATAAAATGGTTTCCTCTCCGAAACAACTTAAATTACTCGTACCTGAGGGTCTTAGCTGTGTGTACAGTGGATGTTTCCGCGATGTGACTCTGCAGGTATTGATTCAAATCCCCGTACTCGCCGTTTTCCAATACGATGCACATGGGGTCGTCTTCGAGGCTCGCGCCCAGTAGCCGCGCAACATTCCGATCGGCCAGACGTGCTACTCGTTTTGCTTCCTGTTGAAACTCTATCCTGAAAAATACACGCCAGACACTCGGAAGTAATATCTTTATAGTCGACTGACCCACCTATCGGCTGGCTATTCAATACGGACATACGAATATACTGGAAATAATGCGACTCTGTCCGGGAAACGGTTCTCTATCGTACTCTTCGGGTTTCAAGAGGGAACAAAAATAATGGAATGGTTGAAGGGAGATTCGAACTGTTACGTGGACTTGGGATGACAAGCGTTATCAGATTATTGTTTTAGATATTTAGATATTTTTGGGGTGTTAGATTCTTTTTAGGGGATGTTTGGGGGAATTTTTTGGGGATGTGATATTTTTGGGTGGAGGTATTTGTCAGTTTGTGGAGATGGGGGTTTTAAGTTTGGTTACTCAATTTTAAGGTGACAAATTTTTTAATCTTTACATTTTCAAATTTTCAGGTTTTCAATTTTTCAATTTTTCAAGTTTTCAATCATTCAATTATTCCATTTTTCAATTTTTCAAGTTTTCAATCATTCAATTATTCCATTTTTCAACTTCTCAATTTTTCAAGTTTTCCAGTTTTCACGTTTTCAAATTCTTAAGTTTTAAATTCTTCAATTTTTCAATTTTTAATACCGTAAGTAATACCCTAACTACTCCCTAAAATACCCTAGGCAACTCCGCTAAAAAAGTTTTTCCATCTCGAAATACAGACACTCTAAAAAAGATAACCCTTCATACGCGTTATTCGAAATGGAAATTTGTGTGCTACCAAACACGGTAAATTATGATACGACGTGACGTAAACTTGTTCCCGGATTTTCGTTAATAAATTCCCTTGTTTTGAGAAACTTCGAGGTACAAAGGGTCAGAACGTAAACCGGAAAATGCGTCTCTCTGGGGGACAACACCGAGGAACTTTCGAGAGTGGCTACAGAGGCAAAGCGAAACTTTCTGACCGGTACCGAGTAAATTATAATTTTGTAAACTTGTAACGGATGCGATTGATTAAAGCTCCGGCGGAATTGGACATCAAAGAAGCTTCGACGCGAAATTTTAATCCGACAAAAACCTGATGCACCAGTTTCACGGTATTATGCTGTATCGTTTGAAAGGTTCGTTCCGTTTGTAATATTCGATCACACGCGTTAATGTCTTCATACATTTCAAATTAACAGATTCATATTGCGCAAGATGAAATTTGAATATTTGCAAAGTTCTGTCAATATAAATATACGAAATGACAAATTTACGGATGCAAATGTATTTTCGGACAAACAATTTCCAGAGGAAATTGTTAAAAATAATGCTTTTTTCGTCATTTCTGAAATGAGTATGCGACTGAAGATTTCAATTTATTTGGAATTTTTATGACAGTTTGATCTCTCACTGAAAAAATGAGGAAATATTTTTTTAATAAGGAATTGTTTCGTGTTGTATTTTTAGCTTTTCTGTTTTAGAAAATAATTTTTAAGAAGAAGAGGTAGATAAGGGTTGCAACTGTCAGGGGTGGTTTTTGTACTTTCAATAATAGTCTTTCAAAAAAATTTTAGATTGTGCATTTGTTGAAGTTCAATTAATGGAGTGAAGAAGTAGCTTGTTACACTTGATTCAACATACATACATATGTATATTTACATGTGTATATGTACATGTGTATATTGAATATGTGAAACAACGTTTGGTGTTGATGACGAACAAGTTACACACTCAAACTAGTATTTAAAGTTCTACAGAAACTCTACAAAATTAAATGAAAAGTCAAGTGTAAAATTGAGGGGTAAAATAAAGGAATAGAAATGAATGAGAAAGAAGAGGGTGATAACAAGTGATTTAGATATAACGTCAATCATGTATAGTTTAAACACTTTCTCTGCATTATAGCGTCGCGGCTACTTAATACACGAAGCGTGTCATTATATTCGAAATCACTTTGTGCCGCGTGTTATCGAATTATCGGGTGAACACGCCGCTCTAAATATAATCGATCGAGATAATTTTCTATCGATGCCCTACACTTCCATTATCCCTTCCACTTGGCGAACCCCTTCTCTCCCACGCCCGTTCCATTAACCGGATGGATAATAAATGAATCAGAGTAGCACTCTATAATCGGCTAGGATAATTTTCCACCAGTTATCCTATATTTCCCGTATTTTCACTCACCGTGAAATATCGAACGCTTAATAGTTTCGGCCACTGAATTCACCGACTTAAACGAGTCGCCCAATAACCGTGTTGCTCGATTCATTTTCCATTTGGCAAATTTAATTACGGTCCAACGTTTTATCGGTTCGCGATTTCACGCCACGTTGCTGTGTTGTTTCGCGAACGCAGGACATTCGAAGGAATTACCACGATACGTTGCGTTTCGAATTAAAAATCTTTATTGTTCGTCCTTCGATTGTGAACGGATCGTTTCTGTTTATTTCTGATGATTTTTACGATTGTGAACACATTGATTGAAACTTCGATTGTTTGAACCGCTGAAGTTTTTAGAACTTTTGTTTTATGAAGGAAAATGTAGGTTTTCATTTTTAGGACTGTTGGTTATTTTGTTTCAATTAGTTGTTTTAAGTGAGGTGGTTTACAGTTTGAAGCCTTGGAAGTTGTATGTTTGTAAATTGGAAGGAAGTCTAGGTACTAAATTGTATGAATTCACGCTAACACACGCTAACGCACACTAATTCACGCTAACGCACACTAACACACACTAACGTATACTAACGCTCACTTACTCACACTAACTCAGAGTCAAACTTTAAGTCACTAGTTCACTCTAAAACGTATCAAATCACCCAAAGTTTGCAATTTCCCAAGTCTCTAAATTAAATTCCTAAAATTCTCCATTTCTAAAATATAAACTACCTAACATTTTAGCATTAACTTTACGTAAAGGACTGTCAACTTCCGTCTACTAAAATCTGAATAAATTTCTAAGTATGAAAACTTGAAATTCTGAATATTCTGAAAATTCTACACCTCCTGACTTCATCACTAACCCAATTAAGCGTGTAACCAACGTAACCCCCATGTAACCAATAATAACCTGCATGTCTCATATCCTTCACATCACAACAATGGTTTTAAATAACCATTAAAGAGAAAAAGAAGATGATATCCTTACCTAAGCGCATCGGAGGATCCAGGTCTCAAGGATTTAACGATCACGAGGTCGCTGGTGGTGTTCCGGAAAACTTCGTCGTAACCTGGAAACCTGTCGATCTCACAAATGTGAACGTCGCCGAAGTATCCGCAACCGAGGTTTTCAACGATGTTCAGTTTCTCCCTGGGGAAGTCTAAGATGCACTCGGGCACCTCGTCCTCCTCCTCCGTGAGCATATCCTCGGGACTGTAGCTTGTCATGCTGCTGGAGGCTTTCGCGCTCATTGGCGGTGGCGTGCTCGGCGTAGGGGATGGCGGCAACGGTGGCAAAGAATTCTGTAATAAAAACCGGGACGCTCGAGGAAAAACAGGATGAAGCTGCTTAGCAAGGAATATTCCAGAGAGAATGTCTTGAAATTTTCCTTGTTAGGCATTCTTTCATCTTACATAAAGATTACCCTCTGTTCACCTGCGTTCTTCTCTTTTTATACAACCCACTTTTCCAATTAGCTTTCTTACTCTTAGAGGTCTTATGGCGGAGCATGACGCACTTATGATTTATATTCTGCGTTTATAATTGTAATTTATAACATTTATGGTTCACACAATTAAATTTTCACAATGTCATCTACACTTGGAAATTCAAAATAAAACAGAAAAGTGTATAAATAGTAAAATTTGTATATTTATAAATTTTTTCAAGTTGATAAAAATTAATGTATATTTCAAGAGGACTTTGACAAATATAATTTATTAAAAAGATATAAAAATTGATAATTTGATCTGTTTGTCGATTTACTCTCATAATAGTAATAAATAAAATATTTTAAATATATGGTTATTTATATTTTTAGGATACAATATGATAGGGTGTATAATCTTTGATGACGTGTACGTCGCTCAAAGTGAAAGGATTAGCAAATTTGCAAGTTTCTTTCATCGAAATTAAGAGCTCCGTACAGAGAACTATTAGCATGATAAAACGCCGCGGAACTTTGAAACGTATCTCACGATACATCCAGCATAATTTATGGAAAATATTCATCAGCAAGGAGTAATCAATAACCACGCCCTTTGTACTATCCTTAATCTGCGTATCCGGGTATAAGACGTTTCCTGGAACGTCTCGCATTAGTCATGATCGATAGTGCCTCGTTCCCGTATTTTCCATCCATTAAACCTCATTATTCTACGTGTCAAGTCTCTTAACCTAGTCAATTCTGACCAAACAGAAATAATTATTTTGAGATATACAGATTCGTTAGGAAATACTTTTATCTTATGATTTTGAGAATGAGGGCAATTAAAATGACGGATCGAATATTCACGCGTCGAATTACTACGCATCGAATAACCGCGCACCGAATTTCTACGCATCGAATTTCCACGCGTCGAATTTCTACGCATCGAGTACCCACATATCGAATTTCCACGCATCGAATACCCACGCACCAAATTTCTACGCATCGAGTACTCACGCATCGAATTTCCACGCGTCGAATACCCACGCGTCGAATTTCTACGCATGGAGTACCTACGCGTCGAATTTCTACGCATCGAGTACCCACGCATCGAATTTCCACGCGTGGAATATTCACGCACCGAATTTCTACACATCGAGTACTCACGCATCGAATTTCCACGCGTCGAATATCCACGCGTCGAATTTCTACGCATGGAGTACCCACGCGCCGAATTTCTGCGCATCGAGTATTCACGCGTGGAATACCCACGCGTCGAATTACTGCGCATCGAGTATCCACGCATCGAATTTCCATGCGTCGAATTTCTACGCATGGAGTACCTACGTGCTGAATTCCCACGCGTCGAATACCCACGCCCCGAATTTCTACGCGTCAAGGTCTCACGCATCGAATACCTATTCCCCGAATTTCTACGCGTTGAGTTCCTTCGCGTCGAGTATCCAAGCACCGCGTAACCACGTACTATATCTCCACGCGTCGTACCTCCTTGTGTCCTATCTCCACGCGTCGTACCTTCATGTGTCCTATCTCCACGCGTCGCACCTCCTTGTGTCCTATTTCCAAGCGCTATATCTCCACACCCCGTACCTCCACGCGACAAAAGTGTACCTCCCTACATAACCAATTACAAATACTGTTCCCTTCCCAAAAACGCCATGTACCGCAATATCCCATCCCCAGTGTACCCAATTACAATAATCGCAAGTTAAAAGCCCCCAAAGTCACGAACGAACGTTTGACACAGTTTTAAAGTCAAAGTGGTCGGCGTTAACATGTTCCTTCGAAGAACTAATCGTCATGGATCGCATGTCTGGTGTACATTTTTGATACTCACCTTACAGATCTCGGTGCTGGCGTAATACTTTTCCGGCGGTGGCGGTATGGGCGGTGGATTTGATGGATATTCTTGAACCGGTGGAATCGGTCTAGTGAGATTGATCGCTGTGTTCAGCAGCAACGGAATAACCGGCTGCACCTCGGTGATCCCTGCATGTCCGAAAGAAGAGAAAACGAGAATTTTGACGAAGTTAGAAAGACACGATGGCCAGTTCGCACGAGACAAATTATTGGGTGAAGGTACCCTAGGGCGTTGCATGTTCTTTGCAACTTTCGAACGACTACTTTGTTCCTTTCTGATTTCTATTACTGAAGTAGGTTCTATTAGGAACTCGAGACTTCTCTGCTTTCTTGCTTATTTTCTTGGGCGGAATTTTAGTACTGGTTTATGTTCTACTTTAAATTCAATTATGGTAATTTTTTTAAAATATTAGTTAAAATGTACTGGTGCTTCTTTAACACTAAACCTACCGACATGTAATGTACACATACTTTGAAATTAAAAATGAAGTTAAATGATAAATATACAAATGACGAAACATAAATTAGCACACATATTTATTCTTTATCTTGATGAAAATCTGTACTGATTTCAAGGAATGTAACAAAATGTATACCTTATAACAAGATACTTCTGGAGCAGTCATTTACTAATTGGTTTAGTAGTTTCAGTGTTAATGAATTAATTTCTGACTGACTTGAAATTTTGAAAACATTGTGACTTTTAAAATTATGAATACAATGAATGTAAGTTGAATTACTGAATGTCGATCAGTTGATCATGCAATAAGCTGTATAAAAGAGATTTCTGTACGAAGAACATCTAAAAGAGTAATTTGTAACAGAAGCTAGTCGCGAAATACTTTTGTGCATCGAGGAACGTTTCGTGGCAAATGCGAGGAAACGAAATAACTCGTCAACTATTCGAGCAACGTGGACGAATGGAAGCATGTTTCGTTGGGGAAGTTGTCTGAATTTTTTCGGACTCGCGAACCTTTCTGTCAGAAATAATAGTCACGAAACCGTGGCTGGTCTTTTTCTGTCTTCTCCACGGGAAACACTCGAATACGAAAGCCACGAAATTTTAGATTCAACGAGACAGATTAGAGATATATTGTAGCTCGTCGAGACACGAGAGCGCGATAAATTACGCGATTCTTTATGATTTCCCGGTGTAAGTATCGGCTTGAACTCTATAATAAACCGTCGATGATTAGTCTGTAATTTAATTCGTGGCCTGTATGCTTCGATATCACGGTAGGTGTTGCATTTATCGTCACGATCATTGCTCATAGTCCACCGCGATTTGATGTAATTTTAATTGAACGCTAACTGGATATTACACTCGCAACATGAAACTGCTCATTTCGAATTATCGCGCCGTTTAATTACGCTAATATGTACCGGCAAAAATCTGATACAAAAATATCCTAGCATTATCCCAACAAAAATTTGTACATAATAAAGATTTAATCGGGTCACAATAAAAATTACCACCTGATTTTAATGTAATTTCAGATTAAAATAAATTATAGTTTGCGTTATTGCTAGGTATTCTTTATTGTACGGATTTTTTCAAAACGTACCTAACCTAACAATATTTTCATGGAACCAATCGAACTGTCTTAATATTTAATTGAATTGTATTAATGGTTTTGAAAAAATAAATGATAAAAAATTGCGTGTTCATTAATGAATACACTGGTCAGTTTTGTAAGATACTTGTTTTGTTTTGATGAGGAGGCAGCCATTTTGTGTTGAGAATATCGACTCAGCCATGGTGCAGCTATTTTATTTAAACTTCAAGCTTCAAGTTAATATATCATAAGTGCTATGTTATGATTCACAACTTTATTAAAAAAAAAAGAAACCAAATGTTCACCCAACTTTTTAAAATTCAGCCCTTGACTTATAAAATTTAATCTCATAAAAATTTCCTTACATCTAAATCTAAAATGTATCCCATTAACAAAATTCACAAACGAATTACTTAACAGAACTGCAGTTCTATTAACCAACGCATCCGAAAATGAAACTATCATCCCCTAAACATAAACGTAATAGTTGGATCGTTAAGGAAGTCCTCGATTGCCCCGAAAATTTCGAATTCAAAGCGTGAAATCTTGCGTAACTAATTGATAATTCCAGAAAGTCCCGAGGGATTAATTATTTAAAGTAACGTTACGTCTTATTGAATTTAATTCGAGGCAAACGGTGCATGCACATGCGAAGTTCGAAGGGCTTAAGCGTTTACACTTAATGTCGCTACCAACCACTGTAATCCGTGATAGTTTTGTGTAGTTGCGGTGTCGTCGTGGCGTAGGTGGCGGGGTGGTACTGCGCCGGAAGTGGAGGGCAAATTGGTCCCTTGTCCTCGCCCTCCTCTTGCACGGAGACCTGCGGCCGAATATTGAACGTTCTCGTTAATGAGGCTGACATTTATGCATACACCGGGCTTGTGTATCGAACGGCAAAAGCGATACGCCACCCCCACCCCCACGGAAACTTTCTGTCACTTCCGTGCACAAACATTTCTGTCCCAATTCGCGGATAACCTTTGGAACGTTTGTAATGTTTTAAGTCACGTTTGTATCTGGAATGTGGGGATGGTAATAGGAGTTGCTTATAGGAAGGAAAAGTTAGGTTATAGTTAACTTAGAGAATTTTGTCAGTTTGTAGACTCTCTAGATTTGCAGAATGATAATTTACAGATTTTTTACTTTTCCAATTTCCCAATTTAGCAATTTCCCAATTTCCCAATTTCCCAATTTCTCAATTTGCCAATTTACCAATTTCCTAATTTCCCAATTTCCCAATTTCTCAATTTTCCAAGTTTTCTAAATTTTTCAAGTTTTTCAAATTTCTCAAGTTTCCTAAATTTCCCAAGTATTCCAAATTTACCAAATTTTCCAAATTTCCCAAGATTTCCAAATTTATCAAATTTCCCAAGTTTCATAAATCTCCAAAATTTCACAACTTTTCCAAATTGATAAAATTCCCTAAGTTTTCCAAGTTTTCCAAGTTTTCCAAATTTATCAAATTTTCCAACTTTCCTGATTTTTCCAAGTTTTCCAATTTGAGTAAATTTTCCAAATTTCCTAAATTTCCCAAGTTTTCCAAATTTATCAAATTTCCCAAGTTTTTCAAATTGATCAAATTTACCAAGTTCCCTCATTTTTTCAAGTATTCCAACTTTATCAAATCTCCCAAGTATCGTAATTTTCCTAAGTTTTCAAAGTTTCTTAAATTTCCCAAATTTCACAAATTTTCTACATTTCCTAAATTTTCCAGATTTCGTAAACTTCCTATATTTTCTAAGTTTTCTAAATTTCCCAAGTGTCCTACGTTTTCCAAATTTTCCAAGATTTCCATGTTTCGACTTGTCATATCCTAAACTTTCTAAAGTTACAAATCCCCAAACTTCAACCAGGCTGCTAAATTCCCAGATTCAAAAATGTTTACATTTTGAAATTCGCAAATATTCAAACACCTAAGATTTCTACCATAAACTATTTCAAAAAATTACCGTACCACCAGGTTTTCAAGTGCTATCCATCATCGACACTCGGTCAAAATTAACCACACGCCACAGTAACTGCTCCTTTCTGACACGATAAAGGATCGAAACGCGTGTCCCGTCGACGAGATTCATCCTGTAATCCACGAAGAACAGCCCCGACACAGCGGGAGCCTGATCGAGTCATAAACGCGAAAGAGGCAACGATGTCGCTTTGAATGCCCTGCCATAAGGGCGGGCAGGAGACGCGACAGGACTATAGATACATGCCCTAATGGTGAGAGGAGAAGCGTTAGATGGGACGCTTAGATGACAGGAAGACGAGCAACGGTACCAGAAACGACGCCGATCAAAGAAAGCGAGAAGAGCTTCGGCGAAAAAGACGGTGGTGAAAAAGGCAGAAAAGAGGACGAAAGAACGAGCTGGGAAAAGAGATTCGTGCAAAGAGATTTCAGCTGAATCCCGATGGCTAAGTGGTTATCTTATCTTAACGGTGCCACCGTCTCGCCAACTCTGCCACCCTAACGCTTCCTAAACGGAAATTAACACCCCCTACCCCTTATGGTAGCCCACCTTCTACGGGAGACCGTCTGTGACATACGCCGAGGGCAACGCAAAAATCAATGGATATTATTATATCGCGAGGTACAGCCTCCGTTAGAGCCCTTGACATGATCCCTCTTATCGAAAGGGTGAAATTCTAGTGACGAAAGGTTGGTTGTTAACAGATGGTAACGTTCATTTCCGGAGTTGTAGAGATGTTGGTGGACGCATTTGGAGATAAAGGGTATGTTAGAGGGGTTGTTATTGTGTAAGTATATTTTTATTATGGGAATATTTGGATGTTGGTATGTGGATATTGGTAGTTTAAGGTTTTTCTTATTTGGTGAATATTTTAGTGCAGGTGTTTGGTAGTTATCAAGGTTCAAATTATTGCCACTTTAAATTTTCAAGGTTTAGGTTTGTTGAGTTTCAAGATTTTTCTAATCTTAATTTTCAGAATTTTTAAATTGTCAGAGTCTTCTAATTAGCACATTGTTAAATTGATAATTTTTCTAAATTAAGTATACTGTCATAAATTTTCTTAATTTCCTCAATTTTCCAGATTTTCGTAATTTACCTATTTTCCCCATTTTCCAACTTTCCAGATTTTCATAATTTCTGTAATTTTCTTAATTTTCTTAATTTTCCTAATTTTCCTTATTTTTCTAAACTTCCCCAAAGTTCCTAAATTTAGCAAATTTTCTAATTTTTCTAATTTTTCTAATTTTCCTATATTTGCAATATTTCCTAAATTTTCTAAATTTCCTAAATTTCTTAAATTTCTTAAATCTCTTAAATCTCCCGAATTTCTTGAATTCCCCAAATTTAAAAATCCCCAGATTAACATATTCCCAAACACTCAGATTTCTAAACTCCCATCCCTCAAAAATGACCAAAAGTTACAAAATTTCAAAAATTCCTCAAACATCCACACATGCATACTATCGAATATAAATTCCCAAATCCCAAAATTACTAAATTTCTAAACTAGACCTCTCACGAACGCTTAGAATAATTCTACATCGCTCTGTCACCCTACTATGAAGGAGTAGTTTCTCCATTCCTTTTTTCCTCAGCCACTTCGTGTCCTTATTTACATCCCCCATTCTAAAGCTTGATCGATCAATTGGCCGTCGCAATAATTACCTCGAAACCATCCGTGTAGCCGACCAAACGGGATAAATAACGCGAGGGTAATTCCTCGGCGTATAAGCGTGAACAAAAGGGGGTGAAGAATCGCGAGGCGCGATGCTCGATGAAATCCCAGACGCACCGAGCTGAAGTATTCCACGAACAAAACGATCTTCCATTAATTAACGGCGAAGTGCTTTTTGCCATTTTCATTACCGTGGCTACGCTTTTGTCCTCTTTGCCGTTCAACCTGTCGGATATTTGCACATTTCCCGCCTTCTCTTGACACTCGCCCGTTATCCGGTATCGTTTGCTCCGCCGTTCCCGTCTTTTCTACCCTTTTTTTTCTCCTTCGCCGAACAAGTTTCCATGGACGCAATCGAATTCCACACGCTCGATATCCCGCGTGTCTCTCGATCGCGATATCATCGTTTAATTTCATGCCGGTGGTCGTACAATAAACCACGCGTTTCGTCGCGTTCGCGGGTTCGATAACGTTAATTTCACTTGAAGATCGACGAAAATTACGGTTGATGGCACGTATAATCTCCTCTATCTCGTTTATCCTTCGTGCCGGTTTCGAGTGAATTTTGTCGAGATTCGCAATTCGATCTCTCGTTCCTCGTAATCGCGAAAATTGCAAACGTTATCGGATCGGATAATCACATTAGATATCATTCGCTTTTTTTTTCTTGCGCACCAGTTATTTCACCGGATGATCTTGGGCGGAGAGAGATCGTTTCATATAAACTGCGACGACGGGGAATCTATTAAAATAAACGGAGGTTTTACGTGTCCTATAAAATGTGGAGTCACGTGCATTTTAAAACAGATTTCACTGCGTGCAATCGCGGCTAGCGAAATTATCGGACGTATAAATTCACAGCTCTCAAATCGTCGTACAAATTATTGCAGTTTCGCTGCACTTTTGATATTTGCTGCATTAAATTCGGAATTATTTTGCAATTCTTATATTCTTCCAGTTCAATCACTTTTTAAATTCTTAACTTCAGTTTCTCAAATTTAAATCTAAATTCTATAATTCTAAATCTGAATGCAGACTCAAATTAACAATTATCTGAATCATCTTACCTTGCTTCACAATTCAACTCTAATTCTAATATTTATAATCACAAATATTTGCATTCGAAAAATTGCAGCTATTTTTGTATTGTCTGTTTTATAATAAAGTGGTGTAACTTTAAAAATCTGACAGGATCGTTCCTGACACGCCTAATCGTTAGGTCCATGATCGCGTTTTTATTCGGAGAGGGGCGCAACGAGGGTTCGAATTAGAGAGGGTGGCAAAGAGAGAAAGGGAGGCGTTCAAAAGTGAGGTAATGCGATTACCGACTTTAGCCGTGGGGCTCGTCGCGATACCAGGGGCGGCTGTGCGAAAACAGATTATTTTAATTTAAAGCAACAAACTCTCTCTGATTCTCGTATACTGTAATCCTGCCCGCAAATTTGACGTACGCGTGTATCCGCATTGTCACGACCGGTAGTTTTCGGATTAAGCATTATAGCACAACGGGGCCAAACGTTGTAGCGTCTTCCTGATGAAAAACAAACAGACGGTTTTCCGGTTCGCGTCACACCATTTTCTTTCCTCTCGTTCTTCAACATTTTTCTTACCGATGCTTCTCCGACGAGATTTCTCCCGGGTATCAAAATTTTTTTTACCTTGATGAGAAATTCGATTAATTCGCCATTTTTACTGTCATGTTTTTATGGATTTAATGGTCAAGTATATTTGTTGTATTTTTATGTAGGTGTACACATATTGTGTGGTTATAAATTGTAGTTACATTTAGATCTTCATAGGTGACTGCATAAAAATAATTTTTTGTTACAAACTATAATCTTGTTAACAAACATGAAGCTACTTGCGAAATATAATTTGAAAAATTATTTGAAATTATTATTTGAAGAATTATTTGAAATTATTGTTTGAAAAATTATATTGAAATTTATGTTTGAAAAATTATATAGAAATTTATGTTAGAAAAATTATATAGAAATTTGTGTTTGAAGAATTATATAAAAATTTGTGTTTGAAAAATTATGTAGAAATTTGTATTTATCATCTTATGACACGAGCTCCCTATTATTACGAGCTCCCATGTGTTAACTAATGTTTACCTTAATTTTGCCAATAAAATTAATAGCTAAAAATGAAACTAATCTAATACAAATGAAAGTATCAAAGTCCGAAAGTATTCCACATAATTGCCCCTTTTTCCGCGCAAAAAATAGCGAATTTTTTGATGGACGTGAATTTTCTCCCCATTCAGCCATCACTTGCACGCGAAAAGGGATTACCTGTTCGACGATGGATCACTATAGAAAGAATTTAATTATACCGTCAATATCGTACACATTTTCATATTTTTTTTTCTACCCTCGTTCAAACGTGCCTCCACGATCAATTTTTCCAATATTTCATTAAGGAGAAAATGCGAGCGAGCGATTCGTCAACCGGGCGAGTATTTTTTTTTCGGACTGGCAGTTTTCGTGACAGGATAACGCGAAAGGAAATAATTCGCCGTCGTTCGATGGGTGACTCTTGTTAAGCACCGTTGTCCACGTGCATCGCATATTTTTCAGGAACAAAGTAACGAACTGCGAAACAAGCGGTGGCCGGTCGCCATTGTGTTACTCGGACCAGGTTAATACGGCTGTGCACGTGAAACAAGTCTGTATTGTTTCTGTTGGATAACTGAACTGTTCTTCGGAGAAGAAACGACGGGAATAAAGCTCTCGTAGGAAAAACGCTTCTCCGGTGAAATTCCCGTACGAGAAAATCGGTTGACCATCTCCATTCAGAGATTCCCGATTGCGACGGAGATAACGTCAACGTATATAACGATCACTTTTTTCCTTCGGCCATATATCAAACGGATTTATAGGAAACGCTGATTCGACGGTCTCCGCTGTATTTTACATCCAGTGGCTAATTTAATAATATTGCGTAGAAATATTTCAAAGCAACAGCCGCAAAAAAAAATACTGTACGGTTCTCGTTAAACAATATATCATTGGGAATTTCTGGCATTGTTTTCAAAACCAACGGGTCGTGCCGGGAGCTTATAAATATTTCATCGTCTATACCCAAACTGGATCGGGCTGAACCATGAAATATCAACTACAAATTTTCGCTTTCTCTTCTTTTTCGGCTGGAAATTTCAGGGGACCTGTCGAGCATTTTGTAACTAATAGTTATCGATGCCTTTTAATATTCTTGTTGACAGATAATGGACGTTTATAGTATATGTACAAAATTATGTCATGTACCATGTTTTTTAAACTAACATTTTTTTAATGAATTACTAAAATAAATATAGACGAAATTATTGTCAAACAAGTCTGATTTTATGAAATTGTAAAATGTTTTTAAAGTATCATTTTTTACAGACTTTATCTATGAACACATCAAACTTAGATTTTTTTAATGAATTACTGAAATGAATGCAGACAAAATTTTTTTCAAACAAGTTTGATTTTATGAAATTAAAAAATGCTTTTGATTCATTATTTTTTACAGACTCCATTTATGAACATATCAAACTTATTGTTAGATTTTTTAAATGAACTTTTAAAGTGAATGCAGACGAGATTTTTGTCAGGCAAGTTTGATTTTATGAAATTAAAAAATGCTTTTGATTCATTATTTTTTACAGACTTCATATATGAACATATCAAACTTAGATTTTTTTAATGAATTACTAAAATGAATGCAGACAAAATTTTTATCAAACAAGTTTAATTTTATGAAATTAAAAAATGCTTTTGATTCATTATTTTTTACAGACTTCATTTATGAACATATCAAACTTATTGTTAGATTTTTAAATGAACTTTTAAAATGAATGCAGACAAAATTTTTGTCAAACAAGTTTGATTTTATGAAATTAAAAAATGCTTTTGATTCATCATTTTTTACAGACTCCATTTATGAACATATCAAACTTATTGTTAGATTTTTTAAATGAACTTTTAAAATGAATGCAGACGAGATTTTTGTCAGGCAAGTTTGATTTTATGAAATTAAAAAATACTTTTGATTCATTATTTTTTACAGACTTCATTCATGAACATATCAAACTTATTGTTAGATTTTTTAAATGAACTTTTAAAATGAATGCAGACGAGATTTTTGTCAGGCAAGTTTGATTTTATGAAATTAAAACCTGCTTTTGATTCATCATTTTTTACAGACTTCATATATGAACACATTAAACTTTGATTTTTTGAACAAATTAATGAAATGAATGGAGACAAAATTTTTGTCAGGCAAGGCTGATATGATGACATTAAAAACTGCTTTTAATTTATTATTTTTTAAAAACTTCATAAACGTTGTGAACACATCTTCAATGAAAATTATTCTAAATTCTATTCAAGAAGAGATTGTTTCTCTCAGACGTGTCCATTTTGTCTTACCAGCGCCGCCATCTTGCTTCACTGTCTGAGACAAGATGGTGGCACTTGTAAGACCACCTACTCTCACTTCGAAAGTTTTACTTCATAAAAAATATAAAATTTGCTATGTAGACATTAACTTTAACATAAAATAAGCAAATGTATTAAGCTAAAGACGTTTAATACACGTACTAAAACTTAATTTACTATATTTACAAAAAAAAAATAGATATTTAATTTTGGTAATTTTGTTCAGAGAAACAATTTTCTTTTCGTAACAAATAATTAAAACGACCTTAACTATCAGTTAAATCAGTAGTTTATGTATTAAATTATATGTATGTAACAGATTATATGTAATAAGTATTTATTTGAGAATATTTGAACAAGTATACTTTGAAGTACACCCATACTTTTGTATGTTATGTCACTCGTATTTACTCATGCTCGATACCGAAGGTTTTGAGAATCGGCCGATGAAGTATCTTGTACAGCATCTACTGCACTTTGCAGTGGTACACGTTGAAAGCTTTGAGTGCAATTACTTGATTACACACTACGGACGTATTCGAAGAGAAAATGCAGCAACACGGTTCAAAGGAACGGTTGCGCATATCTAACACTTCATTTCCAAGTGGAATGTCCACGCTGTTCGCGGATTCCTGTCGGGGCTACGTGGTAATAGCGGGAATTATTAAAGTTTTATATTTGTTGTCGCTATTCCGTTGGTTAAAGGTAGAATGTATCCTCTGTACGCGGACCGCTGGTAATGAGAGTGCGTGCCTGAAGACGGATCCACTTTGTCCCGGGAAAAATTAATTACCGCCGTTAGTGTGGCGAACAATGTTGAAACATGCTTCTGCAACGAACTGGCTGGAAAAATTGTGAGCACGTAAAGGGAACGAAACAGAACGGAAACGGTGCCACGAGGAATTTAACCTTTTTTACTCGAAAATACTTTTGACGAATGGATCGTTGGTCATATTGTTAGAAATGTTGCTTCTTTCGTAATTAATGGAATTATAGAAACAACATTTTTTTGCGGATTTAAGCTCTTCAGATTTACTTAATTATTTAGGTAGTTTTAGTTTCGTTATTTTATTATTTTATTCTTGGAAGATTGAGATTTGACATATGTGGATATGTGTGGATTTGAGGATGTGGGCGTATGTGGGAATTTAAATTTGGCAATTTTTAAATTTGAGAAATTTGGAAAAACTGGGAAACTTGAGGAAATTGGGAAATATGGAAAATTTGGAATAATTGAGAAAATTGGGAAAATTGAGAAAATTGAGAAAATTGGGAAAATTGAGAAAATTGAGAAAATTGAGAAAATTGAGAAAATTGAAAAAATTAGGGAACATGGAAAATTTGGGAAAATTCCAAATTAAAAACTTCAGAAATCTGTAAATATAAAAAACATGATTAAGAGTAAAAATTCGAGTGGTTAAACCATGAAGCTTATAAAGTCCACCACATCCCAAAAATGATTCGACACGTGCTGTCGAATTATCAGAGGTTACACGGCAGAATATACTCGATAAACTAGAGTTTGCAGAAAAATAATTCGTGCACATCCAACGAGAGAATTTGATTGCCCACACACGTTCAGTATAACCTCAGCATTTTTTAATTAAACATCGCTGTAGCGAGGGGATTGAACAAACAACATTTAAATATCAAATATACCGAAAAATTCCCAACTACCTTGCACAAAGTTAAAATTCCATGTTTACACATCCCATAGACTCGAAATTAAATTCGTAATACGATTTGATTTCGAGTTAAAAAGTTCGAAGATGCAACGAAAACGCGACTGATCTTTGGATCGTTAAACAGAAGCGTTTCCGGGTGGAAATTTATTGGACACATTGGAGTGGGTCTCTTAAAAGTCTCCCTACCGGTATCGACTGAACCCACGAAGCAATATGAATCCCGTTGAATAAATTTTAACCAGTCGAGCTGACTCCACTTAATTAAAAGAGCTGCTCGTATATGGCCGTATTGTCGGCACGAAACGTGCGTTATCTGCTCCATGAACGAGTCTGTGTACACACGTAGGCGTCTCCGTATTCTCTGTTCCATGCCACTTCCGGTATTAGCCACCTGCTACTTGTCTCGTCTCGACACTGCAAACCTGCCGAGTGTCTCGTTCCCCTTTTTTCAGTAGACTCTTTGCACTTCCTGTTTAACGCCTTTTATACAGGAGCCCCGAAATACTCGTCTTTCGACTGTAACTTACACCTTTGTGATGATACGAGAGCCTTTGAAGTACATACTGTGTAACGTGGGGTCACTTTGGATGGTGATTCATATGTGACTCATATGTTCTTCAAGTTTTTGAATTTTTTAGTTTTGGAAGTTTCAAGTTTTTTTAATTTGTCGAATGTCAAACTTTTGGATGTTGTAATTATGCAAATTATCAATCTGATAAATTTTCCGAAATATCTCATATAGTATCTCTACATGTCACATGTGGTACCTATACACGTTATACGATCACATGTGATATTATGCATTGTATCCACGTATGTGGTATCTCCTTGTATTGTGGTCTCAAGCTTCCTATTGTCACGGGAGGTAATATGCGTTGTGTCGTCACATATGGTATCTCCACATATTGTATCATCACATGTGACATTACCACACGTTGTAGTGACATACTTGATATCTCCATGCGTTGTATCGTCAAGCGTCATACTGTCACGCGTGGTATTGCCATGCATGGTATCGTCACATATGGTATCTACACATATTGTATCATCACATGTGATATCATCATACGTTGTAGTGTTGTTTGGTGTCTCCATGCGTCGTATCTTCATGTGTTGTATCGTCACGTGTTGTATTGTCACGCGTGGTATCGTCACATGTGGTATCTACACACGTCGTATCATCACATGTGATATTACCACGCGTTGTAATCACATGTGTGGTAACTCTACGCGTCGTACTGTCATGTGTCGTATTGTCACGCCTCATATTCACATACTTCATATCTACATATGTGGTATCTCTACATGTTATATTGTCACCCATGAAATTCACACACTTCATATCTCCATATATGGTATCTCTACATGTTATATTGTCACCCATGAAATTCACACACTTCATATCTACACATGTGGTATCTCTACGTGCTATATTATCACACATGAAATTCACACACTTCATATCTACATATGCACTATCTCCACGTCCCATATAATCCCATATATCCCACATATATCTTATCGTACAATTCCTACGTCCTCTTTAAAATAGAAACGCAAAAGAAAAAAATAGATATTGATTAAATAGAATAAGTAATACTCAAGGTATAATAAGAAAAAGATTACAGTGATTGCTGAAAATGTTTTCCGTCCAAATTAAGTTGAAAACGAAGAGCAAATAACCAAACTACCGTTCACGTTATTAGGAACGAAACGTACCGACACTCAGGTCGTTAGCCGAAGAAAAATCACGACCACTCGAACAAGACCGACGATGATCATTTAGAAAATTGACGGTGTCGAGTTGAAACGTTAGTTGGTTGTAACGAGGTATTCAATGCTTTCGTTTTACGAACATGGATCTAATTGGTCGATTCCGTGTCGTATTACAGATCGTCTTTTATGAGGGCTGTGACTAAGTGGACGTATTAAATTCGTTTAGTTCACGAAGTTATATTATTAAATCAAACTTCACAATTAGATAGAGTGCAAAAGACATTTTCGTGAAAATTCAACGTTGTTCCCGTTATCGTTATTTATTTTCCGCTTGTTTACATTGTAATCCGAATCGTTGCAACGCGTTCGTGTTTTAAATCGATTACATCGGACGTGTTACGACGAAATGATTTTTGTTACTCGATTTCCAATATTTGATAAAATAGCGGATGTAACGATCAGGCAGAAAATCGTAGCTGAAATTTATCCAGCTTCGAGACGGAATCCATTGAACCGAACTGAAGACACTTACCTTTAAATCACCGTGTTGATCGTAGAACGTGGATGGTGCGAGGGCAGCCTTCAGCCTTCGATTTCGGTAGAAAATGAACATGATTGCAGCCAATAGCATTACAATCACCGTCGTTAGGATACCGATTACCAGCCCGACAAATTGCTTCGATTCTGGTTCCTTGCTCTTATCTGGAACTGATCGATCGTTACCTAATTATTTTCTATGAAATTATTTTTCTATTGCGCTCTTTATCGAATGTATTGATATCTAATTTTTATTATTGATATTGCAATGATTGCAAATTTCGGGATTTGGATGGAGTATTTTGGAATTTAAGGTTTGGAGGTTTTGGAACTTGGGAAATTTGGTATTTTGGAATTTTGGAATTTAAGGTTTGGAGGTTTTGGAACTTTGGAAATTTGGTATTTTGGAATTTTGGAATTTTGGAATTTTGGGATTTTGGAAATTTGGAAATTTGGAATTTTGGAATTTTGGAATTTTGGAATTGTGGAAATTTAGAATTGTGGAATTTTGGAATTTTGGAAATTTGGAATTGTGGAATTTTGGAATTTTGGAATTTTGGAATTCTAGAATTTTGGAATTTTGGAATTGTGGAAATTTAGAATTGTGGAAATTTGGAATTTTGGAATTTTGGAATTTTGGAATTTTGGAATTCTAGAATTTTGGAATTTTGGAATTGTGGAAATTTAGAATTGTGGAAATTTGGAATTTTGGAAATTTGGAATTTTGGAATTTTGGAATTTTGAAATTCTAGAATTTTGGAATTTTGGAATTGTGGAAATTTAGAATTGTGGAAATTTGGAATTTTGGAAATTGGAATATTTGGAATTTGGAAAATTTGGAATTTGAAAAATTTGGAATTTGGAAAATTTGAAAATTTGGAAAATTGAGAAATTGTGGAAATTTGGAAAATTAAGGAATTTTGGAAATTTGGAAAATTGAGAGATTTTGGAAATTTGGAAAATTGGGAAATTTTGGATATTTGGAAAATTTAGACAATTTGGAACATTTGGATAATTTGGAAAACTTGAAAAATTTGGAAAATTTGGAAAACTTGAAAAATTTGGAAAATTTGGAAAATTTGAAAAACTTGAAAAATTTGGAAAATTTGGAAAACTTGAAAAATTTGGAAAATTTGGAAAATTTGAAAAATTTAGAGTTTTCGAGTTTGGAAATTTTTTAGATATAAGGACATTAGAATTTTGGTATTACTGACTTAAATTTCAAGTTACTAAATTATTCTAACCATAAATTATTTTGTGTCCAATTATAAATTTGCAATCCACCAAATCTAAACTAGCCTACCCTTAAAACTTGCCAACCATAAACCCTCAATTAAGATCAATACTATAAACCAAATAACTAAAGACAGTAATAGCTATTACTACACCGGAAAATGATCTATTGCACGATCTTCCCACAAACAATAAAGATAACAATCATTTGACAAAGCATCATTGCAGAACAATATCAGACGTTTCACGTTCGAATGAAAGCAACCGCTCGATAAAGTGTCGATCGATCAGCTGATCCAATTACGACGTGCACGATGAACGCAATCATCATTATCAGGTCATCGTGCATTATGCGAGGCTGCCTTCACGATAATATTCAGCTTGATCGGCCATGTACTTTGAGTGTATTAGTTGGCCAGCATGCAAATAGAGCAGTGTATAGTGTTAGTGTCCCTGAGCATGTGTAGAGAAACGTTTGCGCATAGAAATCGAGGCGTGCAAAAGGACCCTTTGCTCTTTGTTACTTGTATCGATCGGCTTAGCTCGTTACCGAACAGATCTCATCTGACGGAGCAACACGTGAAAGTTAATCAAACGTACGATCTTTGGAGGATCGATTATGCCAATAGACGTATTACCGTTATCGAAATCGTTTGATGTTCTATGATTCCTGTATGCTGCTCGATTCAATTTTTGTGTCTTGTAACCTTTACAGATTCAAACTAGCTTAACGTTTCATGTTACATCGGAAATTCGATAATTTTAGCTGAAGCTACAGGTATTAACGTATTCAACAGAAATGCACAAATTAGTCATATTGAGAAGACATCATTAGCGAATTTTAATGAAGGTATTGAAAGTTGAAATTTTAATAAGGTATGAAGTGGTATGAACTTGCCAGCATGCTTTGTATAAAAATTTGAACAAATTGTAATTTGTAATAATAAAAAAGGTTTATAATTTTTTCATCATAATTGAAAAACATGTAAAAAAGATATTAACTGCACAAAAGTCGGTTACAAATTTTTAATTATTTCAGTACGAGTAAGTTCTGTGAAGAGGAAAACAAATAAAACGAGAGAATTTCGATACGTGAGCAAGTTCTGAAGATTCCTCGACTCGTTTCTCGCGCAAAAGCTTGTCGAAGTGAAAAACTAAAGGCCCTTGCGTTCACTCGTATACGACGTGCATTCAACGTTCGTTACAATTCAGACTTCCTCGCGATGAAACCAATATTCTGTTTCTCATGTAACGATCTTCGACTCGCGAGAGCTTCGCAAGAAACGTGTTCGTTTTTCCTCCTGTGAAGTTTCATAGCGAATTCAAGCTATGGAAGATGTTGAAAGTTGCACGAAAATATCTTTCATGAAAATTCCGGCGAAACGATTGTTTTATGGAACGTTTGTTTCAGTAAAATTATTTTGAGGTTGGAGATATATTGTGGAGGAGTATAGGGTAGTTAGAATAATTTAAAATTGAAAATTGAAGGTTGTTTTATGGAACGTTTATTTGGATGTTAAAACGAATTCGAGATTAGAATTCAAAGGTGTAGAAATTAGAGTAGTTATAATAATTTAAAGACAGTTAAATTTGAGGGTTGTTTTATGGAATATTTAGTTGAACGTTAAAATAATTTTGAGGTTAGAAATAAAAGATGTAGGAACATAGATATTTAACATAATTTAAATACAGGACTGACGATCGTTTTATCGAACGTTTATTTCAACATCAAAATAATTTTGAGGTTAGAATTTAAAGATGTAGGAACATAGAGTAAACGTTACTGAACGAAATTTTGAGGTTAGAGTGAAACGATGTAAAAATACAGTATTTAAAATAATTAAACTCCATAACGTAAACATGTTTTCCTGCGTCAAAAATTCCCACTAAATTTTCTCCAATACCGCTAAAAATTCGGTATCAGTAAAACTAATAGCCAGCCGCCATGAAACGCGAAGTCACATTGAATTAACAGTGTATTATCCGAGCTTACAAAATTCATTGAAATGCTTCACAGGAACGTATTTCATTATCGCAGAACGATCCAAAGAGCGGGGGCAATAGTATGCCCGACAAAAGCCGGTAGCCGGGTATTATAATCGAGTTGGTTCGAAAATTGAGTGGAATAAAAGGGCCACGTAATCAAGTCCTTTTGAAAATCACGCAGCGATCAGCGAACGTAGCTAAAGATTTGCCACAAACAGGAGCAACAAAAGAAACGAAGGAAAAAAAAGAGCGTTTCACGATCGGCATTGAATTTCGTTGTAGCCGCTAAAAGCAAACAGGTGAGGGCTTTGGAAAAGCGAGGAAAATAAAGGGAGCGAATAAAGACGAATTGGAAATGATGCGGAAAATTACGATGGGAAATACCGGATGCAACAATAATAGAAAGCGGTCAGACTTACGGGCATTATCGTTGTTTTCCTCCTTATTAAAAGTGGCCTTTACTTCGTCCCTCTGCAACGGTCCCTCGTTATTCTGATAGGGGATGCCGGTCGCTGATACAATGGCGCTCTTGTTCCTTGCCTCTTCATCCTCCGTGTTGTTCCATTCCGAGATCACTGCGAATCACGGATCAAGACTAATGAAATTCTCTCTTTGGCAAAAGAATCGAACTTCTTTTATATTTTAAACGGGGGTTTTGTCAACTTTTAATCTTTATACTTTGCTATGTTCAATCTGGCTAATCAATAATAGCAGATCAATCAGTGATTCAATCAAAGTATGTACATATTATAGCAATGTATGTACATATATGTACATCGAAGGTCACATATCATGTCACAAAGATACATCTTTGATGTACACATATGATGTACACATATGTGTGTATTAAAGTATGTACATATTATAGCAATGTATGTACATATATGTACATTAAAGATCATATACATCATGTCACAAAGATACATTTTTGATGTTCACATATGATATACACATATGTGTGAATTAAAGTATGTACATATTATAGCAATCATTCACAGGTTTTTGAAGGGTGTTCATATAAAAATCAATGTCTATATACATGTATAAAAGTATATTTTACTATCAAGTTTTTTCAAGAGTGTTCATATAAAAATCAATGTGTATATACATCTATAAAAATACATTTTATTTTCAGGTAGTCAGACACATGTTTAGCAAAAAGATTGATTATATAGAAGTTAAGGTTGGATGTGAATTATTCATATTCTATATATTTATTGATTATTCTTCTATATTTAATAAATTTTGAAAACCTTCATCCACAAACATTTAATAAAAAAACAAAAAATTACATTGCTAATTTTGTCACATATCATAACCTCATTTATTTCTTCACAACATGAAACAGCATTAAAAACATCATTCACAAAATCAAACAAAATAACATTTGACTACAAATAACTATTATAATTAAAAAAATAAAGAAACAAAGTATCAAGAAATGATTAATAACACTTTCAGTAAAAACCCTCGAAACTTTCAACAAAGTCAAGAAACAGAAGTTCTAAAAAAAAAAAAGAAAAGAACAACGTTCTATCGATTAACCTTCGTTAAATGTACCCTTGACGAGTAAGCTCTTAAAAGCTTCGGTGGCGCAGCGTGTTCGATCAACGCAACAAAAGAAGAGAAGAGATGGATTCCCAACGAAGCGAGGAATCAAATAGAAATCTGAAAAGCGATTCGCTTCACGTCCATAGGAATCACGTGGAATTCTGGCCACTCGAAGGGGCCAAGCAATCGAAGTTATCTCTCATGGAACGAGAGAACACCAACGCCGCACTCTCGGAGAATGATTAACGATGGTTTCGACGTTCGTGTTAGCTTCGCAGCTGAAACTTTTCGAGGGCGCGTATTTCACCTGCCAGCAAGGTAAGTTTCACTTGTGAATCGCCACCACGTGCTTTGTAACACGAACATATTGCCGGTAGACCTTTTGTAACCTTGTATCGATGCTTTTTGCGTTGTTACAGGGTATTCCTGTATTTGTGGGGCGAATAGGGAAGAGGGATTTTCTATGTAAGAATGGGTAATGTGAAATTTGTTTGGGTGGGTTGATGGAATTGAGGATTTGGGTAGTAGGGAGATTTGGGATTTTGGAAGGTTTGGGGGTTGAGAGATTTGGGACTTGGGAGATTTGGAATTTGAGAGGTTTGGAACTTGGGAGGTTTGGAACTCGAGAGAATTGGAACTTGGGAGATTTGGAACTTGAGAGGTTTGGAACTTGAGAGGTTTGGAACTTGGGAGATTTGGAACTTAGGAGATTTGGAACTTGGGAGGTGTGGAACTTGGAAGATTTGGAACTTGGGAGATCTGGAACTTGGGAGATTTGGAACTTGAGAGGTTTGGAACTTGGGAGGTTTGGAACTCGAGAGAATTGGAACTTGGGAGATTTGGAACTTGAGAGGTTTGGAACTTGGGAGAATTGGAACTTGGGAGATTTGGAACTTGGAAGGTTTGGAACTTGGGAGATTTCGAACTTGGAAAACTTGAGACTTGGGAAAATTGGAAATTAGTAAATTTAGGGATTCAGATACCTGATACTTCCCAAATTCCCCCCAAATAAAATTCCAAAAGGTAAAAGTTAAACGCCACTGACAAATCGACAGCTCGTTATTTCCCAGCGTATCCATTCACAATTGACATAAAGGAGGATTTCATTCTTCCCAGAATTCATTGTCCATTCAAGGTGAATGCATTCTGACGTATCTGGGCCCTCTGATTATTCCTCATCTCCGTGGATAATTCTATCGTTCGGCAAGTGCGAAACGTTCGAGCGTGTCAGCTAAAATCGGAAATCGAATTCAGAGAGGACACCGTAAGAAAGAAAGGACTACGGAAACTCATCCGCTTCTTGATCCAAACTTCGAGATCGTTGGCTTCGAGGTATACTTGCGTTGCCAGGTCGAAGATATTCGCGGGAAGCTATTTCGTTATCGATATCACGGTGCCTGAGATCCCTTTTGTTTCCCCACAACCCCCGTATATTCTGCCAGGCCCGTTTTTCTTCCTTTTTACGCGAGACACGCGGTAGCCTCTTCGAAGGAGCTCAGAAAAGACAGCTTTTTCTTGCGAGAAAAATATCTTGCGATACTTTTCCTCGAATAATATATGTTCGAAATGAATTACGGAGAAAAGGGTGTAATATTGTACAGTATTAAACTGCTTTTTGTTTAATATCCGAGGGGTGCTGGATATTACACCTTTTTTTATTTATTCTCGTATGAAGATCGTTTAACTTCGTTCAAAAATAAATTTGTATTTGTTAGAGGAATTTTGGGAATTTAAGAAAGGTGGGAAAGTGTTGGTTTGTGAGAAATTTACTGTTTTTTTATGTTGTATTTATTGGTCTCATATAATGAATTTCGTAGATTACCAAATTTTACTATTTGCATGATTTTGAATTTTCTAGGTCCCAAATTTTGTGAGTTCCAAATCTTCCAAGTTTCAACTCTTCCAAGTTCCAACTCTTCCAAGTTCCCAATCTCTCAAATTCCAAGTCTCCCAAGTTCCAAACTTCCCAAGTTCCAAACTTCCCAAGTTCTAACTCTTCCAAGTTCCAACTCTTCCAAGTTCCAAATCTCTCAAATTCCAAGTCTCCCAAGTTCCAAACCTCCCAAGTTCCAAATCTCTCAAATTCCAAGTCTCCCAAGTTCCAAATCTCCCAAGTTCCAAACCTCCCAAGTTCCAACTCTTCCAAGTTCCAAATCTCTCAAGTTCCAACTCTTCCAAGTTCCAAATCTCTCAAATTCCAAGTCTCCCAAGTTCCAAATCTCTCAAATTCCAAGTCTCCCAAGTTCCAAATCTCCCAAGTTCCAAACTTCTCAAGTTCCAACTCTCCCATGTTCCCAATCTCTCAAATTCCAAGTCTCCCAAGTTCCAAATCTCCCAAGTTCCAAACCTCCCAAGTTCCAACTCTTCCAAGTTCCAAATCTCTCAAGTTCCAACTCTTCCAAGTTCCCAATCTCTCAAATTCCAAGTCTCCCAAGTTCCAAACCTCCCAAGTTCGAAATCTCTCAAGTTCCAAACCTCCCAAGTTGCATCTCTCCCAAGTTCCAAACCTCCCAAGTTCCAACTCTTCCAAGTTCCAAATCTCCCAAATCCTCAAATATCCCAAAATTCCAACCACCCCATTTTCCCAACACTCCCAAATCTCCTCCAACACAAAATTCTCACCTGACTCAAAAATGACCTCGCTGAGCATAATCCACCTCGCCGCAAAGTAGAGCTGCAGCTTCAGAAATCGTCCAGCGCGCGAATGAAGCTTTATGGTAACGTCACGCGCCTGTTCCAGCACCAAGTCCGGTATGTAGGAGAAATGCACGGGTTCGCCGTTGAATTGGTTGCCACCGGCTCCGAGATAGACTTTCGCGTAAGAAAAGACCTGCAAAGGAAGGCAAAAGGTGGCAGGTGTGTCGGTTGGAGTGTTCGCGACCCGGGATGAAGCGATTACACGACGTGCAAACGTAAAGGAAATCGTTGAACCTGATGGAAACGTTTCATCCGTTCCGTCCACATTTTTCTTTCTCTCGTTGCGCGTTTTTCCTCTCAGGATTGTGTATCGGTGGCTCGCGTGTGTACACGAAATTGGGTAATAAGTATCGGCCACTCGAGGTGATTCCACGCTACGAGAATTTAATTCCTCGTCTGTCCGCGTGGATTCGTTTCTCCTACACAATGGGATGTGTTTTTTACGAGATTGCGGGATTTAGGGTTGAAACGCACGTACGATGTCTGCATCGCTTTTTAGATTGCGAGGAAATGGGTCATCCGTGTTTTATTTTTATATTTATTATCGTAGATGGGATGCGATTTATCTGTGTGATTTAATTTATTTAGGTGATTGCAATTTTTGAGGGTTTGATGTCTGACGAGGGTTGTGTTATTCGTGTCAATGACTTTTTGATATTTGAGCAAATGTTTCGTATTGATTGGACTTTAAACAATTTATTATTGTTGTGACATATTTGTATCATCTACAACTTTGTCGACATTTATTGTTTCAAGTTTAGAACGACTGATTAACAATTAATTTACTCACTACGTCAAGATGATGTGAAACTTGATGTTTTATTCCAAACCAAAGTATTCGAACGTCAATATAAATACTGTCAGAAATATTATTTATATGTTGATATAAATATCTTAATATGAATATTCTCAAAAAATCAATTCATACATATAACAGTATAAATATATTTGTTACACAGCTAATAGATAGACAGATACATAATTTTTAGTCATTTTTAATTTAACAAATTCCTTCATTAAACATCAGTCTTATTAACACAAAATTCTTTTAGCAATTTTTTTTAGCAAAATTCTTTTATATATCTACTCCTTTGCCTTTATTTATATAAATACTCCTTTTCAAATAAAAGTCAAAAATAATTTAACAATCACATTCTCTTCAGGAACCTAATTTGCAAAATATCAAATTACTCAAGAAACTTGTAAAATTAATTCTACAAGACAAAAGTTGTATTAAAAATCTTTTTTGGAAAATGATCTCATTTTACAGCTGGTTATCCAGCAGCTGAATGAATTATAACGAATTCATGGATACCACAGTCCGTTTGTATAGATTAAGCAAACATCAATCTCCCTGTTCAGTGAATATAATGGGAATATTAATTCGTATAATCCCCAAGGAAGCTTATTTGAATATCATTTTACGCGACCCGTGCTCGCTGCCGAGTTTCCAGATAAGGAAATACGAAAGAAGAAACCGTGGAAAATATTTCTATGATATTTTATGCTTAAAGTCTACGGATGTGTGTCCTCGAGTGACGATATACAATTTTCAAGTATGTGCTCCCGTGTTGGTATACGACTTTCAGAAGCTTGATTTATGAGGGAGGAGATTTCACGTACCTGGACGTCCTTTGTGAAGTAATTGTTCATGTGCAGATGTATGGCAGTGAAATTTCGCGAGTAATCGAACTCGAACGTGATCTCCACGGGACGTCCGAGCATGCTTGGGGTGTCGTTTCGCCAGCCAACCCATTCGTAACCTGAAATTAATAGGAAATGTAAAGTTAGTAAATTTTGGAAGAATGCAGAAGATTGCAGAAGAGTTTTTTTGGGGAGATGTGGGGAGAGAATAGTGTTGGAGTTCCCGAATCAAGAGTAACTTGAATTGAATACAATAACTAATTTATTGTTCAATGATACAAGTTATACTTAAATCTAGATCTCTAATTTAAAAGTTATACTATGCTTGGTAAAGTCCGGAAACAATCTAATGAGATACGGTGTTGAGGAGAAAAATGTAAACTATTAGAAGGAAACTATTGGTTGATATTTGGAACAGGAAAAGTGGGAACAGGAAAAATCATTGGCTAGGTTATTTGCGAAGGAGGTGGCTTAAAAAAAGAGGAGTGATTTATTATGAAATGTGGAAGTGCTTCAGTGGGACCTTGGAAAAATCTTGAAGCAACGAAAATTCTAAAGAGACATGTTTTGGTGATAGAAGACAGACAGGAAAGCGCAGAAAGTGGACAATAGAGAACAGGAATACAGGAAGAGCCAGATGTAGAACAGAAAGTAGAACGGTTCGTTAGAGTTTCCAACAGTAGGATGTTGGTTCTCTTTTTGGGGTGATGAGGATTTTTATTGGGAATTTGGGAGGGTGGGAAGTTGGGATGTGAGAAATTGGGAATTTGGGAATTTGGGAAGGTGAGAAATTAGAGACGGGGGAATTTGGGAATTTGGGGAGGTGAGAAATTAGGGATGTGAGAATTTGGGGATGTGAGAAATTGGGGGTGTGAGAATTTGGGGATGTGAGAAATTGGAGATGTGAGAATTTGAGGAGGTGAGAATTTGGAAATCATGGAATTTGGGAATGTGAGAAATTGGAGATGTGAGAATTTGGAGAGGTGTGAAATTGGGGATGTGAGAATATGGGGAAGTGAGAATTTGGAGATCTTGGAATTGGGGAACCTTGCAATTTAGGAACCTTGAAATTTGGGAACCTTGGAATTTGGGAACCTTGGAATTTAAGAACCTTGGAATTTGAGAGCCTTGGCATTCGGAAACCTTGGAATTTGGAAACCTTGAAATTTGGAAACCTGGGAATTTGGGAATCTTGAAATTTGGAAATCTTGGAATTTGGGAACCTTGGAATTTGAGAACATTGGAATTTGGGAACCTCGAAATATGAGAACCTTGGAATTTGGAAACCTTGGAATTTGGAAACTTTGAAATTTGGGAACCTTGAAATTTTGGAACCTTGAAATTTGGAAACCTTGGAATTTAGTAACCTTGGAATTTAGGAACCTTGGAATTTGAGAACCTTGAAATTTGTCTAAGTACCAAATTAGGAATGTGAGAATTTGTAGATTTCTAATTTTGCTAATTTCTAAATTTTTGCATCTTTGACAACAATTTAAAAATTTACAAATTTACCAAAATCCATCCCAAAATCCTCCAAATCATTTTCACCTCCAAAACACTCCTCCAGAAATGTTACCTTACCCCTAAATCAACATACTTAAACATCTTCCTCGAAGTTCACCTCTTTCATCCTCAAGGCAAACTCCCCCAAAATTTCGAATCGAACTTTTTCGTTTTTTAGCCTCTCTCTGCTTCGAACATATCCATCAGTATTTTTAAAGCATCGCAAACTTCTTTCGCAGTTTATTCCGGAAATACTCTGCGCCTCGAATTTCCGAATTCGAAGCCGCGGAAAGTTCAGAAAACCGCAGCAGCGTCCGATTAAAGGCGGAAATTCGAAGGGAACCGCGAAAAGTAACCGAGCCTGGGTTTCGGAAAAACGCGTAACAGGCGGAGCGTTGGCTTTAGGGCTATTGCAGTCCATTTTCGATTCTCGTGTTGCCACGAGCACAGGACTATGTATGTGTATACTAGCATCGTGAAATCTAATGGCGGGATTCGTGCAATAACTGCTGTTGCGGCTCTTGAAACTCTTCCATTTCGTGGAACGGCGTTTCGTTGCTCTTGCGGCGTGTTATTCACCGACACGTTGGATATAGGGACAGGACGTGCGTATAAATCCCGGAGAAATAAAGGTACGACGGTGGTAAGTGGGTTACCGGAAGTTAATATACCGAGTTAACCTCTTGTGGGATGATTTATTTGTCGGGTCGGAACTGATTAATCACTGCGATATTAAAGTGGAAGGAGAAAGTTGAAATGTGGTTGCAAGGTATTAGATGATTGTTTACTATTCTTTAGTAAATTGTTGGACTTGGAAGGATGTTGAAAAGTAGTCAAATTTTGTATGGAATTGATCACAAGCTGAAACACAAAAGTGTCACCAGTGTGTCACAAGTACATTACAATTGCATAACAAGTGCAATACAACTGTTTTACTAGTGCGTGATAGGTGTGTCATAAATGAGTCACAAAGTCGTCACAAGTGCATTATGAGCGCGTCACATGTCCGTCGTAAGTGCGTCATGAGTGTGTCATAATTGTAACACAGGCGAGTCATGAGTGCGTGACAAGTGCGTCATAAGTGTGTTACAATTGCAACACAAGTGAGTCACAAACGCATTATGAGTGCGTCACGAGTGCGTCACATTTGCAACACAAGTGAGTTACAAGTACGTCACAATTGTAACGCAGGTGAGGCACGAGTGCATCACAAGTACATAATGAGTGCGTAACGAGTGCGTCGTAATATGGAATGTGGGCATATAGGGATTCTAGGAATTAGGGATTTGGTGGTGTAGGAATTGAGCAAGGTAGAAATTTGGAATCGAGGCAATTTGGGAAACCTGAAATTTGGAAACGTGGCAATTTAAGAATCTTGAAATTTGGAAATCTTGGAATTTGGGAATCTTAGAATTTGGGAATCTTGGAATTTGGAAATCTTGGAATTTGGGAATCTTGGAATTTGGGAACCTTGGAATTGGTGAACCTTGGAATTTGGGAACCTTGGAATTTAGGAACCTTGGAATTTGGGAAACTTGAAATTGAGAAACCTTGGAATTTGGGAACCTTGGACTTTGATAACCTTGGAATTTGGGAACCTTAGAATTTGGAAATCTTGGAATTTGAGAATCTTGGAATTTGGGAACCTTGGAAATTAGGAACCTTGAAATTTGGGAACCTTCGAGTTTTGGAACCTTGGAATTTGGGAACCTTGGAATTCGAGAACCTTGAAATTTGGAAACGTGGCAATTTGGGAATCTTGGAATTTGAGAATCTTGAAATTTGGGAATCTTGGAATTTGGGAATCTAGGAACCTAAAAATCTAAAAATCTAAAAATCTAAAAATCTAAAAATCTAAAAATCTAAAAATCTAAAAATCTATAAATCTAAAAATCTAAAAATCTAGTAACCTAATAATCCAGTAATCTAGAAATTTAGAAACCTAGGAACCTCCAAATATACTAAAAAACTAAATTAGATCAGTAAAAAACCAAAAAACTAGAAACCTAAAACACTAATAAACTAAAAATCTACCAACTCACAAAACAAGAAATCCCAATATTTTCAAATTCCAAACTTCCCACAACCGTGTCCTAAATTCAAACATCATAAAATTTCCATACGTGTCCTTATGCAAAAGAAACCTACACGGCACCCGACAGTGCGTGCACGAACAACAACAATGTATCTCTGGTGTTGTTATTCACGGACATGTTCGAAACAGGGACAGACGTGCGTATAAATCCCCGGGAAATAAAGGCGCGATGGCGGTGAACGGCCGTAAGTGGGTTACCGGAAGTTTATTCGAAGCGTAACTAATATTTCAACGATGCTGTCGGCGACGATCGATATACAGGATTCGACTGCGAAGATAATCCCAGGAAATCAGCAATGCAGGTCCAACGGGTGTATAATTTAGAGCCTGTTTTCGGCTCGACGCTTCGTTACATCGCGCTGAATTCTGAAGCGGAGATTTGGCTTTCAACGAGCCACGATGCTTGATCCTCGGATGAGAAATGTACATTACTGTTCATAAGTCATGAGACGACGTTTCGGTATATCAGGAGTTTCATGTCGTTTCATATTACTATTCTATTTCAATTTAAAGGTTCAATTATTTCAAAAATATCTGTGGAGTTTATTTTCTTTACATTTATTAACTTTACATAGATATCAAACTGTGATACATTCGGAAATATAGGAAACCTGACTCGATTTTATGAGATGAAAATTAAATTTGTATTCCTGTCTTGAACTTCGATTACGTTTAAAGATTTCTATATATTCGTTTCATTAATATTTTAAACATTTTTCTCAATGCAAAATAATGACAAGTTTTACAAAATTCACATGGAAACTACATTAAATAAAAAAGAAGTAATAAATAATTAAACACACATCACTTAACAAAATCATTTTATTTAAAACGCAATCAGAGCCGCATAATTTTTCAAGACTACAGCTCGCAGTTCTGCATAACATAAGAGAAATTTACGCGTAAAGTGCGTAATTTGTATCCAACAGTTTTAAACCGTATTTCACCTCGTTTTACTAAAAGTAATTAAAAAACAGATGTTTTTACATTCTACCAAAACAATTAATTTTTTATTTGCTTAGGAGGAATCTCTGCTCCATAAGAGGAAATTCTGTTTCATTACTTTTGAGGGAAGAAAAATTCTGCGTGCTTAATTATATCTGTTTAAGGTTAAAAATATTTGGTTTCTAATTAGTTGCAGTAAAAAAAAATTATAATATGACGAAGGGTTTTGAATTTGTGAACTTGCATTAATAAAGCTGGTACTTTATTGTCAGAATCTATTATTAAATTTTTTTATTCAAAACTGTATTATAGGAAAATGGTGCAAGTTGTAAAGAGGTTGAATATAAATCTGCTGCATTTTATAGTTTCTCCAAATTTTACTCACAAAGTCTGTGATCCAAGTTTAAATCGATGCAGCAACATTAATAAATTGAATTGAGCTGAGACAAGAAAAATATTAGCCAGCATCTGAAACATCGGCCATTTGCATAAAATGAATGATGATCGGGAAACCGCGGTACCGGAAAGATCGCAGACGACATCTTTTCTTCCGTTCAAAGACCGCGATTCAATGCAGTCACAGATTGCGCGGCACGCCCGCTATTTCTCATTCAGCTGACAATTAATTAAGGCAACATTCAAAAAGCAGCAGCTGCCGTTCGACCGAAAATAGGTTGGGGTGGTTGCGACCGAGCCTTTTCAACAGCACATCCAGCAATTTGCAACAAATGCGTTCCGCGTTGAAACAATTTGTTCGTTTGATACGAACGAACGGCCGTTCAGGACCCCCGGTCGCCAAACAAATTTCCCGTCACGTCCGCGATTCGCGGATTATTTATGTTACAGATTTTATTGTCTCGTTTGTCGGAGCGCGGTGTCGATCGGGTAATCGGATCCAACGATGCAACGTGTCATTTTTCAGACACGCTAGGCTGCGAATGGAAATATTCTCGTTTCGCGTTCCGTTCATATTGTTAAAGCACACACACACCGGCGGGGGAGGGAAAAAACAAAGAGGATAGGAAAACATCGAATCGTTCGATCTATACGCGAACAGATCGCGAATGTTGTTAAACTCGAATTAACTCTGGATTCGATTTTTATCGAATCTGCTGACGGCTGCATGGCCACGTGTCGTTTTGCGATTCTCATTTTAACTGCAAGAATTAAAAAACTTCCCTACCCACTGTTTTTTACTTTTGATCGGAAGGGTTGAACAGGGTTAATGTTTCATATCTTTAAGTACATTATTTTACGTTTCTTCAGATATAATATTGGTTTATTTTTTATTATAATGTAGCTGACAAGAGGAGATTGTTCAGTTGACCTTCAACTGGCCTTGAAGCTCAGACAAAATTTTAAAAGCTAGTCTGAAAATTTGATTATAAAATTTAGTTTCAATATATGATCTCAAACTTTGATCTCAGAATTTCATTTCAGACATTAGTCTCAATATTTGGTTTCAAAATTGATTCTCAAGATTAGACTTTATAATTTAACTTCAGAAGTGAGTCTCCATATGTATAGTCCCTCATAGAGATTATACACATACATGTATGTATACATACATACATGTGTACACCAATATATACATATGTACACACATTCACATCAAATACATATAACATCATCACACATGTCATCACATATGTATACACATATGTATTATACACATGTGATATCATCACACATATCATCCCATATGCATACACATATATTCATATGATATCATCACATATGTATACACATGTATATCATATACATATGATATCATTACACATATCATCACATATGTATTGTATACATATCACGTTACTATGACCATCACAACATAATATAATGTACCATCATCCTCAATAAAATAAAAAATAGAAAAATAAAACTACCTCAAGAAGACAAAGAGTACCAACCCCTTAACATCCCTCACAAAAATAACAAAGCAAAGAAATAAAAATAATTGACTCAGTGTCTCAATCAGTTCGAAACAACGTCACCCTCAGTGCACCCTAATGATTCTCAATTTATATTTCAATTTCTCGAACCCCATAGACCGTAAGGAACTTGATACACAGTCCAACAGAGATCTGTTTTTCGCGCTATAAATCCAACACACTTTTATCTTTCCTGTTCGACGAACTCTCCTGGGAAGGGGTAAAAACAAGCCAGGGTCGGAGAAAAGAAAAACGAGGGTGTCGAGGGTGCTGAGACAGGGTGGCTTCGTTTCGTATCCCAACAGAAGACACTCTACACCTTAAAGGTTATTAAAAGCTCGACGCTTCGATTCGATATCTGTTCGGGATCTAACCTTTCCCTAGGATTTCCTTGGCATCGCCTCTTTTCCAACAATGTTCGCGTCCCATACATAGTGGCATTATATCGCTTGATCTATCCGCTTTCATATAAACCCCAGCCTTAATATCGTCCCTCGAGTAAATAGTTTCCAGCTTCCGTCGCCGCCTTCGTTCCCTATCTACCATCAATTCCGAACATTCAGGGGGCTGTAAGATAACCACCGATATGTGTAGATATATCGGACTTTCTACTATATTGCACGGTTCTTTGGATTATATTGACATGTCGCTGATTTTGGATCAAAGAGGAAAATTTAATTAAACGAGTTACTGATGTTTCCAAGTTTAAGAATTTTCATGTTTATGAATTAACCCTCTGCGTTCGAGAGGTGACTTTCAGTCGCCATTTTATTTAATACAAAAATTTGAAACAAGCGTTTTTTAACTGATTCCATAATATCACACGTGTGATGTATAAACACAGTGAAACAAATAGTGGAAATTATTAGTAGAAAAATAGTAACCCCAGGAGAATTCATTTAACTTTTCAACTAAGTTTTAAAGTTGCCATTTCAAAATTACCTTCCAATGCAAAGAACTAATAAATTTTCCTATTTTTTAAATTTTGCAATTTGTAATATATATTTCATTTGTAATATGTTTGTCCACAGCAGAAGTCGAGCAGTATAATTAAAACGTCTTTGAGACACGTCACCGTGATTCCGCAAGCAAGTGGGTCATCCCAGATAATAAGTTGCAAATTGTTGGCAGATGAGCCAGAGTATAGGGACGTAGCTGATTCCAATATCGTCATAAAGTTCGCGGTATTTCCAAAGTTTCCATCTCGACGAGATACTTTGGTAGCTTTCTTGTTAATAAGCTTTCTCGGCGGATTGTTTGCAAAAGTAATTACGGGGTTGCCTCCTTGATACGGTAGATGCGTTACTGACTCCTCGTTACGTAGTTAGGAATGATCAAGGTTTTACGTGGTAATTATTGTATCATGTTTATTGATACTACACGAATTTCGCAACTTCTGCATTCTCACAGTTTCATCGGGTTTATAATAGCGTAGTTCGGCGGGGTTTATTTCTGTTTATTATGTTGGGAGGTCATTGCGTTATTTTTTATGGCTCTCAGGTGTGACTGTGAGAGCTTCTGGGGATAGGGAGGTAAGGGAGGAGAGATTAGAGGGAGAGATTAGAAATATTGGGGTAAAAAGTTTGAGGTGTGCGGAAAGGAGAGGTGAGAAATTAGGGGTGTGAGAATTTGGGAATTTTGGAATTTGGGGGAGTGAGAAATTAGGGATGTGAGAATTTGGAAATCTTGGAATTTGGGGACGTGAAAATTTGGAAATCTTGGAATTTGGGGATGTGAGAATTTGGAAATCTTGGAATTTGGGAAGATGAGAAATTGGGGATGTGAGAATTTGGAAATCTTGGAATTTGGGGAGATGAGAAATTGGGGATGTGAGAATTTGGATGGGTGAAAAATTGGGGATGTGAGAATTTGGATGGGTGAGAAATTGGGGATGAGAGAATTTGGATGGGTGAGAAATTGGGGATGTGAGAATTTGGAAATCTTGGAATTTCGATGCGTGAAAAATTAGATATATGAGAATTCGGTAATACGCAAATTCGCCAATTCACAAACCCAAAATAAATCACCCCTCAAATCTCCAAAAAATTATCCTCCCACCTCTTTCCAAATCATTTTCTCCTCCAAAAACCTTGCATCCCAACAAAATACCGCAACGTTCATCGGAGTACCATCAATATTTACGACACCTTCCCCACAATTAAGTCGTAGAATTTGCAAAGACATTACAGGAAACAAACGGTGCAGTCCAACACGATTGCAGGTAGTACAACATGATTGTAAACGAAAGTAAGAAAGAGCGCACGCAGTCTCAGCGGGTTTAAAAGTTTAAGAAACTGAATGTACATAGTTGCAGGTTGTCCCAGGGCGTAAATGGAAAGACACAAATGTATCGAGGGAGCCGGTAAACAGCAGTGTGGCTTGCAGTCTAGCCTGTGGTTCAATATAAATGTAAATTGGAACAGATTCGAGGACGCCAGGGAACACGATTCGCCTACGGGAGAGTCCGAGCATCCAGCTTCCTGGAATTCTCTTATCACTGACCTACACACCTGGAATCGACGGGATGAACATTTTATTTCCCAGACAGTTGTTTCTTGGTCACAGAAAAATCTACCCTCTCGTTTGCAAGATACTTTCGTTGAAAGTATCTTTAAAAGGCGCTAAGTAATTTTTATTCGAACCGGTATTCCCTTTCCAATAATACGTATGCAATCCCATAGGCTGGAATTAAATTCCGCCAATGAAACCACGAATCTACAATTGAGATTTAATAACATTCTCCGGGGTCTCGATCGGAATTCCCACTTGGAGAAAAGAAGGCAAACGATACCAATCGAACGGGTTACCGTGTCCCGTCTTCGTTAGAGCTTCCTACTCTCTCACGGATTAGTTCGACCCCGTCAAATCGAATCTTCCACGGAAATTCACGGAGAAAAGAGGAAGCGCAGCTGGAACGAAATAATAAGTCGGGTATTGCTTCGTTTACGACCATTATATGTGGACACGGAAAAATACACGGAAATCTTTAATTCCGAAATACCTCGTTCGAAAAATGAGACTCAAAGTGGATGTACTCTTTGAATTTGGAAGATCATTCGATTTAATACAATTTTTTTAAACAAGTATTTTTAACTAAATGTATAATGTTACTGGGTGATAATATCGTAGGACAAGGGGTGGTTCTACGTTAAAAAATGAATATTTTTATATAATCATTTTATGATTATATTATATTGTGTTCTTTGATAACATTTCTGAGCAAATCAACTGTAAATTGTGTTCAAGTATTAAAAGTACAGTTAATACAATTTTTTTATTGAAAGGTAAAGATGTTAGCTGCTAGGAGTATAATCTTCTAACAAGGTTATACATCAACATATTACATTAAAGAAGTCAAGAATTTTTTAAACAAAAATTCGTATTAGATCTCATTAAATATTCCTGGGAACATGAATGGGTAAATTACAAAACTATCCAACATTGATTAAAAAATTCACTCTGTGTCTAATTACAAAATTACTCTGCATCCAACGCTTATAAACGTCAACATAAAACTTTATCCCAATCTACACATGTATCTTGTAAAACAAACTTAATGAAATTTATCCTATGTACCTAAGTTTGATTTTACCTCACATGCTACTAAAATGATTTACCAAAACCAGAGTTAACTAAGATATCTATGTGTCGATCTAGCACCGTTCCGAAGTAATAGCTCACCTTTCCCGTTTCCACTGACGTCCAATCTGAAGTTGTCAGGACCCCTTTGGCCGTCGACAAGTTGACCGAGTCCTCCAGAGAGGTAACCTCCTTCCTCCTTGCCGTCGTACGTCCTGTCGGAAAGGTCAACCTCCGAGCCCCTTTTAATTCCTTGGGGCATGGAATACGACACCAGGCCCTCTGCAATACAGACAAAGAAAAGAGTTACGGTTTCACCGTGGTACACGTTTCCCCTGTACTATGCATCATCGTGCTCCCCTACGCTCTGACAAGATGGACGTTTCATTCTCGACTTATACGTGATAAGATTGCACCGGTTAAATCGCGTATCTTGAACAACTGCGAAGTTTCAAACTTTTATCACGGCATACCATTATCCGGATTATTCGCTGCTCCGGTGTGATTCTTTTATTTATGACGAGCGCCGACAGGGAAAATTGGGGTGTATCGGTGATGGATACGGCACGGAGGAATGTGGAGGAATCTGAGGTTATTGTATTTTGACTTACGGTTTTCTTGGATTTTTACATTTTGTGGTTCGTGTATTTATGTTTGGAAATTTAGGGTGTGAGGAAATATTCGTTTTGAAATATTTAAGCTGGGTTGTAGATACTTTTAAATTCTAAAATATGGACTTTAAAAGATTTGATAATTTGAAAGTTTAGGTAAATATAAATATCTGAAGCGAAACATAAATTAATACACACTTATTCTTTATCTTGATGCAAATTAATCCTGATTTCAAGGAATGTACTTTAACAAGATGTGTATGTTATAATAATGAAGCGGCCATTTATGGAGCGGCCATTTGATCAGTTTGGTAGTTTTAGTATTAAACGAGTCAAACGAAAAATGTCCATCTCATTTCATTCCATTTTTCAATAGTCCTCCACTAAAAACACACTACAAAACTAAAAATATAAACTAAACTTTCCAATTTCCAAAATTTGTAACAGTTTAAAAAAAATGTTAGCTGTCCGCAAAGAGGGTGTCCGAATAAAATACTGCAGGAAACGTGTCGTAATTTAATCCTTCTACATCTTCATCTACGTCAAAATGATATTCGATGAAAGTCCGCCGTTTCCCGGCGACCCACGGAAAAATGATTTATTTCGAGACAGGAAGTATCGCCACGCGGAAATTGACAGACGTCGATGAGAACGGACGCGATACCGGCTCACCGACGCTTTCTCGTGAAAAATACTTCTCCTTAATGCTTCGTCGAACAACGAATATCGAATTTATAGTCTCGAATATTGCGGACGAGATTAAATGCTCGATACCATTAAATTCGTGATACAGTTTGCGCCGGTGTCGAGCAAAAACGGCGTACCCCTTCCGTTTCCGGTCGCGCACCCCCTTTTCTCTTCCGATAACGCTGCAAAACGATAAATTTTTAACGGCGCAAAAACACCGTATTTATATTTATCATGGGGTATATTCGCACGGAGGCTTGCATGGAAAAAAACCTGGCAAGAAATATGCAGCCGAACTAACTGTCCCGCGCTGGCTGCAATTGCTGTAATTTCAACTACCCTGCGAAATATGGAAAATGGTTTGATACGAAAGTAATGAGGGGTTTTTTTAGTTTCGTAGTTTTAATTAGTGCTCTTGGATTGCGAGTACATTGTTGCGCTGGGGCTCATTAACTCAAGTATTTGGAGGAAAATGGGGCGGAAGAATGGGGTTTTATGACTAAAATATTTGAAAATTTGAAAATTTATTCTGCTCTGCATTTTTTATAATCATTTGTGTGGTCGAACGAATATATGAATGGTGCTGTTCGTTTTAAAATGATCAACTAGACAATTTGATCAGCAAAAAGCTACTCAAGAACTTAAGAAGACTAACAATTCAATTATCTGAGAATTTCAAGAACTTTTATTTTATCTAAATATCAAAGAAATATAAAAATTGGAGAATGGGGTTTTATGACTAAAATATTTGAAAATTTGAAAATTTATTCTGCTGTGCATTTTTTATTATCATTTATACGATCGAACAAATATATGTGAATTGGAACTGCTCATTTCAAAATAACCAACTACACAATTTAATCAGTAATTTACGTACTCAAAAATTAAGGAAACTGACAATTTAATTATCTACAAATTTCAAGAACTCTTATCACCTCTAAATATTAAAGAAATCTAAAAACTTGATCACATAAACAAAAATATAAAAATGAATCTAACAACATCGCTTAGAAGCTTAAACAAGATCTCCTAGAAGTCTAAATTATTTCTGCATCCTATTTACACAATTCATCCCTAAATACATTCACACATCCCAATTCACCACCCACGAATAGAATTAATCAATTATTTGTGATTAAACGTCCATCCTCATCTGTTGAAAGTCCGCTTGAGGGTAGATTTACGAGACCGATCGAAATACGGTGTACAGGTGTGTTTGCCTTAATCTCAACTCGAAAGGGTTCACCCGACAGGTCTCGAGTGTCGTTGTTGCTCTCGGTTCCATAAGTATGGATACACCGTTGTACAGGGTGCAACGATGCTGTTCGTGATTGCTACACCCTTCGTAAGAAATATTTACACCGACGATGTTTGTTTTCCATTATCGAATACAGCGTTTTCTCGTATCGTATTACATGACTCTTTCTGGATTACTACCCCTATTTTTTCAATGTCACTCGAATTATTACATTTACCGTATTTTCATTAGGCCATCAAACTAATCAAATTTTTATTAGGTCACCAAACTAATCAAATTTTTATTAGGTTACCAAGTTAATCAACTTTTATTAGGTCACCAAGTTAATCAATTTTTATTTCAGTAAATTTATAAAATGTATTCATGTGTGGTACACGAGTTTTAAATTTTACGTTATTATTAACGTTACTGGAAAATTATATGTGGATGAGTTTGAAGCTCTATTAAATTTTTATTTTAAAAATAGTGACATGGAGGAGAAATATAAAAATTGTCTTCATTACGTAGATACAATTTTACACTTTTATGGGAGCTTCACTACTTTTCATTATTATGAGGAATTAACAATGGGAGAATGTCAGATTCATTTATATGAAAAATGTGAAATTTTTTGATGTATTTAATTTTGACTTTCTATATGATTATTATTGAATATACATATATTAAACTTGTACCTAGTTGTACTTATTGTATCTACATATGGCTGTTACATATGACTGCTACATATTTGACGAACATAACCTACAAATATCGAAGGTCTTCATAATTTCATAGATGTTTATAATAACATATATGAAAATTGTTATATTGAGACAACATATGTATATTACAGTAAAAATGTACAATTCTATAATAATGATATAATAATCCTCTACAATTAAATTCAATTGTTTTGACTGAATTATACCACATAACTTAATCAAATTATTTCAATCAAATTCATCAGAGTCTCCTCAAGAATGTTCAAAATAGGAATTCAAGATTATTTATTCATTTATTTTGCATCTCCAAAAATATTCACATTATAATAACATATTCCTACATCTTCTATGAATATTTAAAATGCAGACTGTAATACAGAGAGAAATATGATCTCAATCGCACGTTTCCTCTGGCGTAAGAAGCTCTCGGATCCGATAAAATGGAAAACAGTGACAGCGTGATAAGAATGCTCGAAACCGAGGAACTTCGTTCTTTTCAATACTTAGTGGATGCATTGTTGCGAAACAAGAGCAGAGAGAGATACGAAAAGAGTTTCTATAAATTTCACTCACCGGTCCATGGACACCCATAAAGCTCCACCCGTATGCACACCATGCGCATATGGGAAGTGTAAGGGATGAAACGGACTTTGGTTGCCACAATAGCTGGGTCGAAACTTTGCTCCTTCTCGGAGTATGGATTATTGTTGCCCGCCAGAAGCTGCAAAATACATGCATACAAATTTCAGTCGTCATATTTAAAAATATTTTTATCTGTGACTCGAGTTCATTTTCTCGAAAAAATTATGTAAATGCAACACAAGATTTTAGTTAATTAAAAGATTAATTTAGTTCATAGAAAGATTACATTTCGTTAAGATTAAATTTAGTTAACCGTAAGATTAAATTTCTTTAATGCAAAGATAAAGTTTAGTAAACTATAAGATTAAATTTCGTTAATGTAAAGATAAAATTTAGTTAGCTATAAGATTAAATTTCGTTAATGCAAAGATAAAATTTAGTAAACTACAAGATTATTTTTCGTTAATTCAAAGATTAAATTTAGTTAACAGCAAGATTAAATTTAGTTAACAGAAAGAGTAAATTTAGATAATTAAGAGATAAAATTCAGTTAATTAAAGGAGCATATATTAGCATCAGAATATTTGCGTGTTGCGTACTCATTTGAATTATCTCAACAGCGGACATTTTGTACATCCAAATTTAGGTTAGGTTGACGCAGTTAGGTGAACGCAGCTCGGACAGAAGATCGATTTTTAAAGTGATTACAATAGGAATTCATGACGGAATTTATCATATTAAATTCGGGATTGCTGTCGGTCTGAAATGTCCGCTTGCTGTCGATCAATCATAATTATAGTCACGAAACAGGTTTTAAAATCTTTATAGTAATATCGCGCAGTTACAAATATGTCGAACTCCTGTCGATTCGATTCCGAAAATAAATTGTTAGATTCTACTACCTGTCGGTTTTTAATCGGTATAAATATGAATGCGCAGATTAATGTGACAGAGTTAGTATGGATGTATTTTCATATTAGTATTGTTGGTTGTGAAGAATGGAGGGAATGGAGGGAATTTTTAGGGTGGGGATTTGGAAATTAGGGAGATGAGAATTTAGGGATTTAGGGAATTTGGAAATTTTGCAGGTGCAAATTTAGGGATTTAGGAATTTGGAAAATTCAAAATTTGGGAATTTAGGGGATGGAATTTCAGGGAGTGGAATTTTGGGGAATCTGGAAATTTGGAAATTTGGGAAATTAGGGGGATGGAATTTGAGGGAGTGGAATTCGGAGAATATGGAAATCTGGAAATTTGGGAATTTGGGGGAAGTGGAATTTGGAGAATTTGAGAATTGAAAGCTTGGAAATTGGGGGATGTGGAAGTTGGAAAATTTGAGAATTGGTAGTTTGGAAATTGGGGGATGTGGAATTTAGAAAATTTCAGAATTGTAAACTTGGAAATTGGGGGATGTAGAATTTGGGAAATTAGAGAATTGGAAGCTTGGAAATTGGGGGATGTGGAATTTAGAGAATTTGACAATTGGAAGCTTGAAAATTGGGAGATGTGGAATTTGGGAACTTTGAGAATTGGAAGCTTGGAAATTGGGAGATCTGGAATTTGGAAAATTTGAAAATTGGAAGCTTGGAAATTTAGGGACGTGGAACTTGGAGAATTTGAAAATTCGAAGCTTGGAAATTGGGGAATGTGGAATTTGGAGAATTTGAAAATTTGAAGCTTGGAAATTAGGGGATATGGAATTTGGAAAATTTGAGAATTGAAAGCTTGGAAATTTAGGGCTGAGAATCCATAAATATAAAGTATAAAAGTAATAAATACAGAGTACTGAATTTAGGAACCTCTCGTTATATGGCCCACTTCACAAACAACTCTCCACCCAATGTTTCCCAAAAGTAATAACAAAGTATCGTTTTGAAATATTTATATTCCAGAAGTACCACAAACGATGAGAATCGGGTATTGCATCTGAAAATTGCAGAAGTGCATGGTGAGTCAAAATAGGTCGTTAAATGGCGGTCGTTGATTCGAGACAACCTCGAATCCCAACAGCAAGTACCATTTTCCAGATCCGATTAGCAAAGAACAGCTCTTCTAAATGTAAATACCCGGCGTTAAATCTGTATAGAAAGCAGTGAACGTCGTTCGTTTGTCCATCGATCGATTCCCTGGAGAACGGGTTGCCACAGAGTTGCTTCTAGAAAGATAACAAGTCGATTTCCACTGAAATATGAACGCTGAACGCAATCAGATCATACACCAATTGATAATCTTTCATATTGTTTACCTTTTTATTTTTACAAGTTTTCTAGTTTATTATTTTTTTGTTTGCAAATTTTTTTATTTTCAATTTTATTATATTATTTTTTTTATTTTTTCATTTGGAATATTGGAATTTTTTTATTTATAAATTTTTCTATTTGGAATGTTTTAATTTTCTTAATCTTAAATTTTTTCATTTTTAATTTTGTAATTTTTCTATTTAGAAATTTCTCCATTTTTAATTTTGTAATTTTATTGTTTATTAATTTTTTCATTTTTAATTTTATAATTTTCTTATTTATAAATTTTTTCATTTTTAATTTTGTAATTTTCCTATTTCTAAATTTCTCCATTTCTAATATTGTAATTTTCCTATTCGTAAATTTCTCCATTTCAAATTCCATACTCTTCTTATTCCTCAACATCTTCATTTCTAATTTTCAAATTGCCCACCCTTCCCACTTCCAATCACCCAAACTCCCGTCAAAAATTCTCAAGCACAAAATTAATAAAAAAGTATATTTCTACAACCCACACTACCAGTACCAACATATTCACTCTTTGCGATTCGGTTACGTTCACCTTTCGTTCGGATTAGAATTTCTAACCGAGTATATCTGTTACTAGATCTGAAAAATACGAAGCCCGCAATTTGATCCTTCTGACGTTTCCTGTCAGAGAAATCCAGCCAGGAATAGTATATTATTTTCAACCGGAGGGTTAGTAACAAGATACGTGAATATCCCTGTTGCTTTGATCTTACACTAAACATTTTCCCATTGTTGATTTAACACGAGACTGACACATTATATACTCTACAATATCTAACGAGATTTGTGGTTTAATTGCGTTAATGGATCACGTTTCATGAGCTTTTTTAGGGATGAACACTGGTATTGTTACTCTGGTTAACTAATTTGGAAATTTAATCTGCCTCGCAAATATGCTAATCGATTTCTATAGAATTCGGGGATGTACCAATCATTCTTAGTTGAAGTAGGTTAGATTACGCTGTTATATTGTATAGTTAGGTCTTTGTATTATATGATTATTTAGGCTGATGTTAACACTCAAGGTTCTATAGAAAAATTATTAGAAATTATTTTAATATTACGATAAACTATTGGTGACGATAATTTATGTTTAATATTATACTTTACATTCTTTATAATAAACTTTAAATATTTTCTAACCTCAAAGTTTGAGGAGATAGTTTAATTAAGGTATGCAGAACAATTTGAGTGAAGTAACACTAGATTCTATATGACACGTCCTAAGATCAAGATGGCGGACGCTACAAGTGGACACAAAATGGCGACCGCAATATTCATATTCGGTGAATCATTCATTTCATTGTATTCTTTTAAATGTCACGTTCTAACATAAAAAATTAAACAGATAGTTTAATAAATACCAATCTAAGTATATTAGCTTAAAGCAACATTAAATGTATTATATTTTGTAAGCAACAAAATGGTGGATCGTATAGAGAAAGACAAGATGGTGTATGCAATATTCATATTCATAGGTGAATCTTAATTTCATAGTATTCTTTTAAATGTTACTTTCTAATATTAACAATTAAAGAGACAGTTTAATTAATATCCATTTAAGTATGTAGGTTTAAAGAGACCCTAAGTACATAATGTTTTTTGAACAACAAAATGGTGGACCATATAGAGTAACACAAAATGGCATATACAATGTTGATATTCATTAAAGAATCTCAATTTTATAATATTATTTTAAATGTCACGTTAAAATATGTACAATTAAACAGCTAGTTTAATTAATGTCTCATTATATATGATGTATGTAAAGCATGTAATGTTTTATGATCAATAAAATGGACGGTTTAAAGAAGTTCATACTCTTGGGAATTATTAATTCTTTCACGCAGTGGAGTTTATCGCATTTCCGATTGAATAAGGTAGCCAGTTCCTTTTCATGTTCTTTGAATTTTGAGCATTTCCACGCTCGTATATTTGAGTAGCTATGAAATCGTCGAGGGAGTCCCGCAAACTGATACGGTGCCTGTCGAAAGTCGATTTTCACCAAGATTTTTCGCACGCGTCGAACGATCCTCGCGTGTTGCAGGCGTCTCGGCAGATATATTAAATGGATTCGTGCCGTTTCCATGAAATCCGACGATGTGATTCTCGCGTCTACGACACGACTCGAGGAGATGGCGAGAGAATTTCGTGCCGTTTCATCCGTATAAGGATTGTGTATCGTGTTCGACCATCGATGACAAAGCTGCTCTCCAATCGGGGGAAAACGATTTTTATTTGAGAACATGACTCCGCCGTGAAAATGCTGAATCGACGCCATTATTGTCCCTCTAACGATCTCTTCAATTAATCCTTTAAACTACTTCTACCATTCTTAACAAATTAACAAAATTTTATATACAGGTAGAACAAGTGTGGATGAAATATATTTTTCAGAAAATTATACTTCATGAAACTTCAGAAGAACTTCCATACAACAACGATATTTTGCAGACTTCAAGTGCAGCTACTTTATAAAAATCTTCAAAGCTTACATAAAATGAAATATTTTTCAGAATATTCAACAATAAATTATTTTCATCTTTTTAAAACGTACAGTTTAATAAAATACACTCATCATTTTAACAGCAAATATTTCTTTCAATGAACAAAGAAATTAAAAGACCTCCTTAATAAGGGTGTAATCCGGTTAATGATGGAAATGCGAATGAGTATATAAAACGGTTGATTACAGAGCTGTTATTAGAAGTTCTCAATTGCACAAATAAGCATCAAAGACTTGACCCATACGAGACTCGATATCGATAACACCGGGTTCACCAGACACGGTTGTCCACGAGTCCGAGGTCAGGGGATCCAATATCGAGCCACTCGGGTCGTGGAAACCAATACCGACGCATCCAGGGTCATGGGATCCAATAACGACTGCTCCCGTTCGAAAATAGATTCCAACAACTTCGGGATCGTCGAATCGACTACGGAAATCAAGTTTTACAACTCCTGGATCGCTGAATAACTAAACACTTGCATCCCTCTGTACAATCCCTCTGTACTTCAAATTTTTATTTATATTTTACTTTTCTGTAGATTTAGGGATGATCAGATGCATGAGATATACGGTGATATCTAAGTACATTACTCGAGGTTTATGATATATTAAATATACGAGATGCATATGTAATATGCATATATGTAGTATATATATGGTGCACCTATATAGGTGCATACCTGTAATGATATATTGCAGACATAATGTACGATGCTATGTGGACAATCTTTTTAGTCATGAAACTTCATTGATACGTTAGATCTACGATGCACTATACGTATAATATACTAGATCCACGATATGAGATGCAGCACACGATACCACATACGATGCACATACGACATCATATATGCCATACGTTGTTACGATGTAGGTACATCGTTTTGGTCATGAGACAATTTTGTGGACCACAGTACAAATATTACATCGGTGAGTTCTTTTGAACATACACTATGAAGAAACAAATTGGAAAATACATATGTTCTTCATACACACATGTTCTTCATAAACTCACAGTCAAACTTCAGTATTGAAATACGTACATACAATATCTCTAAATGTGTACATCAGTATCTCTAAATGTGTACATACTAGACAGTATTTAAATGGCATATCTGTACTAGACAGTACACAAAGTTCATAGAGTACGTAGAAATTTCGGCACAGTTTACAAATGGTTAAACGGAGAATCTTACATGTCCGTTACACGTGTATAATGTGTATTCATGAGTAATGAACGTGTAGGTATCAAGATCAAAAGGGTTGAGAACAGGTCCGATGCACACGAATCAATCGTCCATCGAATTGGCAGCGTACGGATGCAGACTTAATACAGCAAAGGGTGGAGGGTAGACAGCTGTAAGCGGTGCAGGGGGTTGTAAACGCCACGCAAATGGAACGCGCCCCTTAAATCGTTGCGAGCGAAGCGGAGCAGTGCGGTGCGGGACGTTTGCGAGAGGTTATATCGGACGGCTTGGAAACGACCGACCGCGGATGCATTACAACTGCAACTGCGACTGCAACTACGGCAACGTACGGGAATACAAGCCAGCAGGTCGGCGTATACGCGATAGGAATAATTAATACAGCCATAAACAAGCGTCGGGGGACGGGGTAGTGGCGGCGGGCCCGATATCGTCCTACCGACACATAAAATTGATATCCGTGCTAGAAGGAGGGAGAATCGTTCTGAAGGGAGCCCATATATCCGGTGACTCGGACGAATCGCTTCTCGTATACATGCTATTGGTTCGGTAATTGCATGGACGGCTTCTTTGTTTATTTTGCTTATTCTATCGTTCGTTTAACGCGGTTTGCTGATGACTGTTTTATCATTCATGAACCGTGGCATAGATGCGGATGACAATGAAGTTGGATATTCATTGCCTATTAACTGAACCGTGGATGCTTATGTATTTATGGCACGCGGAAATGTGCGAAATATGCGAGGCGGGATACAGTGTTATGTAAGCTGGAACATGCGAAATTTCTATATTTTTAATATCTTCGTTACGTGCTGAATAAACCATGTGTGCATATTTTTAACACACAAGACTACCATGCGACTAAGCATTATAACTTTAAAAATTTATAATACATCAAATTATTCATAGCACGACAAGTAAACATGAATTAAAAAAGAAGAATAATGTATTGAAGGAACTTAATAGTTCTGTAATAATACATAGTACATGTCAGTATCAACAGTTTGATTGTATATTGACTTGTACTACTACCACGTTGGCGTCTGACCATACACTGGCTAATACTACTTATACCGCTAACAGCCTGCTTACGTCTGACCATACATGGCTTATACTGCTTGCTCTTATCCGTTCTCAAGTTTCAGTCGATTTGGTAAACATGTACGGTATTTCTGCAACTAGCTTTCTACACCATATTTAAATATATAAAAATTTTAATTAAATCGAAATTTCTATTTAAATTGAGTTATAAGATTTATCGATGAACCAAAGGATTTAAATTGACGAATTAAAAGACGTATTTAAATTGAAAGGGGTATTCGAATTCATGTATCGAGAGATTTATCTGAAACGATGAATCATAAAATTGTAATTAGACTCGAGTTGTAATTGAGAATTTATTTAAATGTATTGAAAAGTCAAGAGATTTGGTTGGAAGCGATATATTTTTGTGATTGACTTTTGAAAATGGTAATGTACCCTATCTTTACACATTCCACTAACGATCCTTTTGTTCCCATTCTAGGTTTAATAGAATGACTTTTCCTTATCCACAGGGAGCTTCTTCCGGCCATAACGGAACAGCTCTCCAGAGAGGACCCAAGAAGGTTACTGGGTCAATAGAATGTTCGAGGTTTTTATCGAGTCAGAGCACGAGATGGAGTCGATTTTTGAGAGGTCAGAATCATGGTAGTTTCAACGATACGTTCACGATTTTATTAGCTACTTGTTTCAGACTAAAATGCCCACGTCGGCAGCTTGATACTTCCTTATTTACAGTAACTCCACTTTTATTCCCGTTCGTATCATGCCTAATAAATTTCCTCTTTTACGATATTACTACACATTACGATCAAATCAACCGAAGAATGTGTGCGCATTCAAAATGCCTTTCAATTCTCCACTTTACAGATGAACTCTCTTCTTTCGTTATTTCGTACATGAAAATTCTTTTGTTACAACGAAAATTTTCCTTTATTGCTGTCATAACATACGCACTTATAACTTCAGTTGTAATTTTAGTATCCAATTCGTATAATACGAATTGTCAGAATTATTATAATCAGCAGAATGTTTAATTGTAAAGACGCTTAAAGTATTTCATACGCAATTTCAATGGATAGTCACAATTTACCAGATATTGATTACATAATACCATTGAAGTTACATATGATTATTTCGGTTCCATTATTAAAACAGATATTCAGGCGATTACAATTAAATGAGATATCTTCTACACATTGTTATGGGCATAGATAGATTTCCATTAATGAATTTACATTCGTTAATATGTTTCAGTATTACAAAAGGATCTTTTATTTTCCTAATATGGAGCTCTCCCAATATGGAGCTTCCTACTCCATTTTTGCAGAGGGAAATCTTATTCAGAATCACGTTCCCCCTATTTCAGGGATCATACTAATTATAAAACACAGCATATAAGCCACCATATTGTTCCACTCCTCAAACCTTGATATCACTTTAAAAACACCAAGATTAACAATTAATTAATAAACCAGTCAGTACATTCTCAAAACTTTGAAAGAGAGTATAAACGCACTGAAAGTAGACCGTGAATGGTAATAGCAGAAAATGGACGCGTTGTGCGGAGTCCCATAAAAATTTTCCCGGAACACGGCAAGCTGTTTAAGAGTTCCGGAGGCGTTGCGTGGCGTGTGGCGTGGTTTAAAGGCAGGGTAAATTGGAATTGCCCCGGGAAGACGGTGTACTGATGGAATTAAAGCCACCGGTGCAACGTCTTCCGCCGGGTTTCATTATCTCGACGAGGTTACGAAGTCGAAGCCTTCGAAGGTAACCCGAGCAGATGGTAGCCGTGGCTCGTCTTAAGGTGAGCCGAAAAACCGGAACACTCTTACGGTGAATGCCCCATTTTCGCTTGCGACGAGAATTGCCACCGTGTAGACGATTACTTTCGGCTGTATGCGACAAGTTTTTAATCTAGGTGTTTTTAATGGCAGCTTAATTTGAGTTACAGTGATTTGGGAATTTGGAAATTTGGAGGTTTGGAGATTTGGTGATTTGAAGATTTGAGGATTTGGTGAATTTTGAGATTTGTAGAATTTGGAGATTTGTCAAATTATGAAATTTGGGAATTTGGGAATTTGTGGAATTCTGAAATTTGAGATTTTAGGAACGCAAGAATTCAGGGACTTGGACAATTTTTAATTTGAAAAATTTGGAAATTTGAGAATTCAGGGGTGTGACAAGTAATAAATCCAGGTATTTACAAAATCCTGAAATAATCAAACTCCCTAATAGCAAAATTATCAATCCCAAAATGTACAATACCTCAAATTAAATTCGTAAATTTGAAAACCCCCAAATTCCCCAAGAACCACAAAGCATAATGAACTCCCGAACAATTGACAAAAGACAATTCAATCGAAATACCTGCGGTGACCCAAATACCAATTATTTTGAATCAGGACATCGATATCGACGGAACGAGAAGACAATAATCCGAGTATTTTCACTGATGGTAGAATTAAAACGAAAATACGGAGCGCAGTAGAAATTACAGAACGAGGTCTTGTTTTCCGACGTTGGCTCCTGTTATTTTGACAGAGAATTTTTTGTGAGCCCCATTCGGATATTTAACGAGAGAAAAGGGGAGAATGAGTTTGAAAAAAAAGAGGCATAAAATCGCGGATCTATTGTTTCTGGAACGGCGCAATTTTGAGTTACAGCATAAATGGCGTGCAGACGATCATTGAATTTTATGGAACATAAAGCTGTATTTATGTTCCACTTTCAAAGTCGCAAAACAAGCATCGCGTAGTCGAACAATGCATACAAGCACAATTCAAAACTGCTGTTTTATAATGAGCTAGATTACCAGATAAATTACAGCCAATTAAATATACGCATTTTATACTGTAATTGCAGCGGTACACGCGAGAAAGGTCTTCATGTCCAAAGTCATTTCTCTGACAGTTATGTTTAGAGTGTGATGGCGGATATTTTTTTTTAATGAAGCTGTAATGCAATTTGTTATGATTTGACAGTTCTTTAATTTCGGTATTATGGTTATGAATTTGATTGACGTATATAGAGGTTTATTAAGTTATTTTCTGTTACGGAATTCTCTTTCGAGATTTTAAGTTTTTAGGTTTTCAAGTTTTCAAGTTTTCAAGTTTTCAAGTTTTCAAGTTTTCTAGTTTTAAATTTTTCTAGTTTTCGATTTTTCTAGTTTTCAATTTTTCTAGTTTTCAATTTTTCTAGTTTTCAATTTTCCTAGTTTTCAATTTTCCTAGTTTTCAATTTTTTTAGTTTTCAATATTTCAAGTTTTCAATTATTCCAATTTTTTCAACCGTCCTAAATTAATCCATCTTCAGCCTTTCAAATTCCTCAAAATTTCATAAATCCTTAAAAATAAACGTCTGAGAAATCTTCCTCCTCCAATCGCTATATTTCCCGCAGAACAGCTGTATACAAGCTAATCACTGTTTAACAGCTCGAATGAAATCCCTTAACTCCCCCGAAAAAGCTCGTTTAATTTCATTCGAAGAAAACACCATCTGCTTCATCCTGTAAACGTTCATTAACGAGGATGCTCATTAGACTGTTGCTGGAACCGCGAAGAAAATATTCCGGCAGTATTATCGTCCCGGAGATCTACCGGTGAGAGTTTCGCGTCTAATCCTCTTGCGGCCGAATCTTTCGCCCCCAAAATCCTCCCCGTGACTCGTCTAATTCGAATCCTTCCCTTATCAACAGGTCTCGAACGTCGAAAAAGCCCATAATCACCCCGTGAATCGTCGGCGAAGAACCGTGAAATTCACCGAACGAGTCTCGTTTGAACAATCCCGATTCGGCGGGAAACCACGATGCAGAATCACCGTTTGTAACTGTTCGTTTACGTTGAAATGGATTTCGAACCGGGGCGAGATATTTCGAAAATGGAGCGAAAGGCAGAGAGCGAAATAAAAAAAAAAACGCGACGAGATTCCCTTTCCTTTCGTAGCCTCCGGGATGCAACTCTCGTCTGGATGAAATCGCTCACCGATCGAGCCTGTGCTCCGAAGCAGGGAAAGAGAAAAAATCGAGCAGACGTCGGAAAATGCTGCGAAATAAACGGAGCGAGAGGAACACCGGAGAAAAACAGAGAGGGAACAAGTGTGGCCGTGGAAAATTGTTTCCAGGCCGCGCGGTAATCTGCTAATAGGGTGTTCACGTTCGGCCCGATAATCCGTAATCCATCGATACGTGATTCGATCGTGTATTGGTGCACGTCGCCACCTCTTTGCGTCGAATTATACACGATACCGGCTCCTGTTTCACGATATAATATACGCCGCCGTGTACTTGCCTGTACGGACTGTTCTACAACCCCGAATCAATGGTACTGGTCGAAATTAGCAGATTGCGTTGTACAGGCCTACATGGAATGGTTAGAAGCGGACAGGTGGTAATTCAGTCAAAAAGTATTTCACTTGCAAATTATATTTCAACTTGATGGAATTTAAAAATGATCATTTTATACTTTGGTAATTGTGATTTTCAAAATTTAGTCACTTAATTTTCTTCTTGGAAAGTGGAATATTTTACTGGTAATTTGTAAATTATATTTCAACTTGATGGAATTTAAAAATGTTCATTTTATACTTTGGTAATTGTGATTTTCAAAATTTAATCACTTAATTCACTTCTTGGAAAGTGGAACATTTTACTGGTAATTTGTAAATTATATTTCAACTTGATGGAATTTAAAAATGATCATTTTATACTTTGATAATTGTGATTTTCAAAATTTAATCACTTAATTCACTTCTTGGAAAGTGGAACATTTTACTGGTAATTTGTAAATTATATTTCAACTTGATGGAATTTAAAAATGATATTCATTTTATACTTTGATAATTGTAAAAATTTTCAAAAATTAGTAACTTGATTTTCTTCTTGGAAAATGAAACTTCTTGCTGCAAATACAACTATTCTCTTCTTGCTACAAGTCTTTGTTAAAACAACTAGTGTCTTCTTGTTCAAACTCCTTGTGGGAATCACAATTTTCTTCTTGCTAAGTCCTTGTTAGAAGTACTATTTTTTTTCTTGCCACCATTATTAAACTACATCTATTTTCTTCTTGCCAGAAGCTCCTGTTAAGACCATAATCATTTACATCTTGTTAAAAGTCCCTGCCAGTACTACTTGCTTTAACTACCTCTTGTACTTATAGCTATTATTCTAACGTCTTTTTAACCTTTCACTACTTCTTCCACTAATCATAAAAGAATTATAATAAACAGTACGTGACAACCGCAATACTCGTATCGCAAATGTCGTTGAAATCAGTGTAAAAAAATCGACAATCCCTCCGGAATGAATATGTTAATTGGCTTTGGAATTGGCTGTCCCTATCGGTGATTGATTAAAATTCGATACGTGCTGCCAGCACCCAGGACGATCGCCCGAGGGGTGATACAGCGTGAACGGAAGGGTGCGGGACGATGACTGGGGCGGACGGGGATCGTGGAAGTTACTTTGTGGATAAACGAGATTGAAATTTCGATGGAAATTACCCTCGGTATCTGTGAGCTTAAGCGCGAGCGGTCGCAAAGTCAAACACAAGTCGGGTACTCGTCATCTTCAGCTAAACTCGTGTTTTTGGCATTCTTCGTATAGTCAACAGTAAATTTCTCTTACGAGATTATACGCTCGTACATTCTTGGCGACTTTTGGAAATTTTGAAGTTAACGGCGGTTTAAGAATTTGGGGTGTGAGTTTGGAGAAATGCGAATATGAGGATTTAGAGATTCAGGGTTTCAAAAATTTGTAAGCTTGAGAGTGTCTCAAAACTTGAGAAGTTTCAAGATACAAGTATTTATTTTCCTAGCTTGAGGAATTAATAATACGTGAACTTAGAGACTTGTTCCACCAGAAAATTAAAAATCCAGATTCCATCATTACAGCACTAGAAATTTGACCACAAACTATTTAGTAATTATCCAAAAAGAAATTTGCAGATTTGACCAATTTTATCGTCACCCTTCCGTCAAACCTACTAGAAATAAATTACAACCGCAAAGTTCTCAAGGAGGATGTTATATCAGAAAACCAGTATCTTCCAAGTGTAGGATTAGAAACATGAAAATGAACGAGGGGCAGTTATTTATAAATTCAAATTTTGTGCGCGATATATTTCGCGTAGAACTATCCACGCGAGCGAGCTTCCGGCTAAACACGCCTATAACGCGGTAATTCTGGTGCATCGGAATTTATCGTGCGTGCTGCTGAGATTCCAGCAAAAGGAGGACACTACACGCGAGAAACAAGACACGGTTGTTCCCTGATGATAACGTTCCCAGGGGTGTGTCGCGATAAATCCGCGGATGAAAGTCAACACGTAACGGTATTCTCCGCAAGACAGGATGAACGTACATTTATGTTTTCCCGTGCTTGAAATAAAACCGTCGTGTCGGCTTACGAGCCTTTGACGAGATGTTTTCCGCTTCACAAAAGATTTAATAACACTCGAACTTGTGTTTTCACAATTCATCGTCTCAAAAGTCTCTGCTTGCTGTTAAAATTTTTCTGAGAAAAAACTGAGAATTCTCAGGGAATTTTCTGAGGAAAATTTTTTATGGAGAATGCAATATCGTGTTTATATTCTACAGGATATCTCACAATTAACGTAGGTCCCTGAAATGGTAGCTGACGTGATTCTGAATGAGATTTCCCTTTACAAAAATGGTGTCTAAAGCTTCGTTTTTTAATTATTAAGGAAAAACACGGACCAATCAGAGCGCGAGGATTACGTATGCGCAGACGCGAGAGCGACAGCTTCGGATAACGCGTAGTTATCCAACGCGTGGTAATCCAACGCATAGTAATGCAACGTGTGGTAATGCAACGCGTGGTAATCCTACGCGTAGTAATCCAATGGGTAGTAATCCAACGCGTACTAATACAGCGTGCGGATATCCAACGCGTAGTAATCTAGCGCGTGCATATTCTACACGTAGTAATCCAACGCGTAATAATGCAACGCGTGGTAATTCTAAGCGTAGGAATCTAATGCGTGGTAATCTAACGCGTAGTAATCCAGCATGTGGACATCCAACGCGTAGTAATCCAACGCATGGATATTCGACGCGTAGTAGTCCAACGCGTGGTAATTCGATGTGTAGTAATGCAACGCGTGGTAATTCAATGCGTAGTAATGCAACGCGTGGTAATCTAACGCGCAGTAATCCAATGCGTAGTAATCCAACGCGTACTAATATAGCGTGCGAATATCCAACGCGTAGTAATCTAGCGCGTGCATATTCCACGCGTAGTAATCCAATGCGTACTAATGCAACGCGTGGTAATTCTAAGCGTAGGAATCTAATGCGTGGTAATCTAATGTGTAGTAATCCAGCATGTAGATATCCAACGCGTAGTAATCCAACGCGTGGATATTCGACGCGCAGTAGTCCAACGCATAATAATCCTCGCGCTCTGATTGATCCGTGTTTTTTCTTAATAATTCAAAAACGAAGCTTCCTACCCCATTTTTGCAAAGGGAACTCTTATCAGATAACTCACTATCGTGGCAGGAAAAGAGTTTTCAATTACAGTAACTTGGCGACAATTCGTCCAAAGTGTTTTCTACAGATTATTTAATTTCTCCTCGCTTGTTCTATAACGAACACCGATAGAAAGACGTCCCAGACGAGGGGTTGGTCCAACAGTTCCCGTTGGCGTCGATACATCGACGGTAATGAAACACGTCCACCGTTGGCAATTGTCCCAGTCTAACCACAACGAGCAGCCTAACACGAAAGAAAGGGACGATATCTAACCCGTTCCATCGCATACCCTACCACTTTCATTAGAATCTACTATGTGTCCTACAATTTTATGACCAAACTTTTGCAGTATATTCTGGTCAAAAATATATTCTTCATATGTACATTCTATATATACTCTTGGTAAATTGTCTCATATTAACTTGTTAAATATAGTAAAAGCTGAAACTTGCTGTCGGACACGTTATTTCATTTTTTTCAGAATAAAGAATCTTTAGGTATTTGTTGAATGTTGCAAACCTTCAAATTTTCCTTGGGGTTTTTTAATTATAATTTAAATTATAATTGATTAATTTAAATGAATATAGATGTCAGGTCACATATGGTCAACACAAGGTTTTAAATACTTAATTAAAAAGTTGTAACGAAACTGCAAAGTTTTGAAGTTTCGAAAGTACAAAATGACTTTGGACTGCCTTCTTCGATGCCACATGCAGTGTGTCCCAGTTTTGTAGCTGAAACTTTACATTGTTCTATAAATAAAAATCGTAAAGTCATGTTGCAAAGTCGTGTTACAGTCTCTGAAATGTTCTATTGAAAAAGTACGAAGAATAAACGAATTGATGATAGACGACTTTGCTACTTCATATGAATAATTGTTGACTATGTAATATGTTCTTTGAACAACTTTTAACGCATTCAAGAGCATATGTTCGTATAAACATTACTGTCACTTTTATTTGTAGAGTATGGTTGTAAAGTTATGTGTATATGTACATACAAAATAGTTTTCAAGTACAAACAATTTGTTGTAATATAAACTATTTTTTTACTCTTCTAGTACAAACTGGATTTAATACTTCATGACTGAATAAGACAATTTTGTCGATATCATCTTGAAATCGATTTACAGAGCACCCAGTATACTCTCGACGTTTTTACCCGAATTCAAATGCGAATTTCGACTTAATTTCGCCACGACCCACTCGACCGTGCTCGTAATGCGTTTTCGTGACTGGGTTCATGGTGCTCGTGCACGAACGGGAAAATTGAAAGGGAAATATCGTAAGAGACTTAAAGGCGAGGCGAAATGTGGGTCAAGACACGTGTTACACGAACAATTCCACTTCGGAGGATATTTAAACGAAGAATTCAGGACTTTCGGATTAGGTGGTATTATGTGCGCCAGTCGACCATTTTTACTGTAATAAGATTTTGATTTTGATCTCAGATTATATTTACTGTTTACTGCACTGTTGGTAATAATTTTGTTTATCATGCGGTTGAGGTATAAGAAAATTGGGGTAATGAAAATTACGGGGAGAATGAGGATAAATTGGGGCAAGTAGCATATGATAGGCACATGACGTAAGTGCACATATGACTACAATTATGTGTGACAATATATATAATACAACATATGTGATATAACTCACTTTAAGAGTCTCGTTAATAAATAATGATAATTGGAGTTTAAAATACTGGTAGACTTTTCAAAATGTAAAAACGAACATATGAGATGTACATAGGAAACACATATGATGTAATATGTTACATATGATACAATTGATTTTAAGAGTCTTGTTTTAATCAACAATATTAACTGAAGTTTCAAATGTTGGGAGAGTTTTGAACATTTGAAAATGGACATGTAAGATACACATATGATTCACATATGGTGTAATATGTTACATATGATACAATTGATTTGAAGAGTCTTGTTTTAATCAACAATAGTAACTGAAGTTTCAAGTGTTGGGAGAGTTTTTAAAATATAAAAATGAACACATATGATACACATATGATCCACATATGATGTAATATGTTACATATGATACAATTGATCTTGACAGTTGCACTAACCAATAGTAATATTGAAGTTTTAAATACAGTGAGAGTTTACAAAGTGTAAAAATGAAGATATATGATATCACATGCTCTACATATGTGTGACAGCACATATGATACAATTAACTTTACAACTTCCAGTGATCAACTATAATATGAGAGTATAAGTAAAAGTTACTGTAAGTGCTTAAAATATTGTGACACCTGTGAAAGTTCAAAAGTAACCCCTAAACAGATTTTTCTTACTTCCCCACCTGTATAAAAACACCCTCACCACATTTCCCCAAAATAAAACTCCAAATCCATAAAATAAATCAAATCCTCCAAACAAGGATCTTATCTCAAGTTGCCAATTATTGTAATTGCTCTTACAATTAAGTACAATATTATCTGAATCAACATTTTTCACTCAGTTAGTAAGTACCAACGACCGCATAAAATTTCACTGGCCTTTAACATCCTCCGTATTTCTTAATTCCCGCGTATTTCTCTTAAAGTATTTCGCAAACGACCCCTTATCTACGCTTATCAGAGCCCTTTACGAGCCTTTTCATCTCTCCGTTCGCATCGTTTATAGCCGAGGAAATTGCGTTCGTGGTAAATACGCGTATTTTTATCGAAACAAGCCCTCGTTCCACCCTCTGTGTTTCTCCAACGAAAAACGTATTTTGGCCAACGTCGATACACGCACGTGCATCACCGGTAAACCATTTCAGAAACGTTACCGAAATATTTTCTTACGTTTCCCTCGATTCCGTATTCTTTCTTTTTCTCTTATTTAATATATTTCACGGGTAAAAGGAAATCGTGACGGCATGGAGATTTCTTCTATGGTCGATCGGAAACGGAAAGAACCGTTTGCTGTCGCGCTCCCTTGTTACCTGTTCCGTTTCCGATTCGGTTTTCGCGCAAAAATAACCGTGGAAACGTTAGGTCGTACATTGGGTGTGCTGCCCTTTTCCGAGGAAAATGGAGAACTTTTTAGGTCGTGCGATTTTAGGTTTGGAATTTGGGAAATTGTGGAGTTGTGTGTTGGAGAATTTGGGGTTAAATTTGGGGATGTGCAGAAATTTGGGGAATTGGAAGGGTGGAATTTCATTTGGGGTGGTGAGAGTTTGGGGATTTAGGAATTTGGGGATTTGAGAATTTGGAGATGTGGGAATTCGGGGGTGTGGGAATTCGGGGGTGTCGGAATTGGGGGATGTGGGAATTGAGGGGTGTGGGAATTAGGGAATATAGGAATTTGGGTACGTAGAAATTTGGAAATGTGAGAATTAAGGGACGTGGGAATTTGGATGCGTAGAAATTTGGGTATATGGGAATTTGGATGCGTAGAAATTTGAAAATGTGGGAATTGGAGGATGTGGGAATTTGGATGCGTAGAAATTTGGAAATGTGGAAATTTGGATGCGTAGAAATTTGGAAATGTGGGAATTGGAGAATGTGGGAATTTGGATGCGTAGAAATTTGGAAATGTGTAGATGTGAGCATATGTCGAAATCAATGAACCTACTAATTAAAATACCAAACACAATTGAAACACTTCAAACCTTTCAAAATGTATCACCCACAAACCTTACCACCTAAAAACTCCCAAAATACCAAAACACACAAAAATATATTTACCACCCCAAAAAATCGAAAGCAAATTCTTCTATCCAAGAAAAGCCAACATCCGAACTGTACAACCCCGGCGATAACACGGTCGTTTCGTTTTCTCATCTCTGTCCTTTCTCCTTCTCTCACGCTTTTCTAAGCAAGCTTTTTCTTGTTGCACCCGGCGGTATTCAAAGGAGCAAAGGAAAAGAGCTCGGGCACAAAGATCACATACCAGCCAGATTGAGGTTGCTGGGTAAACGTTCGCGTGTTCTTCCTTATCCTCGTCTGACTTCCGTTTTCTCTTAAATTCCCGGTGTCTGTTCTCCTCTTTCTCTCGTCCTGTCCTTTATCTCTTATCCTGCTGATTCTGAACCGCTTTCTACCTTTGAGCGAGTCCGCGTGAAAATTGTGAGCCTTGCAGGAGCAACTGGGGCACACAGGATGCCCTGTGTGTATCCGGAAGTGGTCGTGTGTGATTCGACAGAGATAAGCAGAGGGAATCAGCCCGGATGGAAAACACGAGAAAGCTTGACAGAGGCTCGAGTAACGAGACTCTCGTTGCTGAAACAACTTTGTACAGACTTTCGAGAACTACTTCGGTTGTATGCTGCGCTACGTGCCAATGTGTATCGAGATACACGGCTAAGTTATGGCGGTTCGTTGCAGGGGCTTTTCGACGTACAAATTGTTCAGCTTCTATACCCTCTATCGAAGCTTCAAACACCTCCATTTCTTTTTAGATGCATTGATTCAGTGCTTCCTTCTTTTTTGATCATTTTTTTTATACGATGTTAGTCGCTTTTTTGCAAATACGGGAGTTTGAAATACATTTTGTCATTGATTTAATATCGATATAATTTAATATTGATTTCAAATGTTAAAATTGGGGATGACATGTTGCATGATTTTTCATGGTCAGTTTGTCAGTGAATGTTAATAATAATTTTGAACATTTGTTGACTATGATAATGACCATTTTGAACATGGTTTGATGACGACCATTTTGAATATATCTTGATGTCCATAATGGTCCTTTTATGTATACACAATTTTGAAACAATATAGCATGAATTTAATAATATCGACCATTTTGTTTCATGTATCGATTTCTAGTATAAAATAGTAAAGTATGAATACATTTTGAGAGTACATTTTAATTAGAAGTCTGTCAGTTAATACTCCATGAAGAGAGGTTATTTTAGAACTTAAAATATGAACAAATTTCTTAAGCAAGTTTTTTACGAATATTTAAAGAAATTTAATATTACAAAAAGCACGTATGAAAAATACTCTATATTTTTTACTTATTCGGCACATATAATTATCCGCCTATAATAAATGAATTTACAACCGAAAACAAGTCTTTAAGATCGGAAAGGTCATAAAAGTGTAGTATTAAAGCATCGTGAAATTTTTTATTGAGCAATTCAGGACAGAAAATTTCCACTGGCTTATTCTATGAGAACCTCTTTTATAGTTGCTAGTTTAACTTTAATTTACAGAAAATCTGTTTCGACTGTATAATAAATTACTCTAAAATATTAATTTTTTGAAAATTTATGAATTTCGTTTATGACCTGAAAAGTAGTAAAATCTGTCAATGTAGAACTATTGATTATGAAATATTTATAGAAATGTCTCAAGTGTTCTTCTAAATTTAACATTCCTTAATTTGATACACTTTACTGTAATTTAATAGCAGACAGCAAGTTATTTAAAATGGAAGATGAAATTCTAAAATTCATATATTTGAACACATCCTTTCACGTTAAATTCGTGGAATATGAAATTCTTTCTCGCTCATGAAACTTATATTCTTCTGCAAAAAATGAAATTAGTTCGCTTAATAAAGTTATGTGTTTAAAATCCACCTTAAATCGTTTATTTACCCTTAAGGTAATTATTCAGAATATACCTTTAAAATTCTTTCTACCTTAAATCGTTTATTTACCCTTATGATAATTATTGAGAAGTTACATCTTTAAAATTCTGTCCACCTTAAATAATTTATTTACCCTTCAGATAGTTATCCAGAAGTACGAAGGCCAAAGTAAGTCTCACTGGACAAATTTGCAAGTCGATAATATCAGGAATGGTTATGTTAACGTAAATTCAAGGCGAGAGCTCCAGAAGCCCTGTTCCCCTTAATTTCATCGTGACTGGTAAATCGCTTTACCTGGCATGATGTATTTTGACGAGCTAATGGATATCGCGTACGGATTATCATGCTAAAGAGACGTTAATTAACGGGTCGGGCGTTGTAACTACCGCTTACACCGTCCGCCGGTTCACTATAGAAGGCAGCCGGCGAATTTGGCGGGAAACACAACGCGAATACAAATGGCGGATCGCCCCGGGGCTATTGGAACGATACGCAGATTTTTCTCCCTCGGCTCAAAAGAATGGAATTACGCCAACGACTCTTTGTTCCCTACCGGAGCCAGGTTAAATCTGTAATCCGATTTCCTTGACGAGAGCAATTATAAAGATTGGCACCGCATTAAATCCACCGGCACGGCTCGTCCTCGTCGCGAAATTGCTTTATAATTGGGCGGTCGTATAAAAATCCGGTTCGTGCCATGGATACGGGAAGTCGGGCTTAATGCTTGCCATCACGGTAGTTAGAAACGGGGCTTTAAGGTGGATCGTCACTTTACCTCAAATTTACACCTATGGTCGTGTAAATAGGAACTTACGTGGTCAGCTTCTTTTATGAATACATGGTTTAAAATCTTCTTATGAAGGTTATTTTTGAAATCATTTTATGAAGTTTATTTTTTGATATTCACTTATGAACTCATCTTTTGAGGTTAACTTATGAATTCACCTTTTGAAATTAATGTATGAACTATTCTTTTGAGGTTAGGTTTTGAACTGTTGTTTTAAAATCATCTTATGAATTTATCTTTTGAAATTAACTTATGAACTCATCTTTTGAGATTAACTTATGAATTCACCTTTTGAAATTAATATATGAACTCTTCTTTTGAGGTTAGGTTTTGAATTGTTCTTTTAAAATCATCTTATGAATTTATCTTTTGAAATTAACTTATGAATTCATCTTTTGAGATTAACTTATGAATTCACCTTATGAACTCAATTTATTAATTAATCTTTTGAATTTATCTGTAGAATTTATGTTTCGAAATCACCATATGAACTAACCTTCTGAAGTCATTTTATGAATTAATCTTTTGAATTTATTTTTTGTAATTAATCTATAAATTCATCTTTTGAGGTTAACTTTGAAATTCATCTTCTGAAATCACTTTATGAATCTTTCTTTTTAAATTTATATTACGAGTTCACTTCTTGAATTTGTCTTTGAAAATAGTTTAATAACAAATCTTCGAAATATATTGAATATGTAAATATTTTATAATGGAAAACTGGACGAGTAGCATTTTTGCAGAAGTACTGAATATCTCATTAATTTCATTAGGAAAATTTACGACACATTTATAACACCGGCAAGATTTCTTACCTAACAAAGTTTGTTTTATGTAGAAGCCTTTCACGTCGTGTCTTTAATCACTTTTTAAAGAGTTAATGGGAGAACATCTTAAAAAATTTTTAATGAAATTGCTCGTAAACTTTTACTACAGCTTCAAAGTAAACTTGAGAAAATTTTTTCTGAAAGTGACCTCCATAATGTGGACAATAAGAGTTATAAGGGGATGTAAACGGTGTCTAATACGAACACCAATGCAATCACGTTTCATAATGCAATATAGTAAGAGGAACATATAGTGACATTAACAAAAAGACGATTCTATACGTATTAATAGGGTTAACAAAAAATATCACAAAATATTTGAAAGAGATATTTAAAAGTAGTTTTTCATTTTGAAAAATTAATCATGAAGGACAGGCTAGATTTTCCATATTTTTCATAATTAAAAAATTGCAATTAATGTTTGATAAAATTGAAAAACTGTGTGAGAATATTTGCAATGTGTTATCTAAGAGGGTTAATGTATAGAATATAGAAATGTTAAAAAATCTAAAAATCTAAAAATCTAAATAAGTAAATAACACTATAACAGAACCCACCAAACCACTCAGAAGCCTCCGAAACCCCGCAAAAAATCAATAAAAAATACTAGAACCGTATTAACAAGAGATCGTAATTAAGTTCGCTTAAAATCAGAGTATCACGACGAAACCGCTCGCGAAGCTCCACAGCAAACACAGTCGAGCTTAACACGCCATAACGAGCGTTTACAAGCAACCCCAAACGAGTCCAGCTACACCGCGAATTTCTCGAGTGTCTCGCAACGGCTATAAAAGAGAGGCGGAGTGGTTTGAAAGCGAAAGAGCGAGAGAGAAAAAAGAAGGTTCGAATCGATCGTGTGCCAACAGGCGGAAGGTGTGTACGTACCTCCATGCCACGTCGATTTCTCCATCGCACCCACTTGTTGAACCCTGGTCGCCAATATTCGACGAAGTACTCCTCGGTGTACTCGACCCCGTGGCCATTCCCGAATCTTCCCTGGGTCCTGACAGACGATAGTATACGAGGGTTGTGCAGATTCACCTCTAGGTACTCCTTGCCCTCCTTTGTGACCATATTTTTTGGGCACCAGGCACCGCCGCCCTTGTCTTGTCTCAATCTGCGGAATCGTAAAAATGGATGATGTTATTATCAGAGGATACTGTATTGAATTGTAGACATATTTTGAAGAGAGATTATTCAATTATTAGGTTTGTAAGATTTTTATTGTATAAATGATTGCACTTCTACAGTATCAAATTCTTATATTTGCAAGTTTATTAGATTGCGATCTTGAGGTGTTGTGTTTGTTAAGTTTATAAATTGAGGAACTTCTGTATTTCTGAACTTTTAAATATTTGAGATTGCAAATTGTTTGTCTTCTTGATTTTTAAGGTTGCAATTTTCTGGTAATACAAGTACCTGACTTTACCATTATTCAAACTATTAAGTCCCTTAATTAGTTACCAATGTCCTCAAACTTTAAGGTTTCGCAATATACACGTCCTCAAATTGCAAAGTCTTCTTTCAGTGACTCTAAATTTGAAGTTCTCTAAATATCCACGTCCTTAAATAATCTACATCTCCAAATGCTAATTTTCTCAAGTCTTAAGAACAATAAATAGCTACGTTGCTATATTTCAAAGCTCTCAAATAGCCACGTTTCCAAATCCTAAAGTGTCGAAATACCTACATCTCCAAATCTGAAAGTGTTCAAATCTCAGAGACACTGAACACCTATGTCACCAGATCTCAACGTCCCCAAATACTCACGTCCTGAAATTCCAAAGTGTCCAAATCTCGAGGACACTTGAAGACCTATGTCCACAAATCACAACGTCCCCAAATTCCAACGTCCTCAAATTTCAATGATCCTAAAAACCTATGTCTCCAGATCCTAATATCCCCAATTACCCACATTCTCGAATCCCTAAGTGCTAAAATCTTAAGGACCCTAAACACCGATGTCCCCAAATCTGAAAGTCTCCAAATCCCAAGGGTCCCAAGTACTAATGTGCTCAAACTCCCAGGTTCCCAAATTGCTGAGTCCCCAAAATTTCTAAATTCCCATATCCTTGACTTTCCAAATTCCAAAGCTCCATATCTATATTCCTCAAATTCCCCAAATTTTCCAAATTTCCGAAATTTCCCAAATTCCTCAAATTCCCAGAATTCCCCAAATTTCCAAATCCCTAAATTCCTAAAATTTCTAAAATACCTGAAATTCCTAAAATTCCCTGAATTCCCAAAATTCTCAAAATTTCCTAAATTCCCAATATTCCTAAAATTCCCAGAATTCCCCAAATTTTCAAATCCCCAAATTCCTAAAATTCCTAAAATTCCTAAAATTCCTAAAATTCCCAAAATTCTTAAAATTTCAAAAATTCCCAAAATTCTATAAATTCCCAAAATTCCATAAATCCCCAAATATTTATCCCCAAAACTCTCCCCAACTACCCCCAATAAATTCTAAATATTGAAATCTCCAAAAAATTCCGAAAAATCAATAAGTACTCGACCACCATGGTCCCCGCATACTCTCTAGAGAAAATAAATCTATTCTTGACTGTACCGAAGAAATAGGAATATTCTCGTGCAAAAGCATATTGTACGTACACGTGGGACCCACACAGACATAGATATAGTATATGTACGTCGAGGTAGACACACGGATGCAAAGATGGAGAGAATCTTTCTGCAGTTTCTCCCGGAGATACTTTCGGTTGTTCCCTGAATAAGCAATAAAAGCTATATTTAAAGAGGGTGCGGGGAAAATCTTGCCTGCTTTTTCGTTATGGTTATGAGAAACGCGTGTTACCGGTATTATGAAGGTTCTTCAACCTTCGAAAGGAGAAATGAAATTGTTCCTTCTTGGGAAATACGGTTCTTCTGTAAAGAATCGTGTACAAGGGTTTTATTTCAAGGGTGAATAACTGTATGAATTTTTAATTTTAAGTGTGGTGTAATGAACGCTTTGGAAGTTTTGAAATTGCAAGGCTCTCAATTCTACTAATTATAAATTTTTAAAATTGTGAAGAATTTGTGTGGTTACAAATTTAGAGAATTGGGGAATTTGGTAATTTGAGTTTCTAGCAATTGGAGAAACATAGTAATTCTTATATTTACAGATTTCTGGGCTTCTTAAATTATTAGGAATCTAAATTGACAAATTTCCAAATTTTCCAAATTTTCCAAATTTTCCAAATTTTTCAAATTTTATATTTGACATTTTAATTTATTATAGAACCTAAACTTTCAAATTTCTAATTTTTCTAAATTCTCAAGTTCGCTCAAATTTCTGCAGCTCTAAATTTTAAAATAACCCAATTGCAAAATTTCTATGTCTAAATTTGAAAATTTACCATTAATCTCAATTTTCCAAATTTCCAAACTTAAATTCTCAAATTCCTCCAACTTCCAAATTTTCATACTTAAATTCCCAAAATGACAAATCCTCAATATTCGACTAAAATTTACACATAAAAAATTCTCCACACATTCAGTTCCAACTAAAAAAAAATCCTACACCAGCCATTTAACATAAAAAGTAAAAATCCATGCTCCCATTGCAAAATAATAAAAAATTCAATATTATATGACCATTCACTATTATGTATAATTTATGTATACACCCAAAATGTCTAATAAATGCAATAACGTAAAAATGAAGATAATCATATCAATAAAGACTCTCTTCTAATTAATGAAAACACATTTTCCAAGTAGAATCGTTTTGTACAGAAAAGGTATCGAAATAATATCGGGTAACTGTTTGTTTCCAGCCGTGTTATCGAAATGATGCTCGCTCGGTTCTTTCGCTCCTCGTAGGCGTTAAAAAAGTAATTAATAGCAGGTTTTTCTCTCTGTTTCGACGCGTTGCTTCCACACCGGGATCGACGGGTGTTCGCGTATTAAATTAATGATGCTCGGATTGATTTACGAGCGGTCCTTTAACCGGCGGTTTTTTCACTATCGATTTCCAGTTATTTATAATCATTTATATATGTATCGAGCCGCTTTTCGCGATAATGGCTTTCGACGCGAACGGGGCGAGAGAAAAAAAAGCAAACGAGCCTAGGGAGATGGATGAAGGAGGGGTGCGATCGGTGTTTAATCATCGCGTACGCTTTTGACCCACTTGCTTTCGGGGAACAACGGAAAGCGGTTTCGACTTCCAATCACGTTCTTAACATTACGTTATTATCGATACTTTATTGTAACTCGATTTTACAAAGAGGATTAATTTTTTTGACTGACATAATTTGATCTGAAAACTTGTGTAATATTTATTTGAGATTAAAATTGGTCTCAGAAATTGAATTTATTAAAAATTTAACTGACTCTTGTGTAATGTTCATTGAACTTTTTTGTAGCAATTTCTTCAGACTTTTATTTATGAATGATGTAGTTTATTAAAAATTTATTTTGATTCTTACACTGAAATTGCAAAATAATTATGTTTAATCAATGTTACATAAAATGTTACAAAATGTACTACAAAATGTGTCACAAAAATATATTACAAAATGTGTCACAAAAATGTGTTACAAAATGTGTCCCAAAAATGTAATATAAAATGTGTCCCAAAAATATATTATAAAATGTATTACAAAAATGTATTACAAAATGTGTCACAAAAATGTATTACAAAATGTGTCACAAAATATGTTATTAAATATTTTAATTCAAGTTCTGTATGCAGCACTGTCCTATACATTTTAACAACCGCATTAATGAAGTACAAAATTATTCCTGCACATCTATATTTACCTACCCAACCACAAAAATAACCAAACCATTGCTTATACGCAAACGATAGAATATCCCTTCTAAGAATAGAAGTAAGCCAGCTTTAAATAAAAGCGGAAGTATAAAAGTTATAGCTGAAACGAACGTATACACGGTAGAAACGTACTCTACTTCTCGAGACACGTTTTGAATTATTTCCTTCACGAACGGCACAAGAATTGCACTCCTCTCGCAACAAAGAAACGCCTCAACCACGAGGCAAGCAATTTCAGACACGAAACACGTTTCTAATTGAACGATGAAAGTCCCAGATGCATATGTGATGTTATACTTTTAACTGGATCTCTGCAAACATTTAATAAGTGGGGCAGAAGAATTATCCGGAAGAGTTATGGAGTTGGGAGTTTGAAATCTCTAACTTATGGAATGTTAGGAGATACTTTGGTATTTTGGGGAATTTTGGGATTTTGGAAATTTGGAATTTTTGGGAATTTTGGGATTTATAGAAATTTGGATTTGATGAATTTGGAGGATCTGGAAATTTGGAATTGCACAATTTAGGAATTGTAGAAATTTGGAATTGCAACGCATGGAATTGCAACACTTGGAATTGCAATGCTTGGAATTGCAACATATGGAATTGCAACACTTAGAATTGCGATACTTGGAATTACAGCGCTTGGAATTGCGATGCTTGGAATTGAAATCTTTGGAATTCTAACGTTTGGGAATTGCAACACTTGGAATTGCAAAATTTAGGAACTGTAGAAATTTGGAATTGCAACGCGTGGAATTGCAACACTTGGAATTGCAATGCTTGGAATTGCAACGCTTAGAATTGCGATACTTGGAATTACAGCACTTGGAATTGCGATGCTTGGAATTGCAACACTTGGAATTGAAACCTTTGGAATTCCAACGTTTGGGAATTGCAAAATTTAGGAACTATAGAAATTTGGAATTGCAGAATTTGAGGACCCTGGAAATTTGGAATAGCACAATTTGAAGATTGAAAATTAAGAATTTCAAAATTTTAGAACTTTACAATTATTAAATTTGAAGTTCGAACTTAAATCTGGAGTTCTGAAACTCAAAATTTATCGAACCTTGAAACCTTAACAAATGATACTCCACATGCAAGTATGCATACGACAACTATTTCCAAAAGTGGTTCTCCATTCACAAGTTTCCAAACTCCGCATCAAACATACAATACACAACTTGTATACAAGTACTTTGATATTCAACCTCCACTTTACCCCACTTCATTCTACCTCACTGCTCAATTCTTCACTCATCATTTTCCTATCGTTCTTCAATAAAAACCACCAAGAATGAAAATATAAATTGAAACGCAATTAAATGTTAAGCATGAAAATGTACCATTGGTATGTAAATGAAAGTTTGAAATATCAGCGGGGAATAGCGGTTGTAGCTAACATTCTCTAAACTGCACCAAATTTGTTGGTAAATGGGAACGAAATAATAGATTAATTACCAGCGTTCTCGTGGCGGCTAACGAAACAAAGTATCGCCGGCTGTCAGAGGCATAGCTCGCCCGCGGCTAGGCGCCGGGTCAGCTTTCATTAATTTTAATTGACGAAGGGAATCCGCGCAATATCGGAGGAAAAAGTTCGCGTGCAAAGAGAAAGAGAGAGAGGAGAAAAAAATAGAAGCAAAGGTAGGGAGTTTCATTTCGAGGCGATTACCGAGCTAACGAGCTTTGAAAATCAAGGAAATTGTATCGCAGTCGTGGCCAGCAGTCGCTCGTCCAGTCAGAACGATTAGCGAGTTAGCCTCGCGAGTGATAATAAGCTCGGTAGTTCGTGACCCCGTCTTGCTCTTTCTCTCTGCCGATGTCCTTAATTCTGAAAGCTCGTTGCGAGGTAAATAGAGCTTAAAATTAAACTTCCTCGGCTAAGTTTCTTATCGCGTGAAGAATCTCCGGTCTCTGTGTAATGGGATCTCGTTATCGAGCTGATCGTTGCTTTTGACTCGGGATCGTGTGAACACGCTGTAGATAACCGTGTGCTTCATGTCCAGATCTAGTCCTTCAAACCTGTACAATATCTATGCCTTCAGTTTGTAATTCAAATTGTTTATATGAAGTTTATCATGAAGTCTGATTTATATTATTCGTTTCGGAAGATCATTCACAATATTTGGTCGACATTCACATATGAACAATATTTGCTCAACGTTCACATTGACAATGTTTGAACAGCATTCATATATGAACAATATGTGGTCATCATTCACATATGGACAATATGTGGTCAACATTAACATTGACACTATTTGAACAGCATTCACATATGGACAATATGTGGTCAACATTCACATTGACAATATTTGAATAACATTCACATGTGAACAATATGTGGTCATCATTCACATATGGACAATATGTGGTCATCATTCACATATGGACAATATGTGGTCAACATTCACATTGACACTATTTGAACAGCATTCACATATGAACAATATGTGGTCATCATTCACATTGACAATATTTGAAGAGCATTCACATATGAACAATATGTGGTCATCATTCACATATGGACAATATGTGATCAACATTCACATTGACACTATTTGAATAGCATTCACATATAAACAATATTTGGTCAACATTCACATTGACAATATTTGAATAACATTCACATGTGAACAATATGTGGTCCTCATTCACATATGGACAATATATGTTGAACATTCAAGATTCAGATTATATTCCCAACATCAACAAAATACATCAAGCAAGAGAAAATCTCCACAAGTACTTTCAAATCCCTCCACAATTCGCGCGCAAAGAATACAAAATGGAAGCCATAACAGTGCAAAGAAGCACAAAAGAAGATCGAAGTAGAAAGAGGAATTTGTAGACGAGTGGACGTTACTTCCGGCGTGGTTTGCAGGAGCAACCCTCGTATCTGGATAGACGCGTGCATGGGCGACACAAAGCGGCAGAGAATCTCCATGGAAATATTTCAGCTGGTTCGGTCGTCGAGCACTATCATACAGGCGGCATGCCCGCATGTAAACAATAGACCAGGCGAAACCCACTGAAAGCGTTTGCGGTTAATTAGGCAGCAATGCTGTTAACAATGTCCTGGCTTCGTCCCGGCCCTCCTCTTCAACCCCTTTTCGTCCGTTCTGTCCGCAAACCTACGTAGCACCGTCCAAATTCCCCGCAACGCGACCGACCCAGGATTTCGTTCGAATAAAGTTATATCAGACAAACCCTCCTTCACCGTCCGATTCCACGATCGCCTCGAGCTCGCTAATTATCCGTTGTTGCTGCGGGCTAATTACGACGGCTAGGAAATTAGCCGTTCGATGGAAATTTTCGACTGTGTACTTTGAAACACCACTACCGTTTACTTGTGTTTATTCTATTTTTGTTTGGTGTAGGTAAATTTTCTTTTTTTGTTGTGGAGATGATGTATGCATATTAATGTTGTGATGTAGTGATGGGTATGAACATACACAGGACATGATTCAATCATGGGTGAACTATATATGAACACCACTATAGTTTACTTATGTTTGTTCTCTTTTTATGCGATATGAATGAATTTTCTTTTTGTGTCATGAAGATGATATATGTATGATGTATGTATGTTAGTGTGGTAGTGTAGTGATGGGTACGAACAAGGACAGTCATGATTCAGTCATGACTGAAAACTATAGAGAAAAAGTTAATAGCCAATTATGAATGGAAGATCCTCATAAATATAATAAAATTGAAGTGAATTAACAATTCACCCGTAAAATAAAAAATATTTCTAACTTGTGTAAACTCATTTACTTTAACCTGTTCTTAGCTGCACAACGGTTATTGTAGAGTATGTGGTCTTCATACATGAACGTGAAGTTTTATTTGGCGCTGTTCTTGGATACATAACCTTTAAGGTTAAGAGGGCTTTTAAAGCTTGATGTTTAGTTGCAACTTTGTTGCATGTCCTTACAGCGATATTGGACTCTTCAAGAGATTGTCGTCAAAGCTGGGAGCTTGTGGAAACTTATGGTACATTTTGCAATATTGTGTCTTACCTTTGAAGCTACCATCTTAAAAATGTGATGTTGTTAAATGTTGGATAAAAATTGTTTAAAGATTGAATGACATTGCTGCATACATATTAAACAATCATTTTATTTCACCTTTCTTCCACAATGATCTCAGTGCACATTGAAGTAAAAAGAATAAGATTGCCGATGCTCAAAGTTCGAATCCGGAGATCAGTATCTAATCTCATCACCATTTATACTTTCGTTGATCCTTCTATTTTACGAAATCTTATTGAAATACAATATCATCGTTTGAAGTTTTGCAGAAATTCAACGAAGTACAATTTCGAAGTTTCATAGAATCTGATCAAAGCACAGTTTCATAGTTTGTAAAAACTTATCGAAGTTCCGTAATCGAAGGATATACAATTTTACAGTTTCCAATTTCATAGGAGTCTATTAAATTACAAGAAGCTTTGTAGAAACGTATCATAATTTCTCCCTTCCGAAGTTCAATACCGTTATAGACGCGATAGCATTCGATAAACGATACAATAAATATCTGACAGAAATATCGTTTGTAATGCGAGTAACAATTTTATAAGCAGCCATCTAATCAGCAGAGTAATTATCAGAACGAAAATTGCTTCCCGCAGCAGAATACGATTCCCGTATCGCGTGCAAAGAGGAGATGGCTGTTTAAAGGTTTACGAAGTTCCTTCTTCGTTATAATCGCGTAGCCGGTTATTAAAGGAAATTATTTCAATTTTCCCCGAGTAGTTTTACAAACTCGAACGAGGGCGAAACGTCAGCCGCAGCGTTTCCGCGGAACTTGTAATCGTTTCTTAAGAAGCACGCATTCCATCGCGTTTACGTAATCGGATCATGCCGGGCAAACAAATTTAAAGCGCGCAACCACGATGCCGAGCGTGTTGCTGCAGTTTCTTTCGTTTAATGGCGGTCTTCAACGCGGTCGGATGCTACGTAAGTTGACCCGCAATAACGAAAGGGAATGCTACCATGGAAATCCTACGAATTCCTTTACCCGCCTTTTTTCTGTGCAACCAGAAAAATTCGTTGAAACAGAGACTGAACGGGAATTGAATAATACAGTAATTGGTATGGAGCTAAAAGCTTTGAACTTTTAATTACGAAGTTTTGTAATATTCTTGGTTGGTGGATTGGTGGATTTGTGGATTGGTGGATTGGTGGATTGGTGGATTGGTAGATTGGTGGATCGGTAAATTAGAGGATAAGTAGATTGGGGAATTGGTAAATTAGAGGATTAGTAGATTGGGGAATTGGTAAATTAGAGGATTGGTATATTGGAGGATTGACAAATTAGGGGATTGATAGATTGGGGGATTGTCAAATTAGAGGATTGGTAGATTGGGATATTGGTAAATTAGCAGATTAATAACTTGGGAGATTGGTGGATTAATATATTGGCATATTGATAGATTGACAGATTGGTAGATAGACAGATGGGTACATTATTACAATAATGGAGTGGAAAGTTGATGACTTGGTACTATGCTAGATTGATAAATTGACAGATTGGTAGATTGATAGATTGCTAGATTGGTAAATTGACAGATTGACAGATTGATAAATTGATAGATTGATAGATTGTTAGATTGATAGATTGTTAGATTGATAGATTGATAGATTGATAGATTGATAGATTGATAAATTGATAGATTGATAGATTGATAAATTGATAAATTGATAGATTGAAAGATTGATAAATTGGTAATTTTTCAGAGAGGTACATTACTAAATTGATGGAATGGTAAGGTAACGGGTTGGTACAATGGTAGATTAATAAATTGACAAATTGACAGATTGATAGATTGGTAGATTGATCGATGAGTACATTACTAAATTGATGGAATGATAAGTTGATCGGTTGGTACAGTGGTAAATTGATACATTGGTCGATTGGCAGATGAGTACATTACTACATTGGTGGAATGGTAAGTGATGACTTGGTATAATAGTATACTGATAAATTGACATGGTAGATTGTTAGTTTGGTAGAATAATAAATTGGCAGGTTGGTACATTATTAAACTAGAAAATTGATACAATCGTACAGTCATAGATTGCCAAATCTAAATTGTATATTGAATTTACAAATTAAAGAACAGCCAAACAAACGATTCACAAAGTCAAAGACCCAAACAAAAAAAAAATAAAAAAATTGCAAAGTAGAAAATAAAAAGACAGTAAACCCAGAAGTCAAGGGTAATAATATATCCCTCGTCTCCCAAATTCAGTGGCAGTTCAATTTCGCGTGCAAATAACAGTTCCCATTCTAGTCGTGATTCGGCAGCAACCCCGTTCCGTGAGAATCCTAATTTCTTGGAAAATAGTTACAGAGTTCGATCGTAATAGGAAGCCAATAGTCTGGAGAAAATTTACGGTAGCAGCCAGTTAACCGCGCGATTTAGAAACCGGCCTTACGTCTAGCACAAAGTAGCCTCGTTCAGGAACGCGCCAGAGTGGAAGTCCGCGTCCACCAGGAGCTCGCCTCATCAATCGAAAGCTGCATTAGCATTGCTAATGACCCACGATCGTTACTTCCATACGCCTCCTGTCTATTCAACATCGTTCGTTACTTGAAAATGAGCTATCATCGGACTGGGGATTTCAAAAATATTCCGCGCTAATTACCTGTTTGTTCCCTTTACTTTAGAGACAGTTTTGTTGAAAACTTTGAAAACTTCTTTCGTAAAGAATTTTGAAAAGTTCTTTAAGTTTGTGTTGATGGCACAAGAGATTCTAATGGTAAGTTTGAACGCAGATGTGTTTGAAAGTCACTTTGAAAATGATGGGAATTTTTGAGTGATTTTAATTGTATTTAATGTAGTGATGCAGATTTGAGAAGTATACGACAATTTTGATGCAAGTGGTGGAATAAAAGAAATTTCTGAAGGATTTTCAGTTTATCCGCAAGGGAGCACGCTCCAAATTGCACCATTCGTCTTCCACTTTCGTCAGATGAAACCAATGATGTTCTCACAGTAGATTGAACTCGCGCCAACGTTGAATATGTTGACCGCGTACACCAGCAGGAAAAAAGATCACACGAGATAGGGTCATCCGTGGTCTGATTACATTTTTGATCGCCTTCGTTGATCGAACGAAGATATCCTGGAATATTTTTCGACATACATGCAAGGACTCTGCGTCAATTTTTCAGAGCAAGCTGCAGACCTTATCATTACGACTTTACACTTAAAAATTATCTTCATGCACTCTGAACCTAAACTGTTTAAATAAGCTGTCTAAACTGCTTAATAAATGATCAATAAAAAATTTCAAAATGCAATGGTCATCCAAAGCAATTATCAGATGAAAATAAACACGGTCAATAGAAAAAACATGGTCACTAAAAGTCTAGAGCGAAGCAGTCGGTCACCATGAACGACTTATTCTTGAAGGAGCCATAATATTCGAGCCACGTTCGCGGACTATTCGCTTTCTTTTATTATCCGTCCGCGTACGTGCAGCACCATCGCTCGACCCAATATCCTTTCGTTTCTCTGACGCACAAAAATTTAATTGAATTTTTCCCTGATACCGCAACTTCGATGGCGCTGCTCGTTACTCGACGTCCGCGTCCTCCGGGATCGCAAAAACGCTCCGCAGGAGCGAAAACTCGCAACAGGATGCACGTTACGAGACACCGTGCGAACGTTTTGACGGCGACTAACATTCTCGCTAATTAGACGCGAAACGACCGTCTATTACGTTACACGCCACAAGAGAGACGAAGAGCCCATAACGGAAATAGCTGCGCTAGGTTAGGTTGCCCTAACAAGGTGACATCGTTGTTTGGATCGTATGCACGGGAGACTTGCTGCAATTTTATTGCATCTGGGATGTGCACTTGTTAGGTGGATATTGAGATAATTTAAGTTCTGTTTGGAAAATTAGGGAAGCTGGTTCCTTCAGAATGTTTTGAACCTTGAAATATCTGGGATCTCTAAAGTATTTAGGAAACTTCAAATCAGTGAGATCTCTAGAGTTTTGTGAACTTTGAAACTGCTGTGGAAGCTTATGAACTTTCAAACCCCTGTCTCTAGAACCTTGTGACCTTATGAACCTTCAACCTGATATCTCCAGAACCTTGTGGATCTTGTATACCTTGATACTCCCTGATACCTCAGAACCCTGTGGACCTTGTCAATCTTGACCCTCCCTGATATGTCTGAACCTTGTGACCTTATGAACCTTCAAGCACCTGATATCTCCAAAACCTTGTGGACTTTGTAAACCTTGATACTCTCTGATATCTCAGAACCTTGTGGACCTTGTAAACATTCAAACCCTTGATATCTCAGAACCTTGTGGAGCTTGTGAACCTTCCAGCACCTGATATCTCCAAAACCTTGTGGACTTTGTAAACCTTGATACTCTCTGATATCTCAGAACCCTGTGGACCTTGTAAACATTCAAACCCCTGATATCTCAAAACCTTGTGGACCTTATGAACCTTTCAGCACCTGATATCTCCAAAACCTTGTGGACCTTGTAAACCTTGGTACTCAAAACCTTGATATCTCAGAACCTTGTAAACCCTGTAAACATTCAGACCTTAATATCTCTAAAACCTTATATACTTAGTGAACCCTGATACTTCTTCAAATCTATCGTAATAAAAATCTACAGAGATCCTAAGAACACTCATCTAAAAGTTATGATTACATGAAGTAATAATTTACATTGTGTCTCAATAAAACACGCGCTGACAGCGTTACATCGTGACATGTGATAACGATTTTCAACCCGTTCCATAAAACAGAAGTCAAACAAGCTGTTAAGAATTAAGTAGTTAACACCAGAAAACAAATAGCTAGTACAACAGTTACTAGTTGAACAAATTGCTAGCAACGTACGATCTGTTCGAAGTAACATCCTTTCACGCAACAAGAAACATTTCGAGCGGCGATACATCTTCAGTATCGATCGGCAATGCACTCACATCGAGAAGACTGATTTATCGTGTACGCAACGGTACGTAGCGGCGCAAGAACAGTTCGCGGAAGCCACGTGTTGCTTCTCTTCGTCTTCTACTGGTGGACAAATAATTCTGAGCGAACTCGATTCGATGTATCTTTGCATTTGGGGATGTGGTCAGGAAAATCATTTTTATTACCGTCACTTTCACTATTAATTTTGTTGGCACTGTCGATTTTGTTATTACTTTTATTATTACTGTTATTTTTACTGTCAATTTTACTGTTGTTATTACTTTCGTTATTACTGTTATTTTTACTGTCAGTTTCACTGTTATTATTACTTTCATTATTACTGTTATTTTTACTGTCAATTTCACAGTTATTATTACTTTCATTATTATTATTATTGTAACTGTCACTGTCACTGTCATTATTATTTTCATTATTACTGTCATTGTTACTTTTATCGACACTATCACTATTACTGTCACTCTGATATTGTCACTGCAACTATCATTATCACAGTTAGTTATTACATCGACCACAATTAAAAATTTTTTAGTATTAGTGGATCTTTACAGTTAATTGCGTTAAATGATAAATAAGTCTACCGACATACACAACTTTAAAACATTAGCTCTTTTGTCAAAGTTATCTTTAATACATGTCTTCACTCATCCTTACTCTACCTCTCTCTTCCACTTCATTTAGCTTTATTTTACAGGTGAAAGTTTCCTTAGCTGTACTTTATTTCATTAAGTGGCAAAATGAAGACTGATAATAATTATAGTGGAAAGTCCTGGAAAAGGAAATTACTATTGAGGTTACAGGGACGTTGGTATACAGTACAAATATGGCGGACGCAAGAATAACTCAACGTCCAACATTAAGTAGACTCTGATGATATTTTAAGAACTATTGTTATGAAAACAATTAAAGTGTTACATAAAACAGTATCAAAAGAACAATTAGAATGTTGAAAACACTTCTACTGTTTTGTTACTATAAATAAGTAGAAACATATGTGTTTATATCGTCAGAAGCACAGTCAGGCATTTTAGTTCACAAACTCACCACCAGAGTCAGCCAGCAACAGAGAAAATTTTTGACTGAATTGAAAATTAAAATGATAATACGTATTGTTCATTTTAACTTCACATTCAAATCCTATCATACGAAATACATGTTACTGTTTGATATATTTGACATAGTTTGCTACATTTATAGACTTCTAAGTTACGGAAGAAATTTTTAAGAAACGTATCATGAGTTTCAACGCTACTGTTCATAGTAGATGCACATACATAACATATACTGTAATAAGAATTATGCAGCACATAATAACTGGAATTCATTTTTTAACCACGCTGTATATCGAGCAACCGCGTTCTTTCACGCTCTCGCGCACACCTTCTGTTCTCTCGCTCCCGTTTTCGAACGGTTATCGAATATGCCGGGAATGCCATAGCCGAATATGCCATCAGGCAAATGATCCGTGAAAATTCCAACTGGCCCGGTGCGATTTTATGCGAGCTCGATCGAGGTTCCTTTTTTACACGTACGTTCATACACACACACACATACGTAGATATATAGAGGAAGATCGAAAAGCACGGCTGACTGGAAAGAACGGGGAGGAAAAAGCCCCAGCTATACCGGAACCGTGGATATTAAAGCTTATGGTGAATGACAGTGATGCTCGATGGATTGGCACGGATTGATTCTGCTTCCATTTCCAAGCGATCCGTGGATCTCGATACCGGAGTACTTGTCAATAAATAGAGCCGTTTTTCCTCCTCTTGTTCTATATCCGCCTCTCTCTCTTTTCCGCTTTCTATCGTGACTCTTTTCGTAAATCGTCTTGAAAATTCGCGATGCGTCGATCATCAGCAGCCATGACGTCTTCTATTCGACGCTTGAGTCGACCTGATAGACAAATACGGAAACAGCTCGGAATAAACTTTTCGACGTGACAGATTTGATGCTGCGGACTTAAATCATCTTCCGATAGTGACACTGCAATAATTCGACAAAACTGTATGATTAAATCGTGTGGAATTATGTAGGAATGAATTGAAACGAAAACTGAATCGTGTGAGCTTGAAATTAAATCGTGTAAAGTAACACAAAATGGAAATACATCAAATTGAAGCGAAATTGAATTTGACAAAATTGTATGATTAAATTGTGTAGAATTATGTAGGAATGAATTGCAACGAAAACTGAATCATGTGAGCTTGAAATTAAATTATGTAAAGTAACAAAATGGAGGTGCATCGAATTGAAGCGAAATTGAATTAGAACTAAATTAAACTGAGTCTCGAATCTTTTTAAATTGAATCTCAATTGAACAGTATTGAATCTGATACAAATTGAAATAAAGAATGGAGAGTACTTTAATCATTAAGCGAGAATAAAATTTGTCTGTCTTCGAAAAAGATGAAACAGAACGATGAAAATTCAAACACGGAACAATGGTAGTAATTTACGCGGGCGATTTAAACAAATTTTAAGGAAACTTTTCGCGGTGCCTCGGCCATGAATAATCGCAGTTTAATCGACGCTTCGACCGTTCCAGTTTCGCGTGTAACAAAGGGAGCCACTATGTCCACGGAAACGCGGAAACTTTCCAGTAAAATCCGCGTGAAATCGCGATGAAAGCTCCACTGTCCAGGCATATTTCAGCGTGGACAGCTTGCGAAATATGCCGTCGACTTTGTGTGTCCGGCTACTGTTCTCCACGAATATTTGCCTCGCGGCTCCTGTTAAACGATTCTACCCCTTCTTCTCTCTTTTTTGCTCCATGAAATTCGTCGCTAGAAACTTATACTTTCGAATTCGACGCTTCGATATCGATGATACAAAGCGTTACACTCGTTGCCGGGGATTTTGCTTCTGTGCACTGATTTTTCGCGACTGCAAAAGCTACTGTAAACCGAAAATGTGTTTTTACAAAGATACAAAAGAAACGGAATGAAAAGGGAGATTGCGTTTTCGTGGAAAAATGTCGGCTCTTCGATTCTTGGTATCTACGTGAAAGCTTCATGGGAAGCTTAATGTAAATTTGTATTTCACTAGTTTGTTTAATTGGGATTTTTGGAATTTTTTAGAATACCCAGAACTTCAGTAGCTTTAATGTCGAAACGTTTTCAATATCTTTATTGAATTTCTGGTAGTACATTTTTAAAATTGTTAAAATCTTCAAAATTTTATAAATGTCCACATCTGTAGAGTCTACATAGTATTCAATATCTTCAGAGTTTTTTGAACATTCAAATTATCTGTTGTATCTACAATTAATGGAGTCTTCAGACTGTTCCTGAAATCCTCAGCATTTTCAAAGTCTGCCAAGTGTTTAAATTCCTAAAATTTTCAAAGTTCTCAATGTCTTCAGAGTCCTTAGGACAATCAAATTTCCTGCAGCCTCCAGAATAATTAAAGATTTCAGAGTCTTCCTAGAATTTTTAGCATCTTCAGAATGCAAGAAGTGTCTATATTTCTGGACTCCCCAGAGTCTCCAACATCTTCAAAATCCTTGGAATATTCAAATTTTCTGCAGTCCCAGAATTGTCAAAGTTGTCAGAGTCTCTCCAGAATCCTCAGCATCTTTAGAGTCCTAGACGTGTCCTAAATCTCCAGAGTCCTTAGAGTCCGCAACATCTTCATAATCCTTGGAATACTCAAATTTTCTGCAGTCCCACAATTGCCAGAGTCTTCAGAGTCATCTCAGAATCCTTAGGATCTTCAGACTCCTCTGAATACCGAAACCCCCCATAATTCGTAAAGCACTAATATTCCTAAGAATCCCCAGTATCTCCAGAGTTCTCTGAATATTGGAACCCTCCCTAATTCCTAAAGCACTAATATTCCTAAGAATCCTCACTATCTCCAGAGTCCTGCGACAACTTGAACCCCCAATAATTCCAAAAGTGCTAACGTTTCTAAGAATCCTCAGCATCTCTAGAGTGTACTAAACACTGAAACCCTCTATAATTCCAAAAGTACTGAAATTCCTTAAACCCCTTACAGTCCTCCATGAGTCCTTCACAGTCTCCTTAGAGTCCTCCAAGAGTCCTCCACAGTCTCTTCAGAGCCCTCAGAGTCTCTACACTCCCTATTCCCCAAAGTCCTGTAACACCCCATCACGAAACCCCCAAATCGATATCCCTCTATAATTGATATAAACAGCAAATCAACGCGATTGCGATTTCATCGACAAACCCCGTTAATAACAAATGAAATTCACCGATCCTCCGATGTATTGAATATTTCATTAGAGTACGCGGAGCGAAGTTGTCGGGGTACAAAGCTTCTCGCTGAGCACGTGCATAATGAAAACGTAGTGTAAACCAAAGCCGAGACAAAGTTTCGGGCTCGTCATATATCAGAAACGACAATCCGCGAAAGTCATCCCGGCACTCGGCCGGAAACTCTTTCGTCCCCCTGCTCGTACATCGAGATACGTGATTCCCCTTTCATGAGACGACAACTTGCTGCAACAACTTCGTAGCTTGTTCTACTTACTTCGAGTTCCCGCTATCGTGCACAGCCTAAATTCAATCCCGGCGAACAAAGTTTCCGGAGAGAAAGGATGGCTCGGTCAGTAACGTCGTCGAACGAGCTTCTTTGTGCACCGAACACCGACCATTGTCAAAAAATAATGAACGTTACTTACGTGTATCTTGCTTGCATCAACTTATGGACTCAAAGGTCGATGGAGAAACTTTGTGATGGAGAAAGTTTACAGACAAATTTGTAGACAAGTTTTTAGTCGATGTTTAGGTGATTTGTGAAGATGTGAGTTTGTAGACATTGCTGGGTTGAATGTAAGAAAAGATTAGAACTACAACTAGGTTGGATCAAGGCAGAAATTAGAATAAAGGTTAGGTTTACATACTGAGTAGAGTTTAGAAATGCTCATTGATTACCTCTGGTATTAATTATACTCATTAAGTGATATATTCACTCAACCCTTGTTCTACAACGTCACGTGACATTCATGATATTACAAGTTCATGTCTGACTGCAAGACTCATATCTTCATTACAATTAAATTTTGAGTTGAAGTCTAACTGCAATCATCATAACCAAGTATCCTAAAATACAAAACCTGCAAACTTTCTTTACTTGTTTCCACATAGTAACAGTAATCATTAATTTCTGAATGACACACCCTCCCAAAAAATTGTAGGTTAAGTATTTAAGTAAAATATCTCAGCGATCGAAACACCGCAGCTCCAGAATCAAAGAATCCTAATGAGGGAATAACTTCTCGTATCCGTTGATTCGTAGTACGAAACGAAATCACGGGGCGAATCGCGAGGAATTGAATTTCGCCATTGGAGCGTACGGCAAGTTACGATCGGCGAACAACAACAGGAGAAGGCGGGCGCGAAAGTAGGAGAAGAAGACGAATTCGAAGACACCGGTGCGGGAGAGTTTCAGCCGGGTTTCGAAACTCGCGGAAGCAGCTGCTGGAACTCGATAAGGCAGACGCGTCGCGTCACCGATGATTGCAAATAGAATTTCGCGTTTATCGCTAACGAGAATTTCGTCTTGGATGTTCACGGTGCCGCGACGACGTCGACGGAGAACAGAATAAAGAGAAACGCGGAACGCTCGATACGTGGCCGATGAATCGAGACTGAACGTGCACGAAACTCTGAAGATATCGTACACTATCGTTCATAAATATCCGGAGGCTATTTTGACAAGAATTCTTATTGCTAGAAGTATATTGTTTATCAGAATTGAATGTTACGTTTTGAAGAGTATTGACAAATATTCTGATGATCATGGGTCAAGGAAGATTTATCGCTGCAAAAATTCTTTTCGTCTGAGGAAGGAAGGAGGAAGTAGGGAGATGAGTTCAAATTATTATTATTGTGTAAATTTATATGTGTGTTTATGGTATCGTGTGTCTACAGTTTGTTTTGGTAGTATATTATTAATTTGATCCTCAACTTCAATTTACTACATTAATTAATTAGGATATTGTTGTGCTCGAGGGTATTGATTGAAGTTCAATTAGTAACGAATTTAAATTACATTTCTAACGAAAATTGTAGCAACATCATATACACGATTCTACCCAAAATAATTTATACATGAATGTAACAGTATTTATATATCAATATAACAATTTTTATATAATACATACATTAAAGTACAATTTATATAACACATACATTAGAGTATAATTCACATATTTTATAAATGCACAATTTTGTTCGTGGACAAGGTAAATTTTTGATGTTGCATATAAATTTGAGGAAAGGAAGGAGTGATGAATGATTCAAGTAAAATCAGAAAATGGACGAATCGAAGAATTAATGTTTGAGAGATTTAATATTCGTGGTGCTTGAAGATTGTTAAATATCCGAGTAGTTATGAACGATATTGTACAAGTATACAAGCAGAGGTGGTGTTCACACGCTCGACACGAAACGCGGAAACGACGAAATAGATTTTCGTTATCATCGCTTCTCCTCGCTTCGTACGACAGAATAACACCAGCCTGAGGCGGATCGACTGCCGAACTTCGCCATGGAAATTCGATATCTCGATACGGTTTTCCTTCGTTACTCGAAACCAAGGAAAACGGTAAGACAGCAGAAAGTACCTATAACGTCTTTTATCTATCACTTATAATAAATAACAATTTATACTGTATTAATAATACAATGCTGTAATATTTGTCGAGTTTCATAACCTCACTTATGACTTTAACGCATCATGGCTGACACTATAACATATTGGTCCATCATGTAACGATTACATATGTTGCAAAATATTACCATATGTTATAACAGAATATATGATAAGATTACCATATGTTATAACAAAATTAAAAAATAGTGTATTAGTATAGAACATTCACTTTATAAAATTTTCATGTTTTCCCTAATTTTATCTTTATATTTTCGTTTGACAAAATTCATTGACTCATTCAAGTGAAAATTAACAATTTGAAGAGTTCCAAAGTTTCCTTTGAACATCTAAAGTTTAGGAAGATTCGTTTAGCGAACATCAAAAGTCTCAAAAGTTTTATTTAGGGAATATAAAATGTTTGGAAAGTTTCGTTTAATGAACATTCTTTGTAAACACAGATTGGTACAATTCACTGTATATTTCAAGCTAATGATCAGACTTAATTGTGCATAAATTCATAAATTTTATAATATATTTAGTTAGGCATATTAGAGTGCAGATTATTAAGATGAAGGCAATTAAGAATAATAATAAAATCAATTTGAAATGTGTAATAGAAAATTATATGACTAAGGTATAAATCATGAAGTATAACCTAAACTAGCCACGACCATAAAATTTATTTCGGTAATGTCTAAAACAGAAACGACACAAAATTATAAAACATAAGATAGAACATAACCTAGCTACAATTATAATATTTATTTCCATAATAATCACCATACATGAAGTATTCAAATATACATTACAAAATTATACAATTAAGGTGTAAATCATGAAGTGTAACATAACCTAGCTACAGCTCTAAAATTTACTTCACCACTGTCTAAAATAAAAATTCTAGACTTACGTGATAAAATATGAAATATCTTTTACATTTTTAATATGTAAGCTAATGAATGTGAACAAAAAATCTCTCATCTATCTTCACAAGTACCTCAACACTTAAAAAGTCATAAAACCGAAAACCATTAATTTCAGCTACAGTAACTTTATGTCTAACAGCAATAAACTTTGTAAAACGATTAAAAATATTCTGCATAGACGATCAATAGCAATTCAGATGTGCATTATACTCGAATAGCGTATGGTCGGTTTCGTAGAAAAATCCGAGGAAGAACGCCGATCTCCAGGCGATTTACCGTGGCGTTATTGATATTCAATAACCGTCGGTCATCCACCTACGACGTTGACCTTAAATAAAATCAAAAGCACGACGAACCTTTACGTTCTTTATGCACCGGGTGATCGTAAAGTCGTGTGTTCCCGTCGATATCTCTAGCATTCCCGATTTTTAAAATTCTAATTCAGCTGCCCCGGAGAAGAATGAACGTCCCGTAAAACTGCCGTGATACAATTGATCGGGGATCGCTAAGGGGATCGGAAAAATTCAGTCGTGTAACGTCGTCGTTCGATCGTTGCCTTTCGTCAAAGCGACCCAGATACCGCGATAGAATTTTCTATAAAGTTTCCACACCCCCCAACGAAATCGAACTTTCCGGGGGTGTGGGCGGTGTTTTTGTACGTGTACGTCAATATTTGAGCCTGTGAAACTGGATCGAAACGTAGGTAAAGACTGTCGCGTGAATATGCATCGCGTGCACACTCCTGTTCAAGTATACCCACGAATTTCTACCCTCAAAGTGTCCGGCTTTCGGTTATTGCACACGGTTACCCAAAATTATATACTTAATGAAAAACGCTTTCCATCAGCGAAATTGCTTTCCTCAATTTTATACGATTGATATCATTATTAGGATTCTGATATGGACACTGATTACTTCGTGATTTTACTCTTGCTTCTAGGACCATTTTTCATTTGTGAAAATAAATGTTATGAATGAAATTATTAAGTGGGATGAAGGAGAGATAAAATTGTGTGATACGTATTCTGACACATGTAGAATTTATGAAATTGAAGTTTGATTTGAAAATTAATGAAGTAAATGGTGGACGAGTGAGCTAGGTAGCTTCACAAGGTGGATCAGTATACTAACATCTATATTTATATATTTTATAATATCTATTTTGCATGTCATTTTTGTATCTTGAATTTTTAATTCAAATTTTGTGCACCATATTTTATATTTTTCTACATATATCATAACTCAAATTATGTTATTATATTGTAAGTCAATTTTAATTAAATCTATTCACTAAATGGTGGACAAGTGAGCAACTTATTAGTACAATAACATCTATATTTATATATTTTATAATTATCTACTTTGCATTTCATTAGCATCTTGAATTTTTAATTCAAATTTTGTGTACCATATTTCATATTTTTCTGCACATATCATAGCTCAAATTATATTATTATATTGCAATCTTAATTAAATCTTAATTAAATCTAAATAGTGGACAAGTTTTGAAACGCAGAAATTTACTAATCTGAAAAACTAAGAATTTTAAATTCAAGAACGTGAGAATCGTATTAAAAATAATGTCCACAGAAAGCTCGCAATTGCACTTATTAATTCGTTAAAATTTCCTTCTCCGGTCATTGTTGCCTCACCATTCCATCTCTCATTTTATCTCCGCTTAATACTAATTACGAAAGTCGTGTTTTCTGTAGCGTGAATTATAAAATCTCTCCGTAACTCCTCTCCTCTCTATCGGTATAACAAAATGAAAAAGCTATTAAACATACAAATATGTAAGAACTAAAATGTACACCGCTTAAAATTTTATATGGTTCCATTTTTATGTGTATGTTTTATTCCCGATCCAACGAAAAATCGTTATAGCGGTTGACGTATTTAATTTAGAAGGAAATAGGAAGTGAAATGGACACGTTCGTTAAAACTATTTTAACGACGGTGCTTATTGCGGTTTCCGATCTTTCCGCCATTTTGGAACGGCAAAAGATTTATCTGAACGCTGTTGGTGAACAATATACGGTTCAAATAACTAGGTCGCTTGGATAATAAAAGGGTCCACGGTTTTAACCAGTAGATTCAACCATGAAATTTTCATCCTACTGATTTCAATCTACCGAGTGACGTTAAGTCCGATAACAAAAGCTCGGCGGTGAACTCGTTAAGTTCAGATAAATTTACGGAGCTGAGTAGTCGGATTATGTGGACGGAATTTTATATGTTAATATAAAAACGACTCTGCCCTGTACAAAGCCGGAGTTTTCACAATTTTTCACCGACACAATTTAATACTAATTAGTACTCGTTATTACTTTAATTACCTCAGTCGTTATTTTGGATACGTTAATTAAGCTGAAAAATTTACATACGCGTTTTTAGTGAAAATTTATAAAGCCGCTGAAATAAATATTCATTTAACAAGGGTTTAATAGATTTAATTAAGATCGACTTGCAATGTGATAACATAATTTGAATTAAAAATACTAACCTACCTAACCTAACATATCTAACACACCTAACTTATCTAACCAACCTAACTCACCTAACCTACCTAACCTACCTAACCTACCTAACTTACCTAACCTAACATATCTAACACACCTAATTTACCTAACCAACCTAACTTACCTAACTTAACCTATCTAACTCACCTAACGTAACATTAGAAATTTGAGTGTTCAGAGATTTTAAAATTTCCTAGTTCCAAAATTCTCAAACTCAACTAAAAAATTAGTCAAAAAACAATTTATTAAGCAAGATCCCAAAAAATAAATTCTACACAAATAAATCTTCATTTTCACCAAAACAATAAATCTACGTTTCCAACATTCATCCACACACACATCATTTCAACCATACATCCGACAGAAAGCAAGAAAGAAAATGTAGAAAATTCAAGAAAAGTTTGTGCACGTTTTCCAGATTCAAACGTCAGCCATGCATTGTTAAGCAACCGTTATCTTGAACAACGAGTAAGAAAGGAACATTCTTCGCGACGGAGCGCAGAGAAAACTGCGAAACGAGTTCGACCATGGGTTCGTCCAGTTAATTGTGCAAAAAACGCAAACTGACTTATCGTACGGGAGCGATAACCCACGAACGGTGACCCAGTTGCATTTTAACGACTATGTTAATTTAAAGGAGGCGAAGCGTCGCGGGTTAAAGCGCTGCTGGATGTTATCATGGTTAAAACGCTGCCTCTTTACTGCCTTTTAAGAACAGACGACATAACCGATTTCTTTCGACTTATATGCAAATGTCCGATGCGTATCGATAAAAACGGAGTTTATGTTCGCTGTCTTTAATCGAACTTTGAGACGTTATTTCTTATTTACAGGTTGTTCATCTTTGTTTTATTTATTTAGCTGTTTGGTTATGGGTTTTTCTTGGGTTAGTCAAGTTTTGAAGGAGTGGTTGTAAGCGAGTTTTGTTAAAGAAGCACTTGCTTCAAGTTTCATTGAAGAATACTTGCAATGATGTTTAAGATGTTTAAGGAGAAAAGGATGTTGAAGATTACTTGTAAGGCACTTATGAACTGCTTTAAGTCAAATAACGTCCCACTAATAAATCACATACTTCATTTATCAATTCGAACTCCACACGAAATAATTTCAATCACCATCTACCAATTATCAATTACCCATCGCTACATGTTAATCTAAGCGACCTCAAAGAAATTTAAAGAAAGCACAAATCGATAAAACCCAGCAAAGCGAATGTCTAGAACAGTAAGACGTTTAGAGAAGTGGCTGAAAAATAATCCTTGTCGGCTTTATTCCCGAGTGATCAGCGGATAATTTGCAATCATTTGCAACAATCAATTGAACGCGTAATCTCCGGGTCTCGAGTCGAGTGGCGCAATTACGATAAGAATTTCAGCGAGTTTTCGGAGCGAACCAGGTTGGATAAAGGAACCTCTCGCAGCGATGAAGCTTGAATGCAGAGACCGAGGAAACAAAGAGGCTCTGTCCGGGAAAAACGATGAAAGCGGTGACTTTTATGGATAAAGGATTTTTAAGGGTCGACCCGGTTAATAGTTGCCGATTGATCTTCGACGTTATACTGTGTGCTTTGTTTTTATGGAACGACGGGGTGGACTTCGATACACTTTGACGGAGTTCGTTAATAACACCATCCTGGCTTTATCTGTAATTTTGTCGTTTATGCGGAATCTTATTTTGTTTTTTGCATTGATAAGTAATTTCTTATGCTACCTTTCAATTAACTATTTATTTAACTGACTTGACTAATCTGTTTAGTACAATATCAAAGAAGTCGAAATTTCTAGTTTCAAGTTTCAAGTTTCTTAATAAAAATTATAGTTTGTTCAATTAGCTGTTGTCTATTTAACTAACTTAACTAATATACTTGGTTCAAGTTTCTTAATAAAAATTGTACCACCTTGTTCAATTAACTGATGTTCATTTAACTGACTGAACTAACCTGTTTGATTCATTATCAAAGTAGTCAAAATGACTAGTTTGAAGTTTCTTAATAAAAACTATGCTAGCTCGTTCAATTAGCTGTTGTCTATTTAACTAACTTAACTAATATACTTGGTTCAAGTTTCTTAATAAAAATTGTGCCACCTTGTTCAATTAACTGGCGATCATTTAAATGACCTGACTAATCTGCTTAATACATTATCAAAGCAGTCAAAATGACATGTTTAAAATTTCTTAATAAAAATTATGTTAGCTCGTTCAATTAGCTGTTGTCTACTTAACTAACTTAACTAACTTGCTTGGTTCAAATTTCTTAATAAAAATTATACCATCTTATTCAATTAGCTGTTACTTATTTAACAAACCACTTAATTTACTCATCTAATCATCAAACTGATCAAACTGACTTTATTCAGATTTCCTACCCTAAGTTATCTTACATTGTTCAATTACCTACTGTTCATTTAACAGACCCCTCAACTAATTTACTCAGCTAATTATTAAAGTGGTCACAGTGACTTGCTCCAAGTTTCGTATTTAAAATTATGGTACTTCGTTTAATTAACTAGTGTTTAGTTAACTAACCACTTAATTAATTTGCTCAGTTCATTATCAAAGTGTTCAAAGTGACTCGCTCGTATCTTTTATTCAAAATGACTACTCTGCTTAATTAGCTGTTGTTAAGCAGCTTAATTTGTTCAGCCAATTATCAGAGTTTTCAGTCTCAAAAATGTACATCATTAATCAACTATTTAAGGTGTTAATTTGTCAGATATTTATACACTTCTGTGTACATCAATGCATACACGAAATTCATATCGATTTTTCTTCATACGAAAAATATTAAGAATGTCAAAAATCTTGCAGTAACGTGTCTGCAGTCTTAACACGAAATTACCCAGTTCCAGCGATTACCGATAGCACGCGAACAAATTGCGATAGTTACTCGGTAACTCAGCCAACAAGATAGCAGTTCGCATAGTTATCCCTTCTTGGGATTCCGGCGCAAGTCCAAGTATGGTCAGAAGTTGCCGGTCGCGGAACTTTACATCCCCGAGATCTCATCGGACACGTAGAAAATTGAACTGCAGGTGTAACGTCGAAGCAGGAAATAGCAGAAAGAACTAGAAATCCCCGATATGATCGTAGTAAATTCCCCTCTCAAAAAGAAGCATGTAACCCCGCAATTTCGCAAAGTAAAGGGCCAGATTTCATCCACGAAAATTCGTCTCCGCGTTGCATGGGTCTCGCCGGAACCAGAGATCGTGGCTAAAGGGTTTACTGCGAGGACCGTCGGTTGTTAAAAACGGGATCGATAAGGACACAGGGTCTAAGGGCGATGTATAGGTGCGACGAAGAAAAAGTTTTCGTTTTCGTGGCCAGGGTAGTGGCCATTCGTATCGCTTTAGAGCCGGCACGAAAAAGGGGAAACGCAGGGTGGAAGCGACAAAAGGGCGGCCCGGAGGGCGAGAGAGAGATCACGGAAGCGTGAGATCGTGCAGGAAGGAAAACGGGGGGTGGCTTTAAGCGTGACAGGCCAAAATCTTCGACGTGGGGAGTGAAAAGACGGAATCACGCAGACATAAAACGTCCTACGCCGTTACGTGCGCTTTCAGCGGACGAAGCCAACGAAAAATGGTGGCCATATTCTCCCGGCCTTCGAACCGGGGCTATCTTCCACTTTGTTACGATTCGAAAACCCTGCACCCCTCCCAGACCTCTCAGTGATTTATGAACCGACAACTACACCCTGCCCACCCTACCTCCCTGTATTTTTTTATTTCTCCGCGACCAGGTACCTTGCTACGATGTCTCTCGATATTTCGCATTAGAGTCTAGGAATGAACCGTCGCGTGACGAGACGTTTCGTCGCATAAATTCTGAGAGGTCGAGGACATTTTTATTCGATGTTGGGAAATGATTGGTTATGAGAGCTTGTGTGAACTTCGTTTTGTTGTGAGACATTTAGGAAAAATTGACTAAATGTCTATCAAAAAGGAATGTATGGTATGAATTCGGAAATTGATGTAACAGGATTGATTTTAGTAGTATGTTCATCTTTGTTGATTACTTAGTAAGATTTTGTTTATTGATTTCTTCATTGAATTCATTCTAACATGTCTAAAATGTCTATATGATTATGAAATTATTAAACGTCTATACACTATGAAATTATTACGTGTTTATTTAACTATGAATTTATTAAATGTCTATGTAACTATGAAATTATTAAATGTCTGTGTAAGTATGAAATTATTAAATATCTCTGTAAGTATGAAATTATTAAATGTTTGTATAAGTATGAAATTATTAAATGTTCATGCGAGTATGAAATTATTAAATGTCTGTGTAAGTATGATATTATTAAATATCTGTGTAAGTATGAAATTATTAAATGTTCATGCAAATATCAGCTATGAATTTCGACACTCATTATGTCACAATAAAATCAATTACTATATTGAAACATAAAGAACCTAAGACATTTTAATGAACCTACCCTAAAACAATCTTTTCAAGTACAAAATTCAATTGAACTAAGAAAAATGTGACAAATATTTCAAAACCAAAAACATGATATCTTAAAATTAAATTAATGAAATTAAGTCAACTACTTCAAATTTACAACAGCAAATACAAAAATGTACAAAAATATAAGAAAATATGAAACCCTTAATAATGCAAAGTTGACAAGTTAATTCTTCAGTTGCTGGTATTCAGAAATTTCCTCCCCTAATATTAATATAATTGTGCTAATATAAAGTAACAAAGATTGGTATAATTTACAAGAAAATACAAAAATGTAAAAAAATATGAACCCCTTAATAATGCAAAGCTGACGAGTTAAGTCATCAGTTGCTGGTATTACAAAAATTCCTCCCTTAAAATTAATATAATTGTACTAATATAAATTAACAAAAATTAGTATAATTTACAAGAAAATACAAAAATGTAAAAAATATGAAACCCTTAATAATGTAAAATTCACAAGTGGCTTCAACATCAGTTGCAAGTATTCAAAAAATTCCTCCCCCTGAAATTGATATAATTGTACCAGTATACATTAACAAAAATTGGTATAATTTACAACAGTAAATACAAAAATCTAAAAAAAAAATGAAACCCTTAATCCTGCAACGTTCACAAGTGACTTAAACATCAGTTTCTAGTCTTCACAAAATTCCTCCCCTAAAATTAACCTAATAATTGTATAAATCTAAATTAACAAAAATTGTTATAATGTAAGAATGATGTTATCATATGTCGAATGCACCGAAAAAATCGTTCGTATACGAATCTGCAAAAGATTGAGGGACAGAACACAGAGCAGGAATTAAATTCGGAGACACGGTTCCATTAACGTTGACGCGGAATTCCGCGCGATACGTCGAGCGTGTAGCAGAGGGTCGCGATAGCACAGCGTGAAACTCGGTTTACACGGCGAGTGGACGGCAAACACGATCCCCCTTTCACGCGTCCTTTCGATAAACATTTTTTTAGCCGATTACAAAAACGTCGCTTCCACGCTGCCGGACCTTTGTGCGGTAACAATGCGATGGAAATGTAGTGCATATTTCACGCTGGAAAATCGAGAAAGCCCGGCCGTACAAAGCCGAAATATGGGTCAGAGTTGTAACGCCCGAACAGAACGCGACATTGTTTGTTACGAAAGACAAAAGCCACGGTTCGTGTCGTATGAGTCGCTTGCTTAAAGTTACAGGCGCGATTTACATGAAAAGAAAACTGCGCCGTGATTTGCAAAGCCGTGATTTCTTTTAGACGGGGTGTAGGATTTTCTGATTTGAGAATTCGGAAATTTTAGAGAAGGGGGGGTTCAGAATTTGGGGATTTAGGAATTTGGGAATTTGGGAGGTGGAGAATTTGGGGATTTAGGGATTTGGGAATTTGGGAGGTGGAGAATTTGGGGATTTAGGAGTTTGGGAATTTGGAAATTTGGAAATTTGAGGAGGTGGAAATTTGAGAAGGTGGAAATTTGAGAAGGTGGATATTTGAGAAGGTGGATATTTGAGAAGGTGGAAATTTGAGAAGGTGGAAATTTGAGAGCTTGGAAATTTGAAAAGGTGGAAATCTGAGAGTTTGGAAAATTGAGAGCTTGGAAATTTGAGAGTTTGGAAGTTTGAGAGTTTGGAAATTTGAGAATTTGGAAATCTGAGAGTTTGGAAATTTTAGAGCTTGGAAATTTGAGAGTTTGGAAACTTGAGAGTTTGGAAATTTGAGAATTTGAAAATTTGAGAATCTGTGGATTTGAGAATTACAGAATTTCTATGAGATCGAACCAGAGCCCAAGTATAATGATCTGTAATAAGAAGAGAGTTGCAGAGATCGAGACGGACGAGTGGTCGTGAAAAATCAGCCAGCATCGGGGGCGTTGCACCCCTTTTGCTAAGAGGAGCAACGCCTCGTCCTAATACAGATTTATTGCCGCCTAAGAGCCAGAGCTGGCCGTCCTAATTCAGGTATTATGCTGAGGCAGGAACGAGGAATTTACACGAAATTGGAGGTAATTTGTAGGGGTCGAGTTCACCTCCCGTCAACCACCCTCCGCTACCCCTTTGCCACCAACACCCACCGGTTCCCTCAATTCTATCCTCCGTTACATCGAACCGAACTCGTGCACCAACATATACGTATATATTCACCAACTAGCCAAAAACGATCGTGTATAAATCCGGACTGTAATCCGCAAATAAGTCGTCTTCGGACTTATGTAGTTAATTGAACGGTCTGGCCGGCTCGGGTAATTATTAAAGGTTTCGCTATAATTAAACGACGATGTCGGAGGTTTGATGAAATCATTAACAGCTATTTATTCTTGGTGTTCGCAGTTTAAATTCGGTGTTCTATATTTTTGGCTGCGCTGAAGACGAAAAGATTAGTAAGAAAAGATGGTTATGTATTTAATATGTTTATATTATTTTCCATACTATAAATATTCTTCGTATATCCGATACGAATAATTTTGGGATACAAATAAATTACTTAAAGGTTAGCATCTGACTAGGTAGACAATAAAATATTGATGTCATCTAAGATTTCAGTTAATTCTTTATTCATGATTACGATTTGGTCGAGAGCTTTGACGTTAAATACGTAAGGAGTGTCAAATTTAATTTCCTGTCTCCGATGTCTGTGGTTTAACAAGTAGAAAATAACCAGTATGCAATTGTACAAATGGGAGATCATGTGGATTGTCAGAAAAAGAAGTATGTGGTCAGACAAGTAGAAAATGATCGTATGTAGTCAAGTAGAACGAGAATAATATGTGGTGAGACAAACCACACGAAGAAGGTAGAGGATTAAACGATGGATGTGATGGAAGTAGTTAGTGGTCAGACTAGTAGAATAAGACCAGTGTATGGTGCAGTCAGACAAGTAGAATAGGACTAGTATGCAGTCAGACCAGTAGAATAAGACCAGTGCATGGTGCAGTCAGACAAGTGGATAAGGACTAGTGTGTAGTCAGACAAGTAGAATAAGACGAGTATATGGTGCAGTCAGACAAGTAGAATAGGACTTGTCGGAGTCAGAGAAGTAGAATAAGTCTAGTGTGTAGTCAGACAAGTAGAATAGCACCAACACCTAATCAGACAAGTAGAACACGACTAATATGTAACCAGACAAGTAGATTAAGACTAGTCTATGATCGGTCCAATTACAAATTCCCAATCTCCTCAACCCGTCACTATCAAAATTGCAAAATTTGCCTTGTCCCAAATTGCATCAAACACACATACAGTAATAAAATTTGCGAACGACACGAGACCACAGTAAAACCAACTTGGAGTACTCTTCCTCGTACTTCCTTATCACAAAAGTAAAAAGAAGATGGATGAAAATATGTATCGGTTGACAATGACGGATGATAGTGAATAAGCGAAAGCAACTCTCCAGGTGCGCACACAGTCGTACGTATCGGCGGAAGCAGCTTCAATCTCTTTCACCTTTTTTTCTCTTATATATCAATTACAGTACTTCGCCGTAAGTTAACTCGCCGTTCAAAATTTATAACCCGATTTCATGCGAAGCTGCATTTACCGGGACCGCGTTTCAACTTTCCGTTCGATGGCTCGCTATCGGGAAATAAAGAAAAAGTAGTAGAAAAAAAAAGAGAGGACGGGAAACGATACTCCGCGTACCTCTCTTGGCATTACTCTCGATATCACGAAACGAGGATATCACAGACGCATTATTAACAGACATCGAACAGTCATTTCCGTGGCGCGTTACGAGCGACCCTCATAAATTGCCCGGCTTCGTAAATGTGCCGAATCGATTTGGCTGCCAAGCGTCCGGCGTCCGCCACGAATCAAGATCGTAATATCGCTAGTAAAAACGTCAGGAAGACGATTCCTCTTTTTGACAAACGACGGACACGCTCCACTCCGAGTGTATCAAGGTTAATCTGGATTCTCGATTTTTCTTCTGTCGTGTTTCCATCTAGTGGCAAAAGAGAAAAGCTACTACTTTCATGCACTTTTACTCTCGACAACTCTTTTTGGGGCGAAGTGTCGCGACAGAATTAACTTTGCATATGTAGGATACTTGGTTCCGAATTTTGAACACTTTGGTTCACAGTGTTTGGAGATACATGTGAAAAAACAGGGAAACGTACAAAAATGGTCAGACAAGTAGAATATGATCAGTCTAGTAGTCAGACAAGTAGATAGAGTCACTATAGTGGCCTGATAAGTAGATAGAGTCAGTGTGTGGTCAGACAGGTAGATAGGAACACTGTGGTGGCCAGACAAGTAGATATAGACAAGACAATAGTCAGACAAGTAGGATGAGTCACTGTGGTAGTCAGACAAGTAGAATAGGGTCAGCACAATGACCAGACAAGTAGAATATGATTAGTCACTGGTGAGACAAGTCGGTATGATTAATGTGGTGATCAGACAAGTAAAATCGAATCAGTTTGGTGATCTGACAAGTAGAGTATGGTCAGTATGATGGCCAAACAAGTAGAATATGTTCAGTATGGTGATGTGAATTGTGGACACATTGACAGGACAATGATCAGACAAGTAGATAGTGAACGAAAAGTGGTCAGACCAGTAGACTGTGGTCAAACGATGGTCAGACAAGTAGATTATGGCCAAACGGTTGTCAGAAAATTATATTAAAATAAAAATGACCTTAGAAAAAATTTGAAAACTAGAATTAAACTTGAAAATTCTGAAACGTGAAGATCTAAAAACCTAAACTATATTTCTCTACCTGCCACAGTGCTCTTCAACATACAACCAACCCTCGACTATTATATATACAGCAGGTTGTAAACCAATAAAAACGAACGTCGCCTAGCAAACCACCCCTTTCTGCCCCCTTTTCACTCGTTCCACATTATCGTACACGCGATTAATTCGATATTACCAGGTTACAAGTCAAGTTTTTTGTTCGTTCACATCCGCCAGCAGGTTATCTGATATTCGTTCCAGCTCTCGATAACAGAATTTTACAAGCTTGCTTTCCAGGCCATGTGCTATTTAAAATTTTAATGCGACACGAGACTCGAACTGCCCTTAGGGCAACCTGGCGATTTTAATCTAGCCCTTGTAATAAGAAATAAACCCGCCTTAGTGAACTCGGTAAATATCAACCAGCTATGCCGCTGAAACGTTCGTTCGTGTCACGCGACCCAGATCGCGAAATAGAAAGAAATTCGATGCGATTAAAGGGCTCGACTTATTCTTATCGAGTCGAAGTCGACAGCTTTATTTTGCAGCCTAAACGTTGTTAAACCGACCTGTGTATCTAATCGCGAGTCACTTTAATTTTTTAATTGTACAAACACGGGGAACAAGGTGACGACGATTGAGTTGTGACATTTTTGTAAGTCACAGATAACTTATCATTTCCTGTGCTAAATTCTGAGCTGTGATAATTTTTAACGTGCGTTGGAACTTGGAATAAATGATGTAGATTAATGCAACGCGATTTCTGTTATTTTTGTTCAGCTTTTTTTCGCCTTAATTATTCGTTTACGATAAGCTTGAATAGGATGCATGAATTTATAAATTTATAAGTACTCATGAGTTTTACATATTTATAGATGTAGGGTTGGAGAGATTGTTGGTTAGGTTTTTTCAAATTTATTAATAGGCAGTTTTTAATTTTTTGTAGTTGAAGATTTGAAAGGTTGCGAATGGGAAGATTTGAGACGTTCCCCAATTTCTACATTTCACAATTCCCACATTCCCCAATTTCCACATTTTGCAATTCCAACATTCTCTAATTCCATATTCTCCAAATTCTCATTCTCCAATTCCATATTCTCAAATTCCACATTCTCCAATTCCACATTTCCCATTTCCCATGTTTCCCAATTCCACGATCCCCAATTCCATAATCCCCAATTTCCACATTCCCCAATTCCACATTCCTCAATTCCACATTCCCCAATTCCACATCCCCCAATTCCCACATTCCCCAATTCTCATATTCCCCAATTCCACATTCCCCAATTCCCAAATTCCTAAATTTCCAAATTTTTAACTCTCCACACTCCTAATTTTCCAAATCCCCAAGTTCCCAATTTCCAAAACTCTAAGCCTTACACTCACCCATAAATGAAACGAAAGATCAATGATATTGACAGAAGCAGCATACTGTAGTGACTTTCTGAAACCCGATATTCGCCAGTGTCGTTTCAGTAGGTTAATATTGAAAGTGTCAAAGTACTCGGAACACTTTCTCGAGCTTCATTTTATAAGAACATCAACTAGAGAAAGGTTTATTACATCGCTAACGAACTCTCATTGTTATCCACTCTACTTTCAGCTTCGACGAGCAGCTGAAGTTTTAAACAAGGTCCTTCGCGTTCGTATCAATCTGCAGTAAAACTGTACAATCGAGTGCAATCAACCGAATCTTCTGTTCAAGGTGTTTCACTATAACTGAGCCTAACTTTACCAACAAATTTACTGCAATTTACTTTCGTAAACTTGTAATCTTGTTTCTGAGTAACAGGGTACTTAAGTGATGTCTATCTTAAGTGATATTAAATAACTAAAAAATTGATTAAAAAATTGTTTCTAAAGAAATATTAACCTCCCGTATTGAATTCTGTATTCTTTTCATTATTAATTTATAATCACTACTATTTCATTAAAACAGAATTTATATTGAACCATGAAGTGGTTTCAGATGTCTCCATTGAAAAATGTGAAGATATATTCGCTACTGTAATTAAATCACTTCAATTCTAAATTAAGGTAAATTATTTTTATCGAGTACCTACATCGAGGCCGAGCAATTAATAATTTACGTTGGTGTTATTAAATTACAGACGTTGCAAAGCAAACTAAATAAACATTTCACGATATTAAAAATGGAATATTACTACAACAATGAATTAAAACGAATCTCTCTGAATGAAGCAACAAGAGACTATATCGACGTATACCAAATTAACTTCCCCCGTAAACCTGCCTCGCTGTTTAGAAACAGTACTTGACAAGAAACCCCCATGGTGGATCAGAACAGTGAACTTGTTCAACTGTAATCGAGCATTTCGGCGATATGATTGTTCACTTACCTGGCATGTTTCGGGCCAAGGCTGGGATCGTACATGGAACTGGCCGATATGTCTTCATCGGGTATTTCGCCATTCTCCATGCCCAATGCTGCGGTGCATTGTCCTGAAAAGGAAATTTCGAAATAGCATTAGAGAACGAGATTTCGGCGGTGCATTCAATTTAAAGGAATTCGTGTTCTTGGGATTATGGTAATTACCGATCTCAATGTATGAGTTGGCGCGTGAGGAGATGTTTGGAAGATGTGGGCTGTAATTAGGAAGAATAGGAAGATCGAATAGATTTCTCAAGTTACTATATTAGTAAATTCTTGAGTTCCAAATTGGTGTATTACTCAATTGCTGAGTTCTTCAATTGGGGACAAATTAGCAGCTCAAATTTCTATGTTTTTTTTCTTACTGTAAGCTGGTCATACTACTTGTCTGACTAGTTACTGATCGCATACCGGTGATACTCCTTGTCCGACTACGTATTGGTCCTGCTCCACTTGTCTGACCACGTACTGCATTTGTTCTACTTGTCTGACTACGTACTGGTTGTACTATGTGTCCGACTACGTACTGGTTGTACTACGTGTCTGACTGCGTACTGATCGTACTACTTGTCTGGCTGTATACTGGTCGCACTCTACTTGTCTGACAGCCTACTGATTCTACTCGTCTGACCATATATTAATTTCGATACATTCCCAAAATCAGTATGTCTCGAAATTGCATCCCCAAATTGCAAAATATTAATAAACCGTCACCACAATTCTGTCATCATTGAATTTATCTACAATATAAATGTTGTTGGCTGATGAACGTCTCTATATAATTTTTTTATTATCAAAGTAACCACATTTTCCCTTTTTAATTCACACCAGTGCGCAAGAGAACTCGATATCTATCCGTGACTCGTCAAGTTCGCTCTTTAAACCAGAACCGAGGATTATCCGGTTGAAAATGAAACGTTAATGAACTAGAAACTGGCGACGATTTCGAAGCACGAATTTTCGTAGTGGTACGATTTTGACGATCCATCGAGACCGTCTATATAGATATATATTTTGAACGTGTCTCCTGCATTTGCTTCCATTTAGTGAGTGTTTCGATATTTAACGAGGCAATTAAAAGTTGATGGACGGCGAATAAATAGGCAATCGATGAATCGATTTTATCGACTCGGTAATTTGTTTCAAGTTCTGGGTGCTATGTAGGGTTATTGGGAGTGGGTGGTTGTGGAGAATTTTAGAGAATTGAGGAGGTTGAGATTTAGTAATGATGGCTATAGAGAGATGGAAATTATGTTGAAGGACTTGTTTAATTAGTTTGTTTTGTAAATTGTGCTCGTGAGGGAATTTAGAAATTTAGAGTTCGTGGATTTAGAAATTTAGGAATTTAGAGTTTTGGATTTGTTTTAGCGGCGTAAGGATTTGGGGATTTGAGAAATAGGAAATTTAAGGATTTAAAAACTTGTAATTTCATAATTTTCGAAATTCACAAACTTTCAGATTTGAAAACCTAGAAATAAAAATTTCAGGAATAAAATAATTACAGAAATGCAAAAATTTTAAAATGCCAACTCAGCAAAGTTACAACCCATATTACCAATAAGGTGTCCGAAACACATCTCATAATAATTAAAAAAAACTTGAAATTGTCTTTTCACTAGAAAAAATAACGTAACCTCGAAATGTAGCAGTCGGCGTGTACGTAACAGCACGGTTACGATCACGTGAAAATTCTCCTGTGAAATCCGGTGGAACACAAGTCGTGGCTGGCACGTGACATCGTTTCCCAGTGTACACACAAGGGACCCAATCGAGGTCCACCGGTGAACCACCATCGAACTTTTTTCCTTATTCTTTTACCGTCGTAAAAGTTTACCGTTGTTCCTCGATGGTCATGGCAAGCGAACGAAGTGAAAATATCACTACAGGTCAAACACAACCATAACCAGCTATAAATAATACCTCGCTATTTTACTTTAACTCTGTTACAGTAACTTTATTAATATTGACTATTAATATTAACTTCTTCGTTTATATGTTTCTACTCATAGAAGCATATTTTGCTGCATACTCTATTCGAATCACGAAATAGAAAATTTATATTCGGTGCACAATGTTGGATTAAGCTAAGTTTCATATGGAACCACCTGTTTGGGCGGTCTTAGGATCTGCTGTAGAACGAGTCTACAAGTCGACGTGATCAGATAAGCCACACACAGGAGATGGATGATCAAATAAGTCCATGGGGAGTAATAGATAGTTGGATAAGTAGAACAAGTTATATGAACCGCATACAGAAGATAAACGATCAAACAGCACAATGGGAGTAGGTGGTCAGACAAGTAGAAATGGCCAATGTATGGTCAGACGAGTAGAATCAGTAGGTGGTCAGACAAGTAGAATACGACTAGTGTGTGGGCAGACAAGTGGAATATGACCAGTATGTAGTCAGACCAGCGGAGTACGAGTAATATGTAGTCAGACAAGTAGAATATGACCAATAGGCGGTCAGACAAGTGGAGTACGACTATTAGGTGATCAGACAAGTAGAATATGATCAGTATGCAGTCGAACCTGTAGAATACCACCGGTATACAGTCGGAGAAGTAAAGTACGAACACGTGGTCAGACAAGTAGAACAAGTGTAGTACGTGGTCAGACAAGTGGAATACGGTCAAGACGTAGTCAGACAAGTAGAACAAGTGCAGTACGTGGTCAGACAAATAGAACAAGTGCAGTACGTAGTCAGACAAGTGGAGCAGGGTCAAGACGTGGTCAGACAAGTAGAACTAGTACTGTATGTGGTCAGATAAGTGGAATGCGACCAATACGTAGTTAGGCAAGTAGAACAAGTATACCACATGGTCAGAAAAGTAGAACAACCTTAACACGCCACGAATATATCTACGTCCCATAAATAAATGACCAACAACAAATCTCCAAATTGAAGAAAAATCACGAAAATTGAAAAAACCCTTCAAAGATCCCAACAAAACCTTGTACCCCATAATGTTATCGATGTCTGCTAAACACAATCACATCGCAACCGATTACCTCCGAAAAGAGAAATCGACAAACTAGAAGTTGAAGCAGGCACAATAAATTATCGAATCCGTAGTGACGCTGTGTGGGTCACGATGCAGGCCATGCCACGCTTAAGCCACGACACTGCAGTTACGTTGGAAAGTTTCAAAACTGCAGAATGCAGCGGACGTGGGATTAACCAGCGTCCGGAGATGCTGAGGAGACCCACTGCGCCAGCTATGCCCTCCACCAAGTGGCATTATAACCGGCAAAACTTCGCTTGTGTTTATAACTGTCCTCCAGCTTTCAGACGTCCTCCATTGCAACGATAAACTTCGATATCGATATATTCTTGCCAATAAAATTGCTTCGATAAAAATGGTACTCGTTTAGCACAACTTTATGGTTTGATGCAATTTATATTTGAAACCCTTGTGCATGGAGACTGAACTCAATGAATAATTGGGGTCTGGGTAGAAAATGGAGGGTCATAGTCTGGTCATGAGGGTCATTTGCAACTGGGAATTTTATGTTAGAGGTTCTAAATCGATACAAGTAGAAATTAATGATAGAATAGATGAAATTGGGAGCTCAACCTTTTTAATTATTTTTCATGAATCGTCTTCAACTTCAGCTTTAGATCTTTAACTTTAGAAATTAAATTCTTGATTTTAAATATTTTAACTGGATTTGGATCTTGATTGTAAGTCTATAAATTTGACATAATTGTTGTCCACGAGTATAAAGAGTAACTCTACGCACTCGAAGATGTTGACAATTCTAAAAATTCTTAATGTAAAAATTTGATCTGTAGCTACATGTCTCTACTATCAAACTCCACTATAGTCCCACAGTGTTCATGCATCACATCCACAACACAACAGAACTAGTTACTACCTATTTCAAATTATCAAACTGAATTATGACTTAAACCAAGAAAGTCATCTCAAAGGGGTAACTCAACCAAAATATTAATTTCGTACCCAGTAATTTTGCAACATATCCCTAATTCATAGCAACCATTCCAAGCATAAAATAGTTATAACGAACCAAGAGTAATAACATCGAAGGGTACAAAGTTGTTGTTTCGTAAGCTACTTGACAAATTCAGAAAGTACAAGATGTGGGTCGCTCAGAATTAGCTGTCGCGCCAGAGTTGAGTTTATATTCCACTGACTACGATTGTCATACAAACTAGTAATGCAGTTACTTCACGGAACGTGTTGGTGAATCGGTGTTACAACAGCGAAACTTCGCAGCCGCTTCTTACCTCTCCTAAATTCTACAAACCTCCATGCAACACCCCCGCCCTATTCTTGCTCTATGTATATGTTTTGTACACCTACTTCTGTACATACAGGATAGACAGACTGGTTTTCCGACTTCCTGCATGAATCGCAATTTCGTGTAAGCTACAGCCACCCGAATTTGCCTTGCTTCAGACGTGTTTATTGTTTTCGCACATATTGCATTTATATTTTAACGCCTTGCAAGTTTGCTTCCAACCTTTTCGCTCTATTAGTCGTGTTAGTGTGTTTATTCATTCTTTGGCTGTGTATGTTGCTGAATAGTCAATGTCTAGAGACACAACAATTTCTAAATTCCTAAATTTCCAAATTTCGAATGTCTCACTTCCCCAAATTTCCAAATTCTCACATCCCCAATTTCCCACGCTCCCAAATTCTCACATCCTCAATTTCCCACGCTCCCAAATTCTCAGATCCTCAATTTCCCACGCTCCCAAATTCCAAAATTCCCAATTTCCCACGCTCTCAAATTATCACATCCCCAATTTCCCACGCTCCCAAATTTTCACGTTCCCAAATTCCAAAATTCCCGAATTCTCACATCCCCAATTTCCCACCTCCCCAGTTTCTCACGCTCCCAAATTCTCATATCCCCAATTTTCCACGCTCCCAAATTCTCACATCTCCAATTTCCCACGCTCCCAAATTCTCACATCTCCAATTTCTCACTTCCCCAAATCCTCACATCCCCAATTTTTCATTCCCCCAAATTCCAAGATTTCTAATTTCTCACCTCCCCTAATTCTCACACCCCCAATTTCTCACATATCCAAATTCTCACATCCCCAAATTCGCACATCCCCAATTTCTCACCCCTCAAATTCCCAAGTCCCCAAAATCTCACATCCCCAATTTCTCATCCCCAATTTCTCACCCTCCAAATTCCAAAACTCCCAATTTCTCTCCTCCCAAATTTCTCACCCCTCTAATTCCCAATTTCCAAAATCCACTAACATTCCCTTATTCGGAAACTAACATTTCCTCGCGTCGTTTAATACTCGTTTAATATCGCTGACAGCTGAGAGGCACATACGGTAGAAATTTGAAGGAACGATTAAACGTTGCCAGGCGTAACAGCAAGCCGATGTCGCAAAGTAGTTAACAGGAGTACGGGACTCATTCGACGAGCTCTGTTTAGGACAATTTCGAGCGAGATTGTTTGCCAGTTGCTCGCGGTCAACAATCATTCCCAAAACACAATCCAACCGAACTGCTTTCGATCAACGTTTAACACTGACCCACTACGAACAATAAATCCACGGTTCTCGTTAACGTACACTCGGCTGTTAACTTAAAATACCTCTCCAACCAATAATTACTTTCGCCTTAATTGGAATTTAACTTTCACGGACCTAGTTTTTCGTAACTATTCACTTCCAGGTACACTGGACGTTCTACGGATAAACAGATCGTCTCAACTTTTGTTTAAACTGGAATTTGAGGTAAATCATTCGGAACTTGGTTTTCGGTTTGGGGGAGAGTGGTTATTATGATGTTGCGGGAGATTTTTGGACATTCAGATTTCTAGATTTTTGGACTTTTGAATTTTTAGATCTTTGGACTTTTGGATTTTTAGATTTTTAGATTTTTAGACTTTTAGAATTCCAGATATTTAGGTTTTCAGATTTTTAAACTTATGAGTCCCTGAATTTCTACATTTTTCTGTTCTCTAAGTTTTTACTATTTCAATTTCTCAATTTCTCAATTTCACTTTTTCCCAATTTCTCAATTCCTCATTTTTATAATTTTCTGAATTTTATGAATTGTCTTCATTTTATGAATTTTGTAAATTTGATGAATTGTCTTTATTCTTTTAATTTTCTGAATTTTCTGATTTGTCTGAATTTTTTGAATTTTCTGAATTGTCTGATTTTTCTGAATTGCCTGAATTTCTTGAATTTTCTGACTTTTTTGAATTTCCTAAATCTTCTAAATTTTTTGAATTTCCTGAATCTTCTGAATTTTTTGAATTTCCTGAATTGTCTGAATTTTTTGAATGTTCTGAATTGGTTGATTTTGCTGAATTTCTTGAATTGTCTTAATTGTCTGAATTTTTTGAACACTTTGAATTCTCTTATTTTTCTGAATATGTTAAATAGGGAGTATCGATAGAATCTTTTCAAAACTGAGTATTGACATCTCAGAACACCCGTTTGGCGTTCGAAAGGAGGAAATCAATCGAGCATACGGTACATATAATTACGTTTAAACCATTCGAGCAATTATACGAAGATCCTCTCTAACGTGAATTGCTCGCTACGCTATCCTGTTGTACGGGTGAATAAACTCGCGCGTTGGGTGCAAGTGACAAGCGTTTAAGATACCTCCAAGAGATTGAGTGGTCGTTTAGAACACGAGATTCACCTCCAAACGTGCTTCTGAATATACTCCAGAAATACAACGTCGAAACCGCTATTCCGGATCGTTTTATTAATTCATAGTGTTCTTATACGATTTACTCCATGAATAAATCTATTATTATTCTGTTCAGCAAATTTACCTAAAACTTATTAAATTAAAAGATTTCAAATTTACCTTAAGTTCCTAAATTTGCAAACTTAGATATAAAAATTTGGAAAACGAAAATCTCTAGTTTAAATGAATTTTAATTGAAACCTTTTTAAAGACCCAAAGAAACACTCACTGCACTAATCACCAAAGATAACAAAAATTAATCTCATTGAAAAGTACCACAAAGCCCGTAAATTGTCATTTTTGGCGTCTCTCTTTGAGCTATTTGCACCAATCGCGATCATCAAACATCGATCGAATTTCAATTCTTTTGGTGAAATCGTTCGAAGCGTACGCAGAGTTTAATTGAAAAGTGCGTGAAAACTGGGTCGAATATTCGTGACGAATCCCCGGATTCGCAACTCCCGCTTTATGCGAGCGACGTGCCGTCATTTTGACGCAGCTACCATGATTGATTCGGTACCACGAATATTTTGCTATTTGCTACTATTTTTCAGCCATTTATATTCAACGAATTAACTCCTCTTTCAAAGACCTTACACTAACAGAAATTAGGTAAAATTAATTTTAATAATCAGTAACGTAGTTAAATAAGGTGATTGTGTTGCAAGTGACTTGGTGATTGTGTTGCATTATTATACAATCGGGCTATCTGAAATTTTCGTACTGAGAATACATTTTTAAATAATACTATTGGTTCTGTAAAAATTAATATTTCAACATATGCATTTCTAAAGTGAATATCACATGTACCAAAAATTTTTGTTTACGACGTACATTATTAAAAGAAGTTCTGCTGCAAGTTGCATAAAAGTGCACCTGAAGAACCAGCACCAAAAACGTCGAACGTCTTTTCATTTAACAGTACCTCAGAATATGAACAATAAATCGCATATTCATCTCGTTACATCGGGAGAGAACATCAAAAGTTACAGATGCACTTTAGAGTTCAAAGGTAGCCTAATCCCCGACCGAATGGCCGCGCTGCGACTTCGATGATTACGATGCGGTTCATCTCGGTCGCAGTTGGGCTCGGTAATGGATGCCGCATAAAGAGGGACGCGGTTGTTGCCGGTTTCATGGAAACGCGATCGAAGTTACAGGATGGCGACAGTTCTAAGGATTGAATTGCAAAAGGGAACTAGGCCGTGCCTATCTGACGAAGTACGGTTCACAGACAGTCGTGTTGCATATTATTGGCAAACGGGAACAATGGCGGACGTGTCGCGTAGAGAACGTTTTATTCTGCTGAGCAATTATGTCAGTGTGCTTAGAGTTTCCAACTCTACTGAGCCACCGGTGCAACTTCTATGCTCGCATGGAACACGTTGTGTCAGTTAATTTATCGCGTTTAGCACGTTTGTGCTCTTCTTTTTCGACCTCTTTACGCGTGGACGGTGGTGGGTGATGGATTTGGAAAGATTCGTTGCGGACGAATTTTGGCGATGGTGGAGGATTTGGAGAATTTTAGCGAGTTTGGTACATTGGGTGATGAATATTAGTAGTTTTGGTACGTTGGATGATGAATTTTAATGGCTTTGATACGTTGGCGAGGAATTTTGACGAGTTTGATACATTGGTGATGAATTTAGCAATTTTCTACAAGTACACATAGTGCAGTAGGTGGTCAGACAAGTGGAAATGACCAATATATGGTCAGACGAGTAGAATCAGTAGACTGTCAGACAAATGTACGACCAGTATACAGCCAGATAAGTATTACGATCAGTACGCAGTCAACCAAGTAGTACAACCAGTATGCAGTCAGACAAGTAGAGTATGACCAGCACGTAGTCAGACAAGTAGTGCACAACTAGTAGAGGTCAGACAAGTAGAATAAGTCTATTATGTGATCAACTCCATCATGTGATAGGTGAGCAAGTACAAGTTTCTAAATTTCTAAACATGCATAATAGTATGCAATCAGTTGGTGGTCAGACAAGTAGAATACGACTAGTGTGTGGGCAGACAAGTGGAATATGACCAGTATGTAGTCAGGCCAGCGGAGTACGAGTAATATGTGGTCAGACAAGTAGAATATGACCAATAGGCAGTCAGACATGTGGAGTACGACTGTTAGGTGATCAGACAAGTAGAATGTGAGCAGTATGCAGTCGAACTAGTAGAATACGATCGGTATGCAGTCGGAGAAGTAGAGTACGATCAACATATGGTCAGACAAGTAGAACAAGTGTAGTACGTGGCCAGACAAGTGGAGTACGGTCAAGACGTAGTCAGATAAGTAGAACAAGTGCAGTACGTCGTCAGACAAGTGGAGTAGACAACACACAGTCAGGCAAGTAGAACAAGTGTACTACAGTTAGTACCTAAGTGTATTAACTAGGTTAATGTCATCTAAGTTTGAATACTCAAATCTACGATTGTATTAATCTTTAATCAATCTCATCAAAATCATTGCCCCGTTACAAAATTTTTGCAGTTGGAAATTCAATAAACAAAAGACAGAAAACGCTCGCTTACAGTCTTTATATTATAACTATTATCCTTACCAAATATTAACGTTAAATAAATTAAGAATCTTGAAGTTACAAAAGTTACAAAATCAACCCTCGTTAATCGAAAAAGCTATCGTTCAAGCAAGAATTTAATAGCAACGAAACAATACACTTTCGAATTACAACTGTCTTAAACTTAATCCATCTCGTCGTTTCGTAAATTTCATGCTCACAATCAGAATATCTCAGCATCCTCCACAAACAATAGCTGGATTCGCCATTGCTCGTTAACGTAAAGTAAACAGGAATAAGAACGAGGAAAGATGCTGGTAATTACAGCAAAATTCTAAGATCTCTCTCGAAACAAGATTTGCTGTGTGATATTTTTAACGGGGAACAAAGAATGCTGTTAGCCCGTAAAAAGCTTGCATGAATATCAAACTTTTTCATCCTCTAGATATTTCTTCTTTCAAATTACTCTTTTACATTCTTCTTTCACATTACACTTTTCTTTACATTCTTGCATTATTAAATCATTTTTCAAAACCATATTTACGTTATTAAACATTTCTTCAACGTACAACATAATTACATGATTTATTCATATTCATTAAAAATTATTTAATTTATTAAAAATTTCGAGTCGCATTTAGAATCTTTTCCAGAATAGAATTCGTTTTTCATTACACGTATGGTACAGTATTTGTATGAAAATTCTGGGAATTTGAAACTGACACAGTTTCTACGCAACATTTTTATAAAATAAAATTCTGTAGTCTACTTTTTTTATGTTACCAGTTCTAACTTTTAGTTTCCTGTTTCGAATGTTACAGCCCGAGAGTTGAATATTTCTGTTGTATCTATAGGGTGTCTCTACAACTTTTTCAACCATTTTTGTTTCATATTTACTGAGTCATACCAAACAAAAAGTTGCGAACATTGGATAGTGCCATAGAATTGGGAAAAAATTTCGATGTTGGTAAAATAGCGGAAACGGTATAAATATAAAAATGTTGTAACAATTTATTTTTGCACGAATAGTATTTTTCTTGTTCTTTACTTTCATAGATAGGTTATGTAGAGGTTATATGTATAGGTTAGGTTAGGTTATGCAGGTTATGTAGTGATTCTTTTTTAAATAGTAGTTTTCATTAAATGCTTAAATGATTTGTTTGATCAGCTATGCTTGAGGTTCTGTTTCTAAATAAATTACAATTTAATAATATTATTTTAAGTAACCCATCATTTTTTAAAACTAACTGTATGACTAATAACATAAGAAACCAACAGTACAATATTATTGATTCTAAACAACTACTAATCACCTCCAAAAATCTAACTCCACCACCCGGTACAAAACTTGCGAAAATTTGCTTAAAAACACGGACGCCCGTATTCCGCCAAAAATTCGTTAAATCGATAAACTTTTCCGGCACATCGCCCCGAGGAAAGTGGCACTTTGTTCCCAGCGTGTTCTCGCATCTGCACAGCAGAAAAAATTGAAATTTTACAGCCCGACTTTCATAGACGGACAAAAAAAGAAATCCGCGCGAAATCTCCGGAATCGTTGTTCCTTACATTTCGTGAGCGCGCATCGAGGACAGAAATGGTCGGAAAAAATTTCCGAATAATTTTTCTCCGCTTCCGACGATATTACAGGGCGGCGGGCAAAAGACAAAACTAAGGTAAATTCATTTTCTCGGAATAGTCGCCGCGCAAATGGAACAATATTTTCCCCCGCCGTTCCGCCCGACGAAATGAGACCTCGCCGTAAGTTACACGACACCGGGTATACATTTTCCAGGACAGACCGGATACGGAACCGTGTGTGTCCTCCGCGTTTCCTGCCAGTCGAAACGCTTTAACGCCCGCGCTCGTTGCACCTGCTGCTGAACGACGCCAACCTGGATGACTTATGAGGCGAATCTTTCATCCACTTGCGAACCAATGCCTTCTTTCCGTCCTTTATGAACGCGGCCTGAATCGCGTGTCCGGTGATAAAGCTACGGGACATTAAAGTCCTCGGACATTTCGACACCGATGGAGTTATAGTTTCATTTCGAGATATTGATCATATCTGACGGATGGATATTAGGATGCTTTATTTCAAGTCTTGCGTAATTGGAGACGCGCTATAACGTGTATCGTAAAATGGCGAATAAATTCTTTTGTTGGAAAAATACGGAGACAATTTTTAGGAATTTTTGGGACTGTAATTGAACATAAACTACTACGAAAATATTTACTGTAGTGGAGGGAAAAGTTAACCTTCTTAAAGAGAACGTTCGTCGATTTTTAAAAATCAGATTAGGAGACTAGCTAACTGTTAGAGGAACATAATATTTATGGACCTGTACGTTGAGAAATGTTAAAAGATCTAATACATCATAATACAAGTTAATACAAGTTAATACAATTTAATACGATTCAATATAATTTAATTTACGATTCACCCAAGTTTGATGAACCATAAATTAAGACAAGTTTGACGAACCATAAGTTCGACATCATCAGTGTTAGAGTAAGAAGCTGATCCCCAAAGGGGTACAATCTCACGTACTATGTACACAAAGGATAGACTCACCTAAGTCGAAACAGTGACATCGCGGGAGGGACAGTAGAACGAAAACACCGATTAGAAGTCCTCGAAGAGAACCCGGGTCTGTTCTGGGTTCGAGAACTGGCATGTTGCTGGTGACCTGAGCCATCGGCACGCCGACAAGCCGCTCCTCCTCATCACTAACTGTCGACGATCCTGACCGCATCGGTCATCGAGCACGTTCCTGGCATCGTGATGGCCGAAAGGTGGTGAGTGTTCTCGCCGATATCCTGCGCACAGAGTAATCCACGTTAATACTCTCTAGACGTCTCCAGAAATGTCGCTAATAGATAGCCTAAATTGGTTATTGCCGCGTTGCATCGGCATTAACGAGAATTAGGGACGACCCACATTGCAGCCGTCAGTATTTCTCGCTTCAAAATGATTTTGAATATTTCGAAATTGATTGATTATCTGTTTGTGGAAAATATTGTTTTGTTCATACTTTAACGAAGGTTTAAAAACAATATCATATTTTATTATGACAATATCGTATTTCATGGACGATACGTGAAATGAATATCTTGATGTGTTTTTGAATTGATTGATATTGGACTGCATATCAATAGACGCATCTTTAAATGCTTTTGGACATGAAATGAGTACAATGTTGTGTGCAGAAACAAATTTGTAAAAAATATTGTATACATCAACCAAAACATTGATTATATTTTTTGTGAATCAAGATTGGTCACACTGTAACATATGTATAAAAACAGTATCATGTTTCATTCTAATGATATCATATTTCATGGACGATATGTGAAATGGATATCTTGCTGATATATTCCTGGATTGATTGATATTGGACTGCATATCAAGAGAGACAAGTTTAAATGCTTATGTATCATGTTTCATTATGCAATATCTTGTTTCATGGACAATCACATGTGCACGTTTCTGAATCGACATTGAATTGCATATCAACAGAGACAAGTTTAAATGCTTATGTATCATGTTTCATTGTGACAAGATCGTATTTCGTGAACGATATGTGAAATGAATATGTTGCTGATATGTTCCTGAATTGATTGATATTGGACTGCACATCAGCAAAGACAAGTTTAAATGCTTATGTATATAAAATGAGTACAGTAATGTTTATATGAATGAATGTAAATCATTGTATTCCATTCAATGTACAAATATGAAGGATAAGAACATTTTCAAAACTACATATATAAAATTATAATCCGAATCAGCTTTCCGCAACTCCAGAAGTCTTAAACTAAAAAAAATCGATTCTAACCCCTCATCAGGGACCTTTGATTGATAAGTACCGTTCACCCGGAGGATCAATTAATCCAAAAAAGTACTTTTATTCCAATCGCTGATTTTTAAATTGAAAGAGTTTCTAACTCATCGAATTCAAATGCTGCTGACATCCGAGGCTCACCCTAGTTTGTCCCCTTTAGATTCCTGCAGGAAGCATCCGGGATTCGTTTGAAACTCCTAGTTATTCCGACCGCGTCGTATCATGTAGGAAGTTCCCGGACAGTATACAACTATGTACGTAGCCGAGCTGCAAGAACGCACGAGAGATGCTGCTCTAAACAATCCTGCTGTCTAAGGGTTAGAAATAATTAGTGGCGGTACGACTTTAATCTACCGACATTGTAGCAGCATTAAAACGGGATGTGATGCATTAAGCTTGAGTTTCAACGTTCGCCTTACGTTAATTGAACGATCTATTTGCGAATCTTGAGGTGTGAGATAGGGTCGGTGGTCAGACATGGTAATCCTCTTTAATGTTAGTCTCATGTTACTATGTTTGACACTTTTGTAAAAGTTATCTTAGAGAAACATAGCTCTTGGACTATTGTGATAATCAAATTTATAAAATTTACACATGTGTAAATGGGATAGACTTCTTACTTATGGGTGTTCAAGCTTAAGTAGTATGGGTGTGATGGTCAGACTCGATAATAAAATTTTCTTCGGATACTATCACTAAAATAATATTTTAAATTCTTAAAAGACATAGAACTGTACTTAGGTTACAGTTACTGTACTTAAGGTAATCGAATTATACTCTCGACTTATGGATGTGGAAGTTTAAGTAGTATCGCTGCGTCAATGGTCAGACATGCTAAGATATTTTTACTTCAATAAGTTCATACATCATAATTCTGCTACGTTGAACATATTTTTTACTCATAATATGAAGCCTTAAGAGAGTACCATATGTCTAAAATTATAAAATTATCCTTTTTGAGTATCAAAATTTAAGTAGTACAGCAGCATCAATGGTCAGACACATTGAGGTATTTCCTTTAATGAGTTTATACATCATAATTCTGTTATGTTAGACATTTCTTTTATTCATAATATGAAGTCCTAAGAGTGTTATATGTTTAAAACTATGAAATTGTCATCTTTGTTTATGAATATAAAAATTTAAGTAGCAACGCAGCACCAATGGTCAGACACTTTAAGATACTTTCTTTAACAAGTTCATACATCATAATACTAATATGTTACACATTTCTTTTATTCATAATATGAAATCTTAAGAGTACCACATGTCCAAAATTATAAAATTGTCCTCTTCGTTTATGAGTCTCAAACTTTAAGTAGTAAAGCGGCATCAAAAATCAGACGCACTAATACAGTTCTCTTAACTGTCACTATGTTACATTATTATTAACAAGTAACACATGATATTCTTGAAGGAAAACGTTAATTATGACACAGTCTGACTGCCTGTTTAAATATCGAGGTTTAAAAGAAGAGTATGCTTGAATCACGTAATATGAAGGTAGAGCGTTACCCGCCCGGGAACATGTCTCTGTTTTTCGTGTAACGTTTCAAGGATGCGAAACCGAGTCCGTGTAACATTTGATATATAGCTATAGAGCACGAAGAGGCTCGTAAAGCCGTCAGAAACAAGTGTTACGCCCTGTATCGAGCTTGTAAGATATGACGGAATGCATGTATGGAAACCTATAACGGAACTCTGAGGTTAAGCACTTTGAATAACGAGTACAAAATGACCTGACGTGGTTTTTCCATCCGAAGACAGCATTTCTAATTTTTTGAAAGAGTGGTTCTTCAATATTTTATTTCATACAAAATTTTATGTTATATGATTTTACTGAAACTTAAAACGTAATCGGTGGAAGTCATTTGCTGTTCAAAGTCAATAGAACGACTACCATATCTAGAATAAAATATTATAAATTAATATCTCAGCACGATTACTAATATTAATATTCTAACGAAGTAACGAACTGAAAATCAATTGTAATTTTTGTCAAAATTAGTCCAATTTCAGTAAATTTTAATTTTCATTCAAATTTCTCTAATTTTACTTGCCCTGTAATTACATTAAATTTTAATTTTCCTTCCATTCTAGTAAATTCGAATTTTCGTTCGAGTTAATCGCAATTTTCGATTAATTTACAGAAAATAATTGCGTCTACAGCAACTTTTCTTGAAATCTGCCTAACAACCAAAGTCTGTTTTCGCAGCAACAGTAAACCCGTTAATGCAAGATAAACAATTGCGAAAATTTACATTTCCGTACCGAGCACGTTCCCTATCATCGTCTTCAGAACGTAAACTGCAAAAGGAGAGCAATAAACCAGTAACAAATTCTCCCCGAGATGTCGGAGTAAATTTTAGATGAACAGCGATGCTTTAAACGGGCTGACATTGTTTCCCCCAGCGAACGATGAAATAATAATTACCTACAATACGGAAGATAAATCGAAACGAAAAGAACCGGTTACATGAAACTTTCAACTACACTTGTAATTTATCGGTCGCATTTTTATATAAATTTCAAAAAATACTTAAAAAGATTTAAATCGTGTCTGAGATAATATTGTCGGCGAAAGTTCTCGAGGCAAAACGCTGTAAGATTGTAAGTGGAATTGTGAGCAATTTCCTCGGCAATTCTCGTAACAAGCACTTTCCGTAAGAACCTGCTCATGAGCGCGAAAAAACTTCGCTCTCTGAACTTTATCCGCAAGTCTGTTTAATTAACCGGTCTTTTGTTGCGAAAGCAACTGATATAATTAACCGCTAACTTCACGATGTTTCTAAATCAAAATTCACCTGAAGATAACAATTTCTCCAAATGAAGACAGAATGAATTTTCAGAGTTCATTTTTTATAGTGTAATTAAATATACAAGTTTGGGAACGTATAATATAAAAATTATTAGAATTGTAAAATTTTTAGGTTTCTCACTTTTGAAGACATTTTGCAAATTTTCAAGTTTGCAGCCACACAAAATGTCGGACTTCTGACTAAACAGAGATTGTAATACATCTGAGCTGCTGCTAAATATCAAGGTTTATGGACTTATAATACAAAAATTATTAAAATTGTAAAATTTTTAGGTTTCTCACTTTTGAAGACATTTCGCAAATTTTCAAGGTTGCAACTACACAAAATGTCGGACTTCTGACTGAACAAAAATTGTAATACATCCGAGTTGCTGCTAAATTTCAAATATATGAAGATTTGCATTTTGTAAAATTATTTATAGCATCTCTCATAAATGTCCCAAGTATTTATTCGTTGAATTGCATTATTTATCAGTGATGATGTAAGAGAAGTTTTCAGATAAAATATTTTAATGCATGTCGCTATTAGTTTTCTTTAAATTTTAATAGTTACTCTCCCAACATATTATGTACAACAGGATGACCGAAAAGAGTGGGGCATCATCACAACAGTGAGGCCTCTAACAAACCATACAACACAAACCACCAACTCCGTCATACAAAACCACCCCTATTCGATGGACCTTCACGGTATGCCGAGCATCGTCATTACGTCGTGTGTAGACGGGAAACAGAGACCTTGGATTTTTCGGATGCAAATTTTATTCCTTTCCTCCGTCTGGCACGCTGCTTTTTTCCCGACTTGCCAGTTTCTTTAACCGGCCCTTTTTTTTCTCCCACGACGATCCCGCGGGATCCTTTACGCGTCGACGAGCAGAGTCGACTGAGTTATCGCGGCACGGTTTTTCGCGACTTTCGCGAGATCGTGAAACGAACCTGTCCGACCTACCGGAAACGGGGGGAAAGAAAACGGAGCCCGGCAAAAAGCGACGAGTTAATGAATTCTGACAACCGACCTGACAGGTTTATCTTGCATGAAGAAAGATTTACGGCCGATCAGCCGGCTCTGACTCCTTAATGTGCCCCGTGGGGAATTGCTAGGATAATATGATCTTTCGGAGAATTGTCGACCTTGGATAAACTTGTTACGCGGCAGACTGTTTTTTGTATAATTGGATTTATGAGAGGGGATGTTCGTTTCTATGGCTCTTGGACTATAATTTCTTGAATTGGTCTGTTATTTATTTTTGTGCAATAGTGTTTTTATAATAATACAATAATGATTAATGGAGTAGATTGATCACTGGATTGATCATTAATGGATTGACCGAAGGATCAATCATTTTTTTTGTCTGTACTTGTCGTGTCACTTAGAAAAATCAAGTAAATATGTAAATTATAGTATTATCGTGATTTTTATTATTTTCGTAATTCATTTACGTGCTGATAAATTGTTATTTCAATGTACATTTGATCAAACAATATTTCTTATTCTATGAGCATTTATTATGTTCCTATTAAAACTTCTATATTTTGTATATACATGATATGTGCACAGGGTGTGTCACATCTGTAGAACATATATGTACTCACATGTGTACAAGAAGCAAAAAAAATCAACATGATTAATCCACGATATCAATAACACAATAAGACGATCTTTTCTTATATAAAATACTTGTATAATCAATAAATAGAATATTTTAAGATAAAATCATTTACAGTAAGAGTTTATGAAAATAGTAGAGTGGAAATTTCAGTGGAATAGGAACAGGCTGGTCAGACTTGTTCAAGAGCAAGCGATTTAACGTAACGGTGCTTGTTCGTAGGAGGAAGGAAAATCGTTCGATTCTATAAAAATTCTGATTGCCTCTGGCCGTTCTCGAGTCCTTTCCATGGAAATGATTTTTTCGCGACCGGTGGAATTTCTATATTGAAATCGAACGCACTAACTTTACAACTTCTCTGGTAACGATGGTAAGTGGTGCCCTTTGGTCAACGTTCCGTGCATTTCCCAACGAGTATATATGTATGCCGCATAAATGCCCTTTCATCGTTTCGCTAAGTCGACAAGTTGAAACGAGCAAAACTTTCCGATAACGGCTCTCGTGTCGAATGTAAACGCATAAAATTATGGTGGGATGAAATAGAATTATTATTGGGATTTGGGAAAAGAGGGCTTGAGGAATGGAGGAGAAAGTAGGTTGGTATATTTTGCGGTTACTAAATTTTTTAGTTAATTCTAGTTTTCAATTTTTCAATTTTTGTAATTTTCAATTTTTCTAGCTCTCAAGTTTTCTAGATTTCAATTTTTCTAGTTTTCAAGTTTTCTAGTTTTCAAGTTTTCAAGTTTTCAAGTTTTCAAGTTTTCAAGTTTTCAAGTTTTCAAGTTTTCAAGTTTTCAAGTTTTCAAGTTTTCAAGTTTTCAAGTTTTCAAGTTTTCTAGTTTTCAAGTTTTCAATTTTTTCAGTTTTCAATTTTTTAATTTCTCAATTCTTCAAGGTTTCTAGTTTTCAATATTTCAATATTTCAATTTTTCAATTATTCAATTTTTCAATTTTTCCGTTACTCAGTTTTTCAGTTTTTCAATTTTTCAATTTTTCAATTTTTCAATTTTTCAATTTTTCAATTTTTCAATTTTTCAATTTTTCAATTTTTCAATTTTTCAATTTTTCAATTTCTCAGCTTTTCAATTTCTTAATTTTTCAATTTTTCAATTCCTCAATTTCTACAATAACAAATTTATACCATTGCAATTTGAAAATTTCATAATTCCAAAATTCCAAAATACAAATACTTCTGCCCAAAATTTTTAAACTTGCACTTTCACAAATTTGAAAAGCAGCAACTCTCTAACCATCTCATTTCTGCCTTTCCAAAATTCCAACCTTAACCCTTTACACTCGAGAGGTGACTCTCAGTCACCATTATATTTAATACAATAATTTAAAACAATCCTTTTTTAACTGATTCAACAATAGTGGAAATTATTAGTAAAGAAAGATTAACCTCAAGACAATTAATTCGACTTTTTAACTAAGTTTTAAAATTGCTGTTTGCAAACAGTCAAGTGCAAAGGGTTAAAATCCTCCAAATTTCAAAATGTTTGAAACACAAAAGCCAAGAATATTGTTTTATTTATTTCCCGACATAATCTACTAAAGTTCTCTGTTACCAAACATCCCAATTTGTCTACTCGACTCTTTCACCAAATCTCGTAATCGTCTTAAACGAGCTCTGTTCGCCAACAAAACACGAAATCCACAAAAATTCTACATGAAATCCCGGATCTACCCAACAGCTTTATCCGGCAACAAAACTCCCTGTTCCCGATCCGGTAACAATATTTTTTCCCAAATCCGTGAACTCGAAACACGCTTACACGCGCAAGATATTTGATTATTCAATAACCGGAAGTTTGGCGTTATTTTTGCCCCGTAGACAAACTGCGTATCCTCCCGGAAGAATCGGTAAATCCTTGCTTAACGACGAACTACTTGGCAGACCTTAAAGTTTCCAGCACTTTTTCCTTTGTTACACGCTTTCTTCGAGCTCCAAGAAATCTTGCTTACCGTTCCCTTTTTCCGCTCTTCTACTCCCTCAGGTAATCCATAGTACATTAGCCGCGACTCCAAAAGTAACGAGCTCTACGTTTTTCTCTCGTTTTTGTACGGGTTAAATTGCTCCAATATCAAGACGTCGTTTTGTCTATTGGAGTCATGAATGGTAAATGAAATCGATTCGTAGCTTCATTTAACTTTTTATACTTTGTGTAAATCAGTGATATCGTACTTTAATACATCGGTATGAATATTGACATTGATACTAGTATATGTATGTGTATACAGCTTTTTCTTATGTTTATACACCTTGTTGTTCAATAAAATATTTTTATAATAATGTACATTATTCATGTGCATAATGTATGTCAGACTTACAATGATATGACTTTACATATGTTACATTTTACACAGTTTATTAATTGTACTATAAAATGTCTTCATGTACTAAGAACATATGTATGTTACTCATATGTAACATACTCATATGTGCACATAACATATGCATGTGTATATGATGTATATCAAACTTGAAATGCTATGAACATTTTATATATCTTACATTTATACACTTCAATAATTGTACAATAAAATCTCTTCATATACTAATACTGTATATTATTAACGAATAATCTAAATGCAAGATTAAAACAATCATGTTTGACATATGTCGTGTGCACATGAATAACATATGTACATCATTAATATATGTATAAAGACATTTTATTATACAATAAATGAACTGTATAAATGTATATATAAAATGATCACGCCATTGTACATATAATAAATTAAAGAATATAAAATATAAAAGTCCTGCCTAAATTTGCAAATTTCACCTAACAAGATTCCTTCAAACCTTGAAAATGAAAAATCTGAAAAACATGAAAGGACAGTAAATGCCTGAATCTGCAGGCAATATTCGTAAATAAATTCGGAAGAGATGAGAAGTAACAATCTGTATGAAAAGAGCCATTATCGCGGCAAGTAAAGCGCACAGGTCAGGAAGCAGGTACGGTCTCATTTTCGCATTAGTAAGGTATTAAGACGAACGATGCGCGAACGATTGCGATTCTTAACGCGCTCATTACACGTTAAAGCGTCCCTCCATTCGTATTAAAGCAGTATAATTTATATTTTTCATTAGAAGGAAAAAGCAGATATCTGCCTTAAAGCTTTACTTAATTAAACTGCTATACAAACGACACAGTCGTGGACGGCTGTTTCCCGTTGAAGTGACCCAGTTGAAGGGGGACGACGGAGAGAAAGAGGGTGGCGTTAATATTCACGGCGAAACGATGTTTTGAAGATGGAAATGTCGTGACGGTTCTAAGGAGAACGATCGGATTAATAAGCAAAGCATCGTCGCCGTTATAAACGACTGAAATCCTAATTACGACGAAACGGAGAGGAAAAATTAGAATCGTCGAACGAGAAATACAATCGGACGAGGAACATTTCGGGAATCCTGTCCCGTGCCGGAAGACGAGTATCAATGGAACTCGAAAATTTCGAGGACTTTTAAACGCGTTAATGACCCAGCATTCACTGTGCGCCGCTGAACACGTTGGATTTCCGCCAATCAGCGTAGCAATTAGCGGAATTCAACGTACGTGCTTGCTCGACAATCGGCCGAAACGATCTGACGAACAACTGGCTGATTTTTGGTTTTAATAAATAGACGATAAAAAGAGTCCGGAGGATATATAATTCCGGGATAATCTGTTCGTAGTATATGCTCTATTGTCAGGACTCATTGTGCAAATCTACCATTTTTTTGTTGTCAGACTTTCGAGTTTTATGCTAATTAAATTTTAGATTATTATGCATGTGAGACGTGTATGTATGTATGAATATAGATACGTGTGCATGCATGTCTGTATGTATGTATGTATGCATGTATGAATATATGTACATATGCATGTATGTATGTATGAATGTATGTATGAATGTATGTATGTATGCATGCATGTATGAATGTGCGTATGCATGCATATATGAATGTACGTATGTATACATGCATGTATGAATGTACGTTGGTATGCATGTATATGTACAATTGCTAAAATAATGTGTATCAATAGGTCCCATAGAAGCAACCAATCAAGTAGTGCATATCAATAATCCCAACCTTACCACATCCACAAATTCTTACCACATAATGCTTAAACCCTCAACATCCAAACATTCAAAATACCTCATGTCCATCTCCCACATCACCCACCAAATTTCCACCCTTTCAACCTAAAAATCTCCCCTCCCAAAATACTCCAAAATAAAAAAAACACCGAAATGTACCCAGCTTCCGATCCTTCGTCCTGTTATGTCTAGAAAACTTACCCATTCACCAAACTCTCGGTGCGGTGTGCACTTTGCAAAACTAGGCGTCTGAGTACAAAACGCGTTGAAAGCAGAGAGTAAGAGAAAGAAAGAGGCAAGTTAAATAAGGGGAAGAAGAAGAGGGAAACGCTGAAGTCGAGGTGAGAACGAGAGGAAGAAAAAGGGCGACCGAGTGGCCGGTTAAACGACACTTCATACATGAGAGGTTATCGCGTCTGTTGGGCGCTGATATCAAGCTACCTCGACGAGGCGTCTTTCCATGGAAACTCGCCGCCTTTAGGGCGCCGAGGCGTCGCTTCCTCGTGTTCTGTCTCATCTTCAAGCCCGTCGTGCCGAGTTCATTACTCACATGCAAATACCGAGCTGAAAACTCTTGGTACGTACGCGTTGCGACGCTGCGCCTTTCACACCCTGCGATTCCTTCCACTTTTCGACGTCTCGTTTGCTGTGAACGGAACTGTGTGGAAGAGACTTCAATGTGTACCGGAATTTCGCAGACGTTCTACGCTCTGTTTTGATATTCAGAAATTTAACCCTTGAGGGTTGGAGGCTGGAATATTTAACTTGGGAGGTTCAATTAGGGGGACTTAGAAATATGTGGATTTAGGTTTGGGAGTCAGTGTATACAAGGAGAGATTTTTTTTGAGGATATCAAGCTTCTGAATTTAAAAATTTGCATAATTTATATTTTCAAGTTTATAAATGTTTACATATAATTTTTTATTTGTAACTTTAGAAGTCTACGAATCTTAAAATTTTCAAGTCTCCAAATTAACAAATTGTAAATCTCTAAATTCATAAGTCCCAAATCTCTAAATTCCCAATTCCCAAATCTCCTAATCTAAAAATCTCAATTTCTACATCCCCAATTTCTAAGTTCCGAATTTCTAAATCCTTAAATTACTAAATCTCCAATTTCTAAATCCCCCAATCTCCAAGTCCCAAATTTACAAGTGTCCAAATCTCTAAATCCCCAATTCCCAAATCTGCAATTTCCAAATTCCCAAATCTCCAAGTCCCCAAATTTCTAAATCCCCAAATTCTCAAATTCCCAAAACCCTAAATCTCCAACTTCGGACCTCCAGTCTCTCTAAAAGCGATCTTACATAAAAGAAGAGTCGACTAAATGGAAGAAGATTGCTTTAACCAATTAAGTATCCCGAGCTTTCAATTAAAGAAACTGTCGATTGAACCCACTCTACAACCCGACTGTATAAATATATTCTTCTCAGCTTCCTCATGTTTTAAGTAAATCTTAGCTTTGTAATTGTTATTGCCATAGGTTCTTGAAGCCACAGAGAAATGATTCTCCTTATGGAACAAGTGACAGAGCCACGTGGAAAAAGGTTCACGTTAGTTTTCTCATAAAGCTGGTTTTATGGGGTGAGTCGCTACTGTGGACACCACCAAAGTTTCCAGACTATCGTCATAAAGCTACGGTTTCACTGCTCAGAAGTATCTAATAGTATTGCAACCTACTGCGGAAAAGTTACGATTAAAGGATAAACCGCCTTTTTCCTTGTGTTCTCGGGACAAACAGTGCTGCCGATCAATCTTCGATGAGGGAAGTTTTTTCATTTAATTATTTTTAACGACTTCGTTTACTGGCGCATTTAGTGAAGCTAGGTATAATACTTCTTGTCTTTGATGCTTAGGACACTTTTAGTAGAATTAACTCGTGAGATGGCGAGTGATAAGAAACTGTAGGTATAGCTGCGAATGTGGGAATTCAATTTTCAAATTTCTGAAACTCCAAATTCCCAAATTTACAAGTTCCCAAATTTACAAATTCCCAAATTTATAAACTTACAAATCTACATGTTTCCACATCTCCAAATTCCCAAATTTACAAATTCCCAATTCTTCAAATTCCCAGTTCTCCAAATTCCCAATTCTGCAAACTCCCAAATCTCCAAACTCCCAAATCCCCAAATTCCCAAATCTCTAAATTCTCAAATCTCCAAATTCCCAAATCTCCAAATTTCCAAGTCTCCAAATTCCCAAATCTCCAAATTCGCAAATCTCCAAATTCCCAATTCACCAAATTCCCAAATCTCCAAATTCCCAATTCTCCAAATTCCCAAATCTCCAAATTCCCAAGTCTCCAAATTTCCAATTCTCCAAATTCCCAATTCTCCAAATTCCCAATTCTCCAAATTCCCAATTCTCCAAATTCCCAATTCTCCAAATTCCCAAATCTCCAAATTCCAAAATCTCCAAATTCCCAATTCTCCAAATTCCCAATTCTCCAAATTCCCAATTCTCCAAATTCCCAATTCTCCAAATTCCCAAATCTCCAAATTTCCAATTCTCCAAATTCCCAAATCTCCAAATTCCCAATTCTCCAAATTCCCAAATCTCCCAATTCCCAAATCTCCAAATTCCCAAATCCCTAAATCTCCACATCTCCAAATTCCCAAATCCCTAAATCTCCACATCTCCAAATCCCCAAACCCCCAATATCTCACCTTGCAAATCCCTAAATTCCTAAATTCCCACATTAAATTTTCCCACCCCCAATTCTTCAAACCCCCCTACTCCCAAATACTCCCATCCAAACCATTCCTCCCAAAAGAATACCAAAATCTCTCTAACCAACCCTGGACGACCATTTCTAAAACAATATCAATTACTCCTCGTAAAATAATACGACTGTTCAAAATGCACCTATGGGTAAAATTAGTATGGAATTCAACGTATCGATCCCTCGCCCCATCCATATTTTCGTGCGCCAACTGTCTGACCCAGAGGAATAATTTGATCGTCGTTCATAATGGCGTTCGTCATTAAATCAAGAGCTCGATCGCGTATTGGTGAATGGTCGTTCATTGACCGGATCTGCAGTCTGAAGTACGTAACTTGGGTTTTAGCTTTACCGGATAGCGGGGGTAGCTCTTAAAGAGATTATTTCGAGACCCTCCACCCCCGGATCGTTTGGCTAACCATGGTCTATTCCTTGAAGGGCCTCCTATTCTCCTCCTGCGTTAGCTCCTTACGCTTCCTTGACTTCCATGAGCCACTCTGTCTTGTCTTCCCTTCTCGGTAACGAGCAAGATCTCACCGAGGATCGGAAAGCTGCGGGTTACCTCCTTGCTGTGAATCGAAGCGTATCAATGGTTTCTACGACAGAGAGAGAACGAGAGAGTACCAATAGGGTTCATCAAAGGGTACCATTTATTATTTAGTTTACCCTCCGCTTGGGATTTCGAGTAATGGAACTTTGTCTGGACCTTATTTTTCTTTCTTTGGTGTTCTTCCAAATTCTACAGCTACAAATTCTCGACAGATACAAATTCGCTACTGCTACACGTGTATGGAGTCTTTTTAGTGTTACGAGATTTTATTGCAGATATTCAGTGTAGTGCTGTTATTTGCATATGAAGCAATGGTACTTATTGTACTGGTACATTTGGTACTCCATCATTTGATACTCCAACATTTGGTACTCCAGCACTTGGTACTCCAATATTTGGTACTTCAACACTTGGTACTCCATCATTTGGTACTCCAACATTTGGTACTCCAACATTTAATATTCCAGTATTTAGTACTCCATCATTTGGTACTCCTATATTTAGTACTGATACATTTCATACTGGACATTTTGCTTGCTTCATCCTTCCAAATTGTCTCCATACATGTAGTGACATATGTATAGAGTCAGTGTTGCAATATCAAGTTTTATAGTAAACACTTACTTCAGTGTTATTTGCATTAGGAGTAATGGTACTTCGACTGGACCATATTTTTCTTGTTTCGACAACCCTTAAAATTGTCTCCACACATGTAGTGACATATATGTAGCCTCAGTGTTACAATATCAAGTTTTATGGTAAACACTCCTTCCAATGTTATTTGCATTAGGAGTAATGGTACTTCTACTGAACCACATTTTTCTTGTTTCGACAACCCTTAAAATTGTCTCCACACATGTAGTGACGTATGTGTAGTCAGTCTTACAATATCAAGTTTCATGAAAACACTCATTTCAATGCTATTTGTATTTGAAGTAGTGCTACATCGACTGAACCACATTTTTCTTGCTTCCACATCCCTCCAAATTATTTCCACATAACTACACATATGCAGTCTTATTAATGTTACAAAACTGTATTCATATAAACTTACTATCTATTAGCATGAAGTATATTCATTTCAGTGTTGTTACTTGACCTGTAATAGCTTTCAATCTTTAATGAAGCAAAGTTGTCCATGTGTTTTTATGTTAATGACTAGATAGATAGGTAGCCATGATCATGTTAGGTACTGCTATAATCAGGGTAGCTATACCTCTGACTATAATCAGATGTTGCTGTGATCAGATTAGGTGCATGTTCAGATACTGGTATAATCAGGGTAGATGTTGCTGCAGTCTCAGTGGGTACATGTTCAGATAATTAGGATAGATAGCAGATACATATATAAATATTACTATTATATATATTTTGAATATAGTGGTTTGTTAATTAAAATACGTGTTAGGATTCAAGTGATGAGAGATGATGTGTATTATGTACTTGTCTGACTATATACAGTCTTATTCTACTTACAGAAGCATACTGACAAACATACCATAATTCATACAATTAACAAGATATCTTTCATGTTTCTTTTTGTGTACTTTGTAACTACTTATGTCTTATTATATAAAATCGATTACTTCAAATATGTGTTGTATTTATAACTTATCTTATTGTATTCTTGTTATAATTATACCGAATACTATAAATGTAAAACCATACACATGTGTATGTATACCATATGTTCAGTAATTCAAAGTGTCTCTCTAATACATCGTTCTAAAGACAGTTCATTATTTTTTGATAAAAACAGTGTTTAACAGTCTTTATTTAAAAAGGTGATTTATAAACAGTTGTTTGAACAAGTAAATTTCCCAGAAACAAGAATTGAATAAAAACCAAACACCAACAATTCCGCCCGAAACTCATCGAGAGTCATCCTAGAGGAAGAAGTCCTATTAATTCCAGCGCAGAGCAAATCGAGAGTAGTCCCCCATTTAATTCTTCCCCCGTTCCAATTCTCTTTTACGTCATTCCGGGTTTCCGGTATTCCTTAATGAACGACTACTTTGCGCAGCGGAATAGCGTCGGTTAAAGCCGTGATAAAAAAAAGAGAAATATAATGCTACGGTATCTTGTCGTAAACCGGAGAGCCGGCCGTTTTCTAAAGGCCTGGATCATAATTGCTCAGTTTGTCGGCGCGACGCGCGGTCGGTTGGACTGTTAAAATATTTCCTACGGCTGACGGCGTTTATTGTTCTCCCTGTTGCCATTTTGCCGTTGATAGCCGCGGCAAAAGGGGGAATCGGCTAGCAAATATGCTTCCCACGGATACGACGAACGCTCCAATCAAAATGCGAACTTTCATCACGGAGAGCGCTCGTACGCGAAGTATTCCGAGATTATACTCTGTGGAAGTGACCTATTATTCATCCATTACTGTAAATATCAAATATTATTCTGTAACGTTAATACAAGATTCTACAAACTAAAATTTCAAAAATCCTAATTTTCCACAAAATCAAAAATAATACAATTTCTCTTCAAATCTCTGTATCACGAAACTGTATTACAATCTTGTCATCAACTCGCATTGTATACGCACGTGCGCAAATCGCCTCATGTGTACACGCACAAACACTCACGTCGTAAGATGCACTCCCTGGAATACACGTACGTTACTATACACATGCAGATGCGCAGTAGTATACGATGCTCCCTGTACAGCTACATTTTACAATGGCCGCGTTTTGATAACGACAACAAGCCGAACGGCACCGGGCTATTTAAAACACAAAGCAGAAAATGTTTCAACGTCCGCCGCGATATTATTCAATGTATCGCTATTGTCCACGAGGGAACAGTGGAGTTGAGGCAAATGAATCGAGCATGGAACTCGAGAACTCGTTGCCGACTGAACTCTCTGCCAGGGAATTTCCCTCGATATCGAAGCGTTCCGTTTCCGTTGCCAGTAACTTTTGGTGAAATGGACTGGGAGTGAACTAATGGCGAAAGCTTCGAAAAAATTGTCATGCATTATACATTATGTGTGGAGAATGTATACATGACGTTATTTGTATGCATGATATTATATGAAGTATGTTTATTCAATGTATTAATGTGGTATTTAATATGTTATGGGACGTACATGTAGTATTTAACATATTGTAATACGTACATATAATATGTAACATGTGATACATACATGTAATACACATATGTAACACACAACATATTGTAATACATACATGTGATATTCAACATATTATAATACACATATGTAACATTCAACATATTGTAACACATACATATGAGACTCAACATATTACAATATACATATGTGACATTCAACATATTGTAACACACACATGTAACATGTAACATATTATAATACATACATGTAATACATATGTGTAACATACAACATATTTTAACACATACACGTAACATTCAATATATTGTAGTACACTTTGTTATTATACATATGATTACTTTATATTATTCATATATACACACATGTACACACATGTTCAATCTATTGATACATACATAACCAACAAAGTATGTCTACCTTAATGTACATACATGTACATATTCATCCAACATATTGATACATAATTTCATAACCAACAACGTATGTCTAAATTAACATACATACATATGTTATACACATGTGTCCAACTTATTAATACATACATAGCAAAGTAACCCCACATTGTGACCCACATCTGATTTATTAATACCACCAACTAAAATTATGTATCTGACCTATATATGAATATAACTTCATGAATATGTCTTCAGTAACATTTGGAACTCCGTTAACACAACCGAACCTTGTTTGACTTCGAAAGAGTCATTAAGTATTTTCCGAGGGTTAAAAATGTAGAAACTGAAGTGTTCTGAACGATCAAATTTTTCGTTACCGCCCCAATTCCTGCAAATCGATACTTCGTTACATTTATTCTTCACAAAGGAGTCATTAAAGGAATTACTCGAAAGCTATCCAAGTTCCGAAATCCCGGTCTTGTCGTTCAATACATCGTGTCATATCCGATTCTCTTTCGGAGTTGCGAAGTGGCATCAAGGAAGAAGACGTCGAGGAAGTAAAATAAAAAGAGAGGAAAGTTCAGCCATGTCGCTTTCACGACTGCCACATTAGCCGAGAAACGGTCGAATGCGAGTCACGTAAGCACGGGGGTGCAATTCGTCGTTTAGCTTTCGTCGACGTAGCCCTGTCACCTCGAGTTATCTGCGCGAGGTGTCGAAGGGACGACGAGGGACACGATCGAACAACGAGCGGAAAGAAAACGAAATAAGGAGTAGAAAGGGGCCCGTAAAACATCGTGCACGGCCCTGGTCCGCAGGGGGAGATCTCTGTATTCCCGGCAGGAGCACCGTACACTCGATAGTGTGCTTTAGAAAAATTCGTGACGAAACTGCTAAGTCGTGCCGCGCACAATTTACGTTATTAAATCGGCGGAACGGCTCGAAGCACCGGGACGAGTGCCGTCTATTCCCCGTTTAAGTTCTGCAGGATCCTCCTCCTATTTCTCCCCGTCCACTCACGACCCGGCACCTTCTTTCAACCGTGCGCTCGAACCCTCCGATTCACGGATTTTCACGTAGCCCGATAAGATTCTTCAGGGTCCAGCCTTCTACTGATCATAACGCGACCTGGATTTCCGAGTTTTTCGAACGTCACCCCTGTGTGTATGTTCGAGGAGGATCACGTCCACGTACCGGCAGGAATTCCAAATGATACGATGACCCTTCCTGCGGAAGATCTGGCAATTGAGATTTACAGGCTAGGTTTTTTACAACTGATGGGAGCTTGATTGGGGTAAGCTGGACCTTTTGGGGTTCTCTACGATTACAGTTTCGGGATTTTTGTTGGAGATCCATATGGCTATTTATAACAGTTTCAAACCCTTATTTGGACATTCGTATCTGTAGAAATCTTCGAACTAGCAAGTTTTTATATTTCACGAACTCTGGATGATATCCTTGTACGTGTAAATCTTCATATATGTAAAAATCACATATCATCAAATCTTCATATGTCAAAGTCCTTATATCTTCAAATCCTTAAGCCTTCAAATTTCGACATCTACAAATTTGAATACTCCAACTCCTCAAATTTTCGTATATCTAAAGGTTTGAATACCCACATGTCCAAGTTCACATGTGTCCAAATCCTCGTATCTCCAAATCCTTACATCCCCAAATTCCCAGATCTCCAAATTCTAAAACTTCAACAACTGCAACCCCATATTATCAAATCCCCAAATCCTCAATTGACCAGATTTCCTAAACCAAAAATATCCCAAAATTCCAAATCTCCCCAAATCCTCAAATGACAAAAATATCCAATCGCCCCCAAACAATTATCATCAATCTCCCACCCACAGAAACTAAAATTTCCAATTTCGAAACAAAGGCTGAACTCGAAACGAATACCAGATAATCGAGAATGAAATAGAAATTGAAGAGCTGATGTTCGTCGAACGGACGTTGGCGAATTTTCATCTGCATGGGCGTAAGTTTCATGTGCCATTAACGTGAAGCCGAGGATGGATTTAAATTCCACGGATGACAGAACGCCGAACGCATCAGCGACCGGATTGAGTGTTTAATTAGGACAATCGAAGAGTAAGATAATTGGATTCCGGAGTTGTTCCTCTGGAACAGCGAGAGGGAGCTCCGTTCTATTTTATTCGTACGCTAATCCATCTTTTAATTTTCTACATTATCGGACCGGTATACGGGCGCCTTTATAACAATAATAGCTGTTTGATTTTCATTTTGAAAATGTAGAAATTTACCTTAAGTATAATGATATTCAAGGTTTATATCTTTGAGGTATTATTTTGAATTTATTTATCTGTGTTAATCCATTGTAGTTCTATATTGAGTGTAGCTCGACAAAAATATATGGATCACATTTCTCTTGGATCTTATAAATAATTCAGATAGATAGCTGGAGTGAATGTATATTTATATTTTCACTTATTTAGTATTTATAATAAATGAAAAATCTTTGACCTATTTGAGTACGTATTTGTCAGATGCTCTTGCTGCAGTGAACTCAGAAACCCTTTCTTGACCCAATTTGTGAACGAAGGAGTAGCTAATAGAAATTAAGGAGTGCAGAAGGTTAATATTGCAGCAGTGATTAGTCACTTCTGACAAATAAATCACAAGGGGTTAATGTGATACCGAATAATGTCAGACATTTATAAAAGACATTCATTGTCATTTTAATAAAAGATGTCGTTTATTCAGACCTATAAATAAATTCTCTTCACAGTCTGAATATTTCACTGCATTCACCCAGAAGATAAAATCCGAATGCTGTTAATGTATCGATATTATCGGAAGGATAGGAAGTATGCTGCAAGAAGTAGCATTAAGGCATCGTCGTGGATAGATAGACGCATTCGATCAGGTCGAATGTGTTCCTTGACGGGTTTCAGCTCGATTTTCTAGTCTGATCCGGCATTTTTCTGTCGGGAGCGTCGCGTCGGTGTCCCTTTTTTTGGTTCGATTTAATGCCAGGCGTGCCAGATATTTGGAATAAAACGGGCGGGAATGCGAAATCGGCGGCTGGTACACGCTGGTATTGGTGTACGTATCGGAAAACGATTCGGGATCGAAGATGAAAACCGTCGAGCGCATTTTGGCGCACAGTCACCTGGAGGAGTCACGCGGGGAAAAATATCAGCGGCATTGAGCGATATTCGGTTCGAACGAAAGCAAGAAAGACGATTTCGTTCCCTTACTTCGCCAGCCTGTGTCCGTTCCGTTATTAACGTCGCGAGGGAAATGAAAAATATTCCTTTTCTGTCGCGTTTCATATGCGAAGTTGGACGAGAATAGATTATTTATACACATGTGTACACGTGTGTGATGATTTGGGGATTTGAGGGTTTGCAGATTTAGGAATTTGGGGATCTGGGGATTCTCAGGCACCTCGGCATTTTCAGAGACCTGGAGATTTAGGGATCTAGGCATTTTTAGAGATCTGGAGGGATCTGAGGATTCTCAGGGATCTGGAAATTTTCAGAGACCTGAAGATTTAGGGATCTGAGGATTTAGAGATCTAGGCATTTTCAGAAACCTGGAGGGATCTGGGGATTTAGGGATCCATCGATTTTTAGAGATCTGCAGACTAAGACATCTGAAAATTTAGAGATTTATTAATTTAGGGATCTAGGAATTTAGATGTGAGAATTTGGGGATCTCCACATATCCTCCCATTCCGAAATTTGTACAACCCCATATCCTAACCTCCTCATATCCCCAAAACCCCCTACACCAGCTCCGCCCAGCACTTAAAACGTCGAGTACCCCGAAAAGAAAGCGAGAGGCGAAGAAACGACTGAAAAGTCTAAAAAAAAAAAATACCGTTCGAGAAGGTTGGAATGCTCGAACTTCCGAGCAAGTTTGAAGCATTCGGTCACTCGAAAACTTTTCAGCTGGTTGCTCTTCTTCCATAGATTTTTCCGGTTCTGTTCATCCCTGTGATGGGGTCCCTGCAATCCACGCTCGCAACATCGCTTCAATTATACAACAGGCAGATTCGCTGCTCATTAAAAAGCGATATCGGGACGGGTCCGAAAAACTTTCTTTCTTAACTTGGTCGCTTCCGATACAGGCACGACTGCCCCTGGATAAAGGGAAGTTTATTTAGAATCGAAGTTTTCGATGAACAGACTACCGAGAGGACTACTCGAACAATACGGATTCGTCCACCCTCCGGCCTTTCTTATTAATTTCTAATTAATTCGAACAGCCCATTGCTCGTTCAATGGGAAGATTTATTCGATGTCTCTTGACCTGCTTCGACAATATCGCTTGCTATTTCAGTCAAATACATAATTATAATTACCGTTGGAAGATTCGGAAAGTGGAGGTTCAAGAGGTTGAATTTTGCATTCAATTTTTACTGTTAACTGTTATCGATAATTTTTACAATAGTTTTGTAAATATAAAAAAAATAGTACTGGAGGCAGTGATGGGCAGTCGTGAGATTTTATCTCACGCGAGAGCTTTCTGCGCATGCGTCAGCTGACGTCACTGCCTGCTATTAGTGCCGTATCTAGCCGGTACACGCAGTCGTGACTGATAAGAGGCACCTTAATGATCTTACATAATTTTTCAAAAATTCTTATAATTGCACTGTAAACTATGAATGTATAAGTTGGGTTAGATTACATTAGGCTGGGTTAGGTTAGTTATATATATGACTGTATAAAACTATACAACTATATATGTATATATATTGTGAATTATACAAAATTGCTCTGAATATTCATCTTCATTTTCGTTTCCTCGATACATTTAGTTCCGTTAATAAATGTATACTTAGTAAATTTTGTAACTACTTACCGGCTGACGCATTATCGGTGGTAACTACGTTACCGATGTCGCGCGATTTGCTTGTTCACGACCAGTGTCAACCGTCACGCTTGCACCCGTCGCTCTCGCATCCGAGCTCGCGCTATTCTCGCCCTCTGATTGGTCAGTGTTTTTCATTAATAATTCAAAAACTAAGCTTTTGTACTAGTAACCAGCATTTTGGTAAAGGAAAAAGTTGTTAGGAATCACCCCAGCTACCACCCCTCAAGAGGATTTCCACCTGAAGCCGAACACCCTGTATGCTCAGATCTAAGTAGTACAAGCGCTTTATATGGTCAGACCATTCAAGTAGTATAACCGTATGATATGGTCAGACCATTCAAGTAGTATGACCGTATAATATGGTCAGACCTAAGTAGTATAGCCGTATGATACGGTCAGACCTAAGTAGTATAACCGTATGATATGGTCAGACCATTCAGTAGTATAACCGTATGATATGGTCAGACCTAAGTAGTATAGCCGTATGATATGGTCAGACCATTCAAGTAGTATAACCATATTATATGGTCAGACCATTCAAGTAGTATAAGCGTATTATATGGTCAGACCTAAGTGGTATAACCGTATGATATGGTCAGACCTAAGTAGTATAACCGTATGATATGGTCAGACCATTCAGTAGTATAACCGTATGATATGGTCAGACCTAAGTAGTATAACCGTATGATATGGTCAGACCTAAGTAGTATAACCGTATGATATGGTCAGACAATTTAAGTAGTATAACCCTATGATATGGTCAGACCTAAGTAGTATAACCCTATGATATGGTCAGACGGTCTGACCATATCATACGGTTATACTACTTAGGTCTGACCATATCATAGGGTTATACTACTTAGGTCTGACCATATCATAGGGTTATACTACTTAGGTCTGACCATATCATAGGGTTATACTACTTAAATTGTCTGACCATATCATACGGTTATACTACTTAGGTCTGACCATATCATAGGGTTATACTACTTAGGTCTGACCATATCATAGGGTTATACTACTTAAATTGTCTGACCATATCATACGGTTATACTACTTAGGTCTGACCATATCATAGGGTTATACTACTTAGGTCTGACCATATCATAGGGTTATACTACTTAAATTGTCTGACCATATCATACGGTTATACTACTTAAGTCTGACCATATCATACGGTTATACTACTTAGGTCTGACCATATCATACGGCTATACTACTTAGGTCTGACCATATCATACGGTTATACTACTGAATGGTCTGACCATATCATACGGTTATACTACTTAGGTCTGACCATATCATACGGTTATACTACTTGAATGGTCTGACCATATAATACGCTTATACTACTTATACGTTCTGACCATATAAGGCCCTTGTATACCCTGACAGAACCTAGTCTGATCTAGCCTTATATTTCATCAAACTGTATACGCTACTGAGAACTTCTGCGAATAGCTTACTGCGCATGCGCTGAGACTGCCCACCACTGGTCAACCCACCAGTAAGAGCGTGAAGAGGCTGACAATTGTAACCCTTTTATTGTTAATACATACAATTAAATATACAGCTTATTAATACAGTAAATATACGTTATTAATCACCTCACTAATAACATATAAAAATAGCTAATACAGTACCATATCGTACATCACATTAAGTGAACAATTTAATAATACATTGATACATATGTCCAAACATAGTAAAGTGTCAAGTAGCATTATACAATAAAAATCTTTAATTTCTATGTACATCAAATATAAAAAAAGCATTGTCCCATTGACTGAACAAGTGTAACATACTGAAAGAAACGAAATTTTTTTACCGAATTAGTAACATCTGATTTTTAACCGATTCAGTAAAGTGTTCAGCACACCTCAGAGTATAGGTAAAAAGAGTTGCCGAATGATTCTGGCAACGATTTCTTATCGGCCGAAAACAGTGTCCTGGTTAATATGAAATACGACGCGTCTGGAGGATCGGTTTAATGAACGCCATCGAAATTGGCCGTGCAGGTCGTTGTAAATATTAGAAGGCCGGTCGTTCCAGGTTCGGTCCCGTTGGGAACAATACGTTGATTCCTGCATACGTTCCGATCCGATCGCCGTTATCCGGACCGGTATCGACCGATACGTTCGTGAATATTTCAATGAAAGCACCGTCGATTTTTCCAGTCACGGGAATACCTCGGTCGCGTCGCGACGGTTTGTTCCATGAGAAATAAAATGGCGACGCTGGGATGAGAATAATTTAGTCGCGGATAAATTCCGGGAGTTACCGATTCAATTATTTGCTGTTCCAGATTAAGAATACTAATAGAATTCAATTTATTTTTAAATATTCTGTATTCAATTGGTGGGACGATGGTAAAACAGTGGAGGCACATTGAGGGTACATTAATTGTGTTTTGGAAATTTGAAGATTTAAAAGTTTGGTGATTAAAAAATTTATAAATTTAAAAGCTAGCAAATTTGAGAACTTAGAAATAAATCTTAAAAACAAAAAAAAACTCAACCTCCGCAATCTTTCAAATTCACGAAACCCATCGACGGCCATATAGCGAGACACCCTCCAACCAATTCTCCCCAAATTAAAATTAACATTCGACACATTTCTTTCCTGATAAAGCGTAGCACTCGCGTCGAATTCCCAAGCATCCAACTCCATTTTCACGTGCCAATTCCTTCCCCAACTTTTCTCCGAACATCGAAACTTGATCGACGTCAATAACGAGAAGAAGAACCGTTCGAGCGTAAGATCAAAGGGACGATCGACGTTCTGGCTCGAAAAAATAACGCAAAACAAAGAGATAGACGTTCGACAAACTTTGTCGAAATGAATTGAATTCGTATCTGGTAGAAACGGGCTGAAACGCGGCAAAACCGAGCGTGAAATCAAGCACGACGTGTTCCATGGTTCCTTGGGGATTTTTACGTCGCATCGTGCCATGACACGTAGCTGTCGTAATATCGCGCGAATTTTTCGAGCACGCGAACTGTGATATTGATCGACCGTCTGTTCCACCTGTACCGATTCTCTGTTCTTTTAGAGAAGCGAACGTTATCGGTCGATTACGGGACTCTTCGATCGCCGAATCGAGGATCGCCACTCGAACGCCTTTGATATCAAAGAATCGACGTTTTCGTACACACGGTACACGAAATAACGAGGACAGAAGAAATCTATTCCGTTGGACAACTTTTATTCGTGCGTGAAGAAAGTGATCTATATATGACCTGTCAATTTTATTTATGACATATTTTGTTGCTTGTTTTGTATTTTTAAGATGCTTTCGTATTCTTGTGTGCATGCATATGAATACACATGTGCAAATGAATACATGTATGCATGTGTGTATTCGTGTGTGAATGTATGAATGTATGTGAACATGTATGTATGTATGTATGTATGTATGTATGTATGTATGCATGCATTCATGTATGTATGTACATATGTACGTATGTATGCATGCACATATGCATGTCTGCTTGATGTAATAATTTTGTACTTTAACCTCAAACTCTTATATGGTGATGTATATAGTTACATGATTATAGATATACGAATATATGTATACACATATGTATATTTAGTGAAAGTATCAAATGCATCCACATACTACCCACATTTTTATGTACACACATCCTTCACACATGATTAGTACTATTCCAAATATTCAAACAACCTAAAAAATGATATACTTTAAACCTAAAATTTTCCATATAATTTAATTAAAAATTGCAATTCCACTAATCACTATGACCTCCACCTTATGAACAACCAGTAGCATAAAAGAAATCCGGATGCAGGTAGAAAAAGTGGATCGTCGAACCTCGAAAAAATGATCAGTTCAATTATGCTTGTAAAAAAGAATAATCGATCGTTAATTTCAGCTCGTATCCGGAGCTATGAGATTGATGATCCGTCGAGCAGTACCAAATGCAAGATTACAGAACTGCTATTAGTTAGCATGCGCAAAGATTGGCCGTGGATTTAATGCCTATCGTTCGTTCAACGGGATATTTCATCGTACCGTGTGCATTCCCTCTTATGACATTCGTTTTGTGTAATAGCCGCCGAGAGCGACCGTAATCCGTAATGATAAATAATTCCCACGCTGGATAAAATCCTTTCCAGTTTATTCGATGTCCGATTATCATTTCTCGCGGCTATCGCTCGCTGTTCCGAGCGTTCCGTGAATATGGATCTGTTCTCACGTTAATTATCGCGTTCTTCTCGAAAACGCTCCGATAATGGCCACGCGAAATGCCTGGAAGACATTTCGAATTATTACCGACTGTATTTATGGAATTTTAAAGAACCGAGCATAAATTCCGTTATATTTCATTTGATATTCCAGCTGGAAATTTGATGCGAGAGCAAAGATACGAGGATTTGGGAAATGTGGAAATTTAGCTATTTTCGAAATTGAAATTTTGTGAAATTTGTGAGGATACGAGGAAGTTTGATCATTTTCAGGGGTGGAAAATTGAAGATGTGGAGGTTTGTACATTTGAAAATTTGCGAATTTGAGAAGTGGATGTGGGGATTTGAAGATATGGTATTTGGGGGTGTGAGGATTTGGTAATTTGAGAATTTTGGGACATGGGGAGTTGGAGATGTAGAAGTTTGGAAAATTAGGAATTTGCAAGTTTGGGAACTTGAGAGCTTGGGAATTTGGAAATGTAGGGATTTGGGAATAAAGGATTTGGTAATTTGACAATTTCAAGATGTGGAGAGTCAGAGATGTAGAAATTTGGAAAATTAGAAATTTGCAAGTTTGGAAACTTGAGAAGTTGGGAATTTGGACATATGAAGATTTGAAAATTTTCAAATATCCAAACTCCTATGTCTTCAAATCTCCAAATCCTCAAATTAGAGATTTAAGTATCCCAACTTCAGAATTTAAATATCTAAAAATTTACAAATTTAATAACTTGAAAATTTGAACCCATCTACAGATATAAAAATTGGCAAACTTAAAGATTCACAAAACCCAAAAACTAAACAAATTGTAAAATCTTCCACAACACATAACTTGAAAATGTGACAAGTAACAAATAAAATTTCCTGAGACTAAATTTTATTAAATTCACTTCCTGCAACTCCCTACGTAAATTAAAGAAAAAAGAAAAAATAGAAGGAGAAATGATCGTGTTACTTTTACTTGCATCAGGGTGATGGTTACCGAGGTGCAGGAGCAACTTCTGAACGGTGTTTAGTAATATAATCGAGGCAATGAGAGTCCTCCTTAATTGGGCTGGTTCTTTGCGAAGTTAGCGAAGTTAACGAGGAAACTTTGCTTCGGCGATTGAAATTTCTTCTTTTTCAACTTTTAACCGATGAAATGCAATTTTTATTGGGGGTGGAGAAGTGTAACCGGGGAAACTTTCTTAAATTTTATTAACTACCTTGGTTTTTAGGGAAATTTTCTTTGGTTAGGTGCCACGTGTGTTAGGAGACTATTGAAGTCAATTTTATATTTTTTACAAATAATTTAATAATTGAAGTTGGTAAGAGATAATGTAAGGTATTTATCAGAGAGGTTTTCATATATTCAAATTTCTAAATTTCTGAGCTTTAAAATTTCCAAGGATCAGATTTCTAAATTTTCAAATTCTCAGCTTTTCTTCACAAATCTCTCAAGTCCTCAAATTTAAAAATCTCTCAATTTATTCTCAAATTCCTCGAATTCTTCAAATTCCTAATTTTTGCAGTTCTAAACCTCAGAACCTCAGAACTTTCACGCGTCAAATTACACAAACGTCCAAATCTAGAAATTCCTATACTTCTAAATTCCCAAATTCCGAAATTGTCAGCTCTCGAAACGCGCAAAGTTTTCCTCGTAATCCCGGTTAGATGGCCCGAAGAAGGTGGCGAGATCTCGCCGGAAAGTTACGGAACTTTTCGGCCGAGTCTAATCGTCTCGTCGAGGCCGTAGCTGATTTATGACGCGGAATCCGGGTCTCGGTTTGCTTAGCTTTCCTCTGATCGATAGATCGGAACGAATTATCAGCTTGGTTGCTCCGCGAACTCCGATTGGGTCTTTCCTTGAAATATCTTGCTCGTTTTCCATTTCGGGACGTTGCTATCTTGCCAAGACTTTTCCCTCCCCGTCATCTCGAATTCCGGAAACGGGAACGAATCGCGGTCGAGTCTTTTGAAAAGTTGCGCGGTGTCCGTTCGAGCCCCGTTTCGAAAAACAGCTGCAACGGCCAACGGAGTAATTAACGAACTTCTCGTCTGCCTAGCTGGCCATGTTGCTGGTTTATTTTAAAGTTATCCGAGGCCCGTTTCGCGCTCGAGTTGCCCCGGAAGTGGTTCAAACTGCGGCTTTCAATCGGGAATCCTGATTTCCAACGGGGATCATTCCCTGAGAAAGACGAAATGATCTCTCTCAATTTGCGTAGCCGAGGATACAGCCGCCAGCGATTCTGCAGACGCCAATCAACGGAAGTCTTTCGGCCAAAAAATTTTGTGGAAGATGGCTCCGATATGGAGATTCAGAAGTCTGGGTCTGAAACGAGAGCATCGATTGCTGTATGATGTAGAGATGTGGACAGATTCTGTTTCTTCACGAAATTGTCAAAGGTTCATACTTATTTTCGAATATTCAGATTTACACATGTGAATCACACATGTACTATTTTGACGAATCTGACGCACATGTACTTCATGATCAATTTCACTTAAATTACCACACTTCAATTTGGGTTCCAGTCCACTTATAATTTGCATAGACAACGAACTATAACTCTGCATCAAAATGTCATTCTGCATAAACCTTGACAATATAAGAAAATGAAAGAACCCCAATTTACATAAATTCCAAAACCGTCCTCTTATAATCCAGCCAAAGTTATAAAATTTCAGTGTGAATCGTGTGAAGTCGGTTCGCAATCATCGTGGATAGAATCGGTTTTAAAGGCATCGTAGTTTGTTCTCAATTATTCTGACCATCGCGTCGAAACGAAGAGCCATCAGTTTCGTCGGCTACGCTTTATCACGCTCGGTTCAGTGCCCGTTAAAAACCGATCGGATCGAGCTGACTGCCGCGGACTCGCGTTTCCTTCGTGATTCTGCCAATCCCGTTGACCCAGTTTCCCGCGTTTTCTATCCAGAAGTCTCTAGATCACGATGTAGCGTGATCAAGGGGGATGAGCGGTGACGTTTTACGAAAGCAATTGTTAATTCGTATTCAAAACAGATCGCTGGTATCGTAACCGCTTCGTGCTTCCACGATGATCCGGCTAATCTTGCTGACCCGGCTGAGGTAACCGTTTATACTGCATCGAACGAGAGGGGATGATATGGTAGAGACGAAAGAGGAAGAAAGGATGAGATAGGCGGCCACACTCCTCGTTTCCCATATTATCTCCGTGCCGGTTTTGGTCTACGTTGGACACGATCCCGTAACTCATATCACCATGTGTCACCGGCTTAATCTAACTCACGATCGTTGCCTGTCGTAACTCACACGAGAATAATTGCTCGATCGATATTTTGACCGCGATGCCGTGCGTCACGCCATCGTACCGATGTTCCCGCTTCGATTCCTCGATATCTTTCCTACAGAGATGCACACCGATTCTGATCACTCAACCGGCTGCGCCAAATCCAACACGCGGAAACGCTGATATTTTTTTATTTACTGTTCGATCTCTCACGTACTATATTTATACGCGATGTGGTTTAACTGCTTTGCACAAAGGATACACTTCGTTCAGATCAGACATCCATAAAATTGTCAATAGACCTCTCCTGAAGTATTAGTACAAGCAAAATCACTGATGCTTTCATTATCACACCTTTTAAATTGTCTCATGTAAACGAGTGTTATGATTTCTTTAGGAAAGTGTGGTAGAAGGATCATTGAGCACTAGCGAGAAAGGTGTTGATCTTCTGCGCCATCTAGCGGCAATGAGCGTAAAAATGAGGTCGCCACATATGTATCTCTGTTTGTTCTTTTTCTATGGACATATAATGTCTTCTTATTAATATATAATTGCTTATTATGCACATATAGTGTCTTCTTATGAACACAGTATTTTAGTATGAATATATAATGTCTTTCTATGAAGATATTGTCTTATTATGAACATATAGTGTCTTGCTATGAACACAGTGTCTTACTATGAATATATAATGTCTTCCTATAAACATGTTGTCTTATTATGAACATATAATGTCTTGCTATGAACACAGTGTCTTACTATGAATATATAATATCTTCCTACAAACACATTGTCTAATTATGAACATATAGTGTCTTGCTATGAACACAGTGTCTTACTATGAATATATAATGTCTTCCTACAAACACATTGTCTTCTTATGAACATATAGTGTCTTGCTATGAACACAGTGTCTTACTATGAATATATAATATCTTCCTATAAACACATTGTCTTTTTATGAACATATAGTGTCTTTCTATAAACACAGTATCTTATGAACATATGTCTCTATTATTTGCAAATTGAATACCACAGAAATGTACCAAAGAAATATGTGCTTTGATCAAAGTATTACAACAGATATTCATCCCTCTGACTTTTGGTTCGAACTTGACCAGCGAAATGAATTATCGTAGAGTATACATTCTTGTAAAAGGTCGTGCGACAACAGGGCAGCAACGTATACGACTGATTAAATTGCCGCTCGTAGTCGCGTTCGAAACGCGTACACGGCAACTCGGGGAAAAACGTCCTCGCAACAGCGACTATTCGTCACAATCAATCAGCCCGAGAAGTCGGTCTGACTCAGAAAGAGAAGGGGAAAAAAAGATAGGAAGAACAGAGAGGAAGAACACACCTGCACCAATATACTTTCGAGCCGACTGACAGAACGTATAGGAACGACGTCATGGACGTGTTCATTTTCGCTTTGGAAAGATACGAAAACAAATTTTCGCCCGGGGCCACCGTCCAACGAAAAATACGTTTCTTGATCGTATTGTTTGTCAAAGCGTTCGGTTCGATTTTTCAGCGGGCATCAAGTTTGAAAAATGCATCTACAAATTTGGCCTGCCGTTGTCGCCTCGTCGTGTTCGACGATCATCTGGAATTCCGATCATGATCGGTATAGACAGCATGTCGATCGGACTTGACACAATGCAGCTTGAATTGGAACGGTTGTTGAAAAAATTTCTACGATTCGGTTTAAATAATTTCTTTAGGGAGAAGGGTGATGCTAGCTACAGGTGATTTTTTCTTAAAATAAATTTTGTAGTAGTACTTTAATTAATATTGGTATTAATAGCATAAGGAAACTGCTCAACAAGTGTCAAATAGAGACTGCTACCTATTTAGTAAATTACTAAAAGAGGACTTCTTTAACTTTAATTAAAGTAACCTCAATTAGATTGAGCCTTAAGTTTCTGAATTTCTGTTATGATCACCTTCTAATCTCAAAACTTACATTTGACCTCATATGGACAATAATGAATGAATGAATTAATAAATGAGTTTTCAAATGAGTCTAATTTCAAATGTGTGCAAATGAGAATTTTCATGTGTGCTAAAGGAATGAAATAATTGTAAGAAGATTAGGATGTAACAGTATGTAGTAGCGTGAGTTAGAGAGTCAATTAGGAATATTAAATGAAGCGGTGGAAAATGCAGCTAGTCATTTGCACATCGTTTTCTTTGTCATTCTCGAAGCTTTTGCAGCTCGAAGAGTGTTTCAAAGCCCTTTTTCTCTCTCGCAGTTTTTCTACGCTTTGTCCTATCCGTATTGTTTGCCGCTTTGTAGCGAATTCTGTGCACGACACACTGTTGATGCAGGAGAAAAATGATAAATAGAGGCGAGCGATACGGAACGAAACAAAATGGTGTGACACGATTTCGCGTGACTTAAAATGGCTCGGATCGAACGGAGAGGGTTTGAAATTCGATTAAAATTCGATTAAAACGGATTCAGACGCGCCGGACAACGTTAATCCGTGCCGAATTAATATTCAAGATTAATCAGATTTTATATTTTCATCGAAACCGAGAGATTATTCCCCTGTAACGATATCCGGCAACGAGGTGGTACGCGGTGCCGGTAAATTGATGTAAATACAAGCCGGAATAGAATCGGATGGAATATGAAAATGAATTATCCCGTTCTGCTTCTTCTGCCGGGCAGATGCATATTTTAACAAACAGATAACCGTGCAATGCAATTATAAATTGTACAAGTATAAATTTTCGTACGTTCACAGTATGACTTTTATTACTGGTTAGGTAGAGATAAGCTCGAAAATTAATTTCTACCGCGAAAATACTTTTGCGCGGGCGAATTCTTCCCTGCTACCGTTGAATCAGAGAAAATCACGGGAACGTAAGGATATCTCGAAACGAAATCAGACTATTACACTCGAAAATTAGCTTTCTTGAAAATAAGGAGATACGACGCTAAGAATGCTCGTAACGTGGCTATAAAATCCTCTGCAAACTGCACGGAATTTTAATACAAAACCGTAATGGCTAAAACCTTACTTTTTATTATTGCTAAATTAAATTAATTTTATAATTGTTACACAGTAACGAGTAATTAACATGTTCATTTTTAAAACAACGCAGGTACAATCCACAGTACTATTGCTTTTTTCATTTCGACAAATTAAATGAACATATACAAAAATACATAGACAACAAGATATAAAAATATTCATTTTAAAATTGCTGTAATGAATGATTAAATAATTAAGAAAAATAATAATGTCTTTATCGAATGTATCAAAAAAAGGTTTCATATTGGACAAGTACACAGAATGTTTGTCACATGGCAAATAAGTAGTGGAATACTGTAACTTATGCAGTTCGAACATATCGACATTGTTATCAGTCTAGTAGTAGCTCGTAAAATCGCCCGGAGATTCGTCCGATAACCAGTGTTTTCCAATTTCCGCGACTGTTAGGCGAACTATGGGGATCTAGATTGCGATGATATGCAGTGATCGCTCCGAATCCATCTACCATAAAGAACTTTCGCTCTGAACAATAGTTGTTTGATTTTGTAACACTATTTTGTGTGATCAAAATTTTCTTGTTGCTAGATAAAATGTAGGTTATCATGGGTTATTTTAGGTTATGTAACATAATCTAACTGAATATGCTTTAATATATGTATACTCTGTTATGTGGATAGGTTATGATATTCATTATGGATCATGTAGTAAGAAATTAAATATTGTTTAGTATTATTGTAATAACATTTGCAAGAACTATAATGTGTATTATGTAGTTTGAATTATGTAACATAACCTAAATTACCATTAATTAATATGTACTGTCCTTCTGTGATTAGATGTACATATACATTATGAATAATCTAATGACAAAATTAAATACAGTATTATTGCAACAATACTGACAAAAACCATAATATATAAAATATAGCTGAATCAATAACCCAAACTCCTAAATTGTCAAATTATAATAAATTGCAGACTTGAGGCTTCACAATAAAGTCTATTAGTCCACAATAATTCTACCTCTCCTTAAAACTGTAACCTCACTAAATCGAATAAAATAATGAGAGTAACGTTACAATAGTCTAAATACTAACGTTGCAATGGTTTCTCAAGTTTTTTAGTTCAGGTAAGAAATTTTGTTTCGCTGATACCGAATTCGTGCAATTTACAAGTGAAGCACCTTCTTAAAGATATGCCCTCATTTCGTATGACAAGGCGAAGGCAGTTCTTGACGGGGAATTAATCAAAGGGTAGAAACGACGAAAAGACGAGAGAAAACGTTCAAGATGAAAGATAGCTCATACGGTCCGTAAACACATCCGTCAAGAGATAACGAGGAGCCTCACTCAAACGATGCTAAAGGTTGCTACGGGTGATACCCTCATCGGATTCAAAATTAACAATAATACCCTCGACGAGCTGTTAGCACTAGTTTTTCCCTTCTGCTCGTTACTTTCTTTCCGGAAATCTCATTTCGACGCGTGTAAACAAGTTAAAGAACGCGGTGAAGAAAGGGATTGCAAGGATTAAGTGTTGATTGCTGGGAAAATTCTTTATTTATGGTACATTTGCAATTTTTGTAATTGCAGATTTGTATAATTGTTGGGTTAAAATATTTAAATATTTAATGTAATTCCTGGGTTTGTACATTTTTTATTTTGTAATTTTGGGTATCTCAATATTTGTAAATTGGCAAATTTTTGAAATAGGGAGTTCCATATTTCTGTATTCGAAATTTCAGTGTCCGTAAATTTCCAAGGTTTCAAATTTTTAATTTACTTGCAAAAACTTTGGATTTCTAAATTCACCCATTTTTAATACGAACGTTCTCAATTTTTAAATATACGAATTTCCATATTAATTACTATAATAAAGTAATGATTGTCAAAGTATTATAATTCCAACCTCTGCCAACTCTCCCCTTTTATGAATCATCCTCTACATTTCTAATTATCCTCCACTCACCAATTCCTTCTACCTCAAAACCTTCTTCCCACAACATCCAAAAAACCTTCCACTAACCACAAATTTCCAAAATAACCTACCCAACAAAATTTCAAGTCCTCATAAATTAAAGCACATTACCATAAATCTCGTTACCACTTTCAGAATCGTAATGGTAGTAGAAAGATGTCATCGATTCGACATTTCGTTTAACGATTCTCATTACCATGATATGTTAATTTCATTATTTTACAGTCGTTAGGGCAATAATACGATCCCGAGCACAAATTGACTGTTAATCCCCGTTTATTTCCTCTCGTTTTATGTCCGGCCATTTTCTAAGCTCCTGATTTCACGCGAAGCCCCGGCGGACAGACGTTTTCTTCGACGTGCTTAGAGAACTCGCCGACCATGTGCTTGCTTTCTACTATAATCACGAATACGCTTTCCTTCGGGACACATTACTGGAAGCAGAATTCCCGGGAACAGTATTGTCCAATGATCATCCTTTTGACCCTTGCCGGCACTGTTCTCCATTCGAGTTACGTGTTTGAGAACGGTTTTGTTCCACGATGTCCATTCCCTTTTGTGACACTATCGTTTCAAAATTGTATTACGTATTTTGACCCACTTAGGGTCTTTAGCTTAGATTTCTGCATTTAAATGCTTCTCTGTTCCGTTATGATGAATAAGCATTTCTTTAATATTTTATTAAATTAAATGTGTGAGTTAGCATGTGTGATTTTAAACATATGTGATTTTTGCAGTCTTATGTGGATCGTGGTTCGACATCAAACTTTTCTTGGATCTTATAGATAATTCAGACAAATAGATTGACTGAACACATCTAATTTTATTAAATTTTATTAAATTAGATGTGTTAAGTAGCATGTGTGATGTGTGTGCTAGCATGTGTGATTTTTGCAGTCTTATGTGGATCATGATTCGACATCAAATTTTTCTTGGATCTTATAAATAATTCAGGTAAATAGATTGACTGAGCACATCTAATTTTATTAAATTTTATTAAATTAGATGTGTTAAGTAGCATGTGTGATGTGTGTGCTAGCATGTGTGATTCTAAACATATGTGATTTTTAAAATAGCATATTACTAACTACTTAAGAATTGTGAGCATTTAATAATAACTAATAACTAATAATAACTAATATACATATAATATTAATGAAAGGTATAAATTCTTTTAAAAGATAGATTTTTAAAAAATTCCTTTAGATCTCCATTTTTTTTAATTATTTTTAATTTATGATTTAATCACTTCGTCTTTCAATTTGCCCTGCGAACAAAGTTTATAAACGATCGCATTGCAATTAATTAAAAAACCTCGGAAGCAAGTCAAAAGCAAATCAAACCAGTGTATAATTACCAATGGATATTCGAAACTTCCCTCCGCAAGTTTTCAAGCAGTGAAAGCATACTCGAGCCTCAAATCATCTAGAATTTTATTCGAGCCTTATAAAACTGGAAAGTGTAATCGAACTCCTGAAATATTAATGACTTCTGAAAACCAGAAACACGCAACAGTATGCAAATTTGAAAACTGAATTAAAATTATTATACGAGTAATCGGTGATACGTGAACCACAGATGTTTATGTAAATCGAAACTTTTATGAAATGTTTTCTGTTTTCTGTTGGTGGGAAGTGATATGTCGATTTGTATCTTTTGTTTTGATTTTTTTCATGAGAATATAATTTGAGTGGCTATGTAGATTTGTGAATTTGTGAATTCGTAAATTTGGAATTTTTGGACTTGTGGGATTCTAGGTTTTTGAGGTTATTAAGGTGTGAAGGTGTCATTTTTGGAATTTTTTAATTTTCAAATTTCTGCATTTTTGAGTTTCTACGCTTTCGACTTTCTACTCTTCCGAGTTTCTACGCTTTCGAATTTCTACGCTTTCAAATTTCTACGCTTTCGAATTTCTACGCTTTCGAATTTCTACGCTGTCGAATTTCTACGCTGTCGAATTTCCACCCTTCTGAATTTCTACGCTTTCGAATTTCTACGCTGTTGAATTTCCACCCTTCTGAATTTCTACGCTTTCGAATTTCTACTCTTCCGAATTTCTACGCTTTCGAATTTCTGCTCTTCCGAATTTCTATGCTTTCGAATTTCTATACTTCTTAATCTCAACATTTCCGAATTTCTACGCTTCCGAATCTCTACATTTCCGAATTTCCACCTTTCCGAATTTCTAAATCCCCAAATCTCTAAATTTCCGAATTCCTCAATTCCCTAATCTCGGACGTCCCAAATTCTTAAATTTCCAAATCCCCAAATTTCCATCACCATCCCTAAATTCTCAACCTAATACCCCAAACACTCAAATATTTTCCTACACAACACATTTTGATACCCCGTTCGTAAAGATCGTTCGTTCCAATAAATTTCCCCATTCAGAAGCAACTTAGTAAAGTTCTGAAGGAAGTTCGTTTCCATTCGAAACTCGAAACATCTATCGTCCGCATATGCGTTTCCGACCCTATGCACAGTCAGCTGCACCGTGTCCCACAGGAGCAGATTGTAACGATGCAACTTTTGATTCATTGACTTCCAATAATATCGCTTCCCGAAACCCCAAACCACGTAGAAACTACAACGTTATCTAATTTCTACCGTTCCACCCTCGATTCCGTATGATTTGCTATCCCGTTGCTACGTATAACATTCTTTCATGACGCAATTTAATGTTCTGGGGTTGTTAACGTCTCGTGGTATATTGTCACGCGATAATATAGTATTTTACTTTTTAATTAGTGCTATTAATAACAGGGTTTTCTTTGCACACGAACATGCATGTGGATTCGATGATTTTTATAAATTCTGGATTTAGTGATTTTTTGTATATTTGAAGTTTTATTTTTTTTTATTTTGGGGCTTTAAATTTTGGAGTATTTAATCCTTCAAATTTTTGACTATTTAATTCTTGAAATTTTTTCATATTCACTCTTTCAAATTTTGTCATATGTAATCCTTCAACATTTTTCATATTTACTCCTTCAAATTTTTTTGTATTTGCTCCTTCAAATTTTTTCATATTTACTGCTTCAAATTTTTTATTACTATGACTGAAAAATTTATAAGTAGTCAAACGGACTGTTCCACATTTTCAACTTTTGTAAACATTAAAATTCTATAAATGTTGTGCAATTTCTTTAAATATAAGCATTCTGAAATTCTTCAAGCATTAAACATTTCTAAGTTTTCAAGTTCTTCAAACATTTAAATTCCTAAACTCCCAAATTCTTCACATATCACTCAACTTGTTTAAACATTTAAACTCTCAATTTCTTTAAATATTGACGCCTCCAAACGTCAATCTTCTTCAAATTTTCACCCTTCCAAATAAAATCCTTTCAGTATCAAAATTTCATGATTCCATGAATAGAATAATTCACATCGCGGTTCCTTCACAAAAATCAGTACGGAAGTTTAAAAATGGCAGCAGAACAAGTCCTTCAAATATTAAAAATTTCCAAATTCGCCTGTATCAAAACCTCTACATCAAAATTTCATAGCGCGTATATTTCACTCGGAAGTTTCTTCACAAAAACCGCGGTCCAAAAATGGCCGGCAGCGGAATTCGCCTCGGTAAATTAACTACCTCTAAAATTACTTTCATCCAGGATCGGATTAACAGGAACGCTGCGAACCGGTGTTGCATTACGCGGGGAATATTTCATTTCCACGGTTGGTCTCGATATGCTAGAACAACGAGGATTAAGTAATCTCGTTTCCCGGATAATTCAACGGTCTCCGAGGAATCTGCGTGGACGTCCTGAAAGCTTTCAACCTAAGACTTTCATGACACAGAAGACCCGCGACAATCGTCTGGAGATTAAACAGAGACTCGCGTTGCAATTCGATTTCGATTTTCAATCTATGGAGCCGCAACTTCTAATCTCTTGACGCGAGAGAAAAACAGGAAAAGGATTTTCGAGGAGAAATGTTTTAAGAGATTTATCGTTTTGAGGGAAACGATATTAATTCCTCGCCCGGCGGGTTTAAAGTTAATTAAACCGCGACGTATATCATCGAGGTCGCACTTGGCAAATGTGAAGGTTAGGTGAGCTGCGATTATTTCGGATTTAATTTCAAACGATTGATGACGAATTAATGATCCGCTGAAAATTTTGCTGGGTAATATCACAGTATATTTTTATTTGTTATGTATTATATTTTTACGAAATTTTTGGTAGTGATGGAAGTGAGGTTATGTTCGGAGCCGTCGAACAATTGCGTAAATTGAGTTCATTAACTTGACAATTTTTAAATAGTCCTGTTTGGAAAATGTAGAGAACAAGAGGATGTTATTAACAAATGTTTGTATTTAAAAAATTATAACAATTTACTAATTTTAGTTTTAAATATAGATTCATTAAACTCCCCTCAAATATCCGTTCCGTTGAACATAAATTACGTTCCATTCCTCTTCACGATATGAATTGGAATTAATTGATTCTCCCTATATACATAATACAATGATCATTGTGCCTAATATGTAACGTAAATGATCATTGTTAATAACACGCGATTATTACATTTTCAACTAAATTAATCATGTCGCATATTAGCTGTTCAACCGTGCTGCGAAGGCTACCGACTAATAATTAATTAGACTATTAATTACTGAATTAATAACGGAGCTATTGAAATTGTACACCTTGCAATAAACAAATTCGCTTACAAATATCAAATAATTTAATAAATTCTAACTTTAAAAAATATTCTTTAAAAACCAACATAATCTACAATTTTCTAGGCAATCACTAGCTAATTATTTTTAATCTTCATATAATTTTAACTAAATAAAAGTGGAACAAATTCTCATAGGTATTAAATCAGATATTGATACTAAAATTATATGTATAATATTTTAAAATGTCTGTGTTTAATTAATCCTTTCACAATAAATATTTCAACCACTATTTATTGAAAAATTATAAAATTGGACTAATTTAAAATTGAAGACCTATAAAAATAGGTCTTTAACCTAACCTTAATTTCATCAAAACCTGTCCTTATAATACTTCGTATTATTTAAAACACAATATAATATAAATTGTGTACTTCCACGTTCAGTACATAACCTCCACGTTCGGTAAATAACCGTCCAGTTACCGAAAGCGTGTACTTACGCTGCCCGAGAGGGTTAAACTTTCCAGTATGCAGATTGGTTGAACAGTTGATAGCGAAACTAGCGAACAGCACGTACCAATTTCATGCCGGTTACAAAGAAAATTCCATTCCCTTGTAAACTAGCAGTTAACGTTAAAGTTTCGCGGCACGATCGTCCATTACGTTTATCTTATCTGAAAGTGACGCGCTTCCACCTATGACACATGGTACCTACCGCGCGACATCCATTTACCATGATACATCTCGTGATTCATTATGATTCATTATGCCTCTGTAGCCGGCGTTACCATCTTTGAAAATTAATTTAAATCTGAACGCATCGATTTTCCGAAGGCGATTAAAATTCACAGGGAATACCGGATTCCGACGATAATTCAATGAAATCGAATGTATCTTCCGTGGTATTTTTACCTATTGAATGTTAATTACTGTGAAAGGCTCTTCTTGATGTATTTTCGTACGGACATTTTAATTAATTTCCGTTGTGATCAATTTTTCTACATACGTAAGTTTTCTGTTGTCATCACATATTGCATTAGAACTGCAATATTAATTGGACACAAAACTTTAGGTCATACAAAAATTCAGAACAGTCGAAGATTTTCAGCAGGAAGTAATAATAGAAATTTGAAATTGTAAAAAAAACAGACAATCAAATTTTGTAGATAACTTTTCTGTCAGTACATATTACAATATTAAGTGCACACAAAATTTTGAGTGATTTAAAGCTGCAGGACATTCACAAATTTTCAATAGGAATTAATAACAAAAATTTTTAATTGAAAAATATACAGGCAATCAAGTTTTGTAAATATCTTTTCTGTCATTACATAATGCAATATTGACTGCATGCAAAACTTTGGTTCATTCAAAGCTTCAGTACAAAAAATTTTTAATAAGAATTAATAACACAATTTTGAAATTATAAAATATACAGGCAATCAATTTTTGTAAATATCTTTTCTACCATTACATATTACATCATTACGTATTACAATATTAATTGCACACAAAACTTTGGCTCATTCAAATCTTCAAAACAAAAAATTTGTAACATGAAGTAACAATAAAAATTTGAGAAAATGAAAGTCACTTGAAGAGTTTCTGTCAGAGTAAAGTAGCAGTTGCAGTGAAGTCTCAATTTGCAGAAACGAGGGTAATTCAGCAGTCTGCATGTCAATAAATTGACCTTCCCCTGAAACATTTCCCCTGTATGAAATGTCACGACCCTTGGTCTACCCTTTACAACTGAATCGTTCCCCGCGGCAGACAAATTACCATCAAGAAAAAAAGAGTACACGCTGACTCTATTCGACGATGAGGAAAGAAAACGACGTACAGGGGTCACGCAATCCCGTAGTTTTCATAAAATGCTCTAAATACGCTGGGCGTACCTTCTTGCCGAGCCATTAGCCCTTCTTCCACATTGACGACGCCCCTTATTTCGGTCTACGAAAGTCCCTTTTTCTTTGGCCAACTGAAAGTCACTCTCACGCGAGGTTGCTCGTGCAACGCGCGAAAACATTGATTTAAAAAGGAACGCCCAGTCAATTTGCATACGTCACTCACCCTTTTCTCTCATCTCTGTCGATTTCGGTTTACGAGGGTCGGACTTGTACGACTATTATCGAACGACTCATTCGACGAATTGCCCTTAAACGATCCGAGTTTTTTGTGGTTTTCGACTGGTAGTAACGATGTCTGAGAGCCTTTATTTCTATGGTGTTAAATTCCCTTCATCGTCTTTTATGTCGCTGTATTTTAGTTTGAATGGTGGGACGTTACAGGTGTAGCATGCACTTTTCAGGGGGTTCATGGGGAATTATTTAGGATGGGGTTGATATGTATTGATGGTGTAATTATTGGTAATGATAGGAAATAGGGATATGGCGGGTTTAGGCTTGCGCTATTTGATACTAGGCGGCGCATAGGAGAGTGAACTTTCTCGTTAGTGGTCAAGGAGCTTTTCTCTACTCATATATGTGGATTTGAGGGTTTTAGTGAGAATTTTTACTGGGGACGTTTTATTTGAAAAGGTCAAGTCTAATAACATTAATTAGACTTTCCAATTGTTAGATCCATACATCTCCAAATCTTGAAATTTCTGTATCCCCAAATTTCCAAACCATAAATTTCCAATTCCTCTAATTTTCATAAGTTACACATCCCTGAATTCTCAAACCCCCAAATTTCTAAATTCCTAAGTCTGCAAATTTCCAAATTCCCAAGTCCCCAATTTCCACATCTCCAAATCTCTAAATCCCCAATTTCTACGTCCCCCAATTCTCAAATTTTCAAATCTCTAAATTCCCAATTTCCACATCTTCAAGTCTCTAAATCCCCAATTCCCAAATCTCCAAATCTCTAAATTCCCAATTTCCACGTCTCCAAATCTCCAAGTTCCCAATTTACAAGCGTTCAAATCCCTAAATCCCCAAATTCTCAAATACCCAAATCTCCAAATTCCCAAATCCCTAAATCCCCAAATCCCCAAATATCCAAATTCCCAAATCCCTAAATCTCCAACCCCAAAATCTCCAAATCCCCAAATCTCCAAATCCCTAAATCTCCAAATCCCCTATCAATCCACATCCACCAAATAATTAAAACCCGAACCAACGATCACAAAATTTCTAACAATCTAGATTTCCGTTCGTCCGCTTTCCCGCGGGCTACCAGCCACGCGGAACGAATCTTGGCGAGCACAAAGCGTTACAACGCGGCTCTCGAATCGAATTTTCAGCCGGCCGAAAGTTATCCGACACCCTCTTGTCGGTAGAGAAAGAGCCGTCGACGAGGGTAAAAAGTGCGAGAAAAAAAAAAAGCGTTCGTCCGAAAGGTACAGGGGGGAAAAAGCGAGAAACGTTGCCCGGTGAAAGTCGACAGAGCATTTGGTGGAACTTTTTACGTCCGACGACGGTCTCTCCTTTTTTCCGCCCCGGCAGCGCGGGAAATTCAATTTTCGCGTCCGCACGCACTCAACCAGGATGGGTACACACGCATTCGAACAACGTACAACGACGCGACAATGCGAGATCCACGCTCGAATGAGCACACCGTGCTGCGATAAGCACCGGCGAACTCACCTGACCATTATTCGAATGATCAAATTATTTTTTAAATGGTTATTCAGGTATTAAATTGTGTTTCGTTCCGTTGGGAAATATTTGTAAATTTTTAATCGCTGCTTTGGTCGAGTGAACAAATTATTTTTCGTGTAATGCTGCCATGCAAAAATTTATCTCGGCAAATGGACTTTCCAGGGATTTTCGTGCAATTTACTTGATATTTTATTTTATTATTTTTGCGTTTGGTGGAGGCGGAACATTTAGTCTTTTCGAGTACCCTCTAGTCACAGCTTTTCATTATTTAATTAGTGTTGATTGTTGAAATAAAAATAAATTTTGATGTTTTGAATTTAGAGTGTTCTTAGATTTTCTCATTCATACATCACTGGTCCTAAATTCTTACACTTCCATATCTTAGTTAATTCCTACGTTCCCAAATTTCTAGATTCCCACATTCCTAAATTTACAAAATTGCATCGATCCCAAATTTCCATATGTCCAAGCTTCCAAGTTCTTAAGCTCCTAGACCATGAAATTCCTATGTCCCCAAATCTCTAAATCCCCAAATCCCTAAATCACCAAATCCACAAATTTGCACCTTCGTGCATCAACCTCCTACACCTCCAAATTCTCAACTCACCCCCAAATACTGCACCACTCAAAAATCGCAAAAACTCAATTAGTGATTTCCATCAATATTAATTTGCGTCACCAGAAATAATTTTCCTGTGAAAATGAGATTTGCAGCAGACTGTACCCTGTATCTTAGGTGTCCACGTGCACCGACGCGTGTACATTTACGTTGTCGTGTGTTCCTCGCACGCGTGTCGGCAAACATGGTGGTTGCGTGTCGTGAACGGGGACCGATTCACCGCAAGTAATTAGGTGATGTGTTTATCGCGCATCAGTTAGCCGCCGTCGCGGCGTGACGGGCTAACTAGTTATCATCGATTATCGCCCTCGAGAATCGGATTCTTCACAGTTCGTCGACGTTGTTACTCGGTAACGTGTTGTTACACTCTGTTCGTTGCTTTCGTGCGTGCAGCAGAGTTTGCGTTGTACACTTTGTTTCCATGGTGAACACACCCCCCATGCGAAAAAAGAAAGAGCCCTTTGTGTTCACGGCCTCGGGCAACGCGACACGTTTTACCGGTTCACTGAACGATACGTGTATATACCTTCTCGTAGCTGTTGAAATTATTCCCAGATATCCTGCCAATTAACGGACAGTTCTCGAGCTTGCGGTTTGCTGCTCTGGAACTCTGTATGACAGAGTGCGATGAGGAAAATGAGGTTCTTGGGGTGCATTTGTTCACGTTATGGGTGGAATTACAGGAGTGGTTCTATCTGTACTATCATTTTATGTTTCTACATTTTCAAAATTCAATTGTGTAGCTAAGAATAAGCTGGAGCTGCCGGCATGTGGTACGTACAGAATTGTTCAAAACCAAAAATGAAAATTATTATGATTAAAAAAATATGAAGTACTGAAGCGAAAATCCTCAGTCACTTCAGTCTAAGAATTACAAAATACAATATTAAAAATTCTCTAAACCTAAACATAATGATTACTTCGAACCTCATAAATCGCTTACATTTATAAAATTAAAAAATTACTCAAACCTTAACATGACGATTACTTCGAACATCATAAATCACATACATTTATAAAATTCAAAAATTACTCAAACCTTAACATGACGATTACTTCGAACCTCATAAATCACTTACATTTATAAAATTAAAAAATTACTCGAACCTTAACATAACTGTTACTTTGAACCTCTTAAATCACTTACATTTATAAAATTCATAAAATCCAAATTATAAGTCTACAAATCCTGAAATGTCACATCCTTAGAATCTTCACAATCCAACAAATCCAAAAGTTCCAAATCATGAAAGTCTATAAATCCTCATACTTCACGTCCCAAAAATATGCAAATCCTAAAATCTAAAATTGTAAGATTCTAATCTAAAGTTATAAGATTGTAAAATTCCTGAAACTCCTAAAACCAAAAAATTCTAAAAATTCCCCATTCTAAAATCCTCAAAGTCCAATAATCCTAAAATTCCCCAAACCCCCAAATTTTAAAAATTAAAAAATTCCCCAAATCTCCAAATTCCACAAATCTTCAAATTTCCAAAACCCTCAAAATTTAAAAATTCCCAATCCTACAATCCCCAAAGTCCAATAACCCTAAAATCCCTCAAACCCTCAAAAAAATCCTAAAATCCCCACAAATCCCCAAATTCTCCAAATCTTGAAATTCCAAAGCTCCCAAATTTAAAAAATTCCCAATTCTAAAATCCCCAAAGTCCAATAACCCTAAAATTCCCTAAACTCCAAAATAAAAAAATCCTAAAATTCCCCAAATCCCCAAATCTCCAAATTCCCCAAACCTCCAAAATTAAAAAATTCCCAAATCCCAAACTCCCCAAATTTCCAAGATACAAAAACCCCCAAAACTCCCCAAAAATAAAAATACCTCTAAAATCCAAAAATTCCCAAAAATTCCTAAAATCCGAAAATACAAGTTTCGCAAAAATTCCCTGTCTCGTTATCGGCAACAGTATCTAAAACCGTAAAAAAGCGAGCAACCGGGTCTCGATTGTAAAACCCTCATGATTACTTAAACTTCTTATCCAGCATGTTGCGCGGTAGCCAGCATAGCTCGCGTTTGTTGCTCCGTGGAACTTGGCTTTTCGGCAAACACACGGAATACCGCAGGTCCAATTTGTAGCTCAAAGGAGATACCGCAAAGCTCGATCGACGTTTGCTCTTTTCGCAGTGTCCGCAAACCCCCGATTTTCATTATTTACCGCCGCGACTATAGAATGAACCAGAACGACGTATGCCCGAACTCGTCGAGCGTTTTCGAGCGAGCAAACACGCTTCTAAAAGCGTCCGGTCCAGATGTAACTCTCTGTACGTGGTCAGCCGTGTTCGATTCCTCGGGATCGCAATCTCGTTAAATCGTGCTGATCCGCGCGGATAAAGCTTTCTCGAACAACTAACTTCGAGATCTTTCTTGTTCCCTGACTTACTTCGCAACGCCCGTTTAAAAGATATAAGAAAGGTACAATCGGGGTCGGCGTGGAGTTTCGATAAATATGTGAGCTGACGGGGACAATGCTGATTCAAGAGACAACTTATGGACGCATGTATACACATATGTGGAGTAGGCAATTTTTATAGTGTTACATATATTTATTGTATTTTGTCTTAGAATTTTTACACGTTCATAAATTTTTTTAATTTTCAATTTGGAAAATTTTTATCACTTTTCAAATCAATATTTTATCAATTTTTATAAATTTTATCAATTTTATCAATTACAATTACAATTTTTTATCAATTTTATCAATTTTTTAATAGAATCAATATTTTATTGAATGTTATCGAATGTTCAATATTTAAAATCTCTTAAAATTTTCTATTTCTTACACTTTTAAAATCTTCAATTTCTCGAATGTTCAATATCACATGTTCAACACATGTATTAAGTCACATCACGTGTTAATCACAACACATGTATCAAATGTTCAACTGAACATCAAATGTTCAATTTTTAAAAATTTACTATTTCTAAAACTTCTCAAATCTTCAATTTATTAAACTTCTCATATGTTCAATATTTCAGAACATTCAAAATTTCCAATTTTTCTAAATTTCTCCAATCTTCAATATCTAAAATCTTTTAAAATTTTCAATTGTGTTAAACTTCTCAAATCTTCAATATCTGAAATCTTTCAAAATCTTCAATTATTTTAAACTTCTCAAATCTTCAATATTTGAAATCTTTTAAAATCTTCAATATCTAAAATCTTCCAAAATCTTCAATTTTTGTAAACTTCTAAAATCTTCAATTTTTGTAAACTTCTAAAATCTTCAATTTTTATAATCTTCTCAAATCTTCAATATCTAAAATCGTTTAAAATCTTTCCCTAAATTCCTTGATTTTCGAATCTCAGTAAAAGAATTTCAATTTGAATTTCGATTACAATTTCCACGATACTTTTTTCTAGTTACCCAGGTATTATCCCGAGGGAAAGTTAGGGAAAGCAGATTTACTGTTGACTGTACGTTCACCGTTTGAACGGAACGTTTCGTGGAAGATCAGGCAGAAGTTCGCCGGGAAAATCGCGATAAGTATCCCGAAATTGGAGCGCTGGCAACAGATTTAACGAGGTTCGCTTCTCGGCTCGAAGTCGTTACGCGCTAGTAGCTAGTCGATTATCCGAAGAGCGTTGAAACTTTGCGCGTGTTCATCGAACGTCTATGCTCAATTTTTCCTGCCTGCGTGTTCCGAATTCCGCTTGTTAAATTAGACGGGCGTGAACTAACGATTAACTTCTAACACTACGGTTATTAGAAATTATAAATCACTTGCCCTAAAAGTCAGAATAATTAAGACTTTTCATCTTAAAAATCAGAAAAATTCAAGTATCACGCCTGAAAATAAAAATTGAAATTTCTTATCTTCAAAATATAACAAATTAAAATTTGTTTACTCTAAAAATGAGAAAAGTAAAAACTTCTTATCTTAAGAATTAGAAAAATTCAAGTATCAAGTCTGAAAATAAAAATTGAAATTTCTTATTTTCAAAATAAAACAAATAAAATTTTTTTACCCTAAAAATGATAAAAGTAAAAACTTCTCAGCTTAAAAATCAGAAAAATTCAAGTATCAAGCCTGAAAATAAAAATTGAAGTTTCTTATCTTCAAAATATAACAAATTAAAATTTCTTAGCTTAAAGATAAGTAAAACTGAGATTTCTAAATTCGAAAATAAAAATTGAAATTCCTTAACTTGAAAATAAAATAGAAATTAAATTTCTCAGCTTAAAAATCAGAAAGGAAGAAATTTCACATCTTGATAATCAGGAAGATGAAAATTTTTTATCTTGAAAATAAAAACAAATACAAACTTTTGTTACTCTAAAAATGAGAAAAGTAAAAACTTCTCAGCTTAAAAATCAGCAAAATTGAAATTCCTCATCTTGCAAAAAAACACCAAAATTTCTCCACCAAACTGTTCTATCTTGCAAAACACACAAACCTGAAATTGCTTCCCTCAAAAATTTCTACCAAAAAAGTTTGCTTCCTAAAATTTGATACTATGAACCCTCATCGAGTAATTAACCATCAAGTAATTGTTTACCGTTCTCCAAAATAACCTCACCATTACATCAGAAAGTATTTCCTGATGAAACAGCCTGTATAAAGTCGACGTACCCTTGCCAGTCGATATGCGCTCGAGTTTCGGAACAATGTCTTTCCCGGAAGCGGCGAGCTTCATCGCGAGAACAACCTCGAGGCAGCTCTTTAATCACGCCCAGCTGCAGAGATGAGAGTTGGAGGGGAAAGTTTCTAGTTAAACAATACGAGAGGTTCAAACTACCCTCGCCGTTCACCCTTCGCAGTCGTAACTAAATTTTAATAAACTTTCGATCGAACGGATTCACGGAGAACGCTCCAATCCTTTCGATTCTTCGCCGGGCGAATTATTTTTTACGGCCGCTCTAATGGTTTCTCGATAAAAATTAATAACGGAACTCTGATTCAAGCTTTAGAAAATGCTACTTTTTCTGCGAGTAATCGTCAATTGGGAGATCAGCGTATTTTTGCTTGGGATTTTCCCGAACCGTTTACGTATTTTAGTGTTATCGAATTTGTACAGCTTCTGAGTGTAATAAGAAATCCAATTAATTTAACTTGAAAATAAATTTTAGATCGGAGAAAATACTGTTGGAAATAGCTTGAAATAGGTAGAAAGACTTGTATGAAATATTATGTTAATTTTATTTCGGAATTTTTGTGTAATTCGACAATTTCAAGTGTCTACATCAGAGGACCATATAGCGAGACACCTACATACACCTCGTAAATTGACTAAATACCACTGGAAATAGCTTGAAATAGCTAGAAAGACCTCTATGAAATATTACATCAATTGCATTTCAGAATTTTTATATAATTCGATAATTTCAATTATCTTCGTCAGAGGGCCATATAGCGAGACACCTTTATACACCTCCTATACTTACAATTTCAACAGTAATTCACAGTAACGAAATTTCTTGGCATACATGGAATATGAAGCACAAAGTTGGAAAAATAACCGAGTTAAAAGAACAGTGAACACCGCGGAGCCATTTACGCTAATCGTTGCCTACTTCCACTTTTTCCTCTCTCGTGGAAACGCATCGCGACGTAATTGATATTTGGCCCGTGATTTATGAAATTCTCATGGAACAATTTCGCTGGTAAATTGGCCGCATATTTTTAGGCAAATACTCGACATGTTTCGAAAACAAATACATAGAAAAAAGAGGCCATCGTTTGGCGAAATTGGAAAATGCGTAATGCAACAATTTTTAACGAATCCGTCGATTAACGGTGGAAGTTTTTGTGATGGCGCGCGAAAGAAATTGTCGATAAAGTTTTTCCGGCACCGCAGGGTCGACAACTCTCGAGCTGCATAAGCACAGGGTCGGGGGACAAAATTAGCCGGTATTTTTTGCCCGGATGCAAAGTTGGTCAGAGGGTAGTAAAAGTTTGAACGCTCGAAAGGTTTCGGGGAAAAGAAACTCTTCGCTTTCGTCCATCTTTCCAACCTCGAAACCACCCCGAACACTTGTTAAGTACCTTATTTGAGTTTCAAAGTTGATCGCCACGCTTCTTCCTCCCTTTTTCTCGCCCCCTTCTCGCGATATTTCTTTTTTTCGGCTATCGTACGTGCGGCTCCAAAGGCCGGCGCCTTTAATGAGGTCGCCTGTCGTATCTCGTAGCGATCTTTTTCGTCGACGGTGTTCTCCTTCCGAACGAATAATCTCGCGTACCGATCGTCCCTGACGATTATCGATCAGTCGGAATATTGTTACGGAGATAAGAAAAAAAAAAGAGGAGATGCTCGGAAATACGTGGCGACAGTTTCTCGAGCACCGATAACCTTCTTCTCAACAGGTTTGCTCGCCCTCTTGTCATAGTTTTACGAGCGGCGTAGCACGTTTTCTATGATCCTGAAACTTTCCAGGAAAATCTTGATAAGGATTGTTTGCGGATCGAAAAGTGAATTTCAGGGGAAAATTTGAACAAATTTCGAAGAAGTTGAAGTACGTCGATGTTGTTATATATTATTTTAATTAGAAGCAATTTTATGTTTTATGGCAGAGGGTTAAAAAGGTTGTGTTTCCGAATGTGCAATTCGCAAAGTTTTTAAGTATCCCAATTCTATAATTTTCGAATTCCTTAGTTCCAAAATTCTCTAGTTCCCAAATTCTCTAGTTCCAAAATTCCCTAATTCCCAAATTCCCTAGTTCCAAAATTCCCTAATTCCCAAATTCTCTAATTCCAAAATTCTCTAGTTCCAAAATTACCTAGTTCCAAAATTCCCTAATTCTCAAATTCTCTAATTCCAAAATTCTCTAGTTCCCAAATTACCTAGTTCCAAAATTCTCGAAGTCCCAAATTTCCCTAATTCCCAAATTCTCTAGTTCCAAAATTCTCTAGTTCCAAAATTTCCTAGTTCCAAAATTCTCTAGTTCCAAAATTCTCTAGTTCCCAAAGTCCCTAGTTCCAAAGTTCTCTAGTCCCAAAATTCCCTAGTTCGTAAAGTCTCTAGTTCCCAAATTTCCCAAGTCCCAAATTCCCTAGTTTCCAATTTCCCTAGTTTCAAACTTCTGTAGTCCTCAAATCCCCTAGTTCTCTAATTCCCCAGTTGTAAAGACCCATTTATCAATTCACCAAACCCCAAAATCACAATATAGAAATTCCCCAGTTCCGAATTCCTCGAACTTCCAAATTTTCCAATTTAAAATTTTTTCATTTTCCAAATCCTCTAGTTCCACATCATTCAAATATCTAGTTTCAAATATCCAAATTCCTAATTCTTTAATTCTCAAATATCCAAATTTCAAAGTCTATAATTTTCCAATTTTTTCCAACGTTTCCAATTAAGCTTCGAAATTTCCAAACGTAAAACCTTACAAAGTTTCGAAAAGTGAGCGAAGTTCATAGGATTCGTAACCGTCCGGAACTAGCCAATTTTAAACGATCCAAACCGATTCGTAGATATCCGTTTGCCAGCGCATCCCCATCGAATTTATTAACCCTTCGAGCGAACATGGCAGTTTAAAAATCGCCGTTGCAACCGGAACGATCGTTCGAAATCCACTTCCGGCCACTTTATTGGTTATCGCAACGAACACGGTACACTCCACCTTTTCTCGAAAGCCATCGCACGATTCAGCGTAAATTTCACGCGCAATTAAGAGCGTCGCGCGACGACCGAGCGGAATACTAACCGCTTGTTTAGCGTTTCAGCTTCGATACGATATCGGTCCGTTTCGATATCGAGCGAACAATCGTACACGAGGATCGACTCGATTCCACGTTATTCCACGGACAAGTCGGGATTCTTTATTACGGTGCAAACTCGCGGAATGGACGGCTTTCAGAAAACGCTATTCCACCAGGAAAAACTGATCTGTCAGCCACAAAATCCATTCGCCGATACGGTTAACGACTTTTCCTGACGCACTGTATAACCGTTGACACCGTACTACCCCCGGAGTTTCGTTAAACTGTCGCCGAAGATTTTCTACCCTGCTGGAGCTCGTGACGTAAATGAAAGAGAAGATTTTATGCTGTGTTCTTGCCTTTAAGCCCTTATTAATCCTTTCAACAGAACTTGCTGCTGGTTGCTACTTTATCAAAATAATAGAACAAGACGCCTCAAATATGTAACATTCTTGCCAACGTACGGAACTTTTCATCTCGTGTGCAAAATTTGACGTCATTTCTTGGCGTTAAATTGTTAAATTATTAATTCGTGCATCACCAAAGTTTATCAAAATTTAACAGTAAAACTATCAAACTGGTCAAACGCTGTTTTACAAGTTGCTTATTATAAGGCACACATTTTGTTAAAGTACATTTCTTGAAATCAGATATCAGATAATAAATGTGTACACTAAATTAGGTTTCGAAGTTTGTTTATTTATTTTTTAGCTTCATTTTTAATTTCAAATTGAGTGCACATTATATGTCAGTAGGTTTAAAGTAAAAAAAGGAAGGTAAATTAATATTTTAAATCAGAAAGAGTACCACAGCAAACTAATAAAATAATCTCGCACTTTACAAAATTAAACGCCGCATACTTTTTGTAAACCGAACAATGTACCATTCCCTGAATTCAGACTCCTGAAATCCGAGGTATTATAATGGCGTGTATTCTATTTTAATCTATTCTATTCAATTCAATTCTATTCAGTATCCAGTTAATCTCTGACACAATCAAGCTCCAGTTTCTTCTCGGTAACGAAGCAGCGATCGATCCAGCATTCGCAAGTATATTACACGTACGTTCGTTCGAATTACTCAGAGAGAAAGCCGTTATTACAAGCGAAGTGTGTATGCAATAACTCCCGGAGCAATCCTGAATATTTATTACCACGGCACGTGTTTACGTTGCACAATGGGGAGACGCGAGACGTCTGGAGGCGGCGTCGGGGTCATAAAGGATTACGAACCGGCAACGGCGCAACTGCTCGTTGCGATTCAGCCCTAATGCGGGAGGGTGGTCGACAAACGCGAATCGCTTAATTGGAGAACGCTCCACGGTGTCGGAAAGACAGGTAACTTAGATTCCTCGATATGACCTAGTACGACGAGGCAATCGAGTTAGGTTAGTTACCGAGGCTGCCACAATGGATGAACCGAACGCTGCGCTACGGAAACGGGCGTGTGCCACGGCATCCATAAGGAGTTCCTTCACGTTTCCGGTGAACTGCGCAGCGGGTCCGACGTAATGAGAGACTTTACTATGTGTACTTATCCTACATCGGATGAAACAATTATTGTCGATGCTAGTTTTCTCGCGGTTTACTTTGCCAATTGTCTGTTTGCTTTCTTTACGCTCTATTTGGATTTTTGGATACGAGTGGAGAAATTCACTTGTCTTTTTAGCGGAAATTTCTTTCAAATTATTTATTACATAAATTTTAATCATATGTTAACTTCAAGGTTTCTGTTAATTTATGAGTTTGTCAATTTTATGTGGTATCTGCGAATTCTTATTCTTTTTTTAGAGTAATATTTTTTGAGGTCATAAGTGACTTGATTGATCAACTTAACTGTTGTAATTTTTTTTAGAACCTCCTTTGACAATAAAAAAAAATTCGGAAGAATTTGTAAATTCGATTTTTCAGTATGACTAGATATTTGAGATCAAAAGTGGCTTGATTGACGAATTCATAAATTGTTAAAAATTCTTCATCATTGACAGGAAAAAATCTTTAGAAAAATTAGTCAATTAAGTCACATATTATCTCAACAAAATTATCAGTCAGAAAAGAAATTATTTTAACAATAAGAAAGATGTAAATCTTCAAAAACATCTCAAGTATCTACAAATATGTATTACATCACTTTTGCTGGTTGTTAAAATCAACCCCTAAAGATTCACCTGTTTTTCCATTTTATTTTATAACTGACATTCCATAAAAGTATAAAAAATATTTCTGCATAAAAATTGCTTCTTTCAATCAAGTCTATCAACCATTTAAAATTGTACTAACTGTTTGAACGATTAAAATAAAATATCCAATTAAAACATCAGTAATAAAGAAATTATCAGTAACATAGGAAGAATGCATTTTAATAAAATATTTAACAAAAAAGCTTTGTATGTACACTTCAGTCTATTTCTTCAGATATTTATCGTGTAATATATCTGCAAATTTAGTAATTTTTATGTAGCATAACGAGGGGAACTAGAATCAGAGTTGTACAAGCGTGAGCGTTCAATGTTAAAGTAGTTAGACAAATATTTGCAGCACATTGCGGGATGTAACTAATTACAGCCACGTAACTGTTCGCAACAGCCAGTGAGAAATTTAGGGAATTTTGGCTAACCCGCACACGTGTTTATAGACGCGTGTTAATGGGCACGGAAGTTGAAATCGAACGAGTTACCTGAACCGTAAAAATGACAAAAGAAGTCGAATGACCCAGAACGAAAAAATATAATATAATAAACGGTATGAACAGTGCTCGGTTTTTTATAAAAGGATCAAGAGAGAATACACTCGAAGCATCAAAAACGATAACAAAAGCAACGAGAACGATTATAAAACGTTAAGCTTTAATTAAATAGCGGATTAACGAAGGATATTTTTATGACAACAACGGTAAAAAAAGCCTTCCTTCTCTGGGTTCTCTGACATGAATCGGCTTTCACGAATCTCCCTTTTTTTCCTCTGCAACAACGAGTTAATTAATCCACATCGTGGCTCTTTCATTATCGTAACGTCGTAACGCGGTATACATAAATTACGTGTCGTGCCGACGCGACAGTGTACCGACGCCATTTTTCTGTCCACTAACAGGTTGTTGCGATGCTCTTTTGCTCTGAGCAGTATTATCGATATTATAGAAACGTACGATTCGTTAAAATACATGAAATCATCTGATAAAAGAATGTAGTAAGAAAAGAAACTGTCTGACTTACAATTAATAGTATTTATATTATGATGTATAATATAATATACTATCTTACCACTTTCTATAATACAGGGTGTCTCGCAACTCATGTAGCTCCTGCAAAGGGGTGGTAGAGGACGCGATTCTAAGCAAAATTTCCCTTTGCAAAAATGGAGTTTGAAGCTTCGTTTTTGAGTTATTAAAGAAAAACACGGACCAATCAGAGCGCGAGGATTCGGCGCCAATCGCGGCGCGCAGTCGCGAGAGCGACCCCTTCAAGCATAATGGCCGACTGGGCGTAACCCTCGCGCTCTGATTGGTCCGTGTTTTTGCTTAATAATTCAAAAACGAAGCGTCACACCGCATTTTCGCAAAGGAAAATCTTATTCAGAATTACGTCCTCTACCACCCCTTTCCAGAAGTTACACGAGTTACCTGTATATACGATTATTTTCAATAGTATGTGCAATAGTATATATGTACATAGGTCTAATATGAACAATAATATAATAAGCTAATATAAAGTACACAAATATTTAATTATTCGTTATAGACTTGTATTAGCACTTTAATGGCTACGTCACACATATGTATATGACGCTTAAATTTCCATATGAGTCTATCACATATACACTGATATTATCATTTTACTGCTTATTAACATATATCATTATTCACATATCATTCTGCCATTACGTATATCATTATGTCTAATTGGAAATACTCGTATTAATTACATGAACTATGAATAATAAATGTGGAACTATATTGTGAACACACATGATATGTGTTAAATACAAAAATACAATTATCATGCATTTTTCTTTATTATCATGAAGATTCAAGATATTCAGTACGTTATTATACACGTTAACTATAAGACAAAATGCAATTAAATCTTCAAACCTATTTTCTTCTAAAACACATTACCATACAATAAGAATTAAAGAACATAGTTTGTACCCTAACTAATACATCAGATTACTCCTTCAGTCCATAAGGAACAACCAAAAATGTTTGTCATGAGATTGATTATCAATAAATTGATAAAAATGATTGGTTTTTGGGAAGAAGATAATCAAAGGCAATTTCTAACATGGAATTTTACATTTTTTGTTGAGACTCGGTAAAATTGCAAGATAATTTCGCGCACATCCAGCCACGCAAGCTTTTAGCGGAATTAACCTAATTACTTTCGAACGTGGGAGCCGTTAAACTGTGACGTTGCTGGGCGCGAGTAATCCTAACGTTTCGGGGAACGACGCCGTTAAAATCACTGTTCTGGAATGCGACTGCTTTCCAGTCCGCGAAGCGTTTATCCTAGCCGCGATGTACACTCGGCTGCAACGCACATCTTTTCTTTCGTAGAAGTACATGTATAGGAACTTCAGAACTTTCGTATGTGAATGAATCTTTGAATTTTAGGTTCTTTGACTTTTTTAGTGTTAGAGGTGTTATTTTGGAGGATGTAGAGGTGCTGATAGTTTCAAGTTTTATCATTCTGGGTTATGGAAGGTTTATGCTCTTAAATTCTCCAGTTTGTGGATTTTGATTTTGTTAAATTTGGAAATTTAGACATTTTTAAGTTCTCAAATTAAAAAATTGTCAACTTTCAAGATTCTGTAATTCTAAATTCCCCAAATTCCAAAGCTTTCAAGTTCCAAAATTTCCTAATTCCACACTCCCCAAATTCCACAACCCTCAAGTTCCAAAACTCTCAAATTCCAAAATTTTTCAATTCCAAACTCTCCAAATTCCAAAACCCCCAAATTCCATAATTCCGTAATTTCAAGCTTCCCAAATTCCAAAACCTCCAAATTCCAAAACTCCCAAATTCCAACCCCCCTAATTCCAAAACCACCAAATTCCAAAATTCCCTAATTCCAAAACCCCCCAAATTCCAAAATTTTCCAATTTCAATCCTCCCAAATTCCAAAACCCCAAATTCCAACGCTTTCAAATTTCAACGTCTCCAAATGCCAACGCCCCCAAATTCCAAAGTCCCCAAATTCCAAAGCCCCCAAATTCCAAAGCCCCCAAATTCCAAAGCCCCCAAATTCCAAAATTCCCTAATTCCAAAGACCCCAAATTCCAAAATTTTCCAATTTCAATCCTCCCCAATTCCAAAACCCCAAATTCCGACGCTCTCAAATTCCAACGCCCCCGAATTCCAACGCCCCCAAATTCCAAAGCCCCCAAATTCCAAAGATCTCAAATTCCAAAGCCCCCAAATTTCAAAGACCCCAAATTCTAAACCCCCCTAATTCCAACCTCCCCAAATTCCTAACCCCCCAAAATCTCTAAATCTCCCACTAACCAACTCACTCCCTCAATCTAAAATCAGAAGTCCCTAAAAATCGACGACCATCAATATTTCTCCACCCTCAACAACCATATTCACTCTAATAAACTCACATTTGCCACCGACTGTACGTGTAGCAACGCAGAGGCGTAAGTTTGCACGCGACGCAGCGATGTGCTTCGTTAACAATTTATTATTCCATGTTCGCTTCTCTGTAATTAAACGAAAAAAAGAGCACTATTCATTAGGAACGTCGTCGCCTTAGAATTTAATTGTTTCACCGATGGAATGTCTCCGACGGAATAATAAACCGCCAACCAAACGGAGAATTTTAACCCAGTGGATTTCTGGAATTACGCTTATAATTCTGCGCGACGAAGGGAAACATTCGAGACGTCGTCACGGAGACACTTGACTTCAATTTTGTTTATTTTTAAATAAATATATTTCAAATATTTTAAAATAAATTTATAACAAATGTTATTGGAAATCGTTATCGAAATAATTCCTGAACAGCAAATTTTAAAATTGAGTTTATTTATAAATCTGGAGTGAAAATTATGAAATGTATTTCCCGAAAAAAAAATTATTATGAAAAATATGGAGATACTAGAAATATGGAGATAATTTGAAATGTTGTACAATTATGAAATATATTTCATGAAAAAATATTATTACGAAAAATATGGAAATACTAGAAATATGGAGATAATTTAAAATATCAAACAATGTAACGTGCACTTTTAACTGAGCACGTAGAATATGTATAGCTGCAAAGTCATATAACATGCACAAAATTTAAACTGAACGTATATAATCTATATTGTTGTAAAAAGTAATATACACAGATATAAATTTGTTAAAAGCAGTACATGTAAATATAAATTTGTTAAAAGTATCTCCGTTCTTTATTGCAAGTCTCCGAAGCTATTACACGCACGATATTTATGATTTGTGAAGTAGATACAAACGTGATGTATAAACGAGCAGCAATTTTCGTTACAATAATTTCAAGCTTCGTACGAAATTCATTGTCCACCCGACTCAATAAATAAAACGTTTATCTGAAACTATTTGGGAAAACAAAACGGTTGACATTTTGTGAGCGTAACGCGGTAGGTTTTTTAAATATACGGCATGCAGATGGAATTTTTACGAACCATAATTCAGCATGTAAATGAGTGTTTTTTTAATTGGGAAAAACAATTATTTATTCCATTAACGTGGAGCGGAGAGTAGCGCAAACAGTTTCCGCGAGAAAGGAGAAATTAATCGACGCTTCGATAATGCCATCATAGAAAATTACAAAATTGAAAATATTGTTAAAGCGTTGGTCGGTTAAATTCGAGGTGAAATGTTCAGCGTGTGTCCAGTTCACCCCGACAAGTAATTACTTAACGACACGGTCAATATGGAGGGACGTAGAAACATGGCCACGGAATTCGTGGAAAATTTACCCGCTTGTTACCGGCTCTAAAACGCGACGGACATATTTGAAAAATGGAAATTCCCGGAATATGCGTGCTCGAATCGAAGAACGCGGATAAAAATCGCTTACGTTTTCATGAAATGCGAAGAAAGTACACGCTGACGAAGAAAGTAATTATGTAGCTAATTTGAACCTGTCAAAACTTATATCCGCTTTTCAACCGGGCCGAATTATTAGAACGAAAAATGCCGGAGGATTATCTATATCGATGGAGATAATGAACCCGCTGTTCTATTCAACTCATTTGCATGCTAGAGAAAAACCGTGGAGGTAGATTAACAGAGTGTGCTGGTAATTAAACTCCAAATCTAATTACTTTAATTTCCTAGATTAAGTAGGAATTGTTAGGGAAGATCGTTGGAACGGCCTTGAAGTCTGCTAACTTTCGGGAAGGAGGGTGGTAGATATTTTATGGGAATTTTGGGAATTTGGGAAATTGGGGGGTTGGAAAGTTAGGGAGAGAATTTGGGGAGGGAAGAATTGGGAAATTTGGGGATTTGGGGTGTGAGGATTAGAAATAGTAGGATTTGGAGATAGAAATTTTCGATTTTGCTATTTTCCAATTTTCCAATTTTTTAAATTTTCCATTTTCCCATCTCCAACTTTCCCATTTGCAATTTTCCCATCTTCTAATTTTCTAATTTAGCAATTTTCCAATTTTCCAATTTTCCATTTTTCCATTTTTCCATTTTCTCATTTCCAAATTTCCCATTTGCAATTTTCCCATCTTTTAATTTTCTAATTTAGCAATTTTCCAATTTTCCAATTTTCCATTTTTCCATTTTTCCATTTCCAAATTTCCCATTTGCAATTTTCCCATTCTCTAATTTTCCCATTTCCAATTTCTCCTTTTTCCCATTTTTGCAATTTTCTCATTCTCTAGTTTTCCCATTTCCAATTTCCCTTTTTTTCCTATTTTTCCAATTTTCCCATTTTCTAATTTTCCCATTTCCACTTTTTTCCATTTTTCCAATTTCCCATTTACCCATTTCCAATTTTTCCATTTCTAATTTTTCCTTGTCCAAATTTTCCATTTTCCTATTCTCAATTTTACCATTTTCCAATTATCCAATCTTGCATTTTAACTATTTTACCTTATTTCACCTGAATCATTTAATTATCACCTTATTTTACCTTATTTTAATAATTATCTTATTTTACCTTATTTTTATGACTACCTTATTTTATCTGATTTTAATAATTACCTTATTTTACCTTATTTTTATGATTACCTTATTTTACCTTATTTTTATGATGACCTTATTTTACTTAATTTTAATTACTACCTTATTTTACTTAATTTTAATTATTACCTTATATTACCTTACTTTAATTATTACCTTATTTTGATTACGTTAGCATTTTACCTTAAAAATTCAGAATTTTTATGTTACTATAGTTGACAAATATTATCAACCCCAATATATAGAAACCTAAAAACACATGAATTTAAAAATATGTAATCTGGAACTCCTATCAAATTCCACCTCTATCAAAATCCACCACAAGGTTTCCCAACTTCAAAACAACCCCCCTTCAAAACAGCCAATTCCCCATTATACACCTCACAAATCGATAACAATCAGTATAAAATTGTCGAACAAAGAAGTACAAGTAGAAGTAGAAGTAAGTAGAAGGCGAAGTACGAAGAAGAAACCGAAAGGAACACGCTCGAACGTCACGAAAGCACTCGTGCTCACCGACAACTTCCTGTCGCGTTAAATCGTCCGAACGAGCGTAAGTTTTTCAATTTTCGAGGCCCCGCAAAACTCGAAAGCGAGCGTGTTATCATCGACGTAGCTGCGTGGTCGTCGCAGAAACGGACACGGAACGACGTCACGCTAATCCTCTAGCTGTACCGTTACAACGAGCGTGCACCGTCTGTAATTAGTTTTGCCATTAAGCGACTTTGAAGTTTACCGCGACGATAAGCTTTGCTCACGGACCCGACTGAAATTTCCTTGATTCCCTTCGACGAACACTCCCCGATTGTTCTCCGCGATGCAACCGGAGGATGAGTAATCATGGCCTTACTGTCTCTGGTGTCGTTGATTTAATTTCGCGACATCGAAGTAATCGTGCGCGATCGTTTCGTGAGAATTACGCTTTCTACTCGCGTTCAAACCCTCTCTGTGCTAATGTTCTGGGGGATTAGAACCGAAGTTTACCTTTATTACTCGCTATTGAGTTTTAGGATACACGTATGTTCTAGAGAGTTGTTCTTTCTGTTATTTCTATTCTGAAGTATTGGCTGTGATGATTGCGAAAGGGTTGCAGGACTCTAGAATAACTTGTTAATGGAAATTATTTGGTGGAGAAAATTCAAACTGTGGATACTTTTGAAACAAATTTTTCAGCAATGTGTTTACATGGACAAGTTTGTTACTTCAAACTGTACAAATTGCTATTTGGAACTTTTTATCTAGGGCTGATGGTTTACGAGATATTCATGAGAGCATCATTTTCAACCCCAATTTTGAAGACTATCGTATTTGCAATGTCAATAATTTTGTACACAAAAAGATTCGTTAAATATATATTTTCAGTGCTGAAGATTCTCAGAAGCATATAAAAATTATATTCCAAGCAAATAGTCCTTAAATGTAGAGCATTAGACACCTCATACCGTTTAGCACTGTTGGGATCTAGTAGTAGATCCCAAGCATTGGTCAGACAACTGTCACTCCAACTAGTAGTTACTACCAAGTATTGGTTAGACAGTTAATTCTTCTGAAACTAATAGCAGATGTCAAGTATTACTCACACACTTCTATCTTTGGTAACTAGTGATAGATATCAAGCAATAGTCAGACACCTCACTTTAAGTACCCAGTAGTAAACATCAAACATTAAGCAGACATCGAATGCAACTCCACCTAGCAGTGGATGTCAAACATTAGTCAGACTCGTACATCTAGTACAACTAGTAATAAATATCAAGAACTACAAATTTTATTTTATTATAGCCAGTAGAAGATATTAAGCATTCGACGCCTAAGTCTAATAATAAGTACGTCCAACTAATAAATATTAAATCAAAAAGATTAGGTTACTGCATTTATCCTACTGCAATTAGAAACTTCATTTCACTGCAACAAGTAGTAAATACCAGCATTTGTCAGACGATCAGCTAATCGGACTAATAGTTGTCAACAAATGTAACGTTACACAAAATCCTCTCAATCAATTACCTGTACCATCACACCAGTAATCCATGTACAATAATGATTGAAGAGTATTTAACTTCATTGAATGAATTTATCCGAACATTATATCCACCTGTCGTCATAAAACTTCACTACTCTAAACTTACATAAATATTCCAAATTATTTAAGTAAAAATTCATATAGTCGTAAGTCATATGTACGTTACTCATGATAGCACAAATTATCCAAAATGAGAGTTCCAGATTGAAATAATCTTGTCAGTGTCGCGCGCCACAGGAGCAACGGCCACCGTCGACCATAAAGTAAGAAAAACACGAGTTTCCGCGGGCGGAATTATTGCGGGTTAATTATGTTTACGCGAAAAGCCGGCGAAATTTACCGAGACAGTGTACACAGCGTGATTCAACGTCGCCAGAAGACGAAAGTCTCTCTCCCGGTGCGCTCCGGTGCACGGGAATAAACAAATTTTTCAAACGGGACCTGGAACGACATGCCGCATCTCTTCCCTTTATGTTGACGTCGACGTGCATTCACTTCGTCGTCCCCGTGTAAGTTTACTGCGAGCAAATACTATAAGGCACGCCTGAACGAGCACTCGCGCATCCGTTCCTAAGCTGATTACGATATATGGGAATTCATCGAGCACCTGGTGCGCGTTACCTCGCAAAAATACTCTTGCTTGACCGTGTTTGCCGAGCAGGTTGTCTGAACTTGTGAATTTTGAAAGATGACATATGCATTTCCTTTACCGCAGGTAATCGAGTAAGTACAGTTGAGTGAAATGTAATTCGTGTGGATGATGTATGTGGATGTTTGCAAATTTTTTAATAGGATTCTTAATGTAGGGATTACGTACTTAAATTCATAGATTCACAAACTGATAGATATTAAATTTCAAGGTTCACATGCATGTTCTTTTGCATATTTATATGTTCAACATTTTTACGTACTCAAAGACCTGGACTCTCACATCTCTAGGTTTCCAAACTTCTAGCTCCACGATTAAAAATCCCAAGGTCCACATTTATGTCCTTTTGCACATCTATGTCTGCAACATTTCTACGTCCTCAAAGACCTAGATTCTTACATCTCTAGATCTCCAAACTTCTAGTTCCTAATGTCTCTAGGTTTCCACATTCTTAGGTCCACACATCCCAGAGTCTTCACATATGAAGATACTCAACGACGTATGTCCCTAAATTTCTACATATACAAATACCTAGACTTCATCATCCTAAGGTCCTTAAACTCCTAGTCACCAATATCTCCAGATTACAACACTTCTAGAACCTTAAATCCTTACATGTCCCTACATCTCCACATCACAAAACCTCCACATATGAAGATATCCCAAATCCCACATATTCCAAAGTCCACACACTCCAAATATAACTCACATAAAATCCCAAAAATTCTCTAAAAACTTACTAAATTCCCTTCCAAAACCACCATACATAACCCCATTAAAACCCAGTATAATTAACGCGTGCTTAACTCCGATAAACGCGTTAAAGAAATTACCCGACGGTCGAAAGGTGTAACGCGACGGTAAACATCGAGCAAACCGTTTAAACTGATTTATTCGGTATGGGCCGCAAATAGAATTTCGAGAACTAATGGAAAGTACAGTAACGAGGAAATATAATGCATCGCGAGCAGTTACCCCCACCGCGGAATTGCTTCTTATGAAAACTTGTTCGAAGAAGTCGTTCGCGGCGGTCGAGGAAAATTGCTGGTTGCGCAAAGAAGATTGGCCGCGAAGCCGAACGTTGGATGAAAACGGAAGAGAGGAAGGGGATAGGAAGACGAGCGACGGCAGGAGGTATGACCGAATAATATTGCGGCGGCGAGCGTATTTACTCGTCGGGAAGTTTTAGAGCCGCCCGGTTGGTTGGTTCGTTACGACCGCAACTCCACTTACAAGTAATTAGACTAACAAGCACCGAGCCAAGGATGGGCGAATTTCGAACGGGAAATTCACTCGCCTGCTTGTCGCTGGGAGCGTCAACTTCGTTTTCTTCATTGTTCTGCGATTTCTCGGAATTAACGCCGCGATCGCTATCAAATTTCATACTTTGGTAAGATACTTTTTATTTGGTGGTGAGAGGAGAATTTTGGTGTTGATGTTTTGGAGGAGTTCATCGATTAGAGGCTTGTATGATGGAATTTGGGATGTTGGAAATTTGGAGATGAAGAGAGAATTTGGGGGCTAAGAATTTGGGGGTTGAATTTAACATATTGAGAATTTAGAAATTTTTATAAGAAGAAAATTAGAAATTTAGGAATTTATGTTTCAATAGAGAAATTTTTATATTTTCAAATGCTGTAATGAAGGTGAAAGTAGATGTGAATTTTGGACTTTGGGAACTTTTAAATATGAGAGTGTAGAAGTTTAGAAATTTGGAAATTGGTGAGATTGCAAATTTGGGAAATTGGAATGAGAACGAAAATTGAGAAAATTGTAAATTGAAATAATTGAAAATTAGAGAAGCTGGAAATCGAGAAAATTGCATATTTGAATAATTGAAAATTGAGAAAATTGAAAATTGAGAAAATTGAAAATTGAGAAAATTGAAAATTGAGAAAATTGAGTAAATTGAAAATTGAGAAAATTGAAAAAATTGAAAAAATTGAAAATGTAGAAAATTGAAAATGGAGAAAATTAAAAATTGAGAAAATTGAAAATTAGAAAAATTGAAAATTAAAAAAATTGAAAATTGGAAACACTACAAATTAAAACACGAATAAACATAGAAACCTACAAAATAGTTTAAAGTCCCAATATTAAAGTGTTTAAATTTTCAGTCGAACTCCATAAAAGATCTAAAAAAGCACACCAGTCGCATTTAACGTCGCAGCACAGAAATACCCCGATAATATCTTTGTTCGAATGGAGCAAATTCAATAAATTTGATTACCTAGTTCGCTCTCTAAAGTTGTCTCTTTAATATCTAGAACGATCATTATTTATACATCCCATGGCAGTATTTTTCAACACGGATTAACCTCGGTTATTATTATCGCGTGTAAATTCATTCGATAAAACACGATGTTTAAAAGTAGCGCAACTCCGCGTGGCTCGATACCGCAATTTATATTAATAGTCCACAACAATCGATTATCGATCGTATGGAAGCTCCATCGCGATATTTTTCCGTTTATCGTCACGGTTTCAGAGCCGATCGTAGAAATCGGTGGCGCGGTATTTGTCGTATTACAGAAAAACGTTTTCGCGGTTGCTTAAATCCTCGGCTGCACGAGCAAATAAATTGCAGATGCTTCGACCGGACATATCGTTCTCGAAAGGTAGTTCAGATTGTCGATCGCTCGTCAATCGGGTGTATAGGATCGTACGCTTTATTGTCTGGCCGAAACGAACGAGATAACCCCGGGAAGCTCGTCGTTCAAGGCAACGCTAGTCATTCGATGTCTTTTTGCTTGGTAAAAACGTTCCAGTTCGTTCGGGTTCGATATTGCGGATATCGGGACAACTTCGCGCATTCCATGCTTCCAGTTTCCACCGTTCGAACTTCTTTATAAATTCTTACGAACTTTGCGTAACAATTTGCTCGATTACGTTTTCACACGACATATGCGAACGCTTTTTTTATTCTACAGACTTATACACTTTATATTTGTCTAATTTAAATATTTGTTAGAAATAAATGTTTCTTTTATATCGAAGATATTTCTTGAAATAATTTCAGACTGTCTACGTTTATACATTTATTAGATATCGACATTTGCAGGAATATACATATTAATAAATCGTGTCATTTGCAAAATTTACAGTTTATATTATTTATGCTTGTTCTGTAGACTCTGGTGTATCATAAATACGTAAATATCTGCAGTCTAAATATCTATTATTATTTTAAACTTTTTAAAATGCCACAAAATTATTTTGAATGTAATTGAAATGGTTTCGGAGATACGAATGCGCATGCGCAGTGAGAGCTGCTTCGCGCATGCGCATTAAAGTAAACGTATTCTATACAACACATAAACATAATAGACATATATATTACAAATAAAGACAACTATGTACACAATTATCTTCTAAAATTGTTCTACAATATATTTAATATATTCTATATATTTCTGTCGAATAATATCTATTTTTCTTTTACCAACGTCTATAACCCTGACACAAATAAATAAATACCCAGTTCCGTAATTTCATAAAATCAAAATTAAATACCCTTTCAACGTTTATTGAAGCCCTTCGCCAACGAATATTTCAAGCTCCATGACCTGAATTTTTTTGAATACCCCACAAAACTTGAGAAGAAATCGTTTGAAGGAAACTCAACAAAATTACAAAGCTACGTTGCTTGTTGATTTCATTCGTCTCCCAAGTATCCCTCTTTTACATTCGTTTAAAAATGTTTATTCAGCGTCTAGGGATCTCCTAACATTGTTTCGGTCTATGAATTTAAAATAACCCTCCTCTCCCGTCTTTCATCCCCATCGTAAATTCTATTTCCACGCCGATTTGTCTTTTCCCCGCGGGCGGACCTGTCGCGGCCTTGCAACTCCAGCGACCCGCGGATCTCGCTAGACGTCTTCGATAAAGAAACCCTATCCTGTGGGACCAAACAGATCTCTGAACGGGATCTGAAATATTTGCTTCGTGGTTCGAACAGGTGAAGAGGAGCGAACCAGGCAGGAAGAGTTAATATGTGTCAAACTCGATTTCGATGACCTTGCGAGGATGGTGGAAGATCAATGTCCTAGGTCCAATTTAGAACTTAGGTAATTTAGAGATACGGTGTAGATATTTTATAGGTGAATATAGACATTTAGAAATTTTAAATTGTGGTACCAGGAAAATTCAAGATTTAGAAATTTAGAAATTTGAACGCTCTACATTGAGAAATCTGAAATTTAGTCATTTAGAAATTTGAAAATCTCAAACGTGGTAATCCCAACACTTGATATTGTATTTTTATTGAAATCTGAAGATGTAGAAATGCAAAAATCTGAACAGCTCAGAAAGTGAAGAGCATCAAAGCGTGCAAATCAGAGTCACCAAAGCAACCACGTTACCAAAAATTTACAGCGGCCCCTGACAGACTCGTCGGAACGTGAAGGTTGCATTACACTAGGGATTTAATTAACGCCTTACGAATTCCGCGAATCACGTGGCAAAATTCATTTATCAACAGCCGTGTGTGTTTGCCTTATATTACGTCTGCAACGACGCCCGGTAGAGGCGTGGGTAATATAATAATGTGGTAAAACGCAGGATCGTGTAACATCGTGCCGCGGGCGATTTGTAAAATTTATCTCGCCACAGTGAGCCAGCAATGGCGGTGAGATAGTAGGAAGTAGAAGGTAGGTGATTCTATCCGAGGGGTGATTGCTTCGTGGGGAAAGTACGCGTTGCCAAAAGCGCCCCCTGTGTAATCTTCGGGTCACATTATTAGGAAGATTCTCTATTATCGACTACTATATCCTACGAATACTTACCCTATTCCTAGATATTGGATATCTTGCAAGTTTCCGGTGTCAAGCGTACTTTATACGTCTTACTGCTAAGTGACCTACATTCGTGTTTTGTCCACTGCTACGACTTCGAGGGAACTTGGGTGTCTAACTATTTCGGACGTTCCTCGAGTGTTTTGGATGAATGGTTCGGTTTTTGGAGGGAGAGTGTTATGGACATGTTTGCTGCTGGAGTTAGGGTAAGGGATTTTTTAACTTCAAGGTAGCCAATTTTTAAGTTTGCAGATTTCTAGCTTTTCATATTTCTGGATTTCTATATTGATGGATTGGTGGATTAGTGGATTGGTGGATTGGTGGATTGATAGATTTCTTCAGATTGCTAAATTTCAAGATTGATGGTTTGATAGATTTCTACATATCCAGATTGCTAAACTTCAAGATTTCAAGATTCCTAAATCTCCAAGTTTCCAAATTTGATAATTTCTAAATTTCTAAATTCCCAAATCGTTCATATGTCCCATAATATACCACTTCACCAAACTCAACCATACTTTCTATACAATTTTCCTAATATCACCACTACCCTCTCTATTACCCTCACAAGAGCTATTCAATACCACCGAAAATTGCACCACCTCAAATTCATATAATTCCTCCGACTCTTTCCTCCTAATGGTACCGAATTTCACGGAAGTTCAATCGAGGAGTCGAAAATGTCCGCCATCGACAACGGGACATATTCAAACAGAGTAGTAATAGAGGGAATTGCTGGCAGAAACGGAACAACGAAATTGAAACGAGGAACAGAAGCCGATTAAACGTTTCCTTTTCCAGCAGTTTCTATTTTCTCTGTAGGTTGTTTGCCTTTTGCCAAGAATCTGCATACAGACAGGTGTACCAAGCACGAGGATAATTCTATCGTGAATACGTAAACGAATTACGGGGAACAGTTTTGAAAATCCACTTTCAGTGCTTTGAACTTCGGGACTATCGAGTGTTCGACTAATGCTTGGTGTCTACTACTTGTAGGAGAAGAGTAGTCCGAACAATGGGTGATATGTACTACTGGTAAAGGTATATTCTGACCAGGTTTCATATCGATTGCACTTTGACTCTTTTTATTTTCACACTTTAACTGTATGTTCTTTTTTTAAATATAAATTAGGTACGTTGAAGAATAAGGGTTGGGGATTTTAGTGGAGTTACACTGTAAATGGATTATGTAATTTAATTAGTTTGTATATCAATGTTTGAGACGTTGACTGTCACGTTGAAGGAGTACAAATTTTTATTTATTTATAACAAATAATATTTTATTATTTTATGTTATATTTACTATTTATAGTTCCAAGTAATTGTAGATAATTTGCAAGTAGGTAAGTGATCAAATTTTCAATAATACATGTGATAGAATCATATGGTCCAAACATAACACATATGGTCCCATATGTGGATCAATGTCACTCATATGTGACAAAGTGTTATATTATATTTACTATTTACAGTTTCAAGTAATTGTAAATATTTGCAAATAGGTAACTGATCAAATCTTCAATAATACATGAGATAGATTCATATGGTCCAAACATAACACATGTGGTCCCATATGTAGATCAGTGTCATCCATATATGACAAAGTATTAATACGTTCAGAAGTCATATACATTGTAACTACTGCATTTTACTGACACATCAATCAAATACAATCAATGTACATCTAACATTTTAATTACCAACTACTGAAATAATTAATATAATGTCAATAGCAGTCTTGACAGTTTGAACCGCAGAATTTTGGTTCCGAGCAGACTCTCAGACTAATTCTCTTTTCATACAAACTTCCAGGAAATTCTAATGACACTGATACAATTTTGTTGTGAAGAGTTTGCGAAACGCGTGTTTCGCCCCGCAGGAAATCGCGAACAGTATAATTGATCGATCGATCGATTCCGCGAAACTTTGATACGTGTGAAATATGCAGATACCGCGTGTATGCATATTCAACAGCCGGCCGCAGCATAAATACCATATTGGGGAAAATATTTAATGACGTATCGACAAATGTGGACCGAGGGAGGATTACACAGGGATGTTCTCGTATCTACGTATCGCTGATTACTAATGTTTAATGAAGCAAAAAATGGAGAGCTATCTTTGTAACACGCTCGTTAATCAGCGGCGTTCTTGCAGGAGACAACGATAATTTGTCAATATTTTGGGGCCATTAACGTTCGATTGAATCGGACATCGAAAATGTAGTTCCGCCGTGACCAAGGGATTATTCGTTTGAAATGTTTTTCGTATTTACGACAGAATAAATCACCGCTTTTATTTTCGACGATAATTTTCAGTTACACATTTTCCGGTGTTTCGCATTTTCGATACTGTAACTGCAGTTTGCATTTTACAATATTTTAACGACCGTAGTTCATTTTTGCTCGGAAACGATGTTTCGTAGCTGGTGTTTAACAACAGTTTCGTGCATTTGTCGGCTTGATCGATAAACGAAGTCGTTCGTATTAATGGTTTATGCGGAAAAGGATCCGTCATAAACGCGTAAATGGTTGAATTACAGCGATACGGTAGTTTTAAAATTGGCATCGAATGAAGGGAAGCAGAAACACAGCATTTCAACGTCGAAGGCGTTAAGCTAAGCTTTAATCGTCTTATTCCGTGTTAAATCTCTTCTTCGCACGGCTTTCCGTTCCTCTTCGAAGCACGAAGCCGACGATACGACTCGGTGCCATTGTCTCGAGCTTTCGCAGCCATGGCTACACGCTTATAAGCTGCTGGCCTCGCAACGCGAGGATTAAAAGCCCGTCTTCCTTTCTTTGAGGAAAGCTTCTGTTGCCTCTCTTCGCTCGAAACACTTTCGTCATGATCAATTAAGAATTCCTGATTCTGTTCATGCTCAATCTTCCGTTGTAATCTCCGCTATTATCCAAATTTCAAATTTTCATACTGGGAGCTTCAGAAATGCCGAAACTGATGAACTGATTAACTAGTGCATTGATGAATTGATGAACAATGAACTGATGAATTGTACTTTTTGTCTTGTTTAAGGTCTCAAGGTTTATGATGTAGAATTGTAAAAATTAATAAATTGATGAATTGAACAATGAACTGATGAATTGTACTTTTCGTCTTGTTTAAAATCTGAAGGTTTATGATGTATAATTGTAAAAATTAATAAATTGATGAATTGAACAATGAACTGATGAATTGTACTTTTTGTCTTGCTTAAGATCTGAAGGTTCATAATGTACAATTGTAAAAATTAATGAATTGATGAATTGATAAATTGATGAACTGATGTACTGATGAACTGATAAATTGATGAATTGACAAATTAATGAATTGGTGAACTGATGAATTGATAAATTAATGAATTGATTAATTGATTAATTGATGACCTCATGAATTGGTGAACTGATGAACTGAAGAACTGATGAATTAAGGAACTGCTGAAATAATGAATTGAATAACTCATTGATTCATGAACTGATGATTTAATGACTTCATGACTTCATAACACGATGAGTTAATGTATTCATGATTTAGCGAATTGATATATCGAAAAAATTGAGAAACTGAATACTTGGAAAACTGAAGAATTAAAAACTTGAAAAATTGGAGAATTTAATAATTGAAGAATTAAAGAATTAAAGAATTAAAGAATTAAAGAATTAAAGAATTAAAAAATTAAAAACTTGAAAAATTGAAAAATTGAAAAACTGAAAAATTGAAAAATTGAAAAACTGAAAAATTGAAAAATTGAAAAATTGAAAAATTGAAAAATTGAAAAATTGAAAAATTGAAAAATCTAAACATCCTGAAAATTGAAAAATTGAAAACTTGCAGCTTGAAAACTTGAAATCTTGAAAATTTGAATACTTGAAAACTTGAAAACTTGAAAACTTGAAAACTTGAAATCTTGAAAACTTGAAAACTTGAAAACTTGAAAACTTGAAAACTTGAAAAATTGAAGAATTGAAAAATTAAAAAATTAAAAAATTGAAAATCTAAACATCCTGAAAAATTGAAAAGCTTGCATTGAAATTACAAAACTGTTGAATCAACAGGAATTTAATAACGAAAGAAATTCGTGACCACTAAACGCAAAAGAGGCAGAAAGAGCGTCACTAGAACACACTACATGTGGGCGTAGTGTTTCGGAACATCCTCGTTACACGGAAGGCCACTTCTGTCCTCTTCAGGGACGCAAAGTTGCCCGGCAGACTAATGCACGTTAATCGCACGGCAGCTGATGAACACTCCACCAGACCTGACCCCTTCAGCGACATGAATGATTCAGCGAACGAATAGGGAACAGAGGGTGATTATTACTGTAAAACGAAGGGACGAATTCTACGCGAAATCGGAATACACCATTCTATGCCAAAAATGCAGAACCGTCACTATTGTATCATTCATCATTGTGAATGAATTACTTCCTTAAGTAATATATTACTTCATTCAACTCTATTACGGATGATAGAAAATGGTGACCTCATCTTAAAAAAGGAAGCAGCTAATATTCTTGTGAAATAAAATACTGTATATAAATCATACTTGTAGCTATACAAACTAACAAATAGAACGATCAATAGTACATAATATCTACCCTTATCTTTCCTTTGAAAAAAATTTGAAGCAGCAATTTCGGCAAATACCACAAAAAATCCCCGATCGACAGTGACGTTTGAAGTCAGAAAATTAGATTGATAAGATCGATGAAAAGGGTTCGAGGCAGTTTAACTCCCTTTTACTTTTGTCGGCATTACCATTGGTCGTCGGATAATGCACTCGATCGAAGATAAAACCTTCGGAATTCGATTAAGAGTGTGGCTTAAAGCTTGCAGAACAAAGAGGAAGAGAATCGTCTGAACGATCATGGCGGCCGTTCGTCGCCGCCTAAAGGTGGCCCTTTTTCTCCTCGTTTTATGAAATTCCTGTCATAAGTCTCTCAGGTAAGTTGATTGGATTCGGTCGCAGCCGCATCTCGTAACCCCATTTTCCAGGGTGAGAAAAGCGGCCGGGATTTATCGTACGAGCCACCCTCCGGTGCCGTATATCGATGCCACAGCTTAGATTTCGATTTGGACCGAGCTTTAGGCGAGCTTCGAATGGCCGCCAATTTTCATGCTTCCCGTGAAACTTCCAATGTACAGGACGGATGAAACTTTATGAAATTCATGAGAAGACGACCGTGCAGCCGGTGCGACAGGACCAAGTAGCCGGAGAATATTCCCGGGGAAACCGGTTACAGACATGCCGGGAGAAAAGTTTCCGAAATTTTTGCAAATTTCAACAAATCTTTGCTTGATTCGAGCATTTTTTAAAGCTGATATTGTGAAGAAATAGGATTCGCCTCGGACTTGTCACGTTCTGTCATGGGGAAATGTGTAGAAGAGAGAAAGAGGTACTCACCGATCGGGAACTGGTGGAGCTTCAGTACATCTTTGGTGATTTGGTCTGAAAGCAGATAAAGAGAATGTTAGTTTTGGGGAATTGTGGTGGGGGTAAGTGATGCATGGGGAGAGGGAATCTATGGACTCAAATTTTCCGAATCCTAAATTCTCCGAATTCCAAATTCCTTGGATCTCAAATTCCTCGAATTCCAAATTCCCTAGATCTCAAATTCCTCGAATTTCGAATCTCCCAAATTCCAAATTCCCTAGATCTCAAATTCCCCAAATTCCAAATCCCCCCAATTCCAAATTCCCCAAATTCCAAATTTTCCAAATTCCAAATTCCCCAAATCCCAAATTCCCCAAATCCCAAATTTCCCAAGTCCCACATTCCCTAGATCTCAAATTCCCCAAATTCCAAGTTCTCCAGATACCAAATCTCCCAAATTCCAAATTCCCTAGATCTCAAATTCCCCGAATCTCAAATTCCCCAAATTCCAAATTCTCCAAATTCCAAATTTCCCAAATCCCAAATTCCCCAAATTCCAAATTCCCTAGATCCCAAATTCCCCAAATTCCAAATTGTCCAAATTGTTGTATGTCGACCTAAAATAACATAGATATTCTACCCAACTATCCAATATCTCCAATGACCTCATCCTTAACCACAATTCATAGTGTGAACAATCAGCCCTACATCATCCTCAACCTTGTCCTATGCGTCATTTTTGAACCCCGTCCTTACAAATTCCAACTCCCTCCACCACTCTTTCAAACATATATATATTCCTGCCCTTTCTAAAACTAGGTAGTTAAAATTCATTATCTGAGAGCGAACTATTTCACGTCTGCACGACAACATATCAATCGGTATTACTGTACGCGCTGAATAAAAACTTGCCTAAAATTTCTCTTGGAATCGAAGGTTATTCAATATAATAACCCTGATTCCTACGGGATACAACAAAATTCCCAACCTCCCCGATTCCCCAAATTCATAAATCCCACCCCGTAACAATTCGGCAATATAACGAGTGTTAGAAAATTCCCAATGACACCCCCAACAAATCAGGGACAAAGAACACATGGCTGTCTAACCCTGACCGCCCCGGTGACGAGGCCCAACGCCGTGAGGTCCGGGTCATAAAATCAACCCTGAGACCCAAGTTTCGCGGGGACTGGAATACCTCGCGGAACGAGAAGAGGACATTCTATAGACAGCTTTCGGTGCCATCGTTTCTCCCTGGACATCAATCAAATAAAATAGCATATTTTTGTAATCGGTCTTAGCCTTTATCAATCCATTTTCTACCTCGTCTTACACGAGAATCCGCAAATTCTCATAAAACTCCTCAAATTTAAAATAATTAATGTCGAAAAATATGAAATCCATCAATTCGAAATCGGTCAAAAAACAGATAGTTCGCGATGGAAACTGCGCGATAACATCTTTGAAAACGCTCGCGACAGACAAAATGGATTTCTGGCATTGATTTCGGACATAGAAAGGGTCGCGACGGGACGTTTCCATATGTATTCCTACATTTCAGCCTGTCCCGGCAGCCGATACCCTTCTTTATCATTTTTACGGCCGAGTAGAAGGTCGTGGCACAGGCGTCCGCATATTTATCCAAGCGTGCCGGCAATAAAACACAGACCTGGCCGCGCATATCCGGCTGTCCCGCGGCTGTTTTCCGCTACCGTATAATATTTCGCTTAGGAATCCCGTAAACTGTTCGAACGCGTATAAGTGCAGGTACAAAAATGTACATATTGCTCAGGGATGAAAAGAATGCACTTCAATTTCCAGTTTTAATTCTTTTTCTCGTGGTACAGTTACCTGTTGTAATTAGGGTAATATACTTGGTGACACGTTTGGAATTTAATTTGAGACTGTGTTGGAATTTTTAACAGAAGTTTAATAAAATAAAATTCAGGATTATTCATTGGTTATACAAAATTTATAAAATACACTCGTGGATCAGACCTGTAGGCGTTTTTTTTGGAAGAGTATCCAGGTGCGATTCCGTGTAAAATAGACGCGAAATTCTGCATCGACAAGCTGGAAATTTGATGAGAACATCGACGTCGAACTATGGCAAGGTTTGTGATAGGATCTATCGAGAAACTTTGGTAAACTGAAAGCTCGTTCGCTGATCTGTACGGTTCATCGGAGAATTATTCAATTTAATAATGAATTCCCTCGATGACGCAGTGCAACGTTAGGTGGAGAATTCTGATTTCCATTGAAATTTCAGATATACTTCTAGAAAGAAAATTCATATTGTTGGGACATATATGTGCGACAAAAGTCGTACATATTGCTGAAACATTTAATCGTGTTTGGTTTGTAAAATAGCATACAATGATTATGAATATACTGGTCATTTCATGTTTATGAATTATTCTGTAAATTCAAATGAATCTATATTTTTTGACCCAGGTTCAACCCACTGAATTTTTATTCATTCAACTTCAAATGCAACCGTGAATTCACAACAGAAGTAATATTACTTTGCTTGATAATTTAAATTAAAATTGATGAATTCACAAGTAATTTCGCGAAAAATCACAATTTCCAGTGGGTACAGAATCCACAGTGAAATGAAAGAAAACAAAACGGTTTTTGTTCGAAAATGGAAGTTACAGAACTGCTCTAGAAGAAGGGTAAATATTGACGACTCTATCCGTTTTCTGAAAACTGAAAGCGTTCAACGATAATTACTATTATAATGAAGAAGCCAATAGAGTCTCATTCAATATCAGACAAAGAGGTAACAGCTCTTATAAGATTCTATTAATTAAACGATTTGATCGGAAGGGAAACCGGAGAAGATCAACTTACGTTCAAAGCTCTCGAACGCGTTCACATATCGACTTCCACACAGAAGTCGACCGGTTGACATGGACTCCGATCGAACGAAACCGAACAACGGAAGATGGGAAACTTTAGAGAGCACCGGAGTTTCTTGTTAAATTCGTAATACCAGAAACTTTTTCTATTATTAAATTCACTGCTCGAGTCGATACCTGACGATTTCCGGTAACCGGTTCCCAGGACAAATCTCGTCCCTCCGCGAATTAAACGCGCCGCTCCGACCATTTCATCTGCTCCGCGAGAAAATGTGGAAAGTTCAGACGTAGTTCGGCTCTTTACGATTTTTCCATCGCTTTCTTTTCGGTAGGTAAAATACAGACAGTGACTCTAGAAGCGGACGGGAGCGCTCGTAGAATTCGCCAGGATCGGGATGGGGGGACTATGTGATTTCGCTACCGACTCTTCTCGCCGTGCTTCTCTCTAAATATTGAAAATTCGCTCAGAAAAGCACCGGCACGGGAGACTCGCAGTCACGATCGATGTTGGCACTTGGTCTCGTTGGACCGACCGAGCAGAAAACTTAGAAATTCTTTCGATATCGACCCGGGCTGCGTCTTTCTTCGGATCGAGAGACCGAATAAATGATGGAGTATAGACGTCGATTTAGATATTTGGGGAGGTAGATATTTGACGACAGATTTGGAAATATTCGGGTTCAATTTAGAAATTTGGGAATTCGGTTGGAGTTGGAGATGTGGGTGCTTGGGAATCTATGAAGTGGGCCATTTGGGGATTTGGGAATTGGGGAATGTGGGAATTGGAATATGTAAGAATTGGACAATGTGAGAATTGAACAATGTGAGAATTGAACAATGTGAGAATTGGACAATGTGAGAATTGGACAATGTGAAATTCGATAATGTCGGAATTGGGGAATGTGGAAATCGGAGAATGTGGAAATTGGTGAATACGGAAATTGGAGAATATGGGAATTGGACAATGTGAGAATTGAACAATATGGAAATTGGATAATGTGGAAATTGGAAAATATAGGAATTAGGGAATGTGGAAATTGGTGAATACGGAAATTGGAGAATATGGGAATTGGACAATGTGAGAATTGGACAATGTGGAAATTGGATAATGTCGTAATTGGAGAATGTGGGAATTGGTGAATGTGGAAATTGGGAAATGTAAAAATTGAGAAATGTGGGAATTGGTGGACGTGGAATTGAGGAATGTGGGAATTGGTGAATATGGAAATTGGTGAATGTAGAAATTTTAGAATGTGAGAATTGGATAATGTCGGAATTGGAGAATATGGAAATTTAGAAATCTGAGAATCTGAGTATTTATGAATTTAGATATTTCATAAATTCGAAACTCTGGTCTACAGAAACATAACTCATCCCAAAAACAAATTTTTAATCTCTCCTCGAAAATTCCAATCTATAACAAAAAACCTAACCAGAAAATAATTAAAAATGCCCAAAGACAGATATTACCCTATACAACCTTACTACCACCAATATTCAAAAAGCTGTTACACAAAATTATCAGACACTGCCATAAAAAGTTGCCAGTTTTTTATATAAAATTAAAGTGCAGAACATTTTGTTTTGACCGTACATCGTCGATAGTTGGTACGCTTATCGATCATTCCTCGTCCTCTCCTGGCCACATTCCCATCATCCTCGGACGCGTCTGGTCGCGAACAAGAATTTGCAGTTTTAATTAATACCCTCGATACTTCACCGGCTCGCTAAAAATTCGATTTCCAGCTGGAGGAATAGTTTTAACCTCCGCAGGGGTATTACCGGTCGTAATTCAACCTGACGAGCGTCAGCTCGATACGGAACGGAATCACGCTTAATTCTTAAATTTCCCTGGTAATCCCGTTACCACGGACTCGTAGTCGCTATCGATCGATCGGGACTCGGCTGCATTGCAACTTATAATGAGAAAACGCGTACGGCGATATGGCTACAAAATGGAGGTGCATTAGCTTGAGAGCAATAGAAACATTTACTAGGATTTATTACTAGAGGGAAAGTTAGTGGGACAGTATATATTTTTGGAGGGGATATTAGGTTAGGAATTTAAAAATTTAACACTAAACCAGAGTATGCATACTTACTCTAAAATGAAAAATATTAAAGAAAATATAAAGATAATTACAATTTTGGGTGCACTTTATATTCAGCAGACTTGACTATACTAATTGCAATTGGACCTGAATTTCAAGTTGAAAAGCTATGAGTGTGTCAGGTGTGGGACTCGTCAAGGTACAAGGAGTTAATTCTGTACCTTCATGAAGATTATCAGAGATTCTAAAGAAACTGTCTTAACAAATTAAGTTAAAATGGAAGAGTAGATCTGAATTTCAAGTTGAAGTGTTGTGAGGGTGTCACGAGTGAGACTCGTCAAAGCACCACAAGGGGTTAATTCTATACCTTCATGAAGTGTAACAGAGATTCTAAACAAATTGTCTTAACAAATTTTAAGTTAATAGTTAAAATGGAAAATCAGATCTAAATTTCAAGTTGAAGTGCTGTGAGCGTGTCACGAGTGAATTTCGTCAAAGTACCACAAGGGGTTAATTCTGTACCTTCATGAAGTGTAACAGAGATTCTAAACAAATTGTCTTAACAAATTTTAAGTTAATAGTTAAAATGGAAAATCAGATCTAAATTTCAAGTTGAAGTGCTGTGAGCGTGTCACGAGTGAATTTCGTCAAAGTACCACAAGGGGTTAATTCTGTACCTTCATGAAGTGTAACAGAGATTCTAAACAAATTGTCTTAACAAATTTTAAGTTAATAGTCAAAATGGAAAGTCAGACCTAAATTTCAAGTTGAAGTGTTGTGAGTGTATCACGAGTGAGACTCGTCAAAGTACGACAAGGGGTTAATTCTGTACCTTCATGAAGATTAACAGAGATTCTAAAGAAACGAACAAATTAAGTTAAAATGGAGAACTTGTAAAATGGTCCTCCTTGGTGGTATTAGCGTTAAAGACGCGAAAATAGAGGAATTGAAAGAACGTTGAAAGTGTGCCATTTCGTGCTGAGGGTGTAAAAAAGAAGAAGCCCGAAGTGTCAGTAACCGGAAGAAGAGCAAAACTAGGGGCATCCGAAAAAGAGTAAAGCTCCCGTGGCACGCGACTGTTCGTTTGATCCTCGGCGCTCCATCGTCGTTTCCTGGGTAGTTGGTCGACGTCCATCAGTCGACGTCTTAACCGTTTCGAAACGAGGGTGGTTGTTTCCTGAAAACGCGGATCGCCTCTGCCGTTCGCGCTTCGTCTTTGTTCCCGGTGTTTGCGCGGTCGTTTCGTTGTACCAGCGTTCTCTCGGTTCCCGAAGAGAAGACAAGACAGAGAGAAAGATCTGTTCTCTGGGCGAACGAGGCAGCGTTACGTCTGGGACCTTTATGACTGCACGTAAAGGCAAATGACCTCGTCGGCAGTCTCTCCGGTCGGTTGGACGGAAAGAGGAGGAGCGCGTGAAAGAGGAAACAGCAGCCGGCACAGGAAATAAAGCATTTCTGCGACGGAGGACGGGGATGGGCATAATTTTCGTTTCTTCCGCGGCCGTATTTCGCGGAGACAATGCACCCCGGCCACCGCAATCCTGGGTGCAACCGACCCAGAAAACACGCCTGGGATTACCGTGCCGCGATAGCTTGCTTTCTGCCTGCCTATTTGTCTCTCTCCGCGCCCCTTGCTTGCCCGCGACTCTGCCCGCTTGTGTCCACGGCTCGAATAGCGTGAAACAGAAATGGACGAGGAATGGTTCTTCGCTTTTGTGCGATACGCGATGACTTGCGGGATCTGGATTCAAGATGCAACTCTTCGATTCCTTTGTGCTCACTTTGTTCAACCTTGGGATATTACGGAAATTTCTTGCAAACTAGAATTTTTATATTTTATGGTGTTTTGGTGTTTTGTGGTATATTGATGAATTTGGTGATCGATAGAATTTGGAGACTCTGGGTTGGAAAACTAAAAATTTCTAAATTACTTGAAATACGTTTTACCTTCTCAAATTTTGCAATTTATAAATGTCAAAGTTACCTAAATTCCCAACTTCTCCCATTAGCATCTCCACCAATTCAATATTTAAATTTACAACCCAATTCAGTTCTAAAAATCCTCAACACACCTCAACACAGAGTATCGAACGCTCACGCGATTATCTAACAGTATTGTAAAGGAAAATGGAAATATCATCGATTAAACGAACAGTTCGATGGAAATCGTTTGATCATACCGTACGTTAATTATCATTAACAGAACGTGCAGATCGCAGAAACGCACCAGTTGGATCAACGATTAGGAATCTGTAATCCGCGCGAATGTCGGGGCCGAAAAGTGATTGCCGATGGCGAACCGAGAATTCCAGGCTTACTTGCATAATTAAGCACAAATATCGTCGCTCAATTGATCGAATGCTTTGCATTATACAGCATTATGCGGGACCACGATAACCGTATAAGTCAATGTATCCTGATTAGAGCAATCTAACCCAAATTTTGACCTAATTCCACGTTCCATTCCACATGTTGTTCGATTCAACTGGCGCAGCAGAAAATTCTCAAATACAACTTTTTTGTAAATATTCAATAAAATGTATTATTTAATGAATCATATTTTGTCATTTAACACTAAACCGGCACATAGTGTGTACTTAACTTGAAATTAAAAATGAAGTTCAAAAATAAATAAACAAATGAAACATAAATTAGTTCACACATTTATTTTTTGTCTTGATGAAAATCAATGCTGATTTGAAGGAATGTATTTTAACAAAATGTGTAATTATAATAAGAAGCTTGTGCAGCGGTTATTTGACCGGTTTGGTAGTTGTAGTGTTAAGGTAGTATTTTAGAATTGTTTATTTAGGTAGTTACTAGTTTATGAATGGTTTGGAAGTGTTTGAAACTGTAGATTTTATAGGTTCTGTTGAGGAACAGATGTCAGAGTTGTGAGACGCTGTGTATCACAAAATGGCGGCTGTTTGAGTTCTTCAACCTCTTCCAAAGCTAACTTTGTCTTTCAACATAACCCACAAGATATATCTCTCTTTCATAATGTACAGAATTTTTCTTTCAACAAATGTTCGAGAATGAATAACAAATATAAAAAATATACACGTTATACACGTCATCGTTAATAATAAAAACCTTATGTGACACTGAAGAGTACTTTATGAAAGTCAAACAAGCAAATTCAACAACTAATATTAAGATTAACTTTCGCGCGTCTATTAAAAAAGCTAGAAAAGGTACAATCGACGAGTGAAATATGATCACGAGAAAAATTCGTTGGAAATTTTGTCTCGGTTATTGCAGCCAGAACGAGCAGCAGTGATACAGAATCTGGGATTTACAGAGAGTCGGACAACTGTTCGGCCTGTTCCACTTGATGCATTAAGTGACTGTTTTCGTTTTAACCGGATTTGCCAATATCGGATTACAGGCTCGAATTCGCGTCGTAGAATTCACGGAAAGAATTGCGAGCAACGACGGAAATCTGTTACCGTCAAGAGATTTTTTTTTTTTGTATGGGGATAAAATACCGAAGATTGAAATCTGAAAGCTTTATAATCTGTTCGATTATTGGATATGCGGAGAATATTCGAACGGTACGATAAACTGCGTGAGCACCTCAATTTCTTGCGTAAGCTCTGTCAATAAGTGCTTCGTGTTCTTTGGATTTTATTTTGATGGGTGGATTTAGATTACGAGGGTGTTTTTTTGGTGTGAGGTAATGGGTGGAGTAAGGGGAACTAGAAATTTGGGAAGATAAAGAGGTTTTGAGATTTCAGTTTTTAGGTTTGTAGGATTTTAAGTACTGAAGTCAACTTCCAAATATTCCAACTCTCAAATATCCCAAGTTCCAAATCTCCCAAATTCCAAATTTTCCAAGTTCCAAATCTCTCAAGTTCTAAATCTCTCAAGTTCCAAATCTCTCAAGTTCCCACTCTCCCAAGTTCCCAATCTCTCAAGGTCCCACTCTCTCAAGTTCCAAATCTCCCAAATTCCAAATTTCCCAAGTTCCAAATCTCTCAAGTTCTAAATCTCCCAAGTTCCAAATCTCTCAAGGTTCCACTCTCCCAAGTTCCGAATCTCCCAAGTTCCCAATCTCCCAAGTTCCAAATCTCTCAAGTTTCCAATCTCCCAAGTTCCAAATTTCTCAAGTTCCCACTCTCCCAAGTTCCAAATCTCTCAAAGCTCCAATCTCTCAGGGTCCCACTCTTCCAAGTTCCCAATCTCTCAAGTTCCAAATCTCTCAAGGTCCCACTCTCCCAAGTTCCATATCTCCCAAATTCCAAATCTCCCAAATTCCAAATCTCCCTAATTCCAAATCTCCCAAATTCCAAATCTCTCAAATCCCAAATCTTCCAAATCCCCAACTCCTCAAATCCCCAACTCCTCAAATCCCCAACTCCTCAAATCCCCAATTCCTCAAATTCCCAAACCCCAAAATCCCCAAATTCCATATTTCCCAAAAACTCCACAAAACCTTGAAAGTCCAAATGCTTTCCAAATCCAATAAAATCCTCATCATAAAAATGAAGTATCAAGCCCCCGATAAATCCAGTGCGCATCGCAGTGAACACCGAAGGGTAGCAGAAAACGAGGGGTAAGATTATGAGCGCTTATTGTATTTGTCCTCAAAGAGTCTCTTTATCTAATTCCGTTGAACATCGTTCGTTGATGGACGCACAAACAGTGGTCCCCTTTCAATTGGATGGCTACAGGGTGATGATACACGGGTCGTCGAGGTTGATCCAACCCCGAGTAACATCCGAAAATACTGTCGTCACGCTCTCGCGAGGGACGAAATCTTTTCGGTCCCGGCTGGTCGTTTCAACGACGGGAAAGCTCGAAAATGGGAAAGGAACGACATAGCCGGGACTCCTCGTGTCGTCGACGAAATAAGATACTTCGTGAAAGTAATTTCCCCGGGAAAAGTAAGTTTTCGCCGAGTAATAGGTTCCGCGCTCTCGGCGTAGCGGTTGCACGATCGTCGGTTGCTCTACGTATTCGAAGCTTCGAGAAGAGCTTCGAGAAGCTTCCGACTGCAACTGCCAGAAGAGAGATTCCACGGTGAGCTCAGGTTAGAGGTCGAAGTGTAACTTTAATCGCCGTCGCTTCCACCCTCGCCGTTTTTCTCGGTGATCCTCGTTCGGTCTCGGAAAAACGCGAAGATTCGAAAAGTTACAGACACTTTTTGCCTTCCGAGAGTTTTCCTTGATTTAAGAAGAATTTCTGATTCACGGTTGCTCCGGGAGCTGATCGTTTATCATGGGGCAACTGGAGGGCACGGAAGGGTAAATGGAGAGCTCTCGCACGTGGGATGTTAAAAATACAAGAAAAAATTATGAGAACGATTATATTCTGAGTCTTAGATTTAATTGGTGATTCTAATGACATCAACTTGCAGTAATATTTGAAATTAATTTTGCAAATTAATTTGGAGAAATTGAAGGATAAAATTAATTTTTATTTTCTGAAAGATTTTAATCTATTAACGATATTAATCTATTACGAACACTTTTGACATAAAAATTCAAATTTTTAATTCTTGATTGAAAGTTTAAAATCAACCTATGACTCATGATTAAAAATAACACAATTATTGAATATGATTTAATTTTTAATTAAAGAAGATTTCATCAAATCGGATAAAACGATAATTCATATAACTAATGAGTACACAAATTCAATAAAATTGAATAGAAATTATCTTGCAAACATCAGTCAGATTACAATCCGAATATTCCCTTTAATCAATAAAGAATTGATCCTCAATTATCCCACAAATGATTAATAGCACAGTGTTGAATTGGATCGACAAAGGTGTGCGGCGTGTTTGGTGCTAATGTTTACCTCTGAATTTAATATAACGTTTGGATCTGATCTAAGTGATGCGGTTTCGTACCATTGACCTGATTATGAGTGACCATTATTGATTACTGTTTGACCAGGCCGAGCCATTAATTACTGTCTGACCATGCCTGATAATGCTTGATTGTGTGCTAAACCTGACAGCTTGGCTACGTCAGAATATTCATCCTGCATGAAGCAGACGCAATCTCTGCTTGCTCCTGTGTCATTATTTTGATTCGATCTATTTGTGCTTTATCGATTTGTGGGATACGTAAATCACACCATTAACGAAGCAGGTGTTATCGTACTGTTATTGTACTGTTAGCTTTGATGAACTCTTTATACTGACACATGATTTGTCTTAATTTGTCTTAATAATTGTTGATGATGTTACGCAGTACTTAAACTAGTTTCTTTTTGTGCAAATAAAATTTGATAACAATTTTTATTTTCTACTTGAAAGAACCCTCAATTGAATTTGTCTAAAAATAAATTTATTTACAACAAAGTTTAACATGACTTCAAATTTATAATGACTAAAATAAATATACGTGGACAAATAATTATAGTATAAATCAATTAATATATCTTCAAATTTATTCTTTGTCCATCGACATAATCTTGCAGAATCGCATATCTGAATACAATCGATCTCGTATAAATTGGAACAATCACAATCGAAGAAAAAGCTATTGCCATAATAAGTTCTCAGGAAATATTGCAGTTAATCAGAGGCCCAATACTAATCAACCTTTGAGTTCCTTTATTGTTCACCTAATTTGCATATCAGTCAGTAATATACATTTTCGAAGGTGTGTGTATACACCCCTTCCCCAAATGACTATCCACTTTTAGAGGGCGTGTACAGAGGTGTACACACCCTTTGTAGCGAAAGGGTCAAGTTTAATCGTACCGATCAAACTTCACCCTTCCATTACTGCTCCTGCTGCGTGACAATCTCGAATCGATCCCTAAAACCTGATAAATAATTCATTTATTAATTACTTTAACGCGCTCTGGAGATAACTATATCACATTCTAATTGAATATTTAAAATCAGGCATCTCTACATTATTAGAATCTTATGCAGGTTTTTACATATGTGGATTGTCAAATTCACATGTCTATGTTGTTAGAATATATGTGTAGTCTACATTTGTACATACTGAGGTTTTTGTATTAGTACTATTTTATATTTTGGAAGTATTGTAGTTTGGAAATCTCAGATTTTGACATCACTACAGATTTTCGTAACATTATTTCCTCAGATATCTACATCTTCACATTCACATGTCCTGAGGGTTCTACATACACAGATTTCTACAACAGTACGTCACTATAGATTTGTACAACCACATCACTATGTTCTCAGATGCCTACATTCTTATATTTACACGTCCTGAGATTTCTACATTCTCAGATTTCTGCAAATGTACATCAGTACACATCTTTACAATCACATGTGGACATATGTGATAGATAGCCAGATAGTCACATTCCTAAGATGTTTACATACATACACATGTGTATTATCTATACATACATTGTGAGATATATCTAGATCCTTATAAGGGTATAAACTTGGACTCTTAATGAACCCGTTAATTTTCGAGGTCACAGGTTAAGAACCGAGTAGTTTTTCAATTGTAGGTGGCAAAACCGCTCGTGGCGCGTTTAAACTCGTACAAAGGTAGTTTTTTTCGCGTTGCAAAGCAATATGTCATCCTAGGCTGCACAATGCTACGAAACGTGTCCGGGACACGTAACAACATGCACGGCTCACGGTGCAAACCGTTGAGTCATTCTCTCTGTATGCCGTATCTGCTGTTCATGATAACAACAGTCGACCGCACGAAGCGTCTAGACGCGGTCGAGGGTGTGCAATGACGAGGGAAAGAGCTATCGTGGATTTTTACACGGCGTAACCGGCTGGATATACTTTTTCCCGAGCTCTGTAATTACAAGTCTATCGTTGCTAACATCTGGACTCCACCCGATAACGTCTCCGTTTGCGCGTCCCTTTTTAACACACGCGCGAGTAATATTGCAAGGTATCACGTGAGAAATATGGCTCCCCACGAGGATTCGACCCTCCGGGGGTGGTTCTCTATGGAAAAGCCAGTACGAACGGTTAAGTTTCAATTCGATTGGGAAGGTGGTTGAGTTCGCCGGCGAGGAAAACCCTGGCGGCGATTTAAATTGGCGGTCTCGTCTCTGGGGCTCTCATAGACTCCTGATTAGATATTCCAATCGGAATACCTGACGAGAATACTCACTTTTAGTGGATTCTCGATGTACTTAACTCGACACCGGGGACCTATTTCCTCTAATTGGATCCGTCATCGTAATTACGACACCCTCGTCTTTCATCCAAAGCAAAAATCGACCTTTCAAAATAGTGGTTTCAACAGCTAGATACCTTTCTCATCTGATTCGCATTACTACACATCATGATCGAGATTTTTACTCACCGATCAAGGTTTTTAAAGATTCATGGTTTTAAGAAGCTTATGAAATAACAACACAGACAGAAATTTTACTTTTGGACCTCTATACTCATGACTGTTGTTCATTACTAGATATACAAGTACTTAATGCATACTGATATTCATATTAACAATGAGGCAAAAAATAAATCAATTAAGGATACATAAATTGTCAAAGGACACATAAACTGACATACACAATTATTTTTTATTTTGACAAGCATTAATGTACATTTTCATAAATGTTTTTCAATAAATTATATAATTCAAGATATAACATATGAAGCAACTCATATGAACATGTACTTGTACAATAATAATTATTTTCAAACCTCGTATGTTATTTCTAAAAATTCACATGTGTCTTCAATTTCTCAAATAATTTTATAATTTCTTAATAAAAAATGATAAGTAAAACAATTTTATAATTTCTTATTAAAAAATGATTAAAAAATTTCTTAATAAAAAATGATTTCAAAATTTGTTAATTATTTCTGAATTTTCCTAACAAATAATTTATATATGTATAAGTAAAACAATTTTATAAATTCTTAATAAAAAATGATTAAAAAATTTCTTAATTAGAATTTTCTTAAACAAATAATGTTTGTTGATCAAGATATTAATTTCCTTCCTCCAAATAAAAACAAACGTTATTATATATTATGAAGGAACAATGAAGTATAAAATACATTTCCAAGCATCGATTATCGAAGAAGAAAATAATAAAGAGTGCATGTACATCGTCAGACACGCTATTAGAGATATTAAAGGCGCCAAGTCAGACAATAAGTGGCCCATTATTCGGCCGATGCACTTTTTGGCAAAAGTTCCTTTCATTATCGGGCTACGTAATTGGCGCATCCGGAATTTCGGTTGCTCCGCGGTGATTCAGCGAACCGGCTGATTCATTCCTGACTTGTTGGCCGTCTGCATCTTAACGAGCAGGATACGCGTTAAGATCAAATAAAGAACTTCCGGCCGGTAGAAAATCAAGGAACGTTCAGCCGACTAAATTTCCACCATTTTTATCGGCTTTGAATTTTAGTCGGTATGACTTTTAAGGTTAGGTCACCTTTCAAGCTTAAAATATAGGATAATATTTATACCTTATTTCATTCTCAAAATTTAAGTAAATTAAACAATTGTAAGATTGAATAAACAGAGTATTTTAAGAAGATTATTTTTGCATATATTGTAGTACATAAAAAATTGGTTGATAATATAAAGAAAATATATAAGACTGAAAACATTGAACGTCCGCCATTTTTGAAATTATTCTTCGATTTGCAGAAGATCACTCGTACATATGTTAATACAGAACAAAATTATTTAAGCCTTCATATAATATAAAATTAATAAAGATTTTGTGAATAAATTTGTCCACATAACAATACAAATTGTTATGAATGACTTAATCTATTTAAACAATTAAAACCTTAAAAGTTTTAATTTATATCTGAGCTTCATCATAATTAAATTTTAATACCCCAAAAAATTGTACTCCCTGCGGCGTTTTAATGAATAATCCCGAAAATTATCGGAATCCAACCGAAATCTTCCTGAATGGAACATAATGAATAGTGGCTTCCGATGAAGCATGCTAATCGCTGAAACCCGGTAAAAAAACCAGGAACGAAAATCCCGGGCAAAGGATACCGTGGAATTTCAGCGGTGCACGTACCACTTTAATGGTTTTGCTCGTTTTTGCCGAGATTTTCGCTACGTTCACGGTCTACGGATTGAAAGATCGCGCGATCGTGATTCGCGATCCGACGCGGATCCTTCGCGGAAAGCTTAAAAACCTGGCAGACAGAGCTTTCGAAAATCTCAGGTTTCGACCGAGTATAATTCTCCCGTTGGGTTAGGTTACCGGACTGCCTAGCCGTACGTACGTTACGAGGCAATAAACCTCCATCTCGGGATTCATGCCAGACATCTTCGAGATTAAGCTCGTCCAGGTCCCGTTTATCCTACGACTTCCACCCTGGCCTCGATACTTGGTTATATAAATGCTATTGTGGGCTTTAAGCTATCGAAATTATTGACGTATTCTTTCATTGCTGTTCGATCGATTGATATTGAGTTCTTGTACTTGGAGAGGTTGGAAGGTTAGAAATTTTAGGTTTAGGGGTTTTGGGATTGGTGAGTTTACGGTTTGGGTACTTAGCAAATTGGAGACTTTACTCTTTCAAGTTTGGGAGAGTATTTCACACTTTGGAGGTTAGGATTTTAGGAAATTTACGAATCGATGCATAGGAATATATTTTGAGGTTAGGAATACAGAATTCTATTTTTCCGAGTTTCAATCTCCGATTTTGTTCTAATCGAAATATATTGTAGTCCATGTGAAATTAGGGGGGGTTTAAGTCATCATTTTGCCGATTTCGAATTCGTTAATAAATAACAAGCCTTCAAAGTTTGCAATTTTTGCACATTTTGACAAAAATAGGGTCACACTTAGGAATTTTTTTCTCAGGAACTACTTAACCGATTTAGCTACATGTTCTTTTGTTTTATTCACGAGGGATAGAGCTATTTTAAAATATTTTTTTTAACTTTGTCAATTTGTTATAAAATATCGGAAAATTTAAACAAACTTTTGAAGCTTGTACACCTATATACACATATGTATATCTATGTCTACATACCTTACAAACCTAAATTCTTATTATAATCCTTATCCCTATACATTCGAAACAATAACTAGCCATCTATACTTTGCTCCTCATATCACAAATAATTCACATTACTCAGATCTCTGCATTGCAGAACTAAATCGGTGAAAGCATCACAAATCGTCACCCAATCACTTCAGCCTTCTGACATAACATAAAGAACAATAAAAGCCTACACAGTAACATCGTTCATGGAGAGTCGTATATTGCGCACCATTGCGTAGCCGATAAAAGTCGTGAGCTAATACTTCATATCCCGTTTAATCGATTTCTCTGCAGCGACGAGTGACACGTGTTCTATGGCGCGTTACAAAGTACCGCAAACGGAGAGAATATAAATCGAGGCCGTCTTCCGACGGAATAAATATTCAGGCTCGCGTTCACGGGGAATTAAATTGAATAATAATTCTCGGGAAAGCCGCGAGGGAAGCTGGGTATCGAGAGAAGGGAAGAAGGATACTCGTCGAGCATGAACCGCGTTGGAAGGATGTTGCGAAGCCGTAAATCACTCTCTTAACGAAAGTCTTTGTTGCAATTTATGCGGGGCGAACCGGTAAATCATTTCGCGAACCGATGGAGCAATTTATAACAATTAAGCGGGCTGGTTACGCCAAGCGAGTGCTGCGTGGCAACGCCAAGGAGCTTTTCTCGTCGAGGAAAGGAGCCTGTAACTGGCTCGCCGCGTGAGAACCGTAATAAGTCTTAATAAGTACGTCGACGGTAGCCCGACTACACTTTTAAAAACTTCTACCCAGTTTTCTGCCTCTGACGGGATGTGTCCGATACTCGAAAAAGTTTCAAGGTACAGATTTTTAATTTTTTTGAATTTTACTTTGGAGGTCAAAAGCAAGATTCACTCTTCAAAAGCAAAACACATTCTTCTTCAGTAGGTCTATTAATATTACAACTTCTGCAAATTTGAAATTTAGACAAATTTGGTCGAATTTCAATTTGGAGGTCAAAAGCAAGTTTCACTCTCTTTGAGGAGGTCTATTACTATTACAATTTCTACAAATTTCAAATCTATACTAATTTGTTCAAATTTCAATTTGGAGATCAAAAGCAAGTCTGACACCTTCTGAGCAGGTCTGTTAAATAGGACAATTGTAATATTAATGTTATAAATACTACAAATTTTGAATTTATATAAATATGTTCAAATTTTACTTTTAAAGTCAAAAGCAAATCTGACTCTCTCTGAGTATATTTGTTAAATAAGAATGATCAAATGTAGTACTAATTAGTTTGAAATTTAGAGACTCGAATATAAGATAGTTTGTGAATTTTGCAACATGAAAATTTTTTAATATAAAGCACTTGAAATTTCAAAACTCATAAAAGCAAAAATACAGAAATGTCTGCAAACGAAATGAAACACTGAAAATTTCGAAATATAAAAATCTGAAGCCATAAAATTGCTGTTGAAAGAAAACCTGCGTTGCGATACAATTTCCATTTGAATCAACTTGCAATCTCCCTCGTCCATCTCTGTATCCAAAAATAAAGTCCACCTAACAATCGTTCACAAACCTAACCTAAAAATTCCAAGTGTCTTACCTACCCTAACCAGCATTACATTAAATCTATTACTCCAAAAATCCATAACAAATAATATCGACAATAAGTAGCTAATGCAAATCGTTGTTGAATCTTTCTAGTATCGCAGATGGATAAAGAGAAGTATGTTTTCTGGCGTGTGTGAACTAGCGAATCAGAGACGGCAAATAAATGTAAAGGCGACGGAAGGTCGACGAAAAGAAGGTTGCTGCAAGGGATGGAGGCGTCGGAGGGTTGGTTTGTGCACTCGTTACAGCATCGTCTCACTCGAATGGCTTTTCGAGAAAGGTATGAAAAAGCCCACGGTCTGTGTGAGATCGCACAGACTGCGCTTTGAGCTTGCCGTGCGTGTATAAATACTTCGAAAAGCACGGCTCAGGCTGCCGTTAAAGCGCCGGCTCTGCTCAAAAGACGCGTATACGAGCACCGAGCCTGTTACCGATAAAACATCCATGTATATTGCTTCGTTGCGACTGCGAGCTTCAATCTAATAAACATTCCGCGGAGGCACAATGCGCGACGCAGCGAATAACTCGGACCGTACTCTGCTAGGGCGTGGGCTGAATTTTTTGAATTGTGTGGCTACGGGGAAATGTGGATGATGTTATTTTACTGTGTTTTACGTGAATTGAGATATTGAGTATTTGGGTGTAGGTTTGGATAATGGAAATTTGGGAATTTGGTAATTTGGAAATTTTTAAATTGGACAATGGCAGAATTGGGGAATGTGAAATTCAAAAATTTAATTTCAGAATTCAAAAATTTCAAACAACTTTGAAATTCATAACTAGTCTTGAAACTTGAGAATCTATAGATTCTCTTTAGGCATGCATTTATTTCCAGGTGCTCGTCACACACTTAATCTGCCTTCATCGATCTGCCACAACAATAAAACAAGCACATGTTCTACCAAGAAAATCGTAATGAAAGATTTAAATTCCAGTGTTAACGCATTGTGAATTCTCTTTGAAGTACTCGTGTAAGTGGAACTACTAGTTTATAGGAAGATACGCGACACTTGGTCGCGTATCGATCTTCGCAAATGAACTACCTTAACAAATTATTCCTAGTTATTGACTCGTTTTTCTACGAAAAATCTACCAGTTACGTGCAATACTCTACATTTTTAACTTCTGTTCTATTGAGAACTTTAGGTCACTTCTTACTAGTTTTATTAGTTGAAAAATTGCTACTGAACAAGTACTTTTAAGACAGTTAATTACTTATATAAGTTTGATCTATATAGTCTTCAAGATTATTCTGTTACTATCTGCATATTTTTGTAAAATAAAAAAATTGGTATTAACTATGGAAACTAGAACAATGAATTGAATAATCATTGATGGTCTTTATAATGTTTATAAGCAATAAGTGCAATGTATTGTACAAGTATTTTATTGAAAAAAATTCTAAATTATTTTGTGTACTGTCTACAATAATCCTCGAAAAATCTCAGAGGTCCAAATATTATCAAGACATTCAGAGCGTCAGAACGATAGAAATAATGGCAACAGAACATTGGAAGCTGAAGAAAGCCACTCGACTGCCGAGTGTTCGATTCGATGGTGTCACTAAAGGACTCACAGGTTGCTCAAATGGCACGTCATCGATTCGACCGTCGTCGTTTCCAGCAAGTGACACTCCCGTCGGTCGTTAGGACGAATTTATTCGCAGCACTCTCCAATTCTTTTATATTAACGAAGTCGATCGGGGACGATCATAAAAAGTCACCGAAATCTTGAATTCATTAAACGTGGCCCGGTGCCAGTTGTAGCTCTTCACTGGTTGCTTCAACTGTCCGCCATTTGCAATTAATGAACTGGCGCTGGAACTAGTCTGTCAAAATGGCCGCCTGCAGATTTCACATTTTACTAATTTTCTTCGGTGTTTATTTATTCAAATGTTTATTTTGTTGAGGTGAATAGTTAGGTTAGTTAACTAGTATTGTTGATGTTTATTTATTTATGTATTCTTCTTACTGTATTATTAATTTAAGTGTAAGTGGCATTTTATTTAAGCATAAGTTTAATGGTGGTTGTAGAGTTATAATATGACTATGATACATGAAGTGTTCAATTTATATTAAATAAGGATAAATTGTTACAAAATGAAGTTAGAGCTTCACTATTGAATTAAATAGTTTATCAAGTTTATACTTTCTCATCTAAAATTACTAATTTTGCCTAAACCTCCTATGAAAACTATATCCATGCAATTAGATCAAAGTGTAAGTTCAAAAAAGTGTGAAACTAATAAAAATTATGATTCACAAATAATTTTCAATTTTATATTCGCGAACGAATTGCATCTGGATCGAACCTAACACGGCCCAGTATTCGCCCCGATATTTCATCTCGAACATCGAAGAAACGGAAGTTTTCGAATCTCGAGTTAACAGAGAGCATCGCAGAGGCAGCCGATGAAGACGGGGGTATAAACCAATGGAAACTATTTTCACAACTTTCCGCGCATCCGGCAACTTTTCCCTTTTTCCTCGAAATTCTACGGTCGATGAATTAAATTAAAAAGAAAAGGAAAAGAGGGCGGCGGTAGCTGGAATTGTAAGTAGAATAAACCGTTGTAGCGGCAGACGGTTGAACCTGTTTGACTTGGCCGACAACAACTGGATTCTTTGCCGTATCTCCTTACGTTATTTGTTTTCCGCGAATACTTTGCTCGAGTTTCAAGCTCCGACGGATTTCCGGCCGCGAAATTAGCCGGGGATAACGAGCCAACTATGCTTCGCGTGAACTTCCAAAGCGTTCGTCTGGAATAAAGTAACAACTGCTGTTGATCTGATAAGTTATTACGCTGGACAATGTCTCCGAAAGCTTACGGAGTTTGAGGATTCGCCATATTGTCGGAGTGCATTACACGGGTACTTGGGCAATGTTCGTAGAGGTATTAGATAATGAAACATTTTATTGCTGTTCTATGTGAGTTAGTCAGTCAGAGCTTAATAAACACTGCTGCAATTTTATTAATAAATAATGAAACTTCGCATGTTAGATATGCTTTGAAGTTAGACATGTTTAGTATAAAATGTAACTGGTACTGAATTAAAAATTTAATCATATATTATAATGTAATACATTGTGTAATATATACTGTGTACATGATTGTAAAATATATTGTATGTACATAATTATAAAATATAATGCATGTACACATATTATAAAATATATTGTATGTATATGATTATAAAATATAATACATGTACACATATTATAAAATATATTGTATATATATGATTATAAAATATAATACACCTACATATATTATAAAATATAATGTATGTATTGTATATTATAAAGTATATTATATGTACATAATTATAGAATATAAAGTACGTATATAAAAGATAAAATATATAATAGGAGAGTGCATTAAAACATGAAACTGACGAGAAAAAATGGTAGAAATATCGTCGATAGATGAGTTTGAAATTCTCCATGGATAGTGAAGCTACCATTAAGGTATTCCCGCCTGCAGCGATATTCCGAGCATATAAATTCCAACTTGATCGATGGAACATTTTGTTTAATCAGATATTCGTGGATCTATCGTATCGTCGTTGATAAACGATCGTGTTCGCCGACGTAACTATTGCAATACGCGCTAACCACGGCTGAATGCGAGTCCGTTGTTTCAACGATACACGGCTTTCGATTTTGATTTAGGTGACGTGAAAAGTAATTTGGGTCAGTCGATGCGATAATTGAGATATAAACGGTACGAAATGAAATACCGAGGAAACTGTAATTCGAGAATATCTTCACGGAAACGGTACGATTTATGGTGGTTTTATTAAATCATGTTTAATCGGTTTCATTGAATTATTCGATTATTGTAATTGGGGGATATGGAAATTTGATTTGGATAGGTTTGATAGGATGTTGTAGAGATTGCAGGATTAGGTTTTGTTATATTGCAGGGGGTGTGGAATTGGCAATATATGGAGAGTGAGGTGTGTGAGGAGTTCTACGGTTTGAATGTCGTAAATTGCGTTTTCATTTTTCCACATTTTCAAATTTCCAAATTACTAAATTTCCAAATTTCCAAATTTCCAAATTGCCATATTTCCAAATTTCCAAATTTCCATATTTCCATATTTCCATATTTCCAAATTTCCAAATTTTCAATTTTCCCAATTTCCCAATTTTCCAAATTTCAAAATTACCAAATTTCCACATTCTCCAATTCCGACACTGTCGAAATTCCACATTATCCAATTCCTATATTTTTCAATTTCCACGTTCCCCAATTCCCATATTGTCCAATTCTCACATTGTCCAATACCCACATTCCCTAATTTCTACATTATCCAATTTCTACATTGTCCAATTCCCACATTGGCCAATTCCCACGTTGTCCAATTCCCACATTGTCCAATTCTCACATTGTCTAATTACCACATTGTCCGATACCAAAATTTCCAAATTTCTAAATGTCAAAACTTCTCTATTCCTCCAATTCTAAATTCCCAAACTTCCACCACTGCAAGACGATCGGAATCCTTAACGTGATATAAATCCCTATAGAACCTGCAATTTTCTGCTAATTAATCAATTAAAGACAATAAGCTAATGACCTTGATGTTAATGCAACTTTAAACCCCCAAAAAAAAAACTTCCTCCCCATCAAAATTCTAAAAATCTCTCAAAATAATTTTTCTATCAAAACACTCTTGCAATATTTTTAAAAAAACCCTTTTCACCCCTAACTCTGTATTACTTAAAAAATCCCGTACGATATCGTAAAAATAATAGCATCAATGATCGATAAAAATAGAGGGGACGGTAATTAGGGATTAAAACAACCGTCCTTTCTCGTTAAGATTATACATTCCATTAAATAACGAAAGGGAGGAAAGTCTGTAATGCGGTAATTAATAAATGTTCGGTGGGGGATGTAATCGTTTCTGGTTTCCGTGGGATCGTCCAGGACGGATTAATACGACGAGGAATCTCAATCAAGCAGAGGCAGCTCCGCTAGGAAAGTTTCTTCGATCTCGTCCACTTATTCATGCCTGGGGCAAGAGAAAACTTAGGAAAGCAGAGCGTGATCTCGATGGAGGCAAAAGAACGACGAGAAACTGAATATCCGAGGAACGAGGCAACGGTATCGCTGATTAATTCAACGACATTGTTCGAAATAAATATTTGTTTCCCCGTAATTGCATTCATTCGCCGTGATGATACAAGAGAGACAGCAAACTACGCAACATTGTATGAATAAATCGAAGCTGAAACTCGAATGAATGTTTTTTCTGAGAAAATAAACAGTATGTATTCGGGAGAGCGAACGGAGGAATAAAAATATTGTTCCAGAGGAGCGCAAAAAGTTATGAAATAAATCAACACCAATTTCCGGCAAATAAAATTTCGATTCTTTGATGTTTGATCTAAAGCCTCTTTTAAACAACTCCGTAACTTTTCTTGTTTACTTTTCTGAATTTTTGATTATTCTCAAAAATCTACTTTAGCTTTCTACGTCCTCAAATTTTCAGATCCTCAATTTTCTAAATTGGTTCTTAAACCGATTTTTAAATCAAAGTTTCATATTTCAAGTCCACAATTTCTCAAACTCAAGACTTTCTAATCCATAAATTCTCAAATTTTCAAACTTCTAAATTTCCAAATTTCTGAAATTTGCAAATCAACAAGGTTTCATGTTTCAAGTTCCAAAATTCTCAAACTCAAGGTTTCCAATCCACAAATTATCAAATTTTCAAACTTCTAAATTTCCAAATTTCTGAAATTTGCAAATCACCAAGGTTTCATGTTTCAAGTTCCAAAATTCTCAAGCTCAAGGTTTCCCAATCCACAAATTCTCAAATTTTCAAGCTTCTAAATTTCCTAATTTCCAAAGCTTGCAAATCACCAAAGTTCCATACTTCAAGTCCCCAATTTCTCAAACTCAAGGTTTCCCAGTCCACAAATTCTCAAATTCTCAAACTTCTAAATTTCCTAATTTCCAAAGCCTGCAAATCACCAAGGTTTCATATTTCAAGTCCCAAAATTCTCAAACTCAAGGTTTCCCAATCCACAAATTCTCAAATTTTCAAGCTTCTAAATTTCCAAATTTCTAAAGCTTGCAAATCACCAAAGTTCCATGCTGCTTAACCTCAAACTTAAAAACTCCCAAACTTCCAAAATTGCCACCTTCAAATTTCCACAATGTCCAAATCTCCACATTCTCCAAATATTGCCAACAAATGCCCATTTACCCAAATTATCAAATTCCCAAATCTCCAATTTCGCAAATTTCTAAAATCCACCCCCGAAATCCCAGAAGTCCGAAAAAATCCCACACCTCACTCAATCGTTTTTTCCCTCGAGAAAACCACCAATGAACATAACGAAGAAAGCAGAGCCCTGTCGTGTTATCGCCGTTTATTCGTCGAGACGGTAGCAAACGTCGAGGGTAACCAGCCAACAGACCGTTTCCAAACTTCTCTGGCTGCTTCTTCGCTTTCTATGTCACTTTCGTCTCGCTGGCTGGTTGGCTCGAAATTCGACGTAGGAACTCGTCCAACTGCGTCACGGAGGGTGGAAAGCAACGTCGAAATCTTAAGGGTGAGAGCAAGAGGGAAAATCAGCCAGCTTCCGGTTTCTTGGACACATCCCGTGCGGAAAGTTTTGATTTAACAGACACGGCCATGTTCTGCATTCCAGACTCGGGTAACTTGATTTCAAGGATGACTTGTCTTCACTATCACTGGCCTATTCATTCTTTTCTTCTTTTTATGGTTATTGTTCTATCTTGCTCGATTGAGCATTAAATAAGATTTTTTTAATCTTGTTTAATATTGGGGTTTGGAGAGCAATTGACTAATGCAAATACTAATTGAATCAATAAAATCTGTTTTGGAAGACTGAAACCTGATTGGAAGAATTTCATGAAATTTTTGTGACAGCTTCGAGTATGTGACATATGTGAATTATGTATTTTTATAACTTGTGTTAGGTATAATTAATTGTTTGGTTGGAGACTTATTTTTCTCTTGTTGATGTGGAGCCTGAGGTTTAAAAAAGAGACTTCTAAGGTGGACCATATAAAGAGAAGTCCTGTTACATATGTCTCATATGTTACATATGTCTTATATGTCACGTATGTTACATATGTCTCATATTTGTATGTACATGTGTGTGTCTATACATATGTATATGTATGTTGAAGCTGTAAAAAAATGTTCAGATAGATTGATACTCTTTAATAAAATATTATTAAAAGCATTATCTGACAAAGTCTGTACATACAAAGATATTAAAGTAATAAACATTTCTAACATTATGAACATGACCAAATTATTTTAACATTATAACAGTTTCATCAGACAATTTACAAAACCTTGCTTCATTGTACCTCCACATATATTCACCATAAAATGAATAATCAACTAAGGTTAGTACAAGGTTAACTACATTTAACTACATTCCATAACATCTCATCGAACTTGATCAAATAAGCATGTAATACACATCAGAATTAATTACCAAAAAAATCTATTACATCCAGTTTCGACAGTGCTCCAGTTCACCTTACTTGTTGAACAGTATTTACTCATTGCAATAAGTTTCCACAATCTCGAAAATAGCAACCAAAGTGAAACAATGCCCTCTGATCACAGTTTACAGCCTCAGCTTTCAACAAATGGTGCAACAAGATGCAATAACTTCTGCATCTAACGTTCCACTCCGTCGATAAATTCTACGAATTTTCAGCTCGGTACCAGGCCCCTTCGTTTTGACCTCCATCAGTCGGATCATCGAATTGATCCACGTTCTAAACGAAGCCGTTACGTCAAAGCGTGTTCGTAGCTGGTCTATTGGATTCTCGTTATGCCCGTCCTGAGTCTGGCTCCTCGATTATTGGGTGAACTTCCGTGACGATTCGAATCCCCCGAAAGCGTTGCTATTCTAGGTAATTTCTTGCTTCACTGAACATTCGGACAGCGTTGTTAGGTGGGTCGAGTTGGTTCGGCGATGAAATATCTGACGTACAAATTAACTGACTTGAATCATATTTAACCTCGCTTCAATTAATATTGCTATACTTAAATTATTTCACGTTTTTATTAGCTTTCTCCAGACTTGGGGTTTCTGGAAATGTTTCGTGTACGTTGTGGATTTTAGATGTGAACTTGTGGATGTGGACTTTAGATGCAGGACTCTCTCTAGACTTACGTTTCTTTAGACCTATGGTTTCTTTGAGGTTTCTGTAAATCATCCCCTAATTTAATATAAATTTCCTAAAATGTCCCCCATTTTAATCTAGACAATTTAATACAAAATGTGTGTAACACAACCGACGTACCCCAAGCCGTTCGCTGCAAGCTAACCTATAATTGCATCAGAACACTTGACAAAAGCGTTTGAAACGCGATTCCCGTTTTCCCGAAACTTCCGTATTAATCGCGAGCATTGTTAGCGACGCCGAAAATTTTAGACAACGCGTTTAGCATTCGTTGATGGTGTGACAGGTTAATTAAATACTTTGTACACACGGATTTGTGCGGCAGAATTTCACAGTGGGCCACGAAATACTAATTAATGCTTGCACGCGAACTGGAACAAACGTTGAACGCTTTTGCACACAAAGCACGATATGACGGCTAAGGCGTTCCTATTCGTTGCAACCGTAGGGGGTCATTCCGGTATCGCGGCCAAATAGAGGGGTAGAAGTCAGAGCGAAAGACGAAGGGATAAACGGGAGGGATGGGCGCCAGGGTGAAACACAAGGAAGCAACAACGCCTCCCTCTCCGCTGCCTCAGTTAGCTTGCATTATAAGCTAGAAATTTAGTGCTTCCATGGGATCAACCACTCTCGAGAAGCGCGCACCACTTCCTACCAACGACCCTAATAATGCTATTAGATACATCGCGAATCCCTAATCTGGGGTTAGAAACTTGCATAATTCTCGACCGACGCGCTGCTGCCCCGCTAGAGTTTGCTGCTTCAAACTTGCCCGACGAAACTCGCGAGTCGCTGTTCGAAAATTGCTCAAATATTATGGCTGCTCTAATAAGCTTCGATGCAACTCCCACTTCCTGTGATACACGTGTGCAAGCTTAGGTCACCGATATTTCGCTTATCTTTGTTACAATGCTACTCTGTTTATCAAACTCTTTTGCTACATTGCCTGTGACTTATAGTTGTGGAACTTCTGGATTAATTTGAATGTGGAGATTCATAAATTTTTGGGTTAAGTACATCGAGTTGAAGCTGATGTCTATTTCCTGTGAAATTTGTTTATCAAAATCTTTTATGACATCGCCTATGACTTACAGTTTTGAAACTTCTGATTAATTTTAAATGTGAAGGTGATTCATAAATTTTTAAGGTTAGGAAGACTTCAAGAGCCTCAGCAAAACTTCAGCTCAGTGGCTGTTACCTACTGAAGCTGATTTCTAATATTTCCTGTGAAATTTGTTTATCAAAATTTTTTGTGACATCGTCTATGACTTACAGTTTTGAAACTTCTGATTAATTCTAAATGTGAAGGTTATTCATAAATTTTTAAGGTTAGGAAGACTTCAACAAGAGCCTCAGCTCAGTGGCTGTTACCTACTGAAGCTGATTTCTAATATTCCCTGTGAAATGTGTTTATCAAAATTTTTTGTGACATCGTCTATGACTTACAGTTTTGAAACTTCTGATTAATTTTAAATGTGAAGGCTATTCAAGTTTTTGAGGTTAGACCTCAACAACCCTCCACAACACTCCACTTCGACAGTAGCTGTTATTGAAGCTGTGATTTCTAATATTTCCCATTTAATAAATAACACAGCTAAAGTATTAAAACGGATAACAGTGAGTGATATCGATTTGAACACAGCCACGTGGACGTCCCAGTTTTCTCTTTAAGCACGAGGCACCGATATCGGCAGCCTGCTAATGAAAGCTCCGCCCGTGGTAATTACTTTATCGATACGCTACGATACACACCGCGATTTTTCTCAATTTCTTCTCTTATATCCCCAAGGTACGTCCTCCGGAGAATCTTGCGAATTTATTTATGGAATAGCTATTGCAGACATAAGTTTGTCAGGCAAGAACGCAGCTATAGAAAGGGAAAAAAGAAGAAAAATGGGAAAAGGTGTGCAAGCAGAATGGTAGCGGAACGATGGGTTTTATATCTTTGGATATAGAAGAGCAACTGCCCCACGCTTCGTAAAATCACTAGGGACGAACGACGCTTTCACCAACTTCGGTTCTCCATTCTTCTGCCATTTTCTATCCTCTTTCGTGTTTTCTTTGTTTTCTTTCTATGCTCGTTATCGTTCGATGCTCTTTTAGATATTCAATGGAGATTCTCGATTTAGATGAAATTGAAACCGCCATTTTATCGTACTATTGTCGGGTTACTCTTTGACGCTTCTTTTTATTTCCAAAGTTTTTATGAGGTTTAGGCTTTTAACACTTCTTTCTCTCAAAGTTTTAAGGTTCTAAAATTACTTAACCTTTAAAATTTGCAAGATAAATAAATATTTATATTCACAAACAAAATTTGTATAATTGTTAACCCTTTCCCGTACTTTGACGAGTCTCACTCGTGACGCACTTACAGCTCAAATGTGACAAACCATTCTCAAACTTTGAACATTCTTTAACTTGAAATTTAGGTCCAACTATAAGTTGCATTATCAAGGATCCCTGAATATAAAATACTCACACCATTTTAATTTTCTTTGTTCATTTTAATGTAATGGCCTTTATAGTTAATCTTGACTGACGCATCTGTTAAATAAATGGCACGGGAAGGGGTTAAAATACAGTAAAAAGAGCAATGAATTTTAAATTTGCTAAAACAGAAGCAAAAGACAGTTAAAACTTCCTAAATTTCAAAAACGATATCTAGACAAAAATGTACATATAAAAGTTGTACCCTAACCAAAAAGAAGGCTATTTAATAGGTAAAATAAAATGTGAAACTCTGGAAGCCGAAGAGCCACCGTTATGATTTATTTATCTTCAGTCGGCAGCGACAAAAGTTGCCTGGAAAATCACGTTTATGCAAATCGAACAGGAAAAAGCTTTTATTCTAATGATCCTGGCTAGCTGGACGCGACGTTCCGAATGAATTCCACAGGTATGGACGTAGAAAAAGTACACGGGAAACGGTTTATGCGCTCCCTCTCCTCCATTTTGTCCAGCCTCGCGTTGTTTGCGTATACTTTCGACGAGTTGAATTGGCTTAACTCGTGGCTGTGTTCAACCGGTGACAATTGTTGACGAGTTACTGCAAATAATTTGGGACCGCGGTATAACGCGATGCAAACCATGCCACAATAGATAGACGATCGCGACTCGGTTCATCGAAAATGTTGCGACTAACGATTGTTTGCCGTTGATCAACCTGCGTGATCCTCTTTTCAAGTGGCTATTTCGTGATGGACACTATGCATCGTTCGTGACGAATCTACTGTTGGGTTTGCTCGGACTAATTTGTCCGCAAATATTTGAAAAACTGACGCTGGGTTTATAATGATACTGCGATATATAGAAACTCCGCAAACTACTTCTGATGGTATTTGGGTTAAGTATTTTACAGTGAAGGTAAATATTAATTATTGCGGTTGTTTGAGGAGATTAGTAGGTAATTAGTTGTTACCACTTTGGGAATTCTGGGAAACTTTTGTAAATTTGTAGGACTCCAGGTAGTTTACATTCCTCAATTTTAGGGGCGAAATATTTGATTGTTTAAATTTGGGAATTTTTTAATTTTTACTTTGGAGGCTTGAATTTTCATACTTTGGAGTTTCTGTGCTTTGAAATTTGTAAAATTATGGATTCGTAAATTTTCAAATACTTAAAGCATAGAATTCCTTATTTGTGAGTTCCAGAGTCCTCAAATTCGAGATTTAGAAATTTTCAAGTCCTCAAACTACACAATCTCCAAATTTCTACGTCTCCGACTTCCTACATCTCCACTTTCCATCTCTCCGAATTCCCAGATTCCCCTATATACCAATCTCCTTACCTCTCAATATTCCCAAGTTTCCATGACCCAAAAGTTCAACCCTGAACCTCCAACCCCCAAGTCCCCAATTCCAGAAATTTAAAAACGAACGAATGGAAGATCGTTAGTTGGCATATTTTCCCCAGGACCTACATTCGCCTGTACGTCGAAATGTTCGAGTTTCTTTTTTTATTGAACCCATCATTTCAGAGTGCAACGGAAATGATTTTTCCTCCGACCTTCTTCGATGCGTCTGTATAAATGATTACGATCGGTTCCCTTACAGCTACTCGACGTTCATCTCCAGCGGGATCCACAGACCAATGTGTATTCATCGTTTTGGCTTCGTTGAGCTTATTACTTGGCGTTTCCGGCTCATTTACCACGATACACCACGATATTGAAAAGCGTACGAGGAGAGCCGGGATGAAATGCGAAGAGAATGGGGTGAGACTCCTCCGGGCGGAATCCAGGACACGGAGATGATGAAGGGACCCCTGTGTTTGTTTTATTTTAGACTTTCTATTCGAATGCGTTCCGTGTGAACGAATTTTTATTCATTGAAGATCAATTGGATAATACCTTCTCCATTTTTCGATATTTCTAGTTTAATGTGCGATTGTTATTGGTGTTTATCGACATCGAACAAACACGGTTACTGACATTTGTTTGTTGGCTGTTGTTATTGCTGACGTGTTGAGAAAAATAACCGTGCGATATTCGATTGAATTTGTGTTTGATTTACAGCAAATTGTATTGTGAAATTTCATGTGACAATTTTTGAAAGCAGGGTATTGTACAATTTTTATAAAACTTGCTGCTTTTAGTCGTTAAAGAAAATGTTGAAAAATATTTAAAAATAACCTTCATAAAGTAGAAAAGAATTTTAAAAAATTGCATATAAATAATCCATGAATAATTACAACAGTCATGAGCCTATGATCTACAGGACATTACATAAATAAATTTGATGTGGCAATTTTTGAAAGTAATTGTATCTGTACAATTTTTAAAAAATTTGCTGCTTTAAGTTTAAAAAAAAAATGTTAAAAAATATGTTCGAACCACTATAGATTAAATTAATAGATATAAATTGAAACTGGTATTAAATCAAGCATCAAGTAGTGAGAGGGTTAAGCAACAATTAGGTTAAGTTAGGAATCGCAGCTATTTACCGTAACGTTCAGGAGGTTAAAGGGAAATTTCAAAGTCTCCGGTGAGCAACGCGTAATAGCAGCATCGGCTGAATTCACCTGCGAGGATGTTGCCAGATTAGATAATACCGTGACGTCAGGAACGAAGTTAGAACTAATCGCGACGAGCATCTTCGTTAAGCTGTTGCTAGAGGGGCTGTGCCGTCGACGCCACTCAACTATTCCCCGTTTTTACCCTCGTTTCAACCCTCGTTCAAACCCTGCCGCGACGTTCCACGGCGTATCTGGCTGTTTACTTTTTCGATTTGCATGGATCCGGAATTTTCCATCGCGCGGAACTTCTTTTACGCCTTGCAACCGGCGCTCGAGTTTGCTCTCGGGCAACACGCCGCGTTTCATTTAATATCGCGTTATTGCGTACATATCGCGCGATTCTCGCCGGCACGAACAATTTAAACTAGCTTATTATTCCGGATTCCCGAACAATTTCTCTTCGTTCCACTTTCGTTCTGCTGCGATCTGCGCGAGTATAAATTCGTATTAATGTTTTTCGCCCAATGGAGAAATACATCGCGAGAAATTGTGATGAAATTGCTAACGGATGTGCAGTCAGTTTTAAGGTTAGGAAAAATATGTCGAAGCAGAGGATTTGTTGATTTTTAGAGATTTTTCAGATTTCATGATTTAAGGGTGGTTTTAGGTTGAAGGCGTAGGAAGTTGTGGATTACGTGTGGGGTTCTGAGGAGTTGGATGTATAGAAATTTAGGGATATAGGATTTTAGGGATCTAGCGATTTGATGGAGTATAGGTATGGAATGTAGAGATTTTAAGGTATAGAAATTTGGGGTGATGTAGGTTGGGGATGAATAGCGATTCGATATAATATACATATGGGAATCTAGAGACTTCAAGATATTAAAATTTGGGGATGATGAAGGGGTTTAGGGATGAATAGCATTTTGATGCAATCCACATGTTGTAATCTAGAGATCTGAAAGTGTATGTCGAAATTTAGGAACGTAGGGTTTTGTGTCATTACCTACTTGATGGAATTATAGCAACATATAGCAATATGTCTTCATATAGCAACATAAACATTTGGAGAACAAAGAACTTGCAGTCCTAGAAATTTGCAAAAATTAATACTTAAGGACTTGTAAATTACAAGTCTGAAAAAACTTAGTACTTTAATAGAAATAAAAATTTAAGAACTAGAGAAAATAATTTATCAAAAATAATTAATTTTAAACTTGCAAACTTAAGGACACAACAACAGACTACAGACAACTTGCAAACAATAGACTAACGCAGTCTTGTACCTAAACTACGCATGTTTTAGTCAATTTTTTTTTATGCAATTTAGTTGACAGTTTGCAATGAAAGAGGTAGAACCGGCAATAATTTTGGCAGCAACATAGGGAAGCTAGATGCGAGATATCTAATATTCGCACTCGGGCTACCAAGTGGAATTTCTTGTTCGCGCGAAGGGTAACCGCTAAACCTCGTGTATTCGATAGTAGCTGAAAGCACCCCTCTACGTAATCTTACCCCCGAGGTTCACTGGTAGAGCGTGAAATTTAAACCCTCTGAACCGCTGTATAATCATCAAGGAATCAATGGTTGGACACCTTGGTCATTGATGGACGTTGCATCCTGTCATCGGTACTCAGTATGTACATTGTAAGGTCTTTATGTACATAACACACATATGTATACGTATTTTGTGTATATCAATTGTAGGTGTAAACATTAATTTGTAGATGTATTTTATTAGAGATCTGTAATGTTCATAGATATATTTTGTTAGAGATAAATAATGTTTATAGATACATTTGCCAGAGATACATGTATATATAATGTTCATACCATCTCCAAATATGGAACTCCATAATCTTTGAAGTCCCAAACCTCAAAGTTCCAAAACCTTAACGTCCTCAACTATCCAATCCATCACTAAGTCATAAAACTTCCACAATCCTCAAAAACCTCCAAAATCCCCAAAAAACCCCAAAATCTCCAAAAACCTCAAAAATTCGCAAAGACTCCAAAAATCCCCAAAAACTCTCAAAATCCCTAAAAACCACAAAATCTCCCAAAATCCCCAAAATCCCCAAAAACTTCCAAAATCCTTCAAAACACCCAAAGTCCCCTAAAACCCCAAAAATCCATAAAAGCCAAGTAACACATTTCACTTTCTCCTCTTCACCACATTTTCCCCAGATAACATTAGCACCCAACTGTGAATCTAAACTTCAGCAAGAACCAACAGTCATTTTACGGAAACCCACCAATCAATGGGCTAATCGCAGCACAAAACTCGCGTGACCGTTTAATATCATCGGTTCTGATCTCTTCATCTTCGCAATAAAATGCTGAACCGACCACGAATCGGGTTGAAGAGAGACGTCCAAGTGTCAGAACGTGAGCTGGTGAAAAGCGCTGTCGGAAGCCGCGAACCGGAGCGTGTACGCCCGGACATGGAACTTCATGGCGGACTAGTTAACTCTGTTTCTACTTTCAGCCACGTAACCGAGATATCTCGGCGAGTCGGTCGGAAATTTCGCTGCCAGAAACCGTTACACCCTGATCGTCCACTTTCTTCGTGAACGAAGGAATCGGATATACACGCTGCGATTGGCCATTGTTCTACTTCCGAGGGGTTGTACTTCTTTGCGATTGGGGTGTGATGTAGCGCGGATTTGGAGGAGGATGTATAGATGTCAACTCATGAGATGACGCGATTCAAAGAAAAAGAAGTTATATCCAAGCCAATGGCATATCAAATGCCATCAAAGATTTGGAAGCTTAGAGATTTGGTCTAATTATGAATACCAAATTTGAGAGATTTCACAACCTCAAAACTAGAAAATAATCAGAAGACTTTTTACCTTACATATCCCTATCTAAAGAAATCGTACGTGACTCTCAAGTACAATACTGCGGCATAAAGGAAATTTATGAGACCATAAATCGTTAGATACACAGTACAGTTGTCAAAGCAAAGCAAATTTCTTTCTGTTGTAGATTATTTTTGTTCGAAATTATATGTTACTTTATCATTAAACAGTTAACTAATACGTGGCAAAGTTCAGTTTATGCTCGAGCAACTATAATTCAACAGTGCCTGAGATCTGATTTCGGTCGGACGTAACTTGAACGTTTCCAGCAACTCCGTGCCCATTATACGATAATACTAATAATTTATATGGCTGTGATTAGGGTCGCGTATTACGTTAATTCCATCCTCTTAACGGATTTGACTAACGTTTCCAAGTTTCGACTGAAATCGCAACAGTTAAACCGGTGGCAGGAAAGAGTTATACGAACTGTGCTGTTAGGGGTTGAATTTACATGAATTCTACATTCTTGTATTTTCATAATAAATATTTACAAAAATTATCGAATTATATGGTTAGGAATTATCGATCTCTATTTTCCAAATTCTTTGGTTATAAAATTTCAATTCTTCTTATGACTAAATTTTTAATTTACTAAAATTCTCAAGGTTCCACATTTCTAAATTTACGAAATTCATAAAGTAACAAATTAAAAAATTTACAAATCTCTAAGCTTTCAAATGCGTAGACTTCCACATTTCCAAGCTTCCAAATTCTTAGACCCACAAATTTCCAAGCTCCCAAATACCTAGACCACTAAATTTCCAAGCTTGCAAATACCTGGACCCTCAAATTTTCAAGCTTCCAAATTCTTAGACCCCCAATATTCCAAGCTTCCGAATTTCTAGACCTCCAAATCTCCAAGCTTGCAAATTTCCAAGCTTCCAAATACCCAGACCCTCAAATCTCCAAACATCCAAGTCTCTAATTCTTAAACCCTATCCCTATCGTCCAACTCTCAAACCCCAAATCCTTCCCAAAATCCTAACATTTCAACCCCCTAAAACCTCGACTCAAATTCCCAAACGTTCAATCCCCCAAGTAAATCCGCAAAATGCAAACCGTCGTAATTAAATCATCCCTCTATGTTCCATTCGTTGTCAATCTAACAACCTCGCAAATTGTATCTCATCCAGCAATTGAATAGTGGAAGGCTTTTGAAGAGTCGTGTTCGATCAAGTATCAAATCATAAAAGTGTTTGATGAAACGTCGCTTCGTTAAAGTTGTTTGATCAGCGAGCTATGATCAAGCGTAATGCATCAAAACATCATCACTTTGTGGTGTCTATGTATCGGTGACGGAAAGAGGCTCGCTGTTCTCGAATTTATTAAATTTTATCCCAGTCAATGGTGGACGTGGCTTTGACAAAAACGAGATGAAAGGAGGATCCCTTCTCCCTCTGCAAAAATCCCTTATCCAAATGAATATCGAATTCCATTTGCGTCGTGCAACGCGATGAAAGCATACCGCAACATTTTCCTTTTTTTTCGCCTCTTTTTCGATCCACCACGGATCTTGCCGAGTCGATAAAGTATTTGGTCGACGAACGAAGGTGACGCACGATCAAGTATTGATTTTACCAAAGCAACGAGCACACGCGAACTTTAGATACGGCCAGGATAACAAGGGAGTTCAAAAATAGGCGTTCGGATCGATGCAGGTGCTGGTTGGTCCTTGGAACGGAGTTAACCAAACAAAAGCTTATCCTAATACTCCCTCCAGCTGCTCTCTTCTTATAACTTCTCGCATTCGTTCCAACTTCCATTCTATTTTTCTTTCTCTTGCCTATCTCTGTCTTTCTATTTCATCCGTTCCAACCCCCTTTCGTTGTGCTTTACTTTAATTATAAGTACCGTCACGTAATAAGTTCCGCATTCGGAGAATACTAATTACTGAACCGCAGGTACGACGACACCGCAGGGAGAGCTCGTGAAAACGGAAACGGTATCGGTTTACCAATTTCCAGCTCACGTCGTGCTGTTTTAAAATAGCCCTCTCAACAACTACATGTCTTCTCATTTTTACGGTACCCTCAAGACAAACATTCATCTTCAATTTTACCATATTTTTTAATTCTGTTATCTTCAATTTTTAAGTTACATGTTGCGAAGTATTCAACTGTCCATGTCGGGGGTTGATTTTAGACCTCTCAGATATAATTCTTCAAAATATTTAAATTACATGTTGGATAAGTATTCATGTCCATATGGTAGGGGATTGATTTTGTATCTCTTAGACACTATTCTTCAGATTATTGAAATTACATGTCATTGTTTAGTAGTATATCACACGTGTAACACATGTTGATTCTGTCAAACAGCACCTACAAGTTATTCTACCAAATATCTCCTTAAAATTCCAGTTACAATCAACCTCAAGTATATTTGAGTATCGAACCTCTTAAAGACATATTCCTATAAAATGTACTTCTGAAGTCATATGATGTGAAGACTTCTGAAGTCACATGACGTGATGACTGAAGTCCATGACGCACCAGACGCATCTTAAACTTGATAAGTGTAAGATGTAGATGTGTAAAAGGATGACAGAAATTCCGTAGAATGACGTTCATTAAACGAGGTGATAGTAGTTAACCGAGCGAGGGTGGTGAAGGGAGTATGCGGAGGGCCTTCGAACTAAACCACCGCTAGTCCCCGCAACCTAATCCAATATAAATCTCCTGGTATAAAGCTGTTCCGATTAATGGCTCGACAAACCAATGTGGTGGAGGCCGGGTCTACGGCTATATAACCAGGACCAGGTCCCCCGAAGCGAAACCCCTGAACCATCAGGCAGCCCCACCCGCTCCTTCCTATATTCCTTTCCACCCTCCGTGAGCCACTCCTACCGCCATCGCCATCAGCGTCGCCACCGACACGACCACCACGATCCCCTCTGGATCCTGGGCTTCTTGGATAGAGCCGGCGACGAACCAACAGGGTGGAAGAACGGGGTGGTGCAACGGGGACTGCAACCCTGCCGCTCCTAAGACCTACCGCCAACTTTATCCCGAACTTAAGAAATGGCAGAGCTAATGAGCTTTTAAATTATTCCGTGGCGTCGCGAGAGGAATGAAGAGAGACGAGGGTTGCTCAAGGTAGGCCCGAAATTCTCGAATAGAGAGGAGACGTAAAGAAACGTGTCGGGCGAAAAATAAACGATCCAGAAAGAAAAGACGTAGTTCCACGGGAGGGACGCGACAAAAAGACGCGTGTTCTTTCTTTTATTCGTGTGTGCTCGAGGGTGCCTCTTTTCGATAGAATTTTGCTTGGAATCTCTGTTTGATGGAATCTTTTTTCCTTACAGATTCTTCAATTTTTTATAATAAAGTAGGAGAATATTTGATCTGTTCTGGGAATATTCGAGGGTTGGAAACTATAGTTGCAGAAGTCTTGGACTTTGGAGACTTGGAAATCTGGGATCGTTTAGTCTCTTGACTTTGCAAGTTTCGCATCTTGGTATTTTTGTGAGGATTGACATATTTGAATTTTTTTAATTTGGGAGTTTAGAGAGGAGACCTTGAAATCTAAGGTGTTTGGGATCTTAAACTTTTAGAATCTTAGGTCTTCTGGATTTTAGGATTTTATTATCTGTATAACTCGAAGATTGTAGAATTTTAGAAATGGATTATGATACATTCAGCAATGTAATTTCTATAACACCCTCATCGTCTTAAACACATTTCCTCAACCCTTTAAATCTTGCAACCCGTGAACCCATGTCTGATTACTTTTCAAGCACGCAAAAAAGAGTAGAAAGCATTCCGTAAAGAATGGATTCGTCAAAATGCGAACGAATTCATTCTCGCCGCTTGTATTCGATGTAGAGCAAGATTGCAGTTCCGCGAAAAAAGAGGGTGGCTCGCGGCTCGCGCGGAATCTCGGCATCGAACGAAACCGGAGACATCGGTTCACGCTGGCTTGATAGCCGACAAAAGGTGAGGAATTCCTAGCAGTCGCTTTAACCCCCCGTTGAACGTCCTCCCATTTCGCGGTGGTTGCTTAAGGGGTAACGCCACTCTAGAAGTCAATAAAAAAGGTGATTTTCGGGAATTTTTAAAGCAATAATCATACAAGTTATAAAGTCAGGATAAAAAAGGCCTTATTACATATGTTTTGAAGAAGGTTTGTAAATTTTTATAAACAATTTGGATTAGAAATGGCGGCTGTAGGGGTTGGCAAGCAACAACACCATTTCTTTGAAAGGGCTACACGGGCGGACTATTTTTTCATTAACGCATGGGCCTAAGACAAAAAATCCAAAAGTTTCTTATATTATATGCCAAAATCTAGGGAACATCGTACGGAAATTAAAAAATATTAATAATTGTTGATTTGGTGCAAATATGAAGAAAAGTTTCAAAAAAACGACAACAAATTTAGCATTAAATTGTTAATAAAAAGTTAACTAGTCAATTAATCGAAAAACCCGTACGATGTTCCCTGAGTTATGTCATTTTGCACATCTCTACAAAATTTCAAGTCGATTAGTTAAAAACTTTTCGAGTTATTTGTCCGCCCAGTTCAAAAAAAGTGATTTCGAGAAAAACGCGTTTAAAGTTTTGATTGCTATTCAGCAAAAGAAATTTGTTATATAACTGTATTTAACGATGCCTGCACCATACATTTAGCCTTCTATATTAACATCCTTCACGTCCTTTTTCTTCTTGCTGAATCTAATATTCAATCTCGTCATTTTTGTAGTTTCATTGAAATATTATTCTGAAAACTCTATGCGCCGGGCGTCAGCTTACAGGCAAAAATTATAACAATTTTCTCCGACAGACATATGCAAGGCTCTCATTAGTTTCATTATAGTCTATAGTTCATCGTTGAATATGCAATAATCATATTTGCGGCAATGTCAAGCACATTTTTGCCATTGGATTCATGGTGTTGGCGGATGGCTAAACCATAATAAATACTCAATGCATCAATGAGTCTATCTGCCAAATTTCCTTTTCCACCAAGATCCTTTGTTTATTTTTTCAAATTGTAGGTCATCGTTTATTATCCTAACCGAATCAGGCATTTTGCCTTTACTCAGGTACGCTCGTATTCAAAAATTACAGTAAGAACGCCCGCAACGCACTGCGAGTGGTTGCAGTTCAATTAAAAAAAATTCGTGTTCCCGACTTGTCCCCCACTTAAAACTTTTTTCTCATATTCTACACATAATAAAGCATCATTTAAGCGAAAAAAAAAAAAATCGATTTTTTCAAAATTCTAGAGTGGCGTTACCCCTTAAGGAGGGAAAAAGGGAGCGAGTACCGCGAAGAATGTCTTGTTCCCGGCAATCGTCCGAATATCTCGGTGTATATAGTCGCGCCGCGAGGTATAAACGTCGGGGAACCGGCATTCGAGTTATTCCAATATTCAGAGATGTATAACTACCGCAAGCTTTCGCTTCGTCCCCCTTTTCTTTCCGCTTCGCCAACTTTCATCCGTCTTTCCTCCCCTCGTGCCACCCTTTCTTTCTCCGCACCCGGTAGATTTTAATCTTGGCAATTTTTTGCCGTTTCCGTTTCGAAACTTCTTCCTTTGCTCCCGTTTGTCACCTTGCCGCACCATAGTGCCTACTGGAAAGAGTCTCTCAGGACGTATCTATTGTATCCGAGTCCGGGGTTATGGGGAGTACGAATGTACTCGCGCCATCCTTAGGGATTCATATACGTTCGCCTAAGTGACAAGATGATATTTTCCACCTACGGGATTTCCCTTTAGCCTACATACGTGCTCGCCGCTCTTGTCATACGTGTGCCAATAATTTTTACTCTGGGCACCGATACACCAGAAAATTACTTTCTATGACAATTATGGGTTTAATGGGTTCTGCGTTATTAACCCTTAACTCAAAATAAAAATAATACAATTTTTTTATGTAACAAATTTTAAATATTTCTGAGTCTCCCTTAAATAAAAGTTTGAAAATAAATTTTCTAATTAAAATTAGAATTTACCTCAGAATTAAAAAAATCTAAAATAACATCAATTACATTGAAGAGCATCGATTCCCCTATTCGACGTAGAATAAATTATTAGAAGAAACGTCCGTGTGAATGAAAGGAACAGTTGGTTGAACCAGACAGCCACAAAACGGATGCAATCGTACCGAAAATTGACTAAATTGAATTGGTAATGGATTGATTTTCACTCCAATCTTCCCGATGCAATTTCCCGCCCACGTGTATCAATTTTTCTCAATGTTCAATTAATTAAATGCCTCGATGTTCCTCTTCTCCGTTCTTGATTAAACCCGTGCGTAACGAATAAATGGAATTGATTAGATTGATTAATACAGCGACAACTGGCGAAACAATTCGTTGTTGCGATAGAATTCATTATATTCGATATCGGACAAAAACAGCAGCAAGGAAGTTGTTAATACATATTTAACGCTTTGTGTGAGATAAACTGTGCTCCTCGAATGTGGTTCAGAAATACCGGTGTCGTTAAAACAGTGAATGCAATTTGCAATTAATATTGAATTGAGCACATAATAATTGTTAGTGAATAAAATTTGCCGTTATTCGCGTCGATGAATAGACTCCGCATTTGCATATTCTAATTGGACGATTTAATTAGGGTTAGGTCTGGAATAATTGTTAAGTAATTTTTCATAACCGCACATGTATGAAAAATAATTATTTCAAGAGTTGAAACATTTGAAATTTTTTAATTATCAAGATTTGCAAAAATCATAAAATTATTTTAGGCTTGAAAATGTGAAGATTGCGAAATTTTTGAAAGTAGGATAAAATTAGTGCTTCTAATAATTAATGAAATGAAGAATTAATTTTAACTTCGAAATTCTGATAATTGCAGAGTCACCGAAACGTCGATCAGCGAATCGAACATGGCAGAGGCCGAGTTAATTATTCGTTTACGTTGAATTCTTAACGTCAGTTCGAGCAAAGTCAGAAACTTGAAATTTCAGCTCACAGCTTCTTCGCGTGTTTCCACGGAATTATACATTCGAGATATCGACGGAGATCCCTCGGAGCGAATACCAATGATTCCCCGAAAAGTTCTTTCGACGATTCGATACGCACGATCGTCCAAGTTCGCGGTTAACGTGTTCTTTCGCGGAAAGTCTGATACAAGACTCGAAAGCGATTATTCATAGCTAGGGACAGATAATCGATAATACGTCAGGTCGACTGGTGGCGGTTGCCACGAGGTCTACCGACGACGTTTGGATTCCACGTCGAAACGTTCCGAAAATCGATAATCGTCGAACAGGTGTGGCTAGACGTGTCCGCCTACCTCAAACTGTTCCCGATAATTCGTGATCCCTGTGTCCCGTGTTCTCTGACGAACGGCAATCGTTTGAACACGTTACAGGTTGTAACATTAAACGACAAGACTCGAATGACCCATGAAAATGCAACAGTTCCGTTGCAACATGACCTGAACTCCACTCTGACAACTTTTAAAAAATTACACATTTTTATCATGGATGCATACTTCATAAATTTTTGCCTCCAAGATTTTTAATCGAACCAAACTCTTTATTTCATAACTTAAAAATTTGATAATTTTATTACGTGAATTCGAGTTTCCACTGTTATTAAAACTAGTTAAAATTATTTGCTAAAACAAAATATCAAAGGAATATTTAGAGACAATTATTTTGCATGACTGAAGGAATTCCTGGAGAATAAGTTTCGTCAGAAATTTTGACAGAGGTAGAAGGTTAGTCTATGATGAAGTTTCGCCTTTCTTCGACGTTGAATTCCTATATTTGCCGGCATTATTATCCGGGCTGTAAGTTATGCTGCCAGAAGGAGCAATTAAATATTGTTGGACGGTATACCGTCGTATTTCACTTCAGCTCCGACAAACGTTTTCCGGCGAGCGTATACGAACGCCGTGGAACCATGGAGTTCCTTGCATTTGTCAAGATTCCGAACATTCATTCGTCTTGTTGTTTACCGGGCCGCCTAGTCGTCACGTCGGAAAGTAATATCGGCGAAATATGGTTTCCTTGCAGCTGTCAAATTTCATGCGCGTCCTCGCGCTCATTTAACACTAGAATTCGAGTTGCCGGAAAGCTGGCGTCGGTAGTTAGCACACGACCGAAATGAAATTTTTAAATCATTTTCAAAATTGCTGACCCTCAGAATATTTCCAAACTCAATTTAAAAATTCATAATTGTGCAATTGATCTGTAAAATCAGTCTGATTAAGACTTTTTTAATTGCATGCATAAAAATGTGATGAATGTGTAATCTAAACACGAATAATCGTACGTAATGATTACCCACGACTACGTAATCTTGTAGATCCCTCAAATTCCGCTTGGCTCGTCCCTGCCATTATTCCGAGAAACAATTTCCGTTGCAGCATAGTTATTATCATTTAACCAGTTCACTCGTTGAATGCATATAGTTAAGGCAATAGCTTCAACTTTCCTTCATTTATTCCTTTTCATCATCAGCGATACGGCAGCGTGTACGTCGATCATACGCTTCGATGCTTCCTGCGCTCGAACTGTACGTTCCACAGGGATTATTTTCTCACTTCCGACTCTACCGTACAATCGAGGGTTCATCGACGAAATTGACCACGTTTTCCTGCTGGAATGGTCGACGGATATGACTCCGTGCTCTCGAGTGGATAAGAAAATAAAGAACGAAGTAATAAAAAAAAAAGAAAGTACTCGTCCAGCTCCGTTTTGCGCGAAAATTCCTGTCGATACTTTGAACGTATTCCCAAGCTGACTAATAGCGAGCAACGCGCGGAATAAAACGGAACAGAGCGCAATTCTCCGCACGTTATCATTGACGTGCGTGAAATTTCAAAGCGAGAACTCGTTTTAATCACGCGGCTCGCTCTCGGGGATTATTTTCGTCATATTCAGAACACCGGGCCGCGGCCACAATCGAGGGGATACAAATCGAAGATACTTCCATATTTCCCGCTTTCATTGCCCTAGCTGCTGTGTACAGTCCACTGCAAACATGCCTTTCAAGAGGGAAGAAACTTCTCTTTATTAGAAATTTTTGAAGAAATGAAAACTTGTGGACGAATTAAAAATTTTATATTAATATCAGTTCCATTATAACACTTTTCTTATCTCATAAAAATTCATCTTCATCCAAATAAATTTGAATTTTCCCGCTACCTGTCCTCTTCATCTAACCACATTTCTTACACTAATATGGCGACAACCGAAAACGCAAACAAAGTATATCATTGTTTTTTAATAAAACTAAGACCCAATTTATCTGCAGTTCAAATTAAAGAATATGCTTCAATATCTATATTTTAAATTTAGCAAAGTTCTCTAACTCGTTAATTGCAAATCCGCAAGTTCATGGTGGTCGACCATTTTTAACGAAGGCAACATGGTTCGCAGTCGTCGATAACGAGCCATCTAGTGATGGGTTCTGAAATTGCGAGCAGCCTCCATAATGCGATCGTCAGACCGTGAGGAGCGATATTCACAGGTGACAATTACATCGGCATCGACATTGTTCGGCTTCCGACATTCCGATACACGCGTTCCACGGAAACTGCAGTCTACGCGTGTCTACCGATCCTGTAATGTTCCGGCGAGGCCGCGAGCGCTTTCGAGCTTTTCAGAATTAATCGACGGTAGCTGCCTTATGCCCTCTATATCTATCAATGATTCGATGGCTACGATTCAATCGGTCGAAACGAACATTTCGAGTCGGGAGCGGAAATTATGCCAACGAACTGTGATACATGCTGACGCACGTATGCGTCATTGAACGACGATCTTTGTATAGGGAAAGATATCGTAGTTTCGTTCTGATTTTTTTTATTGGGAAAATTGGAAGTGGAGTTTAAGAATTTGAAAATTGCGGGAATGGTGAAGGGAGAAATTTGAAAGGTGGAAGAGTGGAAAGTAGTTTTGATTTCGTGATTTTATATTTTCTTGAGTTTTCAAGTTTTCAAGTTTTCTAGTTTTCAAGTTTGCAAGTTTTCATTTTTTCAATTTTCAAGTTTTCAATTCGTAAAAATTTGAAAACTCGATATCATTTTTTCATAATTTGGTAAATTGACAAACTGGGAAAGAAGACATAAGAAATCGTAGAAAATTGAGACACTGAGAAGCTGGAGAATCAGTGACCTTAAAAATAGAGCCATTAAAAAATTGTCAAATTAAGAGACTAAATATTCAAACTGTATAATTTTAGAGATCTTACAAAACTAATAAACTTGAAAATTTAGAAGTGAAAAAATTTTGCAGTCTAATTATTTCATCCTCCGAAATTCAGTCTTCCAAAATTTTTCCATAATCGTCCACTCTATATTAATTCTAATTCAAATTCACCCTTCCTCTAAAAATCGATAAAACCCCAAAATGAATCTGAAAATCTCCCACAACATCGACAGTAGTACAGAAGACACTTTTGATTCTGAATTTTCCAGCTGGGCCAGCGGCAACACGTGCACCCTCATTACGAGCATTGAATGGCACCGTTATAATTATCGTTAAACAAGGTGCTTGGCAACCTGTCAGGTAGCAGCAGCTGTCGCACTGACAATTCTACACCTGCGGACTCGAAATCAGCGTCCGCCATCGAATGAAGTATTGCTAACTGCAATCGGGTGTAATCATTTCGTTCGCTCTGTAATTTCATACTCCTCTGTGGTTTTGTTGCACCTACTTCCAAAATATACGACACTGTGTTACATTTACTAGTTACAACTTTACACTTGTTTTCAAAGCTGAATTGTTTGGTTATACAATAGTGGTGCTGTTTGCGGTACTGTCGATAAAACTTCTGCAAACATTTTATTGATATAACGTTGCAAGTTTTGAATGGTTTGTATTGGGGGTTTGTTTTAGTGATTATAGTGGAGGTAGTTTTTGGTAGTTTTTTTGAGATGGGTAGTTTTTGTAATGTTTGGTGAGGGTAGTTTTGTAGGAGGTTTTTTGGAAGGGAAGTTTATGAGGGGTAGTTTTGTGAGAGGTAGGTTTTTTGAGGAGGTTAAGTCATAAGGAGGAGTTTTGTAAGCGGTAGGTTTTTTAAGAAGACAATTTATAAGGGATAGTTTTGTAAGAGGTAGTTTTTTTTGGAAGTCTAATTTGTAAGGGGTAGTTTTGTAAGAGGTAGTTTTTTTGAGGAGTTTAATTCATAAGGAGTAGTTTCATAATAGGTAGTTTTTTTTAGGAAGACTAATCTATGAGGAGTAGTTTTATAAGAGGTAGAGAGTTTACAAAGTCTAACTCATAAGGGGTAGTTTTTTTTAAGAAGTTCAATTTATAAAGAACTTTTTTATGGAGTCTAATTCATGAAGCTATATAGACCACTTCTAATGTTACTTTGTTATTAATTTTAATAGTGCAAAAGTCTTTCTGTAAGAGTTTGAAAAGTCACATAGGATTCTCATCTAAAATAACATCAATATAATTCGCACATATTTTTTGTACAAATCTGACAAACCTTCACGTAATAACAAAATATATAATCAAAAAATTGAACATTTACAAAAATAAATATTATCAGATTACTAAAATAACATCATGAAACATCGTGATTTTTATTAACAGTAATAAAGTGTTCTCGCCCGTATAATGTAACAATAGTCTGAAATTCGCTGATATGGTTAGTTGGAATTCGCGTCAAGTTCTCGGTAAATTTCTAGCGTCTGCAAATCCGACGATCAAAATCTCGCGAATGCTTAAACAGGAGGATCTCGTATAAAATGAAGAACGACGTAGCGAGGCCGAATGCCGTTGCATATAAACTCGTTTCTGCCCCCGGTGAGAATTTTTCTGCTATTAAAATTCGTTACGGTGAAACGAACGATTCGAAAGCGGGTATCGTGACACGCGCGTTTCGCTTGTCGTCGGATGCCATGCTCGAAATTGCGATGTTGGAAATTTTATTGGAATTAATTTATCGGAATTCTGTTAAATTTTATTATCAGACAGTTAGGAATATTCGATCGCGTCCGACATTGGTCGTAATCATTGTTACTATATTCGGTAATGGATTAAACATCGGAAACGTTTCATTTCGCGTGCGGACGTAACAATGGCGGCGTTCGTCGAATGAAAAGGATGAAAAATTCAGACACGAATTATTCGGAAAATGCAACGCTCGGTTAATCATTCATTTCGCGGATAAAACGCGATAAACACGAATCTATGGCTTTGGCCGAAGGTTCGCAGCGAAAAGTTTCATTAGTGCCCAAATATGCAGGCGCGGTTATTGCTGAATAAATTTTTAATAAACGAACAACAACTTTTGCAAAAATTCACGCGAAACGGGGACGAAATAAATAATTTGACGAATTAACTATTTTGGGAAAAATGGATGGGACATTTTTATTAATATTCAATCGGTATTATCTGCCATTTTGAAAACATGTCATTTTTATTCAATTTTTAAGTCAGAATTAATTTAGGATAAGTTAAATACCGGAGAGTATCAATAAAATGTCTTAGTGATTGAAAATTCTAATAGGTTTTGAAGAAACTTTAACCTCAACCTAACCTAACTTTTCACTTTAATGTTACATCTGTCTTTCATTCTTATTAATAATTTTTTTTAACTGAGGAGGAAGATTAATTTTTGTAAAAAAGATTGGATACGCAGATTGCCAAAAAATAATTACTGATATGTGCAAGATAAATGTAAATGATTAAAAGAAATATTTTCAAAGTATCAATATTTTCATCATTTTTGATTAGTTCTGAAATTCCGTTACTTATTTGCTGAACAAATATTATCAGTATAATCTGTATGATACATGTAAAAATTTACAGAAGTACAAATTTACGAGTGTACAAAGTAAAAAATTTACGAAGTTACAAGCTTTACAAGGTTACATCTGCATTTTAAAAAGTCCTCAATCCACTTAGCGATTAATTAGTCGAAAAGCAGGAGGTTGCATAATTTTAATATAACATAAAGAGAATTTGAGATAACGTTATTGCCAGGTGAAAAACAAACTGAAAAAGGATAGCATCGTATTTTAAATATGTAATCGCAATTATGGTACGCCGTAGGTACATACGGCAGTTTCCACCGCGGCATTCAACGTGTTAATAAGAATTGCGAAAGGGAGCACTAATTCTACTTAAGACCTTTTAATCTTCGCATAAAGCATGATAAAACCGAAATAACGTTACTTCTTTTGCGGGAAACGTGCGGGTTCAAAAGAATGGAAATTTCAAAGCCTCAAACCGGAATTTATATTACAACTGCGGATAATATACGTCGAAAAATACGTAGCTTCCATTTCTGCTCAAAGAATTCAATCCTACATAATTAAGTCTCCACTTAACATGTTAATGCTCGTGACTGCATCGAATTTACTCTCGGTTCGAATATTACGAGAGCTTTTCACTTATCGAATAAAATATTTTCAGACACTTTGTGGAATATCGAGATGTGGAAAAATATGGGGTTATTACATCTTTTGTTTGAAAATTAATTAATATGTACAATAATTATTAACTTCATCGATTTTCATTTTAACAGGAAGAATGAAGAGATGTAGATTTCTGAAATTAATTAATACTTGCTATACAAATGTTCTTTTTCTGTTGACGTTCTAACAAGGAGTTTAAAAAATGTAGAATTCTTAACTCTTTTATTCTTGAATTAATTTATATTTGCAAACAAAATTATTTTATTTTATTCTCATCCTAAGAAGAAGTATAAAAAATGTACAATTCTTATCTTTTTCATTCTTAAATTAATTTATATTTGCAAATAAACTTATTTCATTTTATTTTCATCCTAACAAGGAGTATAAAAAAATATATAATTCTTTGCTCTTTCATTGTTAAATTAATAAATACTTGCATACAAAATCTTCTATTTACACCCTAACGAAAAAAAAAATAAAACATACAGTATTTCACTGAACCTCTTTATTCAAAAATTAAATAACAAAAAATAAATCACAACAAAAATTACGTTCTCCAATTTTCATCCTTATTTCACCCTTATTTCAACAGAAAATTCAAACATTTTGAACAACTCCTATCCTCCAGAGACAGAATAGAAATAAAATCCTCCCCCATTTTGGTACAAGAACAAGGAACAGAAATATGTAGTAACAATCAAAGCATGTAAAACAAACGACCATCAACGGAGATTCCAGCACACAAAACGTACAAATATCACGTCGCTAATATCCGGAAATTACAGCGCCTAAGAGGAGAAGATCGCAAGGGAAATCATCGACAAATTACCCGAATACTAAGCGGGCCAATAACGCGTTCAACGACCAGCTGGTAGCGGGCGACCCAGTTACATGGGCGTGGAAAGCCGGGCACAAGTTGGTCGTTTTGTCGAAGGTTATAGAAGCCTACGAGCCATCGAACAATTTCATCTTTCATCGGGGAGGACGCATTTCTCATCCATGTGAGCGTGGTTTCGGTGGTACAGTCGCTACTAAAATCTATCTCGTTTTCCTTAGAAAAATCAGGAAAGGACTTTATCGATTTTTAAGGGTGAGATTCTGCGAATTTGCTTTCGAAAATTTAGGGGTGGGTTAAGGTTCTGAGAACTTGAGATTTAGTAGATTCTGAAATTTAGAGATGTAGGAACTTTGTCGATTTTTATGAATTTTCAAGCATTCCAAAATTTAGGGGTGAGTTGAGATTTTGTGAATTTGCATTCGATAATTTAGGGATGACTTAAAATTCTGTGAACTTGAGATTTAGTACATTCTGAAATTTAGGGATGTAAAAAATGTCATTAATTTCCTTCCAAGAAATTTGTCGATTTTTATGAATTTTGAAGCATTCGAAAATTTAGGGGTGGTTCGAGGTTCTGAGAACGTGAAATTTAGTAGATTCTGAAATTTAGGGACGTGGAATTTGTAGATCAATGGATCCGAGAAAATAGGGCACCTAAGGGAGGAAACCACTAAATTATCTTCAGGTGATTTTACGGAATTTTATAGATTTTGAAGAGTTTGGGAACTTGGGTAAAAATTTGAAACATGAAATATTTGAGAATCTTGAAGTTTGGGGAGCTAGAAATATGCAAATGGGGAAAATCGAGGGTTTATGAATTTGTAGACTAAAGAATTTGAAGATCTAGAAATTTAGAAAGTTTGGAGACCTGGGGATTTGGAAGTTTGGGAGTAAGAGACCTAGGGATTCTGGAGTATAGAAACCTTGAGATCTAGGGATTTTGGAGTACAGAAGCCTTGAGATCTAAGGACTTTGAAACCAAGAAACTTGAAGATCTAAGAATTCGTGGACATAAAAACTTGATGTTGAAAGTAGTGGTACAGAAATTTAATAATTTGCCTACTCTAAAACTTAGAAATTTTCAAATTTCAGCACTCAACATATTTGTACAAAAATAAAATCTTGAAACTTCAGAAACTGCATTTAAAAACATAAAAATCCAATAATCTCAGCATTCGAAACCCTGATTTAAAAAACTAAAAAGTTTAATAACACAAAGTTTCAAAAATCTCGCGACATATCTCTTTAAGAATACAGACAGCTCTTAATAAATTAAACAATATTAAACTGAATAGTGAGAGCACGAACTTGAAAGTTCGAGTTGCTCAAAGAAGCAGCGAATGAACTCGTAATAAATTAAACAATACGAACCTGAATAGCGAAAGTACAAAATTGTTCGAGTGTTCAAAGGGGTAACGATTGAAAAGGCGGTCAAAATTGCCTTGATCGAAAGGGTGCATTTCACCGGAGTGTACACGTAGGGTGATTAGCGTGGCATAAGGCCGGCATTCGATGGCTGTCGCCGTAGCGGCGTGAAGCGGAGCGGAATCCGGATCGGTCGTGCTAAGTAGCATTTAATTGAACGCCCTATTCGAGTTCGTTAGCGGAGCGTCGCAGTTAGAGCGTCGTGTAGCGGCCGACGTCGAGCTATTAGTAAGAGTTTAATTATAATTACCGAGCTGGTAACGCGATATCGACGCGTTTATCGGCGTAAACATTCGCAGGTGTAATCGGAAGGAGGAGCGATACGAGTGTTCGATATCGAGGCGACGATAAGGCGGTATAATTGGCCGCAAAGCGCACCGAGCCGACAAAGATCGTGCGAATCAACCTGATTGCCGAAGAATCCCGCGCGGTCGGCCTCTTTGACGCGATTATCGCCGAGGGAAAGGAAGACGGGACAGATAATTGCGTTGATTACGGGGAGCATCGTCACGAATTTGCATTCGCGTTTTATCGAGGGACAACTTCTCCCCGGATGGGTAATCGTTCGATTAAGCCGTCGATCGTGCGACTCTAATCCGAGCTTCGACGTTTTAATTAAACGCATCGTTCACAAGTGTCCGGCATGTTGAAATAGCGAAACGATCGCCAGCGACAGGAAATTAACGCGCGATCGATCGCGAATCAGTTTTCTGCTTTTTACGACGATCTCGGATATTTGTTCGAAGACCATCATCTTCAACACTAAAATACCAAACCGGTCAAATCACTCCAAGTTTCTTATTATTCACATTTTGTTAGAGTACATTCAAGAATTGAGTTTTGAGATAAAGAATAAATGTACTAATTTATGTTTCGACGGTTGTTTATTTATTTTTTAATCCTTTGCACTCAAGGTTTTACAGCAACTTTAAAATTTTGTTAAAAAGTTAAATGAATTCTTCTGAGGTTTTATTAATTTCTACTGTTGTTTCACTATGTTTATACATCACATGTGTCATATTACAGAATCAGTTACAAAATGCTCATTTCAAATTATTGTATTAAATAAAATGGTGAGTGAGAGTCTCCTCTTGGGTGCAAACAGTTAACTTCATTTTTAATTTCGAATTAAGTATACATTATGTGCGTGTAGGTTTAATGTTGAAGATATAATGATGTTAAAATACAGGTAGATATATTGAAAATATTACAGCGTATTCAATTTATTATGAGGTTCGTGATGTTCTAAATTCTACAAAATTTTATCAAGATACAGAATAAATGTGTACTTCATGTTTCGCCGTTTGTTTCATTATTTTTTAACTTCATGTTGAATTTCGAATATAAATATACATTATGTGCCAGTAGGTTATGATATTAAAATATAATTAGATATATTGGAAAAATATGAAAATGTATCCAAGTCTGATGCAGTGTGTCTGAATTTGATTTAATAAAATATAATATATTCAATTTATTATGAGGTTCGTAATGTTCAACAAAATTGTAGCTCGTTCAGTTTCTACATTTTTTAACGTTAAGTTTGTTCACCATCATTCGACTTCAATATTCGACTGGTTTAAAAATGATCATTTTAGATTCACCCCTCGCTATGCAACTTACTGTTCAACTGTGCGTTCCATAAAAATCGTCTTTATGTTTGAAAAATCAGAGTCCAATTAAAAAAATTGAAGACTTCTAAGTGTGTAATTGTCAAGAACCCCCACAACAAAATTCCCTCAAGAAATGATTCCGAAACCGAGTGAAAAATCGATTAAAAGCTTCAATTTGTCCACGCACGCGCCCAGTTAGTGTAACGCGACCCTTAACCAGAGACCGCGAGAAAAACGAGAATGCAGAGAAACGAGGGAGAGTAGATTTCGCGTAATGTTCAAGAGGCTGTTAGGAAATCACGAATTGTAAACGAGTGTGTGAGTGCACGTACGAGTGCCCTGGCGAGAGGAGAGAACAAAGAGTGCGAAGCGAGCGAGTCACGAATAATAAAAATCGAGGAAGGGCGTACGTATGAAGATTGAAGCCCAAGGGAGGCTCTGAATCGTAGAAAAAAAGGGGTTGCTCGTTTAAATCACGGTTCTTCTTTTTTTTTTACATCGTCATTTGGTAGAACTCACCGATACGCCAATCGATTCTTAACAAGGCCATTTCTACGATCGTTCGCGCTCACCGTGACAATTAAGCTTTTATTGACAGCGTTACTGCATACCCTCCGTAGTTCCTGTTCCTCTTTTTTTCTTCGCGTGTATTCTCTTTTAATCCAGCGCGGCGCAGACTTTTCCGCGAGGAAAATTAGAGGATTATGAAGCTATCGGCCGCGCTGAAATAAGCTGCCTCCGCGAGCGACAAAAGAAAAAGGAACGTCGAGTAATGTTTTCGGGAAATGAAAATAAAACTATAACGCGAACACGGAAAGGAGAAAATATGTACAAGTCTTTGTTCGGGTTTTTTGCTGTATGGTACACCATTCGACGTTGCCTTTTAAATTACCTTCAAGTATTATCTTAAAAGTGATGTTGATCATGTTCAAAGTTAATAAGAAAATAGCAGTAATTTTTGTAACATTAACATACATTAATATTTAATGTTTGATATAAATTATTTACAGTATTTTGAACAATGTAAGAAATTGAAGTTTAACATAGTTCATCTTTACAAAAGAATATTCAGATAAACTCCTTAAATGAAATATACACCCCTTTGATTATACTCCTGGATTTACAGTACTTTGACCAATATAAGACATTAAAATGTAACATATAATAACATATAATATACAATAATATTCGTCTCTACAAAATAATATTCAGATAAACTTATTAAATTAACTATGCAGCTCTTTGACTGTACACCCAGAACATATTCAGATTGAAAGGTTTAATGGAGCACAGAAAGCTTTCTACACTTCCTCACCTTCAAACAACAAAAATCCAGTTAAAAGCGCCATAAACGATATCAAAGAAAAATATCGACAGGTAACAGAGAGTCAAAGAGCTCGGTAATAAATCGCAGATCATTCGAGGGAAACAAATTTAATCACCGACGTTTCCACTATTGCTACACGAGCCATAAAACACGATATTACGAGGCTGCAGCAGAAACAGCAACAACGGTACCCGCTTAAAGAAGAACGCGATCGATCAGTCCGAAATTTCATCGAAACAAGGAATTGATAGCGAATTTTCCCAGACATCGGACCACCTATCCATCTTCCAAGTTTCTGCTGGGAAAACTGGGACAAAAAAGTGGGAGATAGTATCAATTTCATAACTATTTTCTCGGGGTGTCATTTTGGAATGCAGGTGAGAATTTGAGGATGCAGGCAATTTGGGGACGTAGGAAATTTAGGGATGGCGTTTGGGGATGTGAGTATTTGGAGCCATAGAAATTAGGGGATGTATTTGGGGACGTAGAAAATTTGGGAATGTTGCAATTTGAGGTCCTTGGAATTTGAGGACGTAGAGAATTTGGAGATGTAGAAATTTGGGAGCGTAGAAAATTTGGGGATGTTGGAACTTGGAGACGTGAGAATTTGGGGACGTAGAAATTTGGGGATGTAGCAATTCGGGGGCGCAGAAAATTTGAAGACGTCGTAATTTGGGGGCGTAGAAATTTGGAGGTGTTGGAATTTGGAGACGTGAGAATTTGGGGGCGTAGAAAATTTGCAGATGTTGGAATTTGGCAGCGTAGAGAATTTGGGGTGCTTGGAATTTGGTGACGTAGAGAATTTGGGGATGTAGAAATTTGGAAGCATAGAAAATTTGGGAATGTTGGAATTTGGAGACGTGGGAATCTGGGGACGTAGAAATTTGGGGGCGTAGAAAATTTGAGGGCGTAGAAATTTGGAGGTGTTGGAATTTTGGCGCGTAGGAGTTTGGGAACATCGGAATTTGAAAGCGTAAAAATTTCAAAACGTAGAAATTTGCTAATATAGCAATATGTGGACAGAGGTACCTTAGACTCACTGTAGGATTTACCTGTCTGCAGAAATTTGAAGCTACTGCATATTCGACAACCCATAAATTTGAAGAATAAAGAATTTAGACCCTAGAACATATCTGCAAGCACAGTAAACCCCGAATCCAACAATTTGAAAGTCTAAATCACAAGAAGTTTGGCAGGAAAGTATTTGTAGATGTACGATTTAAGGTCCAAGCGCATGAAAGGTGCAGGTATTAATTTCAACAGCTATTTTCCCGAGCAGCATGTGATTTACAGCGTTATCCGATGTTCTCGTTTAGCGTTCCCAGATTTATCGTACGAACAAACCGACGACTGTATACTTTGCATCCGACGTGAATTTTCGTCGAGATCGCGGTGAAACTTCGTTAACGCTGACCGAATGATAAGCGATATCGTGTTAATTCGTGTTATTTACTGACAACGCACACAGAACAGGGTCCGGTCATTGGCCGGGACCCGGGATCCTCGTATTAGGTCATTTGGCTTGGCTAACCGCCAATCGATATCTCGTTTAATACTCATAAAAGTTGAATAATTTGATGTTTCTCTGTGCTACGCACGTCATCGATGACTGTCACATTATCTTTATTTAATAAAATCTGGCACAAAGTGAGGAACATTGGTCATCGTTTTGACTCTACTTTTGGAGATGTACTTTTATAATTTTTTTTTTTTATATAGCATGTTTGATTTAATTGTAAATATTTTTGGTTCAAAATTTCAAGGTTGCGATGGTAACGAGGGTTGTTTAATTTTAGACACTGCTTGTGACATTCAAGATAATTATTTTTATTTAATAAAATTCGTCACAAAATGAAGGATATTGGTCCATACGTTGACTCTACTTTTGGAGAGATATTTTTATAATTTTTTTTTATATAGCAAGTTTGATTTAATCATAAATATGTCCCAAAACTTGAAGGCCACGATATTAACAAGGTTCATTTACCACTAAATACTGCTCAAAAAAATTGAACCCAGGATTGTCCAAAAAAGGTCAGACAAAACATTAGAATATCAGACAGAAAGATCGATGGTTGCCTCGAGTATGTTTCAGGATCAATTACGCTTTTTACGACACATTTAGCTTTCTTGCGGGGATAACCAGTTTAACGAGACGAGTCATCAAAGTTTGCCGATAAAAAAACGCAATTTACGTGATAGTTATCGAACTTTTAAAAAACCGCGATTGCGTTACAGATCTATCTACTTCGGGACAAAATGGTGGCTCGTAAAAACAGTGTTCGACTCCGCATACCGGAAATTGTTATTTAATTCGACGCTAAGTATCGTTGAAAGTTGTTTAACTTTTATAGTAGTGTATCTTTGTAATGTATGTGGATATTTATTTTTGGTTTAATAACTGTTTAAAGATTTAATGTTGTATTTTTGTTAATCGATGGTTAAAGTGTGAGGTTATGTATCAATGGTTAAGGTATGAGGTTACGTTGAGAATTATGAATTAAAATATGTTTGTTGTAAGTTATGTATTGAAGTACATTTATTGTCTTATTTATTAGGTTAAGTTGTAGTATATTTATTGTAGGTTATGTACTAAAGTACATCTATTATAGGTTACGTATTAAAGTGTTTTCATTATAGGTTGTGTATTAAGGCAAATATCTCATAAGTTATGTACGAAGGTACATTTATTATAAATCCTGTATTAAACTACATTATTAAACTATTACATTACACATAAATTATACACAATTATTATGCATTAACTACTATTTCTTATAATAGTAACTTTCAATCCTAACAAGTCCTCCTCATCAAAAATAAAATCAAACATTGCAACATAAAATAGATACTTTCCCCGCACATTTAATATTTGAAGTCTATTAAAATTATTAATGATCATATTTATTAAAAGGAAACAATAATAAATTTGCAGATGAATAATTGAAACACGTACTCGTGAGGTAACATTCTAGTTGTCCTGCAATGTATTGCATTCAGTAAATTTTTATTGTTTCGATTATATCCAACGAAATACGAAATATCCATCTACAGATTGCGATCGATCAGCCTGCATGTTACAGGTAGCCTTAACCCAGCAATTTTCCGTATTACTTCGATTCAATGGCTGGTAACGGAGTCACCGAGGATTTTTGACATCGTATATATCAACTTGATTCGCTGTAATTTCAACAGCCAGGACCCGGGCCAAGGCAACCGTGAATTCGATTTTAGACCGGGTAACGGCTTTACGAAAATTTCATTCCGTTTCAACGATCGACCGATCCGATACACGTGGAATTTTCTCATCGGCGTAAATTTGCTTCGTTCACTGTGTGTCCCAGTTGCTTAACCGTTATTCTTACGGAGAAAATGCCTATACGGAGTTTACGAGTCGCTGGAAACAAGTTTTCACTTTGATGTCCTTTGAATCAACGTAATTCGATACCATTTTATCTACGGGGAATTCTACTTCGTTTCGTTCTGCTGTTTATTCTCTGGATTAGATTCAAGTGATTTCTAGTCTTTTTGCTGGAGGAAATTTGTTGTTTTGTCAGATTTTGTGTAACTTCTCAAATTTCTAGTTTGGTGATATTTAAATAAGAGTAACTTTAAATGATTTCTTAGTGAGAAGATTTTTTGTTGTATCTGGACTTGAAACACCTTCTCAAGTTTCTACCTTCATGACATTTAAATCAAAGTAACTTTAAACCATTTTTTTTGTGAAGACTTTTTGTTGTATCTTCACTTGAAACACCTTTTCAAATTTCTACCTTCATGTTATTTGAATCAAAGTAACTTTAAACCACTTTTTTTTTTATGAATACTTGTTATTGCATCTTCACTTGAAACACCTTCTCAAGTTTCTACTTTGAAGTCATTTAAATCAAAGTAACTTTAAACCATTTTTTTTATGAATACTTCTTATTGTATCTTGACTTGAAACTCCTTCTCAAGTTTCTACTTTGATGTCATTTAAATCAGACTCACTTCAAACCATTTTTTTATGAATACTTTTTGTTGAATCTTGACTTGAAACACCTTCTCAAGTTTCTACTTTGAAGTCACTTAAACCAAACGCACTTGAAATTATCTTTCTTATAAAAACTTCTTGTTGTATCTTGACTTGAAACACCTTCTCAAGTTTCTACTTTGAAGTCATTTAAATCAGACTCACTTTAAATCATCTTTCTTATAAAAACTTCTTGTTGTACCTCAACTTGAAACACCTTCTCAAGCTTCTACTTCAAGATTGTTCGAATAAATATAATTTAAAGCAACTCTTCTTATGAAAAGAAGTCATGTAACATGATTTAAAGTGTTCCTCAAACATCAAGTAAAATTGAAATTCATACAGCAAAAATACATTCAAATCGATAACGTAATATCGAGCAACGTATTATGACGAAGGAAAGTCTAGGTTCTTAGAAAGAAGCGAAGAAAAGGGCGGAACAGGTAGAGGGCTGGTTCAAGATAAATTTTCGCGTGTCCTGCTTTCGAGAAAATTACGAGATACTGTCGAGGGTTTTCACGAAGTACGGCCACGTACTCGTCGTTAAATTAAGCCGAACGGTCCGGTTCTGCAAACAAATCGAACTATCGTGAAAGAGGGTCGATTGCCTCTTTGTTGCGCCCGGTTCTCAGAGTTTCTCAATAATGGAGAAATCGAAGCTCGCCTCGTTCCATCTTCCGATCTACGTCGCCTTCGTCATCGTTTCAACCCGTTAGTCGACATTACTATAATTGACTGAAAATTTGATGAACCTCCGTACGTTCCTCGCGTTTTACTGGCGGCACAAAAACACCCGTTTATTGCGATTTTCCATTTGCCAAATGCAAAATTCATCTTAATCGCGGAATTCGGGATCGACTCTTCTACGTGTTCCACTTACCCGTAGTAGAAGTACTGGTGGAAAATCAAATGTCAAGGAGAAATTATTCGCGTCAGAGAAATATCGAAGCTTCGTTAATTAGACCGTGCTTATTCATAATCGTGGCCCAAATTTTAAATCTTGCCAAGTGTTCCGGGGGAGGAAAACAGCGTGTAAGATATTTTTATATGATGCACTTTATCAAGATTGAACTGCTTGCGAAATTATCCTGTATATTGTATATTGTATTCTCGATCAACTCTTTAACCTATGATTTTTTTTGTTAGTCACTTTAGAACTAATTATTGTTACAATGTTAAGATAAATAATGAAAATTGAACTGCAGTATATTTTCAACTTATAGATCCTTAATTATGTGACTTATAATTGATAGTGACTCAAAATTAATCTTTGTTATATCTGAAGTGTAATGTGCGTCAAGAGTGCGTCACCTTATAAGTCAAAGAGTCTTTTAAACTATCTTGCAAATTGAATCGATCCCGTCCCAATTGAAGTTTCCACACGAAAGTTGAACACAGAAAATACTTGAGATATCGAAAGATATCGTAAACAGTTTAATATGCGAAACCGTTTTTATGTGAAAATATGGAGTAACACGGGTCTTATCATCTGGATCGAATGAAAAGTACGCAATTTGGCGAGACGATGTTATCGGAACGCGCGTGATAGAACAAAATATGAAAGAACATCGAAGCGGCAGAAGTCGAGCTGGCGTTTCGAAAGTGCTCGAAAAAGAGCGTATAGTGAAAATCCATTTCTACGGCGACGGTGAAATTTCCTGAAGGTTTTCACGCAACGACAGTATCGATATCAACGCGCACTCCCAGATAATGTGCTTCGAGCGAGTTCCCTCTATTTTCCCTGTGCAGTCAGCCGTGAAAGAGAAGAGGAATCTGGGCGAAACGTTTTCGCGCTATCATTTATGGCGGCCGGGCCTCGTGTCCCGCAATATCAGTTCGCGTAAAATATTCGCCTGTCTCCGGGTCGGCAAAAATAAAAAAAACAAAAATTTTATGTCGAGCGAGAGAGAATATGTGCGGCAACGAAGAAAATACAGGGGGGACAAAATCGCAAAGACACACGAAAAATATCTAGCCTATGAACCGCAAACGTTGCAGCTCTGCTCCACTTTCCACGCTGATACGGCATGTCCGTCGTGTAAAATAAAAAAAAAAAGAAGGAAGAGAAAATAGAACGGAGTGCTTCTACGCCGACCGAAAACTCTCTCCGACCGTCCAGCATATTCTTTTTATACGTTTTTTCTTTCTCATTTTCGCCTCTGTACCGAATCGAGCACGACCAGCCGTTTATATCGCGCTTAATATTGGCCGGCCGCGGTGACGTTAAAACGCGATAATGCCCCGGAAGCGGATGGTCAGGTCCAGCAATTTTTGCACCGCGCATTATATCGTCGTTGTAACGAAAATGAAAAAGGAGCACGCGCAAGCGGTAATTACATTCGCTCCCGTGCACTTTTGTTCGGACCGTGTTGCTTTGAATCGGCTTGGAACCCCGCAAAAACCGCTCCGCCATTCTTTGCGCGACTTTGAACAGCCTCTGTAGCTCGCTGTTTAAATTACTTCGTTGCACGGGTAATCGGTTTTGCGAGGATACGCGAAGATTAACGGCGTAAAAGAGGGAAATTTTCTAATTCCCGTGAATTAATACTACCCAAATTCAGCGACAGTGTACATTTAGAAGTTTGAGAACGTCAGAATTTTAGCAGACTTAAAATTGGAGATTTATTTGTACTTGCAAATGTGTAGGAACGTAAGAGGTTTCTTAAGTTGGGAAACTTAAGATTTGAATACGTGAATTTAAAGATCTAGAAATGTATGAAGCTACTTGCGGACATAGGTAGTTCAGAACTTAAGTATCTGAGGACTTAGATTTTTGAGAACATAACAATTTGAAGATAGGTATTTAGAAACTTATGAATTTGAGGACTGAAGAGCTTCCTCATATTTGAGAAAGATTTGAGAATATGTCAATTTGATGATCTAGAAATGTGAAGATACATGTGGACATAGGTAATTCAGAACTTAAGAAGACTATGAGTACTATAGGTACTGGAGAACATAGAAATTTGAGGTCATAGATATTTGAAGACTTCGATCCTTAAAGACGCAGCAATTTAGGAATCTAGGAACTTCAGACCTACTTGATATTTCGGAACTTTGTATGTGAGAATACAGAAGTTCAGTGCTTCAATAGTTTGCAGTTCTAGGAATTTGGCAATCAAGAAATTTCATGACATATTTGGGAACCTTGATATGTGGAGTCATATGGAAACCTTCTGAGGGTCTTAAGATTAATTACATACTGTGCAGCTATGTCTAAAAAGATACTTGTGTCAAACTTTATGTATGAAATCACTCTAACCAAATGTGCAAATCTATTAAAGAAAGAAGTATAATAGCAAATCTATTAAATACATAATAGCAAATATAATAGCAAATGTGTATAATAGCAAATCTATTAAATACATAAACTTGAAGTACTTAATCCAAAATGTGAAACCTTGTAATGTGAAGAATCTAGGTATACAAAATCTGATAATTTTATTTGCGAGGTAAGTATCTAATGTATCGAGTATAAAAGAGCGATTCAGATTGACAAAGGGAAGGAATGCAACGGTGTAACAAAGGGCTGATACGAAAGAACAAGAGTGAAACTTGAAAGGAGCGTATCAGTAAGAGATGTTGGCTTCAACAGGTATTAGATATCAGAATCCTTTGTCGTAGTTTCCTACGGGATCGTATAAAGAAGAGGCAAGAGAGAGAAAACTGGGAAGACGAGCCATCAGACAAAAGGGGAGGGCTGTTTATTCAAGGGATGATCGTGATCGCACGTGAGGGTTCACCGCAACCGCGTCACGGCCGCAATTTCCAAGTTACCACCGCGGCTGAGCTCGATCCCTTATTTAGGAGAATTCCCCGTGTCCTATCCCAAGGGAGTCCCGTGGAAGCATCAATTTCTGGAACGAGTGCGACGTGCCAAAGCGCTAACTCGAGAACGAGACCGTCCGACAACTTCCTGGGAATAGTTGCCTTTCGAGTTTCGTCTTTGACTCAGGTTATATACATCCTGCATAAATGCCATTAGCTTCTTGCCACTCGTTCAAATATGCCTTCGAAATTAGACCGTTAGATCGTTCGGTTAATTGAATTCCAATAATTGCATTCTGCCAGCAGTTTAATTGCTGATACGCACTGATCCGATAACGCCTTATCTGCCGGTCTGATCACCCAATAAAAACCGTTCTCTGCCTTAATGACAAATTAAAATTCGAGATAATTAATTTTGGAACAATTTTCTCCTTGTTAGGGCTCATTTCATTCTCTCTCATCTAGATATATCGAAATTTATTTCTGGAAGAAATGTTCTCTTGCAATTCTCATATGAACATCTCTCGTATGAATATGTTGATGTTGATATGTAACACGAGGCAAGATTTGTCTCAATTTGAACGACGAGTTGACTCATTATCTTGCACTTAGATAAAGTGTCAGCCACCAAATGAACACAAGTTGTTAAAATCGTGAACAACGAGTTGACTCATTATCTGGTACTTAGGCTAAAGTGTCAATCATCAAATGTACCCAAGTTAAAATAATATCCATGAATATTTTCAATGAACTCTAATAAAGTATAAACAATTTCTTTCTGAATATTTCTAAATTTTAAATAACTATAAATGTGTCCATAATCACTGATAGACCTACTAAAGAGTTTGAGTCTATTTCCACATAATGCTTTTAACTGAGTTAACAGACTTGTGGAGGTGTTAGCGTCTCGCAAGTAAAAAAGAAATACTTCAGTTTAGCCTACAGTATGTGTCTTGGAATTCACGCAGAAATTCCGTTCTTCCCCAACCCTTTCGCAAGTATTGGTGTTGCTCCTGGCTGGTTACAGTTTTGCTAGCTTCCGAGATGCAAGCCGCATGGCCAACGGCGCTGTTGCAGGAATACCTAAAGGGGGTGGCTAAAATATGCGCACCCTTACTCGGGGGTTAAACACACGAGCTGTTGCGACATCGTCGCCGTTCCACTTCGTCGTCTACCATACGGATTTTCAATAACGTCCGACGGAATCTTCGACGATATTGGAGGAAGTGCGAGCGGACGAACGTGTCTACTCGTCCAAAATGTCTGGACGTGAAGTCGCCATTTGTAATTTCCTCGGTTGGTAAATTATTCGAAATTACAAGGCGAAAATCGGTGGTTTAGAGTACTTCAGAAGTAAATGTCAGAGATAAATAATGGAATAGGTTTTCGTGCTAAGTAATTGATTTCTAACTATAGCAGATATAAGAGAATTGAAGAAGAGAGAAAAGAAGTTGTCAGTTTCCGCTGAAAATAACTGCTTCGTTAATTATCTGAATTAAGAATTGATTGGCAATTGGTGACCAATATCCCGTGCTAACTAACGGGATTTGACGACGTAAATGTATCGTAAAATAGCACACTTGAAGATTGACGAAGATAACTATATAAACGTTAATATTCTAAATGCAAACTGGCTGGTTGTCATTTAGAACAGTTATCGGAAATGATATAAAATGACACTAAAATAGAAGAATATCATTCGTGATATAAAGCTGACAGTTCGAAGAACATAACTACCTAAAAGCTTCGCTAATTCTCCGAGCACAAAATGGCTGGTGAATTAAATCATAAATAAGCAATTTGAAGCACGCAAAGTCTGACACGATTTGGTACCGTAAAGGAACTATAAATAGCAAGTATACCACAGCAATCTCAAGCTAGGAATTCGAAGAAAAGAAACACTGTCAGTGTTATTAAATAAATTAACACTTTGTTAATGTTTTGAATGACTAAACGAATAACAGATGTGACAAGATTATTGGTGAAATAAAAATACCACAAAATACATGTGACAAACGTAGAACCGCAACAAAATGGTTACAGAAAGCTTCGTTAATATTCAGAATACAAAGTAGCTGTCAACCAATCACAGAAAACAAGATGTGACATAATTTGATAAAAGTTGGTATAGAAAAATGCAGTTTTGTCACATCAATTAAATGTGAAACGACGAAGGAAAATGACTATGTAAAAGTAATGTTCTGAATACAAAATGGCTGTCACTTGTGCACGGCGGTTACAGATGTGAAACAGAACGTTAACATGATTAAATTTTGCGTTGATTTAAACTTGCATATTTAATGAAAATATGTTCGTGTCATCGAGGTATCAGATTTTCTGTACTCCAAAATTGAACAAGGTACAAGATAAAATTTTTCGTTTCTAACCTAACCTAGGTAAGAGTATAACCTACCCAAGTTTTCATTTAACGCAACTTAATACACAAAGCACTTTTTCACCGTTATCAGTGATTCCCAGTAACGAGAAATCGATTCCGAATTGAAGCAGAGCCTAAAATGGCTATCAACACGATTCTTCGATGCTCGAGGAGAGGCGTGATTACCAACTACTTTCGAACTTCAGGGAAATACGTTCCCTAAACGATGAACTTTGCTCGATCGTGTTCCCCTGAGCGACCTCGTGAGATGGCCCTTACGAACTCTCGCCATTTTCGTATAACGACCTGTTGTTATAGATTTGCGAGGAAATTTTAAAACGGGTCCATTTCTTCATTCACTCGGAATTTTCGTAACTATCAAATTTCCATGTTACATTTCCATCAGAATTGTAAATTATATATCGGTGTTCTTTGCGGAGGAAAATAAATTCCACATATTTTATTTGTGGAAAGAGGGTGAAATATCGAAGAAAAAGTTTATGTCGTAAAATTTGAAATGTGAAGAAGAAAATCTGAAGGGTGATTAATGTGGGATAAGGAAAGTTTGGAGTCCTTTTATAAAGGTTTCGATATCGTTTAGTTAGCGGTGTTGCAGAGAGACCTCGCGGTTGTCGCCATTAACGTACACAAGCGTTCGAAGACGGTGCATTTATGGACGGTCGTCTAGGATGCAACGTATCGTGTATGTACGTTTCAGTCGGAGCACTTAAAATTTCCATTTGCTCGGTGCACGCAGCCGTTCGTATTGGCATCTCGAAACGCTTATGCACGTTCGAGGAGGAGTTCCAGACGAGCGACTGGAACGCAGACTGCGGGGTGTCCCACGAGAAATGAAAAAAAGCGTACGGAACAGGGGAATGTTTTGAAGCATAATGGAGGTGCTTGACCGAAATACCGGACAGAGTGGAAAGAAGCGTTTTCAAAGGCGATGATACCCCGACTTCTTGCATCGCCGAGCGATGGAAAACATAAAGCAGCCGGTAAAAGCGTAATTTTTCAAACGTGGCATTGGAAATTATTATCCGCTGGAAAGATCGGCCTTTGTGGATGCATTTGCTGTAGCCTTGCTTTGCCGTCAATGAGCTGTGAGAGTATTGCCTGTATTGTACCGTTGCAACTTCTATTGAAACTCATTTCTATGAAACGCTGAGCAGGATTGAAGTTCGGAAGCACCGAGATTTCAAACTCTTTAAGTTTTACATTTTCAGCTCTTTCAAATGATAAATTCGCAGATTTTTCAAGCTCTGCAGTTCTGCACTTGTCAAGTTTTACATCTCTAGATTTGTCAAGACTTACATCGATTTGTCGAGTTTTAAATCTTAAAGAAACTTTTCAGTTTCCTTTTGTGTCATCAAATTTTCAGCTCTTTATATTCTCAGACTTTCGAACCGTATTTAAATTTTCACGCTCTTAAGTCTTCATATTTTTAAATCTTTAAATTCTCAGACCACCAACCTTTCGTATCTTTAAATTGTCAGACGTTCAACCTTTCGTATCTTCAAATCTTTAAATTGTCAAACGTGCAAATTTTCAAATTGAAATTTGGAGCACGAAAATTCTAAATTCAAGATACTGTTATAAAATATTGCGATTAATCGAATGCCTCCCCAAAAGTTCGTACGTGGAAGGAAAAGACAGAAGTCTCGAAATTACAGCCATTCCGACGATACAATCGCGACAAGATGTAAGATAACGTGGAACGCAATGAAAACCGTCTCATTTCGCGACCAATTACACGAGAAAATGGCAGGTTTTGTGTTCGTTTGCATTTTCGCGGCTAAAACTGGCCCTACAAAAGCCCGAAAAACGAGAGCGACTCGAATCGCAATCCCTTTATGCAAATTTCCGAACTGTCTGACGCCCTTTCGCGAGGAGACAAATACTTGAAACATTGGCTGTTTTATGAGACCCTAAGGCTGATCTCTGTCGCGTTTTTGTCGATCTTTATGAAGTCATACAGAATTTAATGTGGGAGGCTGATGGAACAATAGAAACAGATACGATGGTTCTCAGAACACTGCAATTAAATTAATTTTCGTTAATTCTATTTATTTTTAATTTTTATGTTATTGAACTTTTTAACGTTTTTCTGATTAAAATGGCTGGACACGAATTTAGACTAAATTTAGTTTAATTGATGTTAAGTTTTGTACTTTTATGTTTGGCAACCTTCGAGTAATGATTGATCTATAAGATATAAGTGCAAGTTGCGAGTTAAGCTTTTATCAACATTTTATTGTAAATAGATCAATTACAAGTTTTTAAGAAGAATTAATACACGAAATGAACAAAGCGGTTGTAATCGCAATTTTTTCAAGAATTTGGTATCGTGTGTGGACGTCCAACGTGCACGGAGTGCATAGCGAAATTTAATTGAAAAAATCCGACCTAACGATCCGTTCGTTTAGAATCCGTTTCAGAATTCCGTGCAAGAACCTTTGGTCCAATTAACCTGAGCAGTATCAAAGTTACGAGTCCTGGATATACAACGTTTAAATTGCAAAGTGTAATCGAATCTACGGGAAGTTATCTTGTACGAGAAAATGGATGATATTAATAATAGAACATGGCTGAACTCTTAACAGACCTATGTTAATATAACGTTTCTATTTTATGCAGATGATTCTACTTTTTTTTTATTTTAAATCAAAAAGAAATTTGTCCTCTGATAAGATAAGTGTTCGAAATTTTTGAAGATTCAGTGCTATAAAATTGAAGAAAATAAAATATGAATCCTTTTCAGAACATATCATCCGTGCAATGTCTTTTGTTCTTCAAATACCCTTCCCAGGAAACTCTTTTATTTTCTTGAAAATCTTTGAGAATATTTTCCAAGAATTCAAAATAAAATGCAATGAACTTTTGAAAGCGCACGAAACAAATCGAACAAAAACCGTCATCCATTGATCACGTTTCTAAAGGGGTAAAGTTCGATTCTGCGTGCACGAATCATAGAACCGTGGCGAATGTAACGTACCATTTTTATCTAGAATTTTTCGATCTCGCTAGGCGAGGTACAACTCGCGATAGCGGAAAATGAATGCCACGGCGAGTAAGTGTATTCCCGTGTACCAAGGACGGGGGTGTAAGTCACTCGACCTCACGCGACTACGCGAACCTGCACGAATCGCTAGAGTACCCTAACCTCCATATCAAGAATCTATCAATACGTATCTGCCATAAGAATCGTTCGAAGAAAATGCACTCAGATGAGTCATTACAAAAAAAATTGTGAATCATAAAACATTTGGTAGCAGAAGTAAAGATTGCGAATGTGTCATGTGTATGTGATATCACATATGTGAACACATACGTGGAACTAACATACTGTATAGATTTGTATACTGTATAGATTTGTATACTGTATACAAAATATTCTCTACATAGACGTGGCTATGTTTGAACATCATTATGTACATCACGTAATTTCACGTGACGTCATACCTGTGCATGAACATATGTGACCTTTAAAGAGACAGCATCAATATTTACGAGCTGATATACATGCAATTATTTTTGAAGTATATTAATACTTCTGAATGCAACAGAAACAAGTGTTTTGTACATGTGTGCAATTTAAGGGATGACAACCCTGTATAAAAAAATAACAGCCCCATCAAAAAGTTATTGATCCAAATATTGCACCAAAAATCATACACTAAAAACTCGTTATTAAATCAAAAAATACCTTGCAACCATAAAACGAACAAATCTCTCTGAAAAGAGTACAGATCGTTATCAATATGCACGGAACGCAATCGTTATCAGGAAATCGAATTCACAGGATTCGCAATAAAACGCGTAATTTAATTGGTACAATGGAACGAAATTAAACAATGCGTGGACGTCACCGATGAAATCAAACGTACCTCGATGCATGCACCCGATGCAAAACTCGAAACGGATAATCATCGCGATATATTTGCGAACGACATCGCGGCAGGGAATTTTTCGCGACAAATCGTAACGGAAATGACGGAAGCGTTTTACCTAGTTCTTATTCGCGGAGAGAAGCATGGAAGGACCGTTCGAACGGTCTAATCACCGGATTACGTGGCACGAGGTCGCGATACAAAATCACGATAAAAAGTCTGGTCTTGGTAGGTGTTCTTGCGAACAGAACCCCGTCGATTCGACGAGCACGTTCAGGATGTGGAATTAGTGCCACGGTGCGCGTGACCGAACGGTCAACCAATCGAAACTAAATGAAAATTACGGGAGAAAATGTATGTAGTGTGCTGATAGGAGGTTTTATATTCAAATTTGAGAATTTGGTTGGGAATTTGGGGTGGTGGGAGTTTGGAGGGTTGAGGGTTTCGAGGTTTCATATTGAATGAGGAAATTTGAGAGTTTGGAGGTTGGGATTTGGGGTGGTGGGAGTTTGGAAGGTTGAGGGTCTCAAGGTTTTATATTTAGGAATTTTAGGAAGAGGAAATTTGGGAATTTGAAGATGTGGGGGCGTAGAAATTTGGAGATGTGAGGGTTTAGGGACGTAGGAATTTGGGGATGTGAGGATTTGGAAACGTAGAAATTGGGGGATGTTGAAATTTAGGGGCGCAGAAAATTTGAAGACGTCGTAATTTGCGGGCATAGAAATTTGGAGGTGTTGTAATTTGGAGACGTGAGAATTTGGGCGCATGGAAAATTTGGAGATGTTGGAATTTGGGGTCGTTGGAATTTGGGGGCGTAGAGAATTTGGGGTCGTTGAAATTTGGAGGCGTAGAAATTTTGGAGCGTAGAAAATTTGGTGATGCTGGAACTTGGGGACGTAGAAAATTAGGGAATATTGGAATTTGGGGACGTAGAAATTTGGGAGCGTAGAAAATTTGGGGATATTGGAATTTGGGATCGTTGGAATTTGGAAACGTAGAAATTTGGGAGCGTAGAAAATTTGGGGATGTTGGAACTTGGAGATGTAGGAATTTGGAAACGTAGAAAATTAGAGAATGTTGGAATGTGGGGACATAGAAATTCGGGAGCGTAGAAAATTTGTGGACGTAGCAATTTGAGAACATAAGAATTTTGGAATATAAGCGATTTAAAGACGTAAAAAATTTGGGGTTGTTGAAAGTTTAAATGATTGAAGATTTTAAAGCTTCACATTCATTGAGTAAATTACAGAATTTTCAGAGTTCAAAAAATTGAAGCTAGCAATCGACTTCGAATGGCAACTAAATCGCACAAAAGTTTCGCCTGGAAAAAAGAGCAGAGCCTCGATATTCCGTTGATTTCCATGCAGCATCAAGCCCAGCGCGGATAAGAAGGAATTCGCCGAACAAACAGAACGCATCGGTACAGGCACACGGAATTCAAATATAGGAAGTGGAGACGGTATTCGCGGGTCTAACTTCGCGACGTAGAGAGGCTGTTTGCATGAAAATCCAGCGACCAAGTGAAATTCAGTTAGCGAACTGCCGCGCTCGGAATATTTCGTATTCTCGATTAACAGGGACGAGAACGAACGGCAAAAATAAAGGCCGCTAAAAGAATGAAAAGTGTTCTTTTGACCCGTGCTCGGCTATTTTTAATTCTCTTTACCGGAGCGCCCCCGTAATGACGAGCATTAACCAATTAGCGCCCTCTACCCTTCCTGGCCATTTTCTTTTTTCACCGTCGTTTCTATTTTTTTTTACCGCGGTTCGAGAACCGTTCCAAACGAAAGATGCAACACAGTCCGTCTATTTTCAGCGCCCTGATGGCTACCGCGGTTTCGCGAAAGCTTTGAACTCGTCCGAAAGCGAATATTATTTCTGCGGTGACGCGACGCTTTCGGATGCTCTTCGAGGAGGGCACGAATCGCTTAACGAAACCGTGAAAGCGCGACGCGAATTATGAATTTCCACGGTAAATGAAAAATTCGTCGACGGTCTTCAACCCTCTGTTAATGTGTATCCAGTATGCTCTTTGAAACGTAAGGCAGCCAATTCCTGGCGACTGGAAACGATCTCTCTGAATTAAGTGATTCCAGACTTTCGGTGCAGTTTATTCAATCAGCTATTTCAAGATTACTTCGCTAATTTTTTATCAAACATATTCTCAAAAATAAAACACCTAAAATCTTTTTTAATCTACAATATGCAACAGTCATAACAAAAAATGGGCCCTGCTGGTTATAGTTGTTTATATGTTTTACTTTCAACATTTTTACTAGCAAACTAATGTTTGTCGCTATGATATAAATTATTAAAAACAAAGTTACTTAACTTTTCAATTTTATTTTGTAATTTAGTGTATGTCATTGTGTTAACATTAAGAGTCATTCAAATTTTGTTTAGTTTTCCTGTAAATAATTAAAATAAATGTGTAGTGTTGGTCACATACATAGGTTATTTTAAAATCTGCAGGGAAATGTTTTCTATGAAGTATCTCAATTTTTTTTTCATAAATTGTATCATTCTTTCTCTTCATAAATTGTCTCAATCTTTGTCTTCATAAAATGTATTTAAACAACGTATAATTTAAACAACTTCATAATGGTATGTGCAACATCCTTCAACATATAACGACTTCACGATTTTACATTTTTGATGTTACTTTAAGATTTGTTGCTTTTGATGTTACCTCATAATGTTACCTTTAAGAACTTATTCTTCACCAATAGAACTTTATGAATTCACAGTAAAATATGATTTTATTGGCAGAATTTAATATAGTGACTATGCATTACTAAATCTGACTTTACCTAAAACTTGAAGAGTGACCCTTTCAAGAAATAATGGAGTGCAAGAGTGACCACCAAAAGAAGTACAATTTAAAACAAAAAATTGGAATATTGAAAGGATGAATTATAATCTGGTCGTATTTTACGATATCTGTAGAACGTTTTCCAATATTGGTAATGGTGAAAATTATTTATGCGCGCGATGTCGACATAGATATTAGAAGATGGCTGGGAAATATCGCGACGAGAAACGAACGTCTTTTCTATATTCAATTCGAATCAACAATTTTCGGCCTCACAAAAGATATTGCGAACGAAATTGAAATTCGATTTCGTGTTGTCCGTGAAATACCTATCGGCCGCATAAATCCGTACGTTATATCTATGCATGTATTTCGATTAAACACGGAACTCCGGGAAAACCAATAAAAATCCGGGCGACGTTATGGAAAACGATCGTGAACGTTTTCGTTTTAATTTAACTTCAAAATACGTGTATAAATTCTTGCGAGGATTCCGTGCATAAAGTAGCTTATTAAAATCGCTTTCCTTCTGACGTACAAACATATAATTTCATGACAATCTGTATAGGAGACACACATTTCTTTTAGATAGGTACAAATGAAATTCAATTTTAAGAATCAAAAATGTAAATTTTATATTTTCACTTTACCTCTAATAATATTCTAATATTTTTACTCTAACATTTTTATTATAATATTTTATTAAATTTTTTTATTCTAATATTTTATTTTGAATTTTTGAATTCGTATACTTGGATATTTTTTAAGTCTAACTTACATTTCCACCATTTTATTTCGCTTTAAAAATGGAGGATTAAATACCACACTGTTGCGCGTCATTAATGGCGGAATCAACAGATAAAATTCTTTAAAAGAAAATTTAAAAAATGTCTACTTATACAGTTCTCCATTTCCAATTTCTTAACCATTAAAATCTTTGTATAATAGCTACCACAAATGATTAAATGTAATTGTTAATAAATATCAAGTGTACCATTCTAAAAAAACCGGTAGAAATATCTTGTACCATAAAGTACATTTGAAAATTGCGCCACAATTTCCAGTCACAAAAATAATTGAATAGCCTTGTTCGATAAATAACAAGGCAATAACCAGATAGGTTACGCAAGTGGTTTTCATAAATCGGCATCGACATGGCGCGAACAATGGAAATAAATATGGAGTAACTTACCGGTCAGACGCGTGAAGTTGTCCGTAGTCGAAGCGTACACTCCAGAAAAGCACACACGCGCGAACACCAGCGTACAACAGTTAACTAGCCTGTAACGGTCTAGCGGCGATTTTTCTAGAAAGTTAATGTAGATCACGTCGGCGACAGATTACGTCGAAGGACGATTTAACTCGCGCACTGCCCCCTACCCACCCCGTGTACAGTCGCAGTTGGAGCCTCGCGTCGACAACAAACACGCGCGCACTGTGTGTATCCACTGTGTTCTTGTGCCGATTGGGAATAGAACCGAACGTTCAATGGCGTCGAATATCCTCGCAAACGGTCCAATTCGAGTGGACGAAGAATTGCTGTGCTATTCGCGAACGGGATCCCGAGTTTCACGTGTCGAAATAATCGTCTTTCAAAGAGGAATCCGTTTCAAGATGGAGTATCCGGTGAGTTGACAGTTTACGTTTCAAAGTTATGCGATCGATTCTCTCCTTTGGTCCAACTAAACACAACTGCAAAATTAGAAACAGTCGGTGAGTTGATGGTTATTTCAAATCGTAATGGCGCGCGTCAGTGCTGACAACTTAAAGTTTAAAATCGCGGGTTCGGAAATCGATGAGTAAAGATAAAGAAATGCAAGTATGATTTTTAATGTATTGTTAAGTGAACGCACGATTTCAAATATCACTAAATAAATAGTTCGAAAAGTTACGTACCGTTTGCACGAACGTCCGGTTTTGTTCCAATCGATGAACGTAAAACACAGAACGGATTAAAAAAAAATGTATAAAAACGAGAGTGGGGTGCGAAACGTCCCGTAGGTGACGCACACACGTATACACCGAAGGAACTAGATGACAGAGGGCGACGCGACGTCCTCACCGATGCGCGGTTCGAGTGCGACTGAGCCAGTCGGAGTCGAGCCGAAAGCCACAAGCCGCGTCGGCCGACCGCCGGCGACGGACCAATCAGGGTTGTCCTCTGCGCAACTACCCGACACATAAGGATTGACCACATGCTCGCTCATTTTACCCTATTCTACTTTCTTGTCTGGCCATTTATTGTTGTTTTCGTTAAGACACTGAAATCTGCGCGAATCCCTTGTTTTTTGTCCCCGGGGCCATTTATCCTGAAACGGATTCGTAAGATGGATTCATTCATATTGTTTCTGATAGAACGACGTTTCTCTAATACGTTTCTGTCGTGATTCGTGATTTATCGTGGAAATACGTGTGCACTGTTTCGATGTAAGATACGAAAATATTCTGACAGATATTTTGATTTCTATTAGCAGGAATTTATATGAAAGTTTGCGGACGTTGCTATTCTATTTAGGCGAATGTGCGCTGACATGGTGGCTTGACTAATTTTACTATTGTATGCGCACTTTATATCGTCATACGTTATTTTGTCACGCGGTGGACAGCTACTTGCTTTTTCGCTATGTCATACGTTATGTTGTCACGTGTTATAGTGCTACACGGTAAATTGCTACGCGTTATATAGCCACGCGTGTTATCGCTCACGTGCTTTATCTGTCATGTATTACATCGTTTATCCATCGCATCGCCTTATTACATTGCGTTACACCACGTTTCATTGCCATGAATTACATTGTCTATTGTATAATTGCATAATAAATTTACGGGTTATACACGTTGTAATTCACACGTTATTACCACGTGTTGAATCGTCAATGCATTATAAGATGCGTTTGTATTCCCACGTGTTAGCTTCGCCAATTGTATAGTCACGCGTTATATCATCCACGCATTATATGGCTCGTACGTTACATTATCCACGTTTTATCGCCCACTGTTATACTACGTAATACTGTCCGCGTTACATCACTCCTCGTCATATCGTGTGCTATATCGTACATGTTATTGTCATGCGTTATGTTGTCTACGCATTATACCATTTATTATATCACCATCAGTAACCTTATATTTTACAGCCATATTTCATAAAATACGTAGAATAAATCAATAGTGAATTAATGAAAATTTTATATCACCATCAGTAATCTCATATTTTACAGCCATATTTCACAAAATACGTAGAATAAATCAGTAATGAATTAATAAAAATTCTACAATTTCGTTCAATGCTTTAAAGCATCGAATTTTGATTGTACTTATAAATTAGAGTTATCGAAGAGAAAATGCCCTTTTTAATGGATTTTCCTCCTAAAAAAGGGTGTGATGTTTAAGTAACTGAATTTCAGCAAACACTTCATTCCTCCAGAATCACAGCGCTCCTCTATGTTTTTTCACGGGTTTGATATTTGCACTTCGCAAACGTACCTCCAGCAGACATTGATGGATCCCTATGATCCTGTTTCACGAACCATTGGAATTGCAAGTTTTTTCTCGACCTTGGTCTCGTACGTCTGAAGGTGGGTCTTTTCCATGACCCGAGTCTATTGAACCAAAGACTGTACAACGAACGCTAAGACGGTCGATTCAACGGAGAATTAAAATTAATGGTTGTTTGACTGGCACTTGACGAGCGCGATTAACACCCTTGAAAAGGATACACGAGACGATTAAGCGTCTTTACACACAATTATTTCAAACAGATAATAATCGTCGCGACGGTGTCGCTCGCGTGTCAGTTATTGGATGAACATTGTTTCGATTTCGCGTTTCACCAATCAACGAGATTCGATTATTCTTCTTGCCCGTTCCTTTGTGAACGTTTTGTGCCGCGCTGGCGAGCATCGTTTTTGCTTTCCGCCTCGGCTAGCCGATAATCCAGTTGCAGAAGCGTTGTCGAGCATCTCGCGATCGAATCGATACGCGGCGTGACGTGTCGTTTATCGTTCTCCGCTCGAGTTTTTCCGGACGCGGGTTACGTGAAAAGCTTTGCTTCCTGGATAAATCTAATATCGTTCTTAGCTGCGCCTCGCGGAAGAATAGGGACGCGGAGTAGCTCGACGGAAATCGTGGCGCTCGAATCCCCGGGGATACCTCGATAGAAAATCCTCTTGCCGGCTCGGGATGCACGTGTGTCTGCGGATTCCGGGATATTCTGTTTTAATAATGTAATCAGAGTACACGTGGTCGATTCGTGACAGTCCGACCATCCGATATCTGCGAAATGATGATCGGCAATATCCTAGACGATTGCACCGACGTTCCGTAAGTAGATGTAATACCCGCATAATGGGCGCAATGTATTCTTGAAACTTTCTTGCGACGATGGTAAGTCTGGGTACAAAATCGATGTGTCACGATGCAAATCTCGATTCAGGACTCGAGTAATTCTGTCATTGTCAAAGAGAAGCTAGGTAAATCTTCTTTGTGAATGGTAGAGTGGAATAGAATCAAAGATGTGGACTCGAGCAGCCGATATGAGGTCATACTTCGCTCGGATTCTTCAAATTCTACTTTTACTGACATGCAGATTAAATATTTTTATTCTATGCTTCATTTTTATAGAATCATGTCTAAGTACCTTATTATTCGTAAATATTAGAGCAACTACTCTAAGCTAAAACTTAACGTAAAAGTTAGAGCATGTAGCATGAGCTGTACTGTTAAATAGGGTAGATTGTATTAATTTTAGCAGTGCATCATACAATAATATATGCAATTTTTACAGCTCATAAAAATTACAAATTAAACATTATTTTTTGAAGTAGTATTTTCTGGTATTTAACTTGTCTGGTGATATCGAGTCACACTTGTGATGTACAGTTAAAAAATAACAAAAATATAACATGTTTATCCTACAACTATATTCTGAGTCCAACACCAGTTACAATTTGTGCAATTAAAAATGAAATTCAAAACATATATAACATTTCAAAATCTTCGTTTATTTTAATATTGCAGCAGTGATTAGCTCCAAAGCAACTGTCAACAAGGTTGAGCAAAATCAGCAAACTCGAACTTGTGTACTAATACCATACATAAACACATCGATTAAACAAATTAACTGAAGTTTCGCAACATTGATAAACCAGTCGAAACTTTAACATACAAGTGCACAAACTATCCCGAAACAGTTACCTTCGCAAATCGATACGTTAGTTTCATTTTCCAAACGGGAAAAAAAAACATGGTAACTAGGTTAACAGTAACGTAGCGGTAGCGGTTACAATCAAACATAGTCGCACACGAACCGGTAAGCGATAAACGCATCGCGAAGTGTACAAACACGTGTACAGGAGTATTTACATTCTGTGCCCACGTACCGTGAGATACAAAGCTGCACAGGCACAGGAATATCGAGGCTGAGGAGGAATCGACAGTACTGTAAATACACGAGGAGAGCTCCGCGTTGATTAGCTGCTCGCTTGTACGCCGTTTCAGTTGGCTCACGCTTGAATTAAATCCGACGGGCCAATCGACAGGCACAATTAACTTCGATCCTTTGTGCATACCCTCGTGAAACAACCCACGGAAAATATCGTGCGTTTCTTCGCTACGATATTCCCTTCGGTCTTTCTGTACTTCAATAAAAGAACTTGATACGAGGCAGATTCATTCGTTAGTAGGCTTTTCTGTATGGGACTACCTTATGGTGGTGGACGATATAGAGGTGGACCCTACATAGGTGAACGCTTTACATATAGGTGGACGCTACATAGGTGGACGCTTTACATACAGGTGGACACTATATAGGTGGACGATATACATATAGGTGGACGCTCTATAGGTGGACACTACATAAGTGGACGTTTTATAGAGGGTCTCGTATAAGGAATTTGAAGACGTAGGAGTTTTGCAATGGTGAAATTTTCATATCACAGATTAGAGAAATTTTGATGTTTGAAGATTTGAAAATTTGGGAAGTGGATAATTGGGAGGTTGGGAATTGGAGAATATGGAATTTGAAGCTTTGAGAATTGGAAGCTTTTGAAATTTGAGAAGGTCGAAATTTGGGCGCTTGAGAATTGGGAAATATTGAAATTTGGGGGGTTGAAATTTGAAAATTTGGGATTTGGGAAATTTAGAAATTTGAGAGGGTTGAAATTTGCAAGAATTGGAGAATTGGAAAATATTGCAATTCGGGAGCATAGAAATTTGGAAATTTGAAAATTGGGAAATATCGCAATTCGAGAGCGTAGAAATTTGGAAATTTGAGAATTGGGAATATCGCAATTCGAGAGCGTAGAAATTTGGAAATTTGAGAATTGGGAATATCGCAATTCGAGAGCGTAGAAATTTGGAAATTTGGAAATTTCAGAGCGTCGAAATTTAGAAATTTGGAAATTTGAAAGCGTCGAAAGTTGGAAATTTGGAATTGGAAAATATCGAAATTCGGAGCGTAGAAATTTGGAAATTTGAGAATTGTCAAATACCCAAATTTGGAATATAGAAATTAAAAGCCTTGAAAATTAGAAAATATCAAAATTTTCAAACCCTAAAAATTGAAAACCCCATTTTCCCAATTCAAGAATCTGAAAATTCCAGACATAAATAATTCTGAATTTTCCCATGAATTGAATGATATCGATCGGACGAATACCTAATCAGACCTAAGAAGATCATTAGAATTTAGGTCAACCTTGAAAAGCAGTTTCGTCAGCCGGCTTTGAAGCCTATTATCGTCTTACCGCACGTGATTAATGCGAATCACGTAGCACGGAACGAAGTTCCTTTGATCCTTTCGTCGGCTCGATTTCAATACAAAGACACACGGAATGGCAATCAATAGTACGACCTATTTAGGATACAGCATGGTGGTCAGCTGTTTTACGAATTCTCTTTTATTGAAGGTAAGCCGCACGGACGTTAGCGCATCGACGTTCTGCGTTCGACATCCGCCAATATGGACACCTGTGTTCGGTCGTATACACGAACGAGAAACCACAGCTCGTAGAAGTATACATGTAGCATCGTGGAAGGGTGATTGTATAACATGATCAGCAGCCGGTGCACGCCTATAACGTTTTGATTATAGGGCGCTCGCATTTGACTCTGTTGAACCTGATGCCGAGATTTGGCTTCAACTCGCACCCACTTCCAATGGAACCAATCATTTTCGACTGCCGATATCGAAATCACTGTGTGTACACCTTGTTTATACACGTAACACGTACTTCTAGGAATCGAATGCAAATTTTTTAAATATTGAGATGATGTGGATCTTAATTCTCAAGTTCTTAGGTCATCAAGTTTAGTTTGGAAATTTTCAAATTGTTAAAGATTCAAGTACTTAAATCTTCAAATTTCTAATTGGGTATGTTAGGTATTTCCTTCCTAAATTTGCGAATATGCAAATTACTAACTGCACGACTACCCAAGATCACGATAAGAAAATCGAATGACGAAGGTCTAATAAAGAACGCCCATACACCATTTGTTAAGATGTACTTTGCGTTATCAGCACGATGTTCGACGGGTCGTTTAATCGTGTTCAATTAATTGAATGGAAGATCCCCGTGTGGCGATAGCGTGCGAGGCAACGAAATGGAAGGACGATGAAAGGACAAGAATTTGGCCACAGTGGTAAACAGAATATTCGGTGGTCACGATCGCATGCGAGCGAGTGTTCCAGCGGTACCACCATCGTTTTAGGCATGGGTTTAATCGAGATTCCGGGTGTAGCAGAAGTGGGCGTGGACGCGTTTCGCATCAGGAAGGGTATGCGTACAGAATACAGTAATTATGATTCTCGGACTCGTCGCATTCAGAGGGAAATGAACTTGGCCGTCCTGACACGCGACTTCATTAACGAATGGCCATGCTGAATAGACCTAAACATCCAGCCTCCTCGACTCGAGATTCACCGGCTCTCCCTCGAACGACGAAAACGAAAGAAGGGGGTTAAGAGCCATGATTAATTGCGCGTCGCCTAATTACCAATTAGTCGGACGCGGGAGACATCGCATGAAAGAGGCAGCCAACTATTTTTCTCGTTTTCTTTCTCTTCCGCCTACTTTTACCTAAAGGGAACATCAAGTATTAAGGGGAGTATTTAGTATGGAAACACGCGAATCATAATTAGCTACTCAATAATACATTTTGTTGTCTCCTTCATAATTATACATTGGGTAGATAATTCTGGGTGGATATTCAATCACTTGATAATTATTTATTAGATATGACCCACTTGGTAATTGTGTGCTAGATATTTAATCATAACTGCTTACTAGATATTGATTCATGCGATAATTGTTCTGGGTAGACAATCGATTATTACATACTTAATATTCACCCAGTTGATATTTGTTTACTACATATTCAATCACTTGATAATTGTATACCAGGTCTCCACCCACTTGGTAATTGTATGCTAGATATTTAATCACTTCATAACAGTCTACTAGATATTCACCCACTTGATAATTGTTCATTACATGTCAACCCACTTGATATTTATTAACTAGACATGTAATCATTTCATAACAGTTTGCTAGATACTCATCCACTTAATAATTGTTTATTAGGTGATCATCCATTTGATATTTGTCTATTTGTTATTTAATTACTTTATAACTGTCTGCTAGATATTTACCTGTTTGACAATTGTGCATCATATGTTCACTCACTTAATTGCATAGTAAATATTGAATCACTTCATAACTTATTAGATGTTCACCTACTTAATAGCTGTTTATTAAATGATTACCCACTTGATATTCGTGTACTAGATATGTAACCATTTAATAAATGTTTGCTAATAACTCTCCCACTTGATGATTGTCTATTAGATGATCATCTACTTGATGTTTGTTTACTATATATTCAATAACTTCATAACTGTCTGCTAGATAAATAATCACTTCATAGCATCTTACTAGATGTTCACCCACTTGGTACTTGTTTATTAAATGTTAACTTGATATTTGTTAACCAGTCATGTAACCACTTCATAAATGTTTGCTAGTTCCTCACCCACTATATGATTGTCTATTATGTGATCATCCACTTGATGTTTGTCTACCAGATATTCAATCACTACATAACTGTCTACCAGATATTTAATCACTTCACAGTACCTTACTATTCACCCATTCAACAATTACATACTAAATTGCTGATGTACCTGCTGCATGTTTGTCATCTTACATCCAAAACCAATAACAGTAAAACCCTCATAACTCCTTAAAGAGATAACGGTCATTGTTACACCCAGTAATTCATATTTCGAGCAAAGTATCTCTCGCTATTACCTAACGCTTACTCGTGAAACTACACTTTCGAAAACTACAGTGGGTAACAAAAGTAAGTAAACACTTTGAGCTTGTAGCAAAAAATTATTTAGGTCAAAGCTAATATGTAACTTCAAAAGACAAATTGTATATCTAGTGAAACTACATGAAATAATCTATACAATTATGCAGATAAAATGTTCATTAGTGCTGGATTTCCTCGTAAAAAATAATAAAGATTCGCGGTATGCAACGAATACACGTTCCAAAAGTAAGTAAACACGACCGGCATTGCTCGATAACTTTTTAATACTTGTAATTTTGCAATTTATCTGTAAATAACTCTTATAGATTATTTCATGCTGAATCTGAATTCGCAAACCGTTCCTTTGTAGTGGTTATCGTTTTCGAGAAAATTTGATTTAAAGGAAAATTGTAAGTTTTCAACTTTGGAAATGTTTCACAGTCTTATAGTTGCTTCTATTCATTTTGTTTTTATACCAAACTATTCTGCAAATTATCCTGAATAAAATGATAGGAATTATGATAATATTATAATTATTTAATTATGTTTAAATGCCAATGAAAGTGAAGAAGAAACCCAAGACTCGCCGATGTCTGCTGATGTTTTTTAATTTATTTCAACGACTGAAAGTTTCAGAACAATTCTAATCAGATCAAACGAAACAGTAAATATTACAGTTGAAGAAGGTACTCAAGAAAGATAACAAATTGTGTTATGCTTTGAGTACATGTGTCAAACGTTTCGGAAAATTATTAGCACGAAATCCGAAAAACGCTCGTACAAAAAAAATGACCGTCTGTGATGAGTATCACTGCCGTTGCTATGTGAAGTTGTTACACGTTTAATGCCGAGGCTTGCACTCATTTATCAAGAATAAATAAACATGTAACAACTTCACATAGCAACGGCAGTGATACTCAGCACAGACGGTCATTTTTTTGTACGAGCGTTTTTCGGATTTCGTGCTAATAATTTTCCGAAACGTTTGACACATGTACTCAAAGCATAACACAATTTGTTATCTTTCTTGAGTACCTTCTTCAACTGTAATATTTACTGTTTCGTTTGATCTGATTAGAATTGTTCTGAAACTTTCAGTCGTTGAAATAAATTAAAAAACATCAGCAGACATCGGCGAGTCTTGGGTTTCTTCTTCACTTTCATTGGCATTTAAACATAATTAAATAATTATAATATTATCATAATTCCTATCATTTTATTCAGGATAATTTGCAGAATAGTTTGGTATAAAAACAAAATGAATAGAAGCAACTATAAGACTGTGAAACATTTCCAAAGTTGAAAACTTACAATTTTCCTTTAAATCAAATTTTCTCGAAAACGATAACCACTACAAAGGAACGGTTTGCGAATTCAGATTCAGCATGAAATAATCTATAAGAGTTATTTACAGATAAATTGCAAAATTACAAGTATTAAAAAGTTATCGAGCAATGCCGGTCGTGTTTACTTACTTTTGGAACGTGTATTCGTTGCATACCGCGAATCTTTATTATTTTTTACGAGGAAATCCAGCACTAATGAACATTTTATCTGCATAATTGTATAGATTATTTCATGTAGTTTCACTAGATATACAATTTGTCTTTTGAAGTTACATATTAGCTTTGACCTAAATAGTTTTTGCTACAAGCTCAAAGTGTTTACTTACTTTTGTTACCCACTGTATGTTCGGTTCTCTCCACATATTACGTAGATAGGAAAAGTGGGAATCGATAATCGAGCGTTCATAGATTTTCACGACTCGAAGATCAGAGATATCGAGGGTGATTTTCATGTACTACCCTGTACACGAGCCACGTTATCGATTTCTGCGATCTGCATGTTGTCGCCATACCTAAACTCACCGCCAACGAATTGTCGCTATCTGCGAGCATACTCTATCGTTTATTGTTGCTCATCGAGGTTCATATTTTCATGAAAACCTCTCTCCCTTATGAATATTTGAAACGTGTTCCTTATATCGTCGTTCTTGAGCCGCTCGAGAGGGCTTTCAATTTCGAACCGTTGAATTTTATCTGTGCATGATTTAAGTTGATGCATACGAGTTCCTCTCGTTGTTGTTCACTTCCGTCAACATTCTTTGTCTCTGAAGGATGCCTCGGGGGAATATCAAGCAACCCCTCCGCGGATCTTTCGGCGTAAATGTAGCTCGTCTATGAATATCCATCGAGGATTTCCATTTAATTGAATACCGCCGAAAAGAGATACTTTAGCTTACTTTGCGGACTTTATATGGGCCTGTTAGTATACGTAATATACGATCGTGAGGGTAGAGGACCGTTTCGCGAGACCCCGGTGGCAAAGGGCTCGGTGTTCTTGAAATATTTATGCATTTGCCGGCGAAAGCGTAAATATTGTATGGTGCTCGATATCAGGGCGAGGGGGTTTTGCGGTGGGATATACATCTTGGTAACAGGGGTTCGAGCAAAGGTAGGCGTTAGGCATCTCTCCCTTCCATCGAATCAATTTTCCTTATTTATCGCCGGCAATTGTTTTTCGATATCGTTCCCCGTGGAAAACGGCCATGGCTTCGTTCGTGTCGCGCCTATTTTACGCGTGACCTCGCTCGTAAATATTAAACAATGAACATAAATACGCCACGTTTCGAGAGGACGAGACATGAATTTAAAGCCCATAAAAAAAGAAGTTACTTTGCCCTTAACCGACCGACCGTACCGTTAATAATATTTATGGTATGTTATGCTTGTCAAGTTGTCTGCCTTCCGAAGCGACTTCCGATCAACTATCTTTACGTATGCAGTTCTGGCACATCGAGATCTCCCATAAGGATTTCATAAATCCCTTCCGATGGAATATGTAGAACTCCCATTAAGCAAAACGCTGAACAAATAAGGATTTTCGTTCGGAACCACCCCTTAGGCTTTGTCGAACGTCGGGGGAGATTCGAACAGACGGTGCAGAATATTTCGACGCCGAACGCAGCTTATTTTGTTCGTACAGGAATATTATCGACGTAAAGAGCCCCGGCTTTTCAATGGGTTGTTGTACGTCGAAGTTTCGTTAACGGTTGGCCAACAATGTCTGGAAATACGTGACGTGACACGGGTAATAAAGTTCCCTTTTCACGAATATTCTCCCATGTTGTGATAGGAAATAACGAGCCGACGTAATAGAAGGATCCATGATTTTTCTGATTTCGTGTTCATTAAAATTTCATTTGATCTTGGGAGCGATGAAAAGAGTGGCGAACGATTTTGAAAAAGGATACCCGCCGTTTAAAAAGGAGCGACATTTTGTTAATTGCGGTTCTTCGTTAGAATAAATTATTCTCCGCTCTTTCTGTGCACCACCCTCTTGCCGTGCCGGTCGCACTTTCCTTTTGTTCTGCGTTCCAGGGATCCTCTTTGACAAAGATAACGAGGCTGCTCGAAAGGCATTCGAAGGCTAAATGCAGAAACGCCATATTTTAGGGCGTCTCGTCGCTGGAGCCCTTCTTCGAGGCTACTGACCTTCGTCGAACTTCATTTCGACTTCGAGATAATGAAACATGACTAATTTTCAACGTTCATGATAGTAGAATAAATCCGAATTCCCTGAAATGGAGAACGTCATTCCGAGTCCTTTCCATTTGCATGAACGTTCTTAATGTGCAGCTTTGTACAAAGATCCCGTTTTGTTAGCAGTCTTTGTCAAAGTTGTAGGATGGATAAGAAAACATTCGCTTTATTCGCGACCATTCTACCAGTAGATTCGAGCAACTCTTCTGTAAGACATCGAGAACTGTTCTACAAAGAGTTCGTCTCTTTCCTTGAGTTGCTAATTGAATTTTCATTAAACGAGACATTCAGATTTTTAAATTAGTAACCCACGATTTTTCAGGTTGTTTGATACCTCGCAATTGCTCAACTTTGCATCTTTCCTGGTTTTCCTATTACAATTTCCGATTCCCTAAACTTCAGGATCTAATATTAAAGTTTTTAAATTTACTACTTTTACGGTCTCCAAATTATCAGCTTAACTTCCAAACTCTTGAAGTCCGACACTTACAAATTAAGATCCCGAAGTTTAAAACTTCAAACTTCCTAATTTCGTCCAAATTCCAAGCTCTCGAAATTCATAGATTTTCGAGATCCCCACAAAAATATGCTCTTGAAACGTTGCAGCAAATCTGGTCTAATGGAATACCTGCTAGTTACGTAATAACCGAGGCATCCCGGAAAGTTTTCGAATCTGTCCGGGTCAAGTTGGCAAGTTGAATGCTACAATGTTGCGACTCCCTCGTATCTCGATAATACGCGGTAATATCGGCGTTGCGTCATTAAGGGCTGGAAGTTCGCTAAATCAGGTCGCAGCTACTTAAGAGATTGGCCCTTTTGCGGTGGAATCCTTGGAATATTTAAGGCTCGAAAGTACAAGGACTAAGTTAGCAGTCCCGAGGTTTGGAGCGCAGATGCTGCGAGCAATCGAAGCAAACTCTCGCTCGATTTCCACCCCTTCGCTATTTCTCGTTAAATTTAAATTCAGATAAATTAAGAGAGGCCGCGTCTAGGTGGAAAAATAAGATTGGAGCGTTGTAGGCGGGTTATATCGAGGCTCCTTCCTTTTCCACCCTCGGCTTCGCTTTTACATCCCTCTTTCTTGCGGCCGAGAGGCAAAACGGCCGCCGCTGAAGAGGATGGGTTGTTCAGGTACAAGGGGGTATTTTTAACAGAGTTGAGGCAAGGATTTGCATAGGCAATAAGGTCGACGCGATATATTGCCAGAACTTTTAACAGCGCAACCCACCCCCTCGCGGTTGCCTACCCTGCGGTATGAATAAGCCGTAAATAATTTTCTATTCGACTTTCCCTCTCGTCGAGCTGCACGCGAGACCTACACCGGAAAACGCTCGACAAAGTCCTTCCCTCCGTTCAGTTTTCGGTATACTTTGCCGGGGAGCTTGTCTTCCAAAGACGTTTCACTTTTCATTAAGAGATATGGCGGGTATTAGTGTCCAAACTGTAATAAAGTGTCTCGCAAGAAACTGCCTGTGTCTTTGGAACTGTTTATCGCCTTTCGAGTATCTTACGCCGACCTGAACTTCTTTAGGCCCTTTCAAACCTTCTGTTCTTTACACGTTTTTACTTCGTAATTTTTACTTTGACCCTACACTCATTTTTTTACTAATTATTTTGACACGTTGTTTTCTTTTTATAATTGGTAATATTTTTGTAATTTCTGTTATTTTTTTAATAGAAATGCTTGATTATACATAGTGCACGTAGATACTGCATTCATCAATTTGAACATTTTGCGAACCAGTTCATTAATTTTAACAAAGTTCGATTTCAATATATTCCAATTATCGTCAAACGAGGATACCAAAATTTGGGTGTTTAATTTTTAGACTCCATTAGTCAAGTTAATTGAACGTGCAAACAAATTAAACTGTTACAAAATTAATTAAACTGTTGGTCTAAAATGTCCGTAGTTCAAGTTACGTCGAAATATTACAAAATGGAGAAACGAGAAGTAGACATTTTAAAAAATAGCGTACCCCTATTACATTGAAAAATATACCGAACCATGGTATTATAAAGCAGATGTAAAAATCGTTTTTTAAATCGCATACTCCCTCTTACATGCACCGTAGAAAACAAATAGGATCCTAGACAATTCGGTCGGTTCGCACAAGGGTGCGTTTTCAACCAACGGAGGGTTGCGTGACTTCCCGCCATAGTTCCCTGATTTTCACCGCGATGGCGCCACGCTCCACTAGCCAACCCCAAATCGTCGATAATCCCCTTAGCGGCTGAGAAAAGGGTTAAAAGAGCCATTAAGATGATCGGTATTCTTTCTCAAAATTAGGCCAACTAACGAATGCGTAATCTAGTCCGGTTTAATTTATCGAGATTGTACCTGGAAACAAAGCGAGACGAGATTTACAACCCTACGGCGTCTCCATTATCATTCTGTTGCATATTCAAATTCTGTTCGGCGCATACAGATCGAGATTAAAAATAGGTTACTCAGCCGGTCTTTCGATGCTACCAACTGTATGCTTAATTAATAGATCGCTTTTCATGAGCCAGCACTTTCGGTACTCTGATTGTTCGGTAAGCGGATAACGGTACTAAATTTAATATTCTTGCGATGGTATGTTCTTATCTATGGGAACTTACCGTTCGTGGAACACGTAGTTTTTATTTCCAGAAAATTGCAACAGTCACTTTTGAATAACATTGCAGTTTGATTTGTTTGGTCACATAACCTCTTTATGGATTTCTTATTTTAAGTCACAAAATTCAAGATGGTTTTTTTATGAAATCTGTGCTGATTTTTGTGAAGACTTTGATGGAGGATTTTTAGACGAGCACTTGTATATACCTATGAAATTATATATTTTCATATTTAACTCATGTTATCATACGTTATTTGATTCTACAAAGAAATTATGTAAAATTTGCAGGTTATGTTCAGTCTTCATACATTTTGCAGAAATAGCAATTTTTTTTGCACAGGTTATTATACTTGACCGATATGTTTAATATAACTGATACATTCACAATATTAAAAAGATATGTTCTCCTCACACATGTGACACGAATAATCAATTCTTAAGTGGTCAAGTCGACATTGATAGTTGATCAAGTTTTTTCAAAAGTGCGAGCAATGTAGCAAGAATTAGAAATCGACAGAATTTTGATGAACTAAATAAAGAATAATTTGAAAAAGAAGAGTGAAGTAATTTGGAAGATCAGACAGGTTATCAGTAAGCAAAGCAATATTCCGGCAAATACGCTCGAAGGAGCTATCGATCTCCGCGAGTCTTGACACTGGCATAACGTGCAAAGGCGCATCGGCAAATTTGCCAAGAGACGAAGAGGACAGGTCGCGAGAACACCGTCATTACTCAAATTCTCATTAGCAACGCCAGACCCGAGCCAGCCAGCGAGTTTACTAATTAACGCAGTCAGGGTGGTCCCTTAATATTAGAAGGAGGATCTTCGGAGAGCAAAGACGCGACAGTAGGATATATGGCTGTCGGTTTTCATTAGAGGAGAGACAAATGCGCGATCGGCACGCTCGATCGACGTTTCTTGCAGTTACTCATGGTATTTGCATGCTATTCTTGCTGCTAATAAACCGTTTTCGAGGAACAGACTTCTCGCGGTGTCTACCAATGTGAAATGTAAAATGATACCAGACGATGTACACGCTTGTTCATAACTCATGCCTTACTGTTTTAATATTGACAATAATTTTACACGTTTATTTTATACAAACTCAAAAATCAGCAGCTTATAAGAATTTTTATTATTCCGTCATAAATTGTGGCTTTCAAAATTTATCTTCAGGATCAAATTCTTATTGCATTTAACAGTAAACCTATCGACGTATGAGGACTCAATTTAAAATTCAAAATGAAGTCAAAAAATAAATATACAACTGAACATAAAATCATGTAAATACTAATTCTTTATCTCGATGAAAATTAATGTAGATTTCTCAAAAAACATCTTATCAATGTAACTTATAGTTCCAAACTTGTGAAGTTGTCTTGATTGTTTCAGTCACTTAAGTTTCAGTCTTGATGTTTCATTTGATCGTCTTGATAGTTTCAGTGTTAATAAAGTCTCTTAAAGAAACTTTTCTAATAATCTCCAGCATGAAATTAATTTTCTGAATCACAAGAAAATAAAATAAAAATAAAAATGTTTGATGAGATATGAAAACTGTTCGATATTTGTAACAGGAAGGGGATGTTAATTCGTGAAGTTTAAACCAGTAAGTGTGGCATGAGTTATGTAAGGGAGTGTATATGAATACGAACCTTCGAGATCCGCCCTTTCGTGAATCCGTCTCATTACCCTTTCATAAGATGTCAAGGTGGTATGTTTCAGTACCGTGCAGTGAAAGTTCCATTCTGCATGTCGCAATATTATGACAACGCGTGATACGTTCGTTTTTACGATCCGCTGTAGAGAGACAGTAAAGTGAACTGTCTTGGCTATAAATATTTTTCATTCTATCCTAAGCACGCAACGGAACGGTGCTTTCGGTGACAAGCATCAGCACTAAACTCAATACAACCATTTCCATATTGGGGACGGTAACAAGGACTCTTTGTACATTTCATGCGAGATTAGTATAGTTTACCGTATACAATTACTCGTAAACTTCTTCGTCATATGGGAAAGTTTCATAAATGCTATATCGGGTTTCAGGAAATATTACATTAGTACGAATTTAGGAATAATCATTTTTATTGTAACAAATTGAGTTATTGATTTTTAGTGGTGGTTTTTAAGTTTGTGGTATTTGGTTGTAGATTAGAGATTAACGCGTTGATTGCCACGTCATCCACATATGACACTTATTAAAAATTTGTTATTTGATCAAATTTATTCAAAATTAAAACACTACTTGATGCAATTTTCAATTGTTTCATTGTAGCAGTCAATGTGTTAATGTACAGTAGAACCTCGATATATTGTCGTCGTTAGATACAGTAGTGCAGTCATGTATTAATATTGATGAGTGTGTTGTACAGTCATGTGTTAATATTGACAGGGGTTAATATTGTCACACGTTAATCGTACCATGCTTTGATATTACCAGGTGATAATATTACCATGATTCAACGCAATGTATTGCCACCGTATGCGTTAATACTTCCACACGTTCGACCATGTATTCAAATCTCCACATACTGCATTACATATTAATATTTTCATGTGTGTGTCGCTACACGTTGTGTTCTATACATTAATACTTTTATGTGTTGCATTGTCACATATTTCTTACGTGTTTTGTTACCACACATCAATTTTTCCTCTCCTTATATTGTCACACGTTATGTATGTAGAAATTCAGCCATATGTGATCACAGACATATGTAAACACAGACATACAGACACATGTAAACATAAACATACGTAAACACAAACATACAGACACAAACCTACATACAAAGAAATATAATTTCAAATTTAGAAATTTGGAAATTAAGAAACATGAAATTAATGTACCCTTGTGGAACAATAAGGGGATAGTTACCCCGATACTATTACTCAAGGTTCCTCCTTATTGCACCAGGAAGCTGACAAAAGAATTGCATTAGTTAACAGCTGAGCAGGCATGTCAAGGTTTTTTCTCTGTTCAAAGAAAAATGAAGTTAATCTCGTGTTGGGTGACTATGGGGGGGTATACAGGGTTAAAGGGGAGTAGCATGCCACGAGGGTGTATCTCCCTTTTCCTGTCAAGCCGACAATGTCGAAGGCATGTGTACTATGCCGTAAAGATCGCGCGACCCAAAGGATCTTCAAGAATGGAGTATTGCTTTCCAGATATCCTATACTCGTAAAATAGCCTTAATGTACACCGTTCGCGTCCTTATCGATCCTTACTCTTCCTAACCCGATGTGTATACGGATGTCAACTCATGAGGTGGCGCGTGGATACAAAAGAAACTATTGCATCGTCAACTTCTAGCGTTACATTTCAGTGAATAAAAATAATGACGATAACACCTTTATTTTGCAATTTGAATTATTTCTCTTTTGAGACTTTTACTGACTAGTCCTTGTCATTTACTGACTATCATAGTCCTTGACTTCATTGTATGACACCATGAAGCAATACCGAAAATATCGTATAAGATGTCCATTTTATTTTGATCAACGTAGCTCTCATAAATACGTCATCCACGCACCATCTCATGGGTTGACATCAGTACACACATGCTCAATATATACACCAGCAATAGAATTGTATCATCACCTCTTGTGACGGTCTACCTTTTCACAACGAGTCGCAAGAGACTCAAGTTATTGTAAACAGCCTTGAGATGTCCTTTCAAAGGAGCAGACGCTCCTGCGACTAACTGTATTTGAATTAGTCGAGAGGTTAGAATATTAAAGTGACGTATGATGTGTTTCGAGGCTGCTGGATGATATGAAACTCTTGAGGATGGTTTTCAAGGATGGTATACTGGGAACGTAATTTCTCGAGATGTGCAATTTTATCGTTTTAGAAGCTTGGAATACCCTTTCAGATTTTAGGGTGAGTTACAGGTTCTTGGGGTAAAAATATTTATTGATGGTGTAGGTCGTAAGTGATTGCAAGATAGTGATGCTTGAATGGTCAAATTTAGGGTTGTTAAACTTTTCTATTTATATGTTTATAAATTTTGTTGAAGTAGGCTATTTAGATAGATTGACAAAGTCTCGAAGTACTAAATTTTGAAATTTCTAAATTCCAAGATTGCACTTTAGTTGCAACGTTCAAAAGTACCTGGGTCTCCAAGTTCTTGCACTACCAATCCCTGGATTTTCAAATCTCTATGTTTCTAAATTCAGAAGTTATCATATACGTAGATGTACTAAATCCAGAATCCTCAAATACCTAGGTCTTCAAATTCCTACGTCCCCAAATTCCAAGGTCTTCAAATTCCTACGTCCCCGAATTCCAAGGTTCGCAAGTTCCTACGTTCCCAAATTCCAAGGTCCCCAAATTACTGCGCTTCCGAATTCCAAGGTTTGCAAATTCCTACGTCCCCAAATTCCAAGGTCCTCAAATTCCTACGTTCCCAAATTCCAAGGTCTTCAAATTCCTACGTCCCCAAATTCCAAGGTCTTCAAATTCCTACGTCCCCGAATTCTAAGGTTCGCAAATTCCTACGTTCCCAAATTCCAAGGTCCTCAAATTCCTACGTCTCCGAATTCCAAGGTCCTCAAATTCCTACGTCCCCGAATTCCAAGGTCTTCAAATTTCTACGTCTTCGAATTCCAAGGTCCTCAAATTCCAACGACCCTAACTTCTTACGTCTCCAAATTCCAACATCCTGAAATTCCTACGTCCCCAAATAGTCTACGTCCCCAAAGTCCTACGTCCCCAAAACGCCTCCATTCATAAATTCCTACGACTTCAAATTGCTACATCCCCAAATCGCCTATCTCTCCCATCTCCAAATCTCCAAATCTCAAACTCACCTACTCCTAACTAAACCCACCCCAAATTCCCAAAACCTTCAAACCCCCAAAAATCTCCCAAACTCCAAAAGTCCCTCACTGCAAATTTTCACACAAAAACCTTATCATCGACATACACGCACGATAATTAATTCCCGTTACCATAGACTGATGCATAATTTTCAAGTGACTCGGTAAATGCGTCAGGTATTATAAATGTATCTAGCCCGGTAAGGTACCTGGTTGTAGACGTTTGAATAGCGTCATGAACACCCCCGTGGGACTGCGTGCGGTGTTTTTCACGGCATGATGCAGCGCCTGACTGAAAAATTCCCGGCTGGTCCACTATTTTTTCCCATTCATCGCTCTCTATATTTCTCTCTCTTCGTTTCCCGCGCCTGTTACTCGCTCACCGACGAATGATTAACGATCCGCGACAGGGAAAAGAAGCGGACGAATAAAAGTGCACGTCTCTCCCCGTGGAATTTCGCTGTTTCGCGTGCGTCTGACATGTTTCCAGCGTGTTTGCCGGACTATTAATGCTCACCGCGAAATAATAACGATATAAATCATCCGCGTTGGCCGAGGTGTGGTCCAGGGATCGATTTATCGTCGAGAAATCGGGCTCCTCGTCTTTTAGGTTCACGTGGACGATAAAAGAACTTTTCTTATGATATTTGTTTACCGATTCGTTTCTCTTAAAAAACGCTTTCGTTCTGCTTGGACAGACGGTTCGAGGGCGATAAATTTGTTTTACACCTTGCAAAAACACGTTTATGTTTATCGTTGACAGCGATGCGAGTTTCACGGGCTACAACTGGGTTGTAAAACGGGGGCCGCAAAACGCGCCTCATGTGGAAGAAATTGTTGCGCAACGGGCTAGACAGGGAGAATGTGTACTTAGGTAAGACGTAGGTTTTGGATGAGGAGAAGTAGGAGGTATGTTTGAGGATTTTTTCTCAATTTTTATTATTTTGCATTTTGCAGTTTGAAATTTCTATGTCCTCACATTGCTATGGCCTCGAATTCCAATCTCCCCCGAATTTCTACGTTCCCAAATTCCAAGGTTCGCAAATTCCTACGTCCACGAATTCCATGGTCCCCAAATTCCAAGGTTCGCAAATTCCTACGTCCATGAATTCCAAGGTCCCCAAATTCCAAGGTTCGCAAATTTCTACGTCCACAAATTCCAAGGTTCGCAAATTCCTACGCCCCAGAATTCCAAGGTTCGCAAATTCCAAGGTCTTCAAATTCCTACGTCCTCGAATTCCAAGGTCCTCAAATTCCTATGTCCCCGAATTCCAAGGTCCTCAAATTCCTACGTCCCCGAATTTCAAGGTCTCCAAATTCCTACGTCCCCAAATTCCAAGGTTCGCAAATTCCTACGTCCCCAAATTCCAAGGTCTTCAAATTCCTACTTCTCCGAATTCCAAGGTCCCCAAATTTCTATGTCACCAAATCCCCACGTCTCCAAGTCTCAATCTCCCCCAAATTCCTACGTCCCCAAATGGCCATCTCCCTCAAATTCCTACGTCCCCAAATTCCTACGTCCCTATATTCCTACGCCTCCAAATCCCTAGGTCCCCAAATCCCTCCTTATATCTCCACATCTCCAAATCCCAACCTTCTCAAATTCCCATCCCTTCAAATTTCTACCCCCTCTACAAATTTCCCAAATCGCCTACAAACACCTAAAAACCAAAAATCACATATTCTCTATTCTTTCCAAATTAACCCTTAAATGCATATAGTTGTATAAATGCAACATACCAGTTTTCATCTTATAAATTATATACAAAATGTAGGAAACTTGCAATGAGTAGTGTTGCAGATCCACGTACCAATCAAATTCACAATAGCGTCATCTGTTCGTTTTAATTTGAATTAACCGCTTTGAAGGTATTTTGTTAGTTGATTTTTTCAGGTAAAATTAGAAAATCATGCATTTAAGGGTTAATGTGTCATGATCCTCCCAAAACCAGACTTACACCTGTCTATGTTCAAATACTTGCGACCTGTAGAAGTACAGACTTAAGCATCTCGTTGCAACGATTAGAACAGTCCAGAGTTGAACCGTCTTAAACACGTTCGAGTTTGACCAAAACTAACTTCCCGACTGGCTCCCGGTTAGCCGTAGATTGATGCTCCCTGGAGCAACGTCCTCGCCAGGGATCACCTATTAATCATTACGGCTACCGTGTGAACTTTAGCCTCGAAGCATGCGCGCACGCGTCTCACGAACACCTTAGTCGAGATTTATATTCTCTCTCGTTCAGTTACACGCACGTTTAACTGTCTCATTAAGTAGCGTTTCGATTCGGTTTTAACCTTTGATGGCTTCATTTGATGTTAAAGGGAATTATAGGGACGTCGACTGGGATTCTACGAACGATTAGGTAGCTTCTGTGATGATGAAATTATTAAGCGGTGTTTGATTCAGAGTTTGGTGGATTTATCTTCTATTTTATTGTGGAACTGATGTAGAACTGATAGAAGTAATTTTGGAACTGATTTTAAGGTTATTTTATTTTTTGAAATTGAAATCTTTTGTTTGCTGTCTGTAGGTTTCATTAGGATTTCTTATGTTTAGCTAAGTTTGTCTTTGTGTTTAAATCTTATCTTTGTCTTTAGGAGTCTTGATAGAGTTTCTATATCTTCTTGTACGTCTCACTAGGACGTCTATGTGTTTCGTTAGATCTCAATAATGTTTCTCTATGTTTTCTTAAATTCTAATAGCGTTTCTATACATTTCTTTAGGATCCAAGGAATCTCTAAGTTCTCCAAGTTCCAGTAGGATTTATTTCAATTTTTACTTCCTTGCAAGTTAGATTTGTCCACTGGGTTCACACCTTCCAAGATCTCCCAAAAAACTTCAGCTTCGCTCATTACTTATTACTGACTCTTCTGTTCTCATACAGCTTCTCCAAAGTTTTAAACGACCACACCTGATTTCTCTAACACCCAATAATCTCCCTAATCTCGCAGTGAACGCAAAATAGCGTCAAAAGCAATATGTCGTAACCCTAAACAAACAAAGACCCGAAGGACCAAAGGACCGAAACGGTTGGTCGGCTTGAAAATCATTAGTCGAGGTCCATTGATAACCGTAGCCCGTTAGCAACGGCATCGCGGAAGGAAGATAGCAGCCGACTCTTTACCGGCGGAGGACAGAAACGGAAAAGAGAGAAAGGCACCCTTCGCGCCACCCCCGTTCGAGATAAAACGTACAGCCCGCATCAAAGTATCCACTCCTTTTTACCTCGCGTTCTCTTTTAAGCGTTTCAAAATGCCACAGTCGCGGATCGAGAGAGAGCTTTTTTCTCTCGCGCTACCCCCTCAAGGTTTACCCTTGCGTCTTGCATCCACGTCGAAAATTTACCCTTGTCTCTACCACCCCCTCGTTTTTTACGCTTCGCGTTGACAGTCCGATCCTCGACGGTTTTTAATGGCAGCAACGAAATGACGCGTTACAGAATTTAAGCCAGCTCTCTGTCCCTCTGTGCGGCTGCACTGCTCTTAACGAGTAATTACCACGTTCGTTGGATGTAAGCGGGAAGAAAACGCTAAATGGACTCGGCTGCGTGTGCCTTTGAAAGGGATTTATTGTTGGCCGTAAATACTGCGTCTAGTTTCACGAGGACGTATGCCAACGTGCCACTGTTTCGCTTCTATACTTCTCTGTTCTAGATCGGTTTTAGAACTTTGTTAAAAGCCGATTCGTTTTACGTCCTTGCGCGGAATGTACGCTTTTAACCTTCACGGTGTTCCAGTTTAATTCGCCTGAAACCGATACTCTAATAGCTTTGAAACACTTTTTGAAAATTCTAAAATGTGCCCATATGTATGAAACACAATACATGGTACATTATTGTTTATTCATAACTGACAAAATATTATGAAAATATTATCTATCATATGATAAAGAGGAGACATAACTAACCTAACCATAAATGAAGCAATTCTGAAATATTTCAATGTACAACATAAATAACATATGTATTACCATTTTTACTAATATAACATACACATGACATGAAAGTCACTTCACTGAAATTTTTGATGAAAATATTTTATCGCTCCCCGACAAAATGGCTAACCTAACCTCTTAAAAATTTCTTAACCTCCTCGAACCATAAACGTCACTCAGAAAAAACAGCCATAATCCCTCAATTTACATGAGCTCCCCAGGACCCCGTTTTTCGTCAATAAATCGATCAACGATTCGCGTGCGTCCGCGAAACAGGTGTTGTTCGGCATCGTCGAAACGAGCCGAGGAAAAAAAACGTCCAATCGGAATACTAACCGATCGTGTCGGAACGGTGGCACGAAATGCGATATTGGAAGGAGTAGATCGATACAATGGGTACATTTAGCGAAATTGTTACGAGAGAGGAATAGAGAGGACGAGTTGGAGGGAAGCAAATAGGAAAGAAGACGAGGAGAGAGGGGTTGAGGGCGTAGTAGCACGAGGATCGTGCTAGTCCGGCAGGGGAGGGTGGCAACGGCCAATAGGGGTTGCATAATTCATAGCCTCGGTTACACCCGTACCGGAATTGCGCTCGGTTCGGCTTGTGTGTTTGCGTAGTGTCAGAACAATATCGCCGTGTGAAAGTTCCGCGGCGCGGAGAAATGCGATTTACGTCTGAATTGCCAAGGTTAGAGCGCGGTTACCGTGCGTTTTACTCGCGCCTTTATGCGCGTACGCAACACCTAAACCGTCGGTGAAATAGAATCGGCGAATTTATGAATTTATGGAAGTAGAACGGGTTACCTCCCCCGAGGCGGTCCGGTGACGCAACGTAAATCCAACGTAGAAAAGCGATCGTCTCGTCGAGCACCGTTTCCGAGAGAAATGGAAAAAATCTCGTGTTCCCGGTTGTTGAAATACTTTTCGCCGCTAAAAGGGTGAAAGAAAGGGAGGGTGGGCAGCGCGATTAAAACAGAGGGAGATATTTTTTAAAATAGACCACGATATGGCGCAACAAAGTCTGCGGCAGCATTAGCGGAAAACTTTCGACCCCCTTTGTGCCGCGTTTCCCGAATAAATCCATTCCGTGGTCAGGTTTCGCTTTCATCTGTATGTCGAGAGGATAATGGCTGTATTCCCAAACGGCACGCTGGCGAGAGGCAAAGCCTACCCTCACAGACGTCCACCTAAGGGTGAGAGAGTACGGCGGTCTAAATCTTTTACACCAGATGCGAAGATGATCAAAGGACACCTTCCTACACTCGTATCTCGTGCCGGTGGCGAACCTCTAAACCTGATATATGTTGATCCGTGGCCAAGACACCACGCGTTATCTCTTCTTCTACCTCTGCCCTTCACTCAACTCTTTTTCCTTATATTTTATTCATTTTTATCGAGAGTTTGTGTTGGTCATCTGCAGACATGCCGCCTGATGATTTCTATAAAACTAATTTAGGTTAAATTATTTAGTAATGAGTAATTCCTACATTCCCACATATATACTCCGATATCTCTGCACCTACCCCTAAGTCTTCATATCTCCTCTTACATTCTAGCACAGCCTGCATTGCAAGTATATAGTACATATTTTGCAATATCTTACCGAGAAACCTTGCAGCTATTAATCTCTACAAATTCCAGAATACACTCAATTAAAATTAATAAGACAGTATAATATTACATGACCGTATCGATCGATATCACTCTCCTCTCGAGCAACGCGGAAATAATCGGTAAAAGGCAATATGTCAGACGTTCCGGAAACAGGACTTGTTAGCCAAAAACAAATACGACTGAAATAGGCAGTAACACGAATCGTATATCTGTTGGGCCATCCCATAGGCCCATGGGATTATCCGTCCCATCTCGTTCTCGTCGCGTCCCTGTCAACCACCATCTGGACGGTGCCTTTGACGATTTATTTTTATTACATTTCTTCTCCCAGTTTTTTCTCCTCGCGAGGAAGCTTTCACGAGAAAAAAGAAATCGCGCCGTATTATGTAAACGCGTACGAAAAGGAACCCGGGCCGAATGGAAAATACGTATTTCCATGCGGGTTAGATAAGGAATATGAAAAGGTTGTTTCTGGTCCGGGAATCGGATAAAACTTTGCTGCCGAAACGACGGCAGATTTGCGACCGAGAGAAATGATATCTGAACCTTGCTGAAACAGGTTGCTGCGAGAAGTCGCAGGTGTGAAAATTTACAGGAAACACGTACAGAATTCAAGGGAACTAACACGAGTTACTCGTTCCCACGGGCATCGTGTGTGCAAGAACTGAAACACATTGTCAAAATCGGAACTGTGTCCCTCTGGAGAAATATAACTATCGTAAACATGGAGATGGTCAGTAGGAGTAAGTTGATGAGCATGGTCAAATAACTGGAGTTCTCGTACGTGAGATTTAAGTACTTTAGTGCTGTACATTAGTAGAATACATTAGTAGAATACATTAGTAGAATACATTAGTAGAATACATTAGTACAGTACATTAGTACGTTCAAGTTTAATTAGGTAGTAATATAACCTTCATGTTTGTTCATAGATGAGATAGTGACTAGATAAAAATAACTTTGTTGAGAAGTTTGCGTTATGAGGGTTTATTAACCCTTATATAAATTTTTATAAAAGTAAGGACAGAAGTAGTGAGACCTGATGTGTTACATATTTTATTAACAGATATATTAATACATATTTTAATGATACAATTCAGAAATGTACATACTTCACATGTACATATATAAAAATATAACTATGTTGCACTTCTGCAATTTTATATGTCACTAATTTTGAAATAGTTATAGAATAGTGTATTAAAAATATGACTATAAATACAGCAAGATTAAAAGGATAAAGAATCGATGTCGATAATAATTTGATTTTTGCCCAGAGGGTAAATCAAAGCGCGTCTTTGACCCCGCAATCGAGGGTGGTACAATGAGATTGAGTTTCCGCAATAATCCATCGCGAATTACACACCCTGACGACGCTCCGTCGACGACGTTAATCCAGAAAGGCCGACGTGATTGGCAGTGTCATCCTGCGGGATGAAGCGGCACCGAAGCTGGTAACCGAAGCGCAAGGAGAGTAATTTGTATTCACGTTAGGTGTTGTCTCGCCACCTGGCAGCCCGGTCAACCCCTCTCGTCCCAAACCATCCCCCTACACCTTTTCGCCCTCTCCTTTCCTTCCGACACGTTCTCATCCTTCTCGTTCTTCCCATCTTGTCTCCTCCCCGACTAGCTGTCCGTCCTGCTGGCTTGACGTATGTCCCCATCGATCACTTTCCTCGCAACCCCCTTTCGGCTCGCGTTTCCACGTCCACCTTGCACCGAGGCGCGTTGCGCCATTGAAATTCCAGCCGGGTATAATAAGGTTTTATTGCTTTCGCGGTTGGGCTTGAAAACAAAGGGAGAAGGTCGAAGGGTACTGTTCAAGACAAAGGAGAATAGGAGGCTGTTACAGGACTTGCCAGAAGTTTGCTTTGGAAACTGGGGAGTGCTTACGATTCTCCTGTGGAACGCTGACAGTCGATATCGTCTCGAAGTTGATTCTTTAACTGGTAACCTGGTAAATTCAGGATATAGGGACATATTCCACTTGAGTATAGCTTGGTACTTGGGGTTGCAAAGAGAAGGAAATGCTTATCTACATATATGATATTTTCACGGAATAGCATTCGAAACTATATTATCCAACTTCAAATTGTACCTGCTTCAAACTAGAGCCGCTTCAAACTGAATTGTGTAACTACTTGTGGATTAATGTATAACTACTTCTGCATTATATCATCGTATCATTTGTACTTTATATCATATGAGCAAATTATATATTATGCAATTTTATTATATATATTATACACATATTACTTATATTATATTATGCAACTTTATTATATATATTATACACATGTTACATATATTATATTATGCAATTTTATTACATATATTATACACATATTACATATATTATATTATGCAATTTTATTACATATATTATACGCATATTACTTATATTATATTATGCAATATTCTTACAAATATCATGCAATTATAACATAATTTTGCATTCATTTTACAAGAGCTGATTAGTTTTACCTCAGCTGTCGCATGAATATGTAACACATGTATCAAACAGATTCAATACCTCCATCGGCTGATCAACCCAGTATTAGCATCTACACCACACCTGATAAATAACCCTAATCCTATTAAAATAATCCCGCCAACATTGCACATGTCCATATTTACCCAGAAGTACCCATATCATACAAGTAGCATGCATGCGGTATCTTTATCGAATCGCATGTAAACATCGTAAGACCATGTGCTATCGGATATCTCCATATTAGCACCCTATTTTGCTATTGCTCCCCTAAACCAGAACCAGCTTGCGGTAATTGTTTTCCATATCGATGGTCGAACCAGACACCCACCGTGCACTACATCCATCGAGCAGGATTACCAACCGCATGAGACCGTGTAGTAGCATTGTGTCCGTCACGTTTTTTCCCAAATCGGAGCAAATGGCCGACTACGTGACCCGACGAATAGAAAACTACCCTAAATCGGGTGGTAGCTCGTAAATTTGTCAGTGTGATCCGACAGATCGTGTTAGGAGGTCGAGAAGTGGCTCGTGCCGTTTAAGTGGCGGATTAACTTAGCAAAGGTCTAAGCCTTAAAGCTAAACTTTAGGGTATCAGGAATATAGGCATTTTTGGATGTTGAGTTTCTCAAATTTTTAAATCCTAATTTGGTAAATTTTGAAATTTTCAAATATGTGGTTATTAAATTTTTATATGGAGTACTTATATTTCTGAATTTATGGGTAGTTATATTTCTGAATTTTTCTACGCCAGAATTAGTAAATTCTTGAATTTCTACGCTCACAAATTCTCAGATTTCAATGGTGGATGCTACAAGTGCAACGTCCACGAGGTACTCAAATTCTTGCGCTACCAATCTCTAGATTAAATCTGTTTACCTAAAATTCCTACATTCCCAGCTCCACCATTTCTCAGATTCTCATATGTTTAGATGTTCCAATTGCAACATCCCCAAATACCTAGATCCTCAAGTTCCTATTCCACCCCTGGTATATCAAATTTCTAGCTTCCAAATCTCTAGTTTTCCAAATACCTAAATTTGTAAATAACTAAATCTGAAGGTTTCCAAATTTTCAACCCCTAAATCCTACACTTAGTACCTTCTCAGATCCACAAATGTTCACCTCCTCCATATTATCAAGCTATCAAATTCTTCGACATGCAAGTACCCAAATTCTGTAAAAAGCAAATCCACCTAGATTTAGCTTAGTAAATATCTTAGTGAATTTCACTTAGTGAATGTGAAAATCGTAAATGTCGAAATCTCCAAAATCGCAATATTCGTGAAATATACGTCGCTTAGAAGTGAAGGGCTGAATCCATCAGCGTTAACCAGCTCGGCGTATGCATACGTCGATCGCAATAGCCGATCATCATCAAAGAGCCGTGCGTTTCGCATTGTTGTTCGAGCCGGGTCAATCGGGCCCCGAGGCGGGCCAATAATACGCAGCCGTGTGCGCATCGAATGACCCGGCGCACACGTTCTAGCATTGTAACCGTTTGTTTAATGCGACATTAGAAATTTGTTTCCGTCGACAGCTGCGAGCATTGTGCTCGCTTTGCACAATGGGAACGCCTCGCATTCCCCGCGGTGTCCAATGAGAGCAGAAAAACGAGGAGAGAAAATTTGTGGTCCGAAGGAAGAAAAGGAGCCGGAACGGAGGATAAATGCGACGGTCCGCCCTTGCAGCCCCCGTTCGCGTGCTCCCTTCAACCCTCTTCCGAAGATCAAGGTTTAAAAATTCAGTCCCGCTTTTATGTTCCTCCGTATCCGGATTAACAGCGAACAGATTAGCTTTTTCTTATCGTTGAAAGCGTAAGGGCAACGGTAAGTTACTGGGCGATCGATACCGGTTATGGATGGCAATGACGCTTCGCGAACGGGAGCACCAGGAAATGATTTACAAGGGCCACGCGATCCAGATCAGATTTTTATGCCGCCTTTTTGGCCAACCCCCACAGTTCACGGTGACTTATCGCGCGAAATTGTCGCGAGAAACGGGAGTCACGTAACAGCCGAACGACAAAATGGAACGATGTACGATCGAGACTCTTCGTCCGGTCTCGAGACTCTTTTTCCCCCTCCTACCTGTCGCATATCCTACAAATCGATCGATATTCCGAGAACCACGTGCGCGTCTTAGAACTACCCCGTACACTCCTATGCAACGGACGCTGACGATGCGTTCCACGATCTTCAAATTCGGATTTTCATGTTTACTTTGATAACTTTTTAGTTTCTTTTATTTGCTAATTAATAATTGTACGAATTGTGGGATTTTTGAAATAGGTAAACTTCTGTTTTTGTGGGTTGTTTTTTAGATGGACCTCTGTATTTCATAATTTTCTATTTTTTGAATTACTACATTTTTTCAGTTTCTATATTTCTAAATTTTGTACTTTTCAAGTTTTCAAATTCTGAAAAACCCATATTATATCCCTCCATCCACAATTCTTTAAATTCGAAGATGTCCAAATTTAGAGTCCCCAATTTCTCTAAAGAAGGCATATCTGCTATTGACTGTACGTGTAAGAGGAGAACTAGTTTTACCGATTCTCCATGGCGGCCACGAACGGACTGGAAACAATTTCGGTGACGTCGAGTCTGATCGAATAACACGAAGACTTCGGACTTCGATATGGAGAGAACAGTCTCGTTTTACGAGCGTGTTCCAAATAGGACCATTCGAGTAGCCATTGAACGACGACGCGATGGATTCTTCTGTTCACTAGCTTTTGCACTTTCTGCCTTTATTGGGGAACGATCATTGCTTTGATCAAGTTGATTTTAATCTAATTTCTCTGTAAATACCGTTTTATCTGCGATTACACTTTAGATAACTGTTGTTTTATATGTACTTTGGGGGACGTATATATACGTCATGGTTCTGTTTTGAAGAAATACTTCAAAAATGTAGTTTTAAATGTATTTATTGTTAGTATATATTTTACTTAGTAAAATTTTGTTTAATAAAATATACTTTGGAGGACGTATATATACGTCATGATACTGTTTTGAAGAAATATATCAGAAATATAGTTTTAAATGTACTTATTGTTAGTACATACTTTACATAGTAAAATTTTAGTACAATATACTTTAGAAGACGTATATATACGTCATGATACTGTTTTGAAGAAATATATCAGAAATGTAGTCTTAAATGTACTTATTGTTAGTACATATTTTACATAGTAAAATTTTACTTAGTACAATATACTTTGGAAGACGTATATATACGTCATAGAATTTTTGGAGAAGTATTTTTAAAGTAACTTTAAATATAAAATATATACACAATTATAATTTATTGTAATTCTACAAATTTATTATACTGGAACTAGTTATTGAACAGTTCAGCAGTTATTGAACTATAACCTCGAAGGTCACACAAAGGTCATACTGCAGTAAGATCAAATTGGTTCTGATATTAAACTAAAATCGTACTAGTCAAAACTGGTGCCATCAAGTAAAATGTCTTGGACTTTTAACTGAAAGATCAAGTAATCAAATTAGTAATATTGCTGAAAATTTTTCTGAAAAGCTTCGTTCAACGACATAGCAGCAAACGATAGATAACCAAGTGATAGATAACTTGTAGAGGTAATACAAATCTCGATAACGCTTAGTCATACGATTTCCTACTAATTTGCCAATTAATGTATGCAAATGAGGGTAGAAGTGTCAATCGAGTAAAACACGGAAGAAACCGGTGCAGGTTGGATGGACGTGAATTAATCTCTATTCGATCGGTGTTCCTTATCGATGGAAAGTTGCTCGGGAAGCCATCATTATCCAGAGGCGATGCCATAAAATACATAGATAAAAGCACGCCTGACGCTCGATATCTACGAGCACCATCAAGGACGGTGTACTCGCGACGTCGTTGTAAAGACACGTTTCTTCTCGTGTTTTCTTAACGATCCCTCTCTATAATCGACCGACAGATACTTCCCTGGTAAACACGGTAAACCGTGGGGCAATATAAATCACGCGGATCGATTAAACCCGTGGTTCTGATCTCTCTATATATGGGATCGGCTTATAAATTCAAATCGAATTCGAAGGCAGATGTAATTGGTCGTCGTAGCTGGAGCCCGGTTGAAAAATATTATGATGAATGGTGGCTGCGATCGTACGGTTTGAATCGCAGGAAGCCCGTCACAGACAATTAATGTATAATCCCCGTGTATTTCACCACGTTTCTTTTCTATGTACAATGCTTAATAACGAGAGATATTAAGGGACCATTAAATCGTCGCCTGAATGCTAATGAACATGTTGCGGTGATGGAAAGCATCTCGGATGAATTATCATATTTTTAGATATACTAACACGTTTTAGATGTAATACGTCACCCCGTGGGAGACGAGAATTTTATTTTGACACGACTCAACCCTCTCCTGCAATACGATATTTCGAATCTGTTGTTCATCTGTCGCCACACGTGGCAACTTGTTACGTTTTGAATGATGGGTTCCTGTAATCTTATTCTTCGAGTAAGACAGTGGCGTAAGTGGAGTGCACTTTTGTGGTATAATTGTCATTGGAGATATAACACGAGCAAATATATAGTTCATACTCAAAATGATTCAGTGAGGAGGAAATTAAGACGTCGATGATTTAACAGGGCAATTCAACATGTAGAATGTAGAGAATTCAACACGTACATGCAACATGTTGGGGATTCCACATGTGACCATATGTGCACAGGCAATTTAACACACGGAGATACAACGCATAAACAATTTAACCACATCGATCTATCGGCTGACAATCTAATACATGACGAACCACCATGTAGCAATGTTACACATACGTGACTCAACATAGTTACACATACGTGATCCAACATAGTCACACATATGTCACTACATAGTCTGAGAATTTCAAATGAATCAGAAAATGGTACTTACGTCAATAAACAGTTCAATCACATCGATTTATTGGCTGGTAATCTCACACATGACGAACTATATGCAACAATGTAACACATACGTGATCCAACATAGTCACACATGTGTTAATACATAACTTGACAATTTCAAATGAATCAAAAAATGGTACTTACGCCAATAAACAGTTCAACCACATCGATCTTCTGACTGACAATATAACACATGACGATTCATATGTAATAATGTAACACATACGTGACCCAACATAGTACCACATATGTCACTACACAACCTGACAATTTCATATGAATCAAAAAATGGTACTTACGTCAATAAACAGTTCAACCACATCGATCTTCTGACTGGCAATATAACACATGACGATTCATATGTGATAATGTAACACATACGTGACCCAACATAGTACCACATATGTACGTCACAACACAACCTGACAATTTCACATGAATTAAAAAATGCTACTTACGCCAATAAACAGTTCAACCACATCGATCTATGAACATGATGAACCATATGTAACAATGTAACACATACGATCCAACACGTCCTAACCCAAGAATTCACATGAATCAAAAAATGAAACTTACGCCAATGGTCGAAACTGGAGCTCCGTTTTTCTTTTCCTGTGAAGCTGTCACATCGTGGAAAGGGTGTTGCAGTATCAAAAGGGTCGGCGCGTTTGTTCACGCTCCCAGCTTTCTGACGTAGCGTAAAAAATCGTGGCGGTACAAAAAGCCCGACCGATCGTCTCGGCTCGAATTAACGGACGTTATTAAAAGCAAACACTGCAACGAGAGATTAACTCTGTTCGTTTTTCGCGGACGAAAGTGTCGGGAGTCGCCTGTCAGCCACGATCGAGTATCGATCGCGATACGACACGAACGTGGCGAATCGGACGGTGAAGTTTGCCACGATGGAATTATGTGAACCGTCATCGGGCGTGTGTCCTCGCGGCGTTACATTAACCGGAGGCGTGTCACCGCGAGACAATGAATTCAAGATCACGTCTCTTCCATGGCCGGGAGGCGCGAACTTAAACCGAGTTACGAAATTAAGTAATTTATATTTATGTATTCACCGAGTGTAACAAGATAGGCGCGAGCTAAACTCGCACGAGTCCGCTTGGCGCGTGTCACCGTGAAAGCGAGCGGACGCTGCCGCAATTTCAGAGGTCAGGGTCCTTTAATCAAAGAATTCAACATCCTTTTAAACCCGTCTCTATTATAGTCTACAAATATCCTTTCGTCAATTTACATCTTTAAACCTGAAGTATATCCAGTTATTCTGACACTCCAGACGTTTCCATACTTCGAAATCAGACATTTGATATAAGAACTTATCGGATGACAGAAGTTTGAAATTGTGTTTAAATTTAAGTTCTGCAACCCAGTTTCACCGCATCAAGGTGTCAGAATTTATTGTTACCGTATTATGGCTGTCATACTTTTATGTCCTGCTACGGTGAAATGTCTGGATATTGAATTTTGCTGCCCGGATCGTATTCGACCGAAAATAGAAAGTCACTTTAACCGCTGATGCAATTATTTTACTTCTACTCGTTCGAGACATGGATCTTTTTTAGTTATCAAATTTCAAGCAACTTAAGTGGACTTTGCTAAAAAATTTGTTATTGATAACCTTTGATGAAAAACTGTATTAAAGCATGAAGATGGTGATGGAACAAGGATTATCCCGTTCCCACTAACCCATATCCAGTCTTCATCAGTTAACTGAAGTTCCCTAACTCAATGCGTAAGTGAGCCAGACTTCATTTGTCCTGTAGGACGAGACATGGAACAATTAGGACTCACCTAGAGGGCATTGATCCTTTTCCTTTTCTTCTTTCTGGCGTAACGGAGGGACGGTCCCATGGGTGAGCTATCACGGGGGTCGTCGCGAGGAACTCTCCCTCGTTCGTCACGCGGTGACAACCCCGTCTTCCATTTTCGGGGAGGAACGTAGAAACAGCTTGTCATCTCTTTTCCCGTGCCACGTGGAAATTGCGTGTCACTCGTAAAAGCCACGGGGTAATTACTTTTGCAAACGACAAAAACAAGAGGGAACAGTTGAAAGAGGAGTTCTCTTCTTTCGAGAGTTGTGAAATCGATGAAGTCGGTGTAAAATTGGCTATCGAATCGGATTCGGATAAAATCGATGGAACTTGCAGGTTGCAAGCTCGTCCGGGCGGTGGCGCCAGGAGTTAGGAACCCAGGAGTGTCCCAAATCGGGGAATCTAAACGTTCAGTGAACCGATGCTCCATTGTATCAACGACATTTTGGACTAATAGATTGATGCCAGTTGTCTCCGTCAGAACTGACACCTGTCCATTGTCCTCCAGGCTCTTCATCGTTCGTTATTCCACTCTCTTTTTCGAACGTGAATTATTCCGGATTGTACCGAGTGTAAATAATCCACGTTGAGAAGCGAGCGAAACCGCCTGACCAAATTTCATTATTCATGGTGCTACCTGGCCAGGTACGAGAAGCAACAAGAAAAGCAATTCCGTCGAACAGAGGACCGATCTGGCCCGGGTATCTTAGGAACACTAGGGACCTTTTTGTTTTTCTCGAGACCCGGGATTATTTACGCAACGATGTCGATACATCGGACACGAAGGATGGGCCAGGAGTACGTGGAAACGCGGCACACGCGTCTCTCGAACGTATGCAAAACATGGGCGGAGCTGGCACATACTCATCGGACAATCTGCACTGTCATCAGCATGCGACTAAACGCGACGTGGCTCGTCGTGACGCATTGTTGGAGAGGCGTCGCGTCGCTGCGCGTCGACACGATCAACGTAACGAGCGTGTACACTTCGATCCAATGCTACTTTTCGAGAACATCTGCTTCCACTTTGGAAACATTCTGACAGTACCAAAAATTGACTTTCAAAGATTGCAGATATTCATGGTTTTATGTATGCATTTTTTAAATGGTCCTACATATGTGATATATGAAGTGAATCAGAGAAAGACAGTTAATAAGGACAGTTTTTCAGTTGGACAGTTTGAAAGTAGCAGCCTGTCAACAGCAAAAGTAGGCTCAAGGTTGAAGAATTAAGGACTGCAAACTTCTTGAAACATTGCAAACTTTCGGTTTGGAATATGTACTTTTTCATTGAATGGTACATATGTGACACATAAGGAGAAGCAGACAAAGACAGTTAATAAAGAGATTTTTTCAATTGGACAGTTTGAAAGTAGCTGCCTGTCAATAGCAAAAATACCTTCAAGGTTAAATGGTTAAGGACTGCAAACTTCTTGAAACTTTGCAAATTTTCAGTTTGAAAAAAGTGCTTTTTAATTGCGTGGTCCTGCATATGTGACATATGAAGTGAAGCAGACAAAGGTACTTAATAGAGGAATATTGATAAAATACCTTCAATATCAAAGGGTCCTGAACTTCAAACATCACGAAACTTTCGGCTTGAAGCAAGCATTTTTTACTGGGATGTATAGTCTTTCATATATGATGTATGCACACATTAAAACAGCAAATGATGATAGCTAATAAAGAAATAATAAATTGGTGGAGACTCTCTAATCTTCTCAGCTGACAAATTTGAAAGTAGCTGCCTATCAATAGTAAAAGTACCTTAAAGGTCAAAGAGTCCTCAACTTTAAACTTCACGAAACTTTCGGTTTGAAACAAATATTTTTTACCTGGATGTGTAGTCTTACATATATATGATGCATGCACACATTGAAACAATAAATAATGATAGCTAATAAAGAAATAATAAATTGATAAAGACTCTCTAATCTTTCCAGCTCTAAAGTTTGAAAGTACCTATCTGCCAATAGCAAAAATCCTTCCAAGATCAAAGAGTTAAAAACTGCTATTAACCTCAAAATTTTGTAAACCTTCCTACTTTTTAACCCTGAAAAAATCTTGCAACTTTGAAATCGTGAACCATCAGATATCATGAACCACTCCGCCGCCATTTTTCCCCAGCAGAGTCCACCATCACCCAAATTGTACACACGTTAACCGTGCGTTTTAGCTCGCGCCGATCTCGTTTTTTATTTCCGCGCCGTTCGAACGAAATCGTAATTGACGGTTGCCAGGCATAATTCACGCTCTGGTCGATCGTAGAACCGGTGAAGAGGTTTCACGCGAACCGGATGCGAAAGGAGGGTGAAAAAACAAGAGGAACGCTCTCGATCGGTTAAAACTGCTTCTCGTGTTCTGGCTGGCAGCGTGTCGTATAGATTCGAACGTGTCAATTGCAGCTAAGGTAACGAGAACGTCGTACAAGAAAGACGTCGCGCGGCCAGATAAGCGACCGTGCTCGACCCACTCGGCCATTAAACTAAATTCTCGCTTCGACGGCTCGTTAGAACCTCCTCGAAAAAAAACCTGCTTCTGTTTCTGGATTTGGCGCGGATCGATCTTTTCGGACATCGACGCCTTCTGACAAATCACAACTATCGACAGATACGTTCTCTTCATTTTGCCAATCACGCTCTTCGTTTATTTTCGTGTTAGACGGGAAGGTACATTTTCTTGTTATTTCACTGAAGTTATTAACTGTTTAATTCTATGGATATGATGTAGATGTGGTATGGATGTGAATGTGGATGTGGATGTGGTTCAATGGACTGATAAATTTTTACGATCAATTCAGATTTTTCAAAGGGAACAGTTGTTACTTGATCAGAAAATTTATAGAGAGGTTAAGTTAAGTTAGAACTCAATTACGAGAAACACTCCGTGCAGTTTAATTATAGTTCCAATTAAAGCTAGAGTCTATAAAGGTTCAATGGATCAATCCGATAGTAAGTTACAAAGAGAACTTCGATTTTGAAAATAAGCACCGAGAAACAAAAGCATTCATCCGGGACACCGTTTAAGTCCAGCAGGAACCGTATACGCTAACCAACGAGGACTATCGGTTCGCAGTTTCCAATTCGAACGTCCATCAAGGAATGGCCGCGATGTTCGAGCGATTCAAAGCCAGTTCTCGTAGCTCGTTAACGGCGAACCAACGAGAGAAAGGAGAAAGAGCTGGAAGATGGCATGAGCCGATACAGGGTGAGCTATGCCCATCGCGGGCCTCCTTCCATGGAATCTGGAGCTTCTCCGGTCCATTTATCAATGGAGGAACGAGCAGGAAGAGCGGAGAAAACAACAAGTCCAAAGAGAACGCGGGAAGAAGACGCAAACTCGGTAGAGGTCGGAGAAGAAAGAAGAAGAAAAGATGGACCGGTGCAAACTCATTCAATTCTGGAATAGCTGCTCGTTATTTATCCGCCGCCTCGGTAATAGATCCTGCTCTATAAAGTCGCGTTGCTCTTCGGTAATTGGGAAGAAACGAACCTCGAACAAGGGAAATTGAGAATCTGCCTCGGGTCGCGACGTGGCTCGCGATTTCGACGCCATGTTTGCTGAGGAACAAAACTCTCTGGTATTTTTAGCTACGTTTGGTAGTTACACGTTTGGATTTATTGCAAGTGACGTAGGAGCTTCAAATAGGTATTAATGAAGAGCTTATTTCAAGAGAAGCTTGTACTGAAGTGTACGTTCAAGATCTAGCTTCCACATCATCTAAGTTTCATTCTTAGATTTCTTGGTCCTCAAGTTCCATATAGTACCTTCAGCATCTTCTTACATTCTTATAAAGTTCAAGATAGGTATATCACTATATTTATATCTGTGTTAAAAGATACAGATGATTCTCTGATACAATCTTACATTCATGATCATTTAATTCAGTCATCTTAATAAAAGTAATATTCAGTCATCTAAAACTTAACCAGAGAACCTGAGGATCAGAAAACTTATGAATCTACATCCAAAGTAATTTATCCAGCTAAATCTAATTTACCTCTTTTGACGAAATTAAATTTGCCTCAGAGGAAAAGTGTACTAACATTTTACATTACTGCACTTTCAGACACATCCTATCTCAAGATACTCCGCAACGTTTAAAGCATATTTGAAATACAGTTGCATTACTAGAGTAAATATTTAATGGATTTTAAGGAACGAACATCATACCGATAGTGGAATGTAACGAGATGCAGAGGTCCAAAATATAGAAACGAGGAACGACAGAAAGTTGGACCGGCCTACTTTCCACTTATTTGCTGGCCTCTGGCGAATTAATCTTCCAGGAAACTGCGTCCGTCTTTCCGTGAACGAACAGCCGCGAGGGAGAGCCTTTTTCTTCGATACTTTCCCGACAAATCACCGGGAAAAATCTGGCGGAGTTCCCCGTCGAAATCCCGCCAACTCGGAAGACGCTTCGGAACTTCCGATTCGAGTAGATCGAGCATTTCGAAATGAACTCGCTATTTTTTCCCTTAATACTTCAAGTCTGTAATTTTCTATAAGTTGAAAGAATACATTTATACAATTGTACATGAGTGTACTTATATCTGGGATTTAACAAGAACCATGTCATAATTTTTATCAAAATGAGTTAACACTAAACCTACCAGCATATGTGTACTTAATTTGAAATTAAAAATTAAGTTAAAAAACAAATAATCAAACGACGAAACATAAATTGGTACACACATTTATTCTTTATCTTAATAAAAATTAGTGCTGATTTCAAGTAATGGACTTTAACTAAATGTGCATCTTATAATAAGAAACTTGTGTGATCATTTAACTTGATACACATTGGAGCGATGAGTTAACTTGATGCACATTGAGGTGTAAAAGATTGATACTCCTTTTGCAGTTTTGAAAAATTACAAACATTGCGTGTGTTGAAAGTAACATGAGGTCGAATTCCAAGGCACAACAAATTCATAAGTTACAATTTTTTGCCTTCGTGAAAGAAAAACGGAGGGAAACCTGTCACATTCTTGCAGCCGAAGTAGCAGTCAGCTCGCGTGGAAACGATAGATCGTCCCGCGTGCGGTCAGTTTCGCGCGAGGTTTCGCAGTTCGTCGTTCTCCAAAAAAAAAAAAGAAAAATAGAGTGCGAAAGTAATTATAGCTGAGCGTCGGAGGCGAGCAGCTTCGAATGAAAAACAAGAGGCAAAAAAAAGAAAACGTTCGAGCAGAACGGCGCTACGGGTGGCAGAGTCGTATGTGGTGGTTGAGCGTGGGTGGTTAGGGTTGCAGAGGGAAGGTGGAGGATACAGACTGGCAAAGGGTGGCTGGCTGAAGGGCTGCAGGGGCGGAATGAGCGGCTAGTGTCAACACTCGCTCACTTTGTGAAGCCGGCAACTCGCTGGAAAGCGGGCACCGCCGCGATATTAACGTTTTCTCCCCTAGCGTCGAAAATCCCCGGCCCCCAAGACCCTGGCCACGAACGGCCACTTAAATAAACACTGCGCACGTTTTATTTGATATTTTACACATGACTCGGCCGAAAATGAAATAACTCCGCGCGATACGTTTATCGAACGTCGTTGACGCCGCGGTCCCCGCGTTGCGACGCTGCGCTCTTTATCGCCGGCCTTTCTTTTTCACCCTGAGGTCATTCGAGGGAGAAGCGTTTGCTCCGGAGGATGTAGACTGCGTGATGAGTTGCGTTTGGAGAACGTAATTGGATGTGGATGGTTATTTGAAGAATTCGAGGTTCGAAGGGGTAGTAGGATGGTAGTAGGAGGGGGTAGTAGTGTAAGTTTTGAGCTATAGTAAGATTTGGACCGTAGACAGGGTAGATTTGTTCTCTTTGAAATATGATCCAGTTCAAACTTACATCTTCTCAGTTCCAAGTCTCTAACAATAAGTCTCTAAACTTCAGATCTCTCAGAAGACCAAAACATCGATCTTCAAATTTATCCCTCACCAAATCAATCAAGCTACCAAACCTTCATATAATCTTGCAAATAACGTCCAAAATATCTAAAAGTCCAAGTGACCAAATTAGCCATCCCAAAATTCGAAGAACAGACTGTCAGAAAGTGATTCGAGAAGAAAAAGGTAGATCGGAAGTTATTGGAGTTGGATGATTAGTATGGTCCGAAAGGGTTGGTCGAAAGGAGCAGCCTGGTAGTTACGGTACGGTCGTCGAGCTGACGCGCGAAGTGCTTTTCTCTCACGGCCGGGGTGTGAATGGTCTAAGAAAGCGTCGGCGGAATACAATAATTACTTCACCTCAGATTTACGAGGACCGGGAAATTGAAATTTTCGTGCCACGCCGGGCACGAAGGCAGTTGCCGCTCTCGCACGCAGTACAGAACATTTTCAATTATGGCATTATAATTTGTTGCCTCTGCCGCGGCGAATGCGCGGCTGCTGCCGGTAGAGATTATATTAATTTAATTTCGTCTTCTTTGACCGTGTCGGCCTCACCCTCTCCGCTTTTCGCCGCACCTCGCCGCTCTACGCCTACGGAAAACGCGCGATGTTACGCGCAAGCGCACCTTTACATCTACCTATGCACATACCTACGGCTAAATTTATGCCCCAACTCGTCGACGGACGCTTTGATATATTTTTCAATTTTTCTGCTACGCCCTTGCCACTCCATTTTGCTCCGACTTTAAAAACAGAATTTACATTTATGCACGCGGATTTCGTAAACCGAGTTTGCAGGCCGTTTTGCAGCTTTCAGCCTTGGTTAGGGTTAAAGAAGTCAGGATTCTGCTTTGGAACTACTGCTTTATTTTTCTTATGGATGAGATTTCAAATATGTTATCCAGAGCAAGGCATTTTGCATTTTTTACAAATCAGATTATCTCATTTGTATATTCGCAAATTTTTAAGTTAGTCAGTTTCAAATTTTACGATGGTAAATTATTGTTAAAGTTATGAATTTGCAAGAGTTTCTGCAAAAATTGAGTTTCTGAATTTATACATTTCCTAAGGTTCTGAACTTTCATATTCTTTTTGCAGAGTTCATAAATTGTAGCATCAAACTTTGAACGTTTATTGCCAAAATCCCAAGTTCCTAAATTTCAGAATTATCAATGCAACCCCCAAACTCCCAAGTCCCGAATTCGCAAAGGATCGCGTATTTTGTTATCACGAAAGCTTCCCAGTATTCGTCGGCTTCCTTTTTCCTCGCTCCTGTCCCGCCTCTTTCTCCCGGCGCATCCTTTTAATCCTTTCCCAGCGGCGTTTAGTGGCGAGCCTTTTCTTCGCGGTCGGGCGTCGCGTCGATCGCGCCAGACGAAAGAATTCGACGCGTCGCTCGAATGTTCGCGAGGTGTCGTTAAAACTCGTTATAGAATTATACGTGACATCCGACTGAAAGGTGTCTGCGACCAACAAACGACCATCCCATCGAGACAGTGAGTGGGCCGGAGGGGTCTTGAATGTCGCCGCGAATGAATCCGTGTCGAGAATCATGATTCTTCCTCGTCTCCCGGGAAACGATCGCTTTAACCCTTTAAACGTTACGATCGTATTTGCATCTATTACAATCGGCTACATCGACGTTCTACTACAATTGGATTATTATCGCTCGTTTCGTTTATTTAGCCTCGTTAATTATTCAAATTTTATTTTAATTTGTACATTAACTTGTTTAATGTACAAATTGTAGTTGAACTCATGGGAGAATTTTCTTGGTGATTGACTTTTATGTACAGACATTATATGTATACAGTATGGTACAGTATTATGTAATGGATGTAGGAGGTAAGGCAATCAATTTTAAACAGACCTTTATCAAATCGTTGTTTATGCAGTCATTTTTTATGAACGATGAGTTTGTATATATTTTGTGAAATTTTAAAAATAAATTTAGCTTAACAAAATATTAGACATATAATATATGTTATATATTCTTTATAAAATTTTTAAAATAGATTTAACCTAAAAAAATATTAATAACTTTTAAAAATTGTAAGAAGAAAGACAGGCATGTACGAGCAAGTTCATACAGTCCCTACTTTACTGAATATAGAGTGTTTGTCAAGTCATGAAATTCTTCATATTAATTTTTAAACCCCTCCAGTTATGATGATCAAGATTAACCCCTAGTTAACTCCTGATCAAAATTACCAAGATCGCCAAGATTAGTCAGCATTATATCGTCAGAAGTGAGTAACTTCATAAATTCATAAATTGTGAAGTATATGTCGCAGCAAACGTCAGGTGAAAATAGTTGCCTAGTTAACTATGACTGCATATATCGCATAATATCGGTGGACTTGATCAACAACCGTCGCAGAACGGAGCAGTCAGGCTCGGTATTACGCCAATGAATTCTCTCTGCTTTCGACGGAGCACAACTCTGTTCAAACTTTCCCAACGGCGTTTCACCAGGGCTCTCCCCCCGTCGCCGTGCCGATTAAGCAAATTAAATTTCTCCGGCGAAATGGCAACGAAGAAATCACGGGAAGGTCCGTGCCTTTCCTTCGTCCCCGCGCGTTTTAACGTCGTTATAGCACCGGTTCCACGCGTTGTATCGAACGACCGTTTCGAACAGCCGGCAAAGGAGGCTCGGGGAAACGCGTACGCTAGCAACAATGGAAACACGAAACTTGCCTCTTTCGCCAAACTCTGCTAAACTCTACCCTCCAGGCATTCAATTGTCGACCATTCGGCATTGACCTCCCTGAAGAATGAGACGTTGTTTCCGGGAAAAACTTACCTTTTCTGAACTGTTAATTGCCTGATAAATAACTCAGGAACTCCTTGGTGATACATATTTTTTTTTGTAAATAATTGATATTAATTTTTTGGTAACTCATTGACGGGTGTCATGGAGTCAGATTCGTGAGGCACCTTACGGTTCAAATATGATAGACGTAAATTATTATTTGCAGGAAGATCGAGTTCCAATTTCTGCAACTGTATACCAATTGTAGAATGATTGAAGAACATTAAATCCAAAATACACCTGACATTTTAACGTTCTTTACTTATTTTACTACTGCATCTTTTTGCTAATATTATTGCAGTTATAATTAGATCTGTCTGAAGCAACTGTCGAAAGTTTTATAGGTTAAGAGCTTAAGTTCTCATCGATTTCTAAATACTACAAGATTGTTACATGTCCGTGATGTGTGTCTGCAAAATAGAAATAAATAATCTAATTTTTGAGGTCCAGATTAATCCATATACTTGATATAAATATCTGAACTGTGTATGATTTGATGGGGTAACAGGGATGTCATATTGTGAGTAGATACCAATTTAGCACCTAGATTGCTGGTGACAGCTGGGATCGAGGACGTATATATACGTCTACGATGGTAATTAACCCCTCACTGTCTAACCCGTCTATCTGTATTTTATCCACTTGTGAGGCGGTTAATAGCCCTTCTAAACAAATTGATTACCTCCAAATGATTATTCCAGCTATTTTCATAAAATACATCTTCACTAATTATACAAAAAAATGTATATACTAAGTAGAATATTCTGTTCAATTTTGTTTCTGAAATTTTAAACTTTGCAAGAAGTTTCATTAGTGTATTAAATGATTATGTACGAACTTAACGCGTTAGCAACAGAAAAGAAGAGCAAAGTTTAGCAACGTTGTTACGGTAACGATGTAAGTTAGCAAGGTAGAACTCAAATTTGGAAATTAGTGTTAGCAATTACAAATTGTCTACAGACGTTTATTTTCACTTAGCTGAACTTGTTAACGGGTTGGTCGTTGTGGGAACGCGTGTAGAAACTCTGAGTACGAAGAAAATTTTAACTAAACTAATATTCATTATTTTTCCTCTTTTACATCTCTATTTCCTCTAATAGCTAAAAGCGTGAAATGAGTGTCGCCTTAAAAATTGGTAAGCAAGGTGCAAGATTGCTCAATTTCCATCGCATTTCAAAAAGTGCAAAAACGTCACCTGCATTTCGCGTAGGACGTTCCCAAGTATTGTGTCTCTCCCCGTGACAGGCGACGATATCTTTATTTAAAACGTATTCAACCCGTAAAAATATGGAAATGTATTTAGAAGAGATTCTGCGACTCGTTCGATGACCTACGTTCACACGCATCGCTCAAGACACGTGCACGCAAATCGATTATAATTTACACTCGCGTCTTTTCCGCGATCGTAGGCGGTCGTCGTAGGCGAAATATAAAGAAAAAAATATGTAACCGTATTACCTGCAACGCAAACGGTTTCCAGACACCGGCTCGCGCGCTTGCGGACTCGCCTCGAATTGATTTATCGATCGTTCTCGCACGCGACGCCGTTGCCGTTTACCGCAAACATTCGTACACAAATGCGAATATAGGTCGTTGTATCGTCGAGTCGTGGATTAAACGCTTCCACCTCCGGTGTGCTCTATTATATTCGACTTTCGACCCTGCGTTGATCCGCTTTGGAACTACGATCTCTCGAGCTGACTCGCGAGACTTGGCTCAGATTATCGGAAATTCGGAGTTGATGAACTTAATTTCAACTTGATGAATTTCTGTCGAATAAAATAAACTTTCGTTTAGGACATATGTCTTTACTTTGTTACTTTACTTCAGTGTAAAGTAATGAAATTGGATGTTGTTTGTCAAATGAGATTAATCTGAACAATTATGCATATGTATGACTGGACGAATTTAGATAGCCTATCATTTAGATAAACTGTCAATTAAGATTGTCTATTAATGTGGTTTAGGTGACAAGATTATTTGTGTTACTTAAAAATGTCCTCCTTTATAAAAATTTAAAACTTCATCCATCACAGACACAATCGCAGAAGAAGGTACTCAACATTCTTGACCTGAGGATCTAAATTAAACCAGACAGACGATGTAGAGAACTATAAATGTGGTCCATGTGACAAGATCATCGATGTAACTTCAAAATGTCCTCCTTTATAAAAATTTGGAACGTCAATCGTCACAGACACAATCGCAGAAGAAGGTACTCAACACGTTCGACCTAAGGATCCAATATGAACCAGGCAGACAATATAGAGAACTATAAATGTGGTCCATGTGACAAGATTATTTGTGTAACTTAAAAATGTCTCTCTTTGTAAAAATTTGAAACATCAACGATCACAGAAGAAGGTACTTAACATTTTCGATCTGAGGATCCAGAACCAGGTGAACCTTGAAGACAATCTTAGCGTAACTATCACAGAAACGACACTCACCAGAAAATGACAAAAAGAGAATAATAAAAGTAGAGAATTCGCTAATCGTTAATAAAGATCGATGTAAAAATGGTTGAACCACGTACGAGGGTAGCGAAGGGTGTTGTCCAGCGGGTTTACGAGGCTCGTGAGCACGTGCTAGAGGAAAGGCGCGTCGACAAATTGAATTTCGCGGAATTAGCCGACGGTACATGCAAATTGGCACGAAATGAACTCTGTTATATTGTGTTAGACGTCCGGTAGGAATTTCGAAGGGAAAACAGAGTGACGGTCGTTCCCGGGGACGGGATAATTGAGCACTGAGACACGTAGATCCGCTAATGAGAGGTCTTGTGTCGCTGAACATCGTACCTTTCTTCTCGGTTTCTGTTTCTTTCGGCTTCTTTTTCGTAGTCCTCTTTTGGCCGTCGTTTTCGGTTGCTCGAACGGTTTCGTCCACCGCGAAACCTTTCTCGTGCATTTAAATTTCATAGGAATCCCTGGGCAGCAGCAACCGTTCGCGATTCTTCTTGATCTTGCTCGTCTCTCGGCCACGTTGTTCGTGGATCCCTTTTGAATTCGTTGGAACGGCCGCGAATGAGTAAGTAGCCTTGTCCCTAAGAAATCGCGGCTATCATTCATCCGCGATGGTTGACGGCGTTGCGGGAGCCCGAGCGCCGGATTATCAATTGAAAACCGCCGTAAGCGGCGCGCCAGTTACAGGTTGTTAAGAAACTTCACCGTCATAAATTTCGGCAAACGTTTCCACGCTTTGCTTATGAGCGGTTGCGGAGAACTCGACGATTTAATTAACGATTTCTTTCGACGCTGGTTTCAGACGTCCCGTTATATGGCCCTGATAGAAGAAACCTTCAGATATACAGACGTTATGTACGATTTGTTATGTACTGGTTTATGTGACTAGTGATGTGAAGATTAAGAGATATTGCAGTTTTAGCAAGTTCTAAAATTTGACTTTTTTATGGTTTTTGGAAGAACAAAATTTCTTGTAAAAGTCGGACCGTCTTTATCGTTAATTGTCACTGGTGTTCATTTCACCATGTTCACACACTTGTAAGTTAAAAAGTACCAATTTAAAATTGTCTATTGCACCATGTTTACATTATAGATTCTGTTAAAAAAGACCTACTTGTGAGTGTGAGTCTGTAAGCACATAAAGGTACATATGTGACCGTATGTGAGCATATGTGAAACAGAAGTCATTTTGACCTCCATAATAATTTTAGTGTTAACCACCTAAAGTTCCTAAGTTGTCATATTTTCAAACTAAGCAACCTTTGAAGCTAAAAAACTAAATTTTTGACATTGTAACCCGTTGACCTTCAAACACCTCAGGCACAAAATTTTCCACACAAGTATCCGAAAGAATGCGATTACCGTAAACGACACGCATTCGTTCTCATTAACAAGGGGGAGTTTAAAGAGTCCCCTAAAAAATGAACCTTTTAGAATGTTCATGATAGCGTAGCGGACATTTTGCCAGGCTTCTTTTCTCCCTTGATGGCGGCCACGGCATCTTGGGGTACCGGATTGGCCACGTTGATCTCGCATTAGTCTCGTGGCTAATTAAAACAGGTAATGCCAGGTACGTTCACGCACACCGAACTCTAGACAGCCTGACCGAGACGAGTGAATGAGAACGAGGGAAAAAGAGAAACGAGAGGGACTCTATGCGACACAATATCTTGAGAACCACCTTAACCCGAGCTACACGGGGTTGTCTCGTGCGTTAATTAGCGGCCAGGACCGCGCGTTTATTTCGACCGTGCTAATGAGTATTTGAGTAATGTCTACCCTGTTCCTCTAACCGACCTGACGTCAACGCACTTCTTTGCTGGAGGTAAATTAACAATTACCGTGATGGTGGCTGACTCGAGGAGCTCGAAAGACTTTAATCGGGGATCGTTTAGATTTTGGATAATGGAGACATTCTTTTATTGCTGCTTTTCAGGTGGATTTAATAGTTTGTTGGAATTATTAGGTTGTTGGAATTATTCGAGATGTGGGTCAGATGTTTGCATGTCGGATTGGATCAGATGTTTAGATGTCAGATATTGGATCAGATGTTCTCCCAGTCAGAGACTTCTAAGTCCATCAAATCTTAAACTTAACATAGCTCTGGTTTCTCCTTGGATTCAAACCTGGAAACTCAGGTTTTTGAGTATAAAGTTTGAAAACCTAGAAGTGTGGACATCTAGTAAGCCGCCAATTTTGATATCTGAACATCTGAAGACCTTATAGAGACCTAATAGAGATCTAAATACCTAGAAATGTAGAGATCTGAATACCTAGAAATCTAGAGATCTAGAAAACCAAAAACTTGAATATCTAAACATCCAGATCCGAAGACCTATAATCTGCAAACCTCAATCAGAAGCTAAAATCTCCCAATCTGAAGACCTAGAGATCCGAAGACCCACGAAACAAGCCTACCGAGAAATTCGAGGCATAAAATCAGCCATCCTTCGTATAACACCCTGTCGTGAAAATTAGAGGCATACGCATTTGCATGCTAATATGATTTCCGGGATCCAGCTACCTTTGGCAGATCAGCGGGTTCTCTTAGCCTCTCGGCCATGGAAACGTCGACGATGGCGATATAGCTGCTCCCGGTGTCGTAGCTCACGGCGGAATTGGAAGGTAATTCACAAATAGCTGATTCAACGTTTTCGAGGGGAGCGTTAAAACGAACGGTCCAGGCTGTAGAGATTCTAGCACCTTGTAGAGGATACAATAGTAAATTTTGCTGCGGAAACAGGCTTCTTATGCTCGATGACTTTTTTCCGCGAACAGGATCGATAATTGTTCATTTCGGTTCACTTGTTCGTCGATTCGTGCCCTCGTAAGCGGCACTTGCCCGAACAATGCGTGACATCTCAAAGGAAGAGGCTCGTGGAACGAAAATTACGCTCATAGGCCCGTAATGCGCTTCAGTTTCAGCGTCGAACACGCGCTCGCCTGTCACAGGGGAAAAGGTCGCGCGTTATCATTGAAACACCGTCGAGCGGAAAAAAAGGGGGCTGTTCGTTGCAGTTACAAGCGGAATTCATTGTGGCAAGTTAATTTGCTAAGAGGCTCTCTTGGCTGCCCTACACGCGTGCACGGAAAATGCCCTCCTTTCGAGGACGTTCGAACCATCTGACTTCTACTTTCAAACGCACTTTTTACCCTCAAGATTCACTGTCAAAATTAAAACAGTTCTTATTATGTTACTCAAAATAATTATTTTTACACATTGTTGTAGATGTACAAAAATAAATGTTGAATGGTATCTATGTATAGGAATATACATATGTTCATATGTGACATCATATATGATCATGTGTAACATATGATGTTAAATGTATTCATTACTGATCAAGTCTACATGAGTAATAAAAATAAATGTAGTTGAATAGTATTCATGTATTGAAACATACATATGTTCATATGTAACATCATATGCGATCATGTATAACATATGATCATGTGTAACATATGATGTTAAATGTATTCATTACTGATCAAGTCTACATGAGTAATAAAAATAAATGTGGGTGAATGGTATTCATGTATTGGAGCATACATATGTTCATATGTAACATCATATGTGATCGTGTGTAACATATGATCATATATAACATATGATGTTAATTGTACTCATTAGTAATCATGTCTGTGTGAATAATAAAAATAAATGTGGTTGAATGGTATTCATGTATTGAAACATACATATGTTCATATGTAACATCATATGTGATCATGTATAACATATGATCATGTGTAACATATGATGTTAAATGTACTCATTACTGATCATGTCTACATGAGTAATAAAAATAGACGTGGTTAAATGGTATTCATGTATTGAAACATACATATGTTCATATGTAACATATGATCATGTGTAACATATCATCATATATAACATATGATATTAAATATACTCATCAGTGATGATGTCCACACAAGTCATAAAATTAAATATCGTTAAATGATATTCATATATTGCAACATACATGTATTCACATATAATGTTCCTCCCTCAATCTTGTTTCCTCCATGTTCGAGCGATGTGTAGATACATTGTAGAGTGTGATCACCTTACCTGAAAAACAAATCACAAAGAAGTTACACGCACCGTGGCCGGCCGTTAGACGGTCAATTTCCGGCGCATTGATTGGCGGTGGTAAGGCGGGAAAACGCTATATCACCGTCTGGCATGACGTTGCAACGTAGAGTGCAATTTACTGCAAACGCACGCGGCTTAAACCGATGATAAACGATCGGAGACCTGACCGAGGGAAAGACGCGAAAGTCGAGAACGACTTTTCGACGATTTCTATCGAGCGTATCGTTTCGGATTACCGTTTCAGAGGCTTGATTGGAAAGCTTCATTCTTTACGGCTGACCAGATAGAAAGCCGGCTATAATTAATCGGATAACATCTATGAACCCGTGTTCCGAGCGTTTCTTGCACTTCGAGAAACATTTTCTCGCGATTCAAATCTTTATTGACGTAATTGCCTTGTAAGTGGGAAGCGATGAAACACGAGGAAATTGTTTGCGGTGAGAACGTAATATTCTGGACAATGCCACTTGATCGCAGAAGGTATACTCCTGAGAGTTGCAGAACAGGAAACGTCTTGTCATGATAGAATCTACATCGTAAAATCTATGTAGACTTCGCTTATATCTGCGTCGTTATTGATTATTTATTGCAACGTTCATGCAAAGAATTATTACTAATAATTTTGTAACACTTTTAGTATACATTTACCTCTAGAATGGTCGTCTATAATGGTGGTTTCAAGACGCATCAAAATGGACAAATGAGATGATCACTGTGGTTGTTGAATTTGAAGTTGTATTGCGATGATCATTGTGGTTGTTGAATTTGAAGTTGTATTGAAAAACATTGGAGAACATTACAAAATTGTACTAAAAGAACATAACACTCCAGAAAGACTGAAATACTTATTGGAACATTATAAAAATTAATTCAATCCATCATGAGTCATCACAAAACATATAAAACAAAATATACGTTGCTGTATATCCACAACGAGACAAATTATTTAACACACATTCATACTTAATGAAAATATGAGATTTCAAATACACATTAAATTATGTATCTCACATCTTAATTCTGTCTACCAAAAAATGAACAAGTAAATAATTAATTGATCGCCCAACATAAACGACCTGTCAACAGCAAATAAAATGGCGAAAAATCCGCAAGAAACGTACCTTTGTCGCGTAGTTCAGTGAACAATCAATCTAACCAACAAACAGACGACCACAGATAGGTTCCTTTCACACGGTCGAGTGGTTCGATAGGCGTCTGACGAGAAATACACGGCAGGCCTAGTTGTTCGGAGACAATCTACCATCGACCGTGTGGACCGTACAAAAGAAAGCATCGGAACACGCCAGAAATGTCGTCATCGAAGTCCGAGTCGTGCTATCCTCATCCTGTCTGAATTCTTGCTTCGGTTTCGATCATGTCGTTCAGTAAATGTTCGACCTGACAATCGAACTATGCCTGTCAGGTACTCGATCAATCCGATACAACCGCTTTGACATGGAGGACGCATTTGTCGCTACGAGATCCGCTGTGCATCTTATATCTGGCGGATTGCTTTGGGGGCGTTTGTAATTGGAGTTGGAGTGGGAGATTTTGGGATTTAGGAGATTTGGGAATTTGGAGAGTTGGGGATTCGGGGATTTGGAGATTTGGAAGTTGGGAGATTTGGCACTTGAGAGATTTGGAACTAGGGAGATTTGGTACTTGAGAGATTTGGAACTTGGGAGATTTGGGGCTTGAGAGATTTGGAATTTGGGAGATTTGGAACTTGGGAGATTTGGGGCTTGAGAGATTTGGAACTTGAGAGATTTGGAACTTGAGAGATTTGGAACTTGGGAGAATTGGAACTTGAGAGATTTGGAACTTGACAGATTTGGAACTAGGGAGATTTGGAACTTGAGAGATTTGGAACTTGGGAGATTTGGAACTTGGGAGATTTGGAACTTGGGAGAATTGGGACTTGAGAGATTTGGAACTTGAGAGATTTGGAACTAGGGAGATTTGGTACTTGAGAGGTTTGGAACTTGGGAGATTTGGGGCTTGAGAGATTTGGAATTTGAGAGATTTGGAACTTGCGAGATTTGAAATTTGGGAGATTTGGAATTTGTGAGATTTGGAATTTGAGTGATTTGGAACTTGGAAAATTTGAAACTTGAGAGATTTGAACATTTGAAAATACAGAGATCTCAATATTCCACTCACTTCCATCATCAACGCAAAAAATGTCCTAGAGTTCAACCCATATCCTGGGAAGTCTACAGGTTCCTCGTCAACCATAATCCCTACTTAAAGCTGTGCGAACCGAATGAAACGATACACGTGTGCGTGCTCGATATACGTGGACTCCACCCACGCATCTGCCACGAGCCCCATGGGGATTCGTGCGGTTTCAGAGAGGAAAGAGGAATCTTGTTTATCCCCGGTTATGCCGGGAATAATAGCAGTGTATATTTTAGCGGACACGCTAATCGGTCGGTTATTAATATTGCATCGGTCCCCGGATCCGGGATTAGGCACATATCGGCCGAAATACTCTGCCGTCCATCCTGGTAATTGATTGTCACGGATTCGTCATTTTCACCCCTCGATTTCGGCTACCCACTCGCTGCTACACCGCTATTGTTCCGTTCTGATGCTCGTTTTCACCTGCGGAACTCGCAGCCAATGCGTACTCTTCCGTTTGATTGTCCGGGGAACGATTAACGGAAATGTAATGTTATCGATTAGTCGTTTTGGAGATACCAATTTTTTCTATAAAATTCATACAGTGAATTTTCAATTTTAATTTTGTTAAACCACTGTGATTGCACTGTTGGTCTTTTGTATGTTATGGTTTTGTACATTTTATTTTGGGTAACATTGTGAATAATTTTAGGTGATTTAGTATTGTGAAGAATAGGCGATTCAACGTTATAAATAATTTTTAAAAATTTAGTATGATAAACAAGTTAGGAGATGAGCAATTTAGAGGTAGCATCAGAAACCATAATTTTGTAGGAAAATCTATACATGTGGACACGTGTTGATATGTTATTTTGAATTTTATTTTTGATCATGTCCATATGTAATCTACAAGGTAACATCAGTAACCATAATCTTAGAGGAAAATCTATACATGTTGACATGTGTTGATATGTTATTTTTAATTTTATTTTTAAGTGATCATATCCATATGTAATCTACAAGGTAACATCAGTAACCATAATCTTAGAGGAAAATCTATACATGTTGACATGTGTTGATATGTTATTTTTAATTTTATTTCCAAGTTGTCATATCCATATGTAATCTATAAGGAGTTCATTTATTTTACACATACTTTAAACAACATCCACAGTATCAATACCTACAGTCACTATAAATGTACATACAAATAAACATGCATGTGTATATAAATGTACATACATTGAAGAACAGTCCTATAATTATCTTCATAAACACAACTGTATGTGTGAATATATCTAACTGGACACACTTCATAAACTCTCGATAACACCTGAAAGATCTTTCATTAATTAAAAATGTCGATAGCCTCAGCAGTGAAAACCGCACTAAAGATCAGATTCCCTGCACATATCCGCTATCTAAACTGTTAACGACCTGATTATTCAGAACGCATTATCTCCGAAGAACACGAAGTCGCGGTCGAATAATCAGCGAGTAATGATCATCGTCCGACACGATACAAGGGTTCGATATTAGTCCGCGTTTCTATATTAAGCCCGGCAACGCGTGCCTTGGTATATCGTTAACTCGTAGCCGTCGCGTCGATCGCAGTCATTTATTAATTTTACGATTCGACGATTCACTGGATTCCGAAACCCGGGAGGGGCGGATCATTAATCACACGTGTGATCGGCGACCGATCGATTTTTCGCACATGCTAATCGCGGTTTATTAATATTGCATCGATTACCGAGCGACGTACGGCTTACGAAGGGAGAACCAGTCTCTGTAATTGATGATCGTTCGATTCCGCTCGCATGCGCTCGTATCCGCGAGGATTACGCGGCCGCGAGTCTTCATCCTCGCATCTGTAACCGGTCAGCGTCGCGCACATGTTCGACGGGCCCTTATGACGAATATCACCGCCCTATTGCCCAAATCCATCGTACATTTGCGGGATTAGACGGACCGTATGCTCCAGCTGCGGGACCCGTCGTAAATTTCCAAAGCTACCATTGATTATTGTTTGCACTCTTATTATTATGATGTACTTACCGTGATGCATGGCGCAAACACCCTTGAGGGTTTACCTAGACTCTGACAATTTCCTGACAAATGTATTGTAGGTCTGCCGAAAATTATTATGTAAATCTTCCGATTGAGTCTTAACCAATGTACATACAATTTAACCCTGTACAATTTGACAGATACAACTATACAGTCAGATGTAACTATATAGTTCTACAATATTAAAACTAATAACGAAAGTGTAAATATGTTCATTTTTTATTCAGTGATACTTGAGATAGCTAGTTTTATTTGGACTCAAGCTTCAAAATTCGATTGACGTTCATCATATGTGAACTGTGAGTGCATCATGAGTCAGACTTGATGTTGAGAGGTTAGAGGTAATTAAAAATGAAGGAGGTGAATGGAGGAAGAATAAGAGTAAGACATGTGTGTAAAGACATGTATGTAGGGACATGTATGTAGAGACATGCATGTAGAGACATGTATGTAGGAACATGTGTGTAAAGACATGTATATAGGGACATGTATGTAGAGACATGTATGTAAGGACATGTATGTAAAGACACGTACGTAGAAACATATGTGTAGAGACATATATGTAGAAACACATATGTAGGAACACGTATGTAGAAACATGTATGTAGAAACATGTGTGTAGAAACATATATGTAGAAACATGTGTGTGGAAACACGTATATAGAGGCATGTATGTAGGAACATGTATGTAGAAACACGTATGTAGAAACACATATGTAGAAACATGTATGTAGATACATGTATGTAGAGACATATATGTAGAGACATGTATGTATGATAACCTTGGATACTTCAAGATTATTGAAAGGAAAGTTTCAAAATTTACCTTGCACATCACACCCTGTCCACATAAGACATGTGTATAATCCACATGTGTATAGTCCACATGTGAATCCTCCACATGTGAAGTAGCCAAGTGTCCACACAACCCAGAATTTTTCGAAACAGTGAAACAGTTCGGTAAATAGGTCCAATTAATCACGCTTTTACGAACGAAACAGTGTAGCAACAATGGGAAAGTAGATACAAGCATCGGCATATGCCCGCAGCAGAGGAAGGCGAGCACAAGTTTCGACGCTTCGCGCGCCCTTTCGTGACTTAATGGATTGGAATGGGGCAAAGGTCGATCACGTAATTGCGAGTACGACTAGACCGTCGAGGAAATGGAGGCCAAAACGATATTTCGTACTTCGTTCGCAAACGCCATGCCCATTTGTCCATGAAGAATGGACCCCTGGCTTCCCTCGGATTGTACTTTCCGAATTGGTGACTCGGTTCCTTGCTGCCGGTCGATCGGTCGAAGAGACAATAACGTTGGATCGAAGCCAGCGACCATTCGAGAATGTCGAGTCGAGTTTCGGATCGTTCGCTGCTGGCGTGACGAGTTATCGATGCTTACTGAATGAATGCTGCGTTGTTTGATTAAAATCCAGGTGATTCGTTGTTACTATCTGATAGATGAACATGTGTTGCTGTCTGATAGATGTCTGTTGGATCATTTTTAATTGTGAAAATCTAGATTGATTAACATTTCTCTGCCTATGGAGGAACATGTTAACACTCCATATACAAAAGAGGACAAAATGTGGCGATCAGAGAAGAGTGATAAGTCACAACTCTTAAAAATGACTTCTAAGAATTTTTGAGCATTGTAACCTTTTAGAGTTACAATTATTATTAAAAAAATTTAATATTATTATAAAATCACATCAAGTATATCTTCATTCAACATCAAGCTAGAAGTGTCCAAATAGTATTAAAAATTGAAAGAAAAAATACAAAAAAAAAATTGCAAAAGTTCCACAATACAATAGCTTGTTAACCATTTTTCGACGTGCATCGATTTCAGCAAACTGCCTATGTATCGCACAAAACGTACCGAAACGTAAGCTAGATTTTAAAACGCGGCACGGCCGTGATGTTTCGATATTTATGAAAGCGGTATCTGGCTGGAATCGAAACGGGAAGTCCGCATCAATTCAATTTCATCCCCACAAAGCCTGGATTTTAATTATGAGACGTATCAATTTCGCCGGCGATAAATTGTTATTAATCGATCCCTCAGTATGCTCGCAGCACCGGTTACTTTTCCTCGTGCAGGGGCTCTGATTTACGAGCGACATCGCTCGAAATCCACGCGCGTCCTCCTCGCGGGCAAACTCAGGCGCGTTAACTAATGGTTCCTAAAAATAATCGCGCCAAAGAACGTTATTATTCGGCGAACAAAACCTGATCAGACTCATTGTGCCTCCTCGTGTTTTACCCAGTGGATACGGGCAGGCGTGTCAGAATCTATGCAAGCTAATCGTCTCCATTAATTGCCGGATCCGTATTGTGTAGTATCTGTCCGTAGGGAGGCAACTTATGAAGGACGATCCATCATTTCTGAAGATACGCCTCCTTCTGCCTCGTAATCACCGATATACACACGCGTGTCCGAGACATCCGACACGCTCGAGTTTTAATGGCGTCCCCTAAAAACTTTCCAACGAATTAGAATCCCGTAATTTCGAACTTTTCTCGCACCCCGTGAAAGGCCGGCTAAAACGCTGAGAAACACTTTCTCCTCGCCCCATGAAAAGAACTTTCCTAGTGGTCGTTGTCGCGAGAGAAGCGGGTGGAACGTTCGACGCACGATTAACCAGCTGATAGATTGCTTTCGAATCAGTCCCTCTAATAAATAGATCGTACTTACGGACCTGATTTTTCCCTCCCGTCAATTATTTCGTTTCTGGGACGGGGAAGTCGGGGGTATCAATTTTACGCTACGGAAATCGCTGATCTTGAACTATTCTAGTTACTGGGGTATAGAGAGGGATGTATAAGTTCCCTAGATGTAGGGATTTTGGAAATGATGTATGAATTGTTTTTTGTAGGAATGATTATGTTAGTTTAGGTTTACTATAGATTTGGACATTCTGATGTAGTGTTTTGTATGTGGTATATTTTGTGGGGTGGAACACGGGTATATCGAATGAATGGAGATACAATGAGTGGAAATTCGGTGCGTAGGAATTTGACGCGTGGGTATTCGATGCATAGGAACTCAACGCGTGAATATTCGATGCATAAGAATTCAACGCGTAGGAATTCAATGCGCAGAAATTCGGAGCGTGGGTATTCCATGCATAGGAATTCAACGCGTAAATATTCCACGCATAGGAACTCAACGCGTAGGAATTCCACGCGCAGTAATTCGGCGCGTGGGTACTCCACGCATGGGAACTCAACGCGTTGATACTCCATGCGTAGAAATTTGGCGCGTGGGTACTCCACGCATGGGAACTCAACGCGTTGATACTCCATGCGTAGAAATTTGGCGCGTGGGTACTCCACGCATGGGAACTCAACGCGTGGGTACTCGATGCGTAGAAATTCGGCGCGTGGGTACTCCACGCATAGGAACTCAACGCGTAGGTACTCCATGCGTAGAAATGGAGCGCGTGGATACTCGACGCGTAGAAATTCGACGCGTGGGTACTCCACGCATGAAAACTCAACGCGTTAGTATTCCATGCGTAGAAATTCAGCGCGTGGGTACTCAACGCATAGGAACTCAACGCGTTAGTACTCCATGTGTAGAAATTCAGAGCGTGGATACTCGACGCTTAGGAACTCAACGCGTAGCTACTCCATAGGGTAGAAATTCTAATTGTAAAAATTCTACGCGTAGAAATTCACTGCGTAAAGATTATATCCATGAAAAATTCAGTACATAAACATTTGAGTCCCAAAAATTGATTGCATATCAATTCTAAGCACATAAATTCTCTGTACAAAGTTATTTATAAAAATATTACCTAGCGTTATAAACATTATATTCCCCAACCTAAATGAACTATTTCGCCATTTATTTCATGAAGAAATGTTCGTGAAACATCACGTCAGAGGGTAAAACTGCGTAGCTCATAACCGTTTATTCCACGTCGGAGTATATCTTTCATTCATCATCGCGAAATTGATACGTAAATAACTTGGCTTCTCCCCTTATCGGGCTTAGGGTCAAAGGGCAGCCGCAGGATTGCGAGTGGAACCGCGTGCATGTTTGCCGGTAGGGAGAAAATGAAGCCTCCTCCTTTTTCGTAATAATCGAGCCCCGTCGGGGCCAAAATCGTCCGTTGAAAATTGAGGGTTATGCAATCGAACGCAGGACGACCAATGAACTACACGAATAATTCCTGTGGAGCTGGTATCCGTGAATGGAAACGGCTACTCGAACCCCTGCCGACAATAATTGAAACCGCATTCTCCGTGGCCATTAATGGTCCTCCCGTTCCTCTTCACCGGATTCCCTTCTCTGTTCCGCGTCCTCCCGTTTCGCTGTCTCGATTCAGCCGCCAGCTGCTAGCCTCTTCTTTTCCTCTTTTCCATTAGCGTCGGGCAAACCTATGATTCGGAAATCCAAGCGGAGACGATGCGAACAGGTAGCCGTGCAGTCGCGACGGGGAGATATATGGGTTACACGGAAATACGAGGGAAAGGGCTTCATACAAATTGAATTTGTGCAATTACGAGAGTAATTACGTCGGGATTAGGGCCATTACCTGCGCACCCACCGCACAGACACACGCCCCTCGTCCTTTCGCTTTGACTTCTTCCTTCCTCGCTAATGAATGCTGCAAGAATTCTGTTTCGTTACTCGATGAATGCCGAGCAGTTCGCTGTATGGCTTCCAATGATCGATCGTTGATCATTCGGTGTATAGAAATGTATTAACTCGAGGTACAAATTTTTCACTTCCACGATTTTTGTGAGAGCAAATTCATTTTTAGAATGTCTAGACAGGTATTCAGTTCCATATTCGCAGATGGTGGATGTTGATAGGACGTCTAACTCAAATTTTGTATGATAAAAATCAACATGGTAGAAGTACAGGTGTTCAGATGTAAAGGACATGTGTACGTATGTGATCAATATGTGTATGTGAGGTTATATTTGTACATACTGAAATGAATTTTCGAGGATGATTAGAAATGAACATGGTACCAGTACATATGTTCAAGTGCAAAGGATATGTGTGCATATGTGGTCAACATGTATATGTGAAGTCACATATGTACATACTGAACTGAATTTTTTTATGATGATTAGAAATGAACATGGTACCAGTATATATGTTCAAGTGCAGAAGATATGTGTGCATATGTGGTCAACATGTATATGTGAAGTTACATATGTGTATACTCAACTGAATTCTTTTTGTGATGATTAGAAATGAACATGGTACCATTACATATATTCAAGTGCAAAGGATATGTGTACATATATGGTCACACATATGTGAAATTATATATGTACATACTAAAATGAATTTTTGAGGATGATTACGGTACTAGTGCATATATTAAAGTACAAAGGACATGTGTACATATGTGATCGACATGTGAATGTGAAGTTTGAACCTGTGCTGCTCTTAACTTGGTACAAAAATCCCTCAAACTCATTGCATGTTTAATAAAACATAACATTACCTAACATACCAAATTTTGGGTAATAAAACTTGTCGACTAAGGAACCTCACAAAACTTGAAGAATCTCAATTCTTCCAACCGAGGTCCTTAACTCTACCAATCACCAAACTAGCTCATCCAACTTAAACCTAACTAACTGAGAACCTAGAAAACCTTTCTAAGTTCTTCTTAAACCCACAGAAAGACCGCAAGGTTCATTAAACTTAGAAAAAGCGTTCCATAATGTTCACTCATCGAACTACATCCACACAAAGGATGTCCTCGATGCCCCTGTAAAAATACGAATATAGCTCCCATCACCCTACGACATAACAGCCTAATCGTAATCAAGGTCCGCAGCAGTTTTAGCGTATAAGAGCATGGTCTGAAGTGGCGTATCACAAAAGAGTGGAGGGTGAATCGTCGGCGTAACGTTGAAGCTGGTCGGCTGCGTGTTCTATCTCGTCGAGAGGGTGCAAGGCGCAACCTTGGGCCGCAAACAGTTGTAAAGAATTCGTGCACGAGGTGGTTAAGGTCCGCTATCTACCTCGAGCAGGGTCTCCGTTAACTACCATTTATCGCGAGCCACGCCGCTGCGTAATCAATTCCTCTGGCTGTGCTCGCGGCCGGAATTTCAAAACTTTTCAGGGCTTCCCTCTTCTTCCGCTTCCAGGCGATCCTCGTCTCCGTCGACGAAGGGGACACTCCGGGGAGGGATTGCGAGGCGAAGGGAGCGGGCCTGTTGCGAGGTTTCGCCGAGTGGCTTATATCAGATTAACCCCGCGGCGCCCGTGCCGCTAATTTCCAATTAATTATCTCCGCGCTGACGCACCGTGAGAATGTGACGTGATTATCGTGATTCCCAAGTTTCTCCGTTCCTCGACCGGTTTTTTGCCACCCGTAGCTCACCGGGGGATGATTACCCACCTTCTTGCCCTTTTTTCACCTTCGTGCTGCTCGCGCCACGTTCACGCGAGATCCGACGAATCTCTACCGGCGCACCTTTAATCCTTAATTAAACTTTCAAGCGTTAACGTCGCGAGATGGAGAATGTGGAGCACTAATTGCTGGGGGAACACGATTACGAGATTCGTCGGGGGAGGCATTTTTTGGGAACACTTTTGCTTGCAAATCTTTTTGGTGATGTTAATTCTTCGTCAGAGAGGCTGTGGTCGATCTAAAAGTATTTAACTAATTATGGTGTATGTTAATATAATTATTTGAGGATTTAAGTATAATACTGTGTAAAGTGAGGAGCTGTATGTCTTTAACTAACCATGATGCATGTTGATATATTTATTTGCAAATTTAATTATGTTCCTGAGCAAAGTGAAGATCTGTAAATCTTTAGTTAACCATGATGTATATTGATATAATTATTTGCAAATTTAAGTACATTCCTGTGCAAAGCGAGGACCTGTAACTCTTCAGCTAATTATCATGTATGTTGATATATTTATTTACAAATTTAATTATGTTCCTGAGCAAAGTGAAGATCTGTAAGTCTTTAGTTAATCATGATGCATGTTGATATAATTATTTGCAAATTTAAATACATCCTTATTAAAAGTCAATCTAACATGAAAACTTGTAAATTCATACAGAATAAAAGCACCATAGTCATTTTTATATAGGAGTCATTTTTCTATCACAAAACAGAATTACATAAAGTCTGATCTTAATCGATGATCCAACCCCAAAGTCACCTAACAACCACAATGAAATAATTGTTCAGAACACATCCCAAAAAATATACTTTAAATAAAAATTATATATCCAAGAACATATAAAGTAATAAAAGAAGTCAAAGAGTAAATTGCAGGCTGCATAAACGAGCGATAAATGCAAACCCCTTTAATCCTCGATTCCCAATATTCAATCAAACATAAATGGAGTCTCTGTGCACATCGCGAGCCAATAATTCGTTCGAAGAGAACTCGATAGCAGTAATATCGACTTATCGAGTCCGTTCCATTAGAAATGATCATTCGGCGAACGCAATTTGGCGGCACAATAATCCGTAATAACCGGGGATGAATTTATCTTAACTAACGACGCTTGAAATAAGAAACACGCCAGAGTCCGGCTCGCGGAAGTACGATTTTCCCCAAGGGGTGAAACGTAGAGAACGTTCGGAGAGAAAGGAGGGTTGCGGCTGTAAGACGTTTTTTTTCCACCCTCCACTTAAAAACTACCACCTCGCCGGGTCGCCGCTTAATGGACGCGAAAAATATTGCGGCTGCTCAGGGGACGGTAACTGGGGTAGCTATACACTGCTCGTGATTACGCTTCTCTCGCGGAGTGAAAAGCACCCCCGCCCTCTTCGCGACGGCTCATTACGCTCTTTCCATTATTCAATTAATCGCGGCCATTTATTATCATCAGATGAAGGCGTGAATCGAACGGGGACACGCATTGTCGAGCCTCATATTGTACTTAACTTAAAGGAACAATTTAGGTTTTGGGAACCTAAAGGCTGTCCTAAAAAACCGTGAAATCGCTCGAGATTTTCATTCGTCGATCGCACCTCGGCTTTTATTAATTAATATAATGGAAACGGGAATAAAGAACCCGAGGGTGGTTTTATTTCACTGTAACTTTCTTACCGGCCTTTCTCTTTGCGTCCTTTCGGATTATGCAGCGGAAAGAACCTTTTTATGATCCTGCACTGAATGCAACTGAATGTAGCTTCATGCAAAATTTCTTTGCATTGTATTCGTGTTTTTTCTGGCAAGGAAAAATTTTATAATCAAGCTGCTTAAATTAGTAATATACTGTGTTATGTTCTTTGAACATTTTCCTGAAACCTCTTCAATTTTTAATTACAGGACCTAGGATGTTAATATGTTTGTCACGTGTCAAGGTTTGATATGAACATCACAAAATCTATGAAATCCACAGATCATATAGTATGTATTCGGCCATGAGTGCATACACGCATAAACAATGTGTTAATCGCGTTCTAATCATTAGACTTAGGATGATAATATGTTTGTCATACATCATCTGATAGGAACACGATAAAATTCATGAAATTCACAGATCATATAATATGTATTCGGCCATCAATGCATACATGCATAAACAATGTGTTAATCGCATTCTAATAATTAGACCTAGATGTTAATATGTTTGCTATGTATCATCTGACATAAACATGCTAAAACCCATGAAATCCACAGATCACATAATTTGTATTCGTCCATCAATGCATACATGCATAAACAACATGTTAATCGCATTATAATAATTAGACCTAGATGTTAATATGTTTGCCATACATTAAGGCTTGACATGATAAAATCCATTAAATCTAGAGATCACGTTTGTATTCGGCCATCACTGCATAGAGGCATAAACAGCGTTAATCGCATTAAAGATCGCCATCATTCAAATGATCCCCTATCACAACAAGTTTCCGAATCCAGATTGACAGATCAAACAAGTGTCTTAATAATTCAACAAGCCTAATGTCTGCCGCGTGTGGTATCGGGCAGTAGGAGAATTACGGGTTCCCAATTAATTCACGCCTGGCCACGAGCATAATCCTCGGGATCTCCACGAACACCGGTAATATGGTAAGTTTATACGGTCGGATGTACTCGAACGGGACCCCAGCGATCTGTCCCAGGTGGAAAGAGCGACCGGTTCCACGCCAATGGGCATTATAAGGGACCTGACAGTCAGGCCGCGGCGTGTTGCAGTGATTAATGCTAACTGCGAGCTACCCTTCTTCGGACTATTGCCATCCACCCTCTCGCTCGCCGGTAACAGATGTACCCCCTATTAATCAATCTGATCCTCCGTTTCTGCCCTTGCAGTAGCGTTGCCTGTTCACCTCTGTCTGCCTCTCTCACCCCGATGGTGTCATCGCTCAACCCTTCTGACGAGTTATGCTCTACTTCGAACCTGTTCAGTATCTTCGGTTTCCTGTGTCGTTAAGATGGACCGATGAGGAGAATTCGGGAGTGATTTTGGGGAAATTGATGGGAGGTCGATTGCTGTTTGATGGACGTCGATTGGTGGCAATATAGAGAGATAGCGACTGGAGATGGAGGAACTTTAGTATACAAAAGTGTACAATTTGGAGATAATTTAGAGATATAGAAAAGTAGGTGTATTTAGGAAGTATGGGATCACAGAATGATAGGATCATAAGGTCTGAGGATATAAAGATTGTAGGATTGTAGAATATAATTTGGAGACATACTTCTCAGTATTTGGAGAAATACGAATCTGGTAAAGTGAAGATTTGCAGACAAAGTGTGAACATATAGCAATTTCAGCACACAGGTATTTGAGAATATACTAGCTTGCACATGTGGAGATATGGAACATATGGATTTGAGGATAGAGATGTGGAGACAAAGGGATTTCATAGATATAGGAATTTGGATCATAGCGATTCGGGAACATAGGAATTTGGATCATAGTGATTTGGACACATAGGAATTTGGATATGTAGTAATCTAGGATATAGGGATCTGAACATACTGGTCTGCGAATGTGGAGATTCGGAAACAGGGAATTGAGGATATAGCAATCTCGGGACATAGGGACTTGATGCTGTACTAATCTGAGAATGAGGAGATATTGGAAATTGGCTACCTAGGAATTTGGGGACATTGGGAGCTGACATAGAGACTTGACAGGATATAAATTTGAAAACTGAAAATTTTGGGGATGTAAGATTAGAAAGTATAGGACATTGAGAACGTAGAAAGCGTCTGGCTGAATAAGGTAGTTAAATGTGTCTTTAAGTCAAATAAAAAACACAATATGTCAATCGATAGCATAAAAAAAAACTCTAACACATATGTGTATATATGCATATATGTATATGTATATACATATGTGTACATATGTGTATATTAACTACATGTCATATCAACCGCATATTCACTTTAAATGTATAAATTAAATTTATATAAAAATATAGAAATGTATGTATATGTATATACATATGTGTACATATGTGTATATTAACTATATGTCATATCAACTGTATATTCACTTTAAAAACAACAAGTTTATTATGAAGAATTTGAAAAAAATAATAACTACGAATATATGGATTTGAAAATAGTCTTTAGGGAGGCATAACCTAGAAAATATGAACACCATCAAAAAGTGTGGAAAGCTTTTCCAGCTCGTCGACGACCAGTGAATGCGTACACCGACTTCACGAAAATCTATCATCGGTCCCTAAGCGCGGTAGATTTGACAGCTGCGGGGTGAACCCCGTAAGCATCGACCCAAAGTATTCAAGATTCCTGGCATATTGCCCCCTCGTGACTGTAATTAATGAAGGGGTACCGCAATGGATACGAGCTCTTCACGAGGGGTGCTAATACCCCGACTCGTATAGAGAACCCCCTTCGGCTTAGAATTCTATTTATTATATTTAATTCGGGAGCGTCGACGCAAGTGTACAACCCAGCCATTATATATCACGCAGCGTGCATGAAATTGATTTTTCAATAAATGAATCACAGGGGTAAATTGTTTGTTTCATTATACATAGTTCTTTGAATGGAGAGATTCATGGCTGTGATTTAGTATTTGTTATTAGTTGGTAGGACTGTTTGGTGTAAAGTAAATTGCTGTAATTTGTTATTGCTGGGGTGGGTGAGGTGTTGGAATACAGCTGTCTTTTTGACTGGTGATGGGGGTTGTAAATATTTATGACAAAAAATTTTGGGATGAATGTAGGGGTGGATTGAAGTTTGGGACACTGTTTTTGTGTTTTTAGGGGTGCAAAGTTGCAGAGTTACAAATTAAATTTCAAAATTCCACATCCCCCAATTTCCAAGCTTCCAATTTTCAAATTTTCCAAATTCCACATCGCCCAATTTCCAAGCTTGCAAATTCCACATCCCCCAATTTCCAAGCTTGCAATTCTCAAATTTTGCAAATTCCACATCGCCCAATTTCCAAGCTTGCAATTCTCAAATTTTCCAAATTCCACATCCCCCAATTTCCAAGCTTGCAATTCTCAAATTTTCCAAATTCCACATCGCCCAATTTCCAAGCTTGCAATTCTCAAATTTTGCAAATTCCACATCCCCTAATTTCCAAGCTTGCAATTCTCAAATTTTCCAAATTCCATATCCCCCAATTTTTAAGCTTGCAATTCTCAAATTTTCCAAATTCCACATCCCCCCATTTCCAAGCTTCGAATTCCTAAATTCTCCAATTTCCACATCCCCCAAATTCCATCCTCCTATTGTCCCAAATTCCCAAATTTCCATATTCCCTAAATTCCACCCCCTCAAATTCCACCCTTGCAAATTCCCAAATTGCTATATTCCCATATTCCCCAAATTCCACCCTTGCAAATTCCCAAATTTCCATACTTCCTATCTCCCAAAACTTGAAACCCCTCCTAATCTCAATCCACCAATTCATCCACTCATCCCAAATACATCTCCCACATATGTCTCCCAAAATACTAAAACTTTTACCTCGCACAAAATAACGTTTCATGAAACAGCGAACATTTCCATAAACGATAGAGTCACGATGTACTCGAAGTATCTGTAGTTCCAATTCCGGACGTGGCATATTTCATGTGAATTAATTAACAGATACACCAGCTGCAGTGCTGTATCGGTCTACACCATACACGTAGATCAAACCAGTCCCTGTTTGGAAGCGAGGCAAACCAGCCGTCTTCTGTAAACCGCAACCATCGAAGAGGAACGATCTCGAAGAGAGAGGAACGCAAGATGTATGTGCGAGGCGAGTTTCGCGCAATTGACTCGGAACAAAACGATACAACACCGATCGGTGCTCGCGTTCCTGTACTCTGTCCCCTTTCGCAGATAAAGGGACGAATTAGTATCCCTTCGTTCGACGAATTTGTGAGTCGAAGAACACACGATTTAGCTGAGGAGATATATGAGAGCCCTTGGAGTCGAGTTACGATTACATCGGAATGTTATTTTCAATGAAATATTGTTTTTGGATGTTTTGGGATTGGTGGAAATTTTCTAAATTTTTGCAAGTTTAAATTACACTTAAATTACATTTAAATTACATTTAATTACTCTTAATTACTGCTTATTTAGTGTGTAATATTTTTGACTGTGTTTTTATTTTATTAGGGTGGTCATATTGTAAATGTATGTTTCATTGAATTATAGATTTTGGACTTTTTTGGAGACTGGAGGAAATTTTGTAAATTGTTGCAAATTTAAATTTTATTTAACTAGTGCATAATATTAACTGTATCATATTTTTGACTGTGTCTTTATTTTACTGGGATGGTCATACTTATGAAATTTATACACTTATAGATTCATATTTATGCTTAGAATATTATGCATGAAATAATTAAATAATAAATGTGGAATATAATTATTGTTCTTTGTTGTTGAAAGACCATAAAGATTCTATCTACAGAACGTTCACACATGACAATTTTATGTAAAAATATTAATGGAGATGCCTCAGAGGCCGGTGTTTATTTATGAATAATAACTGTGTTCATTCAATTATGCATTTATTGGGGCACAATATGAATGCCTATTAAAATGTATGTAAATGTGATAAATTGAATATTCACTTTATGATGACGAATTATGCAATATTGTGTCAGTATATTGTTTAACATTATAAACAGGGTCACTGCTGGTTCAAGCTTTAAATGCAATATATGGAAAATTAAAGTTAGAGACGAGGAAAAAATGTTATAGGAATATTGCTGACATAGTTCAAGTTAAAATTTGACACTTAATTATTTCTGTTCTTGGTACAATTATGAACATAAATTTAACTTGACTAAATTAACGGCCATGTTCCAGTATGACCATGTTACTGTACGGCCATTTTCGGTGAACGTTGACGGCCATAGTGAAAATTGACATATGTGGTCAGACATACAGTATAACCTATTAGTCATGTGGTATGCATGTGTGCATACATGTCCTATTATAAATACAGGTTTAACTTGATTAAATTAGTGGATGCTTAATATTTAAGGTCTCATTATGTTATACTGTAAGAAACTGATGTTCATATGTGATCAGACATACATATCACATAGTACACTTCATTAACCATATGTAACATATGTATACATTTACCATGTGAAGATCACAACAGTACATCAGTCCACTGTAAAAATATGTCTCAGTATGTTACACTGTAAGAAACTGACATACATATGTGATCAGACATACACATCACATAGTACACTTCGTTAACATATGTAACATATGCATGTAGTTACCATATGAAGACCACAACAGTAGATCAGTCCACTATAAAAATATGTCTTAGTATGTTATACTGTAAGAAACTGACATACATATGTGATCAGACATATACATCACATAGTACACTTCATTAACCATATGTAACATATGCATATACTTATCATGTGAGGACCACAATAGTGCATCAATCCGCTATAAAAATATGTAATATATGCATATATGTTACTTACCATGTGAAGATTACAACAACACATCAGTCCACTATAAAAATATGTAACATATGCATATATATACCATATGAAGACCACAATAGTACATCGATCTACTATAAAAATCAGAGATCTACCAGCCACACTAATATCATGTGAAGATCACAACAGTACATCAGTCCACTATAAAAACCCCAGATCAACCACACGAATACTCCTCACAAACACATCTGTTACACAAGTTATTAAAAAGTTCGCCAATTTTAAATGTCATCGCAGATTTCCATAGTTCGATATCAATAATCAAGCCACATCCCGCGAAGCATGAAACAGGCAGTTCCATCTCTGACGCAGCAACAAATACAGCAGGGAGGTTAGAACAGTCCCGAACACGGTCGTTGTCAAACAGTAATACAATCGTAGATCACGCAACAATGGCGAACACGGCTGTTCGATTGTACATTCAGCGAGATCGCAGGCATTCAGGCCGTTTAACACGGAATTAATTAAGAGATACGTTATCCTCGGGCATCGTTCATAGTCCGAGTGGCAGGCGTTTCGATGAAGCGACAGCTTCCGAGAAGGAGCTGGCTGCCACTTCGAAACAAGACCGATGCACGGATGCGTGGGCGTTTTGTCGTATGAAAGACGCGTTCCACGGGAAACGGGCACAATACCGGTCCCTGGTCGAGCCATTGTGTCCTCACGAAAGCCCGTAATACGTCGGGCCTCTTTAGCCGCGATAACGACGCGGCGTTTACATTGGTCCCGTGGAAATTACCCCAATTAGTCGTGCGAAGTCGGCCCACGACTTTGCTGGCCATCATGCACGCCCGTTAACGTGTATGCGCTTGTACGGCTGAAATAGAACGCAATTGCCATTATAGTCTGGACTGTTGATTGGCTCCTTTGTCAACGACTACCCCTTTGGACTTTGTGGACGAAGACAACGGAGGGACAGCTACTACTTGCCTCGGATTTATTGTTATCTGTCTTCTTTGTTATGGGATTAGAATTCAAATCTTAGTTTCAATATGTACAAGGACAAGATGGAGGCTACTTTCGAGAACTGGGGCATATTGAGGGAATAGGGATTGGTCACACTGGGAGAAAAGGAGGTTCTGAGGTTTTAGGGGGTTTTGCAAATTTTTAGGTTTTTAAGTTGGTCAGTTGAGGGTTGGATTTGTGAAAATTTAAGAAATTGGAAAATAGGGAGTTTGAGGAATTTGGGGGAATTTAGGGAATTTGGGGACTTGGGGATTTGGAGAATTTAGGGAATTTAGAGAACTTGGAATTTTTGAATTTTTCATTTTGGAAATTTGGAATTATTGAGATTTTTGGGAATTTGGGGAATTTGGAGAATTTGGAGAATTTGGGAATTTTGGGGATTTGGAGAATTTAGGGAATTTGAGGAATTTAGGAAACTTGGAAATTTGAAATTTTGCGAATTTGAAAATTTGGATTTTGGAAATTTTGGAATTTGGAAATTTTGGTATTTAGGAAATTTGGAATTTGGAAATTTTGGAATTTGGAAATTTTGGAATTTGGAAATTTTGGAATTTGGAAATTTTGGAATTTGGAAATTTTGGAATTTGGAAATATTGGTATTTGGAAATTTTGGAATTTGAAAATTTTGGAATTTGGAAATATTGGAATTTGGAAATTTTGGAATTTGAAAATTTTGGAATTTGAAAATATTGGAATTTGGAAATATTGGAATTTGGTAATTTGGAAATTTGATAATTTAGCAAATTTGTAGACTTGAAGATTTGTTAATTTAGGAAAATATAAAAAAAAATATAATCCTAAAATAAAATCCTAGAAATATAATCCTATAAAACTTGAATATGAAAATTTATTGAATATAAAATTTACAAACTTATAATAAACACCTGTAACAATACCCCTTACCTAAATCCTGACATACCTAAATATCACAAAAAATAGACGATAACAAATGTTTTACTCTACAATTTCATTAACCAAATCCCCAATAGACAATAATACAATAGAAGGTCATTTAAGTAAAAATCGATAACCTTTAATTTCAGCAGCGTAATTATCAGACAGTGAAAATCCCAGTCGTCTATTGGTAGTTTGGTCTTGGTTCTATCTGTTGGTCGGATAACGATGTTCAACTTCCTGTTCGGAAAAAGTTTCTCGATTAAAATTTTGTTCGTTCCTCGGCGGAGTTTCGTACGTAGAGAGGGTGAACGCAGGGGTAAATAGTATTCGCCGATACCGGTGTAAATTTTTAACGAATTTAACATAAGTTTATGTCGGTTCCCTTGGCTCGACCGATGGAATAACTCGCGCATTCTTTCGTACGCGGCAAAGTTGCAGAAAAATCGTTATTCGTCGCTGCTACGGGATTCGCGGACGCTCTTAATGGAATAGGAAAATACAAACGCTAGCGGGAGCAATTAATTCTAACGGGATTAAAATTTAGCCGGAATTTACCCACTCGGCGACCTCCTAGTAATAACGTAACTTCTGTTCCGCCACTGTAACTTTCTCGGGGTTCGATTTTATCTTCGGGAACTTGCTGGAAAAACGAACAAACAGAATAAATATAAGTCGTATACTTTCATCGTTACGATGTTCGTTACTCTAATTGGTTTACATTCGTTAAAAACTTTTTCTGACTAACTATGTTGATGCCGGTTTATAGAAAACATTGAAATTTGAAGATTTTCAGGATTTGCAAATTTAATTTAAATTTGAAAAACATCTGCAAAAAATATACAAATGATCATTCGATAATCTAACGTACCTATATTACTAATTTAACACACCTACATATATTATTAATTTAACACACTCAATATTACAATTTAACGCAAACATCGATTCCCCTCAAAGACATTACTGTCATTAAAAGCAATCAAAGTTAAAAACGACTCCCAAGAATCAAAGTCATGGGATAAAGACTCGAAGTTCTCGAGAGGCTGTTTTAATTCGACGGAAAGTGTGTCGAGCGTTGTATAAACAAGCCAGAAAACAAGCCACTCGGCTACCGTCCCGGGAACGATCTCTCGACGCTTCAGCGAGGGTGTATCCGTTTCTGCGAATCGCGCGGGTCAGAAAGAGTAGCGTGGCTCTTGAAAACGGCCAACAGATGGGACGAGAGGAAAGAGAAGAGTATAAGTTTAGTCTACGATGCACGGTCACCATGTGTCCCCCATCGGAAAACATTCAGAAGAGGGGGACTGACAACTTGTCAGCGTCCACGTTCGAGGGCCGAGACGTCAAGACGGTGCAGTGTAAACACAGGAAGCGGCCATGGAACCCTACAGGAAACGGTGACCTCTGGTTAGGCTCTTTTCTGCACTTTGCGGTTCATAGGTGGATCTTGAGAGATCTGGTGCTTTTGTATTTGTTTGATAGTTTGCTTAATAGATCTGGGGCATCAGAGGTAGATCTTGAGAGATCTGGTGCTTTTCGTTTGCTTAATAGTTTGGTTAGTAGGTCTTTGGATCGTAGGTAGACCTTGAGAGATCTAGTGCTGTACGTTTGCTTAATAGAGCTTTGAATCGTAGGTGGACTTTGAGAGATCTGGTGCTTCCCTGTTTGCTTAATAGATCTTTGAATCGTAGATCTGAAGATTCAGGTCTGAAGGTACATGAAGTAGGATGTGAGAAAGAAGACAAGTACTGTGACATTTTTTATAATTCATGTGTGGAGTGAATATGTGACTACTAATGTGAGATAGACAGTATGAATGATATGAAGAAATGTTTCAGACAAAAAAATGTACAATATTACAAGTTAATTATGCAAACGTCTAATGGTATACATATGTAATTGCAGACATGTGTGACTATATAATTATGTAACTATGTACTGCAGCTTACTGACCTCAAACTATCATCTTACTCTCACTTTTTAAACCAAACCCTATTTAAAATATCCAAGTGCACTCTTCTCTATTTAACCTTACTGACCTTGCAACATCTCCCAAATATCCTATAACCTCCCACTAAAATTCGCAGACAGCAATTCTTCTCAGAAATTTTTCACACAAATTCTTAATTGCAGTCTCCAATTTTTTATCAAATTTTTAACCTTCATAAACTCCATTGAATAATGGAGGATCCATTACTCTACCATTAGCTCTACCATTTATAAGAGACTTAATCTACCATCTCCTTCCCAGAAACGAATACTAAAAAAGATATTAAAAAGAGGTATAGCAAAGCAGACTGTAGAATTACCAATGCAGCCTAATTGTAGTTGACATGGGTGCTGAAAGATGACATCGAGCGGACCGTGAGACTCGCACGCTGGCTCTGTCACTCGATATCGTGTTTTGGATTCTAATGGCGTTTACCGTCGTGTCAGGTTGAACGTCGGCGAGCAACAGTTGGCGTAAGTTACGCGCGTGTTAACACGCGTTGTTGCTCAAAACGCTATGCCCGTCCACTCGGTTGTTTGTTTGTTCCCTCGGATACTCGCTTCCATTCCATGTTTGCCCTGAATGGGATCGATTTTTGTTTCGAGAATGATTATTTGCTTAGTGACGGTCTCTTAAGTGGTACTAAAACGGTTCTGTGATGAATGGGAGTTCATTTAGTCACATGTTATGAAATTCTTGATGTTAAAATTCTTTTTAATTCTTTATGTTCTTGAAGTGTAATTTATATGGTACTTTTTGTTTATTATTATGTTTGGGAAGGGTTCAAGTTAGTTTTGCAATTTGTATTTGAAGATAAGTGTAGTGTAGTGATGGGTGTAATAATGAAGACAGGTACAATGTAGTGATGGGTATAATAATGAAGACAGGTATAATGTAGTGATGGGTATAATAACGAAGATAGGTATAATGTAGTGATGGGTACGATAATGAAGTGGTGACGATAGATATAATAATGTAAAGTTGCCAAGTTACAAGCACTTAATATACAACGAAAAAAGATATCAACATAAAATTTCAAAGTTCCAAAATTCCATACAGTCAGAATTTTTGAGTCTCAAAGTCACAAAGGTCCTAAAGTCACACAGAACCTAAAGTCAAATGTTCTGAAGTTACAAAGATCCTAAAACCACAAAGTTTAAAAATATTAAAAACCTCCAACGTCCTACATTTGAAAAGCTTTAATAACAATGTTCCATTCCAAAGTGACAGCATACCGAAGTACGCATCTAGTGGTCCAGTTCTGAAGTCTGTGCATTGTACATCAAACAGATATCATGAGTTTCGCGTGCCAACGCCTTGGAGCGATGATATACGAGAGAAAGCCGGTATCAAAGACACGAGTATGCCCGAGTTCGTGGAATTTTCATTGGAACAGTACACGTCTCTCTGGCAGATGGCAATCACGCAACAGATAGGAGGCACGGTCCGTTACAACGTATATACGTTGGTACCTCGTGTTGCACGAGCCTCCGTTACAATCTGCTACCCATCGTCCATTAAATCTCTATTACACCCGTTGAAAATCTCCAGCTGCATACACACACATAGTCCGTATCGGGGTCATAGGTCGCGCGATATTGCAACATGACCTACGACCCTGCACTTCCCACGCAGTTATACCTGAACATACATAGCTGTCTGTCATCGCTATTTCGTTATCGGACGGTTCTCACGAACAATCCTTGTTTCTACCTCTGCATCCAGCCACGATTTTTCGATATGCAACGTGCCCGGAGAATATCGTGGATAGATACAGCGGTTCGAAGAAGTATGCTATTGTATCTTTGTATACACTCTACTCGTGTTACCGAAGAGTCTTAACGACCTTTTGCGCTATCTTTGCTGCGGAAGGCATCTAATTTGAAGGAACTTCGTGCATCACGAGATTGCTTTGCAAATCGTGATTCGAGATTGGTGCATCGCTTTTGAGATTACTGTTTACTGTTTTCGTACACTTACACGTACAATTTTACATCTTTCGATTACTGAAATCAACTACCACTTTTTGCATGGTTTTTATGATTCACAAAATTCTTTGATCAAAAATTGACTTTGCACGTATGAAAAATGAGATCATTTTTTAAAGTGTATCTCGTAATAGGAATTTTGTAGAATTTCAGGAAAAATTCAACAACTGTATGACCTTGATATGACCTCGAATCTTCGACCTTAAACTTCAAACCTTGAACTCAAACTTTAAACCCTGACTACACCAAACTTCATCTTAAACGTGTAACTTAATTAAAAGACAATTTTCTATGTCATCCCTCTTCATTGACCCTAAACTTCTTACCTCAATGTCAGAGAAAATTCATTCAATAAAAAATGTCTTTCCACATGTGAAAATCAAGCCTCATTTTTTAAAATGCATCCCATAATAGGTACTTCGTAAAACTTTAAAAAAAATTCAACAACTGTATAACCTTGATATGACCTTCAATCTTCGACCTTAAACTTCAAACCTTGAATTCAAAACTTTAAACCCTGACTACACCAAACTTCATCTTAAACGTGTAACTCAATTAGAAGACAATTTTCTATGACCTCTTCATCCCTAAACTTCTTACCTCAAAAATCATCGAATATAAAATTCTGTAAAATAAAAAGTCTGTAGTATTTAGTATCAAACCGTCCTTATTAATAATTTCCATGCAAACGGAGTAACAATAAAAAGTGGTTAAATTTCGCCCGCGAACGTGATTACAAATACAAAACAATTATACAATTTTTCGTCGCCACGCACGTTCATTTGTATGCGCCGTCTGCAATCATTTCGAGGTACGTATTTTAAATTCGAGCACCATAGAAAGTTTGTCCGCTTCATTATAAATAATTACAACGGGAAAATTGAAACAGCTTTTTCCGATATTTAATTCGTCGTTTCAATTACCGGCGAGTGGTACTCTTTCAATACTTTCGTCGAGTTTCGAACAATGCGATTCGGCAAAATAATTGTCACGCGAACGCGTTCACCCCCGGCCGTGCAATGAACCGTATTTTTCGAAATCATTTTATCGATATCATTTTACATTCTTGTCGATGCAGCGTCGAAAATTGCGTTCCCGTGTTTGCCTACGAAAAACACAAACTTTCGAAGGAATCGACAAACATTTTCACCCCGTGCGCCGGAAATACATTAAACATCAAATATCGGGAATATATTATTTTTTTTTTTTTATTCGGTATAATGGTTTTGCGATCGGGGAAATGTTCGACAGCTGGAAAATCGTGAATGGACATCTCGAAATAAATAGAGCTTATGAATTTCTCTGGATGTATCGATACAATATTTTCCGCGAAAGGAAACGTGGGCGGATAAGCCTGGAAGTGGCGCAACCGGGTGTGATAGAGGCAATCAGAGAGCCCATTATATTGCTGTCACGAGCTGAAGAGGGTAAACTCCTGCCACTGCAATATTACTTATAAGCCTTTTGCTTCTGATTCGTAATACGTTTATTGCGATAACGTTTTTCTTCCGCGGCGTTACGTATCGATCGATTCGCGAGAACCTAACAGGAACCGTCTGTAAATTGCTTCGTTTCTCAACGTGTTGACACGCGCTAAAAGGTAGTCGAATAATGATCGTCTATCTACTGTGATCCTATTCAAGCTTATCTAGTTTACGCGTGAGGAGCCACCGGCTCAAAGATTAACCGATGGGTCGTTTAGATACCCATCATTAAAATTTCAATTTTTGTCTTCTTCGTTTTATACTTCCATATTTAATACTTTTAATTCCTTCAATTTTTAGTAGGCGAGATGGTTGGTTTTTGTGGATCATCCAGGTCCCACATATGAGCACATATGAGCTACATATCATCCACATATGAGCAAAGTTATATTTTATGTATTTTCAAAATTGCATATGTGCAACTGTGTATATATCTAGGTTCATATATTTTCAAATGTCTATCTGCGTTTTTATATGTATGGATATTCAAATGTCTATGTGTGTATGTTATATGACAAGTGTCTATATACATTCATGTTCATATGTTACATATGCCTATGTATGCAGATTTTTATATTTTTGAAATGTTTATGTATCTAAGTTTCTATGTGTATGTATATTCAAATGTCTATATGGATATGTTATACATATGTAGAAGTGTCTATGTTCAAGTTCATATGTTACATATGCCTATGTATGCAGAGTCTTATATTTTTTAAATGTCTGTATATCTAAGTTCTTATGTGTATGTATATTCAAATATCCATGTGAGTATGTTACATGCCTAAGTAGTCTATGTACATTCAAGTTCATATGTTTCATATATACCACATGTTACATATGTTACATATTCAGATTCTTATATTTTTAACATGTCTGTGTATCTGAGTTACTATATGTATATGTACACATTAAAATCTCCATATGACCATGTTCCTATATGTCCAAATATCTATGTTCTCATCCAAACTACCTCCACATATTCAAGTCCTTATGTCTTCAAACAACTGTCCATCCAAGTTCATATATTTTCAACCCTCTACATCCACCAACTTTCCACCTATTTCTTTGCCAAAATCGTTTCCACCCCACGAATACCCGCTGAACCCACAATAATCTCCCTCAAAATAGTATCATTTTTCCAATAGCCTGTTACCAGAAGCATTCTATTTTGTCCCCTTAAAATAGGTGTCACCCTCGAAGCTAAAACAGTCGTACTGGAGGTCACGGATTAATTAGTAACAGAAGTTGAGCCCTGGATAGAATTCGAACGGCAGAACGTAAAGGTCACGGATCGCCGGGTCAGGTCGTCGCCAGGTGCAGGTGCAGGTGAAACCAGGTAGGGGGTGGGTGTTGTAAGGGCGCAAACGCGAGCGCCCCGTAGTCGAAACGGGAACTATCACAACTTAATATCGATCCGGTAATTCTCGCGGCGTTTCTCTGTGCCTCTCCTCTTTCCCTCGATTTTCGCTTCTCTCTTTTCCACGGTTGCATGCCGTTTTCTTCTTCCGCTCCTTCGGTTGGACGGTTCCTCGATTTCGAACTCCGTGGCCCACTCGCAATCAATATGGAATCTTATCTCCTTTTTGGGAGATGAGTTTTCTTTTGGATAGCAATCGTGATGCATCTGCATCATCGAGTTACACTCAGCTATCATTTCTTCAAGGTTCTTCAAAGTCTTCAAGGTCTACTTCTTCAAGGTTTTTTCTACTAATCAGATACTTTCATACGAAGTCTATACGTTTAGTCACCTATAGAAGGTTAGAATGACACCTTGTGACGAAAGCAGTTTGACTTTCTTCAAAAGTTTCATTTTGTATAAACTGATCGAGCACGTCGGTCATCTTCAGGTTTGATGGCTGGAGTTTAGTCTTCATATCAGTCCCCAAGATAATCCACATATTCACACGTCATCAGATATTCGCAATCATAATAAGCACTTCCTAACTTGATCCAGCAGTAACTTCATATGACGGTATAAACTTAATAACCTTCACACTGTCTCCTCCATCCTCATAACCAGTTGCACCTATCTGTTCATCTTTCATCTACTTACTGCCCACTCGTCTTCGACTTCGTTTTTTCTCCTCTCTATTTCGCTATTCAGTCTACGATAAATTCATACCCTTTTGAAAGTTCCCCTCACATATTTCATCGCATTTCTCGGTGTATAATTAGCCACGTAGTCGCGACGGAAGTTGCAAAGCTTCAAAGAAGAGGCAACTTTGTGCATGTGTACATAGGTATACTCGATGTTTCAGTATAACAGTTCCCATTGCTCGAACCTTTCCGACGTTACCACCGGAGTCGTCATCGTGCGAGACCATTGCTAAACTTCCGTATAACTTCAGAAGAGCTTCCAAAGTGGAGAGGAAGCAGTTCTCGTCGTGACGCGAGCGGCAAGTACGCGCGACTCGTTCGAAAACTGGGTTGCCCGGTGAATGAGAGTTCGCAGGATCGTTCTAGCGAGAATAACCGGAAACTTGCGAGGATTTCGACAGCCTGGCCGCACGGAATCCGGAAGTCCCGGAGCCTTAAGGTTCACGTAATCCACGTATCTTGTAGAGAAACGACTCGTGACGCCTGGAGGAAAAACGCTGGACTCCGTGATGCTATGTTCAATTATTTACGACATTGCTCTCGTTTGTAATCGAATTTTTAATTCGGAGAAGGTCCCACGATTATGGAAAATTACTTCATGGAAAGCAGTGGTTTTAGGATTTTTGCAGGACCTTGGAACATTGTTTGCAAATTTGGGGTTTGGAGGTTTAGAGTTTTAACGATGTTGGGACTTCTGGGACTTTTAGATCTTAGAGAGGTTGAGATTGAAGGGATTTTAAGTCTCAGAGAGTTTGAGATCATAGAAATTTTGAGAAGTTGAAATTTTGGGGTTTTAGGTTAGAAATCATTCGACTTTGAAACTTCAGGGTTTTTGCACTCTGGAGCATTAAAATTTTTACCACTTTCAACCTTTATTATTTTCAACCCTTGTAATATATAAACCCTAAGATTTGAAACCACAGAAAGACAATTTTGACTGGATCCCACGCCTAATGTAGAGTGGTCGATCAGTCCTCAGAATGGAAATACACGATTAACTGACAAATCAGGCGCGAAATTTTATCGATCGATATGGAGATAGGCTTTGTACGGCCTCGTGGGCAACGGTTCACCTTTAGGCGGTTCGTGTAAACGCGTGCTTCCGGTTGACGACCGATAAAGCGCGGCTGATTCGGATTGCGTAGCGCGCCGCCGCACGCGCGTACACGCACCGCTTGGAATGTTGATCGAACGCCGATAAATACCTAGCTTCGGTGTACATAGACACGAAGAGGTGGAGTGCACATATTTCGAGCTAGCCACGAAACATTCTAATCGATCGATCTGTCGTTAAATTTTGAAATGAGCGATTGCGAAGCTGGCCTCGCTTTTATTCTCTAATGTTAGTATCAGTCATATACGAGAATGGAAGGTACTTCATTTCAGAGATAATAGAAATAAATGTCAGAGTTAATGAACTGGTAAAGACACACTTTGACGTCTATGATTCAGGTATTGATTAATCTTTGCGGTAGGCGTTTGTGGTAGGCGGATAATTTCATGTGGTTATTAGGATATGACTACTTCTAACTGGTGTGTTTAAATTATTTATTATTTTTAATTTTATAAGGTACTGAATACTACTTGGCTCAAGAGGCAAGGTTTTGAACGAATCAAGAGTGGTTTTCTTGAAATTAGGTGTATGTGGACTACTAAGATGAATGTGCATGATACAATGTGCAGTCGAGATTAATATTGTTTACTGTATGAACCAGATCTAGTATAATACTAATTAAGATTTGAAAGTTTGGAGATTAGAAAATTGCTAGATTCACCTATGTACACAATACGAGTCAGAGGTAGACGCTGATTCACTAACTCATACTCAAAAATAATAAAAATTGCACTCGATACTTTTACCCAAATAATTTTCTCCGAACTACCTAATTTATATTAGCAACCCACAACGTCAACAGCTTGATCATTCAGCAGCAATTAAGATCCAGAAACGGTATCACGTTCAGCAGCACCCTATCAATTACAACAAATTTCCAGCGGACATCCTCACGCCCTTAACATCCGTCTTGGGATTCGTTGGGTTGCAATGGATCACGAAAGATGAAGATCTCGTCGGAGATTAGCGACGAACGACACGAAATAAATCAATTAGTTTGACGCACGGTCGCTAGACTTTCGCATCGTCTGCTTGGATCGGTATTTTTTTTCCCCTCCCTTTCCGCAGCGGTCATCCCCGAGCCTGTAATAAAAGCCTGGACGAGATTTTCTTGTCAGCGGACGGCTAAATAAACTCGTGAACGGGTCCGCGGCGCCGACCTGCATGTACAAGCGAATACCTTCCTTTTTGTTTAGTCCGGTCTGCTCGTGCACGCAGGGATCGACCGGATGTGTCGAGAAATAAAATGACGCGCGTCTGCATCGTCATTCGTGATAATGGCGGTGCGGACTACGCTTGAGTCGGGCCACGACGGCTCGTTTTCGCTGTCATTCCAACGCGTTATTGTTTTGCCAGCGACGACTTGGAAAAAGGAGGGAAAAAAAGGGGAGGGAAAATGGTGGGATCCGATCCTCTAATTCGCGGGTCTGGATGGATGGATGGATAGACGGAATTCATGGGCTCGCAACGTGATCGTTTAATAATTCAGAGGCTCTGCCGATGCAAATAAACTTCGTCCCTTCACTGTACGTTTCTGGCCCATTGTGGAGCTTTGTTGCGATTCTTGCTGACGAACAATACGTGTGCGTTTTTGGCCGGGCTCGTTATTGCATATTTTTGTGGTTGCCTTTCATTAAAATTGTGTGTGACATTGATTTTAATAAACTGGTGCAACTTTAACGACTCTTTTACATTGTAGGTTTTGAGATCAGAGATGTTAAGGTGACCAGATTAGAATCTTTGTGGATTCTCCAGATTTCTGGATCTTAGATATTCTGAGAATGTAGACGTTTGTAATGTTTATTGTAGGTTTAAGTAAATAAGGCAGTCGGAACTATTGATGTACATGAGGACTTGATTATGTTCTTATATTGAATGTCAAAACGGTTGTACGTGGTCGGCACGTTTCAATAAGAATTATTAACACGTTGTGCCAATGATCGTCGTGTGTGGCATGGCACACTTTAATGAGAATTCGTAACACGTCCGTCGTTACGTTGGTCATTGATGATCACATTCGGCGAAACAATTAAGAAACCAAAACAGCGGACAGCTCTGAGATAGCTACACCGATGAAAACTTAAACAATGTGTGGACTGAATCGTTACAACATGAAGATTATCATCTCATGGAGGTGCTAACATAAATTTTTATAAAGACTACATCATTCATATAATTGCAATACAATACAATGTTATTTCACATGATGTGAAACATATCTTCAATATTACCTTAACTTGTTATATTGTTAATATTACCTTATCCTGTTCTTCCGAAAGAACATAACATTCTAATTGCTTCCCTAAAGTTCCCGCCCCGCAATTTCCATGAGAATGACAGAGTCCCATATACGCCACCAATTAGTAGCGCGCAATAAAAAGAGAGACATCATCGAAGAAAGCAAAGTTCCATAGCGAATTGGAATCACAATTGCAGCAAGTTTTCAATACGAACTGGTTCGCGTAAAGTGTTCACGATCGTCGAAAGCAATCGCAAAAATTGCCGCGGGTTAAACGCGGCCGTCGACGAATTCTCGACGGGACGCACGCGTTCGAGGGCGATTCATGGAACGGTGTGTTCGAGGACGGGGAATAAAAAGGAGGGTAATTATGAAGCGTGTATCCAGCTGTGCCCTCGAAACTCGGATAAAGCCCCGTTCGGCGATGGTTGGCGGGGGGGCCGCCATTTGCCGTGGGCCTCTCGAGCACGCCGGGGCTACCTTACGACTCCATTCAAACCTGGCAGACTGCTAAGTACACGAAGAGGAAGGGGTTTAATCGACGATATTCGTCGGGCAAGTTTCGCCGGCGGGACCGGTCGCGTGCGTCGGCTGGGTAAAAGTGTCACGAACTTTTGCATTATTTAGAATTCCCGTTAAATAAACGAACCGACGTGGCTATACGCGCGCGGCCTACGGATTAACTCGCACCATTCATTTGGAAACAACCGCCATTCCCGGTGGCCAATCGTTTCTATCCCGCGAAAATATATTTCTTTCCGCTTGTTTTTCGGTACGCCCACTCGACGCTCCATCGAAATGTCCCGGAATGTAAATAAGCTCGAACCGCGTTTTCCGATTCGCCGTAACACTTTTGTAAATTGAACACGTCCGTGATATCGCTTACCGCCAAATAATTGCTGCCGTGTGATTTGTACCAATGTTAGCCTCTAGATTGCCAATGTTCCCGACATTCAAGGTGTTGCAAAAGATTATTTATACAGAAATAAAACTTGTACAAGAATATCTGATATGAATAAAAATAGAGGAGACGGGTGTAGATATCTACTCTGCAGACAGGTTTATATACCTGTACATCCACATGATCCATATGATCCACATGATTCGATACGTGGATGTAGAAGTACAAATGCTTGAAGCAAGAGTAGTTGCAATTGAAAACTATCGTGTTAACGAGTTTTTATCCTCGATAATCCTCGAAAATTGTATACATCCCACGCTAACGCAAACGAGTGGTTTGCGGTAGTAGCATCGTAGACAGCGCTTATTACAATAGCACCGGAGGACGTCGCCATCGGCAAGGATGGTTTTCGTGTTATTTGCAGATCGTGCACGCCCGCAGCGTGCAACGTGGATCAATTGCGATGCAGCTCTTGTAGGAGAGAGCCACGAGGCGGTGCATAGCGAGCATAACGCGGCCGACAGAGAGCTACCTGCTCGAGAGCCGAGACAAGGGTGAGGGAAGGTATCGAACGGAGAGGGACAGTTGAAAGGAGCTATAGGAAGGGGTCTGGATTGGCGAACAGATGCACAGCACGATCGCGAAGCCCGATGTATTGCGTTTGCTAATCCCCAGCATGGCTGACAGTATAATACACCGCTTTGCAAACAGCAGCAACATCGGTGCTACTGCTGCTGCTGCTGTTCCTGTGCCTTGCTACCCCTTCGCCACCTAAGTATGCTCGTACAACCGGATCCTGTGTGAGGGTACGTGTTCGTGTCTACAGGGTGTCTAAGTACGACCCCTGCAACATGCTGTTCCTTTTAACTTCAACCTGGATTTTGTGGATGTTCTTCAGACACCTTGTATTGCACGATCTAGCAAACTGTATTATGTGGACGTTTTTCAGACACAGTGGTAACGATGATATTATTCTGAGTTAATAAGCGACGATCTGTACAGGTGATAATAAATCTGAATTTTCTGTGATGTACATAAGGAGAGTACAACTATAATGCAGTTTTGTAATATTCTCTAGATGAGACAATTATGCTGAGTTTATAAGTGACGACTTGTACAGGTGATGTTAAGTCTGAATTTTCTGTAATGTACATAAGGAGAGTTCAACTATAATGCAATTCTGTATAATTCTCTAGATGAGACAATTATGCTGAGTTTATAAGTAGTGACTCGTACAGGTGATGTTAAATCTGAATTTTCTGTAATGTACATAAGGAGAGTTCAACTTTAATGCAACTCTGTATAATTCTCTAGATGAGGCAATTATGCTGAGTTTATAAGTGGCAATCTATACAGTTGATGTTAAATCTGAATTTTCTGTAATGTACATAAGGAGAGTTCAACTATAATGCAACTCTGTATAATTCTCTAGATGAGGTAATTACAAGATGAAGAAACCACCCCTTGATCTTTAAGAATTTTTTAAACGTTCGGATCACAGCTTCAGACTTAAAATGGCTGCGTATGCTGCGCAATGTACTCGATTCTTCAATTCATTCCCCTTGCAACCCTCGTTAAGTTCGATATTGATGAGTGATCGAACCCCTGAATCCTCGACTCGTTGAATTCCTGCATTCTCCAGAGTCATACCCGCGTATTCTCTGCCGGTGCAACGAACGTTTTTTGTTAAATAGTCGTTGGAGCGATACCACCCCTCGAAAGGATTGTTCTGTGAGACGTCTAGTCGGTCGATTAATTCTCGCGAATGGCGTACGGAGACATCGCTGAGGGACTGAAGAAAGGGAATAAAAACAATCGACCGTGAACTTGTTCCAGTCGACGAATCGTTCAACCGTCTTCGGTGAAAGATCGCGCGAACTGGAAGAGAATAAGAAGGAAAAAAAATCGACAGGCAAACAACTCGAACAAAGACGCAGCGGAGAGTCCGTCGCGGGTAATTTCATTTTCCTTTTCTCGAGACGGGGGCCGTTGACAAAACGTGCACGCGTGTTTCTAACCCATGACCCCTTCGATGTTCGTGTACGCAACCCCTCGTTGTGTACGCGCACCTCGAGCACTTGATGAATCAAAGTAAAACGGACGACATTCGAAATCGCGAGCGTACAAAGGCACGAACAAAGCGGCATTCAGAGAAGGAATCGAGGCTGAATGTGACCCGGTCCTGGGACCTCTCGATACGTGTACCTAGCCACTCCATGCTTACCGGGCCTGAATGGAGGACGGGGCTTTCCTGGGAACGAGATAATCTCGATTATAGAAGCGCGGCCTCGGGGTCCCCTCGAGCATCGCCGGCCAACGTTGATAGCAAAAAGAAAAACCGCCCGCGTCTTCAAACGAAGGAAATCTCGGGTGAAAAGGATCGTCCTCTTTGATCTCGTCAGGAAATGAATGCAAGGAGTGTTGACCTTTTTGCGGCGGACACGCTGAAACGGGGTTAACGCATATTGCGACCCGACCGTTTCATCCCCCTTTATTTTAACGCGCCACGGAAATTTCTTCAAACTCTCTGCTCAAATTTACTTTTATTTCTAATTATTTAAAATTGCTCTTATTTCTAGGATTATCGCGTAATGTAATAATGTAATATAAATATTATTTACGAAATTTTGGTGAATGAAAATCTTGGTAGCTAAAGGTTCAAACACTGACAATGTTAGTTCCACACGAGTAAATCGTTCGATTCTACCGGTTAAAGTACGCGATTCTTCCTTTTCTTCGGCTTCTGAACCTCTGACGTGCATTGTCTCTGATTCAAAGGCGACACGAAGATTGCCAGTTGATAGGTTATCTTCGGTTGGACTGGTTTCCGGTGAAAAAAGTCTTAAGACCGTGGACGTCGAAAGGTTTCGATTGTCTTAATTTTAAGAAAAGAACGCCAGCCGCACGATCTCGCCGAGCCAAGTCTCACAAGGGAAAATTTCATTACGACAGTCTTCCTTTTTATCAATGAAAACTCGACGGAAAGAGTGTAATTCTCTGTCTCCCTTTCTCTTGCTATTATTTCACTCATTTCCTATTTTATTTCATTTCTTTTCTATCTCATAAGTTAGTACAATTTCATCTTATTATTAAGTACATAAATTTAAGAAGATTTCAATATAAAAATTACTTGTTTAAAAATAGGTACGTTGTTTCAAAAATTGTTGTAGTAAAAAGTGTGACAGAAATGACATATTATAGAATTTTATATATATTTGTAACACTCTAAAGAAGTATATATAATTTCATTACGATGATGTCATATATAAAATATACAATATATTATGTTCAAAATTATATTTAAATCTAAATAGCTGATGTTGCATTTTTTTAAACACGAATATAATATTATTATACAATAAATAAGTGCAAAATGAAAAATACTATGAAGTATAATAATAAAATATGATTAGAAGAAAAATCAAGATTGAGCGTTCACCGTAGAACAAATTGCATAACGTCAAAGACAAGGCATCCCGAGCATCAAAGCGGCAAGATAATTGCCCGGAATTAATCAGCCCCTCGTCTGGATAGTTTTAATAGCCGAAAAAAGGGGGGTGGCGGAATGTGCGAGTTAAAAAAAATAGCTTAGAAGTTCGTCTCGAACTCATCTGAGGGCAAGGTCTCCGGACGTTGCAGGCGCTAAGTGACTGATAAAGCCCGGTGAAATCCAATTAGAAGCTTTTAATACTTATCGGGCCGCCAGCTCGATGCGAACCATCACGTAGCAACAATATTTCACGATTTCTCGACCGATGAGCTGGCTGCGTTCGTAATTGCTCGCACTTACCGCGCGATTTATCAGTCACGACGTGAACATTCGACGAAACGTCTTCCGTGCAGACCGCTCGTGTACACACGCACATGTATGGGCTACGATTTCTACGAATCGAACGACCGATACTGAAAGTGAGGCATCGCTCGATAAACGAACCGCAAGAACGATGAGATAATGAGCCGTAGATAGCCCCTCGTTTCGAGTGAATCGTCCTCTTGTGTACCGTTCTTCCGCGAATAAATAGTTTGCATCGCACGAAATATTTTGCGGACGCGTCATCTCTTTGCGGTCAGTTTCGGTCAGGGTCTTTGGCGACGAACTTTTAGAGGCTGCAAAAAGAAACGACTTAATATCTTAATATAGGGTTGTGTCATGCGAGGGTGACTCACTATTGGTACAATGTTAAGACAAATTAAGAATGTTCAAATGTTAGGTACATTTTTTATTCAGGGAAGTTTGATTCAGCAGATGGTAGCTCAAATTGAACCTGAAAATTTAAGATGAAAATACTGGTATGGATTGTTATACTTAAACTGCAGCATGCGTCATGGGTACGTCACATGTGTGTTACAGGTGCGTCACGATATTATGCGACAAGATTTTTTAGTATAATTTGTTCGACTGAGCTTTGTAATAATTATCATACCTTTTCAAAAGAATACATAGCTTACAAAAATGATAACATTCACATATGACAATTCATACATCCACATATGTGTAAGTAAAGAATTTACACATTCACTTAAGTATTCTTGAATAGGTTTAACGAAATAGTCAACAAGAACAAGAATGGAACACATAATTTATAAAAATGATAACATTCACATATGACAATTCACATATCCACATATGTGTAAGAATTTACACATCCACCTAAGTATTCTTGAATAGGTTTAACGAAATAGTCAACAAGAACAAGAATGCAACACATAATTTACAAAAATGATAACATTCACATATGACAACTTACACATCCACATATGTGTAAGTAAAGAATTTACACATGCACATATGTGTAAGTAAAGAATTTATACATCACATATGCGTAAGTAAAGAATTTATACATGCACATATGCGTAAGTAAAGAATTTGCACATGCACCTACACATAAATATTCTTGAATATATAACAAGTCAACAAGAACAAGAATGATATGAACGAGTGAATGTAGTATAATTTCATCACGTTCTCGGACTGAATTTCGTTATCTTTGAAAGTACGCGTGGTCATGAGACGTGCCTTAATAGACAATGGTACATTATAAGCTCGTGGTTGAGCACTCGTGTAGAGCACTTATAGCCAGAAGAAATGGCTGTCGCGTAAATGGGGGAACAACAGGTACTGCGGAAATTGGACTCCGGCGTAGTATCGCGAGAACGATGAGACGTTCTTGTTGAATAAGGAAAGAAATTTGCCGAGGATGCTAGCTATTCACTACCTTATCAGGGTTTCACGCAAGACCGGCCTCATCAACGTCCAAATGATGAGTTCCTTTTAGGGTGCTCTCTGTTCGCTTGATGCCTCGGTGACGGCTCTATTTGAATTTCGTACAAGTATATTTTGCTAACTCTACCTTAAACTTAAAATGGTCGGATAGGTAGGAAACGTTGATGTATTTATTAGTAGACTTAATAATCTTTTATTAGCTTATAACAATAGAAGTTTTAATGTAAAGTACATCTACTTTAGTACATTCTATTCTGTAACATATGTATGTATACATTTTTGTCATTATTGGTCCTACATGTCCACATATGTGACAGTAACTTAATATTTAAAATTTATACAGATAGTCAGGTAAAAAATTTATTAACACAAAAAATATGTTATTTTAAACAGAATTCATTTAACCATAATTTCAACCCCTGCAATATTAACATCTCCTAAATGAATCTCCTCTTGAATCTCTATCTCTTTAAAGTTAAATCTCTCTCTCTCTCTCCTTCTCTCTTTTCTCGAGGGAAGTCTTGAGCGTACACGAAAGAGTGATCTGGTGCAACGTCGTTATTAGCACAATAATGGGATCCTTATCGTGCAAGTTTCACCTGCACGCTGTTTATTTAAACGCCTGCAACGCGTCGTCCGCACCCGTCCCCGGTGGAAGTTGATTCATTACGAATGAATAAACAATTCCGACGGTGAAATAAAATATGTACCCTGTTCGAAGGCGCGAACTAACCGAGACACAGGATTCCCTTCCACAGGCGAACCGTGGAGGAAACAAGAAATTTCCCGAAGGACCACTGGAATACCGAGCTACGAGTCACTCTGTAAATATACTCGGAACACTCGTATGCTGAATCTTGCATGCTTCCACTGTCCAATCTATATTTAAGGATTTGTGTTTTCTGCACCGCTTGCGTTATTGCCGCTAATCATACGGTTCGCTTTTGTGCATCGAGGCGATTCGATGCATTGAGAGAAGGTTCAGAAGATCTTTGAAGAGGATATACAAGTTATATTAATTTCAGGTCATAAATAATTCAGCATCCAACCTAAGAAGTAGTAGTAATTAATATAACTTTGTACAGTATTAAATTTTTTAATTTTCGAAGCTCTACAATTTTTATTTGTCAAAGGGCAAAATTGTCAGAGCCTCAAAATTGTCATTCTAAGACATCAACAATCAGAAGTTCTTAAATTTCAAGTCTCAAGTCCTAGATCATTCGAAAGATCCCAATATCGAGTTATATTAATTCTAGATCAAGTAATTCAGCATGTAACCTAAGAACTAATAATAAAGATGACTTAGAGTTAATATAACTTTGTACGGTTTTAAATTTTGTAATTGTTGAAGCTTCAAAATTTTTATTTGTCAAAGTGCAAAATTGTCGAAGCCTCAAAATTGTCATCCTAAGGCATCAACAACCGAAAGTTCTTAAATTTGAAGTGTCAAGTCCTAAATCATTTGAAATATCCACATTTCTCAAATCGGAAAATTCCCAATATTCCAAGGACAGCGTCAACAAGATGATCGATACCGTACATGAAGTCACCACGTGTTTCCATCTCATAGTTTCCGGCGTTGCTTATCGAAAGTTTCGGGTGTGTGCCCGCGACAAACGTGCTCGCACGCCCTCGACAGAGGGATGCGTCTGGCTGCGCCCGGGATATTACGGAAGCAGGTGTGTACGCTGCTTAACAAACAAGCGGTGATTAATGGGGATCTCTCGCCGGTTCCGATAACACGGTGTCTTCCTGGTCCGCGTCATTCTCGAGAAATTAACCGTAACAGCGTCGAAAAACGACTCGACGGCTGCTAAATAAAGACAAAGGACTGTCTGTAATTAGTTGAAAGAGTCGTGTCGTATCGCGCGAAGATCGTGGACGAAGGACGATTACCGCGGCTCGCTCGAATGGAGGCAGACTGACGATGACGACCGATCTGGAATCTGGTTGACATGCCGGAAATTACGTTTCACCGTCGCCGTTGCGGTAATGGGGATGCTGAGTGCGATAGGCTGGATTTCGGGGCTGGGTGATATTTCGAACATCAAGGGTCACGCTCAGAAAAGAATGACTACCTTGTTTTCGATAGCGACCCAATCGATCATTCATAGCTCTGATACTCTTGTACTGTCGTCTTGCGAGAAAGGTAGCTTCAGGCGAATGGGGTGATAGGGTGATATGATGGTGTTGAAATTAAATTGATTTTTGGGGGCTGCAGTCTTTTTTACTGTTGGAAATTTAGAGAATCATGGTTCATTTCTAACTTCATTTTTTATTGTATTTATGTAGGCTAAATATTGGGTTAAGTTAAGTATGAGGGGTTGATTAGCTACCATTATACACATACTTACTGTGAATATTTTAATAGTAAAAGATTGTAGGAATTATCAGATAATTAATGGTATGATGTTAGACATGGTTGTGGTGCAACTTAACCTCCAAATGTGGTCCTCATCTACTACCCCTATAATTTGAACTGTAGTTATGTTCCTCTGTTATATATATTTTATACAAAATGTTACTGAAAATCAATCTACATACACCTTCGTACGTTAACCTTCACATCTCCAAAATTAAATTATTAATCATATTACATTGACTACATATATTGACAATGAAAATCCTAACATACTGACAATATATAGAGTTGCTTCCATAAGAAGTGTATTGTCATCAGCCATAAAATAATACATTTCTTCGACCTTGATAATAGTCCTTCCTAACTTCTGTCATTTAACAGCATCCACCTTGAAACTTCATCAGCAACCCTTTATAGTACAAAATTATGACTCGACCGAGAAATGCGTAGAATAACAATAAAACGAGACCATTTAATTTAACGTCCACTCGAACACGACGCTCGCAAATTCATGACGATTGCGCGAAATAACAGCAGGAAGTGTCGCGTTAAAATCTCGTTGCTGTCTGGTCGGCGTCGTTTTGGTTTTTTCCATTAGCGTAATTGTTTATTTTCGAAAATGAAGTTTCGATGACACTCGAGCCGTCGCTTGGGGGGACATCGTTAAAACTTTTGTAGACGCGACTTCATAGGAAAATTCTAATGAGACGCGAATTTGTCACGTTCCACGTTTCGTGTAACGAGACGTTCGGCTCGCTGGAAATTACATCGCCACGGGTCAAACCGGATCGATACGAAGCCGTGTAATATATGGTACATCAAAGGTAATAACAGTCGGTCCGATGGCTGAGCTGCCTTCGTATGCACAGCCGATCGATCGATTATCTACTCTCGCTTTTAAACGGATATTCAACTTCATTATATTTGCCTGTTTAGTCGGCGCCGTTCAATTTCGTGGTTGCTCTTCCGTCCGATGTGCGATGATTCCGGTACATTATTGCCACTTACACAGATATGGAGTCTATCAAATTAATCCAATTAATTTTTAACGCTGGAATTACTTCCGAATACAATATTCCTTGTTATTAATTAATTCATTTCTTAAAAGCTTTACTTTGATAATGAATAAATATTGTCACACATGTTCTTACTACATATCTTTGTTATAAGGATTGGAGAGAACAAAACGAAACATAATAACTAGTGTACATATTTATATTACAGATGACTTAGATATTATATAAAGATAAAGTAGATTTCTTCTATGTATAAAACTAATTATTATATTTACCCTCTAACTCTTGCAACTGAGACATATTTTCAACTAGTTTATCTTTTGAGTTTTGATTAATGACTCTTATATAGAGGTATATGTTCATAAGCAGAGTACAGAATATTGTCTTGCATTTTTTATAAAATATACATTTTGTCATTTTTTATAAAATATACATCTTGTGATTTTATATAAAATATACATATTGCAATTTTATATAAAATGTACATCTTGTAATTTTATATAAAATATACACCTTGTATTTTTATATAAAATGTACATCTTGTATTTTTATATAATATGTACACCTTATAATTTTATACAAAATATACACCTTGTATTTTTATATAAAATGTACATCTTGTAATTTTCATATAAAATGTACATCTTGTAATTTTTATATAAAATGTACATCTTGTAATTTTGATATAAAATGTACCTCTTGTAATTTTATATAATATGTACACCTTGTAAATTTATATAAAATTTACACCTTGTATTTTTATATAAAATGTGCACCTTGTATTTTTATATAATATGTACACCTTATAATTTTATACAAAATGTACATCTTGTTATTCTATATAAAATGTACACATAGTACAATTAACTTTAAACTAATTTATTTTCTAATCACATTCGAATTATTTCTACGAATTTACCATGCAACTAAAAATCGTCCAATCACGTATCTTTATTTCAGTATTTTTATACCATATTTAATTGAAAGAGTTGCCATGGAAATTCAAACGTCACTCACCCCGGATATTCGCGTTAATTAAATACCTGCAAACCACCGAATTTCATTCGTACAGCTATACGTTTCAGAAATGTATTTCTTTGATTCTCATACGAATGCTTTTAATTTCTCCAGACGTAGGGTAGTTCGAAAAGAACGCTTAAAAATCGATTCGACCGTGAAAACGGTAAGCACTTTCAATGCGCGACTACGTGGCCGTGAAACAACGATCGTCTCAGAGCCGTTTTCCTGCCGCTTTTGAGACGGAAAGCGTCGCCGGCGAGAGGAAGCGTTTCCTAACAGAAACGATTCACCCAGCTGTGAGTACACTCGGCTGCAATGTCTTCCTTAGGATAAAAACCTGTGTGCTAGCTTAAAATTACTTAAATTTCCACATTCTTAAATTTTCAAATTTACAAGTTTTACATTTTAAGATTTTCGAGGTTTCCTATGTTCTCCGCTTCCACCCCCAAATTTACAAATTTACGAATTCCACAAAATTCCTAAAAGTCAAGTGAAACATCTCTTTCTTTTCATTACAATATTTTGCTGGACTTCTAAATTTCTCGATCCCCAAGATTACCGAGTTCTCATATTTCCACACTCGTAGATTTCTAAATCTCAAGGTCCCAAAATTGCAAGACTCCTTCAAATTGCAACGTCTCCAAGTTCCCCATCCCCAAATTGCAAGATCGCACAAATTCCAACATCTCCAAATTCCCCATCCCCAAGTTGCAAGATCTCACAAATTCCAACGTCTCCAAATTCCCCATTCCCAAGTTGCAAGATCCCACAAATTCCAATGTCTCCATTCCCCACCCTCAAATTTTCATAAATCCCCAAAAATCGATCCGTAATTTCTTTTCAAGATTCCAGCCTTTCTCCCTCACTAACATTTTTCCTAGCGAAGGGAGATTTGTCGTAGACTGTACAAGAAGAAGAGAAGCACAGAGCGCGAAGGGTCGGCGATTTGAATTCGCATCGATCGGGTGCTCGCGCCATTAGCAGATTGTATCGTGCGCTTCTCTGCCCTTAATTAATTTCAAAGTTCCAGTGACCCGTCGACCGGCGCACTAATTACGGGAATGCGAATCGTCACGCCGATTGCCAATGACACGATTTGTTGCCGATTCTGATTACCACCCGTCCGAGACTTATGGACCTGCGTCCTGATATCCACGCCCCTGTGTACCCGCTCGCCCAATACAAAATTGATGATTTTATGGACGACGCAGACACGCTTTGATCATACGATATCATTATTCACGTTGTGTCATTTGCGGAGAACGCTTTGACGAAAAAATTTCGGTGTCGCGTTGCAAAAATAAAACGAAAAAATTGCTGGAATATAAAATCTATCTGGAAATGAGGGAGGGAAATGAATTTAACTCTTGGTGTTCGTGTTGGGGACTCCATTTTTATTTTATTATAGTCTCATTATTATTTCAATTTAACAAATGTTATTTATAAATGTTATTTATAGATGTTATTTATAAATGTTATTTATAAATGTTATTTATAGATGTTATTTATAGATGTTACTTATAAATGTTATTTATAAAATATATTATTGAAAGAATGTATGAAATTATTTACAAAAATTGTGGTTAACTTTTGTGCAAACTAAAAGAAATTTTTTAGAACGTTGTCGAATTTGTATTGAGTTCATGCGAGGGTGGTGAAGAATTCTTGTATTGGTTGTAAAAAAAAATTCATTTAGGAATGTTATAAAAAATTGAAACTCTGTTTGTGTCAGACAGGAAGACTCTTTGATAAACCTACCCTCTTCATAATTATCCTCATCATTAAACCTAACATCAAACTAACTCTGTTCATCTACACTGTAGATGTGCAGTGACTGCTACAATTTGCATCATTTAAAATCTTGCACATTCCCAATATTTTTATAACTCTAATACAAATGTACACCCATAGTGTCCCATATGAAGTGAACAGAAAACCTCTTCACCCCTAAATACCACCTCATCAAACTGCCACCTAACTAACAAACATACAATCACTACATCAAACTATAAAAACAGTGTATTTGAAAATTGAAAATAAATTACGTTGATAAAACAATGAAAAAGAACAATGCAAAATTTGTGGAGATATTTGAAATTGTAGCCGTCTCGATGAAATGGCGTGAAAAACGCGTAGATTCCTGACTTGGAAGCGCGGTTCGATCAAACGGGCAGACAGTTCGCGCAGAAAAATCGAGGTTCGAAAGTGGCGCAAATCGATTACCGGCACACGAGGAACAGCGATATCACATCCCGATCATAAATCACTGTCGCGAGCGGTTGGGTAATCGAGCGCGGTATGCTTTAGCGGTTGAAGGCCAGTCGATATTAATTCCTCGATCGAATCGGAAGGAAGGTTCGATCGGACGTGCCGCGGAAAGAGGCTCGCGCATTTTCACCGGGTTTTCTACCCCTGTATTTTACCGAAAAAGCCCGGCCCGTGTCATCATCCCCTTTCGCGATCCAGCCTCTTTCTTTACCTTCCTCTTAGCGCCGGCAACCCTCTACCCTTCTGCGACGTTCGCTAAGTGCACCTCGTCTCCGACGCCCCCTACTTTTCCACTTCGATATTCCGTCTCCCTTTCGAAGCCGGGCGATGAAAAATTCTCGCCACAGGCTTCCTCTTTCGACGTCGCGTCGATCAGAAATAAAAGTTCAACAAGTATTTTCAACTTTCGATCCGTCGATTGCGTTCCGACGTTCTTTCGGAAACGTTTCCTCGAACAACCGAGATATTTATTCCTTAGACTTCGATAAGTTGCGGAGTTCGAAGGGTTGGCGCTTTGGAGATGGGGTGTTTCAATTATAATTCATAAACTAGTTTAATTGTTACTTAGTTTCTTTTGTAGGGAGGTTTAGAAAATTAGAGGCAGAGGTTATAGATTTGGAGGAGCTCTGGTATCCACATGTGACGGTTTCACTCTTAGGGTCACCAGGTGCATAAGACTGAGACCTTTTCGCTAGTACTCAACTTGCCTTTCTATTCGTGTGTACATAGTCCTTGTTCCCTTCCATACATCCCTGCAAGCTATGATGTCTCACTCTAAAGGCAAGCTAGAATGCCCTACTATCAGCTAGCAAGTCCCGTCGAAGTGCTCTCACCCTCTCCTTTTTTTCTAACCCTTCCTCTAGCTAGCCAAAACTCAAGTAAGTTACAGCCAAAACCGCCAAATATCTGTAGGTATAGAACTATTCACAACCGTCCTATAATATCAATAGAAGCACACCAAAAAGATGAATCGTTAATCTACCACGTCTACCAAAGTTGCACCACAAAAGTTCAACGTGTCGTATAAGTTTGTAAAATACTTTGTAGCGTGTCATCGTGCAGGACGAGTCAGGGTATAAAGGATAGTTCTGGGCTTTTGGAAGCGATCCAAGTTGAACAGGGTCGCTGTTGTATGGTACTAGCATCGGGAAATGGGCCGTGCTAATCGTTCTACTCAGAGCCCCTTTGTCCCCCACCCTCTTTCCCTCCGCGAGCCAACCCCCGTCGCTCGTCCCTCGTTCCACCAAGGTCTCACAATGTTCCTCTGTCCCTGAAATTGCGTGAAATCATATCGGATCCTCCTACCAACTCGCGTTGCCATACTTTCCTAACTGCCGACAGACGTTCCGTCGATGGGAACGCCCTTTCTGAATCCGTGAAAAGTTCCGTCGATCCGGCACCAAGTTTTCCAGAGACAATGGCACGCTTCGTCGCTCGTTAATCGGCCTCTCGCGATGCGGTTCGTATTCAAGCGAATTTTCATTTGCACCGTTCAATGGGGGCGAAAGTTGGTTTTCCGGCCGCCTGACGTTTCTTCGCCGGTCTTCTTACCCGCGGGCTAGTAGCTTTTTTCTGCGGCCAATTTCGGGTCGGGTGTATTCTTTAGGGATCTTTATTGAGTTTGGGCAGATTTCGGGATTTTGCACTGCAAGTTTTTGTTAAAATTTTGATTTAGTATTTTAGATGTTATTGTTCAGGTGACTGAAGGTGTTAGATTTAATCGTTAGGTATTAAATTCAGTTTAGGTGTTAAATTCAGTTAGGTATTAAATTCAGTTTAGACATTAAATTCAGTTAGGTATTTGATATTTGTATTTCCGTAAAAATTGAGACGTGTTGAAAATTTATAAGACCAAAGTAAATTCCTGTTTTGAGGAGTTAAGACTATGATCATCAGAATTTATAGTTTAGCTTATAGTTTGCAGTGTAATGGTAGAGTCCCACAATAAGGTTGTCAATGTCATTTATTACACAAGGTGAGGTCTTTTGTTCAAATTTTGATTCAGACGTCCAGATACTACGGTTCGTGTTTTACTGAGAGGTCTAACGAGGTATTGTCAGGTAGAATTTCATATATGTATTTCAAGTTCTTGAATTGCAGGTTGAACAATGGTAATAAAGGTATGTGCTTAGAGTTAAGATTATGATCAAATTACCCTTTACAAGGTTATGGTTTGTATAAGGTTACCACATTACGGTGATAACACTCAAATTAAGTTGAGAACATGTATATTGAGTTAAGGTAATCATCCATAATTTGCAAAGATTAAAATGAGATTACCACATATGTGCTAAATGAAGGTCATCATGTGTGAAGATAAGATTGCGAACTTAAGATCATCGCATCAGACGTAAGCTGTCATTTGTATACATTAACTTAAAGACATCATTTATCAGATTAAGATAAGATCATGTGCAATATAATAAATTATAATCGTTATCAATATAGATTAAGATAAGAACATCCTGTTAACATCATATATGCATGTTGACATCGTGCATGCATATTAAGATTGCCTGTGCAGAATAAATTAGAATCATTATTTTATGTAAGTTCCGTTAATGCCATCGGTAGATCATCTATGCTGATTTAAATGTAGTCTATGCAAGGAAAAATTATCATCCTCTACGAATATTAACTTTGATCATTGCCTTATGTATGTGTAGGTTTAATTGAGATCATGCAGGTCGAAATAAGTTCATTATCTCTGTAGGTTAAATTAAACTCATAATCTTGTATAGATTAAGATCATCATGTATGTATATAAAGTTCAGTTCATCAGTAAAAATCGACTTTGATGAAACCTGTCCTTATAGGTTTAATTAAGATCATCATCTATGCAGACAAGATCGAGATGCTCACATATGTGGATAACATTAAGATCATCTATGCAGACAAAATCAAAATCGTCACATATGTAGAAAACATTGAGATTACCATCTATGCAGATAAAATTAACACAACCTATGCAAATAAAATTGAGATCATCTGTCATACCAAATTAAGTTCATCTATGTGGACTAAATTATTGTCACCTTCAGATGAAATCAACATCTATAGAGATCAACTAAAAGTCATCACTTATGAACATCAAATTAAGTTCACCATCCACCCACATCAAATTACAAATTTATCATCTCATCCATATAAAACAAAGATCTCCCCAGATCAGTTCCCCTATGCAAATAAGCAAAAAGCAAAGAATTTCACAGTCCACCTTCCGACATTCCAATCTAAGTGGTCAGACGAGACCAGCAAGGTCAGCCAAGTTTTACCTGTCCGTTAGAATCAATTTCGTCTTGTTAATGATCGACCCTCTTGTTGAGCATTCGTAAAGGAAACGCATCCCCGGCGCGGAACAGCTCGAAATCGCTGACCCTCGTTGTGCGCCCTTCGATAATGAATAAAAGGTGCGCCTATTCCTAGGATAAGAGGGTCTCGGGCCAGTAACGATAAAATCGCTAAGGATAAATTGAATCGAGGCAACCCCATCGATCCGAGGCTTCCTTTGATCTTCGAAAGGTCAATCCTCGTCGAGACTTCGCCTCGAATGGGGCTGGCTAACCTTGCGGTCGTGGCAACCGTCGCGATGACTTCGAGAAATCGATGCACCCGTCGTGAACCCTCGCAGGAAAGGGGGACCTGGACGCGATTTAAGCCCCTCTTCAGGAAGTTGTACCGTCGTCATCGCGTAATCGCGCGGAAAACTCGGGTGCATCCTCTGCGAGTCTTCACCTGCCCCTTTGCTTTGTTAACGCCCGCTTACTGTCTCAGAACTTCTCTTTATGCTGCTTTTGACGGTGGATGATTTTTTGGTGCAGGTGGAAGCACTGATGGGGATTTTGGGGGGCTGTGAGGTGGACATTTGGAATTTGGGGATTTGGGGATTTGGGAATATGAGAATTGGACAATGTGGGAACTGCATAGTTTTGGAATTGGGTAATGTGAGAATTGGACAACCTGAGAATTGGGCAGTGTGGGAACTGGACAATTTTGGAATTAGGTAATGCGACAATTGGACAAGCTGAGAATTGGACAATGTGAGAACTGGACAATTTTGGAATTAAGTAATACGACAATTGGACAATGTGAGAACTGGACAATTTTGGAATTAGGTAATGCGACAATTGGACAAGCTGAGAATTGGACAATGTGAGAACTGGACAATTTGGAATTAGGTAATACGACAATTGGAAAATGTGAGAACTGGACAATTTTGGAATTAGAAAATGCGAGAATTGGGCAAGCTGAGAAGTGAACAATGTGGGAACTGGACAATTTTGGAATTGGTAATGCGAGAATTGAGCAAGCTGAGAATTTGACAATATGGGACCTGAATAATGTGGGAATCGGGAAATGTGAGAATTGGGGAATATGGGAATTGGGGAATGTGGAAATTGGGAAATGTGGGAATTGGAAAATGTTGGAATTGGGGAATGTGGAAATTGGGAAATTTGGGAATTGGAAAATGTGGGAATTGGGAAATGTGAGAATTGGGGAATATGGGAATTGGGGAATGTGGAAATTGGGAAATGTGAGAATTGGAAAATGTTGGAATTGGGGAATGTGGAAATTGGGAAATTGGGAAATTTGGGAATTGTGGAATTTGGGAATGTGGGAATGTGGAAATCGGAAAATGTAGGAATTGGGAAATTTGAGAATTGGAAAATGTTGGAATTTGGGAATGTGGAAATTGGGGAATATAGAAATTGCAAAATGTGAAAATTTGGTACCTTGGAAATTTAAAATCTTAAAAACTTAGAAACGCGAGAAATTAAGAATTTGAAATCTTAGAAACTGAAAAATTTTAAACATTGAAACATTGATGAATCTTTGACTTTAGAATTTGCAAACCAATAAACTCTAAATCAGCTTAAATATTCGAAACTTCGTAAAAATCTCAATATCCTCTGCCTCAGCAAAATGAGCCCAAAAAACATAATTACAGAAACAAAAGACATAATCTAATTAAAGTCGAATTGTAGTACCTTTTATGCTCGAATTCATTTCGCCATTACAATAGTACCGAACGACTCTTTTTACGTTGAAGCGAAGCAATTTAATTAGTTCATAAAAGGAAATGCAATATTAGAGTTCATTCAGGAATTTTCATTATGGAAGAGGAAAGGAGTTCCCCTGTAGTCGTTTCGGATGTCTTTGACACAGATACGAGAGTCACAATTGTTTGACCCAATTAAATGGCTTGTTTATGTTTAATTCAGAGGTTGGCGGATATATAAAGGCCACGAATGCTCGTTTAATTACCATTTTTGCCGGTGGTTCTCGAGAGGGAGGACATTTTACCTAATGACCCATTAACTTATGCGGCTTTTGTGCCTCCGCTGTCCCCTTTGCCTCTTCCACCTTTATTATTCGCAATTGCATGTTTTATTGCATACAATCCACCTCCGTTTCCACTCTGACCTAAATCTTGCTGGCTAATTACTTTCGAGATGCCTGAGGAAATTGCAAGCTAAATGCAATTTATTCTGATAACTTTCTTTTCTATTCGCTAACTCTCCTTAATCATTATCCACGCGATACCTTCATTAAATATCAACTCTTAGACACAAATTTCAGATACTTTAATATGTGAAGTGTACAATTATAAAATTATTTATAACGTCAAGTTTTAATATCAAGATGTTCGAGCTCAAAGGTTGAAAGTGGAAAATTTATTTAAAATAAAATTAGTTAAATTTATACAGAATGTATGTAAGTTATAGAGACACCTTTTGAAAAATCTTGAACATAAATTTTTTTTCCTATTCTGTTATTTAAGGGTGTTTTAATTGAAGAATGTAATGCATGAAGAAAGCATGTACATCTAACAATACATTCGTAAAACTAACAATTTAATAATTAGAGCCCTGAATCGCGACAATAGCATTGCTCCATTATTCCTGACGAGCCACCCTTCCGTTTGCTCCGAGTAATAATGCCTAAACATGCTGGCGCCATTAAGCAATTATATGCGTGAAATCCATTCCGATTGGACCACCCAGACGGCTCTTCACGTAATTGCCTGTACACGATACTGGCCACTCGAAGTATCTTGAGTTTACAGCGCCGAGTTTTCGATCGTGAACCATTGAATACACCGGAGCAGATTAATACCTTGGGTAATTATACAGAAGAAATTGTTTTGCGTGGTTATTGCGGTGAAATTTTATTATTTAGTCATTTGGGAGTTTAAGATTAATATTGGTAGTTTCAACGTTGTTTAATTTACACATTGCTTAATTTTCATATTGTGTAATTTCCACATTTTCCAGCTCCCACACTGTACAATTCTCACATTCTATAATTCCCACATTTCCCAATTCCGACGTTATCTAATTTCCACATTTTTCAATTCCTACTTTGTCTAATTCCCTTATTTCTTAATTCCAACATTGTACAATTCCAACATTGTCCAATTTCCACATTCCTCAATTCCAACATTCCTCAATTCCAACATTGTACAATTCCCACATTCCACAATTCCCACATTTCCCAATTCCACCATTGTTCAATTTCCACATTCCTTAATTCCCACATTCCCCAATTCCACCATTGTTCAATTTCCACATTGTCTAATTTCCACATTTCTTAATTCCCACATTCCCCAATTCCAACATTGTACAATTCCCACATTCCACAATTCCCACATTTCCCATTTCCACCATTGTCCAATTTCCACATTGTTCAATTCCAACATTGTACAATTCCCACATTTCCCAATTCCACCATTGTCCAATTTCCACATTGTCTAATTCCCACATCGTCCAATTTCCACATTCTTCAATTCCCACGTTGTCTAATTTCCACGTTTCTCAATTCTGATATCATCCAATTTCCACATTCCTCAATTCCCATATTGTCCAATTCCTACATTGTCTAATTCCCACACCGTCTAATTTTCACATTATCTAGTTGTCACATTGACCAATTCCCACATTATCCAACTGTCACATTCTCCAATTCCCAAATTCCCAATTTTCTTAACTCCTACAATCCTCAGATCCACAGGTCTTCAACAGCTTATTAAACCCCTACTCTAGACCACCCTCGAAAATAACCTACAGGATATCCGCACCAAAGTGTGACAGCGCGATATTTCATAAACTATTGATGTCACAAAAAAGTGTTTATATAGAAATTGCAGAGTAAAGTTACTCTATGTTTTTACGTAAACAAAATTTGCTGAATGTTATTAATGTAAAAGATATAATAGTGAAGTTTCATTTTTTAAATGAAACTACCACTTAATATACCACTATAAAAATAAACATTACTAAATGTATCTACCACTTTCCCTCCTTTACATTAAAAACTGAATTACCCCGTAAAACTAATCATCCCCCGATTCACGGCCCTCGATCCCGTTCACAACTCGCTAGGGAATTTCGCGCCACTCGTAAGAAACCCGTTACTTCTCAGCCTATGCTCGATGATTAGTGTCGTTTTAGTTTTGAGTGGCAACGACGACGTCGACGTCGACGGGAACGATCTATCCCCTCGAACGACGCTATTGTACCAGGCTGGGGAAGACAGTGGTGGGCTTTGATTACGACATTGTGCGAACGAGAGTCCCAGACGCGGCGTGACTTCGCCGGTTTAAGCCGCATTCACAACAGCCACCGGCAAATCCTTCGACACCAACACGACGGTATCGCGTCGTCGTCACGCGCTGCGTAATATAAATGACAATTTGTCGAGATTGTTCCGGCTTTTGTCCCCGGTGCTGCTTTTAATTCCGCGCCGCTTCCTCCTCCTCCGCCAGACGTTTCGCAAACATTCGCGCTTTAGCAACAATTCATTACGATGCATGGCTAGGGTGTGCAGTCTAAGAGGGTTCTAATGAACGTGTACCGAGCTGTTTAAGGCAAATGCAAGTTTCTTTTGTTACTGGAACTTGCTTGGGGATTTTGGAAATGAGTTTACTCTGATCTGTGTTCATAGGTAGACTGTAAACTATGTATGATGATCTACATATGATTTATTTGATGATATGTGGATTGAAGGAGATTGTAAGATCTTTTTGTATAAGTATGTCAAGCTTTGCGATAAATTTTGATGGAAAATAGTGGTGCAGTTAAGGCAGAATAGTTGATAGTGGGACATGATGGAATTAATTTTCTGTGTGAGTACGTGTTCATAGGTAGATCTACATATGAGTGATTTATTTGATGATATGTGGATTGACGAGTTTGTAAGTTCTTTTTGTATAAGTATGTCAATCTTTGGGGCTAATTTTTGTGGTAAATTGTTGTTCCCTTAATGCAGAAGAGCTGATAGTGGTTCATGAATGTTCTTTGTTACTATGTGTTCATATGTAGATCCACATATGATCCTTGCTTTGTTATTAACACATCTTTGCAAGTTCACTTTCATTTTTCAATAGTGAATTTATGTAAATATTCCAATCTTTGTGTCAGTTAAATTTTACTGTAAAATGTTTGTTCAGTTAATGCAGAATATTTGATAGTCACATCATGAGGGAAATAAATGTTCCTTGCAACTACATGTTCATATGTAGATCCACATATGATCCTCCATTTATTATGTATACAACTTTGTAACTTCACTTTTATTTTTCAATAGTGAATTTATGTAAATATTCCAATCTTTGTATCAGTTAAATTATACTGTAAAATGTTTATTCAGTTAACGCAGAACATTTGATAGTCACATTACGAGGCAAATGAATGTTTCTTGCAACTACATGTTCATATGTAGATCCACATATGATTCTCCATTTATTATGCACATAACTACTGTAAGTTCACATTCAGTTTTCAATAGTCAGCAATTTATATAAACATTCCAATCATTCTCTCAATTAAATCTTCCTATAAAAAGTTAGCTCAGTCACCTAATAATAGTCGACACTCAAGTTACTCATCAATTATCTTGCCTGTATAAATGTTTGTACATCACGTACTATAATCGCAAGCCAACGAAGCATATCACATTTCAGAAAAAACACATATTTTCCCCCATAAACGTCAAATATAAGTCCCCATGAAAAACTTCTTAACCAATCAATCAAAAGCAGACGTAAATTTAAAACAGGAAGATTGAAGGCGTTCTCGATGTCAAATTTTTCGTCACGTGAGCGATCTCGATGTCGAGGTTCAATGGGGGAAATATTGGTCGCATTACGGCGGTTCACCTGTCCTCGCGGTCTCTGATATAGATCTCGAAATTCGCCCGGTGGCAGACCTTTCTCACGGGGCCGAGAGGGGCGGCAAAAAAAAGCGACAGCCTCTCTTTCACGCAATTACGTCCAGTAAAATTGCGAGAGCCGCTCGTTTCCGAGCGGGTAAATCGATCAAAGGCCGTGGTCTCCGCGCGACCGGCAGTCTACCGATTGGAAATTTCGACAATTTGACGCGGCCTATTCGATTTCAACCGAGTACCGGCATTCCCTCTCGCGTTCTTCGCCGGTGAACAGAGACGTCCGCGATCCTGTGTACAATAAAATCGTACAAAAGAACGGACGATTGTTCCGTGCACGTGAACACGGCTCAACCCCGTGGAAAAAAGAATCGTACTCGATACGTATATCTCTCTTATTCCCCGCAACGGTGTAAATCACTTATCTCTATCGCTTCAAACAATTTTCACGGTGCCCGTTACTATCGATGCCAATGTACAAAAAATATGGTGATATATATTTTGAAAAATGTTTTTTTCCAACCGGGAAATTGAAAAGGTAAAAGAGTCGCGTCGGACGTGCATTGATAAATATTATCAAATCACGTCGCAGACATTTTTTATTTTTTGACGTTGCTCGTTTGCAGATTTTCTGTACTGTTGTACATTTTGATGTCATTTATTTAATTATTAATTTTAATGGTTAATAGTGATTTGTGGAAGCTGACCTTTTTTTTAACAATTATTTTGACAACTGATATGTTGAGTCAGGAATAAATGTATCTAATTAAAGAGACTCGGAATTCATTTTTGTGGTACGTAAATTAATTTTGAATTTTTTTGATGAATTAAAAATAGCAATATACTGTATGATGTAATGCATAAGTTATATAAGTCATGTATTATATATTGTATAATTATATTGTCTAAATATATTGTTCAATTATATTGTACAAGTATATTATATAATTGTATTGTATAATTATATTGTCTAAATATATTGTATAATTATATTGTACAAATATACTGTACAATTATATTGTTTAAATATATTGTTCAATTATAGTGTATAATTATATTGTACAAATATATTGTACAATTATATTGCTTAAATATATTGTTCAATTATAGTGTATAATTATATTGTACAAATATATTGTATAATTATATTGTCTAATTACATTGTACAATTATATTGCTTATTTATATTGTCTAATTACATTGTACAATAATATTGTTTACTAACAAACATTTTATAATTCACTTCACTCAACAAACGTTAAAATATCAGAAAAATCGTAATACAACAAACGAACCCTTTTATCAATAAAGCAATCCAGAAATTTGACCAATCACCGATGCAGCAGAGATTCGTAAAAAGAAGAGAACATATCCAGATAGAAAAGAAAACGCAAGAGAAACAGAGAGAATTAGTTACACAAGAAATTACTGTGTACACGATGTTCTCTTTTCCCAAATTTAATCTAGTTCGGTACCGGTCAATTTTCAACAACCACGTCCGAACAGAAGATCGTAAATCTAGCCTCAAAAGAGAAAAAGAAGAAGAGGGAATACAGCAACGTAACCCCTTTCGCCACGAGTATTTCCCATAGGATCGAAGGATGCCCTTTTTAATCCGAACGGACCTCGAAAAATTCCAATTCCTGGCCAGTTTTCGAACTCGTCTGGAACCAATTTCCATCGCCTTTCGCTCCCTTGTGCACCCTTTTCTGTTGCGAATTTATGGAGAACTGTGGACGAAACAGAATTTCGTGACTTAATTTGGTGATACTTTGGTCATCGAGAATTAATATTTTTAATATCTGATTTAATGGGATACAAAATAAAAGAACTTAAAAATTATGTTTAAATTTTTTGGTAAAAATTGAAGGTTATGCTTGATGATTTTTATAATACAGCTAGACTACAAAACTATAAATTGTCACATTGAAATTAATACACAATTAATGCAAGTAGTTCAAAGAATATTGACAGAAGTTTATCAAAGAGTATAACAAGTGATACACGTCATATCATAAATTTGCAAACTTCACAATAAAGTTCATGTAGGTTCACAATAAATTCAAGTAAATTACAGAATGCTGTCATAAAGAATAATGTATCAAAGCTGTACCATAGAGTTACAAATTTACAAATTAAAACTAGTGCACAATAAATGCAAATAAATGCAAAAATTCTAACATCAAAAACCAAATATCAAAGTAACAAATATGTAACACTTAATCTAACTCGATTCTACTTAAACTCCAAACGTTCTACCCCTAACATACGAAACACAACTCTTGTTACCATTGGGACCCAGATTGCCCAAAGCACCCGATAAATTAAACGAACTAATGTCCATAAAAAAGCAGTCTACAAAAACCCCGCAAAGAGACAGAGTTTGAAAAGAATAAAAAAAAAGCGACACGAGTTCGATCGTGCTCGAGGGACAAACGGAAGCGATCAGCCCCGAGAAAATTGCCTTCGATCGGTCGACCTTGAACTCGATAAGACCGGAAGAAAAAACAGCGGAGAACGGAAGAGGGAAACCGAGGGGTGACGAAGAAGAAGACCTAGGGTGTCAAGGTGGTAGCAAACGGTGGACAAGGAGGGATTACAGAGGAAGAGGAGAGAGAGATGTGGATGGATCGTTCCCGTGGGACGTTCGTGGTAGCCGTGTTCCATGGCGTGCCGCAGGACGTGTCCATGGTGTGTTTCCTGTCGTGCTGCGGTGCACCGTGGTACGAGGATCACTGTGTGTCGGCTACACCTATGTACTTACGTGTACACTCACGTGCAGTATGTACGATTCGTACATTCAAGTCCATAAGTCACTGGATGTATCAATTGAGAGAAAACCAGTAGCAATTACTGTTCATATGCTATCATATGTAGCATATGTTCATATGTTCTTATATACTCAATCAGTGATATGTAATCATATGTTCATATGTTCATATATTTATATGCAGTCATATGTATCATATGTTCAGATGTTCATATGTAGTCATATGTATCATATGTTCATATGTTCTTATGTACTCAGTCAGTCATATGTAATCATATGTTCATATGTTCATATGTAGTCAGTCAGTCATATGTATCATACATATGTTCATATGTAGTTAGTCATATGTAATCATATGTTCATATGTAGTTAGTCATATGTAATCATATGTTCATATGTGGTCAATCAGTCATATGTAATCATATGTTCATATGTTCATATGTAGTTAGTCATATGTAATCATATGTTCATATGTTCATATGTTTATATGTGGTCAGTCAGTCATATGTAATCATATGTCCATATGTTCATATGTAGTCAGTCAGTCATATGTATCATATGTTCATATGCAGTCATATGTACTTCAAGTCGAACAGCATATGTCTATTTCGCATCAGACAATGAATTCCTATTTTACATTAAATAAGACACAATAATCCTTTGCATCAAACGAGTCACTTAATTCAACTGCACAATTATAATCAACTATATAATTATAAATTGTATTCAAATATAATTTACATGAAAAGAAGGCACAAAGATGATCTTGCTAAAAAGAACCATCCAACATAATAAAAACAGATGATCTATAAAATCAGACAAATAGGGTGTTAAAACGAGGAGTGTATCAAAATATATTAACAGTGGAAATCATTTATATCAGTATATTAAATAAAGTGACTTATGGATCAGGATGTACAGGTAGAGCAGGTATGGAAAATACCATAGGGTCTATGGGGCAACGTAGAATCCCCGAGGGATCCTCTCGGCGCAATTAGTGGGCAGGTCGCCTCGAGCCGACCAGCTCCTTAATTATATCTTTTAAAATATCGGACTTAAATTGAAAAGTCGCCTCCTTAATTATATTTCGGATAGCGGGTATTATATACCTCGAAACACCCTCCGCGAGCAACCCCTTGTACAAGCAGCGCCCCCGCCGCCTGTACCGATATTGATTTACGGAACCCTCAATTATCCTAGCCGACGAGGAATCGTAGCAAGGATGCTCCTTGTATCCTTCTCCTTTTAAACCTCTCGTTTCTTTTCTTTTACGCGCAGCCACGCGGTTACAAAGCCGATCGTGAATCATAAGCTCCGGGCTTAACGAGCCGTGCCTTTAAGCGGCTGCTTCGATGATGAATTTAAGGATCTCCGTTTCGCCTCTTTACGCTTCAATCCCGAATCTGGGACGTTGTGGGACACATCAAAAGTTTGAGAGTCACATAATCGCTGCTCTTAATTATTTGGTGGGGGGACTTTTGACAAATGTCTTTGTTAAACGTAGCTTGTCTTTATGGGGACATCATTTAATGAATGTATGGATACATGTGTGGACGCATATGTGAACTCAACTTAGCAAATAAAATATATATATATTTTACTGTGACGTAGGTTATTAAATAAAATGTATGTACACATTATTATGACATGGTTTAATAAAAATAAAAATATAAACGCACTTTATTATGACATAGTCTAAGTCATATGTGTACACATGTGTGTCATGTGTCCATTGTGACATAGGGAGTAAATAAAATATGTACACATTTTCCTATTGCATAGCTTGATAATCAAAATGTATATTCACTTTCTTGCAATACAATTTAATGAACAAAATTTAATTTTCATTGAAACATAACCTAACAAACAACATACGTACACATGTGATCATAACCTCAACAGTGTATCATTATAAAGTACTATTACAAAATAATTTATTAATTGAACATTCTGTATAAATAAAGTGTCAGAACATTTAAAATAATTCATTAACCATAAACACTTGCAGTATGTAATATAAAATATAAACATGGTTTGATTTTGGAGAACTTTGAGAACAAACTGAAGGACATTTTTAGGAATATAGATTTTACGGAGATTCAGGAGGAAATTTAACTAATGTTATTAAGGCGAACCGTTTCTCACCCTCATCTCGGAGGAATCGGTGTGGTTCATAAATAAAATATTAGGCAGCCAATTAGAAACTCCGGCTGGGAAATTAATGAATCTGACGACGAGTCGCAAGGGCGTCAGGTCTTTCGCCTCATTATTAAAACACCGTGCGTACGGGATTTTCGAGAGGTCGGGAATGTCGACCAGTCCGGGGACCGAGCCTCGGAATTCGCCTTGCGTGAAACGTCTAATTTTCTTTTCCTCTTTCCCTACCTCGATATCCTCCGAGTGAAACTTGGAATACTTGTGGGTTGATTTTCTATTGTTTGAGTCAATTGAAAATTTTATTCTTTCTGCAGAAGAAATTTGGTCACAGGATATACAAAGCTGAAGACATTTTGTGGTAGGGTGGCTTTTTTAATATTTTAATTGTTCTGGTTTTTAGATTTTAAAATTTTTAAATTTCCTCTCAGAGTTCTACTTTCTTTTACTTCACACGAAGTCATTAATACAAATTCTTCTTCCATATTTTAGAACAATTTCTGATTTCGGCACTTAACATAGTTTATTATTGATATAGGGTTAAAGCAGCTTACGTTGAGTTCTGTAAATACGGTTCCTTCATATTTCACATATTCTTTGCTTCCAATGCTTAACACGTTTGCTCATAACTGATTTAAGGCTTGAGCAGCTTTCATAAACCTCTCTACACTTTCTATCCCATGTTTCAACATATTTTGAAATTCTGACACTTCTATAATTTAACGTCTTCAATTCCCCTTAAATCAGCTAATAAAAACAATAAATTACCACCAAAATATCTAGACAAATTTAAAGAATAAAATTACTGTATATTATATTTAACATACTTAAAGAATCGAAGTACCTGAATATAAAAATAAATATTTTGGAAGAAGTTTAATATGACTGTCTACGAACGTTACAGAATACTTGACAAGATTTTTATTTCATTCGAGCTTGATGGATGAACTCTTATCCCCAGCGACATCTCGTATTATTACGAAAATTTGTACCCCATTACGATTCGATACGGTTTGTTGCGACAGGGATCGAATCGCGCTCCCGGTAGCCGAATATTCTATCGAATAAATATCCTGTCTGGTAAATCTACCCTCCATCGCGAAAGTTGCAGCGACGTAACAAGATTCCGGTCCTGTTAAAAGTCTACCGAAAGTTCACGGTATAAAAAGCGGTGTTAAGTATACGGATACACGAAGGCGGGCTGAAAAACAGTAAGTGATTAATTGCGGCTTCTTATTTAACTCGATGAAAAGTTCCACGGAGAATTTCTCGAAGTTTGCCTTTAAAAGTAGGCAGAAGAGGCGGCTGCTTCGTTATGCAAATAATAACAGCAACAGCGGAACGCTTCTTTGATGCGTTTCATTTATCTTCGTTCAGCCGAGACTTTCGCAACAAAAATCGACTTCTAAACGGTTCTTTCGTTTTAATCGCTGCTCAACGGTGCAAAAAGAACAGAGAACCTTCCTGATTATTAATCGTCACGAATACGACCGTCGATAAATCTGTCAATCGGATACGGCGTTGTATTTCACCGGTGTTGCCGCTGTTCAATGTTTGCTACTAATTGATATAGCCCATCGATTTGTTACCGCAAATATGAATTGATTTAGAAATTCGTTGCCTGCGGATTCCCGTCATGATCAGATATAAACATTTTAACGCTGGATACGTTGTAATCGAGTCGGATCTCTGGCGGATATAAACATTTTAGCGTGGAATTAATTGCATCGGGAGATTTGCGTTTGTAATCGGATACAAACGCTCAGTGTGAAATGCGCTATGAGTATGGTTTTGCGTTCGTGAACCTTTTTGCGTTAAAATTAAGTCATTAAAATTGGTTATAAATTATGCAAATTTTATGGAAGAGAGTTTGTTATAATATGCGATAGAACGCAAGATTAAACGTGTAATGATTCAGTGGGGTGATCACAAGGTATGCGTATTAATTTGACGTGAGATATTGCAAGGCGTGGTGATTTGATAGGTAGTGATTTAATGAGTGATGTGTGAGAATTTAGTATGTGATGATACAATGCGAGGTGATATAGTATGTAGTACTATGGTCCGAGATGTTGCAACGCGTGGTAATTCGATGCGTGGTAATTTGATACGTGTGGATTCGGCGCGTGGTAATTCGATGCGTGCTGATCTTTACGCGTGGTAATACGATAGGTAGTAATTCGATATGTGGTGACTTGGCGCGTGGTAATTCGATACGTGCTGAATTCCACGCGTGGTAATTCGATGCGTGCTGAACTCCACGCGTGGTAATTCGACACGTAGAAATTCGATACGTGGCGACTCGGCGCGCGGTAATTCGATCCGTGGTAACTCGGCGCGCGGTAATTCGATCCGTGGTAATTCGATGGGTGGTAATTCGATACGTAGTGGTCTCACGCGTGGTAATTCGATGCGTGGTAATCCCACGCGTGGTTATTCGACGCGTGGTAATTCGATGCGTTGATTACTGCGCATGGGATCACCACGCGGTGATTTACCACACGTGGGAGCGCCACGCGTCGAATTACCACGCGTGGGATCACCACGCATTGAATTATCATTCGTGGAATCGCCACGCATCGAATTACCACGCGTTGGATCACCACATATCGAATTACCACGAGTTGCAACATCACGCGCCAAAGTACCACGTTATTGTTATTCAGTCAGAGCCCCAAGTTCAGGGAATTATCAAAAGTTGTTATATTCAGTAACTTATTCCCTCTCTCACTTGAACATTCAAATAAATGAACTACAACTCATACAAGTTCATCTACAACAATCTACGTATGCATTAATATTCAGCAATTCTATGTATCCACCTTCAGAGCCCCAAACGCAGGAAGTTACCAAGCCACCGCAGATCCTTGAATCTCGAGAATGAAAATATCAGATTCAATTGTCCCCTGAAACAGATACAATAGACAAGTAAAAAGCAGCAATGTGTGACAACTGGACGTTTCAGTTTCTTATGAACCTTGCATTGCGGGAAAGTGTCCGAAGTGTCCCATCGATCGTGACGATACAATGCATAGAATGTCCTTCCGTGCAGAACCCCATGGATCTTTATAATCGTTCCCCGGTTCGGCGGCAAAAAACCAAGAGCTTTGACGGGAGAACGGTAATCCTCTTTCGTCGACAAGAAGCGCATGATCGAACGTCGACAAAGTGAATAACTGTCTGGCTGCTATCTGGACGGACCCATCTTGACCGTGAAACGTTCCTTACATAAGTATGGGGCGCGTGGGACGATTTTAAGACCGGCCTTTAAGGATAAAGCGAGTGTAGCAGGTAGCAGGTGTCACGTCGCCGGCGATCACCGGTTCGAGATACGAATTCGAAGCAGGTATCGAACGTCGTTTAGCGGCGGTGTACAGAGAGGAGGAGTTTTAGCGAGATTAGACATAATCGATTCCGTAACAGACATTGTGCCCGAAGAAGGAAAACGACAACGAGAAGCGGCTTTATCGGCTACGTCGATCGAATACGATTGCTTTCTCACAAAAGGGATCACCTTCCAAGATGTCCGGCCAACTCCTTTGAATCTCTCGCGCGTTGAGATCGCAGCTCGTTGCTTTGACAGCATCGCCGTGCTTCTATTGATCCAACAAAGAACGCTAGTCTGATAGGAGATACCGTGAGGTTTCACTTAATCGGAGTCCATTTATTCTGAGCGAGTTTTATCGGACGTCACGGTGATTGGTGGGATAGATACATTAATTGATTCCTTTGATTCAATGGTATGAAGTTATTTAGGATACTAATTCTTGGCATGCTACCGTCGTTTTGGGATACGGTGAAGTCTTGCAGTGTGTGGAATTATTATATACTGAATTAACAGGCGTGGAATTACTATGCGTTGAATTACCACGCGTCGAATTACCATGCGCCGAATTACCACGCATTGAATTATCATTCGTAGAATCACCACGCATCGAATTACCACGCGTGGGATCACCACGCATCGAATTACCACGCGTGAGACCACTACGCATCGAATTACCACGCGTGGGATCAATCAACGCGTGGTAATTCGATACCACTATACTTAGATAGAATGAGAACGAAATAATAATATCTAAGATTGAAATATCTAAATAGATGCAGTAAATAGTCATTCCTCCAACAATATATTATTCCTAAAATATATAATTTTGCAAGTAAAATAAAATACCACTCCTAATGATGCAAATAACCTTAAATATCAGTCCCGATCACAAATAAAACACAGCATCAGTTTAATTTAGTAATGAAGTGTATAACCAAACAAAAAGACCTTGCTATAAATATATTCTTCGAAGCACATCGAATATTTATAGAAGAAAGTATGGTAATGTAGTATCTTTTCCCTCGTTCGTTTTTTCCATTCTGCTTATTCTAGCGAAACGTTGGTTACGAGTCTTTAGCTCCGTTTCACGGTAAAATGGCAAACACGCGGCCATTGCGTATCGCTATAATTACGCGAACGTCGATAAGTGATCTAGGCTGTAAAAGACACCGTACGAGGCTCGATTATGCACGCCATCGATTCTGGTCACTTTGTAATTTTCATCGTACCCGATGCCCGTTCATTACTTTCACCAGACGGCCGATTATATGGCTCTGATCTATTTTTCCCCCTCGCTCTATTACCACTTCTCTGTCGCGATCATTTCACCTTTTTTTTCAATTATGTCGCTTATCAACGAAACGAGACTCGGTGAAAGAGTCTTGCGACCCTTTTGATAGGACAATACGGGATTGCTAATCGGTTCGCTGTTATTAAACCTGTTAGTTTATCGGCCAGGCCTAATGTCGCGAGATCACGCGTTTCTTCGGTGCAATTGCAGAAACGAGTAAGTGTTATTGCGGGCTGACGTATTAACGCGTGTGAGCGTTAATGGAACCTAAGGCTTGAAACACCAGATCTAATCCTTGGACATTATTTTCTACTGTCAACTGCTTTTAAGTCCTTGCATTCTCCCATAAATTAGTCTTTCGAATTTCTGCGTTTGTAAATTTTTTTGTCAAGTTTGATATTGTTGGGAGTCAAAATTAAATAATTGGTGAGTCTAGGAATTTCACAAAAAAAGAGTTCCAAATGTAGAGTTTTGGAGATTTCTAAAATCACAAACTCTGAAGATTCCAAATATTCAAATTTATAAATTAGTACATTGACAAATTTCCAAATTTCCAAATTTTGAAATCTCTAAATTCATAAATTACCAAATTTCTAATTTCCCACGTCTGCAAATTATCAAACTTCTAATTTGCCCCACTTCTTAATTCCCAACCTTCTAATTTCCTCATCTCCGAATTCCCACACCTCTAATTTCCCGTATTTCCAAATTAAAACTCCCTTAAATCCCAAAACTCTTAATTTCTCACATTCTCAATTAAAAGACACCCAGTACATTTCCCCGTTTCCTTCCCCGCCCCCGCATTCCGCTAATTAACCAACCCTCCGTGATTTTATTAAGCAATTTCGCAGATCGCCGAACGGCAGAATAAAACCGTCGTAGCAATTGCGAATCGATGTTGTGACGCGGAAGGTAATGCATCGTTTATCAGAAACGTTCGTCCGGATTCCATTATCGTTCGCTTATCGTTACACGTCGTTAATAAGCAGTGCGCGTACGTTGGAATGATCGTCGTTCGTCGTTGTCCCTCGTGAACGTACCTCAACGCCACTCGACACGTTTAATTGCGAAATAGCTCGTTCGATGACACGGTGCACGTTGGAAGGCTTTTACCGTCACGAAACTATACGAACACACTGTATTATTTAACCAGCGACGCCGATTGAGACGCCGTGAAACCGTGCACCCGATAAGTGCTCCAAGAACACTTATTATTGGACGTTATTTAGCGATCCATTTGGGACGATGCACCTCTGCTCTATACAGACGCAGATCAAATATTCAGAGATGTGCAGGTGTGCCTAACTATCGACTGCAACTTTCCTCGATTATTTGTTGCCGGTGTCGCGACAAGAAACCTCGATAAAACTTGGACTGGGAAATAACAACTTTGTTAAACCTTGTGTGTAACTCAAGATTTATACATCTTCTATATTTTATGGGGACATAGTACCTTTACAGTGCGATCTCGATAGATTTTTGCTAGATAAATTCCTAGTAAGAGGTTGGTAGTAGATTCTTTTGTAGGTTTGTAAGAGGTGTGAAGTTTGAGGGTTTGGAAATTAGGGAAATTGAGAATGTGGACATTGGAGGATTGGAAATTTGAGGATTTGGAAGTTTCAGGGTTTGGATATTGCAGAATTCGAGAAATTGAGAATTCGGTAGATTTGCGGTAAAGAAATGTAGAAATCGAACATAGTAATTCGACGTATAGTATTTCGATGCGTGGTAGTCCGACGGGTGGTAATTCTACGCGTGGTAACTCAACGCGTTGGAAATTCGACGCGTGGTAATTCGATACGTCGTGATTCGACGTGTAGTAATTCGACGCGTGGTAATTCGACGCGTAGTAATTCGACGCGTAGTAATTCAATACGTGGTGATCCCACGCGTGGTAATTCGACGCGTGGTAAATTCGACGCGTGGTAATTCGACGCGTAGTAATCTGACGCGTAGTAATTCGATGCGTAGTAAATTCAACGCGTGGTATTTTGACGCGTGGTAAATTTGACGCGTGGTAATTCGACGCGTGGTAATTCGATGCGTGGTGATCCCACGCGTGGTAATTCGATGCGTGGTAATTCGACGCGTGGTAATTCGATGCGTGGTAATCTGACGCGTGGCAAATTCGACGCGTGGTAATTCGATGCATGGTGAGCCCACACGTGGTAATTTGACGCGTGGTAATTCGATGCGTGGTAATTCGACGCGTGGTAATTCGACGCGTGGTAATTCGACGCGTGGTAATTCTACGCGTGGTAATTCGACGCGTGGTAATTCTACGCGTGATAATTCAAAGCATAGTGGTACTCCATCACTCAGTCGAAAACTCACAACCTCAAAAATTTGCAAAACTACAAATTTAAAAATCCAAAACTTCATAACTGTAAAACTAAAGAAATTATCAACCCACCTCCCAAATTTTCCCCTCTCTAACCTACAATATCAAAAACCTCCCCAACCACATATCCCCAAAAGCCCACATCAAGTAAAGATAACCCAATAAACCAACATATCAAGTTAATAGACGAAAATCCAAAGAAAAATCGTATCCCCCAGCAGCGTCCAATCAAATATTAATGTTGGCAGTTGTTACATCGCCTCGCAATTTCAAAACGAGCTCACCATGAAGCTCGGGAGTTCTCGGTCATAAATTCGTTCCAACTCTCGTCTGTTCCCCTCCTCTGTACCCATCGAGCCGACCAGGGAATAGTCATGGAAAGGGGATGGTGGTGGTGGTACCGGGTAACAGACAGGGGGTAGTTGCGAGCACCTTTCGACCCCTCTACGTGTCGTAGCTGATATTCCAGGTATTGATAAAATAATGAGTGCATTATTAACTCGGCTTAGCCGCGGGGGGTAGTTGTGTAATGTGTGTTGGCATGCGATCGACGTCTGTGCATGCGAACCGGCCACGTACACACGCGTCAAGAACGCTCGGCGTTTCTCAAACACGCGTTCACCGGGTGTCCGTAATGTAGCCAGCTAGCTGGTGTCGTTTACGTACAGGCTTGAATGTTAATTTTCTGCTTGTGATAAGCTATGCGCCTCGAACTTGCAAGCTAACACTGTGCATCAGATATGCTTCCGTTGTTAATTATTTTTACAATTATACTTTCTTCGCACTGCATTTATTCTTTCCTTATCGTGGAGAAAACTAGGTATAAAAATGTATGTAATTATGCAGGGGTTTTAAATTTATCTTTTAAAATATTGCGACTTCACTTTGATTGCTGGAAATTAAATTCCTACCTTAATTTTAAATTCTGATTCACTTTTGATTGCAGCTTACGTAAAAATTATGTGCGTAGGGAGTCAAGTAAACGTTCGCAAATTATTTTACAGCGATAGTATAATATTTTTATGGTATAACACTAGTGCAGGCTTTGTGATTCTACTAGCGGTAACTCGATACGCGGTAATTCGACGCGTGGTGATTCAACGTGTGGTAATTCGATACGTGGGGAATCTACTCGTGGTAATTCGACGCGTGGGGATTCGATGCGTAGTGATAATACGCGTGGTAATTCGATACGTGGTAATTCGACGCGTGGTGATTCAATGCATGGCGATTCTACGCGTGGTAATTCGATGTGTAGTGATCCCACGCGTGGTAATTCAATGCGTGGTGATACCACGCGTGGTGATTCAATGCGTGGTGATTCCACGCGTGGTGATTCCACGCGTGGTGATTCAATGCGTGGTGATTCCACGCGTGGTAATTCGATGCGTGGTGATCCAATGCGTGGTAATTCAATGCGTTGTGATTCCACGCGTGGTAATTCAACGCGTGGAGATCTCACGCGTGGTAATTCGATGCGTGGCGATCCCACGCGTGGTAATTCGATGCGTGGCGATCCCACGCGTGGTAATTCGATGCGTGGCGATCCCACGCGTGGTAATTCGATGCGTGGTGGTCCCACACGTGGTAATTCGAAGCGTGGTACCCCTACGCGTAGTAATTCGAAGCGTGGTGACTCTACGCCTAATAATTCAACGCCTAGTGACTCTACGCTTGGTAATTCGACGCGTAGTGATTCTACAAAGTAAATTACACTTGCCGAAATAATTTTTTAAGAATACAAGAAGTGAAATAAAGGAAAGAAAGGTGTGAAAAGAGCACCCAGTAGATATACACGCACGAACGCCGCCCCTTTCGCACATTTTTTTGGTGGATAGATAGGAGAGACCAGGGAGACGAAGCGGATAGCAGCAGGAGGGTGAAGTCAGGTACGTGAGGATATGCGTGCACGCGTTATATTGATCTTATAACGGACGAGTGCGTGCTGGCAGGCCGCTCACGCATTTAAGCACACAGCTTCGGCATCGCGTACGAGGGTGTTCCCCGTTGCTTGTGCACCAACGTTTACTACCCCCTGGCTTTTGCGGCCGTTTCACCGGCCGACTACGATAGCTACTTCTAATTCGCGTTGATAAGCAAAACCTACGCGCGATAATTCATTGATCAACTGATACCTTGTATATGCGCTACACTTCCTGGGTACAGAGTTTCCCTTCGGAGAAGGACCTTTACTACTTTATGGAAAATTTTGGGTGAAAGAATTTTGGGGGATGTTTCAAGTAATTTAACGTTTTGATTTTTCACGTAATTTTATCATTAATCATAGCAGATTTTTCGTGTACATTTTGTTCGTCTGCATTACGATTAACTCAACTGCGTGTTTGAGAGTTAATGAGCTTTGTTCATACCTTCACACATTTCACACTTCTGTGCACTTCATTTGCCACGGTGCTGCTCGCTAAATAAATTATATTCTATATTATATATTCAAATATCTGCAATTTTAGGGAAATCTTCATTTTGGCAGGAAAAATTAATTAAACTTAAAATTCAAATTTAAAGACTTGAAATGTTAAAATGTGTTCTTAACCTAGGAGGGTTACACAAAAAAATATTGTATGAAAATTATGCAGAAAATTTCCAAAAGACTTGTAAATTAAAAATTTATATATTGTAAAACATTCTATAGTTTATTATAAACAATTTTATTATAAAATTTACATAAAAATTTTATTACAAAAAATTTTATTATAAAATTTACATAAAAGTTTTATTATAGAATTTACAACATAAAACTTGCAATTAAAGTATTCTATCCGCAAATATAAATTAAAATAACATAAATAAAAAGTGCGTACAACCGAAATCGTCCAATATATTAAAAAATGTTCCCCACCGATTCGATTCGCGTGCATCATCAATTTAATGCTCTCAAAATGATACGCGCATCAGCGACAACGGTAAATTGCGAATTAAAGCCCGAGGTCCCGGTACGCTTTTCAGCGCAGCTCGAATCCACCCGTAAAATTCTCGGAAAATCAGTTTCGCGTCCATGCATTACATTTAGCCGGTTCTCCCTATCGATATGGAGGAGGATTAGCGCATGGGGTTGGCCGAATGGTGTTGTTTAAAAACGCACTACCCCGTATGCGAATCTCGTCACGTGGGCTAGATGCAACGGGAAGCGGAGCGAAGAGGGTGAGGGGTGACGAACGGTCACAGAGGGGGTAGGGTTCGTAGGCTGGTTCGACGTAGCCGCACCTGAGCCCCCTAGTTTTCCGAGCATGCTAATTCCCACAGACGGGACTCTTTAAGCGGGTGCCACTCGTTGTGCGCGACACTGCAGGCGGCAAAAGCGAAAATAAAGTGTTCTTGTTTGCAGAAAAATTCAATACAACCCACGTTATTTTGCGGAAAACGAAAAATGTTGCGAGTGCAAATTAACATTAGATATTCATGATTTTATGTTTGTAAAAAAGAAGTCATTTAACTTTGTGGAATTTTCTTGTGTTTTTAAGCTGCTATTAGCATTGGACGACCGGTTTAATTCATACCTTTATTCTGTACTTTGACTCATACAGTCTGGACTTTATACTTCGTACTATTGTTTTAACAGTCATTTCTTCTGTTTCATTTCTTTATGTACTTGATGTTAAAAATTGTAGTCAAAACAGTTTATAACTTTCTCTATAAATGTCTTCATAACTTTCGTATTTCTTAAGTGAACCATCCCTAAAAACCATCTGACTTAATTATGTAGAGGTTTGGAATTTTTTGAGGCTCTTTAAACTCCAACCACATTAGCCTATGTCAGATAAATTATTTTAAACAGTCCACAGTTGCGTAATTTGAAGACATAATAATATTCAGAATTTAAAATTGCATTTATGTAGAGAATTACGAAGTATTCAATTAAGCCATAAAATAACGAGAGAATTTGTTAGAATATCGTTCGAATAAGCGAAAATAAATAAAAAGAATTTTATTGAAACAACGACCAGCGGCGTATTCGAATGACGGTGGAATGGATTCGACGGGGTAGAAGCAGGGTGTGGCGTGCACCGTTAGTGGCGACATTATCAGAGAGAATATTTAAAAATTTTCCTGGACGTTTCATCAGGATGAGAGTACCTCGCGCGTGTATCATATCCACGCTATAACTATGCAGCATTGTACGTCGTCAAAAAGCGCTCGCAATCGTCGTTGACTATCATTCGTGCGGTCCTGGTCTATGCACTCTGATATGTCATGCAGCTGATTGCGAGCGGTCGCGATCCCAACCCATCATCCCATAGATAGTTTTCCAAAACAAAGCACGAAGAAAAATGATGAAGCGCGCGACGGGGGTGCGATCGTCGCGAACGAACGACGGCTTTTCGGTCTGCAGTTCGAACATCGCCGATAAACGTTGGTAAATATTTGACTTATGCTGCTACGGTCTTGTATCCAGAGTGGATCGCATATATTCTTTGAAAGAAAAAATATTGCCGGGTTTTATGCGATCGAAGTGGAACTTTTTTATTTATGGGGAGATAGGCGAAAATTTGGGGATTTGGGGGTGTGGAGATTTTGGAGGTTGAGGATTTCGGGAATTTAGGGGAGTGGACGGTTTACGATTTGGAGGTGTGGAGGTTTGAGGAGATGGAGAGTTCGAGGTTTGGGAGGTTGAGAAGTTGGGAGTTGAGGAAGGTTGAGAATTTTGGGATTTAGGGATTTTTGAAGCGTAGAATCACCACGCATCGAGTTACCACGCTTGGGATCGCCACGCATTAAATTACCACGCGTGGGATTGCCAAGCACCGAATTACCACGCATCGAATTACCACGCGTCGAATTACCACGCGTAGGATCGCCACGCATCGAATTACCACGCGTAGGATCGCCACGCATTGAATTACCACGCGTGGGATTGTTACGCATCAAATTACCACGCGTCGAATTACCACGCGTGGGATCGCCTCGCATCGAATTACTATGCGTGGAATCGCCACGCATCGAATTACCACGCGTCGAATTATTACGCGTGGGATCTCCACGCGTTGAATTACCATGCATGGAATCGCCACGCATCGAATTACCACGCGTCGAATTACCACGCGTGGGATCTCCACGCATGGAATTACTACGCGTAGAATCGCCACGCATCGAATTACCACGCATGGGATCTCCACGCATCGAATTACCACGCCCCAAATTACCCTTCATGGAATCGCCACGTATCTAATAACTTAGAAATCCGCAATACTCGCTGAGGCACTACGCATGCGCTAGTAATAGCGCCGAAGCAGCAGTTCAAAAGCTTCATGTTCACAAGGATCATGAACTCCGGATCACGACGAAAGAGCCATCAAAGAAACGAAAGGTTTTCCATCGATCAGGTCGGTGGCGAGGTTACAGAATGGTAGAGTTTGTACCGGTAATAAGGGCCGGTCGCACCCTAAGTGACCGGAATGGCGCAATAATTCGTGGCTCTCGTGACGTTAAGAGGTCTGCTCTTTGCGCACGTAGGGCCAAGTAGAAGGTGGCCGTTCGGCCTCCCATACGGTTTCGCAGGCATCGTCCTAAATATAGATCCCTCTTACAACCTGACGTCCAATTATAGCTCTTTGATGCCTCGCGAACGTTTCTCTATCGTGCTCTCTCGTAGCCATTTCCTCTCTTGTTCGACTCCTTTCGTAGACTCCATCTTTCTCTTCGGCACGATAATTTTATCGCGGTTACCGGCCATCCGCCGCTGGCAAATCGCGAGACCGCTCAGTGAATCGGGACCGGCCTTTGAAAACGCGAAATTGTCGGTTCTACCCACCCCTTGGATGACTAACGATCTTTCGCAACAGCCACCGATCGTTGGTGCGTTTATACCTCTCCTTCAAAGGTCCGTGATTTCTTCTAGCCAAGGATCACGCTTAGGCTCCTGGTAGATGGACGTTTTTCAGACGTTTTCTGCTCTGTCGCCTTGGATGAGCTTTTCAATGTCGACTGAAGTCTCTTTTAGCAATTTTGTGGTTTCTGAAGCTGTCACATCTGAGTCAGAAGAAGATACTTAATTTACTAATTCGAGGAGAAGTTATATGAAAATTTTATCCTCAGGGTAGAATTTGGTGGTTGACATAATATATGTATAGCGATTGCACCCCTCTTTCTGAGCTTCCTAAATATACACATTTTAGTCTTGTGAACTGTAGAACATAATTTAGCAGTGCACTTCTTTTTTCATAGTTAGGTTAGAATTTGGTGGTCGATATAAAGATACACCTATTGAACCCCTCTCTCTCACTGAAGTCCATAATGTACACATTTCAGTTTTGTGTATTTTAGAACAAAATTTATTCGTCCGAATTTTAAATTAGACAAACGAAGTAAAGTAAGGGGATTATTAAAAATACGAGGAAATATTAATACCACAGAGATTTCTATTCACCCCAGAGGGTGAATAAAATCAAATTTTCGTTTAAGAACGAACGGTACATGATTAATGTATGTCACGTAGGCTTTCGGAAAGACGAAAATGAGGCACTCCGCCCTCATATTCGAGGCTGTTTTTCAACACGAATTTCCTTTGGGGGTGAATAATACCACCCCGGAAATGGCGAATAAACTACAAAATTTTTCCTGCGTTCATTTTCGGAACACAGAATATCTGATCTAACGAATTACTCGAATTATATTTCTTTTTCTTGTATTTTCAGTGTTTGAATGTAACTTTATTAAAGGGATCTTGTATTCAATTTAGAGAGGATTTCGAAAGGATATTTTTTTTCAGGGTCTCCTCCGTTTAGGGGAGAAAAAAACGGGAATCCATAAGCCTGTAAGCTCATCAAAATATTTACCGGGGTCGTTTCGTTTTCTTCGAAGTCGGCCAACGTTGTATTTTAAATGCGGATCGATGAGGAACGCAGATGTGCCACTGAACTTCTAAACATTGGCACGCGATGATTCTGCTTCGTGGAAATCGTTTTTAAACGAATTCTTTAATTCTGTGAAGAAGGAATTCTAAAGAAATTATAGGGAAATCAAGGTTCAAAATTTAGTAGTATTTGTGTTGTGGTAATTATGGTTTTTATTAGCTGATGATTAATTGATAATTAGTTTTAGTTCATAATTTAATTTTTTTTAATTTTCCATTAATTTTAAGGTCACGATTTAATTTTATTTTGTTGAGAGTCAAAATTAAACTTGTAACTTAATTTTCTTTTTTCAAAAACAATTTTTTATCAAAAATTACTGTCAAACTCAAAAAACAAATTTCTGTTAAAAATTACTGTCAAACTCAAAAAAATAATTTCTATCAAAAATTAATTTCAAATTAAAAAAGAAATTTCTATCAAAAATTAATGTCAAACTCAACAAAAATTTTTTGTCAAAAATTAATGTCAAACTCATAAATTAATTTTCTTTGATTTAATGTTAAAATTAAACTTGTCACTTAATTTTTTTTTTCAAAAGAAATTTTCTATAAAAAATTAATGTCAAACTCATAAATTAATTTTTTTTTTATTCTTAATATTTAACCTACAATTTAATAATGCAATAAGTGACTTCAAAACCAAAATACATAACTAATATAAAAACACACAAGATATCAGGGGGTGAAAAAATTTCAGATTTTAATATCAGAGCATCAAACCACCCCTATTTTAATATTTTCAACTTCTCCAAACCATACCAGAGTTTCAATAAATTTTTTACTTTCTCCATAAATCAATTTAAAATTTAATTTTTATTTTCTTCACAAAAATGAATTTTGTTTAAAAAAACACTTAAATTCTACAATTATTGTTCTACCAATATTATTATTTTCAGCAGTGATTATTATTGTGGAAGAATAATATTTAATTCTTTTCTTCGTTTCCTATATTGTCGTTAACCCCACACGTTTGAAGAGGCAAGAAGGAGACAGAGAATTCAAAGCTTTATAAAAGCTACGTGCTCGTTTAATTAGTGCAATTTATCGATTGGCCGTGTACACCGTGAAAAGTGTCTACATATTCTCGAGCAAGCAGGAATATTGCTCTCCGATCAGCAATTTTCTGACCCGAGTACCTCGAGCACCTTCGACCCGACACCACCCTCGAAGTGCTCGAGCGTTCATCGAGTGTTTCCGTACACCCTTGTGAAGTCGAAAGGGTAGTGCTCCACCGACTTGAGCAGCCTCATCTCGATTTCCGTCGAGCAGTTAGTAACGTGATCTGTCGTCGATTTATTTTCCACCCTTTCTTTTTCTACGTTTCTTTGTTTCAACCCCCTCTGTACGGAATATCGACTTCCCTGTAACCGACAATTATTATTAGAACGGTCACCAGACGCGGTCTCTTGAATAATTTAGAAAGCCACGAAGTTGAAATCCAATTTCTGTGACGCGGATTGATCGACTTAAATTATCAGACACGTTAGAACGCTTTTAGTAGATGTTTCGTAGACTGTCAGACTTAAATTGTGAAATGATTTATTGAGATACACCGAAAGATTTCATTTTTAGGAAGTCTGGAAATTAAGCGGTTCGGGTATTTTGGATGCTCGATGACAGATAGGTTAATCAAGGAGGATGTTAAAGTTTGTGCATCTGCAATAAAATTTACAGAGTAATTCAGATATCCAGAGAAATATTCCACAGTACGAATTCTTCCGAAAAGCTGTCCGTTTCATATTTTATTAAAATTCCTCCGCCTTTGACCCCTCATATTTTAAAATTAGTTCTAATAGAAGAAGCTAATATGGCGACGTAAAAACGCGTCTGTCCACGCGGTAGCGGAAAGTATGCTAAACACGAGGCGCATGAAAGGCGTTTCCAACCCCTTTGCAATCCCTTCGGATTAACAAAGTCACAGGGTACAGGACGTAAACACACGTTCCTGCGGTGGGTCAGGATGTGGATTCTGGCGGCATCTGACAGGGGACTAAAGACGGCTCCATTCTGGAACGGGATTAACGCCGACGCGAGGAATTCGAAAAAGCAACCCTTGACAGCTTAATACCGATCCGAATCTAAGCCGGCTATTTAACCCCGTAGATCGCTTTGGTCATACGCGCAGCTGATTTTCTTTCAACCGTTTTATTTACCTCTTTCGTCCGAACGTTTTTCTCCTGACCCTCGATTCCCTTTTCTTCCGAAACTCCGTGACAAACAGGCTTTTTCTACAGAATCGCGAGAGGGTTTGTTCATTGAACGGGGATTAGGATAATTCGAAAAAGTTTCGGGAAAAGTATGCAGAATGGGGGTGGTATTTTTGTGGGGTGGGTTGAGGTTCTTGTTGGACTTGGGTTTTTTGGAGTAACGTGGATGAGGAGAAATGTGGGTGTACAGATGTTGGGGAGAAAGAGGACGAAGTGAGTGGTTTCAATTTTATGAAGATTTAGGAGATTTGGAAGTGGAGAGATTTAGAAAGGGAGAGATTTGGAAGTGGAGAGATTTGGAATTTTGGAAGATTTAGAAGTGGAGAGGTTTGGAGTTTGGGAGATTTGGAATTTTGGGAGATTTGGAAGTGGAGGAATTGGAATTTTGGGAGATTTGGAAGTGGAGGAATTGGAATTTTGGGAGATTTGGAAGTGGAGGAATTGGAATTTAGGAGATTTGGTAGTGGAGAGATTTGCAATTTAGGAGATTTGGAATTTTGGGAGATTTGGAAGTGGAGGAATTGGAATTTTGGGAGATTTGGAAGTGGAGGAATTGGAATTTTGGAAGATTTGGAAGTGGAGAGATTTGGAATTTAGAAGATTTGGAATTTTGGGAGATTTGGAAGTGGAGAGATTTGGAATTTTGAGAGATTTGGAAGTGGAGGAATTGGAAGTTTGGGAGATTTGGAAGTGGAGAGATTTGGAATTTAGGAGATTTGGAATTTTGGGAGATTTGGAAGTGGAGAGATTTGGAATTTAGGAGATTTGGAATTTTGGGAGATTTGGAAGAGAAGAGATTTGGAATTTTGGGAGATTTGGAAGTGGAGGAATTGGAATTTAGGAGATTTGGAAGTGGAGAGATTTGGAATTTAGGAGATTTGGAATTTTGGAATTGAAACTTAGTAATTTGCAAACTGCTTAGTAATTTCTTCACTATAACCCCCACATAAACCCTATAACGGTATTCCAAAAATAAAAACATTCAAATAATAAATAGAACTTACCCCTACCAAAAATCAATATATAACGCCTATATTCCTCCTCAGCAACACTTAAAAATTAAGTACCACTTAAATAACTAATCCGTCTGTACCAAAATGCCGACTCTCTGATTAAACCCGTATCACAATCTAGGTTAGCTAAATGAATTCGCAAGGTGAAAATATCCGTTGCAAAGTCGTAATTGTTCCCTCGTTATATTTTTGCAACCCGCCAGAAATATCTCTAAAATTGATACCTCTTTGTTTCCCTCCTTCCCGTAATAGTTATTCATTCACCGCACAGAAAAACCAACGGCAACGCAAACATTCATACAATTCCGCAAACTTTCGTTAATCATTTTTCATTGCTCGTTTTGTGTTCGACTTTTTTGTTTACGGAAACAGCCATTGTTTCAAAACGAACGGTACGTTGTGCGGGGAGAGCCGTTGAAAAAAAATCGTTTCAATTTCGTGTGGCACGCGTTGTTCATTGTTCGGCAACGCTATCGAAGATTCTAAAGAGTCCCTTATCGGATACAAACACGTTGAATCGTGGATTTTGTTCGATGACCTGATTACGTTGGCTTTGTGTCGACAGTTAGACGGAATACAATGTTCCGGGAATCGGTTCGGATAAGATAAAAACAATCGGAGAGTGTCTTTTGGTTTTTAAAACGATCTTAATCGTTCATCGACCTCTTTTTTATATCGGTGCGCGGAAATGAGTGTTTACTGTGAGTAATCTTTAGGCGTCAGATATTAGTTACTTTAGACGATTAAAGTGGAATCGGGTTCTAGGAAATTATTGATCTTGTGTGGATTAGATAAGGTTTATTGCGTTTGGATTGGGAGGTTCGAATTGCGATAATTTTTTGAATCATCAAATTGTCTTCAATTTTTTGAATTCCTCACATGTCTCCAATATTTTTAATTCCTTAAATTGTTTTTGATTTAATGAATCTTCAAATTGTTTTCAATTTTTAGAATTCCTCAAATTGCGCTCAATTTTTTTAATTCCTTAAATGTCTCCAATTTGTTGAGTTCCTTAAATGTCTCCAATATTAGTAATTTCTTAAATTTCTCCAATTTAATAAATCTTCAAATTGTATTCAATTTTTTGAATTCCTTAAATTGTGCTCAATTTTTTTAATTCCTTAAATGTCTCCAATATTAGTAATTTCTTAAATATCTCCAATTTAATGAATCTTCAAATTGTATTCAATTTTTTGAATTCCTTAAATTGTGTTCAATTTTGTTAATTCCTTAAATGTCTCCAATATTATTAATTCCTTAAATTTCTCCAATTTTTTGAATCCTTACATTGTCTTCAATTTTTAGAATTCCTCAAATGTCTTCAATATTTTAAATTCCTCAAATTGTCTGCAATTTTTTGAATTTCTCAAAATGTCTCCAATTCTTTGAATTCTCAAATTATCTCCAATTTTTAGATTTCCTCAAATTGTCTTCAATTTTTTGAATTTCTCAAATTGTCTCCAATTCTTTGAATTCTTAAATTATCTCCAATTTTTAGAATTCCTCAAATGTCTCCAATATTTTGAATTCCCCAAATTGTCTCCAATTTTTTGAATCCTCAAATTGTCTCCAATTCTTTGAATTCTTAAATTGTCTCCAATTTTTTTAATTCGTCAATTCGTTCATTAGCAGCTTCACAAACTTGTCAGTCCTTCAAATTAGATATCCAAATATTCAAAGAACGTTCCCAAAATTCGAAGTTTCATGGAATATAAGAAATATAGTAGCAAGTCCGAGATTTGCCGGAAGCCTTCTGCAGCACGAAAGATGGCCGAGCAGCTCGCTGAGAGAAGCTTAGACGGGTAAGCTCCGCGGGCTTTGCTCGCCGCTCAGAGATCGACGCTCCTGTATTTCCTATATCCAGGACGTTCCTTCGGGGGTATGGCTTAGATCCTGGCTATCCCTCGTTAAATCCCAGGGGAACCACGGCCAGGATATGCGGATGCCTGTCAACCACGGTATTTTCAAACCTACATATAACGTCACCATCTGCGACCTGCCCAGCCTCGGCTGTTTCAGTTTCGCTAAACATTTCAAGCTATCTCAGCTGAATGGGATAATAGGATAGAAGACGAATAAAATGCCCCTGAGGTGCTCGTGAGCTATGGTGAGCATGAGGTGCACCGTTATGGGTTGTGGGATCATAGGACATTTTATAATTTTCTGATTTAAATTTAGGAATTTTTGCATTTTCTAAGAACTTGGAAAATTGGAAAATATAGGAATCTATGTAATTGAAAGCTGGAATTAAAATGTTGGAATTAAAATGTAGTTAAAATGTTGGAAAATGTGAAAATCTGACAATTTGAGAATTTAAGGAAGTGGAGAAGTTGGGAGTCTAAGAATCTAAGGATTTAAACAAGTTGAAAAATTATGAAATGTAAGAATTTGAGAATTTGTAGATTCGGAGAATTTGAGAACTTGAAATTTAAGAACTTGGTAAATTTGAAAACATAAGAATCTAAAAATTTGAGGAAGTGAAAAATTTAAGAACCTCGGTACTTTAAACCTTGAAAACTCTCCCACATAAAAACCCGAACCTAAAGCTCCGAATAACCCAATCTTTAAAAAGTGCAAAAACTTGAAAAATGAAAACACCAAAAACCCAAAAATCCCTATTCCACAAAATCGTAAATAAACTCTCCTAGTTTCCCTCAGCAACTGTCTAAAGTCGTGAAGGAATTGATCTCGCAAGACCTGTAGGTTCGTCGAATCGATTCCGAAAGGGCAACGAAACGTGTACATGTAGGTTCGTGGAATATCGAGCGCGTTACCTTCTATTTTTTCGCCGTTTCCGTCCCGCCGGCTCTAAATGCAGGTCAAAAGAGTTTCTGCTCTATCCGGTACGTCCGTTGGAATTTCGAGTCCTCCCCAACACGCGAGTCGGTTCAGACAGACGTTGGAGACGATATCTTTCCGGGGTCGTGAGTCATGCAGCGCACGTCGACGGACGTTTCCCAATATATTTCAGGTATGCATGGCGCTTTCCACGATAAGATATTTCAATATTGACACTCTGTCAGTATTTACCGGGCGGCGCGAGAGATTAGGCGAGCAGTCGGTACATATTTGTACGAGTTTCACTTTGGGTGATTGTACTCTCCTCTCTCGTTCGCCAAACGTTGGAAACGAGCCGAGGAGAGACGCACTTTGACGGCTACGATTCGATTCTGATAATGTTCGATGCTTTAAAGTCCATTGTACTTTTCTACTGATAACTGTATCCCTCTTTTAACTACTAAGTTACGACTCTAAGGCTTTGTTAGTGAAATTAAATTCGAGAACTCTTCTGACAAATTATTTATTGGAGTTACGGGGGGCAATACCTTTAGAATCTTAAAAAATTACAAAATTTATCTATTTTAAAATTTATTACAAAATCTATAAAATGTTAGTGTAACGTCTTAAAAATATTGTCTCAATATTTTCAAGTTCAAACTTTAAACGCGTTTTTTTGAAAACTACGCTCTTAAAATTGCCGTGGTTAACTCAAAAATTACTTCATCGCGCTTAAATTTTGTACACATATCCATGACAATACTATCTAACATATGAACCTACATGTATGAAATAAATTGAACAAGTCCTTTTTATTGCAGAACATTGCAAAAATTTTCAATAAAATTCAAAGCTTTTCTTTAAACGCCATTTCTTCGATTTTACATATTTGGCACATTTCTGAGGTTCTAACTGTGAATGTTAGTTTTCGAAACATTGTAAACTTGCTTCAGACCAATATTAAAGCTAGAACCCATGATTCGAAAAATGCAAAACAAAATTTCGAAAATGCAGAACAAAGGTGTTCTATACAAAAAATTCGCAAATATCAGCTTATTTTCATCTGTCTTTTACGAATATTCGCTGAGAAATCTATTATTCTCAACTTGTTGTTGCGTATCGTAATCTTGGAAGAATTAGGTTATGTTTGCTGGAGGCTAAGAAATATGGACGTTCGATCGATAATACTAGCAGAGAAAGAATTCGTGAAACTACCTAGAAAGTTTTAGAATACCAGTAATCTGCTATAGGTTAAATGTTCCATAAAATCAGCAAACATTCGACAAAATATTTCAGTATATGTACCCACAAACATTTCCAAATTTGTTCAAAACAGAATAACCTCCACAAAAAATACAATATAACCTCACTTACGTAAAATATAAACTTCCATAAAACCTAATCCTTCATTCAAGATTAAAAATAACACTTGAATTTAATTAATGAATCCAAAGTATCGTCGTACCAATAACACCGTACATAATCCCTTGCAAAACGTATGCATACACACGAATTATGAATGAATCCTACGGCGCTTAATTCAATAGAAACGAAAAACTACTCTTAATTGCAGCAACGAAAGCTGTGTAGACTCGTTGAATGCGGTTTTCGCTATTCCAACGTAATTATGCAAACAAACCTTCAAAAGGCAGGTCAGACGTCTGTCGTAGAATGAATACATTCTGGTGTGGTGGTGGCGAAACCACGGTGGATGATGTGCGCCATTAATGCAGCGTAATTAGTGGCTACACATTTGCCAGCGATCCCACGGGTACCAGTCACTTCCGTTCTTCCTCAAATTGCATTCTCTTCGGTTATCATCGAAAATAAGGAAACTGGAGCAACGTGCTTGTTAAATTGAGCAAGTCACCCTCTTTCTCTGCGTTCTTCTTTCTGGGAGAGAGGGATGGAACGTCTCTTTGTCTGTAACGGATTATGATCTATAGGGGTCTTCGGTAATTTTGGTGTTTGGAGGCTCGTTTATGGAAACTTGGAGGTTTGGGAATTTGATGAGGTGGAGTTTTGGGGTTTGAGGTTTTTAGGTGGTTTGGGGATTTAGAGAGGTGGAGATTTGGAGATTTGGAAATTTAGGAATTTGGCAATTTTGGGATTTGGGAATTTGGAAATATGGAAATATGGAAATTTGGAAGTATGGAAATTTGGAAATTTGGAAATTTGGAAGTATGGAAATTTGGAAATTTGGAAATTTGGAAATTTGGAAATTTGGAACTTTGAAAATTTGATAATTTGGAAATTTGGAAATTTGGAAATTTGGAAATTTGGAAATTTGGAAATATGGACATTTGGAAATGTGGACATTTGGAAATTTGGAAATTTGGAAATTTGGCAATTTGGGAATTTGGAAATTAGGAATATTTGAAACTTTGAAATTTACAAACTTGAGGAATTTGCCACTCGTCACGAAAACCACTCAAAAATTTGATAATGCAAAAACTTTGATGTTTAAAAATTTGGATAATTTCACCAATAAAAAGACATAAATTTAGAAATTTACGATTCTGAAGAATTATTCTGCAGTAAATTACTGAATTTAATTCTGAACCTCTAAGAATTACATATATTTAAATTAAAATATAGTAAACCATCAAATAAAAACTTTTCAAAATCGCTAAATCAGAAAAAGTTTGAAAACTGAAAAATTGTAAATTCTTTGTAAGCATCGTTGATTTTTTAATCGAGCACTGTCTCCATGTAACGAAAGGGCAACGATCTCTATGGTGAAGCGGTATTAGCGACGGTAATTTCATTTGGTGCTTTCAATCGGGGCCGTAGAAATTCCGAAACGAGAGGACGATGATCAAAGTTAATACGTTTCGTTAATCTGACCCGTCGGATACCGGCAATTTTCATTTGGCCGTCTGTTTACGGGAATTGAAGGAATGCCTCGGCAAAACGTATCCGATAAAACGAATAATAAAATACAATGTACTGCGTGCCTCCGCAACACCGGCAGAAAATCAAATTTTCGAAATTTGATTTGCTGTGTGTTAATTTCTCGTCGCTCGCCGCTTAATCGATTTCTACCGAAATCCCCTCCTGTTATCGTTTTCTCAATTATTTTTATCTCCATTTATTTTTATAATCGACCCATCGGAAATCTGTCATTTTTCATCGGCAGTTTGATCGGGCTTTTATTTCGGGCGGTCGGAATTGACAATTTTACGAATTTCTAGTTTGATCATTCAATGAATATCACATCCACTCTTTCATATTTGATTTTCCACTTTATTTGCTTTCGTACGTTTACTTGTGGTTTTATTCTCTATTGTTTCATTATCGTGTTACTATCCATTGTTCGAATTTTAACGTGGAGATTGTATAATACACAGTTTTTATGATTTCAATATTTTTGAATTCTTAAGTTTATATATTTGTAAAGTTTCTAAGTCTCCAGATTTCCGAATTTAATCCCTGAACACATGCTTCGGTAGAAAGCTACTGAAACACATGTGAACGCCTCACACATATGTGAACATCACACACATATTCCACCAATCAATTATTTATTTCTTCAAACGACTGTAACCTAACAAAACTACCTCCGAGTCTCTGCAACATACTTAACCCTTTGCACTCCTCAATCTCTTTTACCTACCGACTCCTTAATTTACAAAAATTGATCAAGATAGGGGTCCTCAGTAAAATTTGTTAAAATAGTGTGAAGTATGTGACAAATACATTTTTCATTTATTATAAATAGTACATAAACAAAAATATATCTATTTATCTGAATTATTTGTAAGATCCAAGAGAAATGTGATGTCACACTCGACAGAGGAGTGCAAACGGTTAAGACGATTCATTCGAAGAACAAAGGTGCTAACAAGACTACGCAATGGAGAATCTTAAAAGAAAATAAAGTACGATAGGAGCAGGTTGCGTGTCCGCTGGCATTCCACGACGAGAAACTAGCAAGGACACGATCCTGTAATATACCTAAGACCCTATAGGATACGTATGCCCGCATTATCTGGGCCGGAGTATGCGAGTTTCGAAGTCAACTGTCTGTGTGGGCAAAGGTCGTAGCTCTGTCTGGCTAGCTTTGATTATAGCTTCAGATTTCCACGGAGAAAATTGAGAGGTACAATAAACCATGCTCGTTCGAAGTTTTCTCTTCTTGTAGAAGTCGCTAGGATGGGAACAACGTAAACAATACTCGCTGCTGAGTTCTTGCAGGAAATGGGGGATCCTCGGACGATGCGAACCGTGTGCTTAGACGAAACGTTTCATTTGTTCGACGGATGTCTATGGAATCGATCGTAGTCGGAAAGAATATGGTTCTTCGTTATTAAGTTGGGTCGTTGCGGAAGATTGATACGACGATGGTTCTCTTTCATTGGAAATAAACGCTGCTGCTTGTTACGGGGGATTGCAGGGATTAGACTGGAGGGAGTCATGCAAAAATATGATTTTTGTTGTAATGAGGAGGTAGGTGTAGTAGGTTTATGGTGGATCATTAATGTGGGTAGAAGGGAGATCAAATTTTTAGGTTTATTTGAATGTGGAAGGTGCAATATGGACTTTAAATTCGGTTTTTGGGATGTTCAAATTTGGAATTGATGAAAGTAGACATTTTGTGAAAGTAGAGGTGCAAATGGAGAAATTCACAGATTAATAAATTTACAAACAAATCAACTTATGATTGATAAAAGTACAAATTCAGTAGTTGACAAATTGACGAATACACAAATTTATATGTTGACAAACTGACAAATAGACAAATTTACAAGTTGATAAATTCTTAAGTTCACAAATTGAAAAATTGAGAAAAATTGAGAAATTGACAAATTGAAAAGTTGACAAATTAAAACATTGAAACATTGAAGAATTAAAGACTTGAAAAATTAAAAAATTGAAAAATTGAACAATTGAAAACTCGACAAATTAAAAAATTGAAAAATTGAAGAATTGAAGGGTTGAAAAATTAAAAGATTGAAAAATTGAAAAATTGAAGGATTGAAGAATTCAAAAATTGCAAAATTTGCAAACTAAAAGATTGAAAAATAGAAAAATAGAAACATAAAAAAATAGAAGGAGTGGAAAATTGAAAAATGGAAAAATTTAAAAATTTAAAAATTTAAAAACTAACAAATTGAAAAGTTGCCAAACTGAAAAATTTGAAAATTAAAAAATTGAAAAGTGGCTAAATTGAAAAAGTAAAGTCCTTCACCAAACAACGTCCATCACCAAAAAATATGCCTCAGCAAACATCATTCTACAAATACTCCACAATGAAGACATATAACACCTCAATTTTTCACCACTCCCAAAATTGCAGAAAGATTCCCAGAGCAGTCGATTTCGCCAGAATTCTCGTGCAGCATACTCGAAGTCTTCTGATGGTATTCCTAGTATACCGTCAAAAGAAAATAACACTCTCGAAGCAATGATCGCCAGATGTGCAAGAAAATCACGAGTCGGTCACGCATTTCATTGTCGAAACGGGTTGTTCATAACTTGAGAATGAACGAGAGCAGCTGGATAGTCGGCATTTAGTGGGCATTATTAAACTTCAAAGCACGACTTTGGTATTTCTTCTTAACCATCATCCACTGTTCCATTCAGCTACGACTATTTCTGACATCCCCATTTCGAAGTACATTCTGTTATTTTACTAGCCATATTATCTATACAATTTATATACAAGTTGGGTATTATATTATTGAGGTACCCTCTAGGACTCCAAAATAACTGTTAAAAAAAAAAGTAAAAAAGCTTGAATTGTTGAAGATTTGCATGCATGAAGATTTCAAGGTTTGCATGAATATCAAGGTTTAAATATTTTTGAACCTGTCATTCGCATGTTTGGAAACTTGAAAAGTGACGTTAAGGTATACCACCCTCTGGTACTCTAAAACAATTGTTTAAAAAAGAAGTAAAAAAAATTTGAATTATTGATTTGTATGCATGAAAATTTAGTAATATCAAAAGTTTAATATTTTCAAACTGGTTATTCATATATTTGGAAATTTGCTAATTTAAGAATTTTATAATTGCAAACGCAGAATTATATTTTTAGAAGATCTACCTGTAACCAGTCCCCAAAATTATTTTACAAAACTATTCTAAATAATCCTAAATTATGCTAAAAATCGCAGTGTATAAAATTTGTGGTTATTACTTGATTTTTATTCCACCCTAACGGTTCGATAAATTCGCCCTCCAGGGATCGATCCGACACTCGGCCGCTAATCTTCCGTTTTACGCGACGATTCGCGAAACCATAATGTTAATGGGCGTCATAAAAGATTGACAAGAATGCTCACTTTTGGCGCAGCCACCCCAACGGTAAGACCAACCCCCCGTAAGCGTTTCTGCATTATGCCTCAAAGTGGCTCTTTATTGTCCCGCGATAAACGTTCTGTAAAGCCGTGAACGCGATAAAACCGTGTACGATTCACGTGCACGGTATAAATAGTCACGAAGGTTCTTTCACCGTGGAACGAAAATACGTTCGCGCCCATGCAAACGTACCAATCTCTCGCGACGTTTCGCCGCGCTTAAATCAACAGTCTAGCCGCTCGTACGTTTCCTCGTGGACATTCTTTTTCACTACGCTCAACTTGGATGCCGGCAAAGAGAGCCGAAAGGCGTATCCTTCGCGAAAGCAAACGAAACGGCGAAAGTTTTTAAGGGTTCTGATAAACGAAAGGTAGCTATGGAATATTGCTGATATCTGTTGATATCGCTTGGGAAAATTGGGGAATATGGATTTGATCAGGTGTGAGGGATATTTTAGGGTGAGATGTTTGGAGAGATGGAAATGTGAAGGTTGATAAGGGACCAGGTTTACTGATAATCTTTAGTGTGGTTGATAGAAGTTTTGGAGTATTAATTTGGGAAGTGGAGTAGTGGATTGCAAGAGTTAAATTTTTGTATTAGGAAATTTCCATTTTTTTAAATTACTAACTCGTCAAACTCCCTATTTATTAAATTTGTAACTCACCAAATTTCCAACACTCCAAGTTCCTAGGGTTCCAAATTTCCAAGTTCGCAATTTCTCTAGTTCCCAAATTACCAACTCTCCAAATTCTCAATTTTCCAAATTTTCAGCGCCCTAAGTTTCCAACCCATCCAATTCTCTAAGCACCAAATTTCCAACACCCCAAATTCTCTAGGTTCCAAATTTCCAACTTTCCAATTTCTCTAGTTCCCAAATTACCGACTCTCCAAATTTCCATCGCCCCAAATTCTCAATTTTCCAAATTTTCAACGCCCTAAATTTCCAACCCATCAAATTCTCTAAGCACCAAATTTCCAACACCCCAAGTTCCCTAGCTTCCAAATTTCCAACTTCCCAATTTCTCTAGCTCTCAAATTTCCAACTTCCCAAATTCTCAATTTTTCAAATTTTCAACGCCCTAAATTTCCAACCCACCCAATTCCCTAAGCACCAAATTTCCAACACCCCAAAATTCCCTAGCTTCCAAATTTCCAACTCCCCAATTTCTCTATTTCCCAACTCCCTAACTCCCCAACTTCCCAAATTGCCAAATTCGCAAATCTATCAACTCCCAAACCTTCAAATCTTCCTAAATTTCAAATCTCCCCAACCCCAAAACACTCCTACTTCCCATTAAATCACCGCAATCAATAACCACACATCTCCAAACATCCACCGCAAATATTCTTCAAGTACATAAAAATTCAGCTCAACCCGCGAAGATAAGATGAGCAGGAAAAAGTGGTTCCCTCAAGCGCACCGGACGTCAAGATCTTGCTGGAACAATCTCCAAAACGATTCTGACAGTAATATATGCGGTCATAGCAAAACAACATGGCTGTATTCTTGCACGCTCGCGCGATTTTTACAATGGACATCGCACAAGTACACGCACGTCACGAGCTTTAGAAATTCAGAGAGACATTTCCCTATCTGACCGTCGTAACTGTCATAAATAATTGTTTGTTCGTGCTGGATAAATGTAAGGTTAAATGTGAGAGTTTGTTGGTAAGAATGAAATAATAGAGTGATATATTTGTGGTTATATGCGGAGAATGTAAATTTTATTTGTATAGGAAGAATTATAGTGGTCAGTAATGGAAATATTAGACCAAATATAATTTTGAGTAAGGTTACTAGTTTAGGGAAGAAAATAGGTTGCTTTAGGTAGGATAATTCATATGTGAAGTCATATATTGAAGTAGGACATTAAGATATTATTGTACTTTAGGGAGGGAAATAAGTTGCTTGATGGAACAATTCATGTGTTGACATGATATGTTAAAATATGTCATTAAGCTACTATTGTACTTTAGAGAAGAAAATAAGTTGCTTCAAGTAAGACAATTCATATGTTGAAGTCACATATCAAAGTAAGTCATTAACTCACATATGAAAACAAGTCATTGGCTGCTGCTCTTGTACTTCTTGTACTTCTTGAAAAACTCCATATACAAGGATAAGTAAATAATACTCCAGATACATTAGAGAAATAATAGATATTAAATCCTTCTATGTACTCCATTTTGCAGAAAACTCTAACTGTGCGTCCATCTTGTGGACATCACATCCACACATACTGGTCCCACTACTCCCTTTAAATATACAATTTAAATTTCATTCCAAATGAACTTCTGAAGTATGAAAACCCATCTACACCAGTTACTTCACATAATCTTCACCTCAACCTAATCTCAAAGCTACCTACCCCTTCGACATTCAATAATTCCCATTCTGTCACCACCCAGAGTCCATCCCAGTTCATCCTATAATAAAATACAAGCGAACGCAAGCTAAGAAGCGTGTAAGAAGGGACAGCTTCAAGAAAGAATATCAGGGTCGGCTTTTCGGGGACGTCTCCATTTTCCAAAGCACCTCGAACAATGAAAAGAAGGTGCGACAGAAGTCACGTTGAAAACGACGACAATAGACGAGGAAAAAGGCGATGTAGCCTCGTGGCAGCTGCGACACCTGTTTGTTAGCGGCGAGTTTCCGCGGCTCGCCTCTTCGTGGGGTCTCTGCCTCCCACGTGGCGACATCGTGTACCTGTACGTGCACGCGGGCATGTGTGGCGAATACGTACGTATGCACGACATCAGGTGGGAACACGACACGCTGACGAGGTGCAGGAACGAACCGGCTGCATGTGCCCCACGAGAAACCTGTATTTAATCGAGCCGCGTTCTGGAAAGCGATAGTTTACGCGCGATACGTGTCGAAGAGGAGCTTTCACGAGGAGTTTCTTCGGGGAATTTTTTTCAGAAAATTTTGGTGGAGGATTAACCTTGCTTGGTTGAGGGAGGAGGGGGTGAGGGAGGAGGGAGTGAGGGAGGGGGTTAATAAAGGAAGGGAGTTAGAATTCGAATGTGATCTCCATTGGGAAGTAGAGTAAGGTCTGATCCGAATTTATGTGGAGAGAATTTGTTTTTTAGTGTAGAGAATGATCAGAGGGTTGTAGTGTTTATATAATAGCAGCAAACATAAATTATGCTCATATCAATTTAAAACGTAAGTTGAGGATGACTATATTAGCGTTTCATCAATATTCCTAATACGAACTGGTTCTTCGCTGGAATAAGTAATGAATCAACCAATTTATCCATTGATTCATCGTTTATTCCAAGGAAGAACTAGTCATTTCGTATTAGGAATATTGATGATGTATTTATATAGCCATTTTTATCAAGGTTTAACTTGATATACCATGGGTGTTAGTTTATGATAGTTATGTGGCGGTAAATCTTGTCGGATACTGTGTGTTCAGCATTGTTAATACAATTGTCAAGACTTTTTGAAATTAGTTGTGGATGTACTGGGTGTATATATGTTACCTGCGTATGTAGATAGGGGGATTAGATGGAAATATAGATGGAACTTAAGATAGAGTTAATGTTAGAAGTAGGAACTAGATCATAGGTAGATCATAGGTAGATGATAAGTGGAATCATATGTGGATATTTGGAGTGGGTCATAGGTAGATATTGGGTGTAGGTCATAGGTGCATTCAAGATAGAATCATAGGTGCATATTGGGAGTGGGTCATAGGTGAATATTGGGTGTAGGTCATAGGTGCATTCAAGATAGAATCATAGGTGCATATTGGGTGTAGGTCATAGGTGGATTCAAGGTAGAATCATAGGTGGATGCTAGAGTAGGTCATAGGTAGATCATAGGTGGATCACAGGTGGATCATAGGTGGATCATAGGTAGATCATAGGAAGATCATAGGTGGATCCTAGGAGTAGGTCACAGGTCGATCATACATGAATCCTAAGAGTAGGTCTCAGGTAGGTCATAGGTAGATCATAGGTGGATCCTAAGTAGACCATAGGTAGACTTCACATAAAACCTATTCAAAACTTGAAGATCCAGGTCCAGAAAGAGTTTAGAAGGGAAACTATTTAGAATCTTAAAACCTACAATAACTCGAAGGAAAAACTAAGAATATTCCTTGTGACATCTCTCCATCTCTACCAACACGACATCCACAAGTGTACATCATTCACAGTCATCACTAATGACTTCCAAATATTAATCCAACACCCACCCCCATCAAATATACCCATACAAATCAAACATGTCCACACATATCTCCAAAATAGTATTCAAAGTTACAATCTCAAAACCATGGAACTTAATAATCCACGACCCACTTAATAATCCATGACCCACTTAATACTCCATGACAACAATCGATAAATGATCGCAATGAACGTTAAGATCGCAACACTCATCCTATCGACAATTTAAGTGTTCGGGAAGCATGTGTGGCCAAGCACAGCCGGCGTTCGGGATGTTGAAATATTGCAGCAGATAGGAGGGCAAGCAATGGAAACTGAACGTCGACGTGTACGGCTATAGGAACGTCGTGTAGATTGACTCGGATAATCGAGCGACGGTGGCGTTGCATAAAGCAGAAACCGCCGCGGGCTTGCAGTCGCGCGAACAAAGGACGGAAGTGCGGGAATCGATGTATGCACTTCCTCTGGCTGGTTCTATATGCGACTCCGCTTCGTCCAGCGCAACACGCGGCGCGTGCGTCACTTATCGCGATTACGCACGCTTCGCCGTGTGCGTTTCGCCCGTTCGCGAGTCTGTCGCGTGAAACACGAAACGGAAATCGTGCTAAGATCTATGCGTACACTCTGCCGCAACGTAAACTAGCTATGAATGGTGTGTACACTTTACTGATTTCTAACTTTCTAAATCTTTCTATTTGCAAATTTTTATGTTCTTGTCATTCGATATCACAATCTTGTCATTCAAGATCACAAAATCCCTAGATTTCCCAATTCCAAGGTCTCAAAATCCCTAGATTCCCCAGTTCCAAGATCTCAAAATCCCTAGATTCTCTAGTTCCAAGATTCCAAAATCCCTAAATTCACTAATTCCAAGATCTCAAAATCCGTAGATTCTCTAGTTCCAAGATTCCAAAATCCCTAGATTCTCTAATTCCAAGATCCCAACATCCCTAGATTATTTAATTCCAAGATTCAAAAATTCCTAGATTCTCTAATTCCAAGATTCTAGAATCCCTAGATTCTCTAATTCCAGGATACCAAAATTCCTAGATTCCCCAATTCCAAGATCTCCAAATCTTAACACCCTAAAATCCCTAGATCCCCCAAAATTCCAAGATCCCCAAATCTCAAAATTCCCCAAATCCCTAGATCCTCAAATCTGAAGACCTCAAAATCCCAAGATCCTCAAATCTCAAAATTTCCCAAATCCCTAGATCCCCAAATCTGAAGACCCCAAAATCCCAAGATCCTCCAAAATTCCAAGATCCTCAAATCTCAAAATTTCCCAAATCCCTAGATCCCCAAATCCTAAGATTGCAAAATCCCTAGATCCCCCAAAATTCCAAGATCCCCAAATCTCAAGATTCCCCAAATTTCACGATTCCTCATATCCTTAAATCCCCCAAAATTCCAAGATCCCCAAATCCCAAAATTTCTCATTTCCGAGACCTCCAAATCCCTAGATCCCCAAATCTCAAATCCCCTAAATTCCAAATCTCCAGATCCCTAAATCCCCAAAATCCACATCCTCCAATCTCCATCCCTTAAATCCCCAATATCACCCCTTCCAAAAATTCTCAAATCTCCAAATCCCAAAAAACCTTAAAACCTTCCTTCGCCATATTTACCCTATCGCAGCCAGATTTGCCGTTGACTGTACACACTCCGTCGAATTACACAGATATACGCGCGTGTGATTGGCACGCTCTCGTGTGTGCGCGCGAAGACGCGAGCAACAACGAGGCACACGACCAACGCCGGCAACATAAAGTCTCCATTTAATATCTTTACGAGAGCCGGTAAAAATGATGAGGTTTCCGGTTTTTTAATAATGTACCCGTGCACACCTGAGCCTCGTAATTCTCGCCTTGGCGCCGTAGCCCTCTTCCGCGTGGAAAACTTCCTCCTCCACTTTTTTTATACTCGCTATCTTTCTTTCGAAGATCGCTTCTTCGCCGTTATGGCACGCTCTAGAGCGACCATAAATCGCGACGTTCGATGCTGCGAAACTAAATGTTTTAATTAAAGCCGGTAGCCAACCTTACCGACAAATAAATAATTCATTATATCGTGTGGCTATTTTATATGTATCCGTTCACCATGTGTTTTGCATATTTTGATACGTTATAATTGCCGGCATTAAGCCGCTTCAAATGTTATGATTTTCAGCGGAGGTCGCATTGTTAATGACACTGAATTCCGTGTTGCAACATTGATGTCACGGAATCGAATGATTTTGATTCCCGTGACGTTTGTAGTCAATTTCACTCATTGTGCGCGGTGAAAACTACATTGTCGCATTGTCACGATCGGCCCATTCTGACAAATCAATCCCGTTGTCTGGGATTTGCTTCAAATCGGGGCGTTTTATCCCGCCGCGAAAATATGTATCGCCGATTTGTACCTTCGAAATCGTCACAAAAATATTTCATCGTATTTCAATTTTATTCGCAAGCACTAATTACGTTTCTGTTAATTAATCGTTCTCCTTCCGCTGTTCTTTTTAATTCCGATTCTTGTACCTTAAGGTTGTGTCAGAAATAAAAATTAAACCTATTCGAAAATTGTAAATGGCCAAGGAATACGAAAGTCGGAAGAAACGTCACGGTGTCAGGAGGGTGAGTCATGAATCTTACGTGAAACGTGCTTTCAGTCCGCCGTTCATTTATTCGGTTCTCCACGACGTATCATTTCCACGCTCTCGAAGCCTGCACACGTTCCCTCTCGCGCAGGTGCCTTCTCTTTTAACGCCGCGATTACCGTTCGCGTTTCTTTCTCCCCCGGGGTCGAACTTCTTTCCGCTCGTTTTCCTTTTGCATTCGTAACTCTCTGTGTCTTTTTTCAAAGTGATCCACCTATCGCGGCAGCCACGTTTTCTGCCTGACTTTGCAAATCCTTCGGTAAGCAAGAATCGCGTGTCTGAACTCCATGGGATCTTTTTTCTTCGACCGTTCGCCTACCGTATCTATTCGGGCTTCTCGAGTCACGTCGTTTTATCCCCCTCCACGGGGATGTTTCTCTTTTCGACGTCGATCATCCGGCCGTTTTGAATCGCCACCCCCTTCTCGGTGTCGAGAGTTCGCTGACGAGGACGATCCGTGGCTTCGTTAGGGTTCAATTCCTGCCTCTCGACGGGGTAGCAAAACAATTTTGCGGTGAACGGATTGCTGTTTTTATTATTAATGCGAACCCTGCTATGAAAATTTCAACGAGTAAACGGATATAAGCTGAAGAAGATTGCTGTGAATATTGATGTCAGTTATAGCCTTTTAGCGAGGTTTTCTGATATAGATGGAAATGTACCTCTAAATTGGGGTGATTTTATGGGTACGCTTATTTGAAACTGGCTGTTACTTTATTAGATAGTAGAGGTAACTTCAACAATAACTGGAGGGAGATTTTTTAATTATTAAATGTAGTCATCGAGTTTGAGTAGTACATCTGATGTCAAGTATAACTATAATTATTTCTTATTAATTCTTTACTTGTTTTTTATATAAAAATCACTTCTTTTCCTGCAGAATATTTTTAGTACAAAATAAGTAATCTTATTTTGTGTTAAATTCAAATGAATTTCTTCTAGATTTTTATTTTTATGAATGAACTCAATCCATGTTCATTAACTGATTCATTACTTGTTTCCTATATAAAAATCATTTCTTTTTCTACAATATATTTTTAGTATAAAGTAAGTCATCTTATTTTGTCTTAAATTAAAATAGATTTCTTCTATTTTTTTATTTGAATTCATCTATGTTCATCAATATTTGAAGTCATCCATATTCATCAATATTTGAATTCATCCATATTCATCAATATTTGAATTCATCTATGTTCATCAATATTTAAATTCATCCATGTTCATCAATATTTGAACTCATCCATGTTCATCAATATTTGAATTCATCCATGTTCATCAATATTTTAATTCATCCATGTTCATCAATATTTTAATTCATCCATGTTCATCAATATTTGAATTCATTCATGTTCATCAATAATTGAATTCATCGAATCATTCATACATTACTTTAATTGTTTACCTTAATTTTATTCGTCCATTTATGTAACGTTAAAATCACATGACACGGAAGTCCACAAGAATATTTTACCACCAAACCGCGCCTTAAATTTTCCCACGACATCCAGGAACTATCCAAGGTTTTATTAAATCACGACAGCACGTTGATAAAATTTACAGGGTTAGAGAATACCTAATTTTACGATACACATTATTAACATACGACGCCAAAGCATGTTTCACGCGAAAAGTGGCATTTCAGAAAGCGTTAACGCATTCCACGTACGTAAGAAATTTACGACTGCAATTAGTTTCTCCACTGTTCAAAGGAAACAAGTTTATGATACTCGTAATGCTTGGTAAAGGTGTATCATACTTAATACATGAGGCTTTGATCGGTCAGAGGTACAACAAAATCGTGTGTGCCATTAAATCTAATAAGGCGTTGCGTAAAGGTGTTAATTTCGCACAGTGTCGAAGGAAATCGCGTGAAATTCTCGTTGCTATGAGAAAGGCTTCGAAAGTGATACTGAATGAAACAAATCCATTCAACGGTGGTGAAACGTGCTTCCAAATTCAAATGAAACTTGTTAATGCAATGGTAATTTGCATCGAGAAGTTGGCCAAGATTATTTCGTTACTTAATATGCTAATCGTTGCAATCATCGATCATTGCAATTATTTATGAAGTCATAGTTTAGTGGGACAGTTAGGTTGAGACACATTCAAATTGAGGTGGTGTATTTTTACTGAGTGATTTATAGTTTTAATGCGATTTTAATTGTTTGGAAAAGTAGTCTCATATGTGGACATAATATGCATATGTTATCTTTTTTCTATGTACAGTGTTAATTTTATTGAAAGTTATTTTAAGTCGTTTACAGAAATGGTCATGTATGTGGACATTACCTTCCTCTTTCATACATTACTGCTACTTCTAAAATTGAACTCAAACAGTTTACAAAAACGACCATATATGACCATATATGAACATTATTTTCGTCTCTCAAACATTGCTTCTACTTCTAAAATTGATCTCAAACCGTTCATAAAAACATCTACATATGTGGACATCATCTTTGTCCCTCAAACATTACATCCACTTCTAAAATAGTTCTCAAACCGTTCACACAAACAGCCACATATGTGGACATACATTCTCCTTCCACATTAATTTAAAACATAATGTAATTACACAAAAGTGTTTTCAATTTTAAACAATTTTTACTCCCAACCCTGAAGAGGTCAATCAAAACATGTTGAAATTTTTGCAATTGTTCCAAAATGTTGTCTCGATGAAAATGTGGCGTAAGTAAATGGTTGAAAAAAAGATGGCCATCATCGTTGTCGCGAACATTGCTCGCGCGATTCGCGTCGTTATTTCGCGAATTTGGCGCAACGGCGATGAATTAAATGTGAAGTACGCCCTGATGAAATTCGTGGACCCCGGTATACCTGTTTTGGCGGAAAATTAACGAGCACGCCCATTGACGTGTTTCCGCGATTTGTTAGTCGCGTCAAGTTGTTAATTCGACGCGTTTTTCGTCGAAGGAATTTATTGTGTCGATTGCACGTTCACGGTCGAATTTGAATGTTGTACAAAATGGAAGTCTTTGATTCGAAAGATGAAATTATCTCGAATAAGAAGACTTGTCTATGGTCGAAAGTATAGTTTACGTACTGTGTGTTGCGAGAATGAATTCAGTAGAAGTGGAATTTAATTGCTTTCTCTTCGATTGAAATCAATTTCGATATTCTCGTTCGATGCATTTCGCGTGCAGGAGAATTACAATATATATCATTGCACGGTTGAAAAAAAGAACGGAATATCGATACAGAGTGGGAACAGAAACTAAATAAATTAAAAACAAGTTATCGTCGAATGTACTTTATTTCAGCGATAAAACACGAAATTCATTTCGAAGGTTTAAAAAAAACGAGATCGCAAATTTTTGCAGGCTGAAACTTTTAAACGTCGATTCGACAAAAATCGAGTGTCCTCTTTTCCCTTAAACCGCGATGTTTCGTTGCGGCGCAGTTTGAAAAAACAACAAAAATATAATGGGAAATATAGAAGAAAAAACCGCAACGCGTCGCCGCCAGGCAAATAAGAGCAAACGAGATTTCGCGTTACATTATCGTCACAGAATGGCGGCGATGCTCGTTATTCCCAAAATGCGACCGTCCACGCGCGGTCGAAATTAAAAATCCACGAGATTGTAAACGTACCGTGACGATACGCAAGGATTCCGTCCACGCGCTCGATTATAGCCACTCTCTCTCGTCGATCAAATGTTAACGTGTTACGCATACGATGGTCGCCTAGGAAATGTCAATACCAATATCGGTAGATTGAACGGAAATTTTCGGGGAAAAAACATGATATTCGCGTGAACTCGATTCCCAATAACCGGTGAGGCCTTGTTAAAACATGGAATACAATTCGATATTTCATTGACGCTTATGAATTTTTTGTGTAATTCAATTATTTGAGATATTGCATTTATTGAATATATACATTCAAATTTAACACATTCAAATACGTACATATTGTTAATATATGTATCTTCAAGATGGTGGTGGTTCAATGTTGATGACGTACGTCTTCAATACATGTATACATCTTGATGTTGATGACTTTTACATTTTTAACATTTTTATAGTACATCGTTAATATATGTTAACAATGCTAATGATGCAATGCTCATAATATGTTCATCTTCAAAATTTTTATGGTACAATGTTGATGGTATATGCATCTTCAAAATGTTGATGGTACATGCATGTTCAAAATGCATATGGTACAATGTTAATAATACATGCATCTCCAACATCTTGATGATAAAATGTTCATGGTACATATATGTTCAAAATGCATATGGTGCAATGTTGATAGTACATGCATCTTCAACATCTTGATGATAAAATGTTCATGGTACACATATGTTCAAAATGCATATGGTACAATGTTCATAGTACATGCATCTTCAAACTGTTGATGATAAAATGTTCATGGTACATATATGTTCAAAATGCATACGGTGCAATGTTAATAATACATGCATCTTCAACATCTTGATAACAAAATGTTCATGGTACATATATGTTCAAAATGCATATGGTACAATGTTCATAGTACATGCATCTTCAAAATGTTGTTAGTACATGTATGTTTAAAATGCATGTAGTGCAATGTTAATAATACATGCATGTTCAAAATGTTCCTTCCAAAATGTTCATGATACAATGATCATCTGATACGCCTTCTAAAACCATGTACAACAACTCAATAAAATTGAATCTTAAACAAAGCATGAATAAACATGAAGAACCACAACCCACCAATTTCCCAAATCGCCGAAAATTAATCAACCGAATCAATAACCAACTAAAAAAGCAAGCCAATATTTGAAGAATATTCCGTAGATAATGTATAGGAATCCCGACAAGGATAAATGATTGCAATTAATACAATGCCAAGAGTAATAGGTATAACTAATCTTGCAGTGTTCGAAGATCACCTGTAGATTCCGCTGACTCAATATCCAGCAATGTTGACCGGCGAAGCGTTCAGCTCTACGGCACAAAAACACGATCGATCGTCTTAGCGTTCGATTAATTAGATTCAACGATCCGGCATCTCCGAGGGCGTTAATGATTCTCGGAATCGTAGGCGGTTAGGGTGGCTCGGTGAGCGCACACGTGTTGCCGAATTTTTTTGCGGCGATCTGTCACGGGCCGGATGAGATTTATCAACGCTGTTGCAAAGTTCGCGCATCACCGATGTCTCGAGTTTTTCGCTCGGGTATTTTAATTGGTCTGTTTCGGAAGAGATTTCCAGAGAACGCGTGATTCACGGTGTCGGAAGAGACCAAGAGAGACCAAGAGGCATCCGGAAGTTTGGTCGGCCTTAAACGGCGGGGCGTGTCCAGGAATTCCTGAACGGTTGCACCGATACGGGACGCGTTGACCACCGCCGACCCTGATAAAACAGTGTCGCTAGAGTATCTCGACTTCGCGCGAAAAAAAGCTACGCGAACCACGAATAACGCGGAGCTTTTTTCGACGACGGCCGGACACGTGCAGAATTTAAATCACCGGGTCTCAGTTTCGTTTTATTAGCGACTGGTATCGCGCCACGCTAGACTTTGCTCGTAATTTTTGAAGGGACGAGAATTCGGCGACTCTGCAGACTCACGATAACGATTATGCTCTTTCTACACTTGCCGAGCTCTTAAACCCTTCTTCGTTGAAATTGTTCGCTGCTAATTTTTAAGAGCGACAAATATTATAAGATGTGATATTATGATATTAACTAGAGGTTTCAAATAAAGAATATAGTATATTGAGACCAAGATGTGCTGCAATGAAATTAACTGCGGGTTTCAATTGACTGATATAATATTCTGAGACGAAGATATGCTGTAATGAAATTAACTGGAGGTTTCAAATGAAGAATATAGTATATTGAGATCAAGATATGTTTTAAAGATATTAACTGGGGGTTTCAGTTGACTAATATAATATTCTGAGACGAAGATGTGTTACGTTATAATTTAACTAGTCTTATAAAAACTAAAAATAAATTGTTCATATATAAACATTGTAAGTATTATAAGCAATGTAAGCATTATAAATATTGTTCATATATAAATTTTTGCAATCTCAACAGACCTGTACTTACAAAGAGGTTAAAGTCTACTTCATCAACTGAATATATGTTCACATGTCACACATGTTTTTCATCCCTTGATCCATTGATCTATACCAAACCTGTACTCAAACTTCACAAACTTCATCACAACAATTGTTGTAAAGAAATGTTTTTGAAGAAATGTTTCACAATTTTATAACTTGAGTGAAACATTTAAATACTTGAGGTTATGTGTGACGATCGAAAGTACATTTAACAATGACCTACATATGCATTTCATAGAACGAATGTTCATACACGAACAATATATAAAATCCCAAAAATGAAAAATTGAAAATTATTGCAATAAAAAGTATAACACGATTTAAGAATTAAAAGTATCGAAAGGTATTACGCGAGTTACACAGGAACTATACCGAGAGGATTTACATCCCCTAATCGGGCTAATATCCGTTGCACGTATCCCGAAAAATCCGTCGGTCGGAAAGTCAGCCGTCACCATTCGGGCAGATGAATCATTCGTCGAAATCGCTTCTCATGGCGATTAATGGGTATGGGACCACCGCAGCGGTCGTTCGGATTAAAAGCGGTCCAAACGTTGAAATTTTCACGGCCAATATTCGTCGTTACATACAGTGTCGGCGTTATACACGGACACGAATGCAGCCTGGTAGAAACCGAGTCACACCCGTTGTGGAACGAGGGATCTGGTATGTTGGACCGGCATGCAGGATCGTTCTTCCCGGTGCGAGCTTTTCGAGGGCGAGAGAGCTCCACGCACAATGCCATTGTGTCCGACCGGTATAATGACGGCGGTATTATAAATGAAACGTCTGCAACTAATTTGGGACAAGCGTGGAACGTCCAGGATTGCCTGGAAAGACCTGGGCGTCGTTTATCCGACTGAACGCGTGGCTTTTCCTATGGGAGTCTTGGATCGTAAACGATTTTAAGAGAATTGTCGTGTTTGTTTAATGAAATACTTTTATTTGATCTGCATGGAGGGTAATTAGGTTTGATTTCAGCAGGAAATAGATTTGACATGTATGAAATGTAGTCATAGGTCTAATTGTAGTGATGGGTCTAAGTGTAGTGATGGGTCTAAGTTAGTGATGAGTCTAATTTTTATGAAGCCTGTTAATTTATTTTTAAACGAGTCAAACTCAACGTGAGACTCAACATCTTCTTCCTTCCTTTCATACTTGAATTTTGTTGTATTTAAAGAAGAATACTTGTTCTTCTAGTATAAACGTACCTGTAGAAACGTACTCCTAAAATAGTAATGTTCAAGGTATTGATTTACTTTGATTTACCTTGTAGAATTTAATTTACCAATGTCACAAGAGGTTAACACTAATTATTAAATTATTAGCAAATAACAAAATATTAATTCACATCTTCCTACAAGAGTAACTCATGTAACAACGATATCATTGACAGCACCAGAAGAAACGAGACAGAAGAAATCTTTCCTGTAGAAAGAAGTCCAGCAAGAAAGCGGAGACTAAAACGAGGATTTTCGTTCCATTGAACAGCCCTCGACTGTTCAAGTTGCGGCTGTTCTTAATGAACGTCGCCTCAATTATGACGTTTAATTACGAAATTGGACCATGAAAATAAGGAAAGAAAGCTGGCAACAGCTTTCAGCAACGAGCAAGGAAGAATCGTCTTCTTTTCCCTCGATTCCTTCGAGAATTTCCATGGTAATCAAATACCTCCTTCATGAATCTCTGATAATCTCCGCGTTCCGCAAATTAAAATAATTCCGTTTAAACGGAGCGAATATCGTTGCGCTTTCTAGGGAAGGACGAAAAATCGGACCGTGAAAAAAAAAAAGATGGACGGTCGAGGAGGAAGCATGGTCGATTTCTCGTCTTCGTTTTCCGGCACGATGACCGGAAAGGGGCAGGTCGTGCTAGCACGTCGCACAAACGAAGCGCAATTCTTCACGCTCACGAAACGTGCGGTGAATTAGCGCGTTCGAGCTCCTCTCTCTTGTAAATACATCTTTTGAGGGTCTACCCGCTAATAAATATATCTTCTAAAAATAACTGTGGGGAACTTACAAAAAATATTTACTCCCGGTTTGTCTGCAATTTGGCCATAAAATTGCGGCTCACATATTATTGCACTTTGAGGTTATTTTCTAATTTGTATAGACTACTATTGAGTACTTTATATTCTAATTTGTTGAAATTTGATCACTGAGCAAGTTACAGAAAATTCTCAAATTTTTACATTGTGTGTGTATAATATTTTCAAGTTGATCTAATTCACCTTGGAACGTAATAAAAAATAAATGTGCGTTCAAGGACCGTAGAATATTCGATAAATAATTTTTCCAATTTCGAATATTTGATTTAGGTGAAACACTGTTAGGTAGCATTGCATTCTCTGTAATTCGATATTTGCGATCCGATCGAAATCGAGGTTTGCGTACCTAGATTTACGGTAGCGGTCTAGTGAAATTCCGGAGGTAACCAGAAGCTATCGCGTAGCCGGTGGGTGAAAAAGGATGCCAGAGGCACCGGTAAAATAACAGGCATGACAAACGTTCGTAGAATAGATTTTCCAGCCTCGCAGGCTGCGCTCCGGTCCCGGCTTACCAGACTGGACTTCCGCCACTCTCTCTGGATCGCCGGGAAATAGGGCCTGGCAGAGTACCAGAGACCAAAGTCCTGCGATATCAGCTTCTCGTTTCGTCTTCCTTTTCCATTTTCTTTGAGAATACCCCGTAAAGGCGGGCCAACCGAACCCTATTGTATCGATGATATCTTCGATATTCGTTCTCCGATTGAAAATCACTACCCTCCGACGGACATTATGCGCTCGTTTCTCTATCGTTTTGGGGAGAGACGATCGTACGACCTGGTCGTGAGCATTTTTACGTTTTGCGATGCTGCATATGCTGCTGCCTGAACATGATATTTCGGATGCTGTTTAGATACCGACGGGTGAATTATGTTTACCGAGTCTATTGGATCGGAGCAAAGGGGTTGATAAAAAGAATACGAAAACATTGGAGGTATATTTTCTTCTGTGATCGATTAATCTATTAATGAACCACATTTTTATATTTCATTATTATCAAAGATAAGGTGTGTGAAGTTATTAAGTACGAAAGTTACGTCTCGCAACAATTAAAAATAATAGATGACTTCTTAATAATAGCAATCTTTCCCTATGTTTTTCATTTTATAAGTCCTTAATTTTTTAACTAGCACTAAACGCCTCAGTCTTCGAGTCAGCAGGGAGATCATTGACGCATAATCGACGGAAACATCGTAGCTCGAGTGATACCCAGTGGGAAACGTCCCTTTTTCCCGAAATCCCCAGAGACGCTGCCACGTGGCTGGTCGCAGGACCAATTGGTCGACGTTTCATCCGTTTCGTTAGCCGAACGCCCACCGATCGACCACATTCAGAACGTGTTTGCGCCGGTGGTTTTCACAGCACCGGAAGACCATTCGACGCGATGAGCTATACTCGCCTTCCTGTCAACGGCTAACGAGACCCGCCCTCTTCTTACCCCGTGTTCGCACCGCTTTTCACCCTGCCGGCGCCCCGTTGCGCTTTAGCCAAACACTGCTGGACACTTCCACCGGTCTTTTCCTTCTGCCGAAGGAAAACTTGATTTATTGCTCACGGACTGTTTAGCAGATTCCTTGCTTTCTGCCGTTACCAGCTTCATTCACGATCTTTATTTTTAGTCAAATGTAAATCACTTAACTACACTCATAATATATGTTTACACATTACATATTAGTTTACGTATTAGTTATTTATTAATTATTATTTGTTTGGTATTATAATGGAGAATAGGTAGATATTATCAAGGACAGGTAGATATCATCAAGGATAATATTTTGTTCTGATTGAAAAGTTTACATGGTTTCTTCACTTACCACCCCTCGGATCGGTTACTTAGTCTCGTTTTACCTCAAACCTAATTTTAATTCAGTCACATTACATTCTCTAATAATACTCGTAATTTTGCTAATTTCAGTTACGAGATGTGTTGTAATTCACTTGATCAAGATGTCTTAAAAACTACAATACAATTGAACCTTGTAATAAATATTCATGATTTCAATATAAATTCTGCACACTCAAAGCTCAGCAGGGTCAGACCCTCCTGACTGACACAGGCAATGACACTCCTCAAACTTGATAACGGGACATCAAGCAACAAGTTCATCAAACCCGGAATAAAATCAAATCTTGCACGAAGCTCTTGAATAGATGCATAGATTTAATTAAAGACACAAGTATAATTGGCCCGGCAGGAGACGGTTGTCTCAAAGCAGAAGAGATCTAATCGTAGGGTGGTAGACAATGGGTCAAAACAATGAGGGTATTCCTTTCAGGCTTCCAGAGGACCGTGTTTATGGCAGATTCGTTTACGCCGCGGAAAAATCAGTTCCAACCACCATCCTGCTGGTAATTAACCATCGTCAGGATCGTTTCTCCGCTCGACTGCCCTCGGCGGTCCGAGCTTTGCGCTTTTCTTCGGGTTCTCGTCAAACGATATAATGTGCGGGGTTGGGCCGACAGGTACTTCTGGGAAATCGAAACGTGTCTGGCCGTTATTAATCTCGCATCGACCGACGTGAAATATGATTTCGAAGGCGACGGGGTGGCCACCCTCCTTTCGCGGAATCATCTCCTTCAAGCGTGTGTCTACGTCCTCGGGGAGGTCGGCAAATGTTTCTCGTAATGCGGGAGTAACGTTTTATCGATGGAATATGTAACAGGTTGTCTTACGAGCAACCGATGGAAAGTAATATCCGGCATTATTGCACTCTGGTGGCTCCGAAAAAGGACGCGGTCGACTCTTTCGCCGACGAGAAACACCTCCACTTTTTTATTTCATGGTAGCTCCTTCGAGTGATTATGGAAATTGTGGAAAATTTCGGGTATATGTTTATTGATTGTCAATTTAATCTTCCGAATTTGATGGTCTTATGGGGATGTTTTATCTTGTGGATTGGAAAGAACATTTTCATATGTGTGTGTCATAAAATGTATTTATTCTTACTTATTTCGTTTTGAATATAAGTGTTACTTTACCGGGAGGAATTTGAGGTAAATGTTTCTGACAGAATCAACACGAAATCTATTCTAATCTATCTCTTAACAATTAATCGAACATATAACCATCTAACATATAGGCCAGGCTATTCAACCTAATGTATATTATGTAGGACATCTAATTAGACCCACATATATGCTATTAGATCACGGTACAACCGCTTGACATATATAATCGCATAATTAAATGTGATATTACTAATACCGTACAGTGACCATAAGCGTAACGCTTATTAAAAGAAGCAGGATTTCCACAATGCAGAATGTTAAAACAAAAGTATTGTCGATCGTAAATAGATCGTACACTGCTCGTATCACCATGTATCATATCTTCGCACGCGACAAATATTCCGCGATTCTCATTAATAACGAGATTACACGTACAAAAGCAACCTTACGCTTGCGAGCTGTCAGCGGGCGTTCGGCTAAGCTCCGACGGGGCATCGCGTCGCGTGAATTATCGTCGGCCGTTGGTCCTTGCAGCAGGATTTTCGAATTCCGCGCTCCCGAACTGTTTTTCTCGTAACTCGGAGAATTCGTTCCATTAAATCTGACGTTGCAGCGTATAAACAAAAGGGAAGAATCCGAGGATGTCCCCCCCTCTGCGGCAGCTTCTGTGCGTTTCGTACCGTGTACGCGTGTTGGACGCACAAATAAACGAGCGTAAGCACGGTAAGGAGCCGTGTACACGACGGAATAAAACGGCAGTGGAGCTTTCCCAAGTGGCATGCGGGATCCGTCAGGGGTATTCAAATATACAGACTGGTATTATTTACGAGCGCTGGATACACGGGGTGCCTTGAATTCTCCTCCTTCTACTTCGTAAAAAACAACACGTGTCCCGGCTCCCCTCTGGACCGCTCCTCTACCAAGCTCATTCCGCGTCTACGAACCATCTCCGCGTTCCGTACAAGATTTGAATTTAAAAATGACACTGGCTGCTGTTCCAGATAGAGATTGTCCCAAACGATATCGCGGCTGGACCTTTTTCTGATATGTAACTGTTTTTTGAATCGCTGCATAATTTCTTTCTGAAGAGCTTTGGGGTAGTTAAGGAAGGAGGAATGGAATTTATTCTGACAATTATATTCAGGATATTTATGATGTATTTGCGAAAATTATTTAGTCAAGTTTTCTGGGTGGGATTTGAGTAATTTAATGTAATTTAAGGTGAAATTTAGGTTGTTGATTTATCAGGCGTTATATCGCCTCGCGTTATATCGCCACGCGTTGTATTGCCACGCGTTGTATTTCCACGCGTTATATCGCCACGAGTTGTATTGCCACGCGTTATATCACCACGCGTTATATCGCCACGCGTTATATTGTCACGCGTTGTATTGTCATGTGTTGTATTGCCACGCGTTATATCGTCACGCGTTGTATTTCCATGCGTTATATCGCCACGCGTTGTATTGCTACGCGTTGTATTTCCACGCGTTATATCGCCACGCGTTGTATTATTACGCATTATATCACCACGCGTTGTATTGTCACGTGTTATATTGCTACGCGTTGTATTGTCATGTGTTGCTTTGCGACGCGTTATATTGTCACGCGTTATACTGTCATGTGTTGCATTATCATACATTATATCGCCACATGTTATATTACCATGCATTACATCGCCACATATTTCATTGCCACTTACTGTGTTACCACACGTGAAATTTCGACGCACCAAGTTATCTCATGTTAAATCACCACTCCCAAAATTACCACGTGTTGTATCGCCACGAGCCGAATAATCACGCATTAAATTATCATCTGTCGAATGACCACGCATTTTATTACCACGCTGAATTGTCACGTGTCAAATTGTCACGCAAATTATGACACGTTAAATTACCAGGCTTTACACTTCTACGAGTGCCACGCACAAAATTATCACATACTAAATCGGCACATGTTACATCGCCATTTGCAATATCCTATCGAACGAGATCTGTCCGTAAATTGGAGGAATCGATCAAAGTCCAATTGCAAGTTTGAAACGGACCAGCTGATATAAACGAAATAAAGAGTAAAAAAAAAAGAATAGAATCGTGAAATATGTCGACTATTATTTTTCGGTGCGCTTGTTCACAATCCACGTACAACCGGTTAACCAGCAACAACTGCAGCGATAGAGTTTAAACTCTAAACGCCGGGCCATTTGTTTCGTTCGCGAGGTTCGGGAAGCCGGTGTTTTTTCACGTCGTTCGAACAGCAGACGGGTCCGTTCAACGAGCCACAGGCTCGCCATTTAATTTTGTGACTGACGTCAGTTTACCCGGGCCAACGGTAAAATCATCGTCGACCGTTGAGCGTCTGTCTGCCACCGTTGGCGTCCGACGGTGCTCCTGCTTGAAAACTCGCATAAATATTCGTCTATTTGTTTGGTCGATGTTAAGGAGAGAACGCAGCACATCCAGATCCAAACTCGTCGGACAGTTCTGTCCTCTTTCCTCGAGGTTTACGTTGAAAAGCACGATGCTTCGCGGAAAGACAGATCGAGGGGCATCCTTTAAGTACCGTGAAACACACGGAGGTGGTCGGGACACTTTCCAGAAGGATTCGTAGTACCGAAAACTTTCCGGATAAATTGAGACGTGTTTATCACCGCCTCGTACGCCCGGAGAAACCGACGATGTTGATTTTCTGTTGAGGGTGCTTGAATTTTTATTTACGACCGCTCTTTCGGTTCGGGAAGATGTTTCAAAAGATGCACTTTTACTGTAGTACTGTTTAAATACTTTTATTTACATGAATTGACGTTTAATACAACTCTTATGATATTAGTATTTAAAGGACACTATTGATGAAATACATTCAGTGAAGATGACTGTGTTAAATCTTCTGGAGGTACCACATGAACATAGCTATAATAATTTCCATCGTAAATATTATTACAAAAAATAAAAAAGTCATTTAACTAAGTCATTGATTAAGTCACTTTAGAAAAGTTCAACAGAGAGACAGTATACATTTGAATTAATATTTTATGATCAACACATATGATACAAGTCTGCAGCTACTACATGAACATAGCTATAATACCTTCCATCGTAAATATTATTATAAAAATTAAAAAAGTCAGTCATTTAACTAAGTCATTGATTAAGTCATTTTAGAAAAATCAAACAGAGTGACAGTATGCATTTTCATTAATATTTTATGATCAACACATATGATACAAGTCTGCAGCTACTACATGAACATAGCTATAATACCTTTCATCGTAAATATTATTACAAAAAATAAAGAAGTCAGTCATTTAACTAAGTCATTGACTAAGTCATTTCAGAAAAGTCCAACAGAGAGACAGTATACACTTTCATTAATATTTTATGATCAACACATGTGATACAAGTTTGAAATTTTATGATCAATAACCAATATTCTTTTCTGATGAAAAAATTTGTACCAACTGTAATATTCAGAGTTCATATAATGCAACAATACGTAATAGTTATAATGGCTCGCATTTTTGGATGTGCACATGTGTATATATTAAACCTAATGTCACGTGTCGAACCCTAATCGAATCGGCGTTAATTTCGTCGAAGTCCGCCGGCAATAATTAAACGAGTACGGTAAGTCAGGAGATTAAATAACGAACGGTTCTCCCTTCTTAACCCAGCATCCCAAACAGCCCATACCAATAACGCGGTGTGTCGATGGTGGTACACGTACACCCTTCACCTTGGTGAATCGGAACGAGCGAGCTGTTTAAGTGGCGGAGCAGAACGGGCGAATCTCCATCCGTTGGCCGTCAGCGAGGAGAAATTTCAATAAGCCAATTCGGATAATGGATTGGCACGCACGTGCGTGTGCGTGTCTGTGCGGCTGGCCGCGTCGAAAGTGCAACGTATTGTCTGAATCTCGATTCGTTTCGAGGGTGAACAGGAGAGGGTGCAACAGAGAGCCGAAACTCCAAGTGGACCGCTGTTTCTGACGTGGGTGCAACCGAACTTCGTAAATACTTCTCTCGACATTCGTTACGCGCTCTGTTTATTGGTTCCGGCAAATTGTTCCTGAACACGGACATTTGAGAGCACGAAGAGCTACGAGCGAAAGATGGAGACAGGAAGATAAAGGCACGTAAGGGTTAGAGGTGTACGAGGTATGGGAGGAGTGTACAAGGTGTTCTTTTTGTGGATACGAACTAAGTTCACTGTTTTTAATTTTTAGATTCGTAGTTGATAAATACTTTAATTCTCGAATTTTCAAATTTTTATTTTTGGTATAGGAGTTCTTCAAATTTGCAAAATGCATTATTCAATCTTCATGTGTGAGTAATCTAAGTTTGCAAATTTCCAAATCCTCAAATTTCCAAATTTCCAAACTCCCAAATTCCCGAATTCCCACATCCTTAAATTCCCACATCCCCAAATTCCCACATCCCCAAATTCCAATCTCTCCCAAATTCCTACGTCCCCAAATTCCAAGGTCCCGAAATTCCTACGTCCCTAAATTCCCACATCCCCAAATTCCCACATCCCCAAATTTTTACGTCCTCAAATTTCCAAACACCTAAATATTAAACCCCAAACTCTCCACACATCAAAAATCCAAATTTTCCAATTTCCAACTGCCCAAATCCCCAAATCCACCAATCTCCAAATTTCCACTAATAATTCAGAAATACCAAAACGCTCAATAAAGAGTCCATCCGCCATTTTCCCCAGAAACCATAGTACGTAGCGAACACTATCCAACTGCGATCCGATGATGGGTTGTCGTGATTTCGGCCAGGGTTGGCGAAAATTATGGCCAGCTGAATACGGGTTACGAAGAGCGATTGTCGGTGGGTAGAGAATGAAAGAGAAGGCAAGGATGAGTTATACAAATCAAGGTGAACCAGTGGCGTTAGATACACCTGGAAGAGAGAGTACGAAGGTTATTTTAGCCTGAGGATGGCTGTTATTATTTGGCCAGCATGTATGTACGCAGGTAACTTCGTTCTGACTTATGAAGTCACGATCGAATCGACCATCTCGTGTAAATTATTAAACGACCCAGCTTTTACGTAGATTTATGGATGATCCCTGATTGCGAAGGGTCGAAATGATGCTCTCGTTTGAACAACCTTCGTTTTATCCTCGGACCGTAATCGTTCTTTTGGTCCTGAGAACGATCTTGTCGATGAATTGAACATAAGGGTATGGACGATGTTTGAGAGGAAAATTTGACTTGAAGAGTTATTGGTTTGAGTGGAATTTCTTGTTGATATGTCGATTATTTTTTAACTTATCGGACAGTCTTTGTTCTTTATTGGTCTCTGTTCAAGAACATAATTTTGAAGAAGTTACATTTGAAGTTTGAGATGTTCATTTCTATTTTGGTAACAATTCTAGTAACACAGGGATACATCTTAGATCTTTACCTTGTGTCTAACAATTAATAAAGGATGAAGAACAATTTATGTACCTGTCTGTGGACACCACATTTAAAAATCTCTAAATACATTTTCTCTTTACACATATTAAATGACACCAATAAAAAAGAAATGCAAAACAATAATCGTTTCCGAATCGATAAAGAGATCTCCCTAAAATCATGAATTTCATCGTGGCTGCAACCATGTGCAGCCAGCAAATAATTCGTACTTTGCATACAGAGTGGTCGTTCGTGTTGTTTTTTCCCGACGGGACAGGGTATTTATGTAAATGGTGAAAGTATTTAATGAATAATGTAAACAACGTTAACCAGCGATTGGTGGTGGACGCGTTTTTCAAAATTCTTCCCGCGTGCTCGTCGATTTTCATAATTAAAACGAGTCTCGATTGCTTCGAATTCTATGCTGTTCACATTTTTATCGCTGAAGAACTTCTGATTAAATTAATTTTATTCTTTATAATACGTACTATGCATGGATGTGTTATAATTATTAAAATCCCATTTCGTTTACGAGTTATAATGGCGTTATAAATTCTGGATGTGTACAAACTCGCTTTAGTGAAAATGTAGTTTTATGTTGAGGTGGGTAAAATTCATTAAATAATTTTTATGACTGGTTAGGTATTTTGGGGAGTTCAGTACTTTGCTAATAATTTAGACATTTTTGCTTGTATTTTCACTGGTGGAAAAATTGTGGATATCAGTGTTAATCTTTGGGTAACAATGACACTTGTCAAGTGACGCACCGTGACGCACCTATTCACACATGTGTATTTACACTACGATTGTGTTTTCAGTTCAGTACCAATTCTCATCAATTTTCAGCACAATTACCAGCAGTAAATGCAAAATTCTAATAACAGTTAAACTTCGTTTATCTTAATACTGCAGAAATAATGAGTACGACTGTCGATAAAATTGTAGGTTAAGTAACCACATGTGTATCATAACCTGAATCTCCCTTATCTTGCAAAATTGCATCTTATAGTTTTGCAATGTTATTATTGTTGACCTTCCTAGTAACAAGACAAAATATAAAGAGAATCGTTGTAGCCATCGTGGTTAGAAAAGTGAAGAATATCTTACAGCGGCCATTATTCGGCCGGGTATTAAAAAATGGAGAACAACGGTTGGAAGCCGTGTAGAGCCCAGAGGCTCGATTTGCATACGAGATGAAACGAAATACGTCGAGGAGACACCGTGCGAAGGGCGTTTAACAGGTAATGCCGAGGTTTAAGCCGTAAACACGCTGTTCGTCGCGCGGCAAGGCGTGCGCCTGGAGTGTCGCGCGCGACTTGATAAAAATTTGCCCGTAGAAGTGCTCTTCAGCGATCGGGGCGTCCGTAAGGCGCGCAATTTATTCGAATCCCCCGGCCGAAGGCACCCACGCGAGAACGGATTTCCGTTTTCCAATAAAATCTCCGTTCGTACGCCGGCTTTATGCCGGTCGACCTCCAGCCTCCCTCCATCGTGCGCAAACAACATCAAACTCGCGGGGAAAACATTGCAGAGGCGAGCGTAATACTTTCCTATCGACCACGCTTAAAACCAAGCATACGAGCACGATAAATAGGCGAGTTTATTTTGCACCTGGTTGAGCTGATGCACATCTTGCCCGCTTCGTATTTTCTTAACGTGTTTAGCGGACGGTTGTACACGGACGATACGACAGATCGATACGGAGGTGCGGAGATAAACGGATATTGTTGCCTTTAATACACGGTATATTGTTGAATTCTGTTGTTTCGACAATTACCTTCGATGTGGGCAGTGTGGAGGTTGGACCTTGCAGAGAACTCTTCGGGATGTGAACTAAGGGGTGTAACAAATTAGAACCAAATTTTCTTGAGGATAATAGAGGTGGAGCATATGTGAAGGAGTTGGTCAGTGTCAAAATCTGATCTGAACATAAATTGCAAAGTTGTGAAAATTGTACTTTTACAAATATTAGCAAGAACCAAAGTAAACTTCTTGAAGGATAATATAGGTGAAGAACAAGATGTGGAGGAATTAGTCAGTGTCAAATTCTGATCTGAATATAAATTGCAAAGTTGTGAAAATTGTACATTTACAAATATTAGCAAGAACCAAAGTAAACTTCTTGAAGGATAATATAGGTGAAGAACAAGATGTGGAGGAATTAGTCAGTGTCAAATTCTGATCTGAACATAAATTGCAAAGTTGTGAAAATTGTACATTTACAAATATTAGCAAGAACCAAAGTAAACTTCTTTAAGGATAATATAGGTGAAGGACAAGATGTGGAGGAATTAGTCAATGTCAAATTCTGATTTGAACATAAATTGCAAAGTTGCGAAAATTGTACATTTACAAATATTAGTAGAAACCAAAGTCAACTTCCTAAAAAATAATATAGGTGAAGAACTAGATGTGGAGGAATTAGTCAGTGTCAAATTCTGACTTGAACATAAATTGCAAAATCATGAAAATTGCACACTTACAAATATTTCTACTTGCAATTTAAAATAGTTCGTCATTCAGCTATTACAGAAATTTTTAAATTTGTAAACTAGTCAATTTGACGATGAAAAAATGTCATTCTTGGACCTGTGTAGATGAATATGTTATTCCCGGGTTGTATACACCCTCCGTAATTACCAATGAGCTCTGTGCAGAATTTTTTCATCAAACATGTTTGCGATGAACAGAAAGGGCGAAGAAATAGAATGACAAGGCTTTTCTTGTCCCCGTTCGCTCTTGTCGCGACGTTTCCAGTAGGGAAATTGCGAGCATCAAAAGACCTCCCCGCTTATTCCGTGGCTAATTTCAGCTTTGAAGCTTTGTTACGATCGTGCCACGCGTACATGGGTTGCACCTCGTCGAACGAGTCCTCGCGAGTCCCCGCGAAAGGATAACCAAAGAGAGTAAAGAGAAGGAAACGGAGATGAAGGACGATCAAAGGGAATCAGGAGGACGTTGTTTCCCGGCATTGCCTCGTGATCGAATCGCTAATTAGTCCTGGGCGACAAACTCTTTGCTGGGTCGCTGCTTCTCGACGGTAATGCATTTGGATCGAGTAAATTCACTTTGAGTCGACATTCGAAACTTCTCCACGGAGTTGTTCGAAACGATTAACCGTTTATTTACTAATCGAACGTAAAGTTGTCGTATTAGATTACGTGGTTTATTAGTGACCACTTATAATAAGCTTGTTAGTTTTGGAAGTTTGGAATTTTAGGACACTTTAATCTGGAAAGTTTGATAATTTATCATAAAGTTTGATAATTACGAATTTTCAGATTTTTAAACCTTACAAGTTTAGAATTTCTGAACTTCATATTTTCTCCCTCTTCAACATTCAATTTACCTTATCACCTCTCCAAAGCCCTAGCTCCTAAAAATCATCACGGTATCTACTCCCATTTTCCCTCATCAACCCCCATAATTTCCCTGCCTGAACACAAACAGGAAATTCCGCCACATTTACCGAAAGGCAGGTGAGATGCAGAGCAAGGAAGAAACGCAAGAACGCGATGATTTTTTTCCGCTGTTAATGAAGCTGTCCCCCGACCCTGCGGTAAACGACGAGGCATTAGCGAGCACGCTCGGTTAGCCGTGGTAGCGAGTTTCTCTGTTCAGCTTGTACGACACCGCAATTACAATAAACCGGCAGGGTCTTGCTACCAGCAGACCAACCACCGACAGTCTGTCGTTCCACCTTCCGCCTCTTCCTTTCTCTTCGGGGTGTTCTCGTAGGTCGAACGCGAGCTTCGCGCTACTGCTGGCTAGAGGCTTAAATTAAATCCGGCTAATGTAACCGTCGGGTATATTAGATCTCTTGTCTGCGGGCGTGTGTCCTTCCCCTTTTGCGTACCGCAGCCACGATTGGTTCGCGACAGACACTCGAGAGCTGCTAGATGAAGAGACCCTCGCTCAGAATCTTTGATCCTCTTCTTCGATGCTGGGACCTTTACTGCTATTTCTCTGTGCTTCGATCTACCTTTATTTCATTAGAATTTTAGAGATGTCGATGGCTCGGGGATTAGGGTTAGATGTGGCAAGAATTTTTTTCTGAAGATGTTCTGGGATTTGATGTTTTTGGATATGGAAGTGGGTTCAAATAGATCATCTTCTAGGTTCTAGATTTCCACATTTCTGTAATATCAAATCAGCAAGGGTTGTAAAGTACTGTCACTATATTTCTAGGACATCCAAGTGATGTGTTCAAATCGATCATCAATTTCTAGGTCCTAGATTAGTAAGTCCTAGATGTCTCAAGATTCCAAGCTTTCAAGATTAAAATATCTGAAAATTCTCAATCTCCCAAATACCCAAAACTTAAAAATCCCAAACTTCCAAATTCCCAAAATTTAAAAATCCCTAAATCCTCAAAATTCTCCAACTGCAAATTCCCAACCTTCCAAACTCTCAATATTCTAAATTTCCAAAATCACAAACTCCAAAAATCCACACCTAGATCCCTAAATTTCCCCAAAACACCCCAAATCCAAAGCACCACTTTCCATCAAATCCAAATTCCAAATCTCCCAAATCAAGACCCAAATTTTCCACGAAACCACGATTTCAACGAAATAATCAGTCGATGACAAAGCCTACTTTTATCAGCAAGAAAACCAGGAAATTCGTTAAGTGCTTTTCCCGACAAGTTTCTTTGCTTAACCTCGGTGATTAGATACAAAACCGGTGCTATTTGCGTAATGGAACAGCGAAGTAGAAACGGTACAGAAAGCAACAGAAAATAAGTTCGATAATTGCGAATACCAACGTTGAATATTATCGTGGATTAATAGTTTCCCGTGTACGTTGATTAGTTTTTTACCTATGCGAGTCGTGTTTAATGTATGAGTAGCTTTGTCAACTTCTTTTATGATAAATTGCGAGCATCGTTGAATATTTGGTATTGCGAGAGGAAACGTAAAGAATAAGAGAATCACTGAGTGCGCTCAGTTTGGGATGTTTATGTTGGAACGATAAGCATGTACGAAACGAATTCTTTGGCTTGTATTCAACTACATACTCCGGAAAGGGACAGCTCACATTTTATATGATTCTTCTTTCTTTGTTTGTACAATATTATTACCTTGTTTGTTTTCATAATTTTATTATATTGTATGTTTATGCAATTTTATTACCTTGTTTGTTTATGCAATTCTATTACCTTGTTTATTTATACGATTCTATTACCTTGTTTGTTTGTACAATTTTATTACTATGTAAGTATAAATTATTTGACTGTTTTATTATTAATTCGTATAGACATCAAGGTATATATTAGAAAATTTAGAGTAGAAACAGTTAGTTGTAACAGGACTTAATTTAGAAAAATTATTTCTGAACTTGAGAAACCTAGATCCATTTTATTAACCCAGATCAATCTCTTATATTTAATTTTCTGATTTTTATGCAAGCACTCTTATTTCTCTTCTTCTTTATTTCTTCTTTTAAAGATGACACAATTGCAGTTCAGTGAGACTAGTTTCCAGGTACAGAATTATTAAAACATTTAAATATTTTCTAATGTGGTCCACATGAAACTAAAAAAAGTCCTTGTTCATGCATATATATATATAATTGTAACACATATACATATAATATAATTGTAACACACATACATATAATATAATTATAGCTACACATGCATATAATGTAATTGTACCTGCATGTACATATAATATAATTGTCCTAGTATATACATATAATATATGCAACTGCAGCTACATTTAAAGTGGCTGTCTTTAATAACAGTATTTAGAAGTACAATTAGTGTATACATTTTTTAACAATTTTTAACCAACTTAATTTCGGTATTGATACCATCACTGAACATAATGATTCATCCAAGTTACTTCACTATAAACATTCCACACATCGTAACAAATTTTATAGTCTCCATCGTCATAACATAGTCCCCATCCTCGTACATCATCCAGATGTATAATTATACTTTATACTTGTATACCAAACCGTATACACATAACCGAAATAAGCAGAAGCAAGAAAGTTACCGAGCCAGAAATCGCGCGTTTCATTGTTACTTTAGCACATTTCCCTTCTACGAATACAGTGGCGAACGTATGGTGGAAATAAAACCGCCCCGTCGACCGAACTTACCCGCGCTAACCGTTTTCACCGCTTTATGACGCCCGTAAATCTTCGCTACCACGTTCAACATTGGCTATCGCCGCCAGGGACCGAGTCCTGACTCCGACATAGACCAGGTCAGTGTGTCGACAGGACCAATTCGTGTGATGGTTCGTTTTCGGAGCGATTAGACCGCGATGGCCTTGAAAAATTCCGAGGAAAAATAGTTTACGTTTTAGATAGTTTTAGATGTTCTAATGGGATGTTTGGAGTAAGGGTGATTTTTGGTAGATAAAGTTGTGTGAGGTAAGGACTGGAGGGATGTATTATGTATTTGAAGGTTGTATCTCAATTTCAAATCTCTCAAGTTCCAAATCTCCCAAATTCCAAATTTTCCAAGTTCCAAATCTCCCAAATTCCAAATCTCTCAAGTTCCAAATCTCCCAAATTCCAAATCTCTCAAGTTCCAAATCTTCCAAGTTCCAAATCTCTCAAGTCCCAAATCTCCCAAATTCCAAATCTCTCAAGGTTCCACTCTCTCAAGTTCCAAATCTCCCAAGTTCCCAATCTCTCAAGGTCCCACTCTCCCAAGTTCCCAATCTCTCAAGGTCTCACTCTCCCAAGTTTCAAATCTCCTAAATTCCAAATCTCTCAAGTCCCAAATCTCCTAAATTCCAAATCTCCTAAGTTCCAAATCTCCCAAGTTCCAAATCTCTCAAGTCTCAAATCTCCCAAATTCCAAATCTCCCAAATCTCAAATCTCCCAAATCCCAAATCTCTCAAGTCCCAAATCTCCCAAATTCCAAATCTCCCAAATCCCAAATCTCCCAAATCCCGAATCTCCCAACTCACGTCTTCCACTCCCAAGATTTCCCCAAGATCTCAACCTCTCTCTACCCTTATCAAATTTTCCTCCGTACAATTCTTTAAAATTCCCTTTCGCAGAATCTCCAGCGTGTCAGATCTGATTAGACAGCCCGAGAAAAAAATCAACCCTCATTGAAACGTTCTCCCTCGTTAGAAGCTCACCTTTGTATCCTCCGGGTAATTTATGGTCGTTGTAAATCTTGGCTACCGTACAAGAACATTTAAAATCGACGAAGGAACGACTGCACAGCAGGTCACTGTGTCAGTGGTGCAAACTTTTGTCCTTCAAAGGAACATTTTTCTTTTGACTTCCAGTTGGCATCGGGAGAGAAAATCCGGTCAAAAGGACATTGCTTCCTCTTCAGTAGGACAACGTGTTTCCCTGTTTTACAACGCTCTTAAATCTTCTTCTGGTTGTGAGATGCTGGTCGAATCCTTTTTCAAGCACTTTCGTGTTCTCTTGGAAAAGTGGACGGTGGTCACGTTCTGATAATAAATTTTAGGGTTTTATGGGGTGGGTTGGTTTAGAAATGGACTCTCAAATTTTTCGAATTCTAGACTTTTGTTAATTCTGAAGGTTCTGAGTTTTCAAGATTATGGATTGTTAAATTTGTAAATTTGGGGAATACATTTTTAGTTGCTAAATTTGCTAATTGTCAAATTTTTTAATACTAAAATTTTGAGATAGACAAATTCAACATTTTTATACTTTCAAGATTTTATGTGATTTTCACATGTTCATATTTTCAATCAACTTATGATACAAGTCATAATTTATGTTGATGCTCTATAATTTCCAATCCTGCAAGATTTTCTGAGATTTTCACATGTTCATAATTTGAACCAATTTATAGTGCAAATTATTATTTATGTTGATAGTCTATGTGTTATATTCTAAACCCATATGCATATAATTATGGTAGCAGAAATATTAGCTGAGGATATTAAAAATTGTTACTTACAATTGTTACAACACACATAACCTCAAAACCAATATATCTACATAACGTCTATTCTCTGTACCTATCACTGTACATCACATATGAGATATGACAACATCCACATATCATCAATACTAAAATAACAATCTATACCAAATTCTAACAATCTAAGTCTAAACATTTCTAATCATTAATTTGAGTCATCAAAACCATGTCGCAAGTATCAAACCACGCCTCCCAATAAATGCTCCGTCAACAACAATTTCGGAGATAACGAGCCGTAACAAAAGAGGTGCGATAAGTAATAAGGTTGAATCATCGCAGCTATCGATTCTTAATACTTGTCTGCTTGTTATACTATAGAGCGTGAAGGGGCTGGTGTACTCTGGGGCGCCATAAACATTAATCCGAATCTGGATGGTTCGCGGTGGCCCAGCCAGCCGCGATCGAGCGTGCCGAAGCACGAAAGTGACAAGACACAATATCTCACGATTCTCGCAATTTTATGGGCCTTCGGGGCCGCGATAACGATAAATCCTCGTGAACGATGACGCCTCGAAGAATCGATCAGTCCCTGGATTAAGAATCCCGCTACGAATCGGCTGACTAATGTCAGCCTCGTTGCTTTCCGTTCGCGTGTATTATTCATGATTTACATTCACTCGTTGGGATTAGCTGAAATCTTCACCCTTATGACACCCTTCGGAGGGTGTTAAACGAACGTTCCACTGTTTATTAGATTATAATCAGACGGGGGATAAACAATCTTCGTGTGCAACTTTGGGTGATTCTTGAAGTTATATTTTATTGATGCATGTGGAATGTTCTTTGTTGTTTTGAAGTTTTGTTAAGTAGAGGTTGATTGGACATTTTTGGTGGGTCTTATAAGTAATTTAGATTAATAGTTTGAATGAATATATTTAGTGAGTATGTTGACTGAATATATGTAGCTTGATGTACATATACATATGCATATGTTGATATACACATACGTTGATATACGTATACATATGCATATCTTGATACACACATACGTTCATATTCATATACATATGCATATCTTGATATACACATACGTTCATATACAAATACATATGCATATCTTGATATACACATACGTTGATATACATATGCATATACGTATCTTAATATACATGTGCATACCTTGATATACACATATCTTGTTATACATATACATATACATATCTTGATATACACATACCTTGATATACATATACATATACATATCTTGATATACACATACTTTAATATACATATACATACACATATCTTGATATACATATACATGCCTTGATATACATATGCACACCTTGATATACACATACATACCTTGATATACATATTCACACCTTGATATACACATACATACCTTGATTTAATTACTACTTATAACAAACGAAGAATATATTTGTCACATCTCCCACATTATTACAACACATTCAATTTATAACTTCCTTCCTATTTCACAAATTCCGCAATTTGTAATAGAAATGAATTTCAAAGCTCCAAAAGCTAAATTCACAGAACCAAGCTCTGCCGACAAGTGTCACCAGGCGACAATGCAAAATTGAATGTATAAAACGGTGCAAGTCCGTCTAATTTCAATGGTTCGAAAGTTAGCCGCAAATCGATCGTCGTTGGTCGAGCGGGATTTCAGTCGATCGTCGAAACAGAGGTAGTGGCCTGTTCGATGAAGCGTACACGGAGGTATATGCGACGTAAGTCCGGCCGCTTAATTAAGCGTGCGCGCGTGTACGCGGGTTGCCTGCCCACCCCCGCTTGCTAGAGCGTGGGCTGGAAAAAAGATCAATAAAATCCCTAGTCTACGGGCGACCGCATTCATCGGCCACCCCATTTCTACAACATATTTTGCAACCTCACCCCAACCCTGCCTCCTCGCCACCCTCCTCTCTCTACCGTATTCCGTGTGTTTCGAACAATGTATAGTAACCGGACAAAACATGAAGTTTCCGTTCATTTGCGAACTGTGCTGTGTGTGCTCATTCATAAATAAACATTTTAAAGAAAGTTTCGGCGCAGATTTGTTCGTTTGGGTTCAATGGGTTCAATGGTATTTGGAGAAATTTTACTATTCTGCGGGTTCTTTATTTTGGTGGACGTTTGTGGTAATATACTGATGTTTTGATGTTCTATTGCTTTATTTAGGACATTAGGATTGTGTTGTTTAGGAATTCATGTTAATATAGTATTATAATATTGAGGTAGAATGATACAATACTATAGTACCATTAAATACAGTGATATCGGAAGTGGTACTCGTATAGTACTGTATTATTGTACTATTATGTTACTGTTCTAATATATTACTGTACTATTATAATACTGTACTACTATACTACTATATTACTGTACTACGATACCATTACATTACTGTACTATTATACTACTGTACCACTATATTACTGCACTACTGTACTACTTTGCCACTATGCTATTATACCACTATACTATTATGCTACTATACCACTATACTAATACACTACTATACTACTATACCACTATACAACTATACTACTATACCATTACACTACTATGCAACTATACTACTATACTACTATGCTACTATACTACTATACTACTATACTACTACACTACTATACTACTATACTACTATATCACTATATTGCTATACTAGTTTACTACCATTTCATCATGCAACCATACTATCACACTACAATACCACTATAATACTAATATGCTATTGTACTACTACTATTGCACTGCTATACTGTATACACTTTCTGTACTATTATACTATTATATCATTATACTATTACACTATTATATACGATTACATTGTTGCATTTCTTCACCATTGTATTATTATTACACTACAATTCTACCACATTATTAAATCGCCATACTATTACACTATTGTACTGTCACATTATTATGCATGCTATTATTCAATTAATTCACTATACTTTTAACCTCCTCCTTCACAGGTGCACAAGTCTACTACCAGCCCCATAATATCACTATAACATCTATTCTTCCAATTTTCCGTCTTATTTCAAACTATCTGTCTACATCTATCATTGCATTTAAACGTATATATATTATGTCTGCTATCACAAGGACTGTTTTAAGGGTTGAATATTAACCCCTTACCCTATGATCTCTTCGACAATTACTTCAATGAAACACAACTAACACCTTAAAATAAATAAATTATAAACCTCATATAGTTCCTTAATTCCTTTAATCATTATCAGTAACGAACTTAGATAATTATCCAAATTGAACCATGATATGACAACGTTAAAGGGGTTAAAAGTAATACATAATCGCATGAACTTGATTCGAAGGCAAGGTTTTGTCGAAGCATCTATCCGCGAAAGCCCGTTGCGCTCGCGCCCTGAACCTCCCTCTCTGGCAGCCCCACGTGCTTCACCCCCTCCGACGTTCATCGAAGGGAGGTGGAGGCCCGTAGCCGAGAACGAGTTTGCGAGACCGCCACTAGGTGGCAATAGAACGCGAGGAAGCGAGACGCGGCGAGATTGAACGATCGTTTGGTTAGAACGAGAGGGGAACACGTAACTGGTCCCCACCCCTCTCTGTTCCTCCCTCTAAGCCGAGCCGCTTCTCTCCTTCGAGCAACTCGAGGCTCTCGTCAGCCTGTCAGTTTGTGCCGTGGCGCCGTGACGGTATGGTTGTTGCATGCTATGTTGTTTACGTCCGATCGTACAGCTCGCGAAACGTGCCCGGTATTGAATGGGGACCTTGCCATTCCTGCCCATCGTAGCGATCGACGTTCGTAGGGACGCGAGGATAATTATCAGTGATCATTAAGTTTATTTATAATTCCGTGTGACTGGAACGCGTGTGATCGTTGATAGTTTGGTAGACGGTGCGATTAGCGGTGCGACGTGCGATAATTTAAAAAAAAAAAGGTGCTCGAACGGAGGGTGTGCGTTGTTTTTCCACCAGTTCGAACGGAGACCAAAAGGGCGGGAAATAAGGAGCCTGGCTGTGATCCATGATTTCTTACGTGCTGTTCGGTGTGCGCGAGTTCTATGCCTGATCGACCGTGCTGTACGCGGACCGACAGTTAAGGTAGGAATTTTCACGTCTTTTGTATCTGCCGCCCAGAAAAGCGCGCGGGAATTTGAGCGACGCCACGTGAACGGGACGCTCGCTGTGCGTTGTGACTCCGTTACTGTGCCTCTGTGAAATTCTGTGACACATCTCTGATACGAAATGACCAATCGTGTATCAAATAGATCGATCGGTAAAATGTCTTAGGTAGAAGTGGAAGAGGATATAATGTCGTGGAGTGTATCGTTGATCAGCCCTTAATCCGACTTATTGTTACAAAGCCGTCGGCCGCCGGCTGAAATCTGATTTGGTTCTTCATTGAGCGTCGCTCGAGGCTGCCGCGGCATCGAATGACATTTTCACGGTTTTCGGTCTGGATAACATCGATTAATCCTGCCTGAGCTTTCGGGAAGGAGGAGAGAATAAGGTGGATTAGCGAGAAGGACCCTCGAAGGGGACCCAGCAAAGGGAGCAGGGAACAAATGAAATTTCGTCGTGGCAAATTGTCCGAAAGCGACGCGCCACAGAAATCAGCCCGACAATTAACACGGGGGTAGGAATCTCTTAAGACTTGCTAATTTCCTGGCCAGAACGTTGGTAGGGGACGGTAATATCGACAAGGAGACCGTCCATTAGCGGAGTGATCTATTTGCTGGTGCCTACGGTAAATCTCCCGAATCGAGACGTGAACTGTTTCACGAACGCTTCTTTCGTCGGGTCCTTTGGGATACGCTGCTCACGTTCCTCTGTTAGCTGGCGAAATGACGCAACAGGCAATGATAGAAGAAAGAGAAAGGTCCACGGAATTGGAAATGGTCCAACGGAATGTCGAATTCGCGAGAACGCTTCCTTTCGGCTCTCAAATTTTTCGTGTTAGGTCTCTCGCATCGTTAAAATTCATTCGGGCAAAAATTGATGGTCTTTGCATTGGAGAAAGTATCGGATATTTTTTTGCTGGAGAATATTGCATCGCGAGATATATTGGTAGCAGTGTGTTCTTTTTTTGATATATGTAAAAATTGAAAGTATCCATTTTTCTATTTTTCATGTTATTCGTTCATAGTATCTTTCTGTATTAATCTACTTCATCTTTTAATGAAAAATACTCGGGAATGGTGTTCTTCAAACCATTTGTGTCGATCTCTTTAAATTCTATGTTCACTTTAAAAGTGATGGTAATAATGATCTCTAGTTCAAAATCATGTATCAAGCCATTAAAATTCTTGAACATGATAAAGAAACACTTTTCAGAGAATCTGTATGTACTTCAATTCTTCTGCAATAATGATTAAAATTATCGTACAAAGTTTCGTTAACATCTTCATATGAAAATCTCATTTTTCGTACAAATATGTGACAATCGTCATATTGAAAGTCATTAAAGTTTCCATGTAAGAATTCATCAAAATCTTCATACCAAAAGTCGTCATAGAAAAGCTCATCAAAATCTTCATACCAAAGGTCGTCACAGAAAAACTCATCAAAATCTTCATACCAAAAGTTGTTATATAAAAACTCATCATAATCAACATAACAAAAATCATCCAAATCTTCTTGTCAAAATTCACAAAACTAAAATTGATCACGATTTCGAAAGAAAAATGATAAAAATCTGCAAAGCAAAAATTGTCATAATACTACACTTGATCAAAATGTCCAAATGAAAATTAATCCTAACGAAAATGAATAAAAATCGTGATACTCGAGTTTGAACGTCCGCAACAATGTCGAACAGCAATATGAATTTTGAACATAAAAATCAGTGTGGATTTTGATTGAATCGAACGATCGTAAAGCTGGAAGTTCTAAAAACGATGCGAAACGTTCGTATCCGACGGGTGCCGATCACATCCGATTTCAGTGGATTTAAGCGCAGCCAGGAAAGTAGGTTTTGAATATTGATGAACTAGGTATGAATATATTCATAAGACTAACAGTTTATTTCTGCAGTCGAGTCGATTCGTTTCCCATTGATCAATCGTCGGCAAGTTCGTGGAACCGTAACCCTCCTGTTCGATAAATTCGTAACGATTAATATTCTCAGGTGCCCGTTAATTTGCTCGTCAAAGTTTCTCGAAAGAGATCAAACGTGATTCATTCGTTGATGATTTTGTCCGCGTTGATATCTCTTCCATGCTGTTTGTTTCGCGTCGTGCACGTTCGACCTTTCGCTCCGGGGCTCGCGAGCGTCTTCATTAGGGCAAAGGAGGATAGGTTTTTACGAGGTCTCGCTCGAAAACGGCACGCGTCGTAATTTATCGTCTGGCTCGTTATTAATAACCGTGACGACAGTGCTCGTAGATATACGAATCGATGAATTTCAGTCGGTTCGTTGCGAGTGTCGTAGTTGAAATAATCGAAATGTTAATTATTCATTTGCATAATTAACGCGAACCGGCGGCACGCCATGAGTGGTCCCACATGCCATCGAAGATTAACGGTAGCCCGGGCCCCTATGTTGACGTTCATTTTGAATATTAACTCCTTGGAAATGAACGCGAAATTCAACGAGCTCCAGCGAATTGCACACATCCGATGCTTATGAATTTTCAACGATTAGCGAAAGGTTCTACCCTACACTCTACATTTTCCCTCAAAAATATTTTACCAAACGTTTTTATTCCACTCATACAAAATATTTTTTCAATTCATTATTTTTCGATGTGGAGAGGTTCCAACAAATTCTGACAACTATTTCAAAATGAAAGCTTCCACCCCATGTTTCAAAATATAATTCGACAGAAGTGATTCAACTGATAAGTTCATTGTACCTGAAACAATCAGCTTAAAATAGTAACTTGTGCAAGTGCATATCACATTTGTATTCCATGCACTTATTTCGAACGATTTAAATCCTAGTCTCGATAAGATTGTGCAGAGTCTGGTTGAAAATCGAAACGGAAATTGAACGGGATCGCAGCAAAAAGCGAAGAATATATTTTTCAGACGTTTCTGAACGTCGGTCGATTGTAATTCTCTCTCTTTGTGCCCGTCTCTCCTTTGTCTTCGGTTCCAATTAAGATTCTAGAGAGGTTCGCGTGGCAGAGGTCGTTTAAATTCCCATTTTTCTGGCAACCTTTAAGGGCGACCTCCCGGAATCGATCGGGCGAGAATCGAGCTGTCACTTTCCCCGGCTAGCGTAAATTGACCCGGTCGTTTACGGTCAATTTCCGAAAAATCTCGCGTTGGACGCGAACAACCCCCGGGACGTCTGGACGCCATAACTTCTTTCGGCTACATTTCCTTTCTCGATGCACGCTCGAAATGACAAGCGGGCCAACAATTGCCCGCGTAAATCTTGCTCGTCTCGCTTCAGAGCGTATCTATTTCTGCAGTTATACGATTGCGATTCGTTACACGACTCGTGAAGGATATCTCGTGTCATTCCTTCAATTTATCCCGCAATTCTTTTGCTGATTGCTCCGTTAATTTGATCTTGCGCGTTCTATTCAGTTCGTTCGTTACCAGAAACTTTCTTTTCGATGGTGCTGTTCATTTTTAGTTTTTTAATTCCAGCTTGTAGGTTTATTCTGTATATACAGTTTTATGATACTTGTCAAATATGTCAGATTATTCTTTAGCTTCTAGGTTTATTCTGTATGTAGAGTTTTATGAGACTTGTCAAATATATCAGATTATACAGTTGTAGGTTGTTGAATAGAAGACACTTACAAAGTTTCGAAACTGTGGTACAATTGTTTTCAAAGATCACACTATACGTATATAAAACTTGTAGTATATTAGTAATCGCAAGTTTGGTGCTAAACAGCAAGAATTGTTTACAACTTTACAATTTTTCAATTTGGATTTATTCTTAAAAATGAAGGATTCAATAATGAAGAACATTGTTAAAGAATATGATTGAGGTTTTCAATATGTGATGATGCATTAGGTGTTCAAGTTATGATAGGTTGGGTGAATGACAAGTAGTGTCCAACAAAATGTCACTGCTCTGAAATTTTACAAATAAGGTTATGTACTATAATCAACCATATATTATAAGCTTGTATATTACAATTAATTGTGCTCCTTAATTTTGTCTTTGCTCTTGATACTTTCGTGCAATTATTTTTGCATCTAACCTAGTTAACCTAGATTTCGAAAACATAACCCCACCATTTTCATGAAAGATCGTAACAGTAGGTGTCTGTCTATGAAATACATAATCCATGATTTAAAGAAGGTAGATTAAATAGACTAAAGCAACGTAATAAAAGAAAAGAAACTAACCAAGGAAAATTATCTAAAAAAGTAAACTTTAAAATCTTCATCAAATTAGAATGTTCATCAAATCTTCTTACTGTAAACAACAAATATCCAAAGGAGAAATAAGAAACTAATAACTAGCTAAGAAGCTAATAATAAATAAAAGGTAAAATCTATATCACACAGTAAACATAATGCATTTTTCTCCATCGACAAATGTCCGTCTGCTCCGATCAGTAGAGGCAGTCTGACGTGTTCAGCCCTCAAGATAACAAATCCAACCACTCAGGCGTTCTTTTCAGCGAACGCGTGCAACTTTTCCCAACGAAATTCCGTTCGAAACGTGGTTTCCCATGGGATGAAAGTGGGGGTCCGTATCGCACGCGTCACTTCCGACGCCAGGCGTAAATCGTTCACGGTCAATTTCCGAAAAGATCCACGGGACATTTCGAGTGGCTTCTTTCGTCGACAAACACGAAAACGAAACAGCGGGCGGCCTGTGGGCACGATGATGGGCCCGCGTCAACGGGAATATATCAGCCAGCTGGCACGGACGAATTCAAAGGCGGTCGGGGGTCCTGCACCTGATTGCAGGACATCCATCTACCCCCCTCGCGACAGAAGGTGTAGAAACTCCACGGGATTTCGAGGCCCCTGCACGTTCGAGAGCGGATTGTAATGGCTTTCTAATTACGCGCCGCGGCCGATTTCGCGAAACGATGAGAGGGCGACGTAGAAAGCGTCGCGATGTCAGCGGCGAGCAAGATCGAAAATTGATGGGTGAAATTGTGTCTACACGCTCTTCTCCCTTCAATTGCCCGACCATTAAGCCTTTCTCGTGCTCCGATAATTATCTGCCCTTCTTTGAGGCTCAGACATTATTGTTATTAAAGTCATTTAGACATTCCATGCTTTAACCTCGCAAAATTATTTTCTACAAGCAATATACACCGTCCATAAGCATCCGGACACTTTCGTTACATAAAACATAGTTGAACTTTGTACGAAAGGCATTTAGGGTTATCACATCATTTTTTTTGAGGTGTCATAATAGAATTAATTTTTAAGTACAAATTATACAATGAGAGTGAAAGTAAAATTTATGTACAGAAGTACAAAGTCCTTTGTGAATCTAATTTTCGATTTTAAAAAAAATTTCTACTGTGTTTCATTTCTGTGGTGCAGAACGTATTCAGAGGGTTCTTCGATATGTTTCAAGCGTTTGTAAACTGTTGGTAGATGTTCAGGTTCCCTCAATGGAGATAAGAATGGAAGTAACGATACGCACTCGACAGTTTCGGTTTAGTTCGTCTGTAGCTTCTTTTCCATCGAGATATGAGTTCCAAACGAGAATTATCAATCGAAAAACGTTCCAGTATTCTGACATTTGCAGAAAAAGAATCGATTTTAGTTACTGTTGATACTTGAATAATTTTCGTGCAACGCGAATGCATATTTCGCTTGTGATATTTATGGACGGTAATGCAGATAATACAAGATAGGTTACTGTATGCTGTAATACATGGATATTATCGACATTCGAAAGATCCATCACGTACTTTGTCAAATAACAGAAATTTAAACCGTTAAATTGGTGGATATTGTCCACTTGTTCCCTAACAGGATTTCGTGTTTATCCGTTTTAAAGCACGTGAAAGAATTTAATATTTGTCCAGTTTAAAGTGCATGAAACATGCAGGAGCGTGTAAACGTCATACGACGCCATTAATAAACGGGTTAAGAGGCTTACAACAAACACAGTTGATACCACGGTGTATAAAAACTGAACAAAAAAATGAACAGTGCACGACTTCATTTTAATTTAGCACTTTTGATCGAACATCAAAGCCACAAATTTTTAATATCGAGTTCTGTCTCCGTCAAATTGGTGCTCTCATAAACGTTATTGCTCACCCCCGTAGCGAACGAGCCCCAAAGCATAACTCTCGCTTAATAAAGTAAGAATGCGGGGATAACCGCAAAAGCGGTCTAATCGTCGAAATATCAGCGGGAAAGGGTTAGGCCAGTCGCGAGAGCAACAATTAGCGGCGATTTCTGCGACCCGGTCATTTGTCACTGACTGGTTTCGAGCGCTTTTAATCGTCGTTACTGCGCCGGAACGCTCGCAGACGATTCTTTACGCGAGCCACGAAATCGATTCACCATTCCCAGCTAAACCGATCGTAAATTTGAATGGCTTAGAGTTTAACGTAACTGGCAGGAATACAGAAAAAGGAGGAGGCGAGAGGAATTGTATAAGGTGAAAAAGATGTCGCATTCAACAAGCTTACGATGCATGTTGCACCCAGGGTTGCCACCTTATTATAATATAAAACATGGGCTGCCATAAAGTACATCCTATGGAGATCGCTGGAAAAATATGCGGACGTTTCGGTAGGGACTGGTGGACTTAGGGAAATGTTGGGAATTTTGGGATTCTGAGACCTTTTTAGCTTTTGGGGTTTTGGGATTCTAGGACTTTTTTGGATTTTAGGGTTCTGAGGTTTTGGGATATGGGAATTTTGGCATTTGGGGATTTGGGGATTTGGAGATTTGGGGATTTTGAGATTTGGGAATTTTGGAAATTTATGGATTTGGAGATTTGGGGATTTAGAGATTTGGAGATTGGAGAATTCGGGGACTTTGAGATCTAGGGATTTTGAGATCTAGGGATTTTGAGATCTGGGGATTTTGGGATTTGGGGATTTTGGAAATTTATGGATTTGGAGATTTGGGGATTTAGAGATTTGGAGATTGGAGAATTCGGAGATTTGGGAATTTGGTAATTTGGGAATTTTGGGATTTTGGAATATTGGAATCTGGTGATTTTGAGATCTAGGGATTTTGAGATCTGGGGATTTTGGGATTTGGGTATTTCGGAAATTTAAGATTTTAGAATTTTGTGGCATTAGAACTTTGCAACCTTGAAATTTTTATATTTAGAAAATCTGATCATTTATGACTCTGGATTGGAATTACATCATTGTTCAGAACTGTTCAGAACTGTTCAGAACTGTTCAGAATTGTTCAAAATTGTTCAGAATTGTTTAAAATTTTCTATAATTGTTCAGAATCGCTCATAATTGTCCATAATTGTTGATAATTGTTCAAAATTGTTCAGAATTATTCAGAATTGTTCAAAATTGTTCAAAATTGTCCATAATTACCCATAATTGTTCAAAATCGTTCAAATCTCTTCATAACTAATAATTTCCATAATCTTCCATAATTTTTGAAATATCATAATTTTGAGACTTCCAAAAATATGTCATGAATAATTGTAAAAGTACCATTCTCAGACAGAGTCTCAATACCTTCATAAAAATAATAATTACAGCTCACCTATCAAACAGATAATTATCCTAGCCAAAAAATAGAAAATTAACCTAACCTGGTAAATGTCAACCTAACCTACTTCGCTCCAAAAAACCACAATCCAAAGCTAAGAATTTCGAAACCTAAAAAGAGTATCCTTGCATATCATCTTCGATAGCGATACCGTTGATCCATCCATTCTTCTTCTTTCCCCGAAGGTTTTCTTGAAGGGACTGCAAGAGTAGCGAACGCGAGGGATAAAATATGCAGGACATAATGTTGCCTCCTGAGGGATACACCTGACGTAGCAAAGTCGTCGTGGCGGGTGTACCGAATATATCCACCCAGGGGATAAGCGGACCGGCCAATAACTCATTCTAAATACTTGTATGCTAATAACGAAGCGGCGTTGCAACGAAAATTTACTATTCCCAAGCGTTCAGCATCCAGACACACACTCGTTTCTCTCGGTGTCTCCAACGTTCGCGCTTCCATTTTGTTCTTTTCTCGTGCTGCGCAGCGAGCTGTCCCCGACGCCAACCCTGCACACCCTCGAACCACCCGGGCAACCTCGAGTAACCGGCGTATTAGCTTTACATTATATCCGCCGGTGGAATTTATGCAACTGGCCCCGTAATCCCGCGGAACCATAAAGTTCGCTATCTAGATCGTTTATCCGTGACACCACTTCTTTCCTCTTCGCTCATCGGTTCTCTGTCTTTTACTCTCTCTCTGTTACTCGTTCAAGCTCTTAACGGTGGTGCGGGTCGCTCCGAGCTAGAACGAAATTGAAATCCTTCGACTCGAATGACCCGCCAGAAACGAACTCACCTCGTTCGACGGTGCAGCCAGTGTGCAGAAATTACTGCTGAAATGTCCTCGATATGCTCCTTTTTGTCGCTCGAGTTCAACATTCAGGCGCAACGGGGTCTCGTTCAACGGGAGGTCAGATGCTGGATTTAATGCTGATCGACAGGGGAGGGTTGATTTCGCGGTAAGTGGCGATTGAGGTACTTTATGGCGGAAGATTCATTTTAGTATAGGTGCAGTTTTGTAGGACTGTTTCATCTCAGTGTGGGTATCATTTAATTTCTGCATCAGCTTGTTTCAGTTTATTGGAAGGATTTGGGAGGTATTTACACTGTTTCATGTCAATATAAGTTTAGGGATGCTTCGTCTCACTGTCAGTGTAAGCTTGTTTTACTTTATTATAAGGGTTCAAGTATTTTTACTGTTTGATTTCAATTTAAGTGTAGGGATGTTTCATCTTATTGTCAGAATAGGCTTGTTTCACTTTATTGTAAGGATACAAGTATTTTTACTGCTGTTTCATTTCAATATAAGTAGGGTTGTCTGATATCACCAGTGTGAGCTTGTTTCACTTTAATATAAGGATACAAGTATTTTTACTGCTGTTTCATTTCAATATAATTGTTGGGTTGATTGATTTCATCATCAATGCAAGCTTGTTTCACTTTATTGAAGGATACAAGTATTTTTACTGCTGCTTGATTTCAGTATAATTGTAGGGTTGATTGATGTCATCATTAGTGCAAACTTGTTTCATTGCATTGTAAGAATACTAATATTTTTTACTGTTGTTTGATTTCAATATAATTATAGAGTTGTCTGATCTCATCATCAACATAAGATTGTTTCACTTTATTATAAGTGTGCATATATTGGACTATTCTTTGGTTACAATATACATATACGTAGACTTGATTTTATTGTAAATGGAGGATCATTTAATTTCATTCCAAGTATCCAAGTATTATTTGATTTCATTATAAGTGTAGGTTTATTTGATCTTGCTGAAAGTGCAAGATTGTTTAATTTCATTCAAAGTACATGAATATAGTAGTATAGTTTGATTTCACTGAAAGAGTAGGATTGATTGATTTTATTGTAAATGTAGGATTATTTAATTTTATTGCAAAAGTGCAAGTATTATTGATTTCATTATAAGTGCAGAGTTTTTTGATTTTATTGCAAAGTGAGTGTTATCTGACTTCATTATAAATGAAGCACTGTTTGATTTTGTTACAAGTATATGATTATGATAGTATTGATTCATTTCATTGAAAGAGTAGGACTGTTTGATTTTATTGAAAAAGTAGGGTTGTTTGATTTCATTGCAGAGGTGCAAGCATTGATTTTATTATAAGTGTAGGGTTGTTTGATTTTATTGAAAAAGTAGGGTTGTTTGATTTCATTGAAAGAGTAGGGTTGTTTAATTTCATTGTAAATGTAGACTCATTTAATTTTATTGTAGATGTGCAAACATTTATCCTATTGCAATTATAGTTTGGTTCGTCTATATTGTAAGTGTCAGACTCTTTTACAATATTATAGTACAAGCTCATTCAATAGCATTCTAAATATAAGACCGCTCAATTAGGACTCGACACGCTATCGATCACTTTCATCGCAAATATGAGAATTGATTAATACGATTATAAATACATCTCATTTATAAAACTCCAATAATAAAATTAAGCTTCCTTTCTCGTCCACCGATCAAACCGTTTTAGCGCTAATAAATCGCAATCAAACGGAATAAAAGATGACAGAGGGATCAGCCAGCAACTTAATCGATAAATTTCAATAAATCTGATTTCCCTTTAATTAATCGGACTCGTCCAACCGAGCGGCGGAACGAGTTTCACAAACACGTCAGAGAGTTAAATATTTACGAGGGGAATAAGAGCAGGTGTTATAAGCGATTAAATCAAGAGTTCAGTTTGCAGAACTTTCGGCTGTCGAATTGTTCCACGACATAAAATTAACTTTCGATTTCTTTCCACGATCAAACAGATTATTAGAAACCGTCTCACTCATCTATCAAGTCGAAACGTTTCATCCTGTCGAGAAGAAATCGAGGGAGTCGGGTGTTGGGTGTAGATTTCGGCCGTTCAGAGAGCAAGACGTTCGTAGAAACGCGAACGTGGGGCATAATCGTAAATCAAGTCGTGCAGGGTAATTACTTGAGAACGTGCGCTTTCGTGTTTGCTAAACAGTCGGAGGCAGGCGCAGGGACGGGCTGGCCGTAACGAGAAAAGTCCGGTCAATAAATTAATTAAACTGTCGTGACTTCGAGGCGGGAAATTGCCAGGGCTCGGCCAACGTAATGCGTTCGGTCCTGACCTCATTACCATTCGCGAAATCATAATCGTTTCGAAAATTGCGGAAAGCTTTTAGCCAAGCTGCCACTTTCCAAGTTAGAGTGGCCGCTCGTGTTCGACCGGGCTTAGAACGACTGCCACCTTTCGCCTGTCGTAAAATTTGAACGATCACGGAATAAAATCTTTTCGCTTTTCGACCGATCTTCAGATGCTTTTATTCCTACTTTGTTACTGTACGTTCACTATGATTCACTTAGAAGGTTGCAAAGTATTCGAAACTTAATTGTTTGGATGTTTAAGAGTTTATGTATTTGGAGGTTAGAAAATTTTATTTCTTTATTCACTGTAAGTTCTTCCTAACTAGTCTCATGTCGATTACATAGTCCAGTGTCGATCACAGTCATTTGTCCTTGATCTTCCAACAACCCTTATGAAAAAGGACCTTCAACTTTAGCTAAAGTTTGAAAGAAAACCTTGAACGAATTTCTTATATCTATACACCCTATTCTTCGTTAAAGGATTAACAATTTCAACTAGCTTAATAAAAAATATTGTAAACAAAAAATTCAGCCAGAATTAAATATAAAATTTAAACAGAAAATGATCATGTGGAAGAGTAGGTTGCAACAGCGTCCACATTCCTTGACCAAGATAGGTTGTATTTGCTCACCGGAGGGTTCCAAGAGGGACGTTTCACGCGCCAACCCGTTTATTAGCCCGGAGTAAAATTGCGAAGATATTGCGTACTTTATCAACGGGATACATCGAGGGTCGCGTTAAAATCTCTCGAAGGTGTCAACGGCTCGCTGGGGCCTGCTTAAGACTTTATGCAAATCGCGATGCATCAATTAGACGGAGTAAAAGGGGATAGTTCCTGTTTCGCCGAAAAATCGTGGTTGTGTCGTGTGGCGAGAGAGGGAAAGAGACGGAGAACCAGTACGCGTGGCTAACAAGTCTCTTCCTTTGGCGTCTCACTCTGAATGCCTCGCTAACGAGTCGGGTTGGTAAATTATTTCGTAAAAGGGGGGACGTTTTGCCGTGGCCCGCCGCGGCATCCGAGTTATAATTTCCGGCGTGGCGACTTTATAGAGCCGGTCTACCATACTGACTCTAAACGTTACTGCTAAGCTGCGATCAATTTTCTGTATGGTCTGTGAATTTTTTACTTCGTCTGTGCAATTTTTTGGTATTTTATTTTTGGGGTTGTTAATGGTTCTTGTAATTTTGCGGCTGTTAGGTTTACGACACCCTGTATGAGGTTCTAGAATCTATGGACAGACTGAGCAGGGAAAAGTAGACAAATCTTTGTGTGAAATTAATTGTGACGTATAATGGTGATCAAGGTGTAACTTCATGTTTGATAAAGCTGGTGTATCACAAAAATTGTATAACTTCATTAATTTTAAACCTTGATGTCCAGATATGTCACTGAGAAGTTTGAAGAAATCTAACAATAAGTCTTGATCAGATGGTTACAAAGATATACATGAAAGTATATTTAAACTTGCTTCTTGATCAATTATGCTTACTTAATATGAATTGAAAAATTACCAAGAATATTATAGAAAACTATAACAAAACTTTATGAAGATAAAAATGAAGACAAACAAAACAAATTTTCATTTTGAACAAATTTCCACTTGGAACAAAATTTTCATTCCTCCCGAATAAACATACTGAACCTCAACAAAAATAATACTACTAAAAGCACATAAAATTTGAAAATTAACAAAATTCATATCTTGTCATAATCACCATGTAATCATCTAGCAAGTATTACTTCTAAATACCTAAATCGCATTATCTCAGAAAGAAACAGCACTCCATACGTTGTGAGCTCATTACAGGAAAAAAGTCACCCTCTTGTTCACAGTGGAAGAAGTTACAGCCTCGCCCTCTATAATCGAATTTCCGATCGGTACAAGCTTTTAATCGTCTTCGAGTGTTCTTCAAGAACGTATCTCACGTAGCATCGTACCGTCAATTAGCGTCCCGTGGTGATTTTGCGGGGCTTTGAGTCGGTTTTATCGCCGAGGGAGCTTCGGCTCGATTTACCGCTACAACTCGCTTCCTTTTTTCGACGTTTCAAGTTTCTCGTCTTGCAGTTCTGCTACCAACTTCTACATCTTATTTTATCTGAGTTCTTGATAATTCTGATCGATGTAGTGTTGGATGTATTAGTGTCTTTTACAAAATGGTGGCGTGGGACTTCAACACTTCAATATATAGATATTTTAATTTCAAGGTTTAAAAATAGAGGAGCACATCTAAATATATAATTACAAATCTATACATGTATGAATCTATAGATGTAGGAGTCTAATTGTAAGAATAATTCAAAGCTAGTCCACGTGATAAATATATCTAGAAATCTAAGGATGTGGAGATCTAATCACATGTGGAAGTAAAAGTACAATTCATTCAAACTTACTTTAATAACAAATGAAATGTAGTATCAACCCAAATTATTTAAAAATATTTCCCCTTAAATAAGTCACATTTCTCCCAATATTATCACAATAAGCTTCGTAAAACAAAGAAAAAATGTCCAGCCAAGCTTCATCTTCACCCAAGTCCTCGAGCATCACGACTCGTCATCCCGAAAAGGGTCGAACAAAGGTGCGTGAAATTAGGATGCAGGTACACGTCGGCGCACGCCTAAACGCGTTCGGCTAGAACATTACCCATTCTAGTGAGAAGGTCGAAAAAAGTGGCCGGGTCGCGTGGCTAGCAGGGAGACGAATTTCCAAACGTCAGACCACGGTACAATCGGGCTCTGTCGCGAAGGAATTGTTACCCTTTAATGCATGCGGGCGTCCTTTGTGCCTTTTGAGGATTTCTCTGCTACCCCTTTAACCCCCTCGTCTATCCGTTTCAAGCAGTGGCCACTGTGCGGCGGGGCTGCTCACCCCGCATACAAAAACGTGAAAGTAAAGGGACCGAGCCGGACATACAACGCGTGCCGTTAGGGGGTGGAGAGCGGAGGAGGATGAATCGTGTGTGTGGTGTGGATGAAACGAAAAGGAAGGTATACACGAGGTACGCTGCAGAGTGGAAACGAGGTGGTAACCACCACCTTGACGGACAGTAGGACATGGACAGAAGAAGCCTCCCCTCATTTCGTATTCCATTTCACTCTCATATTCTCTTTTTACCCTGGCTCGTCGTTCATTGTCTACTTTTCCCGTCACTGTGTACGTACGGTACACTCGTGCTTCGAAACTGCTGGCCTCTCTTTCGCACGTCAATCGTGGAAGTTTGATGCATTCTCCTTGTTCAGGACAACTTTATGATGGACTTTTTCAAAGATACGTTGCTAATGTTCTTGGGGGTAATAATCCCCGTTGCAAAGCAGCGTGATCAATATTTAGATGCAATGCGTTCATAACTGACTTTGTACTGCTTTTCTTCTGATTTTCGCATTCTGTCAGTTTTTTTCGCGATTAAAAATTTAATTGCATGTTGCATCGCGATAGGAGTGCAGTGAATTGTTATATATTATATCGTGAATTGGATCTTGTAACTCCATGCTTCATAAATTCACACGTTGCAAATACACGCTATGTACATTCACGCATTGAACTATCACGCGAGGAGATATCATGGGTTGAATCAGTGAATTATCACGCGTTGGATTACTACGCGTTGAATTACAGTGGGTTTGATTATCACGCGCTGGACTACTACGCGTTAGATTACCACGCGTTAGATTGCCATGCGTCGAATTACCACGCGTGAGATCACCACACATCGAATTACCACGCGTCGAATTACCACGCATGGGATCACCATGCATCGAATTACCACGCGTGAGATTACCACGCATTCGAACTACTACGTGTCGAATTACCACGCGTGGGATCATCACGCATCGAATTACCACGCGCGGGATTACCACGCATCCAATTGCCACGCGTGGGATCACCACGTATCCGAATTACCACGCGTGGGATCACAACGCATCAAATTACCACGCGTCGAATTACCACGCTTGGGATCACTACGCATCGAATTACTATGCGTCAAATTACCACGCGTGGGATCACCACGCATCGAATTAACCTTGCGTTGGATTACCACGCGTTGAATTACCATGTGTTAGATTACCACACGTTGAGTTACTATGTATTGGATCACTACGTATTCCATCACTAAGCATTGTATCACTCCACGATAAACTACAACGCATCGTAACTCCACGTACCGTTACTTCACGCGCTCTAACTCCACGTCTCGTTACTTCACGCGCTCTAACTGTATATCTCACTACTTCACGCACTCTAACTCCACATCCAACAACTCCCTGCATTACAACTTCCAACGACTCCCTTATAACTCCACATGTACCCAATCCATTAAATCGTCCATATCGTCGAGTTTTCCAATTATCACAGCAAAGATCATCGGTCAACGTCCCCCAGCAAATACCCCGCCACAATCAGCGACGATTTAGACTAGAACAATGAAGGCTGTCGCGGTACAATGTTTTTAAGAATTCAAAAGCAAACCGTAGACGCAGCCACGGATGGATTATCCGGACGCTTCGGTCCGCCTCCGTCGAGGATCACCGCTCGAACCAGATGAATCCGCTCCCCAAACAAGCGTGAAGCAGCGCCGGTTTCAGCAGGACAATGAATTATTCTGTTCGGGCGAACGTTTTCATTCGTCTCCTCCGGTGTGTTCACCGACGACGAGGGAGACCGGCCTGAAGAATCGAGAAAGGGAAAGGGAAATAGAGAGATAGCTTTCTCTGTTCAGAGAACCCCTTTACACCGAGAAGAGGATTCTCTTCTTCTCCAAGCCTCGTAGGTCACGTTGGAATCGTTGTATCGCGAGACAGTTTTATCTCGCTGTGGGACCACAAAGCCTGTACCACGATCCCTCTTCCAACCGTGTCCCACATTATGCGTCATATGGACAGAAATTTCCGGCCTGACACGGTACGGATTATACGAATCGAGGGGTGGACTGCTGCTTATGCTGGCTTTTGTTTGAATTGAATGATTTTTTGATCCGGGACGCTTTTGAATGCATATGAAATCGTTTCTGATTTATTAAATGCCCGGGAATTTATGGACGGGAGACATTTTGAATAAAGTATCGTGGAAGAATATTAGTCGTTTTATCTCTTCATTTCCTTTTTCTCAATTATTCAAATAACCAGACTATGTTCGTATTAACACTTTTAATTTAAAATAACTTGATTTTGTACATGAAAGTGAACGATAAATTTTAAACTGCAAATTTGTTTCGTTCTCGTACAATACAAAAGAAGTTGAAATTGCATCGACCTTCGGATTAATTACAAAAGCGTGAACAGCGTCGCACAAAGCATCCCTTAAAATTGCACGCACAATTTCCACATTGTCGGTTTTCCCTTTCGCGTTTCACGCAACAGAAGTCGAATGAGCAACGATAAGGGTGTTTCAACGAGCGTTCGCGTGAAATTCCCGGGAAAAAGGTGGATGAAAGCTCGACGATAAAAATGACAAAAAACCGTGGCGGGGTTTTCGATAGGACGGGCAAAGGCTGTCCGCGTTCGTTCCGGAAAACGAAGACGTATCTTTTTCGATGTTTGTAAGCGTAGCCGCATAAAGGCTGGCTCCCTTTGTGCAGCGTACAATTTTATCTCGCAGCGAGATCACGCGGCTCCGATCCCCTTCCGTATTTAACCCCCTACCACCCCGGCCTTTATATACGTCATACAGTAGGAAATTTCCGGGGTGACGTAGGCGGACGCGATTAAACGAAAAATCACCGTGAACGACGCGACGATTCCTGTTCTGTTCACTGGCCCGAGAACTTTTCATCTTTCCTTTGCTGCCAGCTGCAAAACCGCACCGTTTTTCTTCGACAGTCATCGTACTAAACTGGGACTCCAACTCGTTGATCGACAGTTTGCTTACCGATTCAATTACCCTGGTTATCGACTTTGTGACTACGATCCAATTACTGGCAGTTGGATCGACAGCGATTAAAATTGGAGGGAGAAAGAGATTCACTTATGTGCACTAAAAGATCGATAGCTCTTTCAGTTAATTCGATGTTTTGTTACGATACTCAGGTATTGATAGTCAGACTCACTTTTGGTACTTTTAGAGATTCATGTGCGATTATATGCACTGGAAGATCGATAGGTTTATATTAATTTGACGTTTTGTTAAAATACTCAGGTATTGATAGTCAGACTCACTTTTGGTGCTTTTAGCTCTGGTGCCTTAAAGCGAGACATTAATACTTCGCACTCTTTAATTTACAAAGTAGATCAAAAAGGGGTAGTCAATAAAATATATTGCAATAGAGCTGAGTATGTGACAAGTCATTTTTATTGTATTACAAGTAGTAAATAAATAATAATTCGACCAGTATATTTATCTGAATTATTTATAAGATTCAAATGTGATGACTGGACATAGCAGAAGGTTAACCCTTTGTGCCAATAGAATGTTATTGACCATGTATAACATATAAAGTACTTGTACATAAAAATGATAATGACTTGTTATATTCTATCAAATGATGATCAGATATCGAGCAATTACTTAAACGTCTACCCTTTTTGTTTGTTAATTGCTTGATTAAATTAAGCTTTTAGCGCCAGTCCTAGGTGACCAACAGCGCAATCAGCGTGTTAACGATCTCTCTCTCGTATTTCGAACACAGTTTGCGTTTCGTCGATCGTGTTCCGATTAATCGGCTGTAGCTCGTTCGTTAAAAAGTCTGGTCGTTTTTTGCAAACCGAGCGTGGCGGAGGCATTGTTTCGCAGCCAATTAGCCGCTAAGTCGAGAGCATTAGTCGACGAAAGCGTTCTCGATTACTCGCGCTTCTTAATTTACCGCAGTTGCACGAGCAATTAGCGTCGATTAAAAAAAGAAAGAAAGCGAATACGATTGTTCCCGAACGAGTTTCGCGAAACACACGTTTACCCTCGGAGGAGCCAGCACCCTCTTTGCGACTCGATTATGAACGTTTGGAGACCTTTATTAATCCCGTTACACGGTTCGGCTGGCGAACACGTTTCGAGCAGGTCAATCAGTAGTAATTGCTCTTCCGGTTCGAAGATTTCGACGCGAGATTTAGTCCTTGACCCTTGATTTTCACAAGCTAAACGATCTAGTCGGGGATCGTGGACAACCTTGATCATGCTTCGTTGCCGCGTGTTCATTGAGATTTCATAGAGCGGTTTCTGATACACTTTGATAAAGCGCCGGATGGACATGCGATAACGGCTTGGCGAAAGGTGATTAAACGATTATCCGCTAGGATGATTTAATCTCCGCTATTCTGTCGGGTACCATGAGCGTTTTAACCCTTTACTCTTGATCACTGCGCCTTGATACTTCGTTGTTTAGAAAGTCTTAACGTAATGGGGTTCGTTTAGATTTTAATGGCTGCTCTATTCAATTTCTACACCTTAACCCTCTCAACCTATACACATTATAAAACATATAACATTTATCTTACTTTAAATTTGAGAACTTACAATAAAGATTTTGTAAGGTTTAAAATTCATTGATGTTAGTCTGATTATAGTGTGAATAATTTATGATACTTCTTTGATTGTACAAACAGAAGTTGCACTGTCACAAAGAAATAAATGTATCTAAGATTGCTTCATATGAGTTTGTTGATAATAACAGTACATGTGTCAAAAAGATTCAATATGATGTACAGCAATAATTGAAATAAATAAGTCACAATTTTTGGTGATGTTAAATTTCATATGTGAGCACTGAATTTCATATGTCAGCATTGAGTAACCAATCAAGAACAATGTACACTTAATATTATATACTTCTTTATTCGAACTAAATTCACAACTAAAATAGCTGATCAAATCTGTGCTATCTTCTACAAATTTAAATTAAATTCATCAACATAACACAATACAGTAAAGTGTCCATCTGCCCCGAAATCATTAAGACTTTCATGGTCTATCGATCTCGCGACATCGAACGGAAGAAAGCGAAAGAAGAAGAAGCACCAGAGGAGAAAGAGGGTGGTCGGAGGAGCGTTAAGCCATCAGAGTGCCGGTCCGCTACCCCTGTTCAAATAATAAGTCCGAATGGAAGTTAGATTCCGGTGCAATTGCCCGGGGCAATTCCAGCACGAGTCGCAATATCCCGCCCCGTCCCCGTCTTGGTTCGTTGTTGAAGACGGTGGCAGAGGGTAGAAAAAGGGACCGGCAAAGAACTCGCAAGGCTTTCTATCGCGCTTCGCCTCTCGGCCGAGCTTTCGGAGACTTTAATCGCTTTAACTGCTTTTTGCGCGTCGAGGGACTCTGACGGACGGGACGTTGAGTCGAACAGAGGGTATAGAAAAATAGAGAAGGCGAAAGTGGCGGGAAAGGATACAGAGATAGATCTCTTATTGTTGGACTGCGCCTTTCTGCGATTCTACGACAATAAGATTGTCACACGTCTTTCTTATTTTTTTTTTTAACTTGACTCTTTTTTCCGGCTGTTTCTCTGCGTAAGTGTGTGTTTTCACCCTTCCACCCGGGATCGTGCCACCGGGCGAGCGTGACTCGTTATTTCGACGATCCCTCCAGAAAACCCCTTATGGAAGTTCTTTTCCCTCGCCCAAACTCCGCTCCATTGTCGGATCATCGCGACCCCATTGAATCGAAACCCTCGCCGAGGAAGTCATCGTTCCTACCAGCTTCTTTTTACCGCTCGACTACGTAAGCCGTTGACGTGTGCAGTAGTACCACGGAGATGCCCATTACGATAGTAACATGATATTTCAGAACTCTAACCGCAATGCCGTCATAACCGAGCCTTAGAATCTACAATTGCTTTCTTGCTTTCATGGGAAGCTTTTTCTGAATCAACACTGATTCTGGAATTCTTGCTTCAAATAAACCATTAACTTTACAATATCAAGGTTATATGACTACTTTAACCCCTTGTATTATTTTGACGAGTCAGACTCATGACACTCGTACTTCGGTTGCGATCAATTTTACTCGAATTTTTAGTATTTGAAGTTCAAGTCTAATTGTATTGTCAATGATTGCATAATAACATATTGACATAACATTCTACATTTTTTATCTGTATTAATATTGTGGCACTAATAAGTCAGTTCTGACGTACCTGACAAATAAGCCATAGTGCAAGGGGTTAATAATTCTTGTAGTTAATGAAGTTAGGTTAATAGCTTAGGAGGTGAGGTTAGTTTATGTATAAACTTCTTGTATGACTGTTTTAATAATTCTTGTAATAATTAATAAAGTTGAGTTACAGTAGTAGATTAGGAGGTGAGGCTAGGTTTATGTATAAACTTCTTATATGACTGTTCTAATAATTCTTGTAATAATTAATGAAGTTGTGTTATAATCATACTTTAGAAAGTAAGGTTACGTTTATGTATTAAGTTCTGTAGTATTTTTTAACATTAAGTTCTCTCTTAAATATTCTTCTATCTCATTTTTTCTAACTAAATCATTAATTTAATAAATTTTCAACGAAGTCTCAGAGATAGTCAAAATGGCGGCTCAGAAAATGGCGCGAAGTTTGAACGTCGTATGTTTTCAGGCGTCTACGTGTGTCGACAAGGGTTCGAGGGGTATAAAAAGGGGTGAAATCGATAACACTGGAATATGACGGGTCGTTCGAAGCGCGGAGAGTAATTAGAGAGAACAATCGTGTCGACGGGGAAGAAATAAGCGGTGGCCATTCTTCACCGCGAATTTCACGGATGGCAAGAGATTGTTTCGCGGTAATGAGACTCGCGTGCTTCGAATTTTCTCGATAACTTCGGAACATTGAGTCCGCCACTTGGTTGAATTCGAGTCTCGCGATACACCTCGAACTGTCGGGGCTTTCGATGAAAAATTCAATACCGACCCGTCCTGTTTCGAGTGTCACGCTCGCGAAAAGGACTTATCCGGATGCACCTGCGCGAACCCACTGGAAGACGTTCGGAAGTTTATCCGGGAGCACCCCTCTCGGCCGAGAGATCAAACGGATATCTCTGATAATCCACTTAGTCGAGACGGGGAGTCGCAAAAGAAGGGAAAATAGGGATGAGAACTCGGGGGTGGATAGAGAGGAGAATAATAGGACGGCCCGTGGAGAGGAACACACGACGAAGACGCAAATCGCTGTCTACTCGGATAAAGACCGATTCAGATACATTCTCATGAAAATAAAAAATGCACGACCCAACAAAAATTAAAATACACTTCTTATTTTATTTGAACAACTATGTCTTATTTAAAATGTAACTTATCTTCAACATAATTTAACTTTTTCATAATTGATACATGTTCAGTAATCATATAAAGTTCTCTTACTTATCATGTATTATTAATAACAATGAAATGTTAGAGGTTCAACTTACATGTTTAACTTAAGTATTTTGTAGCTTATCTCAGTATATTTAATACTTGAATAAATTAGGTACTTTTAACTGTTTTCTTCATTTAGTAACAAAATCAAAATTGATGACCTTAATTTAAATTTAATTTCGTTCGTGTTTTAAAAAATATATGAAAATTGTGATTGATGTAGACTACAAATGTTTTCAACAGTTTCAATGATAATAAAATTCTTTCATAAATAAAAGATATAATATAAATGCAAGGTATAATAATATTTTATTGCTCCATATAAGACATCTTTATTTTACCTACATGCTACGTACACATACGTATAAGTATATCACACAATTATAGTAATGAACTTTTACAAAATAGTGTTCCTACAAACATATACAGTTTTATAAATTATATTATATATAATTTTATTTGCAAAGCACATTAACAACATGCTTATTACCAGCACAAAGCATCATACAAAATCCGATTAACTCTAAATCATGCGGAAACGTGAGCACGCAAGCAGAATGAAACCGATCCCAATTTTTTAAATTTTCCTTTGGAGCTCAAAAGGGCCCGAAAAAGTCAACGGTAGTAAAGTAGGTCTCTATGGACAATAGCCATCCCCTCGACTAGTTTCAGCTGCCTGCCCATTCGACACAGCTCCGAAAAGGGGATTTCTCCGGGCGGCATGTTTTTAAGAGAAGCTTATTAATTCGCAGCGTGGTTTCTTTGTTCGGTTATCCTCGTCGGCGTGACACGATGGAAGAAAGAGTCTCTATGGATGTCGAACCCAGGTCGATACAGATCCGTGACTCGATTTATGCGAGATCGACCGATGGCTCGTGATCGAGCGGATTTCGCGCTGATTCGATACACCCGTTTCGCTAGTCTCGAGAAACGTGCTTTGGTGCTCACCACGGGGCATCACGTTTACGTTTTCTTGCTTGAAATCGAAGTCCATGGAAATTCGAGTTTCTGGGTTGCTTTGATTTTTCTTGTTTTTTTGGGAGCGGTTGATTTTGTGGTAGTGATGGGTGGAAGTAGTGGAAGTTTTTAGTTTATGGACGTTGAGGATTAGGTTCTGAAATTGAAAAAATGGGGGTTGGAGAAATTGCTTAAATTAATCAAGTCCTGAAATTCACAAAATTCACAAAATTCACAAAATTCACAAAATCCATAAAATTCACAAAATTCATAGAGTTCACAAAATTCACAAAATTCACAAAATTCACAAAATTCACAAAATTCACAAAATTCACAAAATTCACAAAATTCACAAAATTCAAAAATTCATAAAATTCACAAAATTCCCTAATTCCAAATCTCAGATCCCAAGACCCTAAATCCTAAAATTCTCAAAATTCTCGAAATTAATCAAATTAATCAAATTAACCAAATCCCAAAATTTCAAAAATTCCCAGATTTCGAATTCCAAGTTTCTAAATCCCAAAATTCCCAAAATTCCTAAATTTCCAAATTCCCAAATTTCATGTCCCAAGTCCCCAAACCCCAAAATCCCAAAATTCCCAAAATTCCCAAAATTCCCAAATTCCCAAATCTGAAATCCCAAGACCCTAAATTCTTAAATTCTCCAAATTCCCCAGATTCCCAAAATCCCTAAAATCCCAATATCCCCCGAATTCCCCTCAACCTCGCATTTCCACCTACCTCCCCCAACCTTCTCCAAATGTCCCAATTTCCATATATGAAATCATCACGACTCTCCATCATCCCATCCTTGATACCATAAATGCCCCAAAGCTCTTTAACGGACATCAAATCTGCCCAAAGCTGTTATACACGTATGAAAGGCTGTTGATAATTTCGATCGACCTAACGTTCAAGTATCGTTTGAGGATTGGTGGATCAAAGGTTTGCACGTAACCTTAGCAAGTTACCGTGGCGAGAGAAGCGCAGCTACGCGAAACACGAGGAAGATTATTAACGTTAGAGCGTAACGGGGGCAGAAGCAGATACGAAGTTTGCCCGGGGAGAGGTTGCCAGCTTAGAAATGCTCGTTCGACGGTTTCTAGAGGCTGCTAATGCTTCCTGAAGCGTGTCTAACATCGACTCTAGCTCGCTAAATCGTTGGGTCCGTGGGGGATTTTGGAGCTTTGTGCGCGTGGATGCCGGGCTAGTTTGGTATCGATCATTGGCGTAACTAGCTTTTTTGTTGTGGACCATAGAAATTATTCTACTAGTTATACTTTCTAGATATAGGTACTTTCTAAAGTTACTTAATTTGTAATACTTTGTATACTTTTTAATTTGTAATTTTTAGGAAAATTGTTATATATGGGGACTGCAGGAATAGATATTTGTCGATTTTGCGTTCTTAGAAATTTAAGAAAAGGTAAAAGCTTACAAGGGATATGCCTTTCTAGGTTTCTAAATTAAGAAATTTATAATATTTTATTTTTCTGAGATAGCAAATTTCTAAGTGTGTCACTAGCTTAATTTTCAAAGTTCTGAATTCTATAATTCCTAGATTTGCAGATTTCTGGATTTCCGAATTCCTAAATTCTAGAATTCCTAAATTCCAAAATTTCTAAAGCTTCAAATTTCCACATCCCCAATTTTTTACACGTTAAGGTACCTAAATTTCTCCAAATTACTAAATCTCCAAATTCCAGAATCTTCACATCCCTAAATCTCCAAATCCCTAAATCTCTACATCCCCGAATTCCCAAATCTCCAAATACCTAACCTTCCATATTCCCAAACGCCAAACCACCTAAATTCCCAAATTCCTAAATCTGCCATTTCCTGAATCCCCAAACTTCTCAATTCCCCAAATCCCTAAATTCCCAAATTTCTAAATCCCCAACCCCCAAATTCCAAAACCCTATTTCCAACCATCAAATTAAAAATTTCCCTACTTCCACATTACCAAGTTCCCAATCCCAAATTACATCAAAGAATGATTCAGTTACCATCCTCCAATCCAACAAAAGTCGATATCCCTCTAGCTACTTACGCCAATGGTTTCTGCATCTGTCCCCATAGAAGTTCCTCTCCATTCTTCCCCCTGTGTGGTCAAATCGTCCGATCCCAAAAAAAGGAGAAACGAACAGTGGCTGCGTTCCGGTTACGCACGGAAGTCGCGATCGAATCTCGTGTTCGTTGATCTTAGGTCGCATAGGAATGGTCGGAAAGATGGCGTACGCGAGCGTAATTCACGGTCGGCGGTCGCTCGAAACGGCGACCTTCTTCGACCCTATCGTATCGTCAGTCCGAAAGAATTCGAAGCGTTTTATTGGCGAGAACAGGGGATATTCATGACCCGCGGCTAGCTACGCGTACTGTCGGGTCCGAGCGAAACGTCGAACGCACAGGCTCGTAGCAATAAAAATCGTTGGCCCGATTCCAGATGCTCGGAATTTCAACGTGGTACAGCATTCCACGATATATCGTGGCCGATTCCACGTTTGTCGTGAAAGGTCCACTATTGCGATATTCCACGCGATATTTCTAATAAATGTGTCCTTTGCATTTTCTTCCGTTACGTGTCGCGTGATCTCGCACGCGATACCTGCCTTTCCGTTTCAACCCCCTCGGAATCGTAAATATCTGGATACACTCTTTTCATCCACCAATTTTGTTTTAGAAAAATTATACAGTTTATAAGAATTATAAATTTTGTTTTATTAGAAGTATACAGTTTAACCAGGAAAAAAAACACAGCGCTTATGAACAGGGGATGTTCTTTTATTTAATGTAGACATTAGAGGTGTCCATTTTAACCAGAAAGAAATATCAATGCAACGTTTATGAACAAGGGATGTTTTTTCATTTAAAGTAGACCTCAGAGCTATCCAATTTAACCAGAAAGAAATATCAATGCAACGTTTATGAACAATGAATGTCCTGCTATTTAATGTAGACATCAGAAGTGTCCATTTTAATCAGAAAGAAGTATCAATGCAACATTTATGAACAAGGGATGTCCTGTTATTTAAAGTAAACATCAGAGGTATGCAGTTTAACTAGAAACAAATATCAATGCAACGTTTATGAACAATGGATGTCCTGCTATTTAATGTAGACATCAACGGTGTCCATTTTAACCAGAAAGAAATAGCAATGCAACGTATATGAACAAGGGATGTCCTGTTATTTAAAGTAAACATCAGAGGTATGCAGTTTAACTAGAAACAAATATCAATGCAATGTTTATGATCAAGTTATGTTCTTTCATTTAACTTAGTCGTAAAATAGAATGTATACAACTGTAGTTTCGTTGAACGAAGTAGACGTGTGATCAGTGAAACATAAATAAAAAATGTGGTAAAACGTCAATCAGAGGTTTGAGGTTACGTCAAAAGAAGTTTAATTTGCTTGAAGCTTGAAAAGGCAAGAAAAACGAAACATTTACATGATCCAATGAAATGCAGTGTATTGATTGAAAAGATACGAAGGAACAGAAGTGCACTCAATCATCGAGACACAGCTACTCTCGGAGGGCTTCAAAGTCAGTCACAGTCGACTCGTATCTTGACAAGTTGTAATCGAAAACGGGCACACGTTGCAGCAGTGTTTCCGTGACGCGCGTTAAATCGACATTCTGTATCGTTGGAGCTCTGGGGACCAAAGATTTGCCAGGGTCCGCCATTTGGAATTCATAACCGTGGCTCTGGTAACACGTGGCCGGCCGTGAAGTTAGACGCGTGTTTCTCCGCGCTGTCGTATCGGGTTAATAACATTAATTTCCGTCAACGGTCTCTCGAACTCCAATTCTCGGGCCCCAGTTGCTAATATCGACCGATCGAAACCTGTTTACATACAAATTTGCCCCCGTAAAAGACCAGCTGCGTGTCGCAATCCCGGACGCTAGACGCCCGAGTTAATTTTCGCGCAACAACGCTCACCCCTGTCGCAATTTCGACAAAACGCGGATTCATGACTGAAACTTCGATCGATAATGCTCGCGATAATCATTCCCGGCGAAATCATCAACGTTGCAAATAACCTTCGTGAAATTACGCTTGGGACTATTTAAATCTAGAACCTGCGAAAGGATATAACCAAGCATTTACTGTAATGAAGTCAGAACATTAGAATGTAGTAACATTCATTTTATATTATTTTTTAAAATTGATACTTGATAGGAAGTATTATTAAAGAGCTGTTTGTAGTGATGTATTTAAGTGGACGTTGAAAATATTTTTTAAAATTTATGCCTGATAGGAAGTATTATTAAAAAGCTGTTGGTAGTGATGTATTTAAGTGGACGTTGAAAATATTCTTTAAAATTGATACCTGATAGGAAGTATTATTAAAGAGCTGTTTGTAGTGATGTATTTAAGTGGACGTTGAAAATATTATTTTTTAAAATTGATACCTAATAGGAAGTATTATTCAAGAGTCGTTAGTAGTGATGTATTTAAGTGGACGTTGAAAATATTTTTTAAAATTGATGCCTGATAGGAAGTATTATTAAAAAGCTGTTGGTAGTGATATATTTAAGTGGACGTTGAAAATGATTGTATCAAATTAAGACTTGATGAGGATGTCCTAAAAAATTTTTACAGAAGCTAAATTTTTAAGAAAATGAGTACACAAATCTTTTACTTTAAGTCACATAAAGAGGACATGTTGGTTAAATTATCTATATAATGTTTTTGTATAAATTCTCAGTAGTGATGGCTTGAATTTGTTCAAATTATAAGTACACCTTCATCTTTGCAGATAAATATATTAATACAGTTTCTATCATTCAAATCGATTATAACGAACGCAATAAAACTTGAAAATGAACACATCAGATTTGACTAGAACTTCCTCACATAATTTATCACGTAGATCCCATAATTTATCACGAAGATACAAATCACGAAGTAACTGCATTTTGAAGCACGTGAAGTTCGTAATAAAATCGATAGGACGTCGTTTTCATTAATTAATACTAGACAGAGAATAATGGTACCACAACGGTGACAATGTCCGTAACAAACGACATACAATTTTTGTACCTAGAAACGAAGACATTTCGAACCAGCCAATTGACTTCGTATTCGCCTCGAATAGAAAATTACCAGCGGCGAATTAGTTTTGAAATCGTGTTAGCTGGTGGGGGACACGATATAACTGGACGCATTTGTATGTAAACAAGCTTCGATCGGTCCGCGACGGTCGTATAATGGAAACGAAACGCGAACGGACACCGCGCCGGCGAAATCATTGACGGAAATTAATGATATCAACTCGATGCGTTTAGCTGCGGACCGAATGCGGATCGACATAACTTTCTAAACCGCACGTTTTCACATTAACGTACACCACCGTTTCGCGTGTATTCATCCAGATACTCGGAGTTCAGCGCATTTCAAATAGGTGAGATTTCTTTTCCTTGTCTGGAACGCCACTGATTTATACGGCTATTTATCTTGTACACTCACTGAATAAAAGTCGTCGTTAATTTCTGTGTACACAAATTTATCTGTTTTTAACTTCTGTAACATATAATTTTGTAAAATTGCGTACATATATTTGCAATTCTATTTTGTATATTTTTTCTGTGTATATTTAGGAAATGCAATTTTTATGGACCTTAGTATTGTCTGAATAAAAATTCTATCATATAAAAGTAGCCATTTTGAGAATATACAGTAGGAACATATAATGTAAATTCATAAAAAATGTGTAATTTAATGTTTCACAAAATATAATTCTATATAAAGAACAATTAAGATATGCATGTCGTACTGAATTTTTATAGTCATCTGTTTCAAACGACAGTTAATTTTATTGTCAATAAATATTTTTGTTACTTGTTGTCAATAAATATTTTTGTTATTTGTTGTTAATAAATATTTTGTTAGACTTGAAATTATTTGTAGCATGCCTAGCTTGAATTGTTCACATGTATTCCATTATGAAAATGAAATTCAAAAGCACATGAATAAATTTCTTGTAATATTTCATTGAAAAAGTACAGGTTATTTCCACATATTATCAGCATTGATTTGCTTGATCATTTATAATGTCATTTAAGTATCGCATTTCAGAATAAACAAGCAACATGCACATATCACATAAATATCGACAACGAAATAAATAAAGTATGAGAGAAACAATAACGCAACATTTATAAAATAACTTACGAGGCAGTGCATTATATTCGAGTCAGAGACAAATGTGTCCCCGCGGAAGCCATGCGGCCGATTTCCAGTTTCTCCCCATCTTTTCGCTTCATCCATGTCGAAGCAACGCCAGGCACCAGCTGTCCCATTTAATAGAGCAATAAAGACGCGAATGGGACTTTGATTTATGCCTCTCCTATTATTAACAATCCTGCCACGGGCGAGCCCATATCGTGGATGCTTCGGATCAGTTTTCGCATCGAATTCACCCTCGATCCAGGATCACCGGGATTTCTTCCCCTTCCGAGGGATGAAAGGCCCCTCCGTTCATAAACTCGTTCTTTACGAGCCACGAAACAGGCCAAGTTTCGCGCGATTTCTTGGCTATGACGGGCCAGACAATCAAGCTCGTAAATAAGTCGAAAGTTTCGCCGGAAACGAGAAGTTCGCCGTTGAAAATGCATACCATGTCGGTGACAGCGCCGCGAAGAGTGTCGGGACATTCGTCACCGTCCATGAAGCAGGAAAGCAGCGTGAAAAAACGAGTGGGGTGCGAAGAAGTGGCGGAACAACGACGTTCCTGGTTAACGATCCACCTGTCGTGTCGTTGAGCTCGGCTAAAAATATGGACCACGTGCTCCATGGTCACCGGAAACACCCTGTAAACTTACTGTTTAACGATAATTTGGGGTTGTGGAACTTTGGCATTTCCTTCTCTGATTTTTAGGAATCAGATTTTTATTATTTCATAGAAATTGATGGGAATCAAATATATTTTTTTTCGAAGAAGAGAACGAAACACTTCTTTATACTATTTAATTTCATACGTAGAAATTATTCAGTTCAATTAATTTTCTGCGCAGGACTAACAGTTCAAACTTAACCTTAAATTACAAGCTTACATAACCTTAAGTTGTAAAAGATTCAAGAGGTAATTCAACAGGGTTGAAACAGTAAAGAAATTGAAAAACTAATATTTAAGAACTAGCAGAGAAACTTTGAAGTTAAGAAACTTAATTCTGTTTGTACAAAACTTCTGAACCTACCTTAATTTACTCGGGAGTTTCCAATAATACCAACCATCATTAAATTTGCTTATAAACTGCAGATTTCAAAGTTTGGTTAATCGATTTTCGAAAAATTGCTGACTTGTGAGATCGCTCTGCTCGTTTCGCCGTTGAGTCTCGGCTCGTTTGCATGCTGGCGCCACTCGGATGATCGAGACACCGTTCTCTTCCTCTTCGTGGTCAAGTGTACGCCCGATAACGGCGATAAAAGCTAGCCGACGAATAAAGAGTCCCCTTTTTCGTGGACCTCTTCCATGTACGTGGAAGCAGATCAGTATCCCGTGGAGGATCGGCGAGGGCTCTCGAGGGAGGTGGTTCTTCGAAAAAGGTCGCGGAGGAGTCTGGGAGGGTTCTCCGTAGGGGAAGGGTTAAGTGCTTAACGGAGGACATTGACTCGATTCAGGGTCTGAAAATAAAAGAGAGCCTTATTGTTGACGTACCGTGAAGTCATCGATGATTCATTAAGGCACTTAATTACGAAAACATTCCTTCGGTTGTATATGGAAATTAGCTTCGTTAAAAATTTAAATTCATTGATGTTCGATTTGCATAACCCATAGGCGAAATATTAGACGTAATCAATTCCGTGCCCTTTTATTTTATTTTTATAACTCGAATATTTCTTAGGTTAATTCGAAGAGACATTTTGACATTTTCAGAATTGAAACCTCTTTTTAAAATAGAAACTTGTGAATAGTTTCTTCGACCACTTTAAGCAACCTCTAGTAACCTTAATGGTTACACTGATGTTTATGCAATTTACGAGTAATCTCAGAGTAAATGAAAGATCGTGTAAAATTTTCAGCTTCCATTCGAGTAGAGAAAAAGCTGGGAAACGGCAATGCGCGAGCAGTCACGTAGATGCTTGTAATTTCCTCCGTGGTCACTTAAACGTACCGATTACAAAAACCATCGAAAGATAAGAACACGTACATAACATACAGAATCTTATCGTTATTAAAATCTCGGTAACTACCAGCGAGGCAAACAAGGACGATTTCTTATTAAAAGATCAAGCTGACGCGTCGGTACCACAGTTCGAATCGGGTGGTAACAACGCTAGAGAAGGATACACGAAAGATTTCTAATTAAACTTCAACTTAATCCTCGCAATCGTGATTAGGGCCAGTTCGATTAAAATTCCACGGAAAAATCACGAGTTGGTAATTTTATCTTAACCACCTGTTTCCGTCGAGCAACGACCGGTCCACCTACGGATCGCGTAAACCTAACCCTGTGTCAAGATTTATCCGTGTTTCTCTTCGGTTATTTATGCGAAATTACTCGTGCATGTTCACGCAACCGGTTAAAAAAAAAAAACAGAAGAGACAAGATTTATCGCCGATGGCGCGGAACGATTCACCAATTTTATTTCAATTGAACGTTACAATGGGCTGACAAGATGGCGGGGGGACCCGGATGAATAGTTCTCTGGCAGGTCGTACGGTTATTACGGCGTTTAAATTCGTAATAGCCCGTTAATTTCGAGGTTTCGTTTGCTCAGCTGCAGTCGATTACAAACAGGGGGTGGTCGGACGAGCCGTGTTCGACCCTCGGTCACAGCCGGGTCAACTCGAGTACGAAGCGTTAATCGTCCGCGTTTTTCCCGCCGCTTTAAACTACTACCATTTTCCGATTCATCAATCTCGGGTAAACCTCGTTGAAACGCATCGAAATCGAAAGGGTTGCGATAGTCATTGAGGGGCGGAAAAAAAGACCAACTGTCCATCGGGCTCCATTTCGACGATGAAAATTCGTGTAAACCGAAGGAGTATTTCCCCCCTTTTATGTTCCTTATTATTTGCTCGAGTATTATGAGCTTTCGTGAAATACGAGCGCGAGGGGCTTCTAATGGTCAACGGAACGGTCGTTCAACGCAGACGGATTTAATTAACGATACGAGTAATTAAAGTTTGTATCGGGGCCAGGGTTTTTTCGAGTGCCCGGCAAAAAGTGATGCACTCCCTGACCGGGAGGGATCACTTTTAATTTAACCGAATGAAAAATCGTGTATACGTTGACCGTTTTATAATAATTGCTTTCCTTGCGATATATTTGTTGGCTCGTTTTGAAATATTGCACGGTACCGTTGGCCAGCGGCCCCCTTTCCCGCGTGATTCATGGTGTTCCTGGCGAGCTCGCGTACGAAATATCGCGGCTTTATTGGACCACCTTTTTTCGCGGTTTCAACGTTTTTATTTTCAACGGAGAATTGCTTCATTGTAAGCTACTTTGCAAGATGAATTCTTGCAGTATACCGCTCTCCGTCCTCTCGTTCCTTTTGTTAATTTATCACAGGGACGAAAATACGTTTTCTTCGAGTTGCTCGTATCTCACTATTATTGATAACCATAGATCAATTAAAATCTTGACATATCTTACTATTAATTATCATTATATAATTTTATCTTGTACACAAGTTTTATTATGCGGTTTATTATTAATCGATATAATAAACCTGATTGAATTATCATGTGACAACTTTTGCGAATGCAGTTCATACGTCGTCCAAAGAAACGGACATTCGTTTCCTTATTCTCATTTTTTATAAACATCTATTTGAATTGCAAAAACAACGAAATCTTGTTTTACATTAGAAAACTTTTGCCAAACCGGTTTATATTGTTCGAGGTGTTTACTGTTAATTCGTCAATAAATTATTTAAACTCACATTTCCCCTGTCTTATTTTGCAACATGTCTATTACAAACTATTTGCATAAAACGGGAGTAATAAAAATAAGAACTGTAGATTCATGATAGATCGTAGAATAAGTGCAGGTGAAGACTCGTTGAACCGGTAAAATAAAGTGTGGCAATATAAAGAGTAGCAACTGTACTTTAATACGTTATAATTGCACAAGTATCCGTCATTTGCTAATAAGCGAAACGTTTATCCGTATCCTCGCACTTATCTACGGCCGCTCGCGATCGGGTTCGCGAAACATTGAAACTCGTGTAAATTAAAATCGAAAATTAAGTGGTTAGTTAACAAGAATATATCCCGTGTTCATTTCCTCGTCGAAACGAGGTTGTTCCTTTTTTTATCTCGAGGTATCACTCGATAAACTCGCCGGCACGCCGGCAATCTGCAATGAGTCCGCTCGAATTCCATTCCTCCGCGCGAACTAGATTTCCCCGGTTGGAAGAAGGCGCAGCAAGAAAAGCGGTCTCTGTAATTCGACGATTCGTATGCTCGCCCATGAACGCGTGCGAAGCAGAGAAAACACGAAATTAGGTTCCTTATGAGCCCCAGCTTTCTTCGGACAGAGAAATATAGACGGTACGAGGCTGGGAAACGCTGCAGTCTCGGTTATACGACGCCTGTAGGAGGGGATGAAAATTGAGCGGCGAGGGAGGTCGTTGTAAATTAAATTTGGTTGCAGAGGAAGTCATAACGACCGGCACGTGTCCCATACCTACTGCAACGTGTATGCGTACGCCGCTATGGGGATCACGGGAAAATCTTCTACGCGTTTCTGTTCCACGATTTCTTTCTTTTTGTTCCTTCAGGAAGCGTGGCCGCTACGTGAGACGAATGTGTCAACGGAAGAGCTTCTCTAATTATAAGCTGATTATAAACCGTGCACGGATTTACTTCCCTTCGATGACTGTTCTTTCCGAGAAATTATACCCTTTCATTTCATTCATCGTAATATTACAATACATTCCGTGTATCTTTGCGTGTGATGTTCACGAAGGTTATTGATTTTGCAATCGCGAATTTAGGTAAATTATCCCGTTGCGTGTGTTCGTCGTTGCGACGCCATCTTGCACGCGACTGTAACCTAGCACGAAATTTAAGTCGACACATAGCAAAAATAATTCATATATTTTTTTCTGAACCAATAGTTCGTATATTTTCTGCTGTACCAATAGTAATAATGATAATTAGAGCAACAGATATAAGATAACAGATAGAACAGATATTAGACAGTAACACATTAGATCAGCTTTTCACAATATTCACCATGAGTCAATATAACGACCATACGAATGAATGTATCTTTAGAAGCGTAAACAAGTAACAGTAGAAAAATATGATCGGCACAGGAACAATCGGAACACACATTGCGTCTTCTGCACCCAGTTTCATCTTGCAAGGGTTTTTCAACCGGTTCTCGCGGAGCGTACAAGTAGTCCGGTAGTCGAACACGAGCGACGGTATTATACGTGGTCCTTTGTTTTCCGGCCGGCAGCCCGATACCAGATAACGATAAAACGCTTATCTGGCCGTTAATGAAATTTACGATCGCGGGATACGGCGATTTCGCGGTTCGCTCGTACAATATTTTTCTCGGCTGTAGAATTATGCGTTTGACTAACTAACGGGGCAGATTTACGAGCCCTCGAGATCCAGCGCAGGATCGAGGTTGGAGGATAAACACCGTGTGTCCCTGGCGCGATTTTTTTAAGATTCTCCGGCCATTCCCGTTCAACGAGAATCAATCCGACTGTAAATAACGGCCACTCGTAAAATCCCGAAGGAGTATAAAATCTTGCGGATGTATATTCGGCTGATAAAGCGCGTAAATAACAGACAGAGAAAGAAATACAATTAACGATAAATATTCGCAGACGTCGCGGTTAGATATCCCTGTAACGTCGCTCGCGATTCTGTCCGATCCGTGCCAGCCAGAGTTGCAATTATGACGCGAAAAGTTTTAATTAAACCGCCCTTACCCCCGTGCCAAGTCGACTCGGCCGAAAAACGAGCAGGAAGTCGTTGGATCGAGGAACCACTTTGTTCGACCTGGACGAATCGTTGGCTGCGCGAGGCTCTCTTTCTACGTGTGTTCTCTCTCTCATATTCTTCCTCCACCTACTCCGATTGCAAGCAAGCTCGTCGATGGTGTTCGGTTTCTGATTATCGGAAATCGATCCCTGGCGGGCCGTTAAGGACACGCTTGACTAAGCGATAGGTGTGCCTCCGCTTCTCCGCTTTCACCAACAAAACGTACATACAATTGCCGGACCCTCGATGATGCTCTTTCGTTGTTTCCACCGGTGTATGCGGTTCTTCTGCTCCTCTTTTATCCGCATATATTAACCGCCAACCCACCGCGAATCATTTACCTGTGTACCTTCAAACTTTTCATCGACGTTTATGCACACTGTACAAGTTTATTTGAGTTATTCGCTGCGGTACGTTTGCCATTTTGAGTTCCAATTGGAGTGTATTTCATGTGTAAAGTTTTTGCATTTTTAAATTGTTGTAAAATAAAGGTATTCGAATTTTGTATGGTAATAGTGTTTTAATGAGTAGTGTTCTATTCTATTATATTTGATGTTGCATTAAGGATAGCATGTTCTATTTTCATTTTAGACATTCCATTAGAAATATGAACAAATAGCAGTCTCTTAATGAGTAGTGTCCTATTCTATTATATCTGCTGTTGCATAAAGGATAGCATGTTCTATTTTCATTTTAGACATTTCATTAGAAATATGAATAAATAGCAGTCTCTTAATGAGTAGTGTCCTACTCTATTATATCTGATGTTGCATCAAGGACAGCATGTTCTATTTTCATTAGAAGTATGAATAAATAGCAGTCTAACGAGTAGTGTTCTATTCTGTTCTATCAAGGATAGCACGTACTATATTTTAGACATTCCAGAAGTATGAATCTCGTCGGTATTGAAGAAGGTAACAAAAGAGAATCGGCGACGAACCAGAACGAAAGCGAAAGGCAGTCTAATTAATATTCGATGACGCGTCACGCTCAGGTGCGAGCTTGACCGGATGTACGTTGGAACACACGGGGACACGAGTTTACGAGTAACACGCGAACTCTTCCTGCCACGCATCCGACCCTTTACCCTTCTGCCCTGCTCTTCTTCGCCCTCCTCTTTCGTGTCACGAAGAGTCAAACCACCTACCACGGGTTTCATCAACACTCGTACGCACGTCGTCGCACGTGACGCGCATTTATCCGTCCGGTTTTTTGTCCGAGCCACGGCCAATTTTCCAAAGTCCACCGGGCATTAATCATTGGTGAGACAGGGCTAATAACCCTCTGGATTCTTGTGTACCTTCGTGAAAAAGAGACGTAGCCGGGAAAACACCATTGTCGGTGTGGATACACCTCCGAGGAATTGCTGGACGTCGTGCTTGGAGACGTTCGCGAAGCTCGTGTTAATCAAAAAGTCTCATAAAGGCTGGACGTTGAACCGGCTTCGAAACGATGATCTATGGCGGAGGATTTTCTGTCGACCTTTGTCCTTTCTTCACGAACGCAATATGGATGCATTTAATTATACGTACATGTTATTTACTTGACATTGTTCTTTAATTACTTCTTGTTCAGTCTTATTACTGTAAAAGAAATACAGTCTATCTGAGTGGATAGTACTGAAGTTTATTCATAAGCAGAAAGTAAACGAAACTAGTTATGTAATATCACATTTTTTATCGGTTTAATCACTCAGAGATATATAATTCAATTAAAATGTTGCATTATCGTTATTTATAAAATATAAATATGCAGGTAACACAGTACTGAATTGAACAAGTTTTCATGTTCCAATCAATGAACCATATCGTACCTTGTAGATTTACCACATCTGGTATCAACCTACATGTGGTACCCAGATACCTTTCCTTTTTTATTCGTGTTCTTACAAAATTCTAGAACTCAAGGATTTGATATAGACCCCGTGAAATGTCAATCACCGTCGATTTTTCGGTAGCCGAGAAAGTTCAGCAGATGGCGGGTAAGATGGCTGGTATTTAAATGTGAGCGACGATAGCGAAAGACCCAGACCGTGTCCTTAACAGGCGGTCGGTGATCGATTTCCGATAATCAGGAATCGAAGCTCGTCGAGGAAAGATAAAGAAGGAGGATGAAAAAGAAGCAGCCACGGTCTGGCGAGCACCGGTTGCGCTGCATTTGGCAAACCTTCGATTCTCGATGTTGTTCTTCCTTCTTTTGGTGTCGGTCAAATCGAGCGACCCTCGCATTAACGATTATTAAAACCACGGATAGAATCGATCGGCAGGAAATTGAAAATCCATCGTAGACCCTCGATGTTTCAATTAATCACAGATATCTGAATCTATTAGCGGAATTAACCTTTTCATTGTTAAATGCTAAGTGAAATAAGTAGAAATAATATTTAATCAGTTCTTGTTGTATTGCCAAGTTTGTGCGCTGGCACGGGTCCACCATTGTTACATTAGGTATATTCGTACAATTACTGTGTTATATCACGTATAATTAATCTCTTAACAATTTTCAAATGATTAAGGGGTTGAAAGTAGAGATGCAATTTACATTCGAGTGTTCAAGGTACCACAGCTCTAATTGAAATTTAATTTCTATATTCTGAAAATTGCAAGCTGAAACTTTTTAAAATTTAAACACCTTTCAAGTTGTGATTCAAGGTATAACTCTAATTGAAACTTAATTTCTATATTCTGAAAATTGCAAGCTGAAGCTTTTTAAAATTTAAACACCTTTCAAGTTTTCTTTCCAAACTTCCAACTCAAAGCTTTCAAATTTAAAAATTTTTTAATGTTTCAAGATTTATAAGTTTTAAGTCCTTCCATCATGTCAATCAACTCTCTACATTATGTCAAAGCACGGTTCGAAACGTCAAGGAGCTAAAATCTCGAAAAAAGAAGAATCTTCAACCACCCCAAAAATCTGAGAAGGGTTTCACTCTCATCCCCTTTGTTGGGTCTTTCAAGAATGCGCTTCTGGCGGTAACAAGAAAAGAATTTTAGTGAACCGGTATACGCTTGAAAAATGGAGTTCGCCTAAAATAGAAGCGCGAACGCGACGGCTATGGGGAAAAAATTGGACTGACAGGCGACGATAAGCTGCCAGCATGGTGATCTGTTAATTGCTTGGACTGCTTTCTACCGTTGAAGAGCATGTTCGGTGCTGTCTCCGTTATTTTCGAAGGTTCATTACTGCCTTGTGAACGAGATGGAAAAAAATGTTCGACATTCTTCCTGGTTATTCTTTTTTTTATTGTACCTTTTAGCTGAATTTTGTTCTTACTTAATTAAAATAAAAATTAGATTTAATGTCCCACATTTTTTTTTTGTTATTCTTCATTTTTTGGTTGTGCATTTTAAGCTGAATTTTCTTCTTATTTAATTTAAAATAAAAATTAAATTTAATATTCGACATTTTGTCTGGTTATTCTACATTTTTTTTTGTACCTTTTAAGCTGAATTTTGTTCTTATTTAATTTAAAATAAAAATTAGATCTAATGTCCTATATTTTTTCTCTGGTTATTCTCCATTTTTTTAATGATACTTTTCAGTCTGAATTTTGTTCTTGTTTAATTTAAAATAAAAATTAGATTTAACATCCTATATTTTTTCTGGTTATTCTCTATTGTTTGATCATGCCTTTTAAGCTGAATTTTCTTCATATTTAATTTAAAATAAAAATTACTGACATCTATCGTACAACATTTCTGCTGGTTATTCTACATTTTTTTATCATACCTTTCAAGCTGAATTTGTTCTTATTTAATTCAAAATAAAAATTACTTACATCCAACAGTGTTGTATTTATTCTTAAAAATTATGAAATTATAAAAATTTGCAATTATAATTTTAAGTACAAATGACCTAGTTCCAGTGTTATAATAACCCAGCATCAACAAATACAATTTCCGTGTTCCTGCCAAAACCTCTATTTGTGCACGTACAATTAACACAGTTAAGTAGCCACTCGCTAAGCTTACTCGTCATTTTCGATTGTCGAAGGGAGCAAAGGGGCTAACGAGCGAGTTGCTCATCGCGAGGCCAGCGACCCTTTTCGCTATTGATTTTCGAGATTTCGAACCGCGAAGGGCCACTCTCCCTCCGCGAGGGTAAATATTGGCTCGTTGAGTCTGACGTTGATTGCGCGGAAGGGAACAAATGTAATTTTAATCGTTGCTCGAGAGGGATATGTCCATCGGAGAAAGTTTGAACGTGTGTCCCCGATACAGTCGGAAGTGGATGAAAATATCGATCAGTCCAACGATCGAAGACAGGGTGGTTGTATCGAGGTCAGTGGACACATCGGCGAGTTATAGAACAGAGATATAAAAATCGATGTAACCGGTTCCTTTGTTGACGCTAGTCCAGCTGATTTTTTCATTCGAAGTCTGCATTTTTCAATTGATCATACTCGATCGCGTTTTTAGTGGGCGGTTTCACAGCCACGCATTTATATCTTTAGAGCGCGGGTGTATTTTTTATCTGGTACTTGCGGAAGTCTTCGGGACACTGCGCTTGTAGTTTCCGATTTCATTGTCTGTGCAACGCGTCGTTAAGTATCGAACGAGACATGTCGAATGAGCGCGATGAGTTTGCATGCACTCGTTACTTGAGCTTCATTAAGTCACTGACTTTAGATTTCTAATTTTACTTTTACTCTCTTTGTTAGATTAACTTTTGAATTTTTATTCATTCTCAAATTTGTAAATGTACAAAATTAGGAGTTGGATCAGATGTTATCTGTATCAGACGTTCAGAATATCAGATGTTCAGAAGTAGATTTACTAACAGACGATATGTTTTATCTGCTTGCAAAATTACTTCAAAATTTTTAAAACCACTTTGAGATTGTTTGGGACAATCAAAATTAATTTTAAACCATAGTCACATACTGCAAAATGAATAGGTTCTGTAGAATAATATCTTCATTTTATGTGTTGTTTGAAAAATACTAAAATACAGTTACAATTAAAGTAAAAATGTGTATACATGTTCCTCAAGTTACATAAATTTTCTTCAATGAAAAAATGTATTATCAGTCACATCAAAGTATATTAAGCTTGCCATTCAATTTCTGCAGCTACTCCACAGTGAGCTAACTCCATAAACATGATTATGCAAATAACAACTCATTCCCTACAAACGTATTACGAAACAAGTCCCACTAAAATTATGAAACAAGTATTTCCCGTTAATTTCCTCTAAAATCGCTATCAGTTGACACCTCGATAAAGGGAACAATCCGATCTTAAAAGGGTATAAGGAACTCGTAGCGTGTTCGAGAGCAGGAAGCTCTTACCATTGGAGATAGCAGGTTGGAAAAGTTTCATTTTTCAATTACCAGGCAAGGAAACGCGCGAGCACGGTATTTATGCGTCGTTTCCATGGTCGTATCTTAGCAGTAGGGCACTTCTCGTTCACGGGAGAGAACTCCTATCACCAAACGCCGTCGTAAAATTCGCCCGGAGATCGCGACCGTACCTTGGCGAACAAAAGTATCGGTTCGTTCCCTTTCCGTATGACACACGTTCCACCGCGTCCCTCTTATCGTTAAGTAGAATCGATATCGTGTCGCGCCCAGAAGCCCCGGTCACGCCCCTGCAGGTTACTGCACCCATCGTGGCCGACCAACGCCGGCGATCGTTAAATCTTTTCGCCAAGTATCGCTCGGTTATTGTATCCATCGTCGATCGACCGATATCGAATGATGCACGCCTTTCCACTTTTTATACCGTCTCCTACGCGCTCTTATTTGTCAACGTTCTCCAAAACTCGATCTACAACGCTTCTCTATTTTGAGTACCCTGTACTTGCGCACCCTGGTACTCGTGCATCTGCTACGAAGTACGCGGTACTTTGCATACCATGGGTTTCAGTTTTACACGAGCTCATTTTACGCAGGTGATGAGATACCGAGGGTTGCTCGAATGTGGGGTTTGAAATTTTGGAGTTTGGCCCCTTGTAGTAGGTGACTTGGTATACTCGAGAGGAGTGGAAGTTGTCAGACCGCCTTTTCACTTCGGGGATTACTGATTTCGAATATGTGCTTAATCTCTTCTAATATTCTGATATAATTCTAATTTTTTCTAGTTTAACTCTGACGTAACAAAATCAGGTAAAATTGCAGCCCCAATAATGTAGACCCACGTATCGATGCACACATGCACACATGCATGTATGTCTTCTCATTTCAATTGCAAATTTTAAATTACACTCCACAGCTAATACCAGCATTAATACTGAAAAATACTGAACTTTTTACTCCGTCATTTTTAACAGAACATTGTGAATATTTAACCTTTTACCCCGTCATATTTAATTGAATAAAACATGTTACTTTTCAGTGGAACGTCACATGGTAGAATATGCAACTTTTCACCCTGTCATATCGAATTTTATCAAACTTTTCATCAACTTATTGTGTAAAAGGGATATAACAGCTCCTCGAACCGTTTAAAATATTGTTTCGGAGGCTGGCGACGATGCCTTGGTTGTCCCGTTTTTTCAAATTGAATCGCGTCAGTTCACGGTGGCGTGCACGTACACGGGAAATACGTGCAGCAGGAGAACAGGCCTGTGCAAAGAACGGAGGTAGGAAGGTATGAGGAGAGACTTGGCCGAACAAACAGCCGGAATTCGATTTGTCGATTCGTACTCTCGAAAATCGAGCAGTCGCTCGGCCGATAAAATGGAGAACACGGTTCCTTCTCTCTGGAGGAGATCAGGAAATAGAAGTAAACTTTGTTACTCACCTGACGTCCAAGATTAGTGGCGATCCTTCTGTGATCGATACACTAAAGTGTTTCAAACATTCTCGACTGCAATGGCGTCTCGACGCCTTAAAATAATATCTATCACTTATCTTCAAATATAAAATTGATGAGAGTTATTTTATAACTTGCATTGAATATTGTAAAAGAAAGAGATAAATCTCGAAAATAGAGAATAGCCTAGTGAGAGGTCTAATTTCCCACTAATGTCCCTAATATAATTTTTCATAATTTTCTATAAGTCCACTTCGTTCCGTCAACACTCAGAATTTCATCGGACCGCAACCTATCTCATTAGATGCGTCAACACTCGCAACCCATTTCATTTCATGCGTCAACACTCGCAACAATTTCATTCGATCCATAAACACTCGCGACCCAAAATACGAGGAGGCCATTAACGCGTAAACTTCCCTCAAAGAGAAAGCTCGTATCTTCCGCGCAAAATTCGCATCCGCTCGAAAACGAGCAGAGGAGCCGAAAATGTTCGATGCACGTTCGCGTCGCAACGCCCAACGAGTCCACTTACCGGCACCGTCGTGGAATACGTTTCTCTTTCTTTCTTTTCACTCACGCGCCAGTGTCACGTGTGAAAGGCGTTCAAGATACGTATTCCGATGCAGCAGCGTTTCAGACGGCGAAGTCGTTGCGAAGGCGTGTATAAAAATGGGCTGGTTCGTATGAAACTACCAGCGCGGCGTCGCTCCACGACCAAGGGTGGAGTTGTACGTACGTACGTTTTTCGGTACGTGCTCCGCGAGATGTTCGATAAAAAGAGGGTTGCTCGAAGGGAAAATGTCGAGGAGGAAAGAAAGCGCGACCTAGTCGCTTCGGATTCTGGCGATAAATGTACAGACTACGAGCTTGGACTCGTTTTTGCCTCGTTGCTGGAGGTTCTTGCAAATTTTGGTCTCGTTGGACGATTCATATTTTGTGAGGGTGGTGGTGTTACTGTGGGAGAGAGATTTAGGCGTCTTTTTTATTGTTTCATATGTGGAATGATATGTAGTCTGATATTTAACTTGTTTGATGCCTAACAGTTTAGATATCTGAGAACTTTAGTATGTGACATTTCTAGTACCTGACTAACCTTGGTACCTAGCTAACCTTGGTACTTGACTAAACTTAGTAGCTGACTAACTTTGGTAACTCACTAATCTTGGTACCTGACTATCTTTTGTATCTGACTAAACTTGGTACCTGACTAACCGTGGTACTTGACTAACTTTGATGCCTCACTAACATTGGTACCTCCCTAACCTTGGTATTTCAATAACCTTGGTATCTCACTAACCTTGGTACCTGACTAACCTTAGTATCTAACATCCTCGATACCTGACAATCTTCCCATCTGACAACCTCGATACTTAACAACCTAGAAACCTCAGTATTTTGCAATCTCCATCTCACAACACCATAGAACCTTCCTAACCTAATACCATACACACAATATCGTGAAACCTCGACATCACGAATGTATTCCACACATATCCCCATACACATCTATTACGTAACAATAGCTACCACCAGTTCCCAAAAATTGAATCGTGCACGCAGCACAAACCGTTCCACGGTTTCCATCCACGTTTCGACGTTCGGAACGAACGAGAAGTGAATCGTCGGCTAACGAGCGGTCGCGATAAATACCTCACGCCGCACTCGCGTGTGCGTAACCAGCCGAAAACGAATTGGAAACGGCGAGGAAGAGAAGAGAGCGGATCTGGCAGCGCGACAAAGACGATCCGAGTCACACAGTGGCACAATGACCGGAGCCATTAATAACGATCAAGGCGTGATCCGCCGAAATCGTGACGCATTGTACCGACGAGAGAAACGCTCGATCCTCGGTTAACCCTTTCGCGACAGATTTAACGTGGCCGCGAAAACGGGGACACGGAACCGGGGACTTTCGAATAGGGGAGTCGGTTTCGTTTCGACGATTTATTTGCTGGATCGTGTTTCTAGCGGATTGTGGAGAATGCTTGATCAAAGCAGATGTTGGGAGAGTGTTTCCAAGAAATTGGAACTATGTTTTAACATCTTTGAGACGTTACAAGCACTTACATTCGAGGAGGTGTGTTTGAGTTTAGGTTGAGCTGAATGGGGATGTTCGATGAAGGTATTAACCCTTGGAAAGGTAATTTTTGTTCATGGGTGAGGCTTCTGTTTCATTTGACAGATTTCTATGTTAGCATGTTGCAAGATTTCTGTATCATTTTACTACTAGTGGTATGTAGTAGGTTATTACTACTAATACTAGGTCACAGGATTTCTACACCTCAAATCTTCTCTGAAGCTTGACAGGCTATATTACCACATTTGTATACTTTTTTACTAGACCCCCTAATAAGAGGACATTTTCAGATTGCTATGTTCATAGATCCTTTATGTATAATCTCCCCATCTCAAACTTTGTACATCCTCAAATTTGTATATCTCCAGATATGTATATGTCTAGATCCACATCGTTCCGCATGTCTAGATATGTACATGTTTAAATCCACTTCTGTACTTCGAGCTTCTCTAACGTGCACTTCTCATGCGACAGTTCTCCGTATTTTCCTGCTACTTCAAGAGTGCATATAATCAGTGAATAATTTTAAAAACAATCTCACTCCGTCCTGTTTAATTTTCTGTCATAATGATTTTCTGCGAACCCCTCGTAAACGCGATTCAATGTTCAGAACATTTTTCCGTCTCCCGTCTATAATTACGAGTGAAAAAGGGGTATAAATGTTCGGATGATAGAATTGGAAGAGGGACGAGAGTTATCGTCAATTATGCGGTCGGGTTGTATTAGTCGTGGCTTGATGTCAACGATAATCGCATGCGGTTTTGAAGTAATAACTTCGGTTAGGATACCTGTATCATTGCTCTTCCGTGATACTCTCTGGACACACGTTTCCTACGATCGTACGTAATAAGCAGTCAGCCGGCGACCTGGGATAAAAAAAATTCATTTTATCCGAGCTGCGAGTGTCTTGAATTACACGATTTTACGTGCGTACGCGATCGCCGGAGGCAGCTCATTAAACCTTTCGCTGTTGCGCATAAATACGCTCGTTGCACGCTACTTGTTTTTCCAAGGCGAACGTTGATTATATTGAGAACAACGTAACCATTTCTCCTACCTGTCTTCGCGAAATTCACGCGTCTTTCGAAATCGAATTTCGATCTGTCGAACGATCGATATACACGAGCGATTAGTGTAACACGACTAACTTTAACTACCGTCTACGCCTACTTGGTTGCATAATTAACTGTCTCGTTTTAACCCGCCAAGAACATATATACGATAATTCGTCATGCGTTGGCCATAATTACCTGAGGTTGATGGCCTGTTAACAGCCGAAAAAAAATACCTGTGTAATTGAGCAGAAAAATGCCGGATAACTATGGTAATGAAAGGCCATTTTTCTGCCGAACACTCGCGTTGAGTCGTACCTAATTACGTGTGAAATTAGAAAATTAATTGCTCGATAGTTCATATTGTAATATTTTCGAAAGTCGTTTCGTTAAGCTTTCGAAACGGTTCAGGTGACAATATGTTATGAGTAATAAACCTACATACAACACGCACGGAAGCTGAATTGCTTGTTTTATTAACTCGGCGCAACTAGTCTGCCCACGGCACTGACACATCACTTGCTCCACTTTGGGCAGACCTGTCACGCTTATTCGTCGTCGCAAACCATCTGCGATTCTTGCTATTCTATTTATCGTGTTCAATCATAGATAAATCGGCGATCGCTTGTACATTGTGAACTTGAAATATCTTCCTCTGGAATAAGGACACATATGTGGAACATGTGTGGGGAGGTTGTTGACAGAAATTATTTTGTGGTATATTTTTGAAATTTTGTTTGAGACAAGTTATGATGATTTCTAGGATAAAGGGTAGTGTAGATCAGAAATACAATTGAGAGGATGTGGAGGTTTGAGGATGTGTGATATGGTCATGTAAGGATCGACATGTGGAGAGATGTGAGGTTATGTGGATAGAAGTATGTAGAAATAGGAGGATATACAGTTTTGAAGATAAAGGGATGTGATAATACAGAGATTGGATGAAAGTAGAACAGATATGTGGAGATGTAAGCATATGTGTAGATGTAAGCATATGTGGAGATACAGCATATGTGGATGTAGAGATATGGGGATGAAGAGTCTAAACATACAGCGATCTATACATCAAAGTAATCCTTTTACCCAGCTATTATCTGACTACTAATGATTGTAATTAGTAAAGTACAGTTGTAATTGCTGTACAAACTGTCCTACATCCAGCTTCACATCCTGCAATAATCCAACATGAACCAATATGACTCTACCACATTCTTTACCATATTGACTCAACTTCAAATACTCAAATATGTTCGAATTCCCCTTACGAAACCTTCCAAAATGTTGAAGAAAACTCAATGAAGCTCATAAGAACGAGCCTATATAGAATCATAACAGTTTGTAAGAGATCCGCGGTTAGGAGCGCCTAATAGAATCGTGCAGAGGGTAGAAGAAAAAGTCGGGTAAATCCGATTTCCCGGCTAAATTCCATTTTTATCCGTCAGCCGTGTTTCCCCCGGTTATTACCAGCAGCTTGTCCGAAGGCTCGTCTTGCTCGTAGGCGTTCCACTCGGCTCCGGAACGCCTAAAGTGTCGGCTAGAACGACTATTATGCCCATCTGCCGGCATAACGAGGCGTAATTGAAATCTCTCGTATATACGAACGCACGGTCAGGCTTTCTCACGTTAGGGCCACAATTAGCTTTATTGTCGCGTCTGTGTGTGACGAGGCCATCTCTAACGGTGCCGTGTGTATCGCCAACAGGCCTCGAAGAAGACCAGAGGCGCCGTTCTTCCTGGTAGAACGCGAGATCTCGCGATGTCACGACGCTTCCTCGTTCTCGTTATCGGACCTCGTACTATCGCGAAATTCTATACTGTCGGAATTGAGGGGAAACGGTTGCATGGCACTTTGCTTCCTCTTCTCAACGATACACGTAATTAGCGTCAAGCTGTGGGGTCCCGTTCTTCAGGGGTAATTGAACATTTCTTGGAGAAGGGGGGTTAATCTTCGGCTCTGTGATTTTAATTGTTTACGGAATTTTAGTTATGTATTGTTGAAAGTTATTTTTTGTTGATGAGTGGAGCTGCGATATATTGCTGCAAGGGCTTCCAATGTCTTTAAATTTCTATATGATCAAATCCACGTATTCCCAAATTCACATGAGCCGAAATCCACATATCTCCAAATCCACATGTCTCCAAATCCACATGTCTCCAAATCCACACATCTCTAAATCCACACATTCCCAAATCCACATATTCCTAAATCCATACGTCCCCAAATCCACATATCCCCAATTCCACACATCTTCAAATCCACACGTCCTCAAATCCACATATCATCATTCCACGCGTCCCCAAATCCACACATCCTCAAATCCACACATCCCTAAATTCACATATCACTATTCCACACGTCCTCAAATCCACATATCCCTAACTCCACACATCCCTAAATCCACACGTCCTCAAATCCACGCATCCCCATATCCGTATATCTCCAACTCCACACATCTCCAAATCCACACATCTCCAAATCCACACATCCCCAAATTCACACATCCCGAAATCCACATATCACCATTCCACACGTCCTCAAATCCACACATACTCAAATCCACACATCCCCAAATCCACATATCTACAAATCCACATACCCCCAAATCCACATATCCTCAATCCCATTTATACTGATCTATTTAAATAATCTACTTAGATAACCTACTTAAGGGCAATTTTCATAAATGATCTGATTATACGATACAATTAAATTCGTTGCATTACTGAAATAACTACTTGAAATATTCAAATTCGTTTCATTAGTGAAATAAGACCAAGTTTGTTTCACAAATGAAACAAGAACTCGAAGCAATTAAATTCGATTCATAAATGAAATAAGTACTTGAAATGATTAAATTCGTTGTACCAGTGAAATGAGTGCTCGAAATCATTAAAGTTATTTCGGAAATGAAATAGTTACATGAAATACGTGAAATCATTTCCTAAATTAAATAATTAAATTTATTTCATAAATGAAACAAATGTCATACCGCACTCTCAGATGTAATAAAATATAATTCAATTTGAGCTGCAATAATGGGAGTTTTAAAATAAATTAACTACGATTAAATCATAAAATACGGTAAGATAGAATGGGATATAAAATTAAGTTGTATAAAGAAATTTCTTCAGAAATCAATTGCAGTATAAATTACAATAATATCGATGTTATTACAATTAGTACATTATAACATTTTGTGCAGTACATTTGCTGTATAAATGGTTAATAAGTACGTTGGTGTCGGTCGATGGAACCTAACCCCCACAGAGGGTGAACCAATGTCGAGTTGTTAATTATTACTTCCACCTATCACAGGCAGACAACCAGCGAATCATAACTCGAGCGTTAATTAAACGTGAAACTTCCAGGTCTGGTGTCGTTCAGCCAGCGATCATTTATAACGAAAAATATTTTTGATCTACGACGGATAAGAGTCGGTTCCGTGCCGCGTAACGGGATTTTTCGAGTTTGTATTGTGCTGTCGGCGGCGATCGAGAAAGTGTATCTCGTTATGGTGCGTCGGGGAAAAACGAGAAACGCTTGCACGCATTCGTACTTGGGACATTTTGATTGGGTATATCGATACGTATCGACCGTGTCCGTGACAATAATCTCGTTAAGCGTAGGATACATGTACATGGCGCTCGGAAAACTTGTACTCGAACTAACGTTTGTCAAGATGGAAAAGGAACAATTATTCATTTTTAACTTACTGCGTACTCAATTTTCAACACGTGATACGATCGTTGCTGATATGATCATGCAATCCTATATTATTTATTAGCTACAGAGTCTATAAAAAAAATTGTGGAGAAAGGTTAGAAAATTTTATTTACAGTGGGACTGAAAATACAATAACGTTGAAATGAACATGTTCAATTAATATCTAATGTTTGAACATATATGATGTCTGATTTTATATGTACATATGTTTGAACACATATGATATCTGGTTTTATATGTACATATGTTTGAAAATATATGATGTCTGGTTTTATATTTACATATGTTTGAACATATATGATATCTGGTTTTATATGTACATATGTTTGATCATATATGATGTCTGATTTTATATGTACATATGTTTGAACATATATGATATCTGGTTTCATATGTACATATGTTTGAACATATTTATATGTACACATACAATAATTTTGTATCTAATTTATTATATATAATAATTTTACACATATGACATATGTAAATAATTTTTTAACAATATTTCAATTTTTTTGTTGCAGGTACATATATTTAATAATAGAGGGTCTTGGGAGGTTCATTAAAAATTCTACAAAATAGCAGTGAGTGAATAATTTTACTTTCAATATGTCAAATCTAATTTCAAAGAAAAAATAGAACATACTCATACGAGTAGTACATCCTCGTCAGCCATTTTGATCGGTTCGCACGTTTACTGTCGCATAAACTCAAACCCATTTATGGAGGAACTTTCTTAAATAGCACAATATTCCCTCTGAAAGTTGGAAACTTTTTTGAACACCGTATATATCCCTCGTAGTTGATCTTCGCCCTGGGGAAATAAACGACAGCGGTGTTCTAGTCCACCGGTAATTTCGTCACCAAGGAACGTGGCTCCCGATATCCATTCTGACCCTCCTTAGTAATCCAACAACTTCTAGCAATGCTGGATGGATGAACCTCCAGAATCTAAATCAGATAACCGTGTCGAAGGAATCGTCCTCGAATCTCGTTACATTGTCGTAAATCTGATTCCATGATAATACATTCATCGAAGCGGGTGTTCGGTTCCGTGAAAAATGACCGTGCATGCTGTGATGGATGAAGGTTCGGTTAGATGGGTAATCTGCCATTTGCGAGGACATGATTACAGGATAATAAAATAAAGGATACTATCAATTCCGTGATGCCTTTTTTTCGAGGAAAAGCTGTAAAATTTGAGGGAACTATCCTTTTGTTTTTGTCCAATTCTCAACTCAATATTCGTGTATTCCCCGAACTCCCAAATTCCAAACTGTGTATTTCGCAAACCCCCAAAAGAAACATCACAAGCAGTCCCAAATATCCTTCAAACTGTTCCAGTTTCCGCAGCAACATCAAGGCAAACAAAAGTCTGCTAACAACCCTTATAAATTCGCCGACACGAATATCATCGTGTTGAATTACCGCGAGCAGGGTGGGAGTAAACAGTTTTCGAGCGAAGCGTAGGTATCATTAGCCGAGGTCTGCGGTGCAGCCTTCTTGTCGCAACTAACTGAACGGGAACATTAGGCACGTAGGTAGTTCGCGTGCTACCTAATGTAGGATCTTGATCTGGTACTAGAATAGATCGACGAGGAAGAATGTTCTTCCGAGCAGTGGTAAGTTGGCCGCGGAATGTTAACCAGACGTCGTAACTCGCGTTTATCGGTTCTCGATGTTATTAGTTCCACCCCGTGGTACTCGAACAGCCATTCGACGGACGCTCGTACCTTCCTTCGCTGTATATCCGTTCCTTTTAATTGTTTACCCGTGGTCCCGGTAAATTAAACCTCTTCGGGCACGATCGATACCGAGCACACACACCGAAGTCTGACACGGTCTGGAATCCTCGAGATTTCAATCGCGATTGAGACTTCGTGTTCTAGCCGTCTCTCTCGCGTTCGGGCGAAACAGGCTTGGGTGATTTAGAAGTGGGCCAACTTCGAGAAATTGGCAGAGTTTCAATGTTTAAAGTGAATTTCTCGGGAAGTGAATAATTGTGCTGTATTTTTGGGGGTTCCATTTAACTGCCTTCCAATTTCTATTATGTGATGACTGATCTTTAATAGGGGGATTGAGTTATGTCTTACAAGCTTCAGAACATCAGAACATCACCTTGAAGAACCATAAAATAAAATATTCTTAAATACAAAAATTGTTTCACATGAAATCAAAAAATCTAAAAAATGTCCACCAGTCTTCAGAACATCAGAACATCACCTTGGAACACCATAAAATAAAATATTCTTAAATACGAAAATTGTTTCACATGAAATCAAAAAATCTAAAAAATGTCCACCAGTCTTCAGAACATTAGACATCATCTTGAAGAACCATAAAACAAGATATACATAAATACAAAAATTCTTCCATATAAAACCAGAAAAATTAAAAAATGTCCACCAGTCTTCAGAACATCATTTTGAAGAACCATAAAATAAAATATACATAAATACAAAAATTCTCCCACATGAAACCAAGAAATTTAAAAAATGTCTACGAGTCTCAAATGTCTAAATATCTAAACTGCATCGTATCGAAAGTGTCACATAGACAATAAACGTAGTTGCACGTTCGAAACGTTTGTTTGAACAAGTGTCAGGGTAATCGTTGCAGCTCGCAGAGTAGTGATTTCAAGGAACATTGTGTCGGCGTCTGTTGCCTCGACGACGTTCTGTCGCTTGCGTAGGTGATCACGGTTCAACCTGGACACTCGTTGATCGGTGATTCTAAATAAACCGTGGAATTTATGCCGGTGTCGAGTTGCCGGTCTTGAGCAACCGTAGACGCATTGTAAGAAAGTGAAAGAATACTTCTCGGACCAGTAATCGTCGGATTCGTGCGTTACGACGCTTGTGCGTATGTTGAATATACCGGAGGTGCGATAAATATCGCGTTTTATTCGTACGATATTTTCGTATGTCCTTATCGAACTGGCTTAGCTGGAAATTAGAATTCCGAACGGGTCTTGTTTTGGCGAATGGAGAAATATGGGGTGCGAGGGTTCCAATATACAACTAAATTTATTCGATTGGGTAGAGAGGGACTTTCACTGTAGTTCATTATTTATATTCATTTGATCGTTGCATTTGTAATAGGAATTTTTTAAAATTGTAATGGTATGTTTAGAAGACTCGAGTTCATTTTTGATAATTTACAAGGTAATATTTAATTAAAATTGTATTTTGTTGGACATGTTTCTCTTCGTCAAGCAGGTACCTACATTGCATTCTAGTGTACCAGAGAACTTTCAAATAAAATAAAACCCCGAACTTTCACAGTAGTTTAATATTTACATTAATGTACTCATTGGATTTGAAATAGGAATTTTTTAAAATAGTTATAGCATGTTTAGACTCGAATTTATTTTTGATAATTTACAAGGTAATGTTCAATTAAAATTGTATTCTTTCGGACATGTTTCTCTTCGTCAAGCAGGTACCTACATTTCACTCTAGTGTACCAAAGAACTTTCAAATAAAATAAAACCCCGAACTTTCACAGTAGTTCAATATTTACATTCATTTGATCATTGCATTTAAAATAAGAATTTTTTAAAATTGTAATGGTATGTTTAGAAGACTCTAATTTATTTTTGATAATTTACAAGGTAATGTTTAATTAAAATTGTATTTTTTTGGTCACGTTTACCAGAAAGGTACCTACACTGCATTATACCAAGAAACTTTAAAATAAAATAAAACCACAAACATTCACCATAGTTCATTATATCCACTTAATCACTGAATTTGCAATAGAAATTTCTTAAAATTGTAATCATTTAGAAGACGCGAATTTGTTTCTGTTAATTTTCATGTTTACTAAAAATGTATTCTCTCAGACACGTCTACAGTGTACCAGAGAACTTTCAAATAAAACAAAACCACAAACTTTCGTATCATAAAATTAGCATAGAGTTAATTCCGCCAACACCGTTAATTCCTGAGAGCTAAACGCTTACAAGAAAATCGGCCTAATAAATTGTGTGCAACGGTACCCAACATTTTGCAAGTGGTATAAAATCGGCGTCTTTCTCGCGAGAAATCGGCGAGAAGGAACGCGTCTGGCGTGCAGATTGGATTGCATCGGTGTGCATTTCGATCGACAACGGACCGTTTATACCTTTATATCATCAATCAAGCGGGCCAGGTAGCGCAGGTGTATAAACGCGCGGCATCATTCCGGATTGATCGATGAGCCCAGCGAGACGTAAAACGAAAGAGTACACGTTGGAGCGGCAACGAGAGTAACGGTAGCCGGTTACAGAAGCGAGACAGGGACGGAGAAAATGAGAGAAGAGGCTCGGTGCCTCGAAACACAGTCGAAGGCTCGTCTATATTTTAACCAGGGAAGCTCGACAGAGCGTTAAAACGAGCCGTCAACGTACCCTGGTGCGAGAGAGTATTAATTACGAAGCGATGGACGTCCAACGTGGTTCCTCTGATCCGGCAATACGCGTGCATATACCGGTAGTGTATTATGCCGGCGAGATACACCGTTCGGCACAAAAGAAAAAAGAAATTCTTATCCACCATTAGCGACGACTTGCCAAGCTCGTCGAATTAGTCCGCTGCAACGAGCATCGATCGATCCTCCATACGAACCTGCCTTTAACGCACCTTGATAAAGCTATTTAGTTCCAGTCCGTTCTGTACACGAGTCGCCAGCTCGCCTTCGAGTTCATGCTTCATTATAGTGACGTACCGCGTGAAATCCGACTCGTTCGACGATTGCTTCGACTCTACTCGAATTATGCGACCGGGGCTTAACCTGACGGCGATGACAATGCAGCAGTTGACAATCGCCAATTGCTGACTCCTTATTTATTCTACCTGCTTTGATACATTTTTTTGGTGTTCTTTTATAGCTAGATTTTATTTTGGGTTCACGATCTTCTAAATAACTGTGTTTGGTGTAGGAACGTTGGGGGTGATGGTGAGAGCATCCTATCTTTAAATTTCCAATATAATCTCCAATATATAGATTCCAATATCCTGAATCCTCAACTTCCTCAAATTAACCCCTAAATTAAATTAGCTCTTAGATTCACAATTTACATTCCTGGAGTTCCGAAGTCAACAACCTCTAAATCAATAAAGCTAGACACTAAAGCTCCAAACTCCACATAGGTCAATACCTATTTTCACTTGATGGGTATACACAAATCTCAAAATTCCCATATGTCCACATATGTGAACACTCACATTAGCTAGCTCATACGTCAAAATTTCCATTTTCCCTGTTAGGTACATCAAAATTTCAAAATTCACATATGTCCACATATGTAAAAGCCCACATTAGCTAGCTCATACGTAAAAATTTCCATTTTCCCTGTTAGGTGCATCCAAATCTCAAAATTCACATATGTCCACATATGTAAAAGCCCACATTAGCTAGCTCATACTTCAAAATTTCCATCTTCTCTGATGAGTATATGCAAATCTCAAAATTCTCATATGTCTACATATGCAAAAGCTCAAATTAACTAACAGACATTTCAAAATATCCACCTTCCACAATATCAAACTTCCTCAAGTTCCCAAGATCCCTTCTTTCTATTAACAGGTAGTCAACCTAGATCTAATCCCCAAAAATTCCTCCCATCTACCAAAAATTCCATCTCCGCGGTACCGCGTGGTCCACGATAGCCAAGAAGGTCTAACAGGATTCTTACTTTATCAGAAGGAGCCGCGGCTGATTAGTCGGCAGAAGGAAGCGAGAGTAATTTCGAGTCCGTGCGGCGCAGCTGAACCCGGCAGTCTCCGGGTATAGCTATGACATAGACGAGAGTTTACACGGCTAGACGGGAGTAATTACATCCAAGTTTCGGTACTGGTCTCTCTCTTTAACCCTCCTCTATAACGTTCGTCTTTCTCGTTCTCGTTAAATCGTTCCACTGCCGGTTTCCCTCTTCTACCCGTCGGTGTCTCATCTTGGCCTCTCGGTGCTGTCTCTCAGCCAGATGCAACCGGTGCACCATCTTCTCCCGGGGTGCAGATAATGCCCGTACGCGAGTATTATCTGCCGCGAGTTTGCCCCAAGACGGATGCCGTGGCTACGAGACGCGGAGGATTAATCAGCCCGAGACGTTGCCCTCCTCGCCCGACGCGTCGACAACGCGAATTTCCTGGCTCTCCGCGGTTTCAATCGTCGCGTTACGTTTGTCAGACTACTGCCATCTCCTTTACTACTTCGCTATAATTTCTGTGACAGAAAATTGTCTGTATGACAATTTCATAGTATTATGTACAAGGAACACTTAAACCTTTCAGAACCACAGTGTCCACATTTTCAAATTCTTTTTACAAATTTTTACATAGCAACTTTCCAAGCTTCAACATCTTCAAATTCTTTTTACAAATTTCTACATAGAAACTTCCAAAGCTCCAACATCTTCAAATTCTTTTTACAAATCTCTATATAGAAACTTCCTAAGCTCCAACATCTTCAAATTCTTTTTACAAATCTCTACATAGCAACTTCCCAAGCTTCAACATCTTCAAATTCTTTTTACAAATTTCTACACAGCAATTTCTCAAGCTGCAACATCTTCAAATTCTTTTAACAAATTTCTACATAGCAACTTCCCAAGCTCCAACATGTTCAAATTATTTTTACAAATCTCTACATAGCAGCTTCCCAAGCTCCAACATCTTCAAACTTTTTTAACAAATTTCTACATAGCAACTTCCCAAGCTGCATCTTCAAATTTCCAAACTTGTACATTCTCAAAGTTCCAAACTTCTCAATTCTTAATTATAAACCCAGCTAATAACCTTGTAAACAATTCCTAATACCTAACACCTTTCTGAAATACCTAAATATCCAAATCTTTAAATTCATCATAATTTGTACAAGCAAGCCTTGAAGAGTACAAAAGAATTTCTTCATTCATTCTAGGTGTTGGCACTCGAATTGTGACACACGTATCAGAAGGGAAATCGATGTCCGGATGGTAAACGTTCAGATACAATACCCGTATGATAAATGACATCGTTGTGGTATCATTGCGCTGGAATGCATCGTGCTATTCATTCATCATCGTGAGTCGCCTTCGTTCTGTCGTTGACTTATTATTTATTACGACGAATCCCGCGTCTTCCGCCTTACGAAAGGCGTCGTCCCACGCGTGTCACATTTTCCAGAGTTCTAGGTGCAACTTCACATAAATTATCGCGGAGGCTAAATACGTTCGTCATGATTCTATTTGAGTTTAAATATCGTATAGTTTAGATAATTGATTGTTGATCGGCGTTAAAAGTGACACAAGAAGCAACGAAGGGTACGTGGGGTGCTGGAAAACGGATCAACCATAATTACGGTGAGCTAGAGGCGAACCAGCCAACGAAACGATCCATTAAACTATCAACCGACCATTGATTTACGTTTCCTTGTTGGCTCCTTGTGCCTCCTTATTATAACAGCTAAATCGAGCTGTAAATCATTCGGTAACGAAACTAGCTGTACCAATCTATATTAGAGTATTATAGTTTACTTTTGTTTCCCACTTGAGAAGCTATTTGTTTATGGTGGCGTGTAAAATGAAGTTAGAATGGGTTTTAGTGTCTTCCGGTTTTATCCTTGATTCAGTATCTTTAACTTTTCAATTAATATTAATGGAAGACAGCTTTGCACTTTTGGATGATTTCTGTGTGTTCAATTTTTAGAATTGTCATATATATTGATTTACAATTTGTTAGTTTATTAATGATACTTCATTTAGTAGTGAAACTTGTCTATTTTAGTATAAATTTTGTTAGAGATGTAGATGTAGTGTTTGTTTAATATACAGATAGCTAAATGCATGTACTCGTAGTATAGCTGATATATATATACACGTACATGCATATAATACACACATACATGTATATATACATGCATATAATTATTCTATTTGGACTATTTTGTAAATTATATTCTCAGTGCATGTACCTAAACCATTTGACTGGAATATGTTAAATAAATTATCAAAAAATAAATAAGTGAAGTACCAATAAATATCGACAGACAGTAAGCGTCCCAATGAAGAACAATATGGCTACTGAAATCTCGAATTAAAAGGCCGAATTCAGAGGCGAATAATTGCCGGGCGAAAGAATGCGGCTAACGAGGCGCAGTCCCGTTCCCCAGAATGCAAACTTCATTTCCGCGTCCCTAAGTAATACTCTGTTTTTTATTATCCGTGGAAAATTGAGTTTCCCTTTTCTACCAGTGCCCCCGAACGAATACGGGGAAGCAGACAAAAAGGAGCAAGACAACAAGGTGAACAACGACGGAGATCCGACCAGATGGACTTTGTCTCCTTCGATTTTCTCTTTGCGAACGAGAGCGTTAACACCTCCTTTCGAACTTTTCGTCAACGCAATTCTATCCCCGCACGAGGTAATGAGATTTCTTCGGGGACGAGCACACAGCCGGCCAACCCGTAATAAGAATTCTTCGTGGAGAGTCCGTGGCGCACAATAAAAGGGCTGCTGGCTTCTTTCAGCGGGTGCTGCTTTCGAAGGAAAACGCTCGGATAAAATTGAGACGCGAGTGTGTTGGGAGGTTGAAACGGGGGTGGTCGATCGGCCAAGAGTCTTCTATATTACGTGAGGGATCGTCACGGCTCGGATGATTTATAAACGGGACAACTGCAAATGCCGCAAATGGCTTCATGCCTCGTGGCGGTGCTCGTAACTTCCAATTAGAACCCGAGGTTTGAAGCGTGTTCGGCAACTTGCATGCCGAAGATTAAACGCCAGATGAAACGCGCTATTTCGCGGGCTTCCGAATGTCGTATCGATCGACTCATCTTTACAATATTCTTTTTTCTATTTGCTAAAGTTGACTCATGTGATTTCTTTCTGTAAATTCAAAGATTAATGTACGTTCATCTTGATATTATCACTGATCTCATCATTCTTTTACCGTCATTATTATTGTAAAAGGTCGTTGCAGAAGAAGTTAGGTACCTCGAGGTCGCCATACAATATGTCCTTGTTATATTTCAATTTCTTCCACTTTAAAGGAAAATCTTGCAGAGCTGTAATACGAAGAACATCTCGAGAAATATGTACATAACGACACAATTGGACCACGGTTAGGTTAGGTATATTTCAACTCCAACTTTACAGAAAAATGGCTCCTAAAGAGGTTATGCAGATACCTTGACAACAACATACAAAATAATCATTTAACCTTGCTATACTACAAGTTAGTCCTTTGTTAGTCCTTTCATTTGAATCATCACCTGAAGTTCTCCCATTTGAATCATTATCCGAATCTATAACCTAACCATTTCACAAAACCTAAAAACGTGCCACGTTATTTCCTATTTCGCTCCGAAAGATACACTCGATCCACAGATATCTCCTTCGAAGGTAAGGAATAAAAAACAAGAGAGTCGATCGGTGGACGTCGGCAAAGGTTTACGAGTGGCAATTCCCGGCGGCCACGGCATGGCAGGTTTCATAAAAAGAAACACAGGTGTTCAGGGCCGTCGTGAGGCGCAATCTGTGGCACCTGTCGGCACAAGTTGCTTTCAAGTGAAAGAATTCGGGAACGTGTCCTGAAACGGTCGTGTACGAAAACCGTAACGGCCCTGGGAATACGGAGGGACGTCTTCGAGACATCCTTGAAGCGATTAAAATCTAGTTTCGTCCTCCACGGATATTTCCGTAAAGTCTCGGTACAATGGTATTTTAATATGTTCGAGGTTATGAAATTTAAGGTTCTTGGAATTTTGCGTGATGTTGGGAGTTTTAGAAATTTAGACTTTTAGATTTTGTTAAATTTTAGAATTTTTATACTTTAACGTTTGATGTAAACTTGTTAGTGATGTAGTGACAGACAAATTGTACTTTAGAAACTTAATATATAATAATTCAGAAATTTTACTGTATTTGGATCTGTACGTAGTAGAGTACTTGCGAGAAAGGATTCATCTCGCGCGACATCTACCAGACCTCACCCGAACTATAATCCACTACTTTCAATAAAATAATGAAATTGAACTGCTTACAAACTATAAACTTGTCTACAAAATTGAGTAACGTAATACTCCGACTTGCCTCTAATTTTTCAAATCCCAGGACCTTTGATCTCAAGAAGCTCGCCCAATGGAACCATCAAAAAATTCAAATTTCGTCCGAAGATACTTCATTTGCAAGCTCACCTTTATATTCCACGGCGAAGGCTGGCGCCGGTGTCTCGCGCCGCAAAGCTCTTTCCTGAAGATGCCGTTCCAGACATCTGTTGCTCGCTTTCTTCTTCCCCGCAACGAGGCATTTGCATAATTATAATCTCGCCTCGGCCGTCTCGAAAACTCGAGGTTCGCGGGCCCGGGCTACCAAAGCTCTTTCTCCGCTCGGCATCCGTTTCTGGACCTGCTCTCGGTGTTCTTGGAGGTAAAGAGAGGAAAAAAAAGGCAGCGGAGTAGAACAGAGGGAAAGAAGGAATTGCTTCCGTTAACCAGCCGGGCTACGCCGTGTCTTATTGAGGCAAAAACAATCTTGGCGCCGGCTGAGGGCAAGTGACGGCTTGGTTAAGCCATTTTTACGGGAACACGGAATACGGCATTTGCATACAATCTTTTTTGCGGGTGAAAGAAAGTTCTTGCTCCCGCGGGGCTATTGACTCTCGGCCAAGACACTCTAATTGGCGGTTTCATCCGTTGAATGGCGATTAATTTCGACTCTCCGACGCTTGGCGGTTAGCGTTAGCGCACGTGGGTTATTTAATTGAATTCTGATTTTCGCGCTCCTGTTAGGGTATCCGATGATTTGATTTTCTTCTGCTCTCGGAGTTTCTGTATCAATACGGGTAATTTCGTTTCAAACGGTTCAAAAATTGTTTCAAGGGTTTTCCTTCATTCGGACAAACACGATAATTTAATTAAACACGGTTAAACCTGTGTCTTCATGTGCAAAATTGGGGGTGAAATTCTCGGTCCGCGAGTAACGCTGTCCGAAATGCGTTCTGACAGCGGAATCCTCGCGAAAATACCTTCGTTCATACTCATTTCCTCGTGTTTCTCGCCAGCGTCCTTCGTAATCCTATCTATACGAATCCAGGGACTCACGAGGATCCTCCCCGAGGACACTTCCATCATCCCCCGCATTGTCGAGCCTTTCTCCGGGGTTCCTTCGTCACCTTTCAACGTCCCAAAACGCTCCATTTATAAGAGGCCTCGCTCCCTCGATCGTGGCCACGATTTTTTTCTTCACAAAGGACGGATTTCTTGCCGCCTCCCTCTTACGGTCACTTTGCTGATTGCACGCCAGATAGAAGGGTGATGCTCCCCTTTCGGCTGATTGCCAGCCAAACTGTTTTGTTAGGTGAACGTTTTCGGGACGATCATTGTTTTGTGATCGTCTTAACCCTTTGACTGCCCGACGACGCTCATTTGCCAAATTGATCAACTCCTTTGATCAGGAAAATAAAATAGTGTGTACTTTGAAGACCTCTTTTAAAATGTAACATCTGGTGAACATTTTTGGGGTGTCGTTAGAGATGTTACTTAAGAAGCATTATTTATTCTGAATGATTTATGTGAAAATATTGAACTGGTTTTTTAAAGAGATTGCCTTTTTAAAATTTTCTTTTATTGTAATTGTCAAATAAGTTCTCAGCAAATAAGTGTGTACATGCTTACATATACAGGAACACATATGTGAACATATGTGTATAAAATATATAAAGAAACATATATACATATAAAACTACATATGTGTATAAATATACAGCAACATACATGCAACATACATATAAAGCTACATATGTGTATATGTATAAAGGAACATATATACGTACATATAGAGCTACATATGTGTATACATATACAGCAACATACATACATACATACATACATATAAAGATACATATGTATGCACATGTAAAGGAACATACATGCATACATATAAAGCTACATATGTGAATACAGATAAAGCAGCATATGTTACATATACACATAAGATGTCCATAAGATAGCGTAGAAGGAAAGGAAGCGGCGTGTTTGAGGATCTCGAAGACGGATCTTAAAGGATTCCACCGTCGATATAATTTTTCTTCCTCCCGTTCGATCGTCTCATTTTGCGCGATTTCGTCGCGTCATATAGCGTCCTCGACAATGCCAGTGATTTTCTGTCTATTGAATTCCTCTTCTCTGTCTGGTTCTCGCGTTGCTCGTTCTCTCGTAGCGTTCGCGGTTCTTCGTTGCCGCGTCTACCGGGTGTCAAATGATGCGTATAGAATAGACTGGAAAGCCGGCTGGATCCATTATCGATCGTTCTTTGCCGGAGGAATTCAAGCAACGAGTCTGAGCGGGGGCCGACTCGAAGTCGAGGGCGGGCGGTGGGTGTAAAGAAGGTGGAGTAACAGGGAGAAACGGCGAAGAGGGTCGTCGGGGAACGAACAACCCTCGTGGAACTTCTATAGGAGGAGACCGGCTCCCGTGTCGAGGCTGTTGGATGCCGTGCCACCCGGTGATAAGCCCTTACCAGCCACGGAATTGCCTTGAAACATCGACCGGACTTTCTGATGACGCGGAATTGCTTCGAGCTTTCGTTCTTTGAATTATTCGATCACGGCAGGGGAAACCGTCTCGTTGAGGCTTCGATAATCATTCGGACGCACGCATCGAACCAACGGGAGACACTTCGCGTGACGGACGATCAACAACGAGGACGATTGGATTGAAATTAAGAGGACATGCCTTTATGATCTTTCGGGGCTTTCGGAGACGTCGAATTGACGACGGACACGCGTTGCGCTCATTTCAATCCAAAGTCAAATTATAGCTCTGACTGTGGATGATGGACTGAACTTTTTGGGGTGGTTGATTATTTCGAAGAAAACGAAAAGAGGGTTTACATATACAAAAGGTTAATTCTGCAGCTCCTAACTTTCTTCTGAATATCAGTCTAAAATGAAAACTTGGAACCTTCTAATGTGAGATATGATGTACACCCTTCATGCAAGTCTGAATGACATCCTTCGCCCTGCCTAGTTACGCAGTGAAAAGAATCAAAACAGCGTTACTTTCACGAGGTAAAATGTAGATATCAAAGGAATTGAGACATTGGTGGTTGAAACTAGAATTTATATTTCATCCGTATGTCCCTTTTGTTCGTGATTTTTCAGCGAACGAGCAGGCATTGTCTTCGTGCTAGAAAGGTTCCAGGAAAGAGTCGAGGCTTAAAGGTTACAATTCTGACGATCGTTCTTCCCCTCGGTCTGTTATCCGTACCGCGGATCAGAGCAATTTATTATAATCGTGCATGAGCTTCAACGTTACGTACAGCCGTCGCAGTCGTTACGTTACGTTTTCTTCGTTCCTTCCGGCTTTTTTCTCCCCCTCCCTGTTGAAAGTTTCTTTGCTGGCTCGCGCACAGGGTTGGCGGGGGTCCCTATATGTTTCCGTGGCAATCTGCAATGACCGCCGGCGTCATTTGCATTCGACGTTGCATGTTCCATCAGTTTACTCTAGGAAAACATGCAACCGAGGCGACCAAAGCATTTACATTCAAATTCCTGTGTTACCTGAAACACATGCGACGCACCGACGCGAACGTTACCGAACAATTGATCCTCGTACGTCGTTACGGAAATAGGAAGGAAGGAAGGAAGAAACGTAAGCGAACTGGAGTAAATACGAAGCGTGCCACGAGGAATTCCGAAATAATCGGTGCCATACTCGAAATACGGAACCGTACGCCGTTCCTTCGCTCGTTCGTGCACCTATCTAACCCGGCTCTCGCTCTGCATTCCGTTCTCTTCGTGAGCACAATTATTCCCCGTGCTTCCGTACGACGGAATGCAGCGAAGAATATTATCGTTTGCCAGCATCTTCCGACGAACGCGTCCAAGGAAAACGGAACCGAACGTTTGCCACTGATTCCTTCTCCGTACAAATTCTTTACGTTTCCACATTTTGCTATTTTTCCTTCTACCAGCTATTTCCATGCTTCTTTTGTGCCATGTTATATGCTACGCGGTTTATCGAGTTTAACGAGAATGCCTTCAATCGCATTTTCCATTATTCGTTTATTTTATTCCTTCGAAATTGCTACTTTTACTTTATTCTATTCACCACTGCTCCATGTATGTACGGTGTAATATGCATACACATGGTACTATGCATGTAGGTATGATATAATGTGCTTATTGTATTATACATGTATGTAAGATGCAATGTATGCACATATGGTAGTGTATGTACGATGACATGGATGTATGTATGTTTATAATGTATGCATGTATGATATAATGTACACACATATGTTTGATGTCATGCATGCATGTATGTTATAATGTATGTGTGTATGATGTCATGCATGTATATATATTATAATGTATGTGTATATGACATAATGCACACATATGTACAATACCATGCATGCATGTACATATGTTATGATATATGTCTGCATGATATAATGCACATATATGTATGATACTATGCACGTATATATGGTGTAATATATCCATGTATGACATAACGTATACATATATGTATGGTATAATGTACATATGACATAACGTGTGTGCATATGATGTGTGTACATATAACGTGTGAATGATATAAGTTCCTAATCAGTGTCCCAGAAGCAGCCAGGTGATCGCGTCATGACTTAAACGCTTGATGTCCTTAAAACTCTTGGCCCTTCATTACCGCGTGCTCGCCACAAAAGGAACCGGCATCGAAGCTCATCAGGGTCGTTCGAAAGAAAAAGAACGCCACTAGCGAGTTTTAATTAAAAAGGTGGGGAAGGTAGGAAGAAACGAGCGATGGTCAAAAGGGCGGAAGGAATAGGGAGAGCAAACAGACGCTAATTGGAGCTCAACCACCGATGTTTACCGGATTACCTGGCGATGCAGACGTCACTCGCCAGATGGTTCCTCGTAGAAATCGGGGAGATGCTAGATTTCCCGGTAGACACAATAAAAATAGAGGGTTTGGCTGAATCTAGCTAACAAACGATTCGCACGGACCTTCGACCCCTGGATCCTCGGCATCAGCATACATTGGATTATGTAGATACCAGGAAGGGAATCGTGAAGGGCCGCCCTTGAACGGTATAAGCTGTATACAGCCGAAAAGAATCGGTCGAGTTGAATGAAGTCAGACTGCATGAAACGCTTGAAGCCAAATGCTCGTTCGACCGGATAAAATACGAGCAGGGATAGTTAAATTTTATTGATTCGAAAGCTTCCTCTTCTACGATCCCTATGTGTTCCGTGCACTCCACTGCTCCTTCAAGACCGGTCCCCAACTTCTCTATTCTCTTTTTTTTATAATAGTCAAAAGTTGAAAGATCATTGGACGAAATTGAATGGGATCATTCGCTGTTATGACGTGCTTCAACTTTTTTCTCCTCCTGTAATTTTCGAGATGCTCAGTTTAAGAGCATTCAGCGCTGGACGTTTGGACCAGAGTTCGCGATGAAGGCTTTTATGGATGCGTAAAAGAAACTTTGTCGTGAAATGGAGTTTCGGTAAACAGGCACATTATTTCTGGCATGGTGGACGATTTTTTAGAGCCTCTAAAAGTTGTATTATTATATATGACTTTGCATCAGACAGTGCATGTCGATGACCTTAATGCGAACATATGGAACAGAAAAGTCAGTGAAACCGTTTGATAGTCAACAGTTTTGATAGGTATTGCACTTGGATGGTTTCGTTGATTTAATCAGAGAGGACTTCACAGATCAAATCAATGTGGACTCACATATCAAGTGATGTGTTCAGTCAACATGATGTGACGTTACTATTTGAAGCAGTGATTGCTGACTGGTGAGTTAATTTTTTCACATACAGTTGATTCACATACAAATAGAAAAAACCTAAGGTTCATGAATGAAGAGCAAACCTCTCAGACTTTAATCACAGCAACGTTGTTCCAACCACAAGATTCTACCTCGAGAATTCCACCACAGAGGAGCATAAGATCTACCGTAAGAGTGATGTAGAACCACAATATTATTCTAACCTAACGTGCTCAATTACTCTTCGCGTTGATGAAGTGCATTCTGCACACACATTAACCGTCGAAAAACAGAGGAGCCCTATGAAACGATAAAATTAGAATCGTTTGAAAAACGAGATCTAGGAAGATGTTTTTTATTGGCCGGTGATACGGTCTGTCAAAGCGTTTGCACAAGCAAAGAATACACGTGGTCGGCGAGCAAACAAGCGGACAGCGTACAAACGAAACACTGTCCCGTTCGGATTCGGCGGCTCGCAAATTGCTGGGAACGCAAATTGCCCGGTTTCAAGCATCAATATCGCCGGTCTTTAATTTCGAACCGTTTCGGGCTCTCGTTTATATTCGCTCTCGCACGCCAGCCCGGAAACTTTGTGCCCCGGAGCTGCGGCCACTTCAAAAAATATTTGCGTTCGGCTGGTAGCAACGGATCCGCAAACTCTTACTTATTTTTCCTGGCCTGCCCGTTCTATTTGCATGGATCTTCAGGGACCCCTGGGGTCCTCGTACGTGGCCAATAGAATTTCGAATATCCACTACCCGAATCATCTCGTTGCTTTTCAATCTCATTGCGACGTATATTTTATTTCGGGGTTTGATTAGAACCTTTGGGACTACGTTCTCTGTGGGATAGTTTGGGGAGATATTGGACCATCCATCTATTTGCGCCGATGTGTAATTAGCGAAAGGTATTATTGATTATGTGGAATTTCATGCTTTCCTAGTCTTTTACATGTGGTGATCGTCTATGACTTATATAAATTGACTGCTTCATATATGATGTTGTCATACTGACTGTTCATATGTACTCATATGTGAATTTAACTGTTCCTGAAATACAACAAAAATTTTGAAAAATTAGCAATTGTCTTTGACGTTTGATGTTCATTGACTGCTTTATATGTGATGTTCTCATACTGACTGTATGTTCATATGTGCCATATGTACTTATATGTGAATTTAACTCTTCCTGAAATACAATAAAAATTTTGAAAAATTAGCAATTGTCTTTAACATTTAATGTTCACTAAACTACTCCAGAATTTCAATCCTCACTTTACACAAAGTGAATTTGAATACCTCAAATTCACGCAAGAACTCAAAATTCACCTTAAAAAATATCGTAAACAGTATCGTAATTTTAACTATTACTAAATAATTTAACCTGCGTCGTTATTAAATTAGTGTCCCAAAAGAAGCGTATCCATTGGTGCCAATATAACGAGAGTCAACTGTACTCATCTCATCCACAGATAATCGATTATGACTCTCGTACAACACTCATCGCACATCGAAACAGTGTCTCTTGTCAACAAACATGAGTATTAGCGGAAGAAAGATTCATGATCATCATTCTCGAAGCGATTCTACCGGTTCTATCAAACGAGCCGCCATCGTTGACGAGTACTCGATGAGACGCAGAATGACCGGACATTTTCCAGCGGGTCCGTTAGCGGTCACTTTCGAGGCACTTTTGTGACTTCATTACGGTCCGCTTGAGCGGACGTGGTTTAATATCCAAGACGAAGTTGTGGGGTACGTCCCACGATTTTATTGCGGATGGAGTCCATTGGTGCAAGTGAAATTTTCTGGGAAGAGTTAAATTTATATCGTCGGGTGTTATATAACTGTTAGGTGGTTGTGGTAGTGGAGGTTATATAAGTGAGCGTCAGATAGGAGTTAAGTCAGAGTTGTTTAGATGATTGCATTGCTACTGTTATGTGTTGTATATGTTAGGACGTCACGTGTTGTATTGCTAAGGTAGAGTATCATGCCTTGAGTTACGATGTGTTGGATCACGGAGTGTTAAATCACGTGTTGGATCCCCGCGTGTTAAATCGCCAGGTGTTGGATCACATATGGTATTATGGAGCATGGGATTTCTACGCTATAGATTATCACGCACCGTAGTTTTACATGCGCTGTAATTCCACGCGTGGTAACTTCAGGCGTTGTAACTCCACGCGTTGCAATTCTACGCGTTGGAATTCTACGCGTTGTAATTCCACGCGATGGAATCCCACGCGCTGTAATTCCACGCGTTGCAACTCCAGGCGTTGTAACTCCTCGCGTCCTGTAACTCCACGCCTTGCAACTCCACGCGCTGGAATTCCACGCGTTGTAACTCCACGCCTTGCAACTCCACGCGTTGGAATTCCACGCGTCCTATAACTCCACGCGTTGCAATTCTACGCGTTGGAATTCTACGCGTTGTAATTCCACGCGTTGGAATCCCACGCGCTGTAATTCCACGCGTTGCAACTCCAGGCGTTGTAACTCCTCGCGTCCTGTAACTCCACGCCTTGCAACTCCACGCGTTGGAATTCCACGCCTTACAACTCCACGCGTTGGAATTCCACGCGTCCTATAACTCCACGCGTTGCAACTCCACGCGCTGGAATTACACGCGTCCTGTAACTCCACGCGTCCTGTAACTCTACGCATTGTAATTCCACGCGCTGGAATTCCATGCATTGTATCTCCACGCGTCCTGAAACTCCACGCGCTGTATCTCCATGCATCTTAACTTCATCGCGTCCTGTAACTCCACGCACTGTAATTCTACGCGTCGCAACTCCGTCTCCTGTAACTCCACGCTCCAGTATTCCCTTTGCTATAACTCCACGCACTCTAATTGCACCTGCAATATCTATCGTTCCACGCTCTATCGTTCCACACACTATAATTTCACACGTCGTATCTCTACGTCCCGTAACCCCACACAGAGTAATTCCACACGCTCTATCTCCACCCCAATATCCCTCTGGATAGCACCAGCGTTTGAATCACTGTGCATCACCTAATTACACATTAAATTTCCACGCATTACTCCCAAGCTTCCGTCTCTAAATTCCCAGATTCCCATATCTACAAATTCCCAATTTATCAACCTGCAAAATTCTCTAATGTTCCTCAAATTCATAAATCTGCAAATTACTTAATTCCACACTATTCAAAGCAAATCTTCGATTTATAATCGCCGTATATCGCGTTTAACATTCATAAGGGGATCACAGTAATTCACGGATCCAGGTCCCAAGTTACGCCAATGGTTGCACCTCCTGGGAGGTGGTCTTTACGGGTATATTTACACCGGCGCGGTGTTTCGTGAACCCGAAAAAAAAGGATACTGGTTCCGGCGCAGCTTTAGCCAATCGTTATCCGCCAGGTATCCAAGGTGGTTGAGTGTGAACGCAATTACCACCGTAACCACCTACGGTGGTATCGAATAACGCGTATCGAGAGAAGGGGGCGAAGAGGAGGAGGAAGAAAGAGAGACATCGATGGGAGAGACCGGCACTAACGAGCATACCTCTGTACCAGCAGGTAATGCTTGCAAAGTTACTTCGATCCTCTCTCTTTCGGTCTGATCCTCCTCTTCGTCTCTCGTTCACATTTTTATACTGCCGTTTGGTCATCTTCGTCGCGCAACACGCGTTACTTGGCCGTGCGAACGCGTTCATCTTCGGTCATTGATCGCAATCTCTCGCTAACGAGCTTACCGCCGGGTGCGAAAATCTTACCTGCCCTCCCTCTCGGTCCCTTTCGTGTCACCTTGACCAAGCTTTCTCCTCCTTGTCCCGCTTCGCACAGATTCCTTCAGCGCCTACCTGCCGATGGTAATCGAACAGGATCAACAGCTGATGATATTTGTGCAATCGATCAATGATGGACGTCATTTTTATTTATGACCGGATACGTGATCGTCGTGATGCAGGTGCAGTCTCACTTATCGAATTCTTCGTATTTTGTGGCGAAAGCAGGTGAGGTGCGGTTTGGAAGATTGAGTTAGGGGTGGAAAGGGGTGATGTGGGAATTTCTGGAGGTGTGAGTTTGGGGTTTGGGGTTGAGGAGTTGGGAGCTTGGGTGTTTGATGATTTGCAAATTTGGGAATGTGGCAATTCCACGCGTTGTAACTTCACGCGTTGTAATTCCACTCGTTGCAATTCCACGCGATGTAATTCCATGCGTCCTGTAATTCCATGCTTTGCAATTCCACGCGTTATGATTCCACGCGATCTGTAATTCCATGCGTTGTAATTCCACGCGACCTGTAACTGCACTCGCTGTAATTCCACGCGTTGTAATTCCACGCATCCTGTAACTCCACGCATCCTGTAATTCCACGCATTGTAATTCAACGCGATGTAATTCCACGCGTTGTAATTCCATGCGTCCTGTAACTCCACGCTCTGTAATTCCACGCGATGTAATTCTACGCGTTGGAATTCCACGTGGTGTAACTCCACACGTTCCATAACTCCACGCGCTGTAATTCCATGCGTTGCAACCCCACGCGATGTAATAGCACGCGTCCTGCAACTCCATGTGCTGTAATTCCACGCGCTGTAATTCCATGTGTGGCAACTCCACGTTATGTAACTCCACGCGTCCTGTAATTCCACTCGCTGTAATTCCACGCGTTGCAACTCCACGCGCTGTATTTGAATATTTGATGATTTGCAAATTTAGTAATATGGCAATTTGAGAATTTGGAGGTTTGCCAATTTGTCAATTTAGAACTTGTGGACTTGACAATTTGGAAATTTAGTAGTTTGTTAACTTGGAAATTAGGACCTCTTTAATTTGTATATGTGGCGCTCACGCTTCGTGTTTTGCAAATTTGGAAAATTTGAAATTTTAAAATCGTAAATTTAGATATTATTAATTAATTTCTTAGAGGATTTTACTTTATATTAAATAACTCTTATTACGCACGTTGTTACGGTATGTCTTTATTATTACAAGAACTGGTAGAATACAAAACAACAAAATTCATAATATAATCTACATATTTACATAATATAGTAAAAGAGTACATAATATAGTCTGCATATAGTCTACATATTTACATAATAGGTTTCCCTTAAATACATATATTAGATAAGGTAGATTCCTTCTATGCATAAAACTAATTATTACATGTACTCTCTAACATTAGACTCCTTAACAATGTCTAAATTACAAATTTCTCAAATCTGAGAAATCATTTCCAAATCTGAGTTCTCCAAAATTAAAAAGTTCCATAATGAAATTTTCATAGACTGTAGAGTAATTGTTCCCTACTGATGGTTCGACATCCCGCATCCAGAAGCCCCCACGCAATATGAATCGCCATAGATCGATTTCAATGTAGGTGTTAACCGATATCGATTTTCTATTGTGTATTGTTAGAAGAAACCGATTGCATGAGAGTGAAACGCACAGTGACCCCAGGGTCATTTCTAATCACGGAAATGGCGATGTCTCGCCGGACGACCCCCTTAGGATCGGTTTCAGAAACAGCGAATTACATCGGGTCGAAAATCTTAAGGGGGATGCCCGCGATACAATGTCGAGCACGCCCACGCAGATGGCGCGCCCCGGGTGTAGTAGTTAATTTCCTCTGTCCAAACAGCGCTAATCCCGAGTGACATAAGCCAACTGACGCGGCTAGAGCTACGTATACACCCTAAATAAAGGGGCACACGAGGGGGCAGACGTCCACGGAAGTCACTTTACTATAACAGACAGTTGTCACGATGAATTTAGGCCTTTTTAGTTCGTTTTGGGAAAAGGACTTCTTATGCAATTTTTATATGGTACACATAATAAGTATTAATTAATAAATAAATATTATGGAGACAAAAAAATTAATTGGTACTTTTATAGCAGTATGAAGTATGTAATTATTTATGAATGTTCATGTTGAAGGGGTGGAGATGATTTTTAAAGTTGAAGTTGGAGGTTCAATCTTAAACTTCAGTATTTCATTCCTTATGATCAATGTTTCTTAAATAAAGCAGTGATACTCTGTTCATTAGAATAAATATTCAAATAGTCATGTACAATGTAAATGTACAATTAGAAATTTATTACAGCATATGAGTGTTAAGATTTGATTTTAATAAATGGTAGGTGTAGTTCTTTTTTAAGTTAAATTTGAAAATTCTCAGTATAGTTTGAAAAATTATTTACTGCATCATATTAATGATTAAATTCATAAGAAATAGATGTATCAGTCCTGTACACTTATCTTAACCAAATAAGGGTTGAAATAGAACATTTCAGATAAGGGTAAAAATCCACAAGTACTCATACGTACTTAGTGTACCACATATGTGCCATATTTATACATACAACATACAGTGAAGTACCTATACATATGTACCTTTATTCATACTCGTGTGTCGTTCATATACATCACTAGTAATGTTACATACGGACCATATATATGCAATTTACGAACTTAAATACTTATAAAAATAATTAATTAAAAATCTAACTAAAATAATATCCAAAGCCTAATTCTTATTCTAGCTGGTTACAATTCCGCTCCAGATACTCCATTAAAAGCAACTGACGATCAAAACGTGTGTTCAGGTCGCCCATTAAAATCAGCTCGATCAATGCACCCCACGCACGGGGCGGTTGAAATCTAACGAAATTGATTTGCTCCCCAACTTCGCAGTGTCTCTCCGCGTGATTCCACTTTCCGTGGAGCCACCGTGAACACAATTTTTCTATTTGCCAACGGTTTATTTGCCAGCCAGTTGTATTCATAGATTGATCAGAAGGGGACTCAAGCCGTCACCCTTTCTACCCCCCGCTGTAAATAGAAGCACGCATCGTAAAAGGATTTATAGGATACCGCGTGACACGCCGTCATCCCATTACGGATCATCGTAAGCCTATTTGTTTAGGATCGAAAACGGTCACGGGGCTTAGATCGTCGCCTAATTGTCTGGCCGGTGCAACCTGACGTTCGATTGGCCGGATCCTCGTTGAACACCCTAACCCCTGGGGTACCAACGTGTACACGGAGCCCCCGGGTGACGTGTCACTTTTGCCGGCGTCGTGAGAAGCAGATGCACTAAACGTTACAAGCGTCTCGGACCGTATTTGCTTTGCTAACAAGGAGACAGTAGAGTCTTCCACGTGGTTGATGAAGATGTCGTAAACGTCCAGGGAGAGTAAAGACGCTGGCTAGGTGTCCATGTCGAGTTGTCATGCTTGGACGCGCTTTGGACTGATCGAACTTGTACATATTCCACAATTTACCAAATCCTGAAATTCCTCAAATCCTAAAATTTTACAAATGCCAAAATTCTACAAGTTTTACAATTTCTCAAATCCCACGTATCCAAATTCCACGTATCCCAAATCTCACACGTCCCAAATTTCACACACTCCAAATCCCACACATCCCAAATCCCACATATGCCAAATTCCACATATGCCAAATTCTACATATGTCAAATCCGACGTATTCCAAATTCCACGCGTCCCAAATCCCACACATCCCAAATCCCACACGTCCCATATTCCACACACTCCAAATCCCACATATGCCAAGTTCTACATATGTCAAATTCTACGTATTCCAAATTCCACGCGTCCCAAATCCCACACGTCCCAAATCCCACATATATGAAATTCCACATATGCCAAATTCCACATTTGCCAAATCCCACGTATTCCAAATCCCACATATATGAAATTCCACATATGCCAAATTCCACGTATTCCAAATCCCACACATCCCAAATCCCACATATGTGAAATTCTACATATTCCAAATCTCACACACCTCAAATCCCACACATCCCAAATCCCAAAATTCCCAAAATCCACAAATTCTCAAAGTCTCCAAAAATTCCCTAAAATTCCAACTTCCCAATCTCCCACTCTCAAAGTCCCAAATCCCTAACTCTCCAAGGTCCCTTCACTCGGTCTCCTCCATCACATCGCCTCGATAAATCCATCGCTGTCAAATTACAAATCGAGTAATCAGTTTCGAGCGCTTCTCTATCTACGCCTGTCAAACATCGTCCATTTTTTCTTACACTCCAGTCCAACGACGTCGTAACGTGAAAGACAAAACATCGCTCGATGTTATCGGGAGCCGATTGATCCCCGTTTAAGTAAGCCAACTTACAATATGTCAGTTCAGTGACCTCCCGTCGATCGTCTGACGGATAACGTTCGCTCAGATGATCGGCGGTTAGACACACGATTAATTAGTCTCTGGAGATGTTCGATAACCCCCGTCGACGAGGATGCATCAAGTTCGGGACACTGTTCTCTCTCCCGCTTGTCCCGTGACCGATGGTACCCAGATTCGTCTCGCGATGCTTTAGCGAAACAGACAAGATCGCACAGTCGAATTGATATATCACTACACGCACGAAGAAAGTTGGCCTTTTAGTGAGACGTCAGACGTCACAGCGGGAACGATAACAATTTTCGATGCCAGCGGCTTGATTCTATGACGCTGGGACGCAACGTGTGGTCCTGGTTCAAGTGGTCCCTCGTAGATATTAAAATATACAAAATTTGTGGGTGGTAGATCATTTTTTGTTTGGTTGTTTTGGGTCTTCGAGGGGTTTGGAAGTTGTGGAATTTATTGTAATGGGGATTTGGAGGCTTGGGAGTTTGTTGGGTTGAGATGTTCAGATTTTAGGAGTTTGGGGGATTAGGGTAGGGCGAGATTGAGAGTTGTGGATCTTTGGAGATGTGGAGTGTTTGGAATATTAGGACCTTGAGAATTTGGGACTTTGCTAGTTCTGGACTTTGGAGATTTGGAATTTGAGAGCTTGGAACTTTGCTAGTTCTAGACTTTGGAGATTTGGAATTTGAGAACTTGGGACTTTGCTAGTTCTGGACTTTGGAGATTTGGAATTTGAGAGCTTAGGACTTTGCTAGCTCTGAACTTTGGAGATTTTAGAACTTGAGAACTTGGGACTTTGCTAGCTCTGAACTTTGGAGATTTTAGAACTTGAGAAATTTGGAACCTTGAGACCTTGGCACCCTGGCACCTTGACACTTTGGCACCTTGGGACCTTCGACCCTTGGGATGTTAGGACTTCGAACGTTGAAATCTCACAGCTCTAAAAATATAAAACCCAAGACCTTAGAACCTTGAAACTTCTGACCATATTAACCACTAAAATTTTGAAAGCTTAAGACCTCAAAGACATTTGAAACTCCTAAATCTCCTAATCACCAAATTACCAAAATTCCAAAGCAACTATCGAAATTCCCAATTTAGAGCGTCGTAAAATTAGCACTGTACTCTAAACACAAGTTCCTCCAAACAACCAAGATTTAATTAAAAGACGTTTATAGTCGATAACTCGGAGCAAAATTCCTTTTGCAGCAGCAACCAGTCGTAAAATCCGAGTACCGTGGAAGGTATATTCTACAATCGATCGCGACTGTTACTCATACATGCATAGATACGTACAGACACATGTTGTGCTAGGGTAGAAGTTTATGGCAGTGCCTGCCAAAATCCGGCACAATGTGCGTTGTATGTGTTTCGGTTCTAATTATGCAGGCTTCTCGGAGCCTATTAGAGCCGCGAGGCAACAGCGGTAATCAAATACAAACGAACGGAATCGCGAATGAATATAAACCGGGAATGAACTACGAAATGAACCGAGTCGCGACTGTAACGAAGCAAAAATACCTTCGTTTGTTCTTGACAGCTGCTTTTACACAAATATATTTTTTTTCTTCTTCTCTGGTGAATTCTTTTATGTTCGATGCTGTATTTCTTCTGTTTATTCACAGGTTAGGTTCTTTATAGTTATTGATACAGGGACAGTTTCATAGATATTCATTTTATGAAGTGGGTGACTTGCAGCCCCTAACGCAGGGAAATATCAAATGTCTCTTAAGTACGTGTATGTAATACAAATTACTATTATAGTATATTCAGTATGTTCTATATTCTTTGGTGTACTCTTCAAGATTTAATAAATCAACTTCGCCAAGTGAGTTATAAATATCAGCCCCTAGCACAGGGAAATATTGAATGTCTCTTAAGTATGTGTACGTTATATAAATTACTATTATAGTATATTCACTATGTTTTATATTCTTTGATATACTCTTCAAGATTTAATAAATCAACTTCACCAAGTGAGTTATAAATATCAGCCCCTAGCACAGGGAAATATCGAGGTGCGACTATGTATATGTATGTAACAAAAATTTCTATGATATCAATTATGTTCTACATCCTTTTGTACACTCTATAAGATCTGACACATCAACTTCATTTAATGAATTATTAAATATTACCTCAGTCGTAGATTTTTTAAAGACTAACACCCACAAAATGTTAGCCCATACGAAATTAACTAAAGTACAAATTAAAATTGATAAAAATCTTGAAAAGTGGATAAACTCATTTATAGTAATTTCCCGAATTTCATATCACACTAACACGGTTGATGAAATTAAAGGAACAGGACGTAAACGCAATCAGGCCGAGCGGCGTCGCCTGTCGGACAAGCAGACAGGAATAAATTAAACTTCAGCCATTCCGCTGTGGGAAAAAAGCAAACAAGAAATTAAGAAAAAGAGATGTACGTATATGAAAAGTCTGAGAGGAAAGTTTTTGCGGAGCGTGCATTTCCGTAGCGCGGAGTTTTTCTCTATGAGATAGCAGAGCGTCGTGGCGAGCCGAGGAATAAGAAGGCTGGAAAGTAAAATAAAAGTTTGCTTCATTAAGGACTAGTTACCATGAAGACATTCAATTGACGTACCATCTCTGGTCCCGCGGAATTTCTCGTTTTGCTACCAGCATCGTTTCAGATTGTAAACTGCCGGGACGAGAGAGAGAGAGAGATATGAAAGAAAAAAAAAAATGAAGATAAAAGGGGAAAGAAAGTTTTAGGCTGCGAAAGTTCCGAGGTCGAAATTACGGGACTTGGTTTCGGTCGAAAATCAAGGAATTCAACGGCGGGCTGCTTCGCCAAGAGACCTGGCTCCTTTATTCCAAACACTCGAGGATATCTCTCTAATCGGCCATTAATGAAACCGTCGGTTCAGCGCTGTAATTAATTCCTTAATCGTAAAACTTTCTCGAGGAGCCCCTCCACGTTCGAGTTTCTCTCAGAAGCCTCTCCTCGGATGTCAACGCGTACGGGACGCGAAAAGGCGAACATTAGTCTGCTCGTGACACTGTTTTCGCCAACTTTCGTCGCGTTCGACTCCGAAATCATGTTGTTCCCCTTTGCGTTCATATCCTTGGCGAACTTTGGGGAGAATTTTGTTGATTATCACGCGCGAAACGTTGCCAAAGAGGTCGAGCATAAGTTTCGAGATTCAATTTCAGTTGCTAAACGCCTGGTATCATGATTGCTAGTTAGCAAACTATTTGTGGACGCTGATTATGATGCAGTTTTATCAACAAATTTATCTTGGAATACACTTGGAAAATTTAAGGTTGTTCAACCGAATGTAATTCGATTTAAATATGACCTGCTTCGATATTGACACACTTTACAAATTTCTAGTTTGCAAATTAACTGGGTAAGCTAAGATGTTGAGCATGTAGAATAATATTTGTAATAAATATTTTATTTCAATTATTGGTAAATTCGTTGATGACTTGACTGCAATATTCATATGTTCTTGGTCAGAGAATATTCATATGTTATTGATCAGAACATATTCATATGTTATTGGTCAGAGAATATTCATACGTTATTGGTCACAGCATATATCATTAAGAACAAGAAACGTAGACTTAATCCTCCAACTTCTTTTCATCTGTCAGCACTCCTTATTTCAACATTAAGCCCTCAAAACCTCCTTTCATTTATTTTCCCAGAATTAATTAATTTCAGTTAGCATTCACACATGATCACACATGACCATACACACATGATAACAATACAAATTAACTACTGTCAGTAAATTAATCTCCGATTGTCATACACCAAAACGAAGAATGCAGCGTCACAAATCTTCGCTAACAAACCCTAGATCACAAGCGTTAGGTTACGATCAAGGCGCGTTTACAAGTGAGTCGGTGGATCAGGGAGTAACTAAATTTAAGCCGTCCCGTCGGTCGTTTCTCAAGTGTACACGCTTGTCTGCCGGCTCCTGGTCTGACGGACCAGATAATTGTCCGCTGTCGGATTAAGGAATATCGTTCAAGACTTCTGGTCTCCGTTTGCCAATTACAACCCTTCTCCGTTTCCATGAGACCTTCAGAAGGCACCATTTGCCTGAAACGATTAACCGGTGGCGGTTTAAAATTATCTTGGAAAAATTCGTCGTCGGACGAATCGTACGGCCGCTTTGAGGGTAACCGAGTGTCGGTGATCTAAATTTACTGCCGGCTCGTGTAAACGACACAGCAGCCCTTCTACATACCGTAACATTCACGGCCAGACTGTTGGCCACGAGTGGCATCAACGAGCTGGAGGTGACGGCAGCTTATCTATGCTCCGATTTCTCTGTGTTCTGCACGCCATTCACGATGGTCATCGTCTCGCGTGTGTCACTCTCTTCTGCTCCATACAACGAGACTGATTTAGGTAACATTGTATGCTTGAAAACTAACATCATTTTACATCTCTGCAGTACTGAACTTGGAATCGATGTTGAGGTACTTGAGGGGATAAAAGGGGATGTTGACGATGAAGAGTCATTATGGAATAATTCACCATTATTGTGAATGAAACTTTTACTCTATTTTATGGGAAGGTGGTTTATTTTCAATATGGAGTTCCTTTTATACCGTTCGTTCATGTGACAAGTACTGAAGGACATAGTAGTCAGATTTCACCTCTGACCTTCGAGTTCGAAATCAAGGTCAAGGTCAAGGTTATTCATCATGTCTTTCACAAGTCTTTTTCAGACATTAATTTTAGATTTTATGTCAAATAACATGACAACTCCTTGTTCAATATAATATCACATTCATGATGTGTGTTAACATCACTTGTGACATACAACTGTGATAACCCAGACTTTTCACCTCAATCTTAGGCTCAATTCTAATTACAATCTACACAATGTGACCACTGTGTCTACCATTATAGCTTCAGTCATCTGAACGTTGTATTATACATTTATATTATAGTAACAATTAGCAGTGAATGACTCTCTGAAAAATTAAACATTACAGTGTTAATCTTTAAGTACTCTGTGTTACGTAACTTAAACAAGAGCTTCTTGCCTTTAATTTTTCATGAACCTAGGTAACGTTAAAAGGTCCTCTAGACTAAACTCTAGGTCTACGACCTTAGAGTCTTGAATAAAATGGAAGAGCTTCTGTCTCCCAAAGAACCCTAAGTAGCTCGTATCCTTCGTGCAGTTTCCTTTTTTACAGCTTGTCGTTTGCCTTTGTACCACGCCCACCTGTTCGGGTGCCATGTCGTAACGCGACAACGTCCTACGAGCCGATCGCTAGATAGAAACACGACACGTTGTACAGGGCCCCGGGAACGATGATGGTTTATCGGCGTTTTGACCTGTTTGGTCCTTATCTCGGTTGACCGACACCCACCTGTTCGCGAACGTTTTTTTGATCGAGAAATAAACGACGAGGTGGCGTTGGAGGAGATGCATGTTACACGTACCGACGTTATCTTGTTCTTTCCAGCGGCGGAGAACGGAAAGAAGTCGGCCGATGTTGGCTAACGTTGAAACGATGGAAGGATCTCCGTGCGCTGTAGTCTACGTAGAATGATAAGCGAAACCGGAGGAATTGTACGGAATTACCGGGGCCTCTCTGGGTATCTGGAACGAGAAACTCGGGTTTTATGTGCACGCTTGATCCGAGTGTATCTGAGTACAACGCTGTGTATTCGTGGAACTACAATGATGTTTCTGACCTCGAGAAAGTTTCGTACCGAGATAATCGCGAATGGGTGGCGAAGGATCAGCTTCGTTGAGTCACTATGACCTCGTAAGGAGAAAAAGTTTGTAAGGAGGAAGCGGTGTCGATGCAAGAAACATTTTCGTGATTAGCACTGGAAGTTGTATTCTTCCTTAGGGATTCGGAGTACGTCCTCGTTCTAGATTCACATCTACGCTTTGTAGTTACATTTGTAAATGTGCATATAGGTCTCTGTACACAGATAGTACACTTGGGTAATTATATACCTGCATCGTGTTCCTGGAAAATTACATTTCTGTACCTAGACATACTCTATCTCATATGTGAACTCTACTGGACATCATACTCTAACTCTTCTTCATATACGAACTTCATACTTGGACCTCATACCTCTAAATTCTTATATTTCCATGTACTTACATTCTTAGACCAGTATATTCATAGATGATGTATTTTTACCTGGACTTCATACGCTATCTCATATGTGGACCTCCACTGGACATCATACTCTAACTCTACCTCATATATGAACTTCATACTTGAACCTCATACTTCTAGATTCTTATATTCCCAGGTACTTGTATTCTTAGATCAGTATATTCGGAGAAGCTGTATTTTTACCTGGATCTCATACGCTATCTCATATGTGGACCTCCACTGGACATCATACTCTAACTCTACCTCATACATGAACTTCATACTTGGACTTCATACCTCTAGATTCTTATATTCCTAAGCACTTGTGTTCTTAGATCAGTATGTTCATAGATGCTGCTGTCCCAGATCATGACATGTCCAGGACACATCTTCAGATTCTTACATTCTCTGTATTCTTAGATACTTCCTAGGTCATCACACGACCTAGAACAGAAATACGAAAATCAGTGTAGAGTTTTACCTAGTAGAATAAAAATAGTAGAAACGATCGATTCTCGAGGATCGAAAATCGTGACTCGACGACAAGCGTGGCAGAATGATTAACGAGAGGGTAGATTAGAAGGTCGGAAGAAGCAGACAGCAGGATTAGACAGCGGAGGAAGAATTCGATGCAGTGAGAGAGAGAGAAAGATAGAGAGAATAGGTGCAGAAAGCACAAGGGATTCAGGCCGTTGGAGTACGCTCTCTGCTCGCTCATGCGAGAGAGCGCGAATGAGATTGCACCGCCGCGGCTGGTACACCGCCATCGCCGCCGCCAATTGTAGCGGCGCTGGAGCGAGCCAACCCCCTTCACCACCCTTTTCCAACCCTCTTGTCTCATTCCCCGCATCGTCGACCGTCATCCACTCTTGCTTATTGTGTTTCCATTGTGACTCCCTTTTTCTCTGGCCGCGGCATTTTTATTGCCTCCTCCACCCCTTTGGACCTCCGCGTGCGTAACACCGGACCAAACACCGTCGCAAATATCCAACGGACTACCTTGTTCTCTGCACGGCCCTTCGTTTCCGCGCTCGATCAAGCGTTCACCCAATCGAGATTCGAACTATTTTTTTTTCCTTCTCGGGAAAATTCCTCTTTGTCGCGGTAATGAGAAAAGCTGTTTGGATCGGCCGAACAGCGACCTTTCGGGTTACGGTTTTCAATCGTAGGGTTAGGATTTTCAGTTCGAGGTAATTGTTAACGGTAATTTGTGTTGCACTTCCGTTGGAAAATTTGGAATTTTATGTGCTAAGTTTCTGACTCAATTTGAGAACGATAAATCTGGAATTTAGAATTCACCGATTCTCCAAATTCAATTTTCTGAAATACCCAATTCGTATTTTATAACAAAAGAAGTTTGATGAAACGTCCCTCTCCTAAAAGAAATCGATCTTGAGCTTCATCGACAAATTCCCCTAGTAAATGTCTAACGTTCCGCGATCAAGTGTTTCCGTTAACGTTAACATTCATGCACGATTGATTTTTCCTATTCGACAAGTTCCATTTGCGTCGGGCTCTTCCCTCGAGCAATCAGAACGTTCTGTCTGAAATGCAGCGAGAGCAGTATAAACGTTAGAGAGAAAGAGAGAAAGAAAGGAGACGAGGAGCAACGGATCGGATTATTCTCGTCTCGTGGGCTGGGAAACTAACGAAGGACTTTTAAGACGTCAGTTTCCAAGTCTGATACTTGGTCGGAGGAAGAGTCGAGTATCGGTTCGACGATTCTTCGGATCGAAACTCCTTTCTTTCTTTTACCGGCTTTCCTTCAATAGGGAACGGCCGTACCGTGGATCGATCCTCTTCAAGAAGATTAGCTTTACTTAAACAACGGCGTCTCGCGTCCTTCGATTTACGGATTTTTCCAACGGCAAATATCCTTCAGCCTCAGAAATTAAAAAGCACCCTCGATCGTTCGACAAATTCCTTTTTCTTTGCTGTTTATTATCCTTACAGATCAACGCCTTGCAATAATATTATGTAAAACACAATTTTCTTCAGATTTCTTACACCTCTATTCTTTATTCAAGTTAATTTGTCTTTGATTTGTTGTCGATCTTGATGTTCAAGGTTTAAGCATTTACTTCAATCAATTTGTCTTCGAATGACACACTTGTCATGTAACTATGAAACTTCAGATACATCTTCATTTAAATGACATTAAAATATTCTGACTTTTAGATGCTTATATTAGAGTTACAATGTTATGAATATCAGGTGTACATTTATATTTATGTTTGCCTTCAAAAGTTTCACTGAATCAAAATTTGCACATGTGCCAATAATTGCATATGTATAATGTAATTTGATATATGTATCATCCTGTATGTGAGGCAGTCTGTATATACATCATCCTGCACATGCATCATTCTGTATATGCACTTCTCTGTATGTACATCATTCTGTATATGCACCTCCTTGTATGTGAAGCTTCTTACATATGCACCTCTGTGTATGTGAACCACCTTATATGCACCATATTGTATGTGACTTTCCTTATACATATGTGAACCACCTATATTATACATCTTTACATGTGTGACCTCTATATAAGCATCACTCCATACATGCACCACCTAGTATGTGAACCACATATGAACCATCCTACATATGCACCACCTTGTTTGTGACCTATATATGAACCGCGCAGTATATTATACATCTTTGCATATATGACCCTGTGTATGTATGTATATTATCCTGTATAAGTACCACATATGAACCACCCAGTATGTGTCCCACATATGTACCATTCTATATACCACATATCCCACATATGTACTATTCTATACACCATATATCCCACATATGCACCATCTATATGAACCACATATGAACCATCCTACACATGAACCACCCAGTATGTGTCCTACATATATGTATGCCATCATATACCACATATCCACATATGCACCATATATTATGAACGACCCTGTAGGGCCTCCAGCAATTTTAACAGCGATCTAACTGAAAGGTCCAATAAAAAAAATGGGTTTCTGTCGTATTAGTACTTCAGCTTGCTTTATATGACGGAGTTAGGGTGTAGGGTTTCTAGGGGTGTTCGCAGCTATTGTTCGACGAAATCGCAGCAACGTATTGACACCTCGAGTCATCACCCTGGCGACGATCGAGTCTGCTTGCCCAGTAATTCGAGACACATCATTCTACCCTCGATCCAGTTGGATCTCATGTTGCGTTCCGTTTCGAATGAACACGTGTCTGTACACGTCCGAGTGCTCGGGGAACGTGCGATCGAATTGTTGTTTCGCGTTCTCGTCGCGCTTGTCGCGTTCCCATTCTACTGGGCAAACGGATCTTAACATGAGATGAATTTGCTTCCCTTCGGATATTCGAGTTACGAACACAGTAGATTTTAAATGATATTCTATTAGAATATATTAATGATAGTTAGAATAGGTACGTTTTAGATAGGGGTTGGTATTTGAGGTTGGTATTCAAGGTTGTGATTCAAGGCTTGGAGTAGGAAATGTTAGGGGTGCTTTGGGTGAATACTCATATGTAGGGTTTCTTTCGGAGAGTCATATGTCAACTTTCGTATATCATATGTCAAATTTCATACGTTTCTGAATTTTTAAGTATACAAAATTTTAAGCGTTTAAGGGATTCAAGTTTTCGAGTTTGCAATACATTACTGTAGTTTGAAATATAGTATAAGTTGTTCTATTACAATTATGCACCGAGTTTGACACAATCTGCATCTATCACGAGGTCCATCATCCACTCAGATTAATTGACCTACCAACCTTGCATAACCAACCTTAAGAGACCTGAGGTAGATGACTCAAGTATGTTCTTCAAATTTCCATATGTGACAAATACACACACATATGTTCTCACATCATAATTACAACCACAATGATTTTCATACTATAATATATATCTACTATGAGGTCCATCATCCACATAGATGAATTGACCCATGGTCAACCTTGAAAGACCAGAAGTTGATGTGTCAAGTATATTCTTCAAATTTCCATATGTGACAAGTACATACACATATGTTGTCACATCATAATTACAATCACTACGATTTTCCCAATACAATATACATATATCTACTGTCCATCATTATGTATCGATCTATTCTGTAGATCAATACCTAACCTCGATGAAGGACCATGGGTGTGATTCACACATATGTACTTTCGAAATTGTTATACGTTATAAACACACACGTTGTCCCACAATCTCGTCCATGTATCAGTCCATCAGATCGATTGATCCATGGTCAACCACGCAGCATAGGTGGACGAAGGCGGTCAGCTAGGTGTACACAGTGGAGTATTTCGCGGAGACAGACAGTTTCTGGGGGTTGTATTCGGCTGGAATTTCAGCCGCGCCTCCTTCCACCAAGGGACAGAGGGGTTGTTTTCGCGCAAAGGCACGGCGTGCGGGTTGGCTGGCATCAAGCTCCGCGTGCCTCGAATTCTCGCAGTAATTGCATCGCGTGGCACCACACCAACGATTGCATTTTTCGTTCGCATCGCCGCGTAAATAGGAAAATTCGTGTTTCCCGATCCTACGTGTTCGCACCGTACTCTTTGAACGTTTGGAGGTACCAGCTTCCGCGGCGTTTCGTTTTCGACGTGTTAACGAGAACGTTCGGATGTTCCGGCCTCGGAGACAAAGGAGAAGCCTGTCTCCCCCATTGTGCCGTGATTATACGGGTCGTGCAAAGTCGAAGCGTTAATTGAGGTTAAAAGGCCGATCCGACAGGAGCTGGTTAGGAACGAGGTGCGAGCTGGATTCACGCGGAAACTTTCTTTCCCGATTCGACGTTAACGCTCGGCTAATTATGAATCAGACTTTGAACCTGTCGTGTGAACGTTCAGCTCTGTTTCTATACTTCATCAGCAGGAAGACTTATTTACAATGGTTCAGATTGGAAGACTTTATTTAAGGTACTGTTAGGGTAACATTTATATTTGACACTGGTACCTCTGGGATTACTGGAGATCAAGTCAGATTGATTTCATTAAATAATTGGGTGTAGCATTTTTTATATATATAACAATCTTAAGTGTTTACTACAGTGAATGTACACTTACTGTGAATCAGTAATTTTTTTAAATCTACAAATTCGTACCGAACTTCTCAAATATTTTAAGTACCGATGCAGTATGATAATAAAGAAGAGTATGTATCAAACTGAACTAGTACATCTGTTTTGACTTACAATTAGTTAACAAATGTCCCTAACAAGTGTTGTATGTGAAACTTGCTCCTAATTGCAGATCACATTAACCTCAAGTAACAGTATGAAATAACTGGATAAATCCTAAATTTTACCAAGGTTTCTCATCGTATTTGAGTATGTAAAAACTGATATCTATGAGAATAGAGTCCATATGGCGATAAGTACACATGAAGTGTCTCGTCAAAATTTTCCACTCACGGTTAGAAATAACGAGAGGTCAGAATTAACGAGACATAACCCTTCTAACGTGGAGACGCGGAGAACGTAATAACAGCAGGTAGACACAGTTTCCGTGTACCGTGGTGGCGGTGTCTCTTAATGAAGACCCGAGAAAGAAGCGGGTATGTATCCTCGGGAGCATAGACCACGGACAGCGTAATATTTATTTCGTGGCAGAAAAAGAGTCGGTGTCGCGTTCCTGTTTCTTGTCTCGGTCCCCCGGGTATCATTCCACTTCCTTTGCGAGGTGTTTTCTGCCGGAGGACGAGAAAATAGCGCGAAAAAATAATATAACCCCGCGTAATCCAAATGGGAAGTTAAAAGGTGGTTGTTCGCGTGCTTTCAGCTGTGCGCAGGGGTTGCGGTCACGCTCGAAAAATCCTCTTAGGAAGAAAAAAAAGTCTAGTTACCATGAGAAGGGGAAACAAAACGACGATGGGAATGGAAGAAACGACGTAGTGGGATGGCGCCGAGAAGAATGAACGTACCTAATAAGAATGCCAATCGCAATAAAGAAGGATTTGCATTTGATAAGCATCGTAAAAAACCGCCACGTAAGGTCGTTACGTATACGTGTATCCACGGCCTACGCTTTTTCCCGTTCCAACCTTTCGAAAATACCTCGTTTGCCGTAGCTCATCCGAACACGACCACGGGACTTCGATCGAACCGCGGGTTTGCCTTTGAAAGATCACTTCGGGTCCTCGCTGTATATCGCTGACTGTTCGATTATCCAGATCGTGCTACTATCGACCCAGTCAGAGGGTCGTCGTAAAAACGCGACGATGCGTTATCTGTTTAAGCGGGACTCTTAATACGATGATTTATGGGCTGAATTTTATTGGCGAGAAATTGAGTGAAATATTGAGACTATTAACAGTATTTTTGGGTGTCAAGCTCTTTTATTGAGGGTCATAGGTGCTCATTATGCTCTTTATGAAGTTAACTGCATACAGTATGTATATAAACATGAAAACCTTACTATGATTGCATTGGTGAGTTCATTTTTAATTGCATTTATTTTTTGTATGATTTTTAACTTGAATAATAACAAACATACTTCAAATTAATTATATTAAAAGATAACCAAAATTGAAGTCAGAACGAACTTCAACAATCTTGCAGTTTACAATTTCATTATAATGAACATGTGTTACTTCAAACTTATAATATTAAAAAATTAACCAAAATTGAAGTCAGAACAAACTTCAACAATCTTGCAGTTCAGAATTTCATTATAATAAACATATGTTACTTCCAACTTATAATATTAAAAAATTAACCAAAATTGAAGTCAAAACGAACTTAAATAATCTTGCAGTTCAAAACTTCATTTCGCTAAAGAATTTTACCTTGATCTTAAAAAGTGAGTCAACGCAACCATAAAGGGGTGTTCTATACCCCGTCAAGAATATATATCATAAAATAAAAAGAACACTTCAAAGTTTGCTCTAAATTACATCGTTCAATTTCAATGAATACAAAAGTCGATCACCGTTCCAGTATCCTACACCCTATATCATAAAACGAGGGTAGTGCCCGTATCATACATTATAAAAAATCTCTAAAGCTTGCTCATCCGGGGTCCCGTCAAAAATGTAAATCCGCGGAACCTAGCGCGGAATGAACGATGCCGAATAAAAACGATACCCTTAAAACTGGGGGTGGATCGAGCCAGGGAAAACAGTCCGCAAAAATGACGAAGGATCGGCCAGTGAAGATGTCATGGTAGGTAACAATTGTGACGCAAAACTGGAAAACGAGTACAATGGAGTCGGAGAACGATTCATTCGCGCAACCATAGGCCAGACAGACAGCTGGACGCCCCGCAGGGATGAAACAGGAAGCCATTGTCGCCCTCGATCCTCGAAACGTGGCAGCCGTTTGCTTTTTTTTGCTCCTCTCTCTCTCTTTACCTCCCTCGATTTTTTTTTTATAGTTTCCAACGGGAACGTGTGCGTGTACGTGCGGTGCGTGCGTTGCGTTGCACGTCGCGTGCAAATGTTGCCTTTTGAGCGATGCCTGCGCGCACCGAAAAGTAATTACTCCGCACGCGACCGCGCATAGAATCGTTGCTGATATATGGCCACGCGGCCGGCTGGAATAACATTGTCCCTGAATATATTCAGCGAGTTCGCAAAACGGCCAGTGTTCCGTACGTCGCTATTAAAACCGGACGCGGGGGATATTACAGCCGTTAACAGCCCGAAACGCGTGTTGGACCTTCTGTTTTCAGATTCACGTAATTAACTCGCTACTCGACACGTTCGGTGTCCGATCGGCAAGATGCATTACTTTTCTGTTTTTCGCTTTTATTCGATTTCGAATGCAGAGCAATTTCGTCATGATTACTTTCACTCATGTGAAACTATATTATTCCTCACATGACGTTCATGATTTGGATTAAATTTTTTATCGTCAAATATGTTGTTAATATAAGCATTCATTGACTGAATTTTCTATTTATAATAATAAAGTCATATAATTTAGGTGCTTGATTAAGGATTGCATCTTGTATATAAAAAGAAGTCACATATGTAGACTTGAAATCACATATGATACTTGAAATGATATCTATTATATACTCATGACCTCTTTATTGTCATTAAATGTGTCTTAGGTGTAAGGTTCTATTACCTATATTTTTCACGTTTGACAGAAGTCAAAAGTCAGTTTAGAAACTTGGTTAAGGGAGACATCCGATGTACACAGTCACATGTATAAAAGACAGCCATACATACCCGCAGAATTGCAGGACACAAAGTGGCCCCTGTTAAAGATCGTATTTACCAGAAAGCGTTCGATGTTTCGATAGAATCTAACGAATGTTGTCTAAACGTACTCGGCAAACAGAGTCTGTGGTAACGGTGCCATCAGCGAGTCTGGTTGAGAACCTGGTAAACGCGGCGAACAATCACAACGGTTGCAAACAGATTCCAAAAAGCTGGATCCCTTTGACTGCGGCTCCCGTTGAGCTAATAACAATCGGCCCGGAGCAAGTGTCTCGGCACACGTTTTATCTGTCGCGTCTGGAGAACACACGGGGCGGAAGGAACACACGAGTGACACTCCTCGGGATAGAGTTAATTGCGTTCTCGCCGCAGCGACACCTTCCCACCATGCTTCTTCCCGCGTCTTTATCGAAAGCTTAGATGCACGGGTATCGCGTTGCAGCGACACGTTGTCTCGTTTGATCGCGCGATGCATCGCAGTTAATTAATAACCGCGGGTAACAAGCAGCAGATGGAACGAAAGTTGGAGCCCTTCTGGACACGCTCGCTCGACCGGCTGGTTATGCAGACACCGACACACACCCACGCTACGCTTTAGACCATTATTACACGCGCACGTGTGGTCCGGATGGTCGCGTGCATGCTATTAGCGAAAAGGAGTGTCCCGAACACCGTACCGGTCCACACGGTGAAACAACCGTCCCCCTTCTTTCCACGATCTTCCATGGTTAACCGTGAAAGGCGAGAATACACTCGCTGGCACCGGTTTCCGGTTCTGACAAGCTTCTTCTCCAGGAATGGACCCGGTTTTATTTCGACCGGTCGTTCGTTAGACCGCTAATTAACGCTTAGCTGCGACGCGTTTGCATTTACCACCACAACGGAATCTCGTTTTACTTTTTTAAACTACGGTTATGGAGATTTCGCTGAAAGCTTCTGTATGCTTTTCTACTTCATTATTTTTACTTGGATGTATATTGTTCAAGGTTCTCATTGTCAGTATTGTCTGTAAACATTGTTGAATACATATTACAATATTGCTAATATGTTTCAAATAAACTTTGTTCTATTTTGAAGAGGAGGTTGGATTTGACTGTATGTGGACATCTAAGCAATCTTCAAATGTTGAATACATATTCGTATATTGCTAATATGTTTCAAATGAACCTTTTTCTATTTGGAAGAGGATAGTGGGTCTGACTGTATGTGGACATCTAAGCAATCTTCAAGTGTCGAATACATGTTCCAATATTGCAAAGATGTTTCAAATGAACCTTTCTCTATTTGGAAGAGGATAGTGGGTCTGACTGTATGTGGACATCTAAGCAATCTTCAAGTGTTGAATACATATTACAATATTGCAAAGATGTTTCAAATAAACCTTGTTCTATTTTGAAGAGGATAGTGAACCTGCCCATATGTGGACATCCAAGCAATCTTCAAGTGTCGAATACATGTTCCAATATTGCAAAGATGTTTCAAATAAACCTTGTTCCATTTTGAGTAGTGAACTTGTCTATATGTGGACATCTAACCAATCTCCAAATAACAAATACATTTGAGGACTTAATTCAAAATGAACATAACAACAAATGTCCCAGTCACAAGTCCACAATACGAATCAATGTAGCAAAGAAATTGCGAAGAGTTTACAATCAGGCGTTATCGAAGATCCAAGCAATTGTTCTCTAAGCCCAGCGTCCATCTGCGGAAACTCGCAATGTCCAGAGGCATATAGCAAGATTCCACAGCTGGCGTTTCTGCTTAACGTTATCCAAGTATCGTCGGAAGTAGCGAAAAACTTTTCCCCCGGTTCGAAACTTGCGGACAAAGTTGTCCCAACTTCTAACCAAAACCAACAGCTTCTTTGGGCGATCATAAACCGCGAAATCCGTATGATGTCGATAGAACGAGATCGTCGAAAGATTCGAAGAAAGTTGTTCCCGTTTAACGTCGGAGCAATCGATTCTCTTTGTGCTCGCGACGACTTTCGAGTCAGTTTGCACGATTCCAATCGTCATATAACCAGCCTCGTATTCTCTCGACGAAGCTGCTGGCGATGCTCGAGGCAGACTTGCCCGCAGAAATGTAAATACCGGTCGGCCAATCAGCCTGATTGGTCCCATTCGCTCGAATGCTCGTCATTGAATGGCGCATATAGGCGCACTGTAAGGCACGGGTATCGACGGCTGTTATATGCTTCTGGATCGAGCCATTGTTCGCGCAGACATGTGTGCATTCTGTATGCGAGTACATACGCGAGTACGTGTACCTTAATGGTACGTACAAGGCAGGTGTGTAACGGGCCATATAGACATCGCTCGATTCGCCTATCGCTTTTGATATCACGCATCCGAAAATATGCCAACCTCTCTTTCGATCACCAGTTTCTAATCACGGCTCTTCCATAATTAAATTCACCTTCATTCTTTGACCTCAACACATAACCTTAAGCTTTTATTGTATTTTATTTTTCTCATAAGCTTGAGAGGGACTTCTCTCATTTTACCCATTAACCGTAAGGTACGTAAGGTCTCCATACGTAGGATACGTAAGGGTGTCGGATAGGACCTTTCATTTTTTTCTTTCGTAAATAAGATCCTGTAGGAGCTATGATTTTTATAAAAATGACACGTGATAAATTTTGGAATGAGTAGAAAAAGGATTTGAAGAGATGGTTGACTTTTTAAAGCTGAAGAAAATCGATCGGAGTTTTCCTTCGGCGGCGCACGGTCAGCAGTAGGGTTGTTGCGAGGGCGGCGTAGAAAATCGATTCATTTCCGAGTCGGCCGTTTTCTGCGCGCTCAGGAAGTTCGCTAAGCCGAGCGTTGTACGCGGGTACGTCCGTTCAATTTGTACGGTCGTTAGACGGGCCATGAACGAAGGATCGTTCGGGTACGTGGAAACGCGCCGACGCGACGCGACGCGACGATTCCTCGCGTTGATCCCCCGTGACGGGAATCGTTGCGTGCCGTCGGCTCATTGTTATGGCAATGAGCGTTCCCGCCGGTATCTTCCAATTTTAGAGCGGCCCTCCGCAAATTGTCTTCCTAATCGCGACGCGCGCTCGATTACCTGGAAACGTTATTTACGAAATCGTCGCGATGAAATTCGAGCCTAAGTTTCCATTCCGCGGAATCGATCCGCGATTAAACGTGTCTAGACTTCGGGAAATCTCGACCATTCTTGGATAACGTATTCTCGCGAGCTTGTTTACGAGAACTTCCAAATCCGGCCGGAAATTCGAGGAACAGAAAAGAAACCGAGAAGATGAAGAGCCGTTCTGTCACCGGCTCGCAACCCCGTTCTTTCGTTTCTTTTCACTTGGACAGACAGGAAAGAGCACGCATCGCAAGAAACGCAACGGTTTACAGCCTCGACGCGAGCTTCTAATCTGGTTTAACTTGTTTACTGGTCCTCGATACGAGCAACGCGATTCGCGGCTAGCTCCCTCGGCTACCGTCTCGAATCTGACTTCAAATTTATTATGCCGGTAAATATAACCGGTGGGAGGATCTCCCGAACGAGGAGGAGGGCCTGGAGGGTAAGAAAGTCGCAACATTCGTGCCGGTATTCGTATATATTCGCTGGTGCCACGCTTTTTCGAACAGCTGCTGTTTTTACGACCGGGCATGATATCGGTTATAAACTGACGTCCTCGAGAACTCTTCTATGTCTCGATAAAATTTCAAATTTCGAGGTCACATTTTTGCATACGGCCTACTGCGCAGTTTCGGGTTGGTCATTGACATGCAAATCTTTTACTTTGGCTGAATCGGTACATTTAGTTGTGGACATTCAATATGGGCTACAAAATATTTATTGTTTAACATATTAAAAGTAACATATAGTTTGACATATGTAGTTTAACATATAGTTTGATATATCTAGTTTAACATATAGTTTGACATATGTAGATTAACATATAGTTTGACATATGTAGTTTAACAGATAATTTGACATATGTAGTTTAACATACAGATTGACATATGTAGTTCAACATATATTTTGACATATGTAGTTAAACATACAGATTGACATATGTAGTTTAACATATGTAGTTCAACATATAGTTTTACATATGTAGTTTAACATATAGTTTGACATATCTAGTTCAACATATGGTTTGACATATGTAGTTTAACACATAGTTTGACATATGTAGTTTAACATACAGATTGACATATGTAGTTTAACATATAGTTTGACATATGTAGTTTAACATGTAGTTTGACATATGTAGTTTAACATACAGATTGACATATGTAGTTTAACATATGTAGTTTAACATATGTAGTTTAACATATGTAGTTTAACATATAGTTTGACATATGTAGTTTAACATACAGTTTGACATATGTAGTTTAACATACAGATTGACATACATCAATCTTACTTTAATAATTAATGAACTTGCCACAATTCTTCTGTATTTATCATCTTTTCTGAAACCACCCCTTTAAAACAACATATTATGTTCATATAAAATATTTACCTACTAATTCTCCTGAAACTATGTAAGTTAGCCTCTCACCTAAAATAGCCAGAAGCATTTAAAAGTTCCCGAAAAAGTGCAGTTTTGAAAACCACCAGAAAAATGTGGAAAGTCTAACAAAGCATCGTTTAATTCGTAACGTTTCAAAGCAGCCGTCACAGAGCAGCGAACTTTCGGTCCCAGGACAGTGTATCCGCGGTTACGCGACTACGACGTTGAGAGACCGCCACGACGTCGGTTTTAGCCGCGTCGTGGGGATCCGCTTTAACGAAGTTGCTCGAGGGTGTTCATTGAGACAGCGGCGGTTCGGTAACCGTGTGACTTATCTTCTTTACCCGCTGGTCCATCCTCTCGTTCATTTCCTTCGTTTTATTATTCGTCTCTTTACTCTGCCGTCCTCTCTCGTCGTTTCCATCGTCGACGTCGTCTCTAACCTTTATTTTCTTCTTCCCCGAATTCTCGGCATTATTCAACGGGCGCACGTCTCTCATTGAGGATGCACGCACGTACCCGACTACCTGCGACGACAACGAAGACGAGGACGAGCAGAAACGACGCGTCGTGTCGCGTCCTGGAGTCGCTCGAAATCCGCGATAAAAACGTCTCGCCTTGTACAGCCGGTTCTACTCGGGGATCCCGGCTCCCTCGAAACGGTTCGAATATCTGCATCGCAATGAGCTTCGAGAATTGTCCTCTTCTTTTTCCTCCCTTCTAACACACGTACGCATCATTGCGTTTTGTTCGAATTTGAATGGGAGGCTTGCAATTTATACCTCTGCTTAGGATTGACATTATTTATCAGTCTCTTTGTAACAGTGACTGTAATCTTCAGACTAAGATACATAAACATCAAAAGGGGTAAGATACATAAATACACCTTGAAGAAATAAATTCCTGACTATCACTTTCACTGGCACATCTATTTAGACACGTCAAGTTAGCTTAATATTTCTGAACATCGTAGTATTTCATGTTGGATATCTGTCCATATAATAAGGTACCAATCGAAACAACTAACTTTGCTGTCTTCATCCATAGATTTATCAGAAGATTTTTTAGCAAAGTCACTGCTCCCACAAGTGTGATGTCTCCTTATAACAGGCTTGTTAGCCAAACTTCTTCTAGGATTCAGAAGTTTGATAAAGTATGAGTAAAAACAACCAATTCATTCTCAGTCCAGTAAATTTAAAATTAAACAAAAAATTAGCTGCAAGTGTAGAAATCAATATGAATCTGTTTAGTAGCTTGGTTCACGAAAGCCCCTTTCCTGGTAAAATTAAATTCGCTGAAACGAACCGAAGTAATACCGTCGGTTAACTAATTTTTAAATTAAAGCATCCGCCAGAAGGTCGTTAAGCGTTATTATAAATTTTATAAACGCGTTTTCGGTAACGTCCCGCGATACACTCGTCCATCGCTGTTGAATCCCCGATGGCACGAGCGGCGTTACTAATTGCACGTATCACATTATAAACTTTAATCACTTTAATTACTTATAGCATGTAATTAAGCGTTTATTGCCGTTGCTACTCGCGCGGAGCGTCCGACGCGATTCTGGCTCGCTGATGCGCTCGGCCTCTTCCTCCTCTTCTTCCGCCTCTTTCGCCCCCCGATGCTCCGACAGCGTCGGTTCGACCCCTAATGAAAGTTTGAATCGCAATTTTACCAAATTAAAGCCAGACTAATTGTCAACGTTATTTCGAGGCGACGTTGGCTATCGCTATTTTAATTATTCTTGCGTCCGCGATACGTTTCACGTGTCCAATCTAAACGTTCATTAGCCAATTCGAGCGACGAACGTTTGACTGGCTCAACACCCCTTGTTCCTCCCGCTTTTGTTTTTCTGCTTGGAACTGACGTTAAAACGCGTCAAATGTTTAACGAGAAATTTTAGTTATGACGTTTAATTAGGCCTTTGCATAATTAATTTTGATAATCGATAACAAAGCTTATATTTGTAGATAGCTGTTTAAACTATCTTAATTATTATTTTAGAGGTGTACTCAGAGGTGAATGAAGGTTACATAAAATAATTAGATTTAAGGTGTACTTATAAGGGATAAAGAATGAGGGTTACCAAAAATTAGATTTAAGGTGTACTCAGAAAGGGTAAAGAATGGTTGTACAAAATTATATGTTGCAAAGCTGGAGTCATGAAACATTTATTGATCTCATGCATTGATAAAGTATGCACCCTTAACTACTATGGGGTAGCAGACCCCATTTAGACAAGTAACATATGTTCTCAAGTGTCTCCATGGTATTCGGGCGACGCCTTATAATTTCCCAATTACATGACCGTAGTTCTCATTCAGAGGTAAAACTTTGTTTCTGGTTATTTAAATAATGTATCTCATTATACAGTCGAAGTACTACAAATTTCCAATTTTAATAATTTTCCATAATATTTCTCATTCTTGAAGTGAGGAACTTTCGACAGTAAATTTTATCGATTCAAATAAATAATTTCACTGTATTAAAAAGATTCTTCCTGCCATCGATAAGACAAATCTACAATATCCTACAGTGTATGTAAAATAAAATAGAATCTATACAAAAATGATATTAACTCTCACAAAATTTTGTTGTATATTATATTATTTTTCATTCCACAGTTCAGAATTGTAGCAACACCTTAAAATTGAATATAACTAAAATTACAGGGTAAACAGTAGAAATTAAATCTGCACGTGCACAAAATATAACAAGTTTTTACACTCTTTCAATCACGTACAACCATAAAGAAGATTACGACCTACCGTTTCAATCATCATTTTTTTTTTACTCCGGTCATTAAGGAGGAGGTCCAGGGAGGTGCAATTGGGCTGCGTTAACGCGAAACGTCATTGGGGCCTAGAAATAAAGTTACGCACGAATCTGCCGAGCGTTTCGTTGGCTTAACGATCGAGCTCGTCCCATCATTCTTCACCTCCCCTTGGTAGTTTCTTAAGGGGTTGGCACGGTTGTAATGAGCTCCGGGCCTCCGTGCTCCTTTTCTCATTAAAACGCCAGAAGACGTCTTATTGTACGTCGCATTATTGTCATTATCGTTGCGAGGATCGTTCCGCGTTGCAGCTCCACGGAGAAACGCATCCACAATGAAAATTCTATTAGTAATAATCACTGCCGACGTTACTTTGCGGGAATATTTGGAAACGTGCTTGTCCTACTCTGAATATTAGGGAACCTTAAATTCGATATTGGTCTGTGCTAAAATATAAAACCCTTGTGCAGACTTTCGAAATTTTGTAATTTCTAAATTATTATATTTCCACTCACTTGTTCAACTTCACATTACGTAAGTATAGTGATAATAAAATTAACACATACATTAATAATGTTTAACAAAATTGAACATAATATTTATTAAAAAAAGACTGTCACCTCAACCTGAATTTTAAAAAAGTTTTGAGTAAAACTGAGACAGTGAATAAAGTACAATATAAAATTGAAGACACAGTACATGATGGAAATGTAGGGGGATGAATTTATATATTTAATAATTTTGTTCAACAGATCGTTTGAAGATAGAAGTATAAACAATCGGGTTAATGGCAGCATTTACGTCGAAAGAAAATTTCCAATTCTTACGAGCGATTTGTCGCGTTCGATGGTTTCCCGATGCAGGGAATCGGTCGGAGCGATTCAAAGAACGATCGCTCCCTTAGTGCAAATACCGCGCACGTGAGGCGGAGAGGCGGAAATTTGAGGAAAAAAGAGATCGACGAGAAACGAGTGGAAAGTCGTCGGACAAAGAAAGAGGGAAAAAGAGAGACTCGCACGAGTGGCTCTAATCCGTCCTTCAGCGAGCTTAAACCCATCTTCGTGTACCGTGGAATACCGTTTAAGTGTCGTCCGTCTGGGGGTCCTTCGCTCGAGTAAATATTTAGGAATTTTTGAACAGCCCCGAGTGCCTAAGAAAACAGTTTACTTCGTAGGAAAAAGAGGGATCCCGAGAGGATCCGAGACTGGAACAATTTTCTACTAGAAACCCTCTCGCCGATCAAACACGAGCGTGTACGTATGTTCAGAAACAGAGACACGTAAAACGAGACCGGTGGAAAAAGAAGTTTTTGAAACGCGGCGCAGCGAGACTCATTTCAAAATTACCGACCGTTTGTTCCTTGGTTAAATGCTTTAAGCACCGACGCTTTATTTGATCGTGGCTCTCCGCGTGCCCTCGGTTACAGAGTCCATCCGGCTCCAGTATTATTTCGCGAATTGCGCTGAAAAGCGGCTAGAAACAGTCCGGCAACTCATGCTAACTGGATTTAATAACCGCTGTATAGACTTACTTACCGTTTCCACGATCGCGTTACGCTTCCCTCTGTACGCGGTTGAATTGTACACGAAATTGATCCACTCACCTGTAATGCAAAACGGAACGATGCTATTGCTATCGCACGCTTGAAACTGATATTTATGCTTCTAGTACGGGTATTCGTTATGAGGAACTAAGGGTTTTTTAGTTTGAGGTTTTATTTTAGAAATTTGGAAAAATAGAAATCTTTCATTTCTTCATTCATCAAAACTCACCAGCGCTGCAAAATAATTTTGTGAACCTTGAAAATGGGTAAAAAAAATTCATTTGATAATCTCTATAAATATGTAAAATATTTTTGTAAGAACAATAATGCTAAATTAGTAAAAGAGTTGTCAAACATCCCTTTATGTTAGAGAAAAAAGCTTGCTTTTGCATGATTATATGTGTCCTCACATGTGTCCTCATATGTCTTCTATAACCTTACCAATTATTTTGTAAAATGCAAGTTGACACACTAATTTCGAGCGTGTCTTAGAATTATTTACCAGATCCGTATATTGTCAGTTTTCGTGCGACCTATTGAATCGTCAGGCCTTGTCCTCTTTCACGAAAGCCGCCTCTCCAACCCCGTTTCCTTCGGGGGTCAAACTAATTATCGTAACGCGTCGCTGATAGGCTCGATCACGAAAGCAAATGTATTTCCAGCAAATACGTAATCGCCGGTTGACTGTTTCCTACCAGGGAACTTCGAGAGTGATTGTCGAGTTCGTGATAGCGAAAAGCACGAAACACTCTTGTCGATTAAGATAGGGAAAGAACCTAATTGCACGTAATTACACGTAATCGTACATTTCGAAGGAAGCAATTTATTGGGCAGACTGGAAATTTCGTTTGATTTAAGTTAGATCTGGTTGCCTAGATTGTGGTTTTCAATGATAAAATATTGCTATCGGGGGGTATATTGCAACGTTGGGGAAAAGTGTAGCTACAAATTGTAGTTATAATTGTGATTTCAACACTGATATTGATAATTGATATTGATAATTGATATTGATAATTGATATTGATAATTGATATTGATAATTGATATTGATAATTGATATTGATAATTGATATTGATAATTGATATTGATAATTGATATTGATAATTGATATTGATAATTGATATTGATAATTGATATTGATAATTGATATTGATAATTGATATTGATAATTGATATTGATAATTGATACTGATAATTGATACTGATAATTGATAATGATAATTGATATTGACAATTGATGTTGACAATTGATGTTGACAATTGATGTTGACAATTGATGTTGACAATTGATATTGACAATTGATATTGACAATTGATATTGACAATTGATATTGACAATTGATATTGACAATTGATATTGACAATTGATATTGATAATTGAAATTGATAACTGAAATTGATAATTGTCATTGATAGTTGCCATTGATAATTGTAATTGCTAATTGTCATTGATAGTTGTTATTGATAATTGTAATTGCTAATTGTCATTTATACTTGTCATTGATAGCTGTCATTGATAATTGTCATACATATAAGTAAATGTCTTTCAAAATTCATTTATCATATTTACTAAAAGTACCACAAAAGTAATATCAGCAATTTAACCCTCTACTAACGCTTCAATAAAATTGAATCATACTTATAAAAGTATGAAATATAATTGAACTAGTCTTCAGTAAAAAGGGTTGCGAAAGTAAAACGATTACAAATCCCCCGAAGCCATTACCACCAGCATTTAACTCGAAGGAAGAAGAAATTAATCATTCCTTACGATTTAATCTCCTGTCCAAAGAAAAATCTACCTAATGATCTCCATTAATTTCTTCGGGGAGAAATTATCATGTCCCTACTTGCATCGCCACCCTTACACCCCCGCGTTTAAAAGGTCCCACGCTTCAGAGAGCAAAGAGGGATCGTACGAAGGAAATCTGTTGAAAAGACTCTTCCCGATACCGGGATTCGACTCCTCGGTTTCCAGCGGAGCTTTTTTTTTCAGCCGGTTACAGGCCTCGCGACGATGCAAAAGCATTCCCTTGTTCGAAGTTCCCGCGTCTCCGTTCCCCCGGTCGGATCCGCGATTTCCGTCTGAGAACTTCGAAAACTTTTGGCGGTGGTTGGAATAGCGGATTGCATTAAACATGAATAAACGATTTATGAGGACGAAACGGCTGCAGGGGTTCGGGGCGGAGACTGAGAGGCATCCAAATAAAAGGAGGTCGAGATAGCGTCGGTTTCTTTTCGATCGCAGGATTACGTGCACGCGATCGAGACTCGATAATTAATCGAGGGGCCTATCTCCTTTGTCATCGAGTTATTACCTTCGATGGCCATTCGTGTACGTTTGTCACGAGAATGTAAATTACCAATCGAGATCCTTTGATCACCAATTACTTGCGAAATATCAAAATTGCATCTTTGTGCAAGTTTCAAAGGAATTTAATATCATTATTAACAAGCAGTCACAAGCAAACTGATGTCAGAAATAAACCTTTTATGAGATCTTAGTGATGTGTATCTTCACGAACTTATACTCTGAGACCAATAAAGTCGTGTTCATATTTTTCAAAAATCTTAAATTTGATAATACGTAACTGTAGATTCTTAATTTACTTAAAATCCTGTCCAAAAAAAATTTGACTGAAAGATGCATTAAAGAATGTGCTAAAAAACGAATGAATAAAGAAGATTGACTGAAAGTTGCAGTTACTTACGAGGAAGGTCCGTGACCTCCTGCATGTCATTAAAAGCGCATCAAGCTTAAAAGGTACTCGATTTCCAATGGATCAAAGTCGACCGAGATCACACGATTAATTCAAAGCTCTCTTCCCGTATTCAGCCTCTCGATTCCCTTCTAATTATACTTCTCGCGCATAAAATATGAGCGACGGACATCGAGGAAGGCCCGGATTCCCATCTGCCGCCTTTCCATGCAGATTCCGGACGGCCAGAGACGACGGATGAAGCATTAACGAGAGCTCGATTGGCCGAGGAATCTGGCAGCCGAGTAACGACTAGCCCAGACGAAATGGAGGGCCTCAGGAATTGGATGGAGCTCCATTGGGAAATGGATATCGAGAACAATGCGTATTGCTGACAAGGCGGCGACGTCCAAGTGACGGTTCCAAGGTAGAACCGAAAGGGTCGTTTTATTTCGCAGTTCCCCGGAGAAACGCCGGGACGATGGCACATTAGCTTTTGACGCAAATTAATTATCGATTAACAGCTTGGCCGCTACTCCTCGCTCAATTAATCAACGACTCGAGTGGCTCGATCGCTCTTTTAGAGGCTAATTAAATCTGCCGAGCAATTAACCTCCACGTTCCTTCGACTGCGCCACGTGCGTGTATTCTGAAAGAAAAACTGATGTTCTTCACGGTGCATTTACAACGTAATCAAATATTTCTCATTCATAAATTAGTGACACGTTTCATCTTTACCGATGGTCTTCGTGTCTGCAAATTTATGGATTTATGAGCAGGGCTCGATGTATATTCACTTTATGCGTTTGCTATTTGATTTTGATTCATCGAAGAAATATATACATCGTATACTTTTGCAGTCATAAGGTATATTCATATATGTAGAGGAAAGGGAATGTCCACATTCATGAAGGAATAGTATGTCCACACCTATGAAGGAAGAGTATGTCCACATATGTACATGAAGGAATAGTACGTCCACATACATGAAGGAAGAGTATGTTCACATATGTACATGAAGGAATAGTACGTCCACATACATGTAGGAAGAATTTGTCCACATACATGAATGAACAGTATGTGCACATTCAAAAAGGAAGGAACATATCCACATTCAAAAAGTAAGCAGCATATCCACATTCACAAAGAAAGTAACATATCCACATTCTTAAGAAAAATGACTAACAACAATATGATAACCATAATAACCATATAAATTCTTTTTAATTCGTACACAAACTTAATTCTACATTTGCTCCTAAAATCCTGAACTCCCACATGTCCCTATTTGAACCCGACAATAATTTGCGAGGACTCCTTTATCGCTCCCTGCGATAATTGGAACACAAGACGCGTCGAAGTTTCAACAGCGCGATAAACAGCGTTGGCGTCGCGACGACGTCTGGACGGAGCGTCTCCGTCACGATGCGACTTTTTAATAGAGTTCGCTGGCACTGTGAAAAAAACCGCGGATAAGGGACGAGCCAAGTCCCGGGGTAAAGGGAAATATTGTTTCGATGCTCGTTTTTAACGGCCACCTCTCTTCGCAAGAAACTCAGAATAGTCGCAGAAATACGCAGCTGACGCTCGCAAATTAGCTCGCGGCGTACCGCACAGCTAAGCAAACTTTCTCAACTCATGAAACGATACTACGAGTTGGAATCTGTGCTTGATCCATGATAGAAACGTCACGGGAACGAATTATTCGCTCGTTATCTGCTTTAACATCGATAAACCACCCCCTTGCTTCTCGTACGGAAACTGCAGTTCCGTTCGAAGATGTTCGTTCGGATATCTTGATGGAAACTACCGTCGAATTATTTACCTTCGTATTTTATTGAAAGAGTTTTTAACGATCTTACCATGCTAAGTTTTAATAAAACGGTAAAATACATCAATAAATGTTCTCTGAAAAATATGTGGACATTAATAAGCCTAGCTGTAGGAACATAGAAGATACAAATGAATTTGTCGAAATAATATGAAGGACACAGTAGAGATATTAAATGGATTTCGTGTTGGCAGTTGGCAAAGCATTTCTGACATAATTTGATATGTATCATGAAATAAGAGGGTCAATATGATCAATCAATTGAATCGTAATATTTGATACACCACATAAAAGTCAAGAATGTTGAAGTATATCATACACAGAATTGATTGAGAACATATACACGCATACGTGTGTGAAACATAGTTTCTGAACGTCGGCTTCTAAGAACCATAGCAAAGTACGCCAAAATTTATGACAAAAATTACCTCGCCTATGTCCTTAAATCACTCACGTTACGAGAGGCAGAATCGATTTCCATATCGAAATTCAAAGCAGCGAAAGAAATATAGCCAGACATACACCGGCAGCAGCCCCTGTCCAAACATCAGAAACACAAAATCGTTGATCGACGCATAAAAGCGACAAAAAGAAGAGAAACTTCGGAGGCTTCGGAAGTAGGAGGCTGTAGGGGTGGCGTCGTTTCGCTTGTTCGGAACATAAACTGGAACGGCAGACGTGTCGGTATGAAAATTTCAATCGGTCGAGGTGAAGTGTAGCGACTGCTAGGAGGGTTGCGACGTAGAGAATTCAGGTAAAGCTGACGTAGAGTCAAGGGAGGGTAAAGTGGCTGTGGACCACTGACGTGTACTATAGCTTTCTCTCTTTCTCGCTCGTTACCACCTCGAATAACGCCGTTTCATCGTCTTCCATTCTCCTTTTCTATCGTGCGAGGCCCTAGCCCCCGGCGAACTGCATAATTCATGGCCCTGCTACGCCGACCACCTCCCCAACGGGGACCCTCTTCTGGAGGGCCGACGCCACCCCTTCCTTCTGTTGCCTGCCGCCACCTTCTGTACCCTGTTCGTCCACCTCATACTCCTACGGCTTTCCAGGGTCAACCCGCTTGGTCACGTTATTGTACCGCGTGTGACTCGTGTGTATCTAAATACGACCCTGGTAGCCACGTGACGTTTCGCACGGGCGCAAAATTAACTTGTAAATACAAAACATAGTTTGTCATTTACGACTTATTAAGTTTAATGAGCTGGTGACTGCAAATGCAGCTCTGCAGAGAATTGTCTAGGAGGCACTTGGTATGATCTCATTATACGTCTTTACACATTTATACGTTTGTACGTCTTTTACGAAATTATATCTGATATGTGCAACTTCTGTAAAGGAGATATATTTCATACTGGAACCTGGATAAAATTATACATAGAGTTTTGTCTTGTGAGTTTTTGCATGTCTGCAATATTTCTATCGCTTAAAAATCTTATATGAAACACTGCTCTTTTGTATAATACTTCGCAGAGAGTATGTGTACAAATTGCAGTGCTTTGCTCCTTAATAGGTTCATATTTCCTGACATTACCTTATAATGCAGTACCCTAGCATTACATTGAAATAACTATCCATTATTCTCCTTAACCTGCTTAAGTTGCACCTAAACCAGAAAATGGAGAAATTACAATAAAAGACAAGATGTTTCTTCAAAAAATTTCAAGTCTGAAGCATAGAAATGGCTGTATTTGGGGATTCAAATAAAACATACGTTCCCCTGTTTCAGCGGAATCAAAAGCACATATCAGGACACCCCAATGTAGGTCCAACATACATTTCTCGTGTCACCCCCCTGTTTCAGAACCGAGAGGAATCCTTAAACAACGTTGTCCCGCAACTGACGCGATTCTACATCCTTACAAGATCCCGCGGTACCTCACCCCTTCGGGCTGACAGGCTGAAATACAATCCGAAGGCGCACAATGCCGAATAAAAAGTGACACGGTCGCGTTACAATGGCCCACGTAGAGGAATCTCTTCCCTAGAGCAGAACCGTTTCCCGGGACCTTGGACTCGTAAAAATCCATTACCCAGCCGTTCGAATCTTGTTCGCTGTCAGGGGAGGCATTCCGGCAAGGATCGAGAGCGGTCAAAGCGCCCGTGGCGTTCCTCTCGTTAGGTCGCCGCCACCTCGGCGGGGGGTGCCGTTCATAACTCAGCCGAAATATTCGCCTACATTCTGCGCGACCCGTCGCAGCTTACGACGGTGCATGCACGTAGAACGCTTTGGGCCAACTTTATCCTCCTGCATACCATCGCACCGCTGTTTCCAGAGACGGGGGGTGCCTGGACAAAAGGCACCCTTCCACCCATAAATATTTTAGATTCCCCGAATTTTTTACTATTTTTTTAACAATAATTCTCCACTTAAATAATAAAACTCTTCCTTTAACGATACAGTAATTGGAACAGTATTGCGTTTAATAAAACAAGTTTTAACGATTAAATGGACTGAAAAATATTTCCGATAAAAGAGTGCTTTTGAACGGAAAAAATAAATTCTTCATAAATTGACAAACAATTGAAATCACAGACACGTAAAATTTCTCGTTATATTTAAAAATAAATTTTAATTATCATGTGTATACATGTCGTTGCATAATAGAAACATCACTGCTGAAACATCGTTTCGTAGAATAAAAAGGAAGCATAATGTATATGACACGAGCAGTATCTATGGCATACATCTATAATATAACGTTACACGGTCTGACAGCCATAAATTAAGTATGAAGAAGATAAATTTCGAGCCGCGTCAAAAGTCTCAGCGCGTTTAATCAAAATGATCTACATCGAATAAAATATCAATATCCTTAGTTTGTTTTAACATTTTCCCGGACTGCGCATAAATATTGTTAAAAAGTACTCTATAATCAATCTTTCTTTCTGTGCCGTGTTCAGCGCGAAGATAAATGGTCGCAACAGTCCGCAGGCATGTCCTGAAATGCAAAGTAGTCACTTTGAGTAATCAGATACTAAACGTTACAACACGAAACTGGCTACATTACAGCACAACAGCGAGCTTCTTGAAGTGGGTTGCAAAAAGACACCGTCATGCAAGGATTAAAATATGAAGTTTTATCGATCCACCTGGGGACAGGACAAATTGCGCATCCACTCGTCTCGTTGTCCGAAGCGTTCCTCTCGCAGGACGAGCAATTTAACGCCGAAGGACACGAAAAGGACAAAGTCAAAGGCTGTCGACGTTAAATAAACGAGTGGAGAACATCGTATAGGTCTGATTTAGATTCCAGCCGGACGTCGTCGTTAAACTCGCGCACTCGTCGCCTTCGGGGTGCGAGTTGTTCATCGGTTCCGTTGATGGACGACAAAATGTCCGCTCGAAATTAATACGAAACCGGCTGCGTTCGCCGGTGGCTCGCGACCGAAGCGTAAGCGTACCGGTTCTCGTACTGAATAAATGGGAGATGTTCTGCCATCTTGGGCTCCCATCGCTCGACTTCGAAGATAAACATCAGCGCCAGCAGCGTTCGCCGCTACTAACAGCGCACGGTAGTCGAACGGGGCCCTCGTAATTAGCCGTGCTCCGAGCTGCTTCTCTTTTTCGCGCGTTGCGAACGCCGATGCGCACGAGAATGCTCGATCGCCGCCATTTGTGAACTGTCCGGGAACCGATCAAAGCAACGCCGCGTTGTCTCGCGGCGAACCGATACTCTTCCGCTTTGCAAACCTTGCAAAATTGTGCACTTAAAGACTCTATTTGATCCAACGATATATACCAAGATATTATTTAGATGCAGTGCAAGTTTCCAGTTTGAAATTTTTTAGCAGTTCACTACTTTGATACTCGATTTGAACACTCTTGGGGATTTGAGGTTTTGGACACTTTGAAGTATTAAATCATTTACATTCTTGAGGTATGAGGCTTCGAGAGTTCGGCAACTGAGAATGTTTGAGACCATTTGGGGTTTTGGACACTTTGAAGTATTAAATCATTGACATTCTTGAGGTATAAGACTTTGAGAGTTCGGCAACTGAGAATGTTTGAGACCATTTGGGGTTTTGGACACTTTGAAGTATTAAATCATTTACATTCTTGAGGTATGAGACTTTGAGAGTTCGGTAACTGAGAATGTTCAAGACTATGGAATTTTTGAATTTATGCTGTTTAGGACCTTGAAGCTTTGAGACACTGAAATATAGAGATCTTGAGACCTAAAGATCTAAGAGCCTATCTTCCACAAACGTCAACATTGAGACTTGCCAGATAAAAAATTGAAGTCCTTATGAAATCAATATAGCTCCACATCTGTATCACAAAGTACATTATGTCTAACGATATCCTACCTATACATATCAATTCCCTAACAGTTTCCAACGTTATCTAAGCCCCGAAAATCGCCGAACGCCAAAAGGTCGAAGGCTCCCCTACAAATTTCATGTATCCGCCATTTTCCTCAAACAGCATACCAGACTCACGATGTTACTTCTGATTTCGCGGAAAGGCCAGCCGTAAAACCTGTTTGTACGTTTCTGTAGCATAGATACACGGCGGATCGTTGCGTTTCCGGCAAGATAGGTACCGTAAAGCGTAAGTGACTCGGTTGACCGCCGTTTCCACTCCGTGGAAATGCTATTTGCGTGCTAGGGAAATTCGAGCGACGTGTCCGTCCACTTTGTCCTCCCTACCTAGACCACGTCGTCGTTCGGTCTGAATTTTGACGATGCCTTCAAAGAGAGTAGACCACCTCTAAGAGGGATGCATTCGGAGCACTTGCTACACTATCCTTTAATGGAATTAACCACTTGAATGTTTGGTTAATGATCTCGGGTTTGTTGGATTCGAGCGGCGAATTGCTAATGAAACGCAAGCATAAAGTTTATCTTTCTGTGAGTTATGGCTGTTGAATTAGAGAATATGATTCGGGTGTGTACTTCTTCGATTTGATGGGACTTGGTCGCTTGGGTCGATAGCTGTAGGATGATGTTATTTGATGGGAGTCTATTTTAGGAGGTTTGGGGTATTCAAGTTTAGGATATTTTAATTTTGGAGGGATACTGGTCGATTTGAGTTAATTTGGAGTGGTTCAATTTGAGGTGGTTCAAGTTGTGGAGTGATACAATTCGGGGTGGCTCAGTTTGGGGTAGAATTCAATTTGGAGTGAGTCATTTCGGGGTATGATACAATTCGGAGTGGTTCAGTTGTCAAGGTATGATACAATTCGAGGTATGATACAATTCGAGGTGGTTCCATTCGAGGTGGTTCAAGTCATGGTATAATACAATTCGAGATGGTTGCATTTGGGGTGTGGTTCAATTCAAAGTGGGTCAATTCGAGGTATAATACAATTCAAGGTGGTTCCATTCGAGGTGGTTCAAGTCGTGGTATAATACAATTCGAAGTGGTTCAATTTGGGGTATAGTTCAATTCAGAATGTGTCAATTTGGAGTGTAATACAATTCGGGGTGCTTCAATTCAAGGTATGGTACAATTTGAGATAACTCAATTCAGAGTGTGTCAATTTAGGGTATGACACAATTTAGGGTGGTTCGATTTGGGATATGATTCAATTCAGAGTACAATACAATTCAGTGTACGATACAATTTGGGATGGTTCAATTCAATGCGATTTAATTTAGCGCAATCCAATTCGGCATAATCTCCACATCATTCAATTCGACCCAGTTCAGCGCTATCCAATGCCAAGTGATTCAATTCGCCGCGATCCAATTTCATATAATTTAATTCAACTCTATCGAATACGACACGGTTCAAATCGGTGCGACCCAATTCAGCCTGATTCAATTCAACGCGATCCAATTCTACGCGATTCAATTCAACCTGATGCAATTTTATGTTATTGAATTCTACGATATCGAGTTTAATGTAACTCAATTCAACAATATCCAGTTTTATGTCATTCCATTCGATGATATCCAATTTCACGTAAATGCATTCACTGACATCTAGTTTCATGTCGTTCAGTCCAACGATATCACGTTTCATGTCATTCAATTTAACGATATTGAGTTTCACGTAATTGAATTCGATGGTATCAAGTTTCATGCTGTTCAATTGGACGATATCAAGTTTCATGTGATTCAATTCAATAATATCAAGTTTCATGTCGTTCAATACAACGATATCAAGTTTCATGTGATTCAATTCAGCGATATTCAGTTTCATGTTGTTCAATACAACGATATCAAGTTTCCTATGATTCAATTCAAGAATATCAAGTTTCATGTCGTTCAATTCAACAATATCAAGTTTCATGTCATTAAATTCAATGATATCAAGTTTCATATCGTTCAATTCAACAATATCAAGTTTCATGTGATTCAATTCGACAATATTCAGTTTCATGTCATTAAATTCGATCATATTGAGTTTCACCTAATTCAATTCAACAGTATCGAGTTTCATATATGTAATTCAATTTGACGTTGCTGAATTCAGTGTATCCAAATTTAACACAATTCCATTCAAAACAATTTAATCCCACATGATTCAATTTGACAAAATCCACCCATTTCATACACTGTCACTCAAAATGATTGAAACCAACATTACCCAACTTGTCCATTTCATTCAATTTCAGCTCCATCCGATATCTCCTAAACCCTGACCATTTTTAGCAAGACATAAAAAAATTGATTCCTTTGCAGCTGTATATCACTTCGTCGAAACACTAAAGGTTAAACTACCTCGCAAGGTGCACGCTAGAATTAGCGTATTATTCTCGTTGGTTCCCGACTAATGGCTGACGGATCGTTAAGTGGTGGCTGAGCGAAACGAGATCCTCGAGTTCGGTCGAGAAAACTCGCGTCGGGAAAACGTATGCTTTCCAGCCAGAAGGGATTTACGACACCCCCTGGAAGGAAGTGGTCGTGTTTGGCTCTTTGAGCGGCCGTTCCCATCGTGAGACCGCATAAATTTGCGCGCGAATTCGCGGAAACACGAGATTCGCGGCTCGCCAGCACGCGCCTGCGTGCCTTCTCTTCACAGAGTGCCCGGGCACAAATTAAAAACTCGACCATGCCGTTCTCGCGTAATTGCCGGGGCGCGCCGCGACTTATTTTCGTAGACCCTCTCGTGCGCCGACGACGACGCGAAACAACCTCAGAGAAGGAGAGAAAATCGCGACGCGGGTGGGTCTTGGCGACATCGTTTTAATAGGAAACGAGCAAGGTGGAAACACGTGTGCACGCGGAATCTCTTTTCTTCTCGCTTACCAAAGTGTCGCCTAATTTCAGCGCTCTTTTGTTGCATGACTTTTGCAATTTTTTAAAGACCTTTTTACCTTAAATAATGACCTCCTTATCTCAAATTACAAAATTGTTCAACACAAGGTTGCCTTAAAATTTAATTTTCTTTCAGGTGAATACTTAATGTGTACACTAATTTATGAATAATCATTCTGATGTTGGATTATAATTTTTAATTTCAATTTTAAGCTCGAAGAGTGCACTAGAGTTAGGTTTAGAATTAAATGAAAGAACGTAAGCCTAGTGAGATTAAATCGTATGAAATTTTCCGCCATGATTCTTGAAGTTAGCGTTTTCAATACGCAAAGAGTAAAAGTTAGCCGCCAGTCGGTTAATATACCGAGTGGAAGTTATTACGGCAACAGAGGGTTAATATGTCACCGTTCAATGGCACGCTGAAAGTAGAATTTTCGAGCAAAGTTTGAAGCAGAAACTGTGCAACTTATTCCAACCCTACTTTTCCCATTCAGAGTTAAATTTACCTTGTTCGTGTTCGGTGTGCCTTTCTCTATTCGCCGCGGTTAATGAGACACATCGAGAAAAGTAAAAGTTCCGTGAACTTTAAGGGGGTAGTTTCACCCCCCGATGAAACGAGCGAGCAAACGGGTATTATCAAAACGGAAATTATATCCTTGGATGAAATCTGTGACGTTTAACCTTTGCGGTGAATTGTTGAAAAAAGTCGTGGTTTAAAAAAAACCGTGACTCGAGATTTATCGACGCCAACGAGGGCGTTATATTTTTCACCGGTGAAACTACTCGCGCTTGAGGGTAGCGGAAAACTAGTTTGGATACAAATTTTTCACCCGGGCTCGAGAGTTTCTCGACGAGCCCTGTTTAACGATCCAGAAACGCGATTCGGGCGCGAGGGATGCAACTGTGCGCTCGTTTATATGCCTGTACGCCAGTTTTGCTACTTTCTCTACGCTCCGTTCGCCGCCATTACGGAACCGTGTCTTTTCAAGAAAATCCCAGAAATTCTGTAAAACGACCTGCGAACCAGGATTCGTTTTAATTACGTTCAAATTAGTGGAATCGTCTCTTCAAACGTATTTGTAAACGCTGCGATCGATGCTGTCCACGTCTTTCATTTCAACGGCTCTCTGGGCAAAATAAGGCAATAAATAATTATTTACGTAGAAATTTACTGTAGAGGAAATTCATGAATTAAAGAAGATGAATTTAAAAAGTAAAAGACAGAGATGGATTACAAAGTTGAAAGACAGAAATAAATTTAAAAAATAGAAGGCAAAGATGAATTACAAAATTGGAGACCTGAAGTGAATTTAAAAAATAGAAGACGAAGATAAATTACATAATTAAAGGACGCAGATAAATTAGAAAATTAAAGGACAGAGATAAATTACACTATTGGAGAACGAAAGTAAATTAAAAAAATAAAAGACAAAGATGAATTACAAAATTAAAGAACAAAAATAAATTACAAAATTTAAAGTCAAAGATAAATTAGGAAATTGAGAGGCAAAGATAAATTACAAAATTAGAGAACAAAAATAAATTACAATATTAAAGATTAAAAATAAATTACAAAATTTAAAGACAAAAATAAATTACAAAATTGAGAACCAAAAATAAATTACAAAATTAAAGACCAAAAATAAATTACAAAATTGAAAACCAAAAATAAATTACAAAATTAAAGACCAAAAATAAATTACAAAATTGAAGACCAAAAGTAAATTACAATATTAAAGATTAAAAATAAATTACAAAATTTAAAGACAAAAATAAATTACAAAATTGAGAACCAAAAATAAATTACAAAATTAAAGACCAAAAATAAATTACAAAATTGAAAACCAAAAATAAATTACAAAATTAAAGACCAAAAATAAATTACAAAATTGAAGACCAAAAGTAAATTACAAAATTAAAGAACAAAAATAAATTACAAAATAAAAATTCAATGATAAATTACAAAATTGAGGACCAAAAATAAATTACAAAATTAAAAGTCAATGATAAATTAAGACATTGAGAGACAAGAATAAATCAGAAAATTTGAAGTCAAAAATAAAATACAAAATTGAAGACCAAAAGTAAACGACAAAATTAAAGAACAGCCCTAAATTACAGAACAGGATAACAAAGATAAAAGACAAAATTAAAGAGCAAAGCTAAATTAAGAAATCAGAGGACAAAGATAAATGAAATTACACTCCCCACAATTACGCAAAGTGCACAAAAAACCTTCACCAAGTATAAAAAGCAGCGTAAAATTCACCCGGGCGTATAAAATATATCATCATCGAAGAAAATGAGCACCGACTCGTTTGCACCATAAATTACACCGCGGCCGAAGAACGTCAAATATGTTAAAAAGAAGAAGCGTTCCCGGGAACGTTGAGTTATTCAAAGGGAGGAAAAAGGCGCATACCATGGAAATCGAGCGTCCAGTATGCGTACAAGGGCACTTTATGTAGAAGTTCGCGGTAAAAGTCACCGAAGGTTTCAGCGGATGAAAGATGGCTGTGTGCGTATCGTAGGAAGCTAGAACAAACGGGCCACTAAATCCATGTGATTTCTTCGTTCCCAGGCTTGATTTACAGGAGACGTTACGTCGGCGCCAATGCTGGAAATAGCGAACACTGTGCGCCGTTGTAACTAGCAAACTATAAACTCACCCCCTAAGGTCCACAAATATATAGTTCGACCACCCTCGAAATTTATACCGGACCGAGCTCGCGAGGCTAAGAATTCCCAGGGCTGCGATATTTTCCCGCCAAATTGTGGCTTCTAAATTGAAAACTTTCCTTTCCGATTCGACTGTTCCTTCGTAATGACTCTAACGCGATCCCTGGACGATCGTTCGCGAAGATCGATATCGTTGGTAGTGCGTTAAAGTGTTCTTAATCACCACTGAATTATTGTTACATTCATTTTATGAATTTTATTTTCATTAGGTTTTTGTTCTTTTAGTTATACTCTTGGAATATATGGAACAGGAATATTTTATGAGAGTAACTATGGTCACTTATGGGTAACACACATGTCATCACATGTGCAGTATAAACATATGCATATAAACTTTCATAGATAAATAATAGTAATCAAGAAATAATATCAAGTTTGCAATTAACTTCGAAGCCAAAGACTATCGATGTTGTATTCGAACCACATATCATATATCACATATGATACCATACATGTGCAGTATAAACATATGCATATAAACTTTCATAGATAAATAGTAATAATCCAGAAATAATATCAAGTTTATAATTACCTTCAAAATCAAAGTCTATTGATGTTGTATTCGAACCACATATCACATATCACATATGATGCCACACATATGTTTATACATATGCATATAAACTTCCATAAATAGCAGTAATAATCAAGAACCATCAGACTTGACATACAGCACATACATCTTCAAATCGACAAGTACATCTTCAATTCCATATAAGCACTCGTTCACCATTTCCAACAATTCCAGACCAGGTCCTCCGGGAGTCCCGCAAGCGTGCTCGATTAATCACTCGTCACGTTGGATTCAGACAATCCACGAACGACTGTTAGCCACGTTTCCTTTGCACGATCCGTTGCACCGACTCCAGTAAGTAACTCGAGCCTGGATGCACCCTGTGACCTTAATTACTGTGTCGACCAATCGATCCGTCCGCATTGTGATCGTGCTATCCCCGACACCGGTACCAACGTAACCGCTCCATGCTGAATGGTATCTTAATTGCCGGTCGGATAATCCGATTCAGCCACTTAATCGATTATGCGGCTCTATGAAGCTGTCGCAGCCGTGTTCACCGAATCACGGATGGAATTCCACCATTTACCGTTTAAGTTGAATGCCGGGACCCGTGATTCTGGGGACCTGATGACGATCTCTAGCCTTGTTAAAATGTGCCTCCTTATCGATATCTGGAACGCTGGAATCTGTGTTGTGTGATGGTGCTTCAGTTCTCGCGATGGAGAGATGTGAGGATGGAGGTCGAGTATGGAGCAGGGAATTTGAGGACTTAAGGACTTGAAGATTTGGGAAATTAGGACTTTCAAGGTGTGGTGAAATTGGAAATTTGAAGATCTGAATATTTGAATGTTTCCTGAGATTCTAGGAACCGATACCTGATCTCGATCTTCGGCTTCGTTAAAATCCAGCTCGAATCAAAAGCATCGTTGGAATTCGTGTCGCGTGAATCCTCACCGACATTATTCGCGATGGGGTCCCGATATACGTAGAAGAACGTCATCGGTCCACGTTCTTTTTTCCCCGGTTGAATAACGAGCTACGCAGAGGAAGCCTGGGTCCCTAAACTTGCGAGATAAGCATCGCGAAGTAGTCGGTAGTGGAAGAAACTGCCGTTAATTAGCCAAAAAGTGAAGGGCTACGCTGTCTCTTTTCTACGGCAGATTTTTTTCCTTCCTCCCGTACGACGGCACCGACGTGAATAAAGTACAGTCCTCCTGTTCCCGCGTGGCACACCCTCCTAGCCCCATCCGGTGCACACTCGCCCCCTCGTTGAACAACCAGCAAAAGGGCCCCACGGCGTTCTCCGTTCTCTTTTGCTCCGGTTATCGTTCCCTCTGTACCCGTTCTGGCTGTCCCTCTCTACCGTTCGAACTCCCGATCCTAATCTCGATAATGACGCGTAATGGCTGCTGGCGTGAATGTAGCTCTTTGTCCGTGGCTGCTGTACCGGTCGTATATCTGTCCGGTAGAACCGCGCCATTTCACCCCGGCGAAACGGGGAGGCCGTTTCCAGCCTGTTTTTCTACGCTTCGCCCACGGCTCTCTTTCTTCGAAACTTACGTTTAATCGTTTTCTTGCGAACTGATTTCATGAGCCTTTGTTTCCGTTTTTCTATGAGTCCTCATTTATTCCTTGCTGTTGCAGATACGGTTATGAGAGTTCGATGACCACTGGATAGCGAGACCATCCTTCGACGCCATCATGGACTACCTGCAGACGTGCCTCATCTTCTACCTACTCATCCTCTGCCTCTCCAGAGGACAATCCATAGACATATGTAAGTATACTTTCAAATAGAACTTGTGGACAATAGTAGTTGAGATCCAAACGACAAAATCAATCAATTAGAACTTGACTAGTACTTCGGTGTTATTAGTTCAAGGGTTCGGGTGTGTAGTTCGTGAGCAAATCTGAAAGATGTGATCAATAGGGAGGTGGACTTTCAAACATCTGTTTCTGAGGAACATTGATTTCTTCAGACGATTTAATAATTTGAGGAAGAACTTCATGAGCTAGTTAATATAATGAATTACTGTAAAGTTACTTCAAAATTATGAGTTACCTTGTAGCTTATTCTAAGACCTAACTATACTTAATCCTTAAAATCTAAGTCTAAGATCTGAGTTTAAGATCTAAGTCTGATCTAAGAGCTGATAATCACCCAGCAAGAAAAGTGTCCAAGAGCTGATAGCCACCTTACAAGTAAACTATAAAATCTCCACATGTATCATCTCATCAGCCTAACAAATCGACGCATTCTACCGAAGCACGTGTTTACATCCTCGATCATAACTCTCCGTTCCATCCCGATAAAAACACGGAACCTTAGCGAAATCGCTTTGGACGCCGTTACGCACCGTCTCGGTTTTCATCCCCGTTTGCTTTCCATCCCATTGACTTTTCGGCTACCGAAGTCACCCCTCGTTGAGTCAGGTAAACAGGCCGAGAAACTTGCAAAGTATCCGCCAAGAGTTCCAGCGTTGGAGAGGCTTTTAGGTAGTCGTTCGTGAAATCGAGACTCGAGGCGTCTGCGAAACGTATTTCGCACCCTCGCGAGCGAGAGCCAACGCGAAAGACGGATGGGGTCGTCGGTGTTTCGGTCTGGTTACACGTTTCGGGGCTCTCTATGTAGCCGCGATACATATAACAGTTTTAGAAAGAAATAAATCTACGCCTGAATGTTTAATGGAGTGGGCGGACCGCGTGGAAGCGTTTTTGTTCCGACTCCCGGGGGAGGAAGGTGCGAGGCGTTCTTGCCGCAGAGATTGAAATTTATCGTAACGCTCGGACTAACGATGGGAATATGAAGAAAATGGCTGGGCATCTAGATATTCAGACTGTTTTAGGAACATTTTGTGGACAATTGGAAGACTTTATTGTTTAATGAAGTTCGTGTTTATTCGAATGGCTGATTTCAAGTTTGATATTTTTTCAAGAAGTCAATAAAATTATTAAACTTGCTCTATAATATGGAGATACACTTGTGACATGTATGAAAGAATGTGACAGGATATTTGTATTTTTACTGCAAATTTTTAGGTTCAATTTTAATAATTTACAGAATGAAGGAGCAGTAAACTTCGCCCAACTTTCAGACTTAATTTATATTTTCTTAATGTTATAATAATAATTAGCTTTGTTTAACAGTGGATAGGAAGTTGTAGTTTAAAGGGGTTGGAGAAAATATGGAAACATGAAAATATTGATCATGAATCTATTTGAAGTAGATTAATTCATGAACCTGTTATTCTACCTGTTATTCTATCTCACCTACTAGTCTGCTGAAGTGACATATTTTTGAAGAACATAAATAATTATGAATCACCTTTGCAAATAACTAAAATAAATTAAAAGATCAACGTCAGAAGACAGTAACACGTATTATATTATTTCTGAGCCAAAGTGATCAAAGTTCAATCAAAATCGACTTGCCGAAAGTCCTCAGTTCTCATTACCTCCAGCAATCAAACACAATATCGTGACCCGTGAGCCAAGTACATACGCACGGCATTATGATTAGCCGTAACACAGAAGGGTTCGAAGGCAGTGAATTCCGTCACGCCATAGAAGCCTCAAATCTCGACCGCAACCCCATCCCCGTGTCCATCGAGCCCCAAATCCGTGTACCTATAAACCCGAGGATCGTCGGTTGCATACAGAACGTTGATGTTCGTGGCGCCACTAAAACGCGTCTCTCCATTTGGAGCCTTGTTCGATGTTTAATAAGCTAGTCGGTCGTAAGTCATCCTTCGGGCAACAATAAGTAACGATTCGACGAAAGTCGAAATATATGGGGTTGAGGCGACGAGGGACGAGATATCTGCCCTCCTGCGGTGAGTGAACTTGTACGTCGAACCGCGTTGGTAAATTCGCGGTCGTGTTAAGCGGGCCAGCCGCTCGCGGAGAGGACGAGGGCAGCCTGCAAGGGTTGCGGGCCAGTTAAAGCGCGCATAAATTGCGATGTTAATGTTGCCTGCGATACATAAACATGTTGTACGTCGGTCGGATTGCGGTCTCCTCGCTCTAGGGTTGCACTCGCAAGCAAGCGCACGATGGGAATATCGCTTTGGTTTCGCGTATTTGATTCGACGATTTTGATACACGCCACGCGACATTGTGTGCATGAGCTTGTGTACGCCACGGGATGAACTTGTATGCACGACGGGATGAACTGTAGGCTTTGCTCGTGTGTGCGAGCGATGAAAAGGAGCAAAGAGTGATGATCAAGGCTACCGTCGAGGACAGACGGGATTATTTATGGACGGACACACCTCGATTGCAATGATCTTGTGTGTTTTGTCAAGGACGGGCTGCTTTTTATTATACTTGTACAAGAGTTTCTGCAATACTGAAGTTGAGTTTTGTTTAATGAAGTTTCACTATTAATATATTCTCATGTCGAGTGTGGCACGACATCACATTTCTTTTGAATCATATAAATAATTCAGATAAATGGATTGGTTGAGTACATACATTTTCATTTATTTACTACTAGCGTACTTAATCTATCTAACCTACCTAACTTACCTAACTTAACATACCTAACTTACCTAACTCAACATTAGAAACTTGAGTGTTCAGAGATTTTTAAATTTGACAATTTAGTTTATAAAAATATTTATACAGTGTAGTAGATATGGAGAGGCTTCACACATACACACACCGAAATATGACTTTTGTATTTATATACTATAGTAGATTTGTAATAAATGAAAAATGTGTTTGTCACATATTCCTCTATTATAATATATTTCAATGAGAACCCCTTTATCTATTTTATAAATAAAGGGTTGGTAGAAGTTATAGAAATTAGGTGCATAATTTCACACTCTATTATAATATATTTCATTGAGAAACCCTTTATCTATTTTGTAAATGAAGGAGTTGGTAGAAGATATAGAAATTAGGGAGTGCAAAGGGTTATTGAAATATATAGTTATCACTGTATTTGCATAATGTGTTCCTCATATGATACATGTAATAAAGGAGAAGCTTAGCAAATGATTTTTTATGGTTTTGAATCTTGATGGGGGATCTTAGGAGAAGAATTATTCATTCATAAATGTAATGTATACACGTTATATAACTCGATGGCCACTTCAAGTGAAAGAACTTAATGAAACCATCTAGGAAGGAAGTTTAAAAAACGATGCGATTTCAACTCATAAATAAGTGTGCCATTAGGCAACATCAGCTTCTTTTCTATCACTTTTTCTCAGCCTTAAGAGACGACAGTAGCTCGTTCCTCTAACATGAATCACGCGCCATATTCGTGGGAACGGGATGAAAAAAATTAGTTGATTCTAGAGAGGTTCGATCTAACAGATCATTGGCGTAACTGGGTACTGGGGTGGACCTGGTAAATTCGTAGGGTTCAAATTCTCGAACTTTAGATTCTCAAATTTCCGAATTCTCGAGCTCTAGATTCTCAAATTTCTGAATTCTCGAGCTTTAGATTCTTAAGCTTTAAATTCTTAAATTTCCAAATTCTCAAGCTTTAGATTCTCACATTTCCAAATTCTCAAGCTTTAATTCTCAAGCTTTAGATTCTCAAATTTCCAAATTCTCAAGCTTTAAATTCTCAAGCTTTAGATTCTCAAATTTCAAAATTCTCAAGCTTTAGATTCTCAAATTTCCAAATTCTCAAGCTTTAAATTCTCAAGCTTTAAATTCTCAAATTTCCAAATTCTCAAGCTTTAAATTCTCAAGCTTTAGATTTTCAAATTTCCAAATTCTCAAGCTTTAAATTCTCAAATTTCCAAATTCTCAAGTTTTAGAGTCTCAAATTTCGAAATTTCCACATTCTCAAATCCTAAATCTCCCAAATCCCACGCATCTCAAAATCTCCCAAATCTCCCAAATCCCAAATTCCAAGAGTCCAAAACCCTCAAAATCCAACTTAGCAATCCCTCACCTCCCAAATCTCAAAATTCCCAAAACTATGTCACATCTCCACAATATCAAAGTCTCCACTATCCTCCACCCCAAAAAAGCAAGTTACGTCACTGCGTCCCCACAACCGATTTACCCAAATTAATTATCAAAATGAAATTTGTCCCTGATTAAATCGATTCCAATTGCTCGTTGCGATGCCTTCCGCAAACATTGACACGCGAACCGAATCGACCGCCGTTAACAATAATATGCTGTTAACAGTGTGTACGTGCATATTGTCGTCGACAGTGGAAGCAGTCGGAGCGTGTCCAGGCCCGGTAGAATCGTTACGCGAGAGCCCTCTTGCGTTATGGCATTGTCATCGGTCCGTTGCGCTCCCTCGAACCTCCGCAACCCTTACTCCCTTCCAATTATCCGCAAATCCATTAGGTCCTCGCATGCCACTGATGAAATTGTCGACGTATTAACATAACCGAGCGACAATTAAAGCGTTATAGCACGCCACGAGCCTTGGCCGCATACCTTGACGATTTCTCGGCCTGGCTCGCTGGAATTTCGACCTGGGGGACCTTCTTAGGAATCCACGGAATTTGGAGCAATTTTTAAATTGCAATGAGTCAACGCGGCACGCGTGAACCTTGAAATGTTCAAGATTTATCGCTGAGAGTCTACATGCGAGTATGTGTGAGACTTTTATTCAGAAGTTTGATATTATAGAAGTGAAGGGAAAAGAGGCTTCGTAGGTTTCATAACCCTGAGACAACCTCATTTTTTATAATTACACTTGAATTTGACGAACGTTTGTATGAACGTGGCAGATCTGAACGTTAAAGACATGTTATTGATACATGTGAGTCCACATGTGTACATATAGAGCATATACATATGTATGAATTATTATAAACTACAAAAGTTATCAAGTTATAAATATACTGATTTTCATCCAGAGTAGGATTTGATATTTAAAATATTATTTCTCTATTGATCCTCAAATTTGAAGTTCATTATCAGTCAGCCATTGCTACCCTTAGCGTTAGACTTCACATGTGTACATATAGAGCATATGTATATGTATGAAGTATTATAAACTACAAAAGTTATCAAGACATAAATATACTGATTTTCATCCAGATCAGGATTTTACATTTCTCTATTGATCCTCAAATTTGAAGCTCAGTATCAGTGAACCATTGCTATCCTTAGCGTCCACACGTGACCTCTGAAGGATTCGAGTCTTTGAAGAGCCTCGAAAACTTTCAAACACTACCAAAACAAAATAGTAACTTTGAAGTGAGTTTCACGAGTGTATTACCAAATCGACATCAAACGAAGAAGGTTAATACACCATGGCAGTGAAATCGATCTCGACCGCAGTTTTCGGAGGCCGAAGACAGCTCGACACGTTCGTCACAACATCCAGCCATCGCGATCGTTGCAATTTGTCACGGCTTTGTACGGTACAGCGGTGTCATTAACACTCCCGTAGAACTCTACTTTCGCGGAGTTTGTTTAAACGTCGAATCGTTGACACGACAAAGGAGCCGCATGGTGCACGTGTGCGTCGTATGTCTCTCGGATATAAAATCCCTCGTCGCGTAAACATTCCCAAGCGAGTGTCCCGACATCTGTTTCTTACCCCGTTCGCAGCCGATCTCGTTTGCGAGTTTGATCACGTGCCAGAAGCGAGCCAGTTTATGCGAACCTCTCACTGAAACTCATTTAACCCTTTCGTTAAAATTCTGAAAAGTTGCGACTGTATGGGAGGGTCGATAATTAAAGTTGAACAGCTGCGGCTGAACATTTTTTGAATCACAGGGATGGTACCCTATGTGTTTTCTAACTCGACTTGCGGTCGATGTCATTTAAATATTTATTCTAAGTTTTGTGGTTTCGAAGCTTGTTACAGATTTTTAATTTTCATTGTTGTTATTATTTGAAGAGTTTCAATGTTGTTTGAACGTATGTATTATTATATTTGGTAGTTATTGAATATATCACTTTATGTTTGCATTGGAGCTAAAAGTTTAAATGGATGTTTCAGTAATAGTGTCAGTATGAAGAAATAGAATGTCATTTAATATTGTTGTTGATAATATAAATCATACATGCAATGCATATATACATGCATACACACATGCATACGTACATATGTTACATACATACATGCATACATACATATGTTACATATACACATGCATACATACATGTATACATACATATGTTATATACACACATGCATACATACATGTATACATACATATGTTATATACACACATGCATACATACATGCATACATACCTATGTTACATACATAAATGCACAAATGCATCAATACAATACAACAATAAAATCCTTAAAAAAAGAGTCACTCACTAAAAATTAATATGTCAACAAGAATAAATTATTTCACATAAATTAATTATCTAGGATTAGCGATTCAGTAGTGTGACATATAGCAATCGACTTAGGGGTAGCACGTTCCCACGTATCGATAGAGAAGGATGAATCGAGCGGATTCCAGGAGACGCCCCGTGTCTGACGCGCTGAAAGGACGTCAACTGTCAGACGTCGACGTCGACGTCAAGTGTAATAATCCTCGACTTTCGGCCTCGAAGGGCGGCCGTCAATCCTCCGCGCGGTTCTGTATTTTCATAAGTCTAACCCGCGAGAGCAAACACCATATCCCAGAGTCGAGTGCCAGTTTCGAAGGGTTTCAACCCTTCTTCAGATCTCGTATCTTGATTGTGAAAGCGCGCGTCGCTTCTATCCTTTCTTCGATGACATTCATGTGTTCCATGTAACAAGTTTTCAAGTTATGAGTTAGATAAAAATTCCTTCTTAAAAATTCTGGTACTTTATATTTTTTTAGAGTACCAAGAATAAATTCATTTTGTTTATTCTCCGACGTAAAATTTATAATATGTATATCACATATGTAACTTCCATATGTAATTTACATGTATAACTTCTGTATGTAATCTCATCATTTCCTTCCATATTTTATATTGTTTCAGAAAGTACCCAGAAAAAATCCTTCATTTTGTTTTTATTCAACGTAGAATTCATAATATGTATATCACATATGTACCTTCCACATGTAACTCACATATGTAACTTCCATATATAATCTCATCATTTCCTTCCATATTTTACATTGTTTCAGAAAGTACCCAGAAAAAATCCTTCATTTTGTTTTTATTCAACGTAGAATTTATAATATGTACATCACATATGTAACTTCCATATGTAATTCACATATGTAACTTCCATATGTAATCTCATCACCCGATTTAAATTACGCGCCCCACAAAACTAAAATAAAAAGAGCACAAAATTTGATAACTGATGAAGAGGGTGATTTGTGAACACCAAAATGGTGTAGTACAACATAGTCCAAAACGCCAAGTATCTGGCAACAAGCAAGTTAGGAGCCGTCAGAGCCATAACAGAAATAAAGTTTGACATCAAAGTCATACACCATGGCACGAATTAACGAGCTCTGAGATCGCTGTCGTATTCCAAGGTAGAGTCGGGGTCAGAAACACGAGTCCCGGCCCGAGGCGAGCGGAGGCTTGGCTTTTGATAAATCCAGGCCACGAAGGCGACCGTAACACACGTTCGCCACGAGGCACGTACGGTATATAAAAGGGGTTGCAGTTTCGACCCCGGTAAGCAGTGCACGCAACTCGAGACGGTGATTTCAAGACAAGTCGTGGGGAGTTCGCGGCCGAGGGGTGGTTTAGCATGGGGTCGGTTATAAGGCGGAGAAAGGGTGCAAAAAGGCCGGGAGCGGGGGCTAAGGGAATGAAAGGGTCGTGTAAAAGTAGTACTTCCGTTTCTCCAGCCGTCCCGGCGCCAGAACGACGGGCATGCGCGAGCCCTCCGTTATCTTCCGCCTGCAACGACTGTTTGTTTTCCCTGAAAGAGACGAAAATGGCTCCTCGCTTCCAACAATACCACGGAAAATCCGTGTTTCGTGGGGACGTCTTCATCTCATACAAACATTTATTCTAATTTCGAAAGAGAAAAGGGTATTAGCTGGGAAAACAGCGTCAGGTGTCCACCTGCTAATTCCGTTGAGTAAATAAAAATGTACTGGGCGTTGTCATAATACGGCAATTAAGGACCCGCTCCTCTTTTCTTCTGCCTACACTTTTAATTTTACTTCGTTATTTTGTTACCCGCCAAGGGTCAGTCGACGTTACCACACCTTTGTGCTTGCCGTTTCATATTTGATGTCAGCTTTGTTATGAATGGAATTTTGCTCATTTGCTTTGTGAGTCTCATACATTAATATTTTTTTAGCTATCAAACTTTTGATGAAGTTTAATGAAGTTGAAGTTGAAGGTTTCTGCAAAAAAAATTGATATACGTGGATATGTTTGAACTTTTATTTTATCACATGTCATATGCAAGTATGTAATCATATGTCATTACATATGGAAGTTACATATTTATTTTACACTGTCTTAATTATTGTGTTCATGTACTATTTGCAGTATAATTTCTTATAAAAATTAACTTCAATTAACAATTAACAACTAACAATTAACTTCCTCCTCTAACTTCCTAACTTCCTCATCCTATAATTTTACTGAATAAACATGTTTATGAAGGTCCTGAATTTATGTTACAACTCGAACCAATTATAACTCGAACCATAATCAGTGAATATAAATGATAACATTTAAATAAGTAGCACAATGAATAAACGCACAGGAAAGCAAATATTTCTTCATTCCACGATCCATTAAAGGTTATTTGATGGTGGATCTGGTTAGAGATTTCGGGATTTCGATTAGCCGAGGGGCTACACTGGCTGTCCCTATGAAAAACAGTAATCCGTAAGTGAGTCATGATTTATGCCGTAATATCGTGCCGTAATAAGGTGGGGCGCTTAATATGTTTTTCGCGAAAGACCCGGCGAGTAATTAATTTACATTCACGCCCGTACTAGGGAAACGAGTAAGAACGAAGAGAGAAAGAGAGAAGAGATCAACAACGGCGAGGTCAGACCTCGACCCTCGTACATCGTCATTAATAATAATTGTAGAGTTAACAAAGGCGGGTCGAGGTGGAATTATTAAATTCGTCGAGATAGAAAATCTCGTTGTTGCTTCTGCCTTTCTATTTCTTTCGCCAATCAACGAAAACCTACCCCTCGCTTAATTCGCTTAATATCCAGATAAAATTCCGTCAGCTTCTTTCGTGACAAACAAGGGTTCAAAACTATTATCTGCGATCACTGTTTCTTTGAGGACATTTATTGTGAATTATCTTTGCCTCAGGATTTTATTAGATTTGGAACTAAGATTTGTTATTTGAGTTGGTATTTTATATTTGCTATTGATGTCTTATATTTAAGGTATTTATTAGTTTTGGTATTTTAATACGGTGTTTTACAAGCTAATATTTTACGGAGTTGCTTCTTTTTAATTATTTGAAGAAGAACAGTGGAGGAATGTAGAGGAACAGTGTCATTTTATAGCAACCCTTAAGTTCATCCTAAAATTCATTTCGTGTCTCTTAGAAGTTTAAAATCGCCTTAGTCCATTTAAAATAGAGATTCAAGCTTCACTTATTATTTACAATCGCACAGTTTAATGGTAAAAATTTTGTAAGTATTAGATCTCGAAAGTTTTCACATGTACTTTGATGCCAAAAGAACCCTTCGTCAATTAGAGGCTTTCACCAGCAATTACCCGTTATTAGTGGTTTTCATCCCTCGACAACTGCAGAAATCTCCCCTCTTTTCGTATGAATTATTTAAATCGTCGAAATCAAGTGGTACGATCATTTTTTTGTTCCCTCGACTTCCGGCAAGCAACGCCTTCCGAAGACATCCCTGACAGAAAGAAGCGGTTATCAAGTTGACAGTGACGCGGTTAAGCGAGGAAGCACGAGGACCAGATGGCGAAGAAAGGAGAGAAGAAGTCGCGAGGAGGGGTTGCGAAGGCATTCAATTTCCCTCTTCTCGCGGATGGAGGGCGGCACACACCCTTCCGTTCGAAGCTGTCACTCTGTGAGAGTTATGGTCGCCGAATGAGTGGCTGGGGCGGGACAAACGTCGCATAACTTACTTCTTCTTCTTCTTCTTCTCCCGTTCTGCTCTTTTCCAGGATGTCTATAAATACGGGGATCGAACCTGCCCGTCGCGTCACCGGCCGACACGAGTCCCTTGTTCCTGCGGGATCCTTCGGCGAGACCCAAACGGGAAACACTAGTGGCGTGTAAACGATCGTAATCGCTGCGAAAGCTTGATCGACTGGTACCATTTACTGGTTCAACTAGGGTTGCAGAATTTTTATTGTCCGAGGGATGTTAGATCCTTCAGCCATTAACTTCTTGTCGGTTAAGGTGAAAGACACATCTCCTTTAATTATTAATTCCACAAATTATTTTTTAACTCTATCAAATATTTTAGAATAAATTATATTTAGTTAACTACTGTTTTTTAAATTAACTACTGCTAGTCTTTATTAGCATTGATAGTCTGTACTGTATGTATTATTTATAAGTATTGTTATACAAGTGATATTCTAATCTTGTCCATCTACGTTACATACAGATAGGGGTTGTTCATGAATTTTATTTTATTTTATGACTTTTTTTCACATAACATCTTTAGTAATTTTCAGTAAAAGACTTCTGTTACTTCCAAGCTCAATTTCAGAGCAACTATCTTTTTACATTGGATAAAGTTTTATGTAGAAGTCTCTAAGAAAAGTGTGTTATGGTTTCGTTGAGTCACGAAGCACAAGTGGCCCGTCCAATCTCATACTTTATTTTTACTAACTACACTTGAATTACGAAGGCTGACGTGTTTGTTCGAATGTGTCTTGTAATTCCGAGATTGTGTTTTCCTTCCTCTGTCACTCCTTCACAACAGGGCTTTCCTCTAATCGCTCTCTTAAATACTTTCTTCACATGCTTTCCCTTTCTGTTTTCCTTGTCAGCCTTTAAACAATCAATCTTCTATCCCTTGCACCACATTCTATCTGTCATTTGCTCCATTAGTAAGATTATTGGTAAACCTTTTACTTTGTTCACTTCTCTGTAACAATTACAAAATTTAATGTTCTTATGAATAATAGTATTATTCAATATTTGAATGCAGTCAGTACTTGAATTCACTTAGTACATCAACTCATTCAATATTTTATGAACAAATAAAATTTTTGTAAATTTCATGACATATTTTTGTCTGTCATAAAATTTGTTTGATTTAAAGTTAAATTTTTCTGGTTTTCATCAAATTTGTCTGATTTTCATTGATTTGTCTTCAATGAAATTTTTCCGAGTTGTCTAAAATTACATAAAATTCGAGTACATTCTGATTTTCATTCCAAAGTGCAGATTTCAGCAAAATGTAACTGTGGATAATATTCTGAAATATCAACATTCTACAAATTATTAAGCAATCGATCACCGTCGATACTTCAATTCCTCGGCGTTCAAGATTATCGACGCAGTTCCCTTTAACTCATAAATTCGGCGAATTTATTGGCGCGGCCAGTTCAGCTCGTAAAACAAGAGCAATTACGCTGAAAGGATTTCGTTGTAAAATCACGAGGCTCGGTGTTAGCGGTCGGTCGACGAGTTTCGCATGGAAGACGGAAAAAAGCGGCGGCGAAGAAATTTCATACGGCAAAAACGGTGTTGTACGCGAGTCGGTTCAACTCCCGGGAACAAGTGGCTCCGTATAGAGAAGTTAATTACCAGAAATAAGCGGCCGTCGAGCCGTAAAACTTGCACGGGGCCGCGACCCGCGCCCCCGGAACCGTATGTGTATCTCGTTAAAAATTTATTTACGAGAAAAGTTCGCTGCTCGGATTAGGACTTTAATCTCGCGAAAAACACGCCGCAAAAATACGGACTGGTACCTATCGTCTCCATCAGATTGTCGAACGTGCTGCTAAATCACTTTTATTAATATATACACAGACATCAAGTTTCGTTGTTACTATCAAAAGAAAAATTTCGTTTGAGTGTACCATATTGAACATGTATTAATACATATATTAATACATGTATTAAAACGTCTGAATTAGTATGAAATTTATTGGACTGTCTGGAAGGAGAGTCCGCCATTTTGAGACTGTGAATTGAATGCAGACATCTTGTGGTTATAGGACTGTAAATGGTACAATAATTACAATGATTTTGCAAGGTTGAGATAATTAATGTATCTCTGATTTTCATCTCTGTTGACAAGTAGGGATGTGAATATAATTTGTACATAACTATACATGGTACAAACATAACCTATAATATTATACATTTAAATATATACAGGTTCTGTTTGAACATAATCTATGAGTTTGAAAATTGTACAAAACTGATACGAATATATATACATGATCTATACATAACACATACATAACTTAAATGTAACGTAAACATAACCTAAAACATAACCCTACTAAATACTTAAAAATAACCTAAGCTTTGAACCTAACGTATGGTTTTAAAAGTAAAAGCTACAAACTGAGATTGGTCATAAAACAAAATTACCCCTATCAAACAAAAAACTATAATTATTTCTTGTCATCCCCTTAACAACACCGTCAGTGCACCATGAAACGCTTTTCAATCATTGTTTCAAGACACGAGCAGTATTTTCGTGGTTCCGAAATTACACGTCTGAAGTAGTTTCCCTACGACGTTGGAACACGCGAGCATCTGCATCGGCGTCGCATAAAAACGAGCGTGGAGAAAACACCATCAAAGAGAGTATCTGTTTATTCGGAACGCGTGGACTTCTCGGGAATCGCGAGGATAATATACGGTCGTTTAACGAGAAACCGTAAGCTCGATAAAACCGACAGCGAATTTGGACACCGAACGTCGGGCAACGACAGCTGCTTCCTGAATCCGCTCCGAAAGCGTCGACGATTATCGACCTCGTTTGCTGCCTTGACTTAAGTCCACAAACTGTGGACCCGTAAACACTCTTCCAGTTGCTCGATTTAATTGTTCATGAGTTAATTATAACTGTGATCACGGGAATTGGGAGTTTGGGGACTGGAATTATTATAGTTGGGGGGTGGAGATATAAACAGGGAAAGGTGGTGATGTTGTCTTCAGAATTGTGAACAGAAAGTCAATTTTAGACTTTAACGTATTCGACATTTCAGCTATTATTTTTACTTCAAAAAAATAAATATTCATGTATGTATTTTGTCAGAATAGTAAATTTCTATACTTCATAGTAAATTTCAATATTTGAGTTTTTAAAGAAAATAGACTTCAATATATATTTACCTCGGTCCATACATAAAAGTTAATCCAGTAAAATAAAAATAAGAACTTGAGAAAATATATACAAAAATGTGTTTTGTAATTTTTCTGAAAGAGTTCGAAATGCAATAAAAGCGTGTTCCATAAACCTAGTGTACCCTAGTAACGCGTCCATATAAAATGAAAGATGAATATTTCGCATGACATACTGATTAACGTCAGAATTGTCGCGGATAATTAGAGCTTTCGAATAGTGATCGTTCTCCTCGCGGCGAAAAGTGGACGAGTACGAAACGTGTGTATAATGAAAGCAATTTCCTTTGTTTGCAGCACAATGCATCGCACCCCTGGGGATGGAATCTGGTGTGATTCCCGATGCAGACATCACAGCGAGCTCGAGTTTCGATAGCGGAAATGTCGGGCCACATCACGGACGGTGAGTGAATTACCGTGTATTACCGTCTCGTTTATAGAACGCATTATGCAGATGCGATGCAATACACATTCGGAAATATGATAAAATTAACCCCTTTGTTGCACCGCCCGGGGAACAGCGATGCAATTTCCCGAAATCAGTGCGCTTCGTTAAGCGACCTATTCGTTGGCTAAATTGAAGCGATCTCCTAGGGGAAGACTCTTGTTGCGCTTTGCGAAAGGACTTTTCAATTATTTTCTTATATTCTCACGTTTATGTTTCGTCTACGTTCAAATCTTGATCTATTCTATTTCTTATTCAATTTAATTATATTTCTTTTCAATTAGATTGTAGGTTAGGTTTGGTTAAAATGGATGTATTCATAATATTTTTAATTGTTTTCTAATTCGTTGTTTGTTGTAAGAGGCCATTTTGTATTGTGACTGTAAGGCATTTTGTATTAAGACGTTACGACGGCCATTTTGTATTAAGACGTTAAGACAGCCATTTTGTATTATGACATCACGACAGCCATTTTGTTGATGAGACGTCCATCTTGAGATTCTGATCTAACCTTCAAATTGATGTTCTTAGAATATTATTTTATAATACTGTATTATAAGATTATAACAGACTTCTTAATCTTCTGAGACCATAACCTAAATGTGACATAACCTAACATGACTCCCCAATATTGAACACTTCTCTTATTTCTACAATTTTAAACTTCTGACAAAAACTTCATATTTCACTACAAAACACTTCAAGTACCATAAAATCAAAAAAACTAATTTTAATCTTCAAAACAAAAAACCTTGACAAAATCTTAGAAAATCTCAAAGACATCCATTTATATAAATATTAAAAACGCTGCAGTAGAGCGTTAAAGAATAATTTTTGAACAAAAACCTTGACGACCAAAAATTATGTGAAAAACGCAACGTGAATTTGTCAGTCGCAGATAAATAATGTCGTCAGGTTCTTTTCCGGACAAGAGAGATTTGTCAGACAGACGATAGTCGGTTTAAAACGCGATGCAGATTGATGCGAGGCCGATTGTACGGCAAAGTTCGACGACAGAACAAAAAAAAGACAGGGAAGAAGAGTCGTCGGTGTGCAGCACGATAACATTTCTGACTGTGAACGCTTTCTACGGCTTAAACGGATGATCCTCTTCCTGTCCGTCATCCTGTCTGCGGTCGAGATAGCTCACGATCAGGACTCGGCCCAGGTCACCGTATTAATCACCGACTACTAAACTGCACGTCTAATTCGGCCTTCAGGCCGCAATGAGGATTAATGACGTCGGAGTCCCGCATACGGAACCATTTTGTATCGACTGTTTCGAACCTCTTAGATGGTGTTTCTTTTATTGTGGGAAGGCAGGTGTGATGTGAGGGGAGATTGAGAGGAAGAGGATGGTTTTTTTATTTATTGGTCAATTTCAACAATTTACAAATTTTCAAATTTCCGGATTAAAAGATTTCCAAATTCCAAGATTTCTAAATTCCAAGCTTACCAAATTCCAAGATTTCCTAATTTCAAGATTTCCAAATTCCAAGGTTCCCAAATTTCAAGGTTCCCAAATTTCAAGATTCTCAAATTTCAAGGTTCCCAAATTCCAAATTTCCCAAATTCCAAATTTCCCAAATTCCATATTCTCCAAATTCCAAGCCCCCAAATTCTAAATTTGTCTAATTCCAAGATTTCCAAATTCCAAGTCCCCAAATTCCAAGCCCCCAAATTCTAAATTTGTCTGATTCCAAGATTTTCAAATTCCAAGTCCCCAAATTCCAAATTTCAAGGTTCCCAAATTCCAAGATTTCCAAATTCGAAGGTTCCCAAATTTCAAGGTTCCCAAATTCCAAGATTCCCAAATTCCAAGATTCCCAAATTCCAAGCTTACCAAATTCCAAGATACCCAAACTCCAAGATTCCCAAATCCCAAATCTCCCGAATTCCAACTCTCCCAATTTCCAAATCTCTCAGTTTCCAAATCTCCCAAATTCCAAATCTGCCAAATCCCAAACCCCCAAATCTCCACATCCCTAAATCCTCAAATCACCAACCTAAAAATTCCCAATTTCCCAAATTACTCAAATTCCCAAGTATCTTACCACTCTCCCTCGACTCTCCCTACATCTCCCAAAGTCTGCTCACTCTAAGAATAACCCAAAGAGAACTTCAGACGTCCAATATTCCCACATTTCCTCCAGCTAAGTGAATTGTACGTCGCCTCAAAGCCCCTAATTATCATTTGCAACTAAGGATGGACTAGCCAAATATAGAGAGGCCTCCAAACCACGAATCGAAACAAGGACCACCCGTGGCGTTAATGAATCGTCGTTGGCGGTTCAACGTGAAAAAATGTACCCCGTCAACGATGATCAGTTGCCGTTATTTATGTATCCTCATCAAGGATTAAGGTTATGAAATCATCTTTAAAATTTAGCAAACGATCGTAACTTTTAGCTAGGAAAAAAATGACAGGTAGTCATAAGAGGTAGACTAGTGAAAGCTTGTTAAAGAGGATGTTTAAGATAGAGGATGAATATTCATCCGGTATGCAAATTCGCTATTCTTTCGTTGATACGTTCGTTGTATATCGTTCGTTAAAAACCGTTTTATTAACGCGGATGACATTTACGGACTCCTTTGATAGCGATGGGTGGTCCTGCGGGCTTTAAACGTCGTGTACACAAGCGTGGGACTCCGAAGGCGCGAACATGTTTATGGTCTATGGAATTTCTGACGAAAAGCTGCGTCAATGTCGACGATAATTGGTGGTTTAAGAAGCTACATGGGGGTTTGTCCTTTTGGCCGCGATAGAAAGCAAGGAAAGCCTTTTCGATGCAATACCGATATCGGCGCTTGCTCACACACTACCTGTACCGTCTAGACCTTCTTCAACGACATTCTCATGGCTTCCTGATACCACGGGCTTCCCGGTGAATACCCTATTTACCCCAGGCGACTCGTTTACCCTAAAATACGCGAATCTAACTCGTATTACCTGTGCTTCTTATATTTTATTCGTACCTCACATATGGAGTACATAGAACACTTTTTCCGCGTTTCTACGTATCTACATATGATCACATATGCTCTGATCTTCAATAGGAGGTAGATATTCAAGAGAATAGTCTTGAAACTTTTTAAACATTGCCTTTAGGTATAGTTACCTGTGCTTCTTATATTTTATTCGTATCTCATATATGGACTACATGGAACACGTTGTCCACATCTCTGTACATCCACATATGATCATATGTGCTCTGATCTTCAATAGGAGATAGATATTCAGGACAATAGTTTTGAAGTTTTAGTTTTAAACATTGTCTTTAGGTATAGTTACCTGTGCTTTTTACATTTTATTCGTACTTCACACGTGGACTACATGGAACACGTTGTCCACATCTCTGTACGTCCACATATGATCATATGTGCTCTGATCTTCAATATGAGATAGATATTCAAGAGAATAGTCTTGAAGCTTTATTTTTAAACATTGTCTTCAGATATAATTACTGTATTTCTTATATTTTATTCGTACTTCACATATGGACTGCATGGTACACGTTGTCCACATCTCTGTACGTGCACATATGATCACATATGCTCTGATCTCCAATAGTAAATAGATATTTAAGACAATAGTCTTGCAGCTTTATTTTTTAACATTGTCTTTAGGTACAGTTACCTGTGCTTCTTATATTTTATTCGTACCTCACATGGACTACAGTACGTCCACATCTCTGCACATCTACATATGATCATATGTGTTCTTCAATAAGAGATAGATATTCAACGTAATAGTCTTGAAGCTTTATTTTTAAACCTTCTCTTTAGATATAGTTACAAAGCATCTAGACACCTTTGTGGACACTCTAGATTCCTTCTAGGTATTTTCCTTAGACCTACGTTATCTTTGTCTGAAGACATCACATGTCTCCACATAAAGATGTTATTTACGACTGTTCGGACATAAGGTTCGTTTCGTCCATCAGACAAATATCCACATGCTGTTTTCACATACATGTTCCGTTAAAGGACATTCTTGTGATTATTCTACATATTGTTCTACACATTCTCGTTACTACATATTGCAGTTTTATTTTGAACCAATTCACACGTTTCAGTTATAAGAATAAACTTCACGCTGAAAAACCGCCTCCGACACGCCTTCAGTTTCCGTCCGCAAACTCTCGTTCACGGAAGAGAACATTTTCATCAAACGAACTTCAGCGGGTCACAAAGAGCCGTACGGCTCTTCGCCGGAGGCAACAAATCATCTCCGCCCGGACGGATCGTAAGTCTGAGCGCGGTCCGCGTTCGACAAACCATTCCTCTCGATAATCGGCCGGTTCGCGTTTTCGGTGATTTCGCCGACGAGGCAGCTCGTGGCTGAAGTCTCGGTGTAATCGTACCGCCCGGAGATTTATCGTGGACCCGGCTGGTACTCGCGGAATGTCTTTGATGCCCTGGACTGTATCAAAGTGGCAGCCGAGTGAGCCAGTTCGAGCTCTCTTAATGGGCTATGAGTTATGGCCTTTTGCTGCGAGCGTCTTATCCGTTTGACCTACGGGTTCCTGTTTACCTTAGTTTGTCCTGTTTCATTCTTTTCCTTCGAAAGCTACTTTTACTGCTGGGGCTGAAGGCTTGACACGGTGCTCATCTCTTTATTACTGCAGACACTATGGTACGTTTGGTAGACTCTCTGAGATACACATGAGGCTATATTCTCATGAATTTACTCTTCAGAAGCTCTTCAGATAATTCTGGTGTAAGTTCAATTCTGGTGCTTGCTTGTTATATCTAGTTAACCTAATCTCAACCCTTGTAGGTAGTTTTCTATGTACTGCAGCTCTATATGATTCTACTCTATTCTACTTTATGTGGATGATCTGTTTGGCAAGAATAATTAATTTTGTGACAAGTATCAGTATTTCTCAAACCACTTTTTGTACCTCCATAAATCTTCTCTTTTACTATGGTGCATTCAGTAGACTCTTATTTTGTCACTGCTGAACAAATTTCTATTCTCATGCATTTATACACATGTACCACATATGCAAGTTAAATAAGACTTATTCTACTTTATGCTTGCTCTTTCTTCAGCAGTAATAATTAATTTTGTGATGAGTTTCTCTTGAATCACTTCTTGTACGTCCATAAATCTTCTCTTCAAATAAAACTGTTTCAGAAGTTTCTGACAAGTAACCACTTTTGCCTTTCACTTTGTTACTGCTTCAGATAATTTATACATACATTTTAGCATACTTATATGATCACTATGTTATACATGATATGAATGCGTACATAAAATGTTAAAATTGTAGATATAAATAAATTTCTTAAATGTATGCACATAAATAAATTTCTTAAATGTGCACATATGTATAAATTTGTTAAATGTGTTCATTTAAATGAATTTATTGAAATATGCACATATAGATAAATTTGTTAAATGTGTTCATTTAAATAAATTTATTGAAATATGTACATATAGATAAATCTGTTAAATGTGTACATATAAATAAATTTCTTAAATAATGCACATATAAATAAATTTCTTAAATGAGGTACATGTAGATAAATTTCTTAAATGAGGTACATATAAAGAAATTTCTTAAATGAGGTACATATAAAGAAATTTCTTAAATGAGGTACATGTAAAGAAATTTCTTAAATGAGGTACATACAAATAAATTTCTTAAAATTATGTTTATATGAATAAATTTGTTAAATGTGTCGACACTTAAAAATGTTAAGTTGTACAAGTTTCGAATAGAAGTATAAGTTGGATTTGAACGAAATTCGTTCGAGCGGCCATCTTGGCTTCCTAACATTTTCCCTTCACGCTCTCTCGCCAAAGCTTTCGTCTCTTTGCCGCCCCCTTCGGGGCTCGGCTGTTCGAGAAGTAATCTCGAGCAAAGAACCGCAGAAAGTCGCGTTGATACCTTTCTGTTTTATTTTTTTTAATAGTTGAAATTGAGTTTGGAAGTGGCTACGTTAAGAGGGATTGAAGGAACCGAGGGAACTTTAATTTTCACGAATAGTGAGACGTATAAATGACGTATGAAATCGGGAAAAAGAAGCTTTTTATCTTATTATCTTAAAAAAAATAAAATCATGGTGTATTTTCTTCTCGAATATTTCGTTCGTGTAAAGCTGAGTACACACGCTCGCAATTTGCACAAGCTAATTTGCGCATGCAAATTTACACGAACAAACTGAATCGATAATCCTGTTTACATGTTCGGTTTAGTTTGCGCAATTTTTCAGTTTGTTGATTAATTTTCCCCGAACGAGGTATATCGTTCGATCGATATCTATATACGATGTTTATTGTCATATAAATTATCAAAGTGGACTAAAATAAACTCGGTGGTTCGATCAAATGTTTGCGTACAGATAAAACAAGTCGGCAAATAAATTCTGTCGGTGCATTGATTAAAAAAATGTCTCTGTTAACGTTCGATCAAAGATTACCATTTTCATGCAGAAATTCAACAAAAATAATTTCTGCAAAATTCAGATGTAGCTGTATTAAAATAATTTTATCAAAATAATCACTTAAGTTTGAACAAGAATAATGTCTACAAAATTTGCAATAAATTCGTTGTAGAGAATAAGACATTGAGAGACATTATTATACCAAAATAATTACTTAAGTTCGAACAAAAATAATGTCTATAAAATTTGCAATAAATTCGTTGCAGAGAATCAGACATTAAAAGTCATGATGTCAAACATAGTTGTATTAAAATAATTATATCAAAATAATCACTTAAGTTCGAACAACAATAATGTCTATAAAATTTGCAATAAATTCGTTGTAGACGATCAGACATTAAGAGTGATGTATCAGAGGTAATTGCATTAAAATAATTATATCAAAATAATGTTTTAAAATAGTTGCACCGAAAATATTCATGTCAAATAGTTAACAAAGAATGCAGACAAGTTCCAAAGATTCCGAAGTAAGAATGCGAAGACCTTAATGTACCAATTGAATTCCCGATAAAAAATGGCCATCGAACGAGGATATTTTCTCAAGTAAGGCGCTAATGGCGTCAAACGTGAGTAGTAAGACGTCGAGGCGATTGAATCGAAGGTTTCCTTGGATGTTCGTGGAATCGGTGCCAGCATTCCTTCCCTAAGACGCTCTTTTTTCCGCGGCAATCACGGCTTAAGAGAAGGGAGCTTTTTAATGCCGTGGACGAGCCCGCGAAAGGTATGTGCGAATACAATTATTAGCCGGCTCTCGAAGTGGCTTCCCCGTTCGTCGTTCTCGTGGCGGCGCCAGCTCATCTTTAATTCATGCCATCCGGTGGCTCGGCTCGATCGATAAATTATAATTTCACCCCGTATCGGCCCGAGCGAGGTGACGGTTATCCGTCAGCCACCAGCAGGATCACGTATTTGTACGATTTCCTTTCTGCGACGACGTAACATTTCCGATTATACTGTCATCCTCTTTGCTTTCCCCTTATCGGCTGATTCTTATCGGCACGTCAATTGCAGCCTCTGCATACAAGCGGTGTGGGATAAATTCGAGCCTTTTCCAACTTTTGTTTCTTCCAAATAGAGATATAGGGGTGTAGGAAAATAGGAATTTATAGGGGTGTGAGAGTGTGAGGATTTAGGAGTGTATGGATTCAGAAGTACACATAACAGAAGTATAGAGATTTAAAGCTACAGAGATCAAGAAATTTAAAAGTACAGAAATGTAGGAATTTAAGTATAGAAGATATTAAGTGTAGAAGATAAATATTGTGTGGTACTGTTGCATAATAATATAATCTACAAAGCATAGACATCTATGTATCTTCTGTACCTTACCTATATGAAACTCATATGCACCCAAAAATCTCAAAACCTGTTACTCACTACATCATCTAAACTCACTTGCACAAACCCCAAAAAGAGCAACTAACGTCAGCCATATCTAAATAATAAGAAACCTTGACATACAGCGACGAAAAAAAGGAATGAAAACATCTTTCAACATATCTGTCGCTACAATTCAGCTCCCCAGAAATGATTCAGAGTCGTTTTCCCGGACGACACGTTAAAAAAAGCATTGCCAGCTTCTTCGAGGGGGAAGATAGTATAGAGAGAGAGGAAAGAAACAGGGAAAAAAAAGAAGTAAGGGTCGGTAATCTCAGAGTAAATATTTACCCTTGTTGCAGGCTGAGGCAAGAGAGCCACGGAGGTGCCTGGTGCCCGAAGCAGCAGATCACGACGGAACCACGCGAGTGGCTGGAAATCGATCTTCACACGGTCCACATGATCACCGCCACCGGCACTCAAGGCCGCTTTGGCAACGGCCAAGGTGTCGAATACTCGGAAGCTTACATGCTCGAGTATTGGAGGCCGAAGCTTGGCAAGTGGGTTCGGTACAGGGATGTCCGGGGCGAAGAGGTGAGTTCATTTAAATTTTGAAACGTTATTTTATTATACATTTTGGGTATTTTAATTGTGGTCGTGTTTGAGATATGATATATTGTAGCTATCTACATGTGAATTGTAATATGTTCGCATGTGATACATGGATGATATATTCACATATGATACACAGATGATATATTCACATATGATACACATAGATATGATACATATGACTCACAATATATTCTTATATGAGGTACAATGCATACATGTATGAATTACAATATATTCACATATGATTCACGATGCATCCACATATGAGTTATACTATATCCACATATGATACATAATACATATACACATGATTCACAATATAACCATATATCAGTCACAATATATCCACATATGAATTACAATGCATCCACATATGATCCACTATGCATTGACATGTGAGCAATACTGTATTCATATTGTGCGATTCACAATACATCCACATATGAGCTACAATGCATCCACATATGATCCACAATACATCCACATATGAGCTACAATGCATCCACATATGATCCACAATGTATCCACTCATGATTCACAATATATCCATACATAATCCACCTATATTATAAATTTACAAACATCCACATTCTATGAATATCTAATTAAATTTGACAACTCACAAAATTTCTTCTAACTATAAATAACTATTATACATACAACAATGAGTATTGCAAAATAACTACTTGCAAGCAGTCTGTGATACCATCGTTTCGCAATAATGCCGTTAAAGATGATTATACACTAATTTCCAAGATCAATTTTGAACTCAAGATCTTTTTCCCTATTTGTTAGTTAATTTAGTTAAATATGAGGTAGTGGTTACCAATGATAGTCAGTTTAATAAGGAATCAAAAAATAATGACACACCAGTAAGAAGAATTGTGATAAAGTATCGTCCGCTGCAGGAAGTCGGGAATTATGCGGTCGGTATACTTTCTAGGTAAGCCGCCCGATCGATCTTGCGAATTGACGTTAAGTTAGGCGAAGTTTACGGTGAAACGTTTATTGGCTGGAAAGAAAAAGACCAGATGAAGTACAGGCAGGAAGTAATAGATCGTTTCGAGGAGAAACTGTCCCGAGATATATTTGCTGTTTCTGAAAACACGAGACCTTATCGAGAACAAAATTGCGATGAATTCGAGGAAATTGAGTCGATCATGCGTTTGCGACAATATTTTTCTTCGACGAAAATTTTGTGCTTGTTACTAGATTTATCAATCTTGATATCATTTCAAGTATCATTTCAAGGGTGGTAAAAGATATTTCAAGCGTACTTACTTTATTAAAAAATTATTTGAAGACTTATATTATGGGGGTTTCTGAAATATTATGAAAACGAATATAGTACACATGTGGGTACACACATGTACATATGTAGATATACACATTTACACATATGTAGACATACATATAAGGTGTGTAAAATCACACGTGTTTCAATACTTCCTTTTTTCGTGCCAATATTGTTTTCTCGAATTTTAATAACAATAAACTACATATTTAATATAATACACTCTACATATTTAATATATAAAAATTAATAATAACGATTGCAGTAATAATCATATCAAGATAATAATTTTGATTGCACCGAAAGTGAACTACGTTTCATCTTTTATACCAGAGGAATTTGTCGGCAAAAACCATAGCTTACCAGCGTTGCAATAAAGCACCTATCAGACATCAAACAAATCTGACATGAAACATACTGACTTAGCTATAATCAGCTTTCAACTTTCGCTAATGCGTTTCACGGAAGAAGCTCACCATATTTTTCTGCCAGCAAAGCCCCATTACACTACCACTACTTTCTGTCACATCGGAAACAACCATGTCTAGAAAGACAAATAAGGTATTATTTTTTAATAAGACATATTCATTTACAATTGTATTATTATTTAATACTTTTTTTCTTATAAAAAAATTTTTTTTTGGTGGAATTATTTTTGTGGCATTTTGTTCTGCTGTTTAAAATTATTTATTGTAATAATTATATTTGGGAAAATGTTCATTATATTTAAATATAGTAGCTTTGATTATATTTATAAAAAACATCATTAATTAGGTTTGAACAAAATAACAATGATTATACTTATAGACAGTATTAATTATATTTAAACATGATTAATAATATTCATACGAAAGTGTATTGATCATACTCATAAACAGTATTAATTATATTTAAACATGATTAATAATATTCATACAAAAGTGCATTGATCATATTCATAAACAGTATTAATTATATTTAAACATGATTAATAATATTCATACAAAATAGCATTGATCATACTCATAAACAGTACTAATTATATTTAAACGTGATTACTAACAGTAATACAAAACAGTAATAATTAATCAGCAGCATATTTAGACAAAACAGGATAAAGAGTTATATCAAAATTAATGAGCAAGCGACACAGTTTCATCGTAGGGGTTGAAAAGAGGCGGTAAAAGATCAATGGCTGATCAATATTCGTATTTATCATAGGCGGTACCTAATCCAGACCGGAAGCACGGATGCGCATAATTCAATTCAATTAACCGGTCAGAACGATTCAGCAAAGAGAGGCGGTGCGTATATAAGCGGAATCGTGCGGTTAAATTTAGTCGCACGTGCGATACGCGTAAAACGAGCGAGCACACGGATTATCGAGAATGATTTGTAGCGGTGTCCACGGTTTCGCGGACAGAGCTAGGGCCTGCTAACTAAACCGTGACGTTAACAAGACGTAAATCTCGGCCGCAATATGCTCGGCTCAAAAGTGGTGCGGCTACGGTCGATGCAATTTACTAGAATAGATCGGTAACCGTGAACCTACCGCTTTAATTAGCAACAATAGGGGCCAACCCGTTCATTTATTTCCACGGGAAATATATGTCCTCCTACCGTGTTACTCGCTCGAGAATGCCGCGAATTCGGTGCCAGAATAACGTTGAACCACCGACCGCTGACGTCGATGAATGAACTGTGCGAGTTTCTTCCGTGAGTGTACTTGCACCACTTTTCAGCTAAAGTCTTAAACAAGTGTCTGGGCAGGTTTTTGCTGAGCATTGGTGTAACGCGCGAATATGCGACAGGTGGCGATATAACGCGAGATAACTGTTGATATGGGTGTGGACGCGTATCGACTGTTGTACGATGTACGATATTATTGATATTCAGTCCCTTGATAAATGTTCACAGAGGTGTTAATAACTGTTGGTATTAATGATATTAATATTACAATATGGATACATGGGTGGATAAAATCGTGTCACGAATTCATTATTTGCTGATAAGTTGATTTAAAGAGTCTCGACTGGAACTTTCAGTAACAATACATATAATCAATGTAATTAGTCAATGTGATCAATCGATATAATTAATTAGTCCGATCGATCAATATAAATAATCGATGCAATCAATCAATATTTTTAATCAATGAAATCAATCAGTACAATCAGTCAATATCAATCAATACATTTAATCAATCGATCAGTACAATTGCTACAATCAATCAATATTATTCATTGATACAATAGATCAATATAACTAATCGATGCAATCAATCAATAATTATTAATCAATTAAATCAATCAGAGCAATTGATCAATATCAATCGATGCATATAGTCAATCAATCGGTACAATTTCTGCAATCAATCAATATTGTTAATCAATGAAATCAATCAGTACAATTACTCAATATCGATCAATACATTTAGTCAATCGATCAGTACAAATTCTTGTAATCAATCAATAATTGTTAATCAATGAAATCGATCAGTACAATTAATCAATATCAATCAAGACATTTAGTCAATTGATCAGTACAAATTCTTGTAACCAATGAATATTATTAATCAATGCGATCGATCAATACAAATCGATGCAATCAGTCATCCTTTAAAAATACTCCAGAAATTAATCAAAAATTTAATTCCCTAAAAAATATTAAACAACATATTTATCCAATTGAGTCCTCTGATGTCACAATGAATATCAATTTTTGTAATTGCACAAGATGACTCTAAACTTGTTAAAAGTACATTAAAGTCCCTGATTTGACACTTGGCTAACACTGGCCAAGAGATATGCATGCTTAACACACAGCTCGAAGTTCGAGCAAGTAAAACTTGCCCCGGTGTATTGTGCCGCTGGCCCTGGGTCAATACTTCTCTCTAGTGGTGATTCTCTCGAGTATCATTCGTCATCTCGCTTTCTATTACGAAGTTTAACTTGGTAAACTAAGGGACAACGGTTATATTCACGAGGCATTCTGACACGTGTATATCTTCAAAAGTTTCGTGTCAGGTGGCAGTTTGGTCGTTACAAACTTTATCGCACTTAGGATTTCAAGAAATATGTCCATAGTCGTTCCTCTCTTACTCAATACCAAATGAATCAATTCTTTGGAACTTCGAAACAATACTTCCAAATGTTTTACTTCTGTACTTCTACTTCTGGAAGTAGTGATGGCTTTAAGTAGTGATGGCTTTAAGCTAACTTTACCTATAACTTTGAGTCAAGATTAACGTTAGGTCAGGATTTATTGCTACTGTGTTAAGGTAAATATTGTAAAATATAAGCAAGTAAATAAATAAAGTATATGTAACATTATTTATACATATATGTATCTATATCTAAATCTCTCAATATATCAATACATCAATACATTAATATCTATATCTACGTTACGTTAGGTTAAATCAAATTGTACAAATTAAAATTGCTATCAACCTCCAAACTTCGTCTTCATGCAAATAAGATCTAAGTTTGTCACATTTGACTCGATGTTACAAGTCAAAGAGTTAAATATAGATAACACGATGAACTCAGACAATATTCAAGGGCCACCATATACATCGAAAGTTTACCCAAGTCGTTCTGAACTTGATCACACCGCGAATCCCAAGAAATACGTTTACGGTTATAATATGTTCCCAAGTCCGTAAACTCGATTTGTCTTGGAACAGAATCAAATTTCTGGAAAGTTGTAGCGAACTGTTGTTACAGTCCCGATTCTTAGCGAGGGGCGCAAAGAATATCGGGGACGATTCACGTCTTGCCGACGTTGTTTTCAGTTCACCTATCTTGAACGAGCAAATAGGAAAAGAACGGAAGTGTACTCTCAAAGAACTTCCGCTGCCTCGCGATATTTGTTGCCGACGACGTCGCGGGTACCAATATAAGTCATTTCGCTCCGTCGACAATAACATTATTTTCGAGTAGCGTTCTTTTATTTTTCATGTCGGTAACGGGACGTGAACGGTTTATACGATCGTGATTCCCCGTGGAAACACGATGAAAGGAAAAGAAGGTGAACGTCCAGTCGAGGTGGATTTCCTTGGAAGTTAGCTACGTGGAAGGGGTGCTTCGGGCTTATTTGTATAGGAGGGTGGATCAATAAAACGAGGGAAGGGAAAGTCGCGTGCTCGCGGGTCAGACGATTTCGACTCACCTACATAGTACCTGGCTGAATAGCGAAGCCGCGTATTCCGCGAAGGTCGAACCCGACGAAATTTAACCACCCTCGATCCATTTACCCCGGCGAAATAACCTTCGAACCGCGAATATTTCTTCGAAAGTATTTCCTGCCACTTTCGCCTGAATACCAAAGGCGCTGTTAGAATAATATCAGCTTGGAATTTTTTACAGAATTCTTTATTTTTTAACACTGCTAGAGGAATTTAGTTTTTAAAATCCTACTGATAACATTAATTAACACATTGACTGCCACATTGAAACAATTAAAACTTCCATCAAGTAATGTTTTAATTTTTAATAAATTTTACCAAATATTTTCACAATATCTTATTACATTTTTTTTCCATAGATCCATGTAATTAATGCAAGAATTTTGTACGAGGAAAGTGAACAAATTTTTAATAATATTCATGTTAAATCAGTTTAACTTAAGTGTCACCCATATATGGATGACGTGGCAGTCAACGTGTTAATTCTTTTATTATTTTCATACTTATTATTGAAAATTATTTTTGTTAATTTTCTTCGATCTTCCTTGTGTTAGAATATGTCATGTGTGAAGAACATGTGTTAGAATATGTTACGTGAAAAGAATATGTGTTAAAGTATGTCATGTGTGAAGAATATGTGTTAGAACATGTCATGTGTGTAATGTGATTGACATGTGGACGTTTAGAATGACATATGTAGAACGACATTTTTATTCCATTAAAAATTAATAGTGCATTATTGTAAAAATTTCTGTTACTAAAAACTCGAAAACTGTCAAACAGAACGAATGAAGAAGAATAGCCATTTATTTGTTCGATGCCTCAATCAAAGCCTTCACTACCCTCATAGCTATAAAAAAAAAGTTTTATATTCAACCTTGTCCACACAAATTATAATTATACCTAAACTACAAGTTGATTATTAAAAATTTGAGAGAAGTTTCACACTTGAACTATAACGTCACGAGTCAAGGTGACAGTTTGATCGCCGATTGAAATGAATATGTATACTCGATCGAGCACATAAATCTACATATAGAGGTTAACGTTTCGATTAAAACACACGTACCAATAAAACGCACATTGAGCAACATTAATATATTTTGACACATCGATCGATCGAACTCGCCCACTCCAGGTTTAACCGCGTCGCATAACTTAAATCTCGAGAGATTAGTTATAAATTACGAAGCCGCGTGGTCGTAGCCTCCCGTCGATTCGTTTAATCTCGGCCGTAAAGCAAACTAATTAAGTACACGAAACGCGGCTGGCAACAAACGTAGAAACCGGTCGAAAAAAGTGAAAGGAAATCGGGATTCTCGTGAATCAATGGCGGCCATCTTTCGTATAGGACGACAGAAAAAAATGTCGTTCACTCGGTCGACATTCGTTTAAAGCGTTCTGTCCCGGTCTGGAAACAGGTACCAGTTCGAACGAAACGGCCCACCCACAAACCTTCGTCCACGCTCGCGAGAATAAATCCGCAGAAATTCGTGTCTCTTTCGTCCCGCTGAGAGGAACAGGATGGTCCTCGCTTAATTACACAACGACACTCGGCTTATCCGACGAATAATCTTCTACGGCGCTCCGGGAACAACGTCGGTGGTACACAACGTTGTCGACGCGTTTACAGTCTACTACGGTGAAAACGCATCAAAAAGGAGAAAAACGGAGGATTTATCCTTTGATGACCGTATTTGGAGGACCGTAAATTATTTGCAGATAACTTTGATGTGGTTTGGGTAATTTCTGAATTTTATTAGTTTCTCTGAAGTGGTCAAATTTCTTAATTTCTTAATTAATTCTTGGACTCTATAGTTCCTAAATCCCGAAATTTTCAAGACGTTAAATTTTTGATATCTCATGTGTTGTTACTGATATATGTATTATTAGTACATATGCATATTATGCATGGGGTGAAATCGAGAATGTGTTAAATTCTTGTGAGTCAAGTTGTTCAGTATTGCTATTATCATTTCAGATCATTGATTAAATGGTTTAATGACAATTAATAAATACTTATTTTCTACAGTCTTATAATACCACTCCCACTTGCAACTATTTGTTCGCTGCCATCGACGATCTTCTACACAACAGAACTAATCACCTAAAATAATATTTTCATTTAAAATTTCTCTGCCGTCAGTGTAAAGAACAGGGTCCTATCTAGAAACGAAGAAGAATGCGAAGGAAATGGTCTTCCTCGCTGAGTCACTGTTTAATTTGTGCCTGAGTCCCTCCTTAAAGAATAATAGGATTAAGAGACTCTAAATTTTGGAGATCGACACAGTATCAATGCGGGTTTATTTTGTAGTAACAAGACATCTCAAATTGCCAGAAAGAATTATATTCTGGAAATTTTTCTTGAATACCAGTCAAAAACAATGTAGCCACCAATAGAGTGTTAAGGATTATAAAATCGAAGTTGAATCTCTTCCGAAAATTCTGTTCATTTTTCTTGTTAAACGACGCAATAGTTGAGAACAATAGAATCCCTTATCGAGATCCGAGGTTTATATCAATGTTTCTATTGTAAACAAAAGCGATAGCATTTTTACTGGAAATATTGAAAAAGGCTAATCGCTTCGATATCACTTGAAAAAATACGCTTTTGTAACGGCTGTCGATTGTTAGTTGCATAGAATATCGTTACGCGCAGCTTGTCAATATTTTCCAATACACTACCCCTATTGACAGCAATAAATGGGCTGGTTTCTGCTTGTTAACAGACATTATCGATTCGCTTGCTGCCGCGGGAGGACTGCGTGAAAGCTTTGAATACCGACAAATATTTTATCATGATACAGATTGAAAGAAAAATGCGGAAACGTGTCAGAAAGAAAATCTAGGGAATAGATTGTATAGTATTGCAGTTTGTTATCTATACATTACTGTACGATATTTATACACTTTTATTTATCATCAAATTATTCTTGATGTCCATTAGCGTTTGTTGTGGTGATACTGTTCGTCTTTGATTTTAGTTCGATAGGGTAGTGATAGGTTAGAGTAGGGTTTGTTAGAGTAACTTTGATACTCAGTGTTGAAGAGGATACAGTCACAAGGACTTTTATTTATCGTTTATAAAAATTATTCTTGATATCCATTAACTCTATCTTAACGTTTGTTGTACTAATAGTGTTCGTCTTCAATTCGCTAGGGTATTGATGGGTTAGAGTAGTTCCAATACTAAGTGTTCAGAATGTACATGGACGTAGAACTACAAGAACAATTCGTAGAAAGTTTGAAAATTGCCGAATCAGTCTCCAGAGGACCTCATACTCCGAAGAGAAAAATCTAATACCCATTTTCTGCGGCGAAATTCTATTTGTCCAAGATCAAGGGCAGACGTCTCTCAGATCTAAAAGACCGTAAAGGTCGTTGGACTCGGTTCGCTAGCGCATGACGCACAAAGAGAAATTCGTGGATACCTCGGACCACCCGTCGCGTATATTCGTCTAATTAAACCGTCGGACAGCTTATCCGTCACGATCTTCCTCGACGACACGAGGCCATCAACGCGGCTTCTGTTCGGTGGCTGAGAAGGACGATTTGGTAGCCGAAAGGCGCGGAAACATTAACATAAAATGGGCGTTGGTGGCACCGCCACGCCTCGGTTCTTTCAGAACGCGCTTGGAATTTGTCCGCGACGAAAAGCGCGACCAAACGAAACTCGGTTTTTTCTTCCTTTCGAAAGCGAGGATCGGTTGAGAAAAGTCTTTGACTCGGTGGAACGCGTGGGCGAGCGGATAAATATCGAGATTACTTATTTTTCTTGGTGGACGAGTCGGCGGCTCGTAAATGCCGTCGTATTTTCAACCCGCTTCTCGAGCGACGATCACACGCCACCGCCTTGGATTTTCTTCGAATAAGCTGAAAATTTGTGGAACCTCGCATCGATTAATATCTGACAGAAATTCTTTCGATTGTACACGATTTATGGTACATTTCCGGAGATTTACGCATTTTTAATTGCAGTACATTTTTACTGCAGTATTTTCTAGCTCGATATTTCATTCATGTTTATTGCGCTTTGTTATATGCTGCAGTTTAGCTTGCTTCGATATTTCATTTTTATATGTGATCGAACAGTGCATATTTCATGCAGAAAGTTTGAAGCTTGATACATTATTTTGATATTTAGTGCATCGTAAACTTGAGAGACAGGTTTTGATAGGTCATCTTGGTTCGCTTTTATAGTGCATTTCGATGCACTTTGTAGTTTTCGATGTCAGATGCATTTTTGAGTGCAGTTTGATATTTAGCATACTTTGACCCGTTGCACTTTATTTTCTTATTTGATGCATTTTGAGTGCATTTTGATATTTAGTATACTTTAAACCATTACACTTTATTTTCTTATTTGATGCATTTTGAGTGCATTTTGATATTTAGTATACTTTGAACCATTACACTTTATTTTGATGTAGGACTTTATTTTGATGTTGCACTTTAGTTTAATGCATTTTAAACATTTCACTTCACTTTGATATTTCGTGCATTTTAAACTGCATTTCACTTCACTTTAACATTCCCTGCATTTCAAACTGCATTTCACTTCACTTGATATTTCATGCATTTTTAAGTAGCATTCGAATTTGACTTTTAGTGCATCCTGAATTACACTGCAGTTTACTTAAAAATTTAATGCACCATGATTTGTGTTCCACTCTGTATTTGATGTATTTCGTGTTGCACTTTCGGTATTCACTGCATACTGCGTTGCACTTTACTTCGATAGTTGCACTTCGAATTGTGTTGCACTTCATCCTCATATTCGCTGTATTGACATCTGTACAAGTTATTTTATAGTACATATTCATTTGAATAAATGGAATACTATATTTCATGCTTGTTTTGCAACTATGTTACAATATGGGGAATCAGTGATATATACTACTACACATTTTCAGCATTAACCTCTTTACTCAATTTTATTTTAACATGTTATTTTATCAATGTTGTTTTGACGTGTCATAATATTCAGAACAAAAAATATAAAATAAAGTAAATGCAAAAATATATTGAATAATAAAAAATATTCCAAAACATGACAGATATATTTGAAACATAAAAACAAAATTTTTCTTTGAATATCATAGACCCTAAGAATGGTATGATTAACTTAAAAAAAAATTACAATATCGTTTGAGAAAAATGTTAACAAAAATATTAATATTATTAAGAATAGTATGATTAAAGATCCTTAGACTAACATGATTAACTTAATACATAAAAATTATAACAAAAATATTAATATCAATAATATTCATTTTGTGTAGTTGAAATATTAAGATAAAATATACAGGACGTCTCACAATTAGTGTAACTGCAAAGAGGTTATATCTCAGTTGATTGCAATTTTTTCCTCCACAAAAATGGTCTTGGACCTTCATTCCCGAGTTACCTGATTAAAATCCACTAAAGTACACATCCTTAAACCGCATCTTTTATTAACCCACGTATTTCGCTTATCAGCTGCTCCATTATCTCTTCACGTCACGTATCGAAGAGAGCTTCCAATTACAGTACCCTATTTATGCATCCCTTTCCTGCCAACTGCAGGAATTTTGTCAGCAAAGTGCAACGAGCATCGTAACAGCCCGAGATTTTTCGCTGTATCATTCAGAGTTGTTTGGTCCGTTTACGGTCGCATATTTCGGCCTCTTAACGAGGCGTTTCACGCCGCGGCGAACGGATCGTCGTCGCTCATTAAACTCCTGTAACGAAGTAGAAACGAGACGATGTCCAGGAGACGGCGCCCAGTAAAATTTCACGTGTGTCGGCTCATTGTATTTCACCGTTTGCCACTCCCTCCGTGTCGCCTTCGTTTCGATGTGCTAAACATCAGGTACGGCCGGGAATAACGAGCGCAAATAAAACGGTGTCAGCCACTGGTCCCAATTACTGGACCGCCCCGCCGCAGAACGTGCCCGGCCCGGACGATCATCATCTTTTAATCCTGTTTTCTTGGCTCCGTTCGCGAATCTCGGAGGCGTGATGCACGAAAAATAGAACGCCTCGAAAAGTGCTGGTTTGGTTAACGTGTTCGGAGGGACTGTAATTATTGGGCTTGGTTAATCGCCAGATGAATCTATGGTATGTTTACGAGGTTTCGATCAACTTCAACATTTTTACAGTGACGGAATTTTTTAGTATTCAAGGTTTAGAGTTTTTTTGGGCGAAAATTTGGGAATTTATAAATTCTGTTAATTTTCAGATTTTAGGGGTTGGAAATCATATGTAGATAGGGTCTTAAATTTGCTCAGGAAACACTAGATTCTTGAATAGATTGATCTCTGGATTTGAAGATCTTAAAATTTCAACTTTGCAAATTGTAGTCTTTGAATTTCAAGATTAACAAATTCCAAATTTACTAAATTTCAAATTTCTCAAATTCCAAGTTCTCAAATTCCAAAATTCCCCAATTCCAAATTCTCCAAATTCCAAGTTTCGAAATTCCAAATTTACCAAATTCCAAGTCCTCAAATTCCAAATTTTCCAAATTCCAAGTTCCCAAATTCCAAATTCCCAAATTTTAAATTTCCCAAATTCCAAATTTCCCAAATTCCAAATTCTCCAAATTCCAAGCCCCCAAATTCTAAATTTGTCTAATTCCAAGATTTCCAAATTCCAAGTCCCCAAATTCCAAATTTTCTAAATTCCAAATCCCTAAATTCTCAAGTCCCAAAAACCCTAAATTTCCAAATTCACCAAATTTCTAAATCCCCCAAATTCTCTAAATTTCCACAGTTCTTCAAATTTTCCAAATTCTCCAATTTCCCAAATTCTCTAAATTTCTCAAATTCTCCAATTTTCCCAAATTTTCTAAATTTCTCAAATTCTCCAAATTTCCCACATTTCCCAAATTCTCTTAATTTCCCAAATTCTCCAAACTTCTCAAATTCCAAATTTCCCAACTTCCAAGTTTTCAATCTTCCAAATTTCTTAAATTCCAAATTTCCCAAATTCCAAGATTCTCAAATATTTATGTCCCCAAATTCCCAAATCCTCCAATCACTAGGTTACCAAATTCCTATTGAAAAATCCAAAAATCCTGTTTGAAAGTCCTTAAATCCCCAAATTCTAGCGTTCCAAAATACTTAAAATTAGATCCATAAATTCTAGTGTCCCAAAATACTTAGAATTAGATCCCTAAATTCTAGTGTCCTAAAATTATTAGAATTAGATCCCCAAATTCTACTGTCCCAAAATACTTAGAATTAGATCCTCAAATTCTAGTGTCCCAATATACTTACAATTAGATCCCCCTATTCTAGTGTCCCCTAATTCCTAAACTTGATACTCGACTCTCCAAAAAAATTGTGCATAACAAAAGAAATATGATTACGAATAAAAAATATTCTAGTGACCTTTCCTACGTTTCACCAGTTGCAATTTTTCACATATTGGATAAAACAAACGTTCTATTCTGTAGACACGAGTTCAAAACGGCTGTATCGCGTTGAAGGATCGAGAATTTCTCGTCGTCGAGGGTCGTCCCTTCGGAACAAAGGACCTCTTATTTTCCACTTACCAGCTTGACAGCGCCTCTCGACTCCACGAGTACGAGATTCTCACGTATGGCCGTTTACGTGACCGTGGTTCATCGCGGTCGTGATCCCGACAGGTGTATACGCACACTGCTCGAATCTTCATTATTATTGATACGATCGACGGATAGTTTATGGTATTTTAACGACAGGTTTCGAACAGTGAATCGTAATTTTTCCAGACTTCGGTCAAGATTTCACCCCGTTAAGAATGAATAATTCAGTGGATATCCTCGAATTAGTGCCAGGTGTTGGTAATGACCCATCTTTTATAAATACAGTTAATAATTCTTGAATACCGCGTTTTAGCTTGTTGCAGTGTTTTCTTTGCAAATTGATTGAGGTTCAGAAAATTGCGGATGGATAACGGGATGTTTAAGAATAGATTTACGGGACGTATTTTGAAAGTTATAAAAACCGTTCGCATTTTTATTTTATTGTACTGACTTTATTCATTGAACGAGGTAAATTTTGGAGTCTATTTTCTTCGAAAACTTTGAAATATTGAAATTTGCGGTGTGGTCCTATGTGCGTGAATTTCACGCGATCGTAAATACAATTTTTAATAAATTTTATGCACGCAAAAATTACAACAATAATAAATATGAATGCACCGACTTATAAACGGACTTCGCTAGTTCGGAGTCGCAGTCGCAGGATCAGTCGTATGCTGGGTTCGAACCCGACGTCGCAGAACAAATCGCAGTAGAGGGAAGTAAAAATATAAATATATAATATAGAAGTAATGTACTAAAATATTGAATAATAAAAACTTTTTATCTCATATTTTCATTTCTTACTTTTAGTGTTTAATTATATTTTAACTGGTTATTTTTCTTTAATATTCGTTCATGCGTCAAATTGACGTATGTAAAGATTATATAAATGTCCGTGAGTCTAGTGTTAATTGCTGAATAGTGTAAACCTGCGGATACGAGTACTTTAATAAAAAGCATGATGAGCTATGACTTGTAGAGGAAGCTGTCGTTTGAACAAACTTAACAAGTCGTAAGTAATGGAAAGCTGGACGTACAAGTGACTTCTAGCACTAAGCTGACGTTAATTTATGCGACGCTGTCTACTTGTACTTTGAAGCTATTTGCACTTGGGTTTTTATTAACATTTTAATCTCGGGATTTATAACGATATTATATAAGTCTTTGGAGAGGTAATTCTATCGTGTCGAATTGATAAATCAACTTAGAGTTGATTCAAAATGGCTGAGTTGACTAATTAAATTAGATTAAGGTGGATTGAATTAAATTTGTATATTGAAGATGTGGAGTTTGTTGGATATATTTTTAAGTGATGGTTGAATGTTGTTGAGAGCTTTCACATTACACATGTGAATGTGGTTCTATCATTTTTTATGTGGTATTTGAAGTCTGTTTAATTTAGGGACGTAATTACTTTAGGGACGTAATTGTACTTAACTGAAGGTGACAAATTCAGATGCTTAACTTTAGGTTTAAATTTAACTTGGAAGTGTTTGTGTACAGTTAGGAGAAAATTTAGCTGCTGTAAAGAAAGTATGACAACTTAGATCTCCCATATGTGGATTTTTAGGAACCTTGAGATACCTCTAAGGATATCAGCAATTACTTAAATTTGAAATTACAAACCACAGAAATATAAAAATTGCACAAGACTTTACAGTTCTCAGAAACCTAATAACCTCAGAAAATTAAAATATCTCCCAATGTACCAAATTTCTAAAACTATCTAACCTAGATAACTCATATATCGTCTAACAACACCTCACCGTTTGCACTCTTGCTCACTCATTCTTATTCACTCATTCTTACTCACTCAACTCTTACAATCCTCTCACATGAAAATACAATACAATAAAAAATACCCATCTCGGCATGTACCCATCTTCACAAAAATTCATAGTAACCTCTATTCGATGTTTGTTGCAGGTAATCAAGGGAAACACAAACACCTACCTCGAATCGAAGCACGAGCTAGAGCCGCCAATGTGGGCCAGCAAGGTCCGTTTCCTACCATACAGTTACCACCGTCGGACCGTTTGCATGCGAGTGGAATTGTACGGTTGTCCATGGAACGACGGCATCGTATCGTACTCGATGCCACAGGGTGACAAACGCGGCAATTGGGAATTCTTCGATGCAACTTACGACGGTTACTGGGATGGCCAGCTTCTGAGAGGACTTGGACAACTGACAGACGGCAAGATCGGGCCCGATAACTTCAAGATGGGCTATTATGATTACGATAGGGGTCAGGGATGGGTCGGATGGAGAAACGACACTAGATCCGGTCATCCGTTGGAGATCAAGTTCGAGTTTGATCATGTCAGGGAATTCTCTGCTGTACACATTTATTGCAACAATCAGTTCACCAAGGATGTTCAGGTGAGTCTACGTTACGGATGGATAAGAGTTTATATGAAATTGAATCCTCTTAACATTGTTCAAAAATTGTATTCTTTTAAAGATTTTCCAAATTGAATTCTTTTAAAAATTGTTCAAAAACAACCCTTTTAAAGTCATTTAAAAATGATTTCGTTTAAGATCCTTCAAAATTGTATTCTTTTAAAGATTTTCAAAATTGAATTCTTTTAAAAATTGTTCAAAAACCAACCCTCTTAAAGTCATTTAAAAATGAACAATTCATCAAAATTGAGTTCTGTTAAACTTGTTAAAGATTGAATTCTTCTAAAATCGTTCAAAATTAAATCTCGTTGAAGTCATTCAAAATTGAATCCTCTGAAAATCGTTCAAACTTAAATCTCGTCGAAGTCGTCCAAATTAGAATCCTCCACAAATCGTCGAAAATTATATTCTACTAAAATTTGTCAAAATTTAATCCCCTTAAAACAGTTCAAAATTTAATCTTCCTAAAATCGTTCAAACTTGAATCCTGTCAAACTTATATAAAAATTAAATTCCATTAAAATCGTCCAAAAACTGAATCTCGTCGAAGTCGTCCAAAATAGAATCCACCGCAAATCGTCGAAAATGAAATCCCGTTCCCAAAATTGAATTCCGGTCGCAACCATTAAAAATGCAACCCGAAATCGCCGAAAACGCACCCTCTTAACATAATTCGAAATCCATAATGTTCGGCAATAATTTATTCCCGCAAACTGTTCCGTAATTTTCACGCGAAAATAGAACCGCAGGATCGTTCCACTTTAAATTTTAATATTTTGATTCGTTATCCGTATCGCCATCGATATTCGGTGGACGATGGAATTTCCAGCGCGTCCTCCTTTATCAGCAATCTCTTTGAACGCAACCCCGGCCACGTTATTTTCAAATTTCCTCTATGATCGTTCACCGAACATCCGCGAAAACGCGCGAAAAAAAGAGCTCGACCAGACGCGAGCACGACAGGGAGGAAATTGGAAGGGCCCGGGGCGGCTCGCCAACGCGGGACTACGATACAGAGCGACGCTGCAAAAAAGAGAAGGATAAAATGGAAACTATACGTTGAGCGGAATAAAGAGGAACGCGTGGAAAAGATAAGCAAGAGGGGTAGAATGGAAACAAGAGGTGGTGGCGAAATGCGCGCGAAGATCCCCGGCTGCCAGCCTTTAATCCGCGCAGAACGAAAGGAAACGAGAGGGAGGTACACTATGAAATCCAGGTTCTACGGAGTCAAGGTCAGACGTAGGATGGGTAACGAGGCGCAACAACGGTTAGCCCCTGGCTTTGAACGGATGGAAAGAGAAAGAGGAAACGAGCCAACAGTCGCTGCGACTTTACAGGGTGCGAACTACGCCTGCTGACTGCTGCTAGTTTCTGCGAAAATTTTCCGGTCCCGCCTGCTTCCGGCCACCAATTTCTATATAATACCAACAGTATCAAGATTTATTTCAATGCGAACCCTCATTACCCTGGACAATCCTCTCTTACCAACGAGAACCAGAAAAATATTCTCTGCATGTTGGAAATTTTCCTACAGTCTATTCTATTTTCCTCTGTTTGCTATTTTATAAACTTAACAGTTACTCGACAATACCATAGCTATTAAAGTATCAAATTTTTAACAAAATCATCGGAGACATTTTACTGTGGAGTAAAAAATAGTTCCCTCAAACTCCACAATCCGTATATCAATTAATCTACTAGACTTTGAAATTTTGACAAGACCTTGACAAAATTAGAAAAGTGTAATTTGTCGGTACAGAGTCATGAACAATGGCATAGCAAAAGTATCCCAAGTCTAGGAACAAGACGCAGGGCGAAACTAGCGAAGCTTTGAAGTGCCGTCTTTCAGAAGACGTGTCCTATCCGCGCGAGCGGGCGCTTGTTAATAGAAGGGGACGTTTAGGGGCGGTTGCTACCATCTTTTACCCCTTGCATTCTCCTAGCTCAGCCATAGACTGCCGACTTGCCAGACTGTCGGTATTGTATTTGAATACGTGGCGTATCTGCTCTTCGGCTGGTTGCTGCCATTGTGCGTGCACGAGAGAGAAACGCCTAAACGTTTCGCTCGCTCCTCGCGTTCCCTTCCTGTCTTCCGAGAACCGTTTCTCCGAGAAGGAACGAACGGTTCCCCTTCGATACGTCGTTTCTGCTGCCCTTGCCATCGCCACCTCTCGTTTTCCGCCTCTACATCGCCACTCTCCATCTTGGCCGCGAGCACACAATCGAGCCGGGTAATGAGCCGCTCCATTCAAATAAATCTTGATACCAGTTTGCCCTGTGTTTCGAGGCCCTACGTTTCGAACCCGATCCTCTGGATTATTCACGTTTCAACCCTTGCGTTTAATGATGGGTTCATGTGTACACACCTTTTTATTCTCACGTTTTGTGTTCATATTTTTGGACTATCCTGCTGGATTATTCACGTTTCAACCCTTGCGGTTCATGATGCATACCGATCATGTGTATACATCTTTTGATTCTCATATGACTTTAATCTATGAAATTTGAACACATTCATATATGAACAATATATGAATTCACATATGAGTAATATATGAATTTATTAAAACAGTAATATTTAAGTAAGAATATTTTAAGTGCTCATATTTTTTGACTATTTAGAATACTTCTGGATTATTCACGTTTTAACCCCTTGCATTTAATAATGAACATACCTTTTGATCATGTGTATACATCTTTTGATTCCCACGTTTTCTAAATGTTCATATTTTTGGACCATCTATAGTCCTTCTTGATTAATTTCGTTTTAACCCCTTGCGTTTAATGGTGGATATATCTTTTGATCATATGTAAACATCTTTTGATTCCTATTTTTTCTAAATGTTCATATTTTTTGACCATGTATAGTCTTTCTTGATTAATTTCGTTTTAACCCCTTGCTTTTAATAATGAACATGTCTTTTGATCATGTATAAACATCTTTTGATTTCTAGCTTTTTTAAGTGATTATATTTTTAGACCATAGAGCTTACATTCACAAAACTTTTCCACGTCTCCAACAAGTAATAAGAGCTTACTGAACAGCAATTTTCTCAGATCCGTGCCTCTCGTCAGCGTCGACGATTTCGCGGCCACGTCTTCATCTTGCCGAGTTTCCTCTGTGTTATAGGAAGGCTGCCTTGAAAATCCATACGCATCACGCGTTCCTCTTCAGAGCTAAGAGAGTTAGATAATCTCAGCTTTGTGATCTCCGTTTCCACGTCCCTCGTTCCGCGCTATCTCTCTCCTTCTGTTCCCGTCCTGCTCTCAGTTTCCGGCAGGCATTCTATTCGCGCAACTATCTTACGCTTTCCCGGATCGGAATTAGCATTCCACGCGCCACCCGCTTGCTGGCGAACGCACAATCACCTGCAGGAGGCTCGCAATTATCGAAGTCGTCGATGTCAACCGAGTGTTGCCTCTATAAAGTCGCTCGTTATATCCGCGATAAATAGCCGGGGCCGTATTTGTGGAAGAGGAACTGCGGGATGTATTAATATCACAGGCTTGGGTGCCTTGTCGGGACTCCACGCACCGACTCCTCTTAGGATGATGATTTATGCATATAATTAATGCTGAATATTAGCCACTGCATCACGTTTACCGTACACAATGGGCAACTTCATTACACTGTCTGAAATAACGTTCGCCGCGACATGTTTTACATATTTCTCGTGTAACGTGCTTTATGGGTACACGCGTTCTGTACATCCTCGTTTAGAATGCGAGCTCTGGAGCGTACTATGATTTGCGCTAGTTCCTCCTAGGAGATTTGGCACGTGATTCATGGACGATATTATTGCGGGGAATTAAGATCGCTGAAAAATGGACAATGCATGGCCTACCTTCATATTTCATGCGAATGTGTACTGTTATGCCAAATGTGGCTTTACCAAGGAAAATATGGCGAGGAGACTGTGCACTTGGTTGACTTTTCAGGACTTTTAGAATTTGTGGGAATTCGACGATTTAGGGATGAAAATAATGGACTTGATAAATTCAGGGATTTGAAAATTATTTTAATAAAACTTAAAATGGTAAGAACTTTGATTATCTCGTCCTTGAAGAGACAATGTTTCTGTTTTTTGAATAGGTGTTCTCCGAAGCCAGCATAATGTTCAGTGTCGGTGGTCGCTACTACACCGGCGATGCAATCGTGTACTCCTACATGGAGGACAGGATCTTCGAGCACTCGAGGAACATCTCCATCAAACTGCACCACCGTATCGGCAAATTTGTCAAGTTGAGATTCAGCTTCGCCTCCAGATGGATTATGATCAGCGAGATCACATTTGATTCCGGTGAGTGTCATACATGACCTAACACATGGTCGTGACGCACACCTACATCACATTCGAAATGAGATATCGTGGACTTTGAACCTGTCATGACACCATTTTCTGATATCATCTCAATCATCCTAGACTCTAGATATATGTGTATACATGTATACATGTGTGTATAGTTACTCAGAACATATGTGCTATGTTTATTACTCAGATAATAATTGTTACAGACTTTTATATTTGTCAACTATGTATATAGTTACACTTTTATATCTGTCCAATATGTGGACCCATTTTGTAGTCTTTTTAAAATTTTCGAAGAGTAGGTTCAGGACTCTAGGACCCAGGTTGAATGTCTAGTATCTAAATGATCAGATGATCAGATGATCCCTAATTAGAATACATTTGCAAATATGACTATAAAGAACACCTCAACCTAGACTAACTAATATGACTGCAGATCTGAACCTCAACTAGCTTCAACCTCGACTAGCTTCAACCTCGACTAGCTTCAACTCGACTAGCTGTAACTTCGACTATCCTCAACCTAGAACAGTATAAATTTAATGACTATACCCCCTAACTCCGCCCCGAATTCCGACTAAAACCCATTCTCCCAAAACACGAAAGCACAAAGGAACAATTTCTGTTTCAGACATAGCTCACGGAAACTTCACACCGGAATCACCTCCAACGACCGAAGCACCCAGACAAAGAGACCGAATTTCAGCGCGCGACAATCCTCTCCAGGCCGAGGTGCCGGTCGTCAAGCAAGATGATCCGACCTATATGGCCGTGATTATCGGAGTGCTGACCGCCGTGATTCTCCTGTTAGCCGTGGCGATTTTCCTGATCGTCACGCGACACAGGCAACGCAAGAACTTCGCTAGTCCCTTAAGCACCAAGAGCGCGATACCTTCAGGCAATCATCAACATCTATCACCGGAATCCGCGTACGGTACCACGGAGAAAGATCCGTCGTTGATGACCTACAGAGTCGAAGAACTGGACGACAGGTACGCTGGTACCAAGCTGACGACGCTACCTCGCGATTTGAACGATCGTCTGCTGGGTGATGTCAGGCTCGACGAGTACCAGGAACCCTTCCACGAGAGCAAGTACCGGGAACCACCTCATGCTGCTTATTATGGATACAGCACCGTTGTTATAGACAACAAGGACCTTCACGACAACGTTGAGCAGTCTGGTGAGCACGATCGATGTCCGGTGATGTCTTGACACTTGGGACACTTGTTGACACGCTTGTTAGACTACTGATTCGATCTTCATGCGTTTGGTTTTACTTAACCCGGTGACATGAGTTTCCGGTGACTGAGTGACTACTTATGTTCATTGGAGGAACTTTCACTAAATGATATTATGTCGAGATGATATAATAGAATCTTTTGGTATATGTAGAATCTTTTGGTGGTCTTATATGGTCCAAGATAGGAGAGTGTTAATTTTCCAGTTTGAAATTGTTCTCAAAGATGTCTTGGACCAATGATCATAGCAGTCGAGGCCCATATAAAATCAATCATTCAATTAATCGTTCAATTAATCATTCAAGCAAACATTCAATCAATCAAAGATATTTTGAAAATTGAAATAAGTTTGAGAAACTGATAAATTTGGAGGGTTGAAGATTTGAATATTTTGTTCACAGATGCCACTTATGACTACGCGGTACCAATGCCTGTGCCTAGTGTAAGCAGTGATCAGGATAGCGTGTTCTCAAAGTCTTCATCAAGGGGTAGCGCGAAGGTAAGTTCACTTTTATTTTTATTTATATACAGTAATATATTTAATGCATTCTTAAGTACATTAACACTTTGCCACATCACAAAAATAGAAAAATATGAAAATATTTAGTGAAAATACTGTCTATTAAAATTCTGAGTTGCTTCAACATGGCAGTCAAGTATAAAAATGTCTTCATCTCTGTACTTTGACTGTCATATTACAAAAATAGCAAACTATGAAAATATTTAGTAATAATACTGTCTAATGAAATTTTGAGTTGCTTCAACATGGCAGTCAAGTGTAAAAATGTCTTCATCTCTGTACTTTGACTGTCATATTACAAAAATAGCAAAATATGAAAATATTTAGTAAAAATATTGTCTAATAAAATTCTGAGTTGCTTCAACATGGCAGTCAAGTGTAAAAATGTCTTCATCTCTGCACTTTGACTGCCACATTAAAAAATAGAAAAATATGAAAATATTTAGTAAAAATATTATCTAATAAAATTTTGAGTTGCTTCTAAATGGCAGTCAAGTGTAAAAATGTCATCTTTGTATTTAATTTCGATGTTTGATGTTTCAGGCATGTTTGCAGAGTTTTTTCCCGCCACCTCCTCCCCCGATGAGCGCGCCACCCCCCCGAGGCTCCAGTAACCTGACGTACTCGAACCCGCCGAGCCCTGAGCCCGTTTGCGAGCGCGAGCGCAGAGGAAGCAAGCGCCGCGAGCACTCCTTGCACAGATACGCGTAAGGATCGTTGTGTCCTGCAGAAACCACGCTGAATCGAAGGTACGACTTTCGTGCTTCAAACACAGATCAAACGGTTGATCCAACCCTTCAGCATCCATGTGTCTCTCATAAATCATCTCGCTTTTTCTCTACGTCGCGTTTCCACCGATCGTTTTCTCTCTTCGCGAAATTCGTTCTCAATTTTTAAACGATCGATGCGCGGTTCACCGTGAAAATCGTTCGACGATGGATGCTGAAGGCGCAGCGAAATACTCGAGCGCCGTTAGCGTCGAAACGAAGCAGAAGAGGACGAAGAGGAGGAGAAGATGACACGAGAGATCGAATCGACTGCAACGAGGCTGGAAAATTTTTCCCTATCGTCGTTCTTTCCTGTTCAATTTTCGAAAGTCCAATTAGACCACAGCTTCGACAAGGTCGATCTCGTCGATATCTTTCTCGAACACTGCCATTGGCGCACTTTCGAAGCGTACAGTAGAGTAAGCACCGTGGGCTTCCGTAAGGAAAACGGCGATATAAGGAGAGGATTTTGGGGGAGAAATTTTTAGATTAGAAATTTGGGGGTTTATAACTGTTTTAGGAGTTGATCAAGATTTGGGGACTTCAAGATTTGAGGACTTTGAGATTTGGTATTTTGGGGAGTGGAAATTTAGGGAATTTGGGAAATTTGGGGAATTTGGGAAATTTGGGAAATTTGGAGAATTTGGGAAATTAGAGATTTGGCACTTTGAAAATTTGGGGAAGGAAATTTGGAAACTTGAGAATCTTGGAAATTTAGAAATTTGGAAATTTGAGAATTTTGGGGCTTCTAAATTTCAAGTTTGAGAATTTGGAACTTTGAGAAATTTGAGAACTTGAAAATTTGGAACTTTGAGAAATTTGAGAACTTGAGAGTTTGGAACTTTGAAATTTCACGCTTTGAAAATTCAGAATCACAAGAAATTTGACACTTCGAAAATCCAGAAATCTGAAAAATTCCAACACCCTAAAACCAAAATTAAAAAATTCCCACCTTCAAAAAATCCATCTCACAATTTCAAACCCTAAAAATCCACAAATTCAAGAACCCACAATCTCAAAAACTAAATCCAGCAATATGAAAATACAAAAATTTCAAGTTTATGTTTCACCCCCAAAACCAAGGACCTTATAGCCCTTATCCAAAGGAAGCCCACACTGTATTCGAGTGTATCTCGAGTGTCGCGTTAAATAGACCCGCTTCTGGCGGGTAAAATGAACCGTATAACCGGAGTTGTAACTACAATTGGCATATCAGTTTAGTGACAGCGTTATTGCGCACGGGTGACTCTTCCGGAGATCTCAAACGCTCGCTACGCGGAGCTCGAGTTCCCAAAATGGCCGTTCCACGAGTCTTTGCGATTTCTGTTTTGCTGTTAGCTTTAGCGAGTACAGGTTCACGACCATGAACCAAGCACTTGTACAAGATTATAATAGGGGTTGAAACGTTTTCAAATTAACCAATATTGTTATGGGGTAGTTTGAAACTATTTTATACACAGCAAGGTTCTTTAACTTTAGTTCTGTAAATAATTTTTGTATTGAATTTTTATGCAGTTAATTCTCCTCTCTTTGGTGGAATTTTACTTGATTTTATTTATATTTATATTCGTCTATAGTATTTATTTTTTAATGGCTCTCATCCATCGATTTTATAGTAATTGCAATTGTTAAATATTGTGGTATATATTTTTATTAAAAGGAAAAGATTGAAAATCAATTTTTAGATATATGGTTTTGCTTTTTTAACATAACTATCTTTTTTTAATATATGTAAAGTTTCTTTACAACTGTCCTAAGAACAAAAATCATTATTTTTCACATAAATTCACAAACTTTTATATATTTGTCTAATCAAGGAACATATTCGAAAAATTTCACAAATAACACTGTATTAAAAATTTATTTTCAACTACTTTTTCCAGCGAAATCAAGGATTTCGTAAATCTCAATTTATCCAGTGCACCCATGTCGAAATGCACAAAAAAAATGATTTTAACCCCGTCTCTTAAAATTCAACCTCCGAACGAGTTACACGGTTGAAAAGTGTCGTTTGAACTAGAAAACCAGAGTCGCATTTTTTCGTTGACAAGGTTCACCCAAAGCTCGAGTTCCGCGGCCGTTTTCCCGCTCACTGCCGCATTAATTCCGCGCCGTGTAACCGCGCGTGTAATCCGCGAGCGCAACGTTCGTTAAAGCGGAGTTCGACGAAAGAATTGTAATTCGCGGTGTCGCGTTTCCGCGCGGAAAAACACAACAACAAGGAGGAAAAGCAACGAGCGGATTTCCAGAAGGAGTTTCACCGTTTCGCCGCGCATGTGCAACCGGATCGAGCTCGTTATCGATTTAGAGATGAATGACGGGGAAGATCTGTTCTTTGACGCCATCTTGGATTTCTCAAAATGATACGTAACCTCAAATCTAACGAAATTTATACTTAAATTGTCTTTTAGAGAAATATTAGAGATACAAGAGGTGTATGTAGTTATTAAATCAATTTTTGGTAAAATTTAGAGTTTAAAATTTTAGGTTCTGGACAGTTTTTAATTTGACAATTTTAATGAAATATATTGTAGGCTTCATATTTATGTATCTGCATATAGCAAAGCATTTTTTATATTTATGTACCTACATCTAGTGTATTTTATATTTATATGCAGCATTTATCTACAGCATTTATTAATTTTTATGTGTACATACGAAGGCATATTTTAATTTTGTATATACATTTCAACTAATTTTTTAATTTATGTACAAAAGTATCTCATAATTTTGTATGCATATAAAAGCATTTTTAAGTCCTGTATATTCATATAAAATGATCGTCTATGCACATAAATTTAATGTAATTTAATATTGCATAGATATCTTACATAAAATATGTCTGAATTTTTTATACATAAAAATTTGATGTGATTTTACGTACACAGAAATTTAATTCAATTTTATATAAATGCAAACTTGATTTGATTTTACATACACAAAAATTTAATTCAATTTTATATGAGTAAAAATTTGATTTGAGTTTATATATGCAGAAATTTAATTCAATTTTACATGAATATAAATTTGATTTGATTTTATATATACAGTAATTTAATTCAATTTTACAAATGAATATAAGTTTGATCATATTTTATATATGCAGAAATTTAATTCAATTTCACGTGAATAAAAATTGGATTTGTTTTTACATATACAATAATTTGATTCAATTTTACAAATGATCATAAGTTTGTTCATATTTTACAAACACAGAAATTTAATTCAATTACTCATGTTCAACTCTGTACGTAAAAGAATTAGTTATGTGATATTTTTACCGAGGCGCGTTATCGATTTGTCGAGTACCAAAATGGCGGCAGAATAAGATATTTTCGGTCGCGTCGAATCGACACACGTCCGATAATTAATCGCCGTTAATTGCCGGGCTCAAGTATAATCGGTGCTCGATTCTCGAGTTGGTCGCGTGATTAAGCGAACGTCAGTTATCCGTTGTGGCTGGAAGCGGAGAAAAAAAAAGGAAAATATAAGGGGAACGAACGAGCAAGAAGATCGACGCGATGGTATCGAACGAGTCGGGGGTAAAGAAAGAAACTATAGGGGACGGAAGATTTGTGGGAAAAAGGAGAACGCTAGCGAGCTTCGATCCCGCCTCACACAAGACTGACGTCAAATAAATAATTGAGTATCTCGGATGTGTTACGTGTGGAGGCGCGTGCGCGCGTGCTCTCATGCATTCGTATTAATTTATTATCGCAGCATTATGGCGACCTTTAATGAAATTAATTTATACACGTGTTGCAGTAAATTACGTGGGATTTTTTTTAATAAAATTCTTTGAGCATACATTTCTGACGTGGAAGGACGTCATTGATCTATTTTCATTTTTCTCGTGGGTTTAAAAATTGAGGTTAACCCTTGCGGTGTATTTTGAGGTATGTGGATGTGACATTTTAGGTTATATTTAATGTGACATTCTTTTGTTTTATTAAGGAAGATGCATTTTATGTTAGATTATGAGGAAGTCATAAGTCACCCTTAAATGTCAGATCTGTCTCTGAAGTTATTTTTCAAAGGTTAATCTATTATGAAGAATTAAGGTCCTCTTAAATTATCTCACCCCTACAGCAGACGTGTCTTTCGTTCTTCAAATTTAAATTTACAAGATATAATATTTTTTGTCCTTCATAATTATAATGTCTTATTTTATATTATATATCTCTTGCATAAATAAATTCTTTGCCCATCATTTTTTTTAAATATAATCACTTGTTAGTATGTGGACAAAAATCATACAACATAAGGTTCATCTTCTTTGCATTTTTTAGAATAGTAAAATAAAATATACGAATATGAAATATAAACACAGTCTCAACTCAGAAATGTATGCTTCTACTAAAAATCGAAATTTGATTGCCTGTGAGATTATCAACTACACATATTTATTAAACAAGTATTTTTACTGTGACACAAAGAAAAAACACACACGCGCACGCGCGTATGTATGCGATGTACAGTGAGTCCCAAAACTATTCGTACTCTCACAACTTCTAACTACAAATGATTATTTGTATGTTTAACAAATCGTAACAAATATTTTATTGATTGGGTAAGATAATACATTTAATGAGCTTTCAATAAATATAAATTTTATTTCAAAACTAACCGTGCGGAATAATATAAATATCATACTGAGTAAATATGCTTGGAAACAGCGACATAAAAGTATTCGTACTCTTCAATTCCATACATATAAGAACCAAAATATTTGCCAATACAGCTTTGTATTGATACCTATAATAAGGGAAATGATAGATTGGCCATCAGTAGACAACATTACGTTGACGGTACAATATTCTCTCGATAATTACCAAAATGAATCGAAAAGGTAGTGAAATTTCAATAGCAGTGCGAAAATTAATTTGGAAATTGCATAACGAAGGAAAATCGTATAGTTACATAGCAAACACTATTGGGAGAAGTAAATCTACTATTCAGTATGTTATTAAAAATATAAAACAAAATGGTACAGTATTAAATAAACCACGTACAGGGCGGCCTCGAAAATTGTGCGAACGAGAAGAAAGAATGATAGTGCGAGAAATTAAAAAAAATCCTAAACTTAGTGGTCCAAAATTAGCTACTATTGCTAATGTAGCTTTCAAAAAGGATATTAGTGCCGAAACATGTCGAAGAATTTTAAGGAGACAAGGTTTTAATGGACGAGTAGCTCGGAAAAAGCCTTTTATCAGCAACACCAATAAACGCAAACGCTTACAATTTGCAGAAGAACACGTGGATAAAGAGTGTACGTTCTGGGACCGTGTAATATTCTCAGATGAATCAAAATTTAATATATTCGGATCAGATGGACGTTCCATGGTATGGAGAAGAGCAAATACCGAGCTACAATTAAGAAATGTAAAGCCTACTATAAAGCATGGAGGAGGCTCTGTACTCGTTTGGGGGTGTATGGCAGCACGTGGTGTTGGAAATTTAGTTTTTATTGATGGGATACTGGATAAGAATAAATATTTAAACATTTTGAAAGAAAATTTAGCACCTAGTGCTTCAAAATTACAGTTACAAAATAATTTTTATTTCCAACAAGACAACGACCCCAAACATACGGCCCACATTGTTAAAGAATGGATATTATACAATACGCCACATATGCTGATTACTCCTCCTCAAAGTCCCGACGTTAATCCTATCGAACATTTATGGGCCGAAATTGAGAAAAGATTAAGAGAAAATATTATAACAAGTAAAGAAATGTTAAAAGAAAAAATAATAGAAATTTGGAATAATATTCAATCTAATTACACCTCAAATCTCGTTCGCAGCATGTCAGATCGTCTTCGTAGTATTATCCAAGCTAAAGGAGGTCCAACTAAATATTGATTAAACAATTAAGTTTAGAAATCATGTTAATTTTGAAAAGTACGAAGACTTTTGTTTCATTGATTTTCCACCTATTTGTACAAAAGCACGTTTATATAATACTAATTTGTTAATTCTCTAATAAAATTCGTATCAAATAAAAGTTTATTAAATATATTATCCTACCCCATAAGTAATATTTTTGTTTCGATTTGTTAAACATAGAAATAATCATTTATAGTTGGAAGTTGTGAGGGTACGAATAGTTTTGGGACTCACTGTATATATACAGTATATGAAGGAAGAACAAATATATATATAAATAGATATATATATATATACACAAAGGTAATGCGTATTATTGTGCGACGGCGATTTTTAAACGTATATTAACGATATACATATAAATATAAATATATTGTATAAGCCCGACTTTATTTCTCTATTACTACCGACATCGCCTTCATGCAACGAGGAAAATCGAGGGATTAACTGACGTAAGGAATCGACAATACAGGGATGAGACAACAATAACTAAATACATGTGTACGTAAAAGGAAAGGACGCGAAGAGTATGGTTTAATAAATAGCACGTGTACGGAAAGGAAAACCGACCACATTGTGATATATTAAGGAAACTAATACTAATAAAATCGAACGGGAATCGAAGGGTTGGCAATCGCGGGTGCTTCGCGTCGACGACTTTTCTTTCAATTTCTTTATTAAATTTCATTATTAAATCCTCAATTAAATACTTCAAAATATAATATAAAATCACTGACATAATTTATTACTTGACACTTCTAGAATACCACATATTTTCATTTCGCTGTTGAATATTGTAAATTTTGTAAAATATATTTAGCAACTTAGAATGAGTTCACTTTGAATATATAAAAGATCTAATACAATTTTGGTGACTATTATATTATACATAATATTATGTACATAAGTAATAATATTTATATGGTACCAATTTGTACAAGTTTCACGAAAACGATTTATTAAAAGTCTTCTTAAAATTTCTGATACAAAATGGCCGACTAATACAAGTTCCACACCGCAGATGTGTGCTCCACAGCACCCCAATTTTTATCATACATAATTTAATACCAATTTAAAAAATGTACCTACACAAACTTTATTTTTGTACAATACAGTTCTGTAACTCTGTAGAAAATTATGTGCAAATTTAAATAATTTTAAATATTTTATGGAAGAGATTAAAAGAAAAGTAACGTGACGCGAAACAACAGTTCTCGTTCCACGAAACAAAGAGGGAAACACGCGTAGCGTCTACAACGATCGGAACTTACCTATGTATATTTAGTGTTTAATCGTCGATATCGTCGCCAGCGTAGGATGTTAAAGTAAATCGTAAGAGTGACAGCTTCGAGTGCTTCGAGTGTAAATATAACCGTTAGGGACCTCGTGACTACACGTAACACACACACACATATGCACTAATTATACATACACACAGAAACACACCTTTCAAGCGCCTTAAGTTGGGGAGGGCACTGAGCAAATAACTTTGTCGCAATAATGATCGTCGTTTTCTTTTTTTTTCTGCTCCCCTTTTCTATCGAGGACGGTAGGTGAAGAGAAAAATCGCGAGAGGAATATCACGTACAATATACGGCATCGTAGGCTTTTTATACTGGGAATTATAATAGGGAAAAAGTACTTGTTCGTTTTTTGGTATATTTGGGAATTTTGGGAATTTGAGGAATTTTGGGAATTATGGGAATTTGGAGAATTTGGGAAATTTTGGGAAATTGGGGAATTTGGGAATTTAGGGAATTTAGAAATTTGGGAATTTGGAAATTTAGGGAATTCAGAAATTTGAGAATTTGGAAATTTGGAAATTTAGGGAATTCAGAAATTTGAGAAATTGGAGAATTTAGGGAATTTGGGAATTTGGGAATTTAGGGAATTTAAAAATTTGGAAATGTGGAAATTTGAGAAATTTGGAAATTTTGGAAATTTGGGGAATTTGGGGAATTTGGGAATTTGGGAATTTGGGAGTTTGGGAAATTTAGAAATTTGGAAACTTGGAAATTTGGAAATTTGGAGAATTTGGAAATTTGGGAATTTGGGAATTTGGAAATTTGGAAATTTAGAGAATTTAGAAATTTGGAAATTTAGGGAATTCAGAAATTTGGGAATTTGAAAATTTGGGGTATTGGGAAAATTTGGAAAATTTAGAGAATTTGAGAAATTGGAGAATTTGGGAAATTTGGAAAATTTGCGAAATTTAGGAAATTTAGTGAATTTGGAAATTTGGGAATTTTGAGAATTTAGGGCTAGAACGAGAATCGATCCCAAACCTCCAAATTCCAAAATTCCTAACTAATATAATTTAATCTTCCAAAATCGAAAATAAATTCCCAGTCATAGAAGCCTACATTGCTTTCGTCTGTACAATCGATTCGCGTTATCGTTAATAATTCAGCGGGCGGACTGATAAGGGAAGGTTCTTCCCGCTCTGACGAGTTTGGTATCGCGCGTCGATACTCTCGCGTTCAAGTTTCGCGCTTCCGCGTGACAAGGTTGCGCGAACCGACAGAGAGATCCTTATCGCGCGAGCTGCTATTTTTCACCGAACTTCTGCAATAACCCCGGCACCGAGCATTAAGTACCTTCAACTTCCTGCACTTCCAGTACCTAGCAGTCCGCTCCTGGCAATAATCGTCAATTTATCTTAAGCGTGCAGAAAGCGGCAAGGGGACGACGTTCACGCGCAGACTATACGTTAAGGAAGAATTAAATCAATAACCAAGCAGGGGTGTGAGAGAATCGAGGACTTTAGATAATAAAAAATAAGAGAAGATCGTTAAGGATCCTCTTGGAAGGTAGATAAAAGATGACGAAGGACGGTACTTTCGTGTGGCTGCTCGCGGCGTACTTCTTTGGATACTTTATGGTTCCTTTGTGCAGCGTAGCTGCATGCTGCCGACATGTCAATGACAACGGTGCCGAGTGTGCAACGAGATCCTCGCGATATCGCACGACCGCTCTAAATCCCTGCTACACGACCCTGCTTATTCTGCTCTGTTTAAATTTTACACTTCTTTCACTTTTTTTAAAAATAATCCAGGTTACGTTCAAGGTTTCTGATGGTACAGTGATACCAGTGGCCGCCATCTTGAATTCAAATGTATCAAAGATACATTCTCCAATTTGCTAATATGACATCGAAGTTGTACATTTTTAAAGATGTACAAATATCAAATTTTTCAGTTTAGATACAAGTATCAAATTTGCAAAATGCATGCAAATTTCTCTTTGCAAATTTTCTCCTTTATATTGCATTATTTCTTATTTATTCCATTTTATTTATAGACTAACAGTAAACAGTAATTAACTGTAAATATACAAGAGTTATAGCATAAATACTTTAAATTAAATTCTAAATTAAAGTAAAGACAATCTTGTAATTTTTAAGTTAGGTTACGTAATTTATAATAGGTTAAACAACTCCATCCCTAGAGGAATGCAAAGAACAGAATTTAAATTATATTTTAAATCCAATAAATTGAAGATTGCATTCATTTGAAATTAAATACAAGAAAATATATTTTAAGCTATTAAAAAAATGAACACTTCAGAAATTAAAAAAACTCCGCAAAAAATAATGAATACGTCTCGCATTCAAGATACATAGTGTTCGAAGGGTGAGTCGATCAAGCCTCCATTTATCCCTCTCCCTCAGGAGTCTCTTCCTCGTCGTCGAATAAAAGATGGGCCAGTTTTCCTGGATGTACCCCTCAACTTTCTTCCCGCATTTCTCATGTCGGATTGAAAAAGGGTTGCAACGAGTGATTTATACAAGTGAGCTTCCTCGGTCGCCTCTCTCTTCGGCGCATGTCTCCTCTGTGCCGATGCAGAACCGATCGTGTCGTATCTCCACGATATCAGCCAACCGTGTTCGCGTATCTCCGCATCGACGTCGCGGCGGAATAAAAAATTACGGGCTCATAAAGGACGCGCCAGGAAACAGCAGTCGCCGGGACATGGTAATCGCTGGATTTGAATATCGAAGGAAGCTGTACAAGAAACTAATGTTGCTGGAACATTTGATCACTCGGTCTTTATGATCTTTGGAGGGGCTGGAAGGTTTGGAGGGAATTAAAGGAGGGTTGAAAAGTACCTGGTGAACGTGGTTGATGAAGAGATACTTGGGAGAACTATTTTCACCCCTTATCAAGCTTGTAAATTTAACAGTTTGAGATAATTTGCATTTGAGCATTTTGCAAATCTGTAAATTTATGAATTTGTAAATTTGAAAGTTTGATATTGGTACAATTTGGAATTTTCATAAATCAACATGCTGTCTACTTGTTAAACAACCCTTAACCTGCTCATCACTTACTTCCTATCAGAACTTGATTAAAAATTTAACTATCATATGTGGCTTCCACTTGACACTATAATAAAGTATATTAACATACTTTCAGATTACACATATCATTATTTTATAATCTATTTAAAGTTTCTATTCTCTGTCCTAAAAATTAATTTCACAGGTCACATTTAAAATTGAAGCACAATTTTCAAATTATTGTAAGAATTGTACAAATTTGTATTACAAATCTGTACCTATGTAACAATGCATACATGGTAATATATGTATACGTTAATATACAGGTGCACCATGTATGTAAATATGGCAATATGTGTATACATAAATATACAGGTGAACCATGTATGTAAACATGGCAATATGAGTATACATAAATATTCACGTGAACCATGTATGTATACATGGTAATATATGTATGTATACATAAATATACACGTGAGCCATGTATGTATACATGGTAAAATACATAACAATCATGAAGTAAAATAATTTATAAAGTGATTGAAAAGGTGAATGTATTAAATTGAACCTAAATGTAGAAGCAGGTGAATAAAAAAGGTAGGTGAAGCATAGTGCGAAGTTGTCGCATCGATCAGAAGCAATTCGTGCACCGATATCGATCGTGCGATGGTGATTACATGCAGCTGCAGCTGCACGCAAACAGTTAACGAGAACGCGACGAGCAGTCACGAGGACGGAAAACAACGACAACGGTTTATATCATAGGTTTAGCAAGGATAATGGCAGCTTAGGACGTTCTCGCCACCCTGAAACTATTAAACGCGCCGCATTATCTCTCAATGTATATAGCGATTGTAATTTATACATATATATGTGTAAACGTATTATAAATAAGCCCGTGCACGGGAAGCGACCATTTTTGTATATAACTGTATCATACAGCGTAAGAAAATTAAGGCGTGAACGAGCGAATGGAAGACAAACGTAGAGAGTACGAGAGAACGCGTGAGTGAGCAATCGAAATAAAATAAATGATACCACTGTGAGTGTAATTATATCGATCAATAGCATAACGAGTAACGGATGCATATTTGATATTTGTGTGCCTGTATCCTTTTGTATGCTAACGAGAATAGACGAAAATAAAAACTATACATATTATATTGTACCAATTGCGACGTAGGGGTGACTACGAGGTGTTACGTGCACACACGCGAACGAACACATACAGAGATACACACATACGCGTACAGAACACTTTTCCATACGTACACGAACGCAGACCAGACTATCTGTCCTGGGTGGACGAAATAAAACTTTTAGCGAAGCGAAATCGAGTCTATAAATATCCGAAGGACCCCGTGACGATTCATTTTATCCCTGATTCCCTGATCCTCCCTTTTCCTTGCGTTTCGCCATTATCGTGATGTAATTCGACAGTTTTACTAGCTCGATGCCTGGAGGGGACGACAGACAATGGAAAAGGAGAAAGGACGCTACGTTTCTGCAAATATTTTATCACAGATATTTCGGGATTGTTGTTTACCCAAGGAACGTCAACTCGCGTCAAACGCGTTGAAAGAATCGATACCGTTTCGTGTTCCTTCACGCAACTTTTAACGATCTTTTCCGCTATAAAACACTGCCGGTGCTGTTTCCTGGGGAGGAAAGTTTAACGAGTTTGTTGCGGTTCGAGGATCGTATTAGCTGCGATTGAAACTAATTCTTACGTTTGTAGATTTGGGGTGCAGTATCTAGAATGGTTGTTAAATTATATTACAAACTATAATTGTACAAATATTAAACTTGCAACAAATTTTAGATTTACAAAATCGCAAACTTTAAATGTAGGAAATGATAAATTTTATACTGATAAAATTACAAATTTTAAATCTTAAAAAATTGCAAACTTTAAATTTATAAAATGATAAATTTTAAACTGATAAAGTTACAAACTTTAAGCTTAAAAAAATTACAAATTGAAAAATATAAAAAAATTATAAATTTAAAAATATAAAAAAATTACAAATTTAAAAATAATAAAAATTGACCAATTTTAACCTTAAAAAAATAAAAATCTTAAACCCATAAAATTACAAATTTTAAACTTAATCTTAAAGTTCTAAATCCACCAATTTTCAGATCTATAAATTAAAAAATTTTCGACTTAAAAAACTCGAAAATCTACAAACCTGAATGTTAAAATTTAAAAGTACAAAAATTTGGAAATACAGAAATCATCGAGTCACTGCGGAAAGCAAATAAAGCCGAGTTAATTCGCAGGATGCGATTTGACACAGAGATTTGAACGAGGCGACGATATTGGACGACAAATCGAGCGAGGAATGTCGTCAATCGAGCACAGATTCATTGGAAGCTAATTACCAGGTAATACTACGATAATCCGGCTATCAGTTGGCTCGATGCAGAATTGATGGAGCTTCCGTAAATGCTGCTTAACCTTAATGAATGGATGCGCGTTGAAAGCGACCACCAACCCTTTGATTATTACCAAGTTCGATATTGATTGTCCTAAGAAAAGAATTTTAATCCTACTTATACTTGAAAAATTACTGGAATACCAAGAATTTTTATCCTATATTTTGCTGTAATTCTTTTATGATAATTCATAAGTTCATAATATTTTTCATGGTTTTTTAATTATTTTAAAAATCATTATTTATTTGAGGATTATATTCTTGACAGTATACTTTTCTTTGGTGGGAGTATATTTTTAATTTTTTTTTAATGGAAATACTTCTGGAGATTTATTTGTAGCAGTGAGGAGTATGATAGTTATATTGTAGGGGATTTAGTGATGGAAATGAACTACTCTCGAAATTGTTCATGTAGGAAAAAGGTCTTTCATACCATACGTGAAAGTTTGCTAATTTTAATACTTTTAGAAGTATCAATTTTGTAATTTTATAGACTTGTATGTAAATTTGGGAATTTCTGAATTTCTTGATGTGTTGATCACCATAGTGAAGACTGACGTTCATGATCAGACTATAATACAAATTATTAAGAACAAGAGTGATCAACTTCATCTTTCAATCTGTTAATATTACTTCAACACTTCAACACTTCCTCATTCACTTTTATAAATACTTTAACTGAATTTACAGCAGCGATACACAACATGGCGGTCAGCGCCATAACCTTAAAATTGAAAAACTTAAAAATTTCTTTCAAAAATGTTTACAAGATTTAAAGATGAAAGATCTGAAGGCGTGAGAACATTCCGAAGTAAGAATACGAAAGTAAATCTGTAAGTTAATGTCGTGAACACATCTTGAAAGATAGTAGAAACAGAGTGATGCGGCGGTCTCGTGTCACGAGGGTTTTCCACGGTGGCTGTCGTCCTTTCATCGCGCTAATTTGGCACTGTCAACGACGCCATTTGTCATTCTAATGGGCAGAACGACGGGTACCAGGTTTTTAATGACTGCTCGACAAGATCGCGCTTCCTCGATCCGCGTCCTGTTCGTTTCTTTCTCGCGAGTTCCTCTTTAATTTGCCCTCGACACGCTGCTTTACGCCCTATCGTTCCCCTCTGTTTCTTGCTCCTCTTTTACTCCTCGTCTCTTCTTCATTCAAGTATTTCCTTTCATCGCGATGCAAAGACGAGTCGGATTCTCCTCTTTCCCGTTTCGAAACACCGTTATTTTCCTTGTTTTCTTATTTTTCAACCGAGCTTCTTTTCACCGGATTCGCATTTAGAACTAGCTGGCCACACAGGATGGTCTTAAATCCTAGACGCGCTGAAGACGTGTTTAAAACACGTTCTTCCATCCTGCGGAACGTATTCGCTCGAAATTACGCTTGCTCCTTTGCCCGAGCCCGCTGTTAATTAATTCCCGCGGTTATTAGTGCTCGTTGCTTTCCTTAAGCCACGGCAAACCGCCTCCTCTCTCTCTGCGCCCTCTTTGTTTCAACCCCCCTTTCTTTCGTTCTTTAATTCGTTATCCGAGACGGATACAAATTTCACCCAACACGCTGCGGAGATAATTATACCGTCTGTGCACAGACTCGCTGATGTTCTGTGGTTTAGGTACGTACTCTACTGTTCTTTAGTTTTCGTGATTAATAATTGTCACGTTACCTACAGACATTTCCAACATCCATTACATTCAATGTTCCTACTAATTATACGCTTTAAATAATTTTGCTGGAACATATATTCAAATCTGTAATACTGATGTTAACTTTCTTGTGGTTAATTACTTTTAGAATTTGTTAAATTCATATTTGCTTCATGATCATAATTTTTGAGATTCTGTGAGTTTAAATTTAAAGAAGGATGGTATGCATATGTAGAAACATTTTTAAAATTATTATAAGTCTAAGATGTCTGACAAATACTTTTAAACAACATTATATAATAGAATTGTGAACAAATAAATCTATAGACAAATTATGAAAGTTTAACTTTTACAATGATTTAAAGTTTACATACAGGGGTTGAAAACATCCTACGATGAATAAAATTGTTATACGATTATAATAAATAAAATTGACTCCCATACAATGAAAATAGTACGTCACAACATAAAATAGATCATTTGAAATTTCTTCTAGCAAATGAAACATAATATGTAATAAAATAAACTGCTGTAATAAAACTAACTGTGTTAAATAAAGTGAGCTGATCAGAACGTGTTAATTTAATATCGTGGTTAAAAAGAAATGGACGTTAAGTATCCATTAGCAGCAAGACAGTTGGGTGTACCCAGAGAATTTCACGAACAGTGACAATTGATTCCTTTACCTGAGAACGACGAAAAGGTGGGTCCGTTAATGCGCTTCCTGCGCAACCCTCTAACGAGTGCCATTATTGTTTCCCATCCATCACGTTCGTTCGCTCTCGAACGAACGCTGCGACGGCAAATATATCTCGGGCTGAAAATGTTGCTGCATCACATCCGAAATTACGGTCGAATTCTAGGCAGGGCAGGGGTGGCGATGACTGCCTTTGTGCCACGCGAGTTCCGCTTCCACCGTGCTGTTATCGTGCGTCCTAATTTGTCTCCCGATTAGGTGTTCGCCTCTGTTGTCTAATAGCTTCGCGTGAATTCTCTTCTCTTGAAAAAAATTCGGGTGTGTCGGTAATTGTTACTTGCAGGGGTTAATGAAAGAAAGGGAACAGGGTAGTTTTTATGTCTCGTGGGTTTCGGTGCGTTTCACGGATTTAAAGAGGACTCTGAACTTAATCTTGGTAATTTGTTATACTGTTAATTTTGCATACCTTGTTAATTTGAAACGTTGTTGATTTATTTATGGACCTGAAGAATAAACCTTGCAGAAAATTATAAATATTCTTGCATGTACAAATTTTACTTATTTTTACTTATTATATATTCACTTATTTTTTATACAAGTACTAGAAAGAAACTATCCACATTTTATATGCATAGAAAATTTCTATATTTTATTCTCCTGTATTTTATTTTTTTTTGATTCAGTCAAAGTAACCTTGCAATCACCATATGTTAAATCATATGTTAAAACACAAGTTACTCAAACGTAAGTAACTCATGAACCAAAAATATAAGTACAAGTAAGCAATAAAAAATTCAAACACAAATCACAAAAATAAATCCTCAAAGAATAAAATTTTACCATCAATCTTTTTCTCTAATGAAACAGGTTTTACCTTTCGGAAGTTATTTATAAATAACGTTAAGGATCTTAGGTGTTATCGAGCTGCTAATTAAAGCAAACAGGGTGTTCAGCACGTAGCCAATAGAAAAGAGAAATCAGGTCATAATCGTTGAAGTACGACAGCGTATCTGTACGATTTCTGGCACGATAAGCCGAGCTTTGTAGTAACTAGGGGCTAGGAGGTAACTACGATAGCCGCAAGTAAATCCGACCCTGGCGCTGCCCACGTTGGAACTTTACGAACCGGATGCCAACCACGGGGTTTAACAATCGCGTGCCCGTAGAATTCTGCGCCGTCGCGGCTGCACGAATACGTGGTAACCACGAAATCACGGGATTCGATGCATGACCTACGAGCCGAATACGATTTTCGTCTCCAAAGTTGCTGAATAGTCGAGTCACAGGAAACCGACCGTCTGTCGCTGCAAACTGCTGAGAAAAACAGAAGGCGGTGGAAAATGTATTGTACGATCAGTTAGGGGTATAGTTCAAAAGTATTGGGATGTAGGAGACGTATTGGGATTTGATGATAAAGAGAGACATATTAGGGTTTGATAATATTGAGACGTATTAGGACTTGATGATGTGGAGACATATTGGGACTTGATAATATAGAGACATATTGGGATTTGATGAATGTGATGATGTTGAGAATTGTTGAAGAGGGTTGATGATGTGAGAGAATGTAAAAATGTGATATGAGAATGTTGAGACTTGAAGACGTAGGAACGTAGGTTATACAGAATTACATATGTGTAGATACTCACATATGTGTGGATACTAGGATATAGGAATTTGAACCATATAGAAACTTGAAGATATAAGTATCTGTAAGAATGTAGTGATATGAGGATGTAGAGACTTGAAGACATACGACCGTGGGTTGTACAAAATTACATATGTGTGGATACTCACATATGTGTACATACTAGAATATAGGAATTTGAACCATATAGAAACTTGAAGATGTAAGTATCTGTAAAGACGTAGTAATATGAAGAGTAGAGATTTGAAGGTGCAGTGACTTGAGTTGTACAGGATTACATATGTGTGGATACTCACATACATATGTGTGGATACTAAGATACAGGAATTTGAACCATATAGAAATTCAAAGATTTAACTATCTGCAGATACAATAATTTAGTGATGCAGACATTTGGAAATATAGAGATTTGATCAATGTACCAATCTGTGAATATAAAAACATCAGAATGCAGAATTTTGAGAACATAAATATCTTCAAACATATGAACCTACAAAAGACACCCTTTCACCATAAATTCTGAACTGTCTAAACCGTAATAATTATACGATAAATAATTACTGCAAAGTAGATTATACTAAAGCTCTACATGCTACCTCGGAATTGAATATACGATAAAAATTCATCCGTTACTCTGAACATTGAAAATAGAAGAAAAATGGATTGACGGATTACGGACGTCGTGTATTTGGTTTCCATATAGAATATGAATAATGAGAACCCGTTGGATTACAAGGCGCGAGCTTTCAAGAGATTAATCTTCGGCTGAACCGCTCGATCCCTTAATCTCCTTTTCATTAAGTGGCGTTTCTGTGCTCGACATTAGAAATGAACTCTTCCGCGAGCCCTCACAAAGAGGCCGCTCGTATGCTCGCGAAATAATAACTACACGAGCTCGTTACTTAATTAAACGTCCATTCAGTGTTACAGCGGAAATTCAACGTCGGCTAAACAGACGCGAAGAACAATGCACGAATAGCCTTTTCTTACTACAACTTCGAAATTTTAATGATATATTCAGAGGTATGGAGAATGTTAAGTAATGGCTTCTTTGTCTGTTGTGCAAAACATGAGCTTAATTGCTTGTTAATATTTTATATTATTCATCTCTCTTTAACGTCGTGTTCGTACTTTTTACTATTTCATACAGTAGCTTTAAATTTTTAATTATTCTAGAAAGGTTTGTTTAAAAATTAGGAACAGTTAGTTCTTGCAATATTTTTAATTATATGTATCATATATGCAATTTTACATAAAGTTTGCTATTGAACATAAGTTATTTAATTTCTTTACTTTTTAAATTATTTTTCAGATTCAAAGACTGTTTTAATAAAAATGCAGAATTGCAATGAAACTTATAATGAAATTGTCAAACTTTGACATAATAATAGATACCCACATTGTTCATTATTTCAAGGGTAAAAAACTACAAATACAACTGCTGATACATAAAATATTATGTCACCAAAAAAATATAAAAAAATGTCCATAAAATAAAATAAATAAAAATAACAGTAATTTCTCTCTCAAAAAAAAGAACTCAACATTAAAAGGCAATAAATTCTCGTCGCCGTATAAAACGTCTTCATCCCCGTCCGCCGCAAAAAATAAGAAAGAAGGAGGTTAAAAATTAGCACAGTCATTCGACCACCAGAGTGTTTCAATATTTCACGCAATTAGCGAACGCGAACCGGTGACATATTTCGCAGAATCGTGTCGGGATGACATCGAGGACGATCCTGAAGAAGGGTTCGAGCGATTCTTCAGCGCCGTCAAGGAGTATCGGATGTCAAATGGCCGTGCTAGAAGACAAATATTCGCTCCAGCGGGAAACGATACCGTTGTCTCTCTCAACGGTTCGTTAGAACGTTCGACCACATTTCACGGCATTATTTTTGCCCCTGTTTCCCTTCTCTAATTGCCAACCGGAAGCCACTACTCAGCGACGACGGCGTATCGCGAACACCGGGAGTCCTTTCGAAAGTAGCGAAATCGCTCGGCAAATTCGTAACAGCCTTTATAATTGGACCGACACGACTTTGGGGACGGTTATACTTTTAAATAGAATAAAAGCTGGAAATATCTACTTTTGGATTTGACTTTAGTGTGAGACTGTCTTGTTAAAGAGGAAGAAGATTATTCTTGCTAAATAAGGACTTGATGTTATTGAAGAACGTTTAGTGATTTCTCAAAAAAATCTCATTTGATATAGGATTTCTTTGTGTCGCTGAAAAATATATTCTTAATAACATTTCACTTTCATGTAACCAAAAAGTGTCTTCCAGAGTTGAATTCAGTTGAGTCTTTTATTAAAAAATACTCCTCTATTTATGTATACATTAGACAATAATGATATTATCAAAAAAATTAACATACAACAACAGACAATTTAAAACAAAAATCTGTTTAATATTCTTGCACACAAAGTTTGCTTAAAAATCCATTCAATTGTAAATAACAAACTTCCTCATATTTTAACATAATCTGAAGAAAAAGGTGATACAACTGTATGATCTTAATAATCTCCTTAACAAAACCTCCTTTCAAAATTTAAAAGATATTAAAATAAAAATAGATGTTAAAATTGAAATGTGACAAATAGCACAGCCCTCCAGCCATTAATGAAACCAAGGTGAATCCATCTAAATGAATAAAATTAATTCTAAATTCTGCATATAGTGATTACAGCAGTTGATTGATGATTAACCCGGAAGCTTGGAGTGGTATCAAGGAACCCCCTAGCCATTGTTGTTTACAAAGAGGCAATCTGCTAACTGCGCGGTGATTCGCGCAAGAAGCCAAAGCAGGAACCGAGCAATCGAGGGAAAAGGCTCGATGCCGACGAGTGGCCTTAATCAAATGAATGCTTATTATCACGACGGGGAGACAATTGATCAATTAGATAATCGTCCATACGGACGCGTACAGTGTCCCAACGAGCGCGCAACGAAACTTGGTTGCACATTTAAATGAAGGCACTTCGCGAACAATGAAACGTGAACGAGATCCCACGGAATCATCGTCACTGATCGGTCGATTAAAAAAGATTGTGCGCAGCTTGTCGAACATCATTCGAGATGGCCAATTCGACAACCAGCCCCGTCGTTTTCGAGTACTTGGTTTGGTGAACTGCTTCGGCACGAAGTGGCCTCGAGAGGACCAACGCGGATCGGATCAATTTCATCGAAGCCACTCGTCCTATTGCTCTAGATGTCACCGACAGGGTGTTCGCCAGAGCAAACCTCTTCGACGTGTCCCCCATGCAAATGCTTCCACGCTCGAAAGCTTCTTCAGCTCCTTCAAACTTGTCGTTCATCTTCTCGTAGCTGGAGTACCGAGCTTTTCTGGGGGAAATAATGGAGATAGAGGGAAACGGATTTTGAGACTTTGTGACTTAAAGGCGGAGGGGTTTGGGGAGGTTTGCGATTTATATGAAGGTTTGGAATTTGGAAATTAATGAGTATTGGAATTGGGAGTTTGCAAAATTCAGAAGTTGAGGATTTGAGAATCTCTATGTGATAATAGAGGTAAGAAGTTGTCTGGCTGCGACGAGCGTGGTGAGATTCCTTTCCTGACTTTTGTTTATCTTTTGTTTTAGTAGATTCTTCTGCATCACCACAACAATATTAACAAACAACATAATAATACTTACACCACCACATATATTTTTATAATATTCCTCCAAATCCAATATTAATATTTAATAATTAAAAACAGAGTGTTTTGGAAGCTAATCTTCGTTGACTTCAGTCGACGACTACTAGTAGGAGAATATGAAAATTTGAGTGTTTGGGAATTGGGGATGTGGAAAATTAAGAAATGTGAGAATTCCACAATGTGGGAATTAGACAATGTGGGAATTGGACAGTGTGAGAATTGGACAATATGGAAACTGGACAATGTGGAAATTAGACAATGGTGGAACTGGACAATATGGAAATTGGTCAATTGGGAATTACACAATGGTGGAAGGGGACAATATGGGAATTGGACAATGTGGGAATAGGACAATGTGGGAACTGGAGAATATGGGAATTGGACAATGTGAGAATTGGATAATGTAGAAATTGGAGAATGTGGAAATTGGGAAATATGGGAATTCGACAATGTGAGAATTGGACAATGTGGAAACTGGACAATATGGGAATTGGACAATGTAGAAATTGGGAATGTGGAAATTGGGAAATGTGGGAATTGGACAATGTAAGAATTGGACAACGTGGGAATTCGACAATGTGGAAATTAGAAAATGTGGGAATTCGACAATGTGGAAGTTAGAAAATGTGGAAATTGGACAATGTGAGAATTGGGAAATGTGGAAATTGCACAATGTGGGAATTGAAAAATGTAGAATTTTGTACATGTGAGAGTAAAAACTGTTAGGAATTCGAGAACTTGGTAATTCGGAAAATACGAAATTCGCAAATTTGGAAATTCGAGAGCTCAAAAATACAAAAATCCAAGAAATCTTGCAAATCTATATCTTCAAAGACCATCTTCTTCCCCCTTCAACCCATAATAAATCCAAAGTCCCTCCAGTACTAACACCAAGTGCTCATAAACCCATAATCAGTCAGTCCAACAGTTAGCACCTCCCAAATCCTTTGAAAACACCACTCTGAAATTCGTTCACATGTCAACAGCGCATAAACACAAAACAAGCCAAGAATCTTGCAATGATCGTCGAAGTAAAGTTGAAATGATTGATGACCCATGGAAATCGTGTTTCGAAAACACTCCACTTGTCCAGACCCACTCCTGACAAATGATACTTCCTAATCGAAACGATGCATAAAGCGCTCAATCAGCGAGTCAATTTAATTCGAGGGCCCGCACCGAAACGAAATGGCAAACGCAGCAGACGTGCTTGAAATTGAGATTTCACATGTAAAGGGTCGGCAACAATGCTGTCGAAAGAAACGAGATAAAGAATTACCGTTTGACTGTACGGTTAATTCTTGTCGGGTCTTTTGCGCCATAACCGCAAACCGACCAACCGCTGCGAACGCAGCTGCGGGAACATCGAAACCGACTGGTCATATTCTCGGTGGCTAACTGGTAATCATGTCCCTACCAACACCGGCGATAATGGGGGCCTTCGCTCGATTAAAAGTACTCGTCGATATTAAGACTTTCCCGTTGCTCGTTCCCGATGCCGTTCAACGCACCGTGGAAATAGGTATTCCAACGATCGCATTCTACACCTCGTAAAGCGAGGACTGATTTTATAATTCGCGCGGTTTATTTGTAGTCACTCGGTTATTGCATTTGGTTGCATTAGTGACCACGTGTTTTTAAAAATTTACAGAGTGTTATTTGTAAATGGAGTGCTTCATTTTTAAGATACTTCTGAATATTCTCGACATTTGGGACTTTGTGTGAGAGTAGGAGGTTAGGAGTGAGTAATGTGGAGAGGACAACAATGTGGAGGTATTGACAAGATATTCTATTAATTATCAGAAACAGTAATACCATTATAGAATTATATTAATGAATTTTGCACTAGAAGATTAGTACTGACTTGAACTTTATTTCTCAAACATAGTGTATAAAATACACCTAAAAAACAATGAAAAATCTCATTAAAAACATCAACTAAAAGAACTCTAGACATCAATACATAATTGCACAAAGTTAATGCAACTGAAAATGAAAACGAAAGAGACAGGAAACGTATTTAAAGTTCTAGAATCAGTGAAACTTTAATGAGCGTTATTTCCCTCCGTCGAAAGTTGTTCAAGGGTATCGAAGAATAATGGCGGAGGTATTTTTCTTGAAATCAGGAATTCGACGAGACGCATAAGAACGTCGCGATGTCACAGTTCGCGAGACTCGAGGTGACAACTTATTTCCTCCGACGAGTTACCCAGTGTCCCAGCTCGTCCTTTGTTCGATGAATAATATATGGCAGCAAGCGTCTGCATTGTTTTGCGTGCAATCATACGGGCACGCACGCGTGCACGCATGCACCCTTGCGACCGGATGCTGCGCTCGCCCCCTCCGCAGTCTACGCGATTTCCCGCTACGTGTCCGCAAACTTCGTATCCGCCGCGATTCGAGAAACCGGCTTCATCGAAGCGGGATATCAAAAACGCCGATCAGAATTCGATGATTCGTCAACTTTCTTGCGGCAACGCAAACCGTTTTACTGTGAAATTCGATCTTACTTGGGGCACATCGATTTTTATTGAGACAAGTTTCTTAGGAGACTTTGTTTTGAGAATTGTTTTAGGCAAATTTTTTTAGGAGACAATTTAGAAGTGTGCAAGATTTGCAAGGTTACAGGAAAATTCTTCTATTCGTTCTTCATGAACAGACTACAGGAGTTCGGCCATTTTGTTGAACGCAACTAGCAGACTTCACAACTCAAATATTCTTGAACCTCAAGTTGTACTTTTTTTCATAACTTTAGTTGTGTTTTTATAAACTGTTACAAATTTATAACATTCTATGTATAATCTGTCTTAAAACATTTCAAACAAAAAATATTTACTTATAATTATTTCTGAGCATTCAAGAACATAGGTCGGTATAAAAGAATTTTCAAATTTATGCAATTTATATATGAACTGAAGTGTTCCAAAATATTCACCCAAATTTAGGTTAATTATTAACATTTTAATTTTGAAAACAACGTAGTTATATTTAAAAGAGAACGTAGTTATATTTAAACGCTTTGAGTAGGTACAATAATTATGTGGGAACAGGAATTTCTAATTTACAAAAGTTGCATAATGCAAATCACGGAAGCTACTGATTTTTTAGGCGTTTCCCGGTAATTTGATTGTTAAGAATGGCGCGAAACGAGCGTCGTTTCGCGTGCGATTCGCGTCTTCGTATATCTTTGTTAGTTTACACCGACGCGTACGTGACGCGACTGCTTGAATTAACTGAAACACAGGATTAAATTCGATACCTGGAGCAACGGTGAATTTTACAACGACGAGCCGACATAAACTCGAATAAACTTCGCCCCCCATCTCACCTTTCTCTAGCTTTCTAGATTGCTCTCGCCCTTACCGTTCCCATCGGCATCTAAAGAATTCATAAGATCCACGGAGGCATCCCTTTCGTGGCGAACAATCGTAAAACCGAGACCCACGTTTCTCTTTATTTTTGGTTAAGCGAATATTTTAGGATTGCAATCTGTTTCACGTGGTTACCGGAGATCTTTCCTTCTCGTGAAATTAAAAATATTTTCCAAACGTTTCGAGAATACCCACCCTGTGAGAACGTTCGGCGAAACTCGAGGAACGCTGCGACATATTTGTCGACGCAGATATGTAGAATTTCGTGGATCTCGTATCGAATTGTATGTAGGAAATTATTTCGACGAAATATTTCGTTTATATGAACGCACGATTCAGACGTTAAAAAATTCTTTATGGAATTTGTTAAAAATTGGAGAGACTGTGTTCAAGTTTGGGTAGCTTTTATAGGTTAGGTCTTTTCTGCATTTATTTCGGAGATATTGTTATTTAAATACTTTTCGTCAGAGTAAATCATAAGAAATTTAATAAATATATGAGTACAAAATGAGACGCAAGTATTTGTAATTATTTTAATATAATATGACACAGTATTGCAATGTTATTCAAAAAACAAGAGAATTATGTATCTAGAAAGAAGATGAATTCTAATTTTCAAGATTCTTCTGAATTTCTATAATTCAAAATCGAAAAATTAATAGCAAGTTCATAGCAATAAATATCTAAAGTTTCTTCCTCCAGGATATGCGAAAGTATTTTAAATTCTGTCGTCGTAAAACGTTAAATGCAGCGCAATAACATGGCAATCGTCCGTGCCAAGAAATTAAAAGCCATTTTATTCGCGAAGTGCGTAACACTGATATTTAACCTGAAATCACATTTACTTCGGAATAAATACGATCATTTTAATAACTTCAGAGGGTGCGTCTCCAAATGAGATTACAAAGAAGCAACAAAAATATCTTCAATAGTATTGGGTGGATTTTAATCTCAAAAGATAATGTTGGAATTTTGTAATTCATACAATGTTATGTACATAATGTTACTTGTTTATAAGTCATAGATGTATGTACATAATTAAATTTATTAAAGTTAGTCACATGACATGTGGTTCAACATGGTGAAGAAGTACATCAATGATATCTTTAGAGGTATTTTTATGTTTTTAGTCAATGTTTCTGTTGATGAGATTTTTCATCGTTCTTTACATTGATAGTTGTTCATAAGTCATAGGTAAACGTACATAATTAAATTCATCAAACTTGATCACATAACATATGGTTCAACATCAAGAAGAAGTAATACATCAATGATACCTGTGCAGTTATTCTTATGTTTTTAGTCAATGTTCCTGTTAAAGAGAATTTTTATCTTCCTCCACAATGTTACTTGTGCAGAAATCATAATTAAATTCATCAAACTTAATCACATAACACATGGTTCATCGTGAAGTAACACATTTGTTGTAAATATATATATCTTCATTTTTTGCATAACCGAATATAACTCATGTTGTATTTTCTCGTAGAATTCTATGATTTACGGGAGGCAGCATCAACTAGCTGCATGTATCCCGCTTATTTGCATACTTAATTTAATCTTGAAGAATGATAGACGAGAGCTTCGCATTTCTTCCGCTTGGTCGGCATAAAAAAAGTAGAGACAAAGGGTGCTTAAGGGGTTCGGCAGGTTTCACGGACCATCGAATTTTATGGGGAAACGAGGATGAATCGTGGGAATAGGTAAATGCGGCGGATTTAGCGCCTGCGACGTTATACGAGAGGTGGATGAAAACTCTACAAACGAGGCGATTTTGTCCCCGGGATGATTTCTGTTCGCAAACAAAAGGAATTATTAGTTCCCGTGTCCGGGGAATCTCTCCGTGATTCACCGTCGAATTCAATTTACGGATACTTGTTGAGCTCTATTGGTCGATAGAAGCACCTGTTCGAAAGTTTTCGGAAAATTATAATTTCTGTTTACACGGGGCGTAACTTTGCCCCGAGTCAACGCTCTCGCTCGCTTGTGTGCCTCGATCGTGGCTGCCACTCTGGAGACGGTGCTTAAATTATGAATTCATGAATTGTAAAATCGACGCGAGCATTATCGATCCTGCCACCTTATCCGACTCGTCTCGCAGGCCTGACGTTTACTTACCCGCGAGTCTCGATATCGCGAAGAGTAGAATTACCGGTTAAGCGATATGGGGCTTCGCTTTCGATTTGGGAATGTCACATTTCAGCCACAAATCAAACTTGAGACGCTGTTTCGGTTACTACTCGACGGGGTGGAACAATATGGAGGTGTACCTTTTTTATTATTCGTTTAATGCCGGAGGAAGTGTATGATTGTTTTTGTAACAAATTTGTGAACGCTGTATGATAATTGAAAATTATTATTTTTTTTTATTTCATGAATTTCGTAATTATTTATTATTTTGTAAATAGGAGGATAATATCGTATTTATTCGTTAATATTTTCGAGAACAAAAATATGTACGTTTATTAATATAACATAAAACTTATTAATTTATTAATGCAAAAAATAAAAATATCCTACAAATTATACATTTAATGTAACTACATTAATGTAACATAAATTTATTTATTAATTTATTAATACAAAAAATAAAAATGTCCTACTAATTTAATATTTGCTCCTTTAACGATTATAATAATTTTGAAATGAATGTATGTATTTTCACAGAACTGTACATAGAAATAATTCATACAAACACCCATCAATATTTGAGCATAATTTTAAATGATCATTATGATTAATTATTTCTGTGAGAAGTACCTGAATATTTAATTGTAAACATCAATAACGTTGCAGATTATTTGCGAGCGATTCGACGCAATCGTTTATACGGACTCGATTAATTAGTACGCGCAGGAGCTTCATTTTCATTTTCTTCCGTATTACATTCGAATAATATAAAAATATTTGATATTCACGAAGTCGGTGTTTTTAAAATTTACGAATGCTCTAAAATGTAAAACAAGGATAAATGAAGTAACGTGAATGGATAAATGAATAATTGAATGTGCGAAGATAATGAGTCCAACGAGAAATGAGTGCGGAATACATTAAATTAAAAGAACCGAATTTATATTAAAAAAGTCGTGGAATTTTTTAAATGTACGATGTTCCTGTGGTTATAATGTAGATTACTTTTGGCGTGTTCGGTGTAAGGGGTAGAAGTCTTTTGTATGGGGTGATTCATTTTAATCTGCAAATTACTTTCTGAAATATTTATCAGTTGGAAAGATGAGTCGAAGGAAGATTAAGTAATTAAGTTTAATTTGCTTAGACACTTAAGGGTTGTATGAAGGTTATTGAATTTTGATTAAAAAATGTTCGAAGTGGATAACACTTATTACTAAATTTTTGTACCTCTAAATTTCTAAATCCGCAGATTCATAGATTCCAAATTCTCTAGATACCCAAATCCCTAGATTCCCAAATTTCTAAATATCCACGCTTGCAAATTTCTACATTTCCAAATTCCCACGCTTGCAAATCTCTAAATTTCCAAATTTCCACGCTTGCAAATTGCTAAATTTTCAAATTTCCATGCTTGCAAATTTCTACATTTCCAAATTTCCACGCTTGCAAATCTCTAAATTTCCAAATTTCCACGCTTGCAAATTTCTAAATTTCCAAATTTTCACGCTTGCAAATTTCTAAATTTCCAAATTTTCACCCTTGCAAATTTCTAAATATCCAAATTTCCACGCTTGCAAATCTCTAAATTTCCAAATTTCCACGCTTGTAAATCTCTAAATTTCCAAATTTCTACGCTTGCAAATCTCTAAATTTTCAAATTCCCACGCTTGCAAATCTCTAAATTTCCAAATTTCCACGCTTGCAAATCTCTAAATTTTGCAAATTTTCACCCTTGCAAATCTCTAAATTTCCAAATTTTCATCCTTGCAAATTTCTAAATTTCCAAATTTTCATCCTTGCAAATTTCTAAATTTCCAAATTTCTACGCTTGCAAATCTCTACACTTCTAAATTTTCACACTTGCAAATCTCTAAACTTCCAAACTCTAAGGCTTATTTCAAATTATTGTATTAAATCGAATGGCGCCGGAGAGGCGCCTCTGGAGTGCAAAGGGTTAAGTATTATTCTACTTCACCACCTATGTCGTATAAAAAATCCCTAAAGATTGAAAATTAAATAATTTCAAATGAAGGTAGATGAACTTAAATATAGTTATCAATAAATAATAAGAGTTTGCGGAGTAAGCATGAAAGTTTAATTCCCAAATGCTCACGTACGGTAATCGATCGGCTAATCAGCACGTTTCGGCCGCTTTGTCTATGTTAATCGAAAACATGATGCAATTCGAATCGCTGTCATAACGTTCCGTAAATAAACGCCATTACGAAACGAAACAATGCTTGATGAATGCGGTCAATAAATACGGCTGATGAACATGCTACAAGCAAATCGGCCGTTCCGGGATTAATATTCATGGTAACGCGAACCGTACCGTTGTAAATTAGAATTTCCCGCCGGAAAATTCATGGACTCCGTTCGTGTGACGAATGATCGATACGGAACGAGCACGAATTTCGAAAACTTAATTTATACACGCAGATGCGCCACGAGAAACCCTCTGACGTTCTACGAGTATCGTTTTCAAGCGTCTATCCCCCCCGGCTTCTAATTCAATTTAAATGACAAATGATACATTACGGCATCCATCAGAACGATTGGTAATTGCTTATGGCTGATGCGGACTAATGGCAGCCACGTAATATCGTCAAGGGTCGTTGGATAATTCTACTGTCGCCATGAAAATGTTACACGACGTATAATGCGGTTAGCATTTATTTGAACTGCCAGGGGTGTCACCCCCCGGAATACTTGGAGAAACACAAATAGACCGGGGAAAACGGAACTACCGAAGAAAAATATGTCGTCAGGCTCTTGTTTGTCCTACCAATGTTGTTAATTGACTACGAATGTTTATGCAAATATTCCTTCGTTGCTTTTGTTATTGATGTATACTGATGGTTTATTTTGTGCTGAAACATTTTCTGATATTCACAAATTTCAACTTTCTTTTCGATCAAAAATCTACATATTTTCAAATGAAACTTGCGTAATTCAAAATGGAAGGGGAATCGAACGCGTTACCACCGGAAGATTGATATTAATACGTAATAAGATTTCGTGTCTCGGAAGCAGCTTCCTCTAAATCGATCCTTCTCTCCTTTATCCATCCTAAAGTCAACCTCCTCTGCCATGACTAACGGTGGACCAACTCCGTTAATGAAATCGAATTTCACCAAGTTTGTTAGAAACTTCGCGATGGTACACCTCGGTGCAATGCAAACTTCTTTTCGATAACGAGAGCGTTCCTGGATTGCTACATTTCTAGATTACTTCATTTCTCACTACTTAGACTCATAAATTACTTCACTTCAAAATTTATTTTTAAATTTCATTGTCAAAGTCTTAAATATATAAATTTATTAGTTCTCCAAACTTCCACATTTTTGTGTTCATTATTTTTCAAATTTGTGCATTCAAAAAATTCTGCACTTTCTACTTATTGTTAGACTCATAAATTACTTCACTTCAAAATTTATTTTTAAATTTCATTGTCAAAATCTTAAATATAATTGTTTTTCGACATCCCCAAACTTCTACATTTTTATGTTTATAAATTTTCAAAGTTGTGCATTCAAAAAATTCTGAATTAAAATCTTTGCACTTTCTACTAAGACTCATAAATTACTTCACTTCAAAATTTATTTTTAAATTTCATTGTCAAAATCTTAAATATATAAATTCATTAATTATCTTTGAACATCCCCAAACATCTGTTTGTATGTAGATAAGTTTTCAAATTTGTGTATTCAAAAAATTCTGAATTAAAATAGTTGCACTTACTACTTAGACTCATAAATTGCTTCACTTCAGAATTTATATATTTAAAATTTATTTTTAAATTTCATTGTCAAAATCTTAAATGTATAAATTCATTAATTGTCTTTCAACATCCCTAAACATCCACATTTGTATGTCCATAAATTTTCAAAATTGTACATTCAAAAAATTGTAAATTAAAATCTTTGTACTTTCTAATAAGAATGTTAGTATGTCTAGTCTCATTTGAGGTTGAAGATAAGTTAAGATAGAAAGTAAATTAAATTTTTAAAATGTTATCGAAAATGTTTAAACGAGGATGAAAAGCCTACCTATTGAATGGTATAGTCTTGAAGTACCACAGAGGAATCCAAAATTTTTGGTTGACCCGCAGTGGCCCTTATTCCGATTCCTCCGTTGTCCTCCGGCGTAAACACAGAAAGCACTAGGAATCGAATCCCCGAATTTCCATAATCCTATTAGAAAAATTCCATTTCCTGGACACCTTTAAGTAAATATTGAAATATTTTTTCCCGCGGGAAGGGACGTTGGCAGGGCGAAAAGGGACAACCACACGATGGCGTCAGACAGGGCTGTAACTTTTCTACGAACAAACGGGACCAAGCACCCCCGCAGCGACACGGCGTATAATCTAATTTGTACTTCGACAACTAAGCGCCTCTAGACCCTTCGTGTTCTCTGTCCTCTTCTCTCTAACCTCGACGTCTTTCTTAGTCTCTTTGACTTTGACTCTCTGCGCCTCTCTCTATCCTCGTAACACGCTTTATATTCCATCTGCGTTTCTGTCTCTTTCTTCCCCTCCGAGCCGACACGTCGCCGTCCCTGCAACACTCGAGAACCGACGGGATCCTTCCGCGACTGACAAACGAACAAATTGGCTCTGGTTGACGAAACAAAGCGCCCCGTTGACTACCGCGACGAGGAACATGGGAATGATTGTTTTAAACCATCCCGCCTAGAGGATGGACCGGTATCGTTCTCGTTCGTCCGCGTCGGTGCGTTTTAACGACGTCGTTAGAACCACGGCGTCTAAACATTAAGGAGGATAAAGGTATGAGGATGAATATGCATCATGCTGAACATCGCATCGTTTTACTCTTTCTTAATTCTGCTGGTGAGCAATACTAGGCTCACTTTTGAGCAACAGGTCCTATGCTATGTACAATTTTGGAAAAGTATGTTCCAAAGTGTATGCAATCTCGGTTCAAAACTTGAGATGTGACTGTGGAGATATGGATGCTTTATTGCATCTTTGACAAAATTACTGACAGTTTTACTGTTTTTCAATTTTGCTGGAGATGTCTGAGCAGTGATGGGCTCACTTTTGAGCAACAGGTCTATGCTATGTGAAATTTTGGAAAAGTCTGGTCATAAGAGTATGCAAATGAAACTTATGTCGGTTCAAAACTAGAGATGTTTCACATGTGACCATGTGTGATATAGGTGCTTTATTGGATTTTTATACAAACTGACTGACAGGTTTACTCTTTTTAAATTCTGGTGACGTCTGAATGATGGGCTCACTTTTGAGCAATAGGTCATATTATACTATGTGAAATTTTGGAAAAGTCTCTCCATAAGAGTACGCAAATGTAACATGTGTCGGTTCAAAACTAGAGATGTCTCACATGTGACCATATGAGATATGGGTACTTTACTAGATTTTTATACAAAATGACTGACAGTAACAAATCAAGGAGCCACGAAATGTTTGGTTACGTTGCAGACATGAAATATTTGGTTACGATTTGATGACAGAAAAGTGACATAAAATGATCTTATCTTATGATACATCAATAAATCTCATGATACATCAACAGAAAACATCAGTGTCCCAATTTCAGAATCTTTCAGATCCGCGTGCTTTAATCCGAGTTTGCGATTCAATTTTGTAAAGTTGCCTGATTACCACCGGCCCGCTTAATTACTCCAGTTTGCTTGTGCAGCCCTTTATCGGTGTAATTTGTCGGTCCGTTTCACGGACGAGACAATCCACCGATCGACGGACTGCTGCGGTTTCCGGATTGCACGTTGAAAATTGACGGTAAGATATCGGAGAAAATCCAATGAAAGGGTGGTTAATTACGCCTGGTACCTCGATACTGTCCCTCTTACTAATTTTCTCTCTCTTTCTGTTCTCCCTGGAATGCAAACGCGAAGGATAATACGAAAGCGCGATTGATTTCGCCACTATCGGAGATACGTCAATCTCGCATGGCACGCAGCCGAGCATGTTCACGTGTCGTTTATAAAGTTCCTGGTTAGACACGTGGAAAATAACGTTTACGTTCCTACATGTAAGATAAAAATGTGACAATTCGAAATTGTGCTGACGTTTTTCAGACGTGGTATTCGGTAAGGTCTGACTAATCTTCTGGTGATTCACTGAATATTAGATTATTTTAGGTGAAATGTGTGCCTTTGTACTTGAAGGTAATTTGACTGCTTACAAAGGGTGACTTTAAAATTTATTAGTAAAAAAGTTAAATGAATACTTTTCAGGTTATTGCTCTACTAATAATTTTTTCTATTGTTTGTTTTACTGTGTCCATCACACGTGTCATATTATGGAATCAGTTAACACTAAACTCACCGGCATGTGATGTTGGTACCACGCTTGCAAATCTACATTTTACAATTTCCATGCTTGAGAATCTCTAAATTTCCAAATTTCCAAGCTTGCAAATTTCTAAATTGACAAATTTCCACGCTTGCAAATCTCTACATTTTCAAATTTCCACGCTTGCAAATCTCTAAGTTCTCAAATTTCCACGCTCGCAAATTTCTAAATATCCAAATTTCCACGCTTACAAATCTCTAAATTTCCAAATTTCCACGCTTGCAAATCTTTAAATTTCCAAATTTCCACGCTTGCAAATCTCTAAGTTTCCAAATTTCCACCCTTGCAACTCTCTACATTTCCAAATTTCCACGTTTGCAAATCTCTAAATTTCCAAATTCCCACGCTTGCAAATTCCTAAGTTCTCAAATTTCCACGCTTGCAAGTTTTTAAATATCCAAATTTCCACGCTTGCAAATCTCTAAATTTTCAAATTTCCATCCTTGCAAATCTACAAATTTCCAAATTTTCACGCTTGCAAATCTCCAAATTTCCAAATTTCCACGCTTAATTTGAAATTAAAAATGAAGTTAAAGAACAAATATACAAACGACGAAACACAAATTAGCACACACCTTTATTCTTTATCCCAATGAAAGTCAGTGCTGCTTTCAAGGAAACTCCATCAAAATGGCTACTTTATAATAAGAAACTTATGAATAGGTCATTTGGTAGTTTTAGTATTAAAAACTGCCTATTTTAAATTACTGTATTAAATAAAATGGTGGCTGAGAATCACCTCTCGAACATAAAGGCCCAGTCATATATTTTGCTAACTAAAAATGTAAGAATTCACCAGAATTAAAATTCCGTATCACTTAGTACCATAATCACTTAACCCCAAACGCAGCACACAAAATACAAAATATCCTAAGATACGCTGATCCCTTGTCGGTCCGATAAAGACGCCATTAAAACTTGCACAAGCTGCATTTTACCGCGACTCCGAGATTTCGCTCAATTACCGCGAATCGAGCGCCAAGAAACTGTTCCGCGGACATCGTCGCTCGTAATAAAGATATTCAAAAAATTATGCACTCTAAAGCACTTTATGGCCGTTGCACTATATCTGCCATGAACGATGTATGTATATCAGGCTCCTTCTTCTTTCCATACTTTTTTACCTCCTCCCTTATCCTACCACGCTCATCGAGCTTCCACTATTTCCCCGCTCGTTTCAGCCCGCTTTTTCTCCGTCAGTATGTAGCCAACGATGCCGGGCACGGTCAGCATCCCCTCGTTTTATAACCCGACGGGTTTAATGCTCGCATCAAACTTTTAATTACCCAACTTGTCTTACAAATTACTAACAGATGGGCCGACGTTTATACCCCGCGGCCATTCTGCTCGGAAAAAATATCGCGCGTTGTTAAATTTTGTTGGATGATTCGTCTTGATGTAACTTGACTGAAAATGTAAGATGGTGATTTGGAAAGTTTGATATTGAGGTTTGCGTGATTTGTGACAAGTTATAGGGATGTTCTCAGATTTCTAAATTGCTACATTACTATATCTATCGTCGCTATATTCACATATATTCAAGTTTCAATATTAACGAATTTTTAATTTTTTAAATTCCTAAATTTCTAAATTTCCACGCTTGAAAATCTCTAAATTTCCAAATTTCCACGCTTGCAAATTTCTAAGTTTCCAAATTTCCACGCTTGCAAATTTCTAAGTTTCCAAATTTCCACGCTTGCAAATTTCTAAGTTTCCAAACTTCCACGCTTGCAAATTTCTAAGTTTCCAAATTTCCACGTTTGCAAATTTCTAAGTTTCCAAATTTCCACGCTTGCAAATTTCTAAGTTTCCAAACTTCCACGCTTGCAAATCTCCAAATTTCCAAATTTCCACGCTTGTAAATCTCTAAATTTCCAAATTTCGACGCTTGCAAATCTCTGTATTCCCAAATTTGCACGCTTGCAAATCTCTACATTTCCAAATTTCCACGCTTGTAAATCTCTAAATTTCCAAATTTCCACGCTTGCAAGTCTCCAAATTCCCGAATTCCTAATTTGAGAATTCTCAACTCCTCAAATTCCAAAGTTATCAAACTCTCATCCCCAATTTCCTAAATCCCCATACTTACAAGGTCCAAATTTTCCAAATCCATAATTCACAATTTTCACCCTACTAAAGTTCCAAACTCTTAATTCTTTAAATTCTCAAATTTCCAAATCTTCATCCTCTAACTCTACCCTTTTACCACCCTCCTCCAGTTCCAAATTCTCGAATTTCCAAATTTTCTCAAATCTAACAATCTCCAAATCACCTCCAAAAAATGTTAGCAAACTACACCCCTATAAACATCACCCATATCACCCATATCGTACTCTCGGAACTGTCATCAGATTTAAAGGACGTCGTCTTCATTAAAGTAGCAGGCAGTAAAAATGTATCCGAGGTTATTCGGACGGGCGTGTAAAAACAGAAAAGATTGGCATCGTAGCAACGGCATGAAACTACCATTCGTGGAAGTTTCATTTTCAGCCGCGGACATTAAGCCGAATGCGCTGCATGCAAGAGTATATTGCAGAATGCAACTTTTATACCCGGCCGGGCCGATTCTCCTGCGAGCTTTGTTGAAAATGTAACAGGTTGGACCGAGGGACAGAGATCCCCTTTTTTTTTATCCCTCTTTCGAATGGAATCGCAATTGACGCGGAAACTACCGTAGAAGAAAAGAATAATGTTAAACTTGCTCCCTGAGCGACAGTAGACTGGATGCACAAAAAGTAAAAGTACTTCGTTTTTCCCCTTTTTATGCGCCCTCTCTTCCTTTTGCTACGTCTGCTTTGTGAAATTACCTCGAATCATCTTTCCTTAAGTATACAATGAGAAACAAAGTGAATCGATAAAATCTTTCTTTTACGGAAATTTGTTTATGTGCGGAGGTAGAGAGGTATTGGAGCTCTTTGCGATTATTTCATTTTTTGTTGGTAATTAATATTTTAACTTGGATTTACTAATTTCTGTTAGTTTGTTAATTTTTAGTTTTATAGTTTCTTTTTTATTTCAGTATGTCTACTCTTTTAATTTAGTATTTTTATTTTTTATTTCATTATTTTCCATTTTTTAATTTTTAGAGTTTCTTTCTCATGATTTCATTACGTTTAGTTTGTCAATTTTTATATTTTATTTCATTATTTTCAATTTTTCAATTTTTAGAGGTTCTTTCTCATGATTTCATCATATTTAGTTTGTCAATTTTTATATTTTTCTTTTCAATTCCATTATGTTAAGTTTAATATCCAATATTTTCTTTCAGAGTTCCAATTATTTAGACATAGAATAATTTAGTTTGTAAAATGTTTCTACATATTAATTTTCCATAACTTTGATGAAAGTTTGAAAATTGTTTCTATAATGAAAACAAAGGGCGGTATTTTTAACACGGGCGATATGTGGTAAATCGACGTGGAACAATGGAGGACAATTTCATCCTAATAGATTCAAAACCCTGTATTAATTGCAGATTGGCTAAACTAAACCATTAATCCCATCTAACGATTCCTGCACCCCGATTAATTATTTCACCCCTATCAGCCGGTTCTACTATATTATTCTATTACTATACTTCGGCAGCCACCAAAATTATACCCTTCTGTTATTAGCTTTGGGTGTTATTCAAATATTTCATGAACGACTGTTTCAATAATACAATATACTTGGTTCAATATTATTTCAAAATGTCTAATCCAAATTTTCAAATTATGGTTTTCTAGCTCTTAGTTCCAAATTTTCAAATTTCTAATGTTTGTGTGAGAAAATTTACAAGTTTGTAAATGGACTTTCTGGAGGTGCTAAATATTTGGTTATTAGAATTTCTAGTATGACAATTTTTATGGTTTCTCAAGCTTGTTATGGTTACCTAAGTTTCTGAATTTTCAAGGTTAGATTTTTCAAGATTTTGAAGCTTTCAAATTTCTAAAATTTAGAATTACTAATTTTACAAATTTGCAATTTTCAGATTTGTAAATTTTAAGATTTTTAACGCTCTAAATTTCTGAATTTGCAGACTTCTACATCCCTTAATTCCCAAGTCTGAAATTTCCATATTCCCAAATTTTCATGGCTCAAATTTCTAAATTGTCAAATTTCTATATTTCCAATTTGTAAAGTCTCAAAATTTCTAAACCCCCAAATTTCCAATCTTCAAATTCCAAAAATTGTAATTCCCAAATTTCCAATACTCAAATTTCCAAATTACCAATACTCAAATTCCCAAATTTCCAATCTTCAAATCCAAGAATTTGTAACTTGCAAATTTCCTCAATCCTCAAATTCCAAAATCTCCAAATTCTCAAATCTTCAACTTCCAAATTCCCATACACCAAAATTCCTAACCTCCCAAATTACCAATCTCTGCAATTACCAACTCCAGCAAACTTAAATTAACTTTAAATATCCACCTTTCTATTTTACAATCAACCCCCAAACTTATGATAGCAACTGAGTCCCTAAAAAATTCTCCATCGATCAACCAATCCTTGATACCCTCTTTTACTTTTAATCCACACTTGAATGGATTAATCCTATTTTAATCCTATTTTGCCACCCACAAATATCATCACATCCCATATCCCATATCCCCACATTCTCATATCCCTCAAAATAAATTTCAACCACCTCAAACATCCAATCATAAACTTTCAAGCCATCGTAGTAACGAAAGCATCAATTTCAAAGAGAATCGACGTGGACGTCCCGATGCAGCCCGTTGTAGACTCGTCATAAATTAGAAACGCCACAGGGAATTCCGATGCAGATGGAGGGCGAAGGCAACGAAGCTGAAACAAGGACGAAGCCGCGTTGGGACGCTCCACCGCAGGACGATCGCGTCCCAAGATTTATGCATCCCCGGCAATTAAACGATCCTGCGGACTTGTCGTGGACTTACGCGTTCACGGCAACAATTAACGTTCGTCGCTGTTAACTCTACGACGGCGACTACGTAGTCGCAGACTTAGAAAGGGGCGCACAAGTGGCGAACGACAGAAACGACGCGATTCAACCACGCTTGTGCGTGAGATGTTATGAAAAGCCTTTAATTACGCGGTTGTACTTAACGAGCTGAAACTACTGCGAGGGATTTCGGAGGGAGACTCTGCTTTTAAATGTTCTTCAATCGCCAGGTGAAAAATCTTTTGAAGTTTTGGGGAAATTGTCGGATCGAGGTTTTAATTTTTTGAAGTCGGGTGTTTGGGAATTGTGTGATTATGCAATTTTGAGATTTTTAAATTTAGGAGATAAGAGGTACTCAAATTTTTAATTTTAGAGTTAATAATATATTAAATTTGCAAATTTCTGTATTTCTAAATTTTTGGATCATTAATTACTAAATTTTTATGTGTTTATATTATACAAATTTCTGATGGGAAAATTTCTATACTAAGTTTTACAAATTTCCTAAATTTACAAAATTGCAAAATTCCCCAGAATCCCCAAATTTCCCAAATTTACAAAATTCGCAAAATTTCTCAGAATCCTCAAATTCCTAAAATTTCCTCAAATTCCAAAATTTACAAATTTTCCAAATTTACAAAATTCCCAGAATTCCACCGAATCCCCAAACTTCCAAAATTCCCTAGAATCCCCAAATTTCCTAAATTTCTAAAATTCACAAAATTCCCAGAATTTTCAAATTCCTAATATTTCGCCAAATTCCAAAATTCACGAATTTCACAAATTTTCAAAATTCCCAGAATTCCCCAGAATCTCTAAATTTCCATAATTCCCAAAATTTCCCAGAATCCCCAAATTTCCTAAATCTCCAAAATTCACAAAATTTTAAAAATTCACAAAATTCCAAAAATTCTTAAATTTCTAAAATTTTCCCAAATTCCAAAATTCACGAGTTTCACACATTTCCAGAATTCTCAGAATTCCCCAGAATTCCTCAAAACCCCCAAATTTCCGTAATTTCCAAAATTCCCCAGAATCCCCAAATTTCACAAATTTCCAAAATTCTCAGAATTCCCCAGAATCCCTAGAATTCTCCAGAATCCTCAGAATTCCCCAAAATTCCCCAGAATCCCCAAATTTCCTAAATTTCCAAAAATCTCAAATTCCCATTTTTCCAAATTCCCAAATTACCAAACACCTAAATTCAAAAATTTTGAAAATTCCCAAATTCCTAAATTTTCACACTCCCAATTTCCCAAATCTCTAAATTCCTCCCATACCCTGCCCATCACACTACAACCCATATAAAACATAAAACCGCAATCTTGCAAAAATAAAATAATCCAATCCAATGTGTCCTCCATTAAAGCTCGTGTCCTGAATAAAACGAAGGGTCGAAATATTATTCAAAAGGTATAAAATTCGAAAGGCATATATCCGAAAGACGGGCCACCACGTCTCCGTAAAGCAGACGCTTTCAGACGTACCCTTTTATTCATACGACACCCTTTCCAGATCGCGTATCCTCCTCATTCGTCAGCAAGATCGATCGTTCGTGGACCACGAGCGGGACGGCTCGTTTTGTCTCTTTGCTGCAGCGATATCATCTTGCCTCGGTGCAGGTTGACGGGGGATGGTGCGGGGGGACGGATATTAATATACCGGAATATGTAATGAACGATAGGGCAAAATGATACCCGATACGCTCTATCTGCGGCGTGTACATTAAACGAGGCAGCGATACGCGGTGTTAACGAGCAACGTGATCGTAAGAGAGCTCGTTAGAAGCGTATCAATCGGAGATAATTGTTAATGAGCCCGCGGGTTCGACTCAAGAATCGTTATCGAGCGCAGCGGCAATTATAACGCGGGATCACGGTGGGAAACGGGTACCCCTTTAATTGCTTATAACTTTTACGGCGCTCGACACTTCGGCCTGCAAATAAATTAGTTTTCGAAAGGGAGTCGCGAAGTTTCGCGACGAATCGTCGAATTCAATTCTCGATTCTCGCCTCGGTTGCTCACCGGGTAAAAGAATCTTCTTCTCTGTCCTGAAAAATTAACCCCGCTCAGGTATTCGATTAGCGAAGTTGTTTTACTGTCAAACGTGAAAGTCGTTTCAGTACGCTGCCGTTTAATATTTCAACGCGTTCCCTGTCACGTCGACGCCGTAAACTTTCTTCGACCGGATAATTACGAAACTGTAATGGAAAAGGAATTTTGAATACACCTGAATATTTTGTTCAGTGGCGTCATCCTTTAAATATCATCGACATTTATTATCTTCAATAAGATTACCTTATTGCAACCAATTTGGATGAATTAATAGGTGTAATGTGCATTATCAATTATTGTCAACGTATGTGTATGAATTGTTAGATGAATTATGAATTACGAATTATCGTATTGTACAACTAATGTGCATTATTAGATGCATTGAAGATAATTGTACTGTATTATGAATTATTAGTAATTGAACATTAATTTATGACTGAATCTGTAAGTACAAGTCAATGAATATTTTTGACATTGTTAGACATGAATTTTACAAATGAATACTCTGTCAGGTTTCAATAAAAATATAATTTAAAAGAGAATTGCTACAAGCAAACTTTAATTCTTAAAATTAGACAGGTGTATAGATTTTCAATAATGAAGTAAGGTTTGCAAAGGTAAATTTCAGGTTACTTTTATTTCTTCATTTGTGGTAAATGCTGTTATTGGACACGTGAGAATGTAAGAATGAGTGTAGGTAATAATTCCATGTATACATGTGGTTGAGGTTATGCATGAATTCGTTTACACAGGCGAATGATTTAATATACAAATGTGTTTGATGTTATGTATGACCCTTGAGAACATAGATGTCATTGTACACATGTGATTGAGATTATGTATGAATTTGTGCTTATAAAGATTTAATGTAGCAATGTTGAGTTCACAGATAAACTTGAAATAGTTGAATGATTAATTGAATGATTAATTGAATGATTAGAATGATTATTAAATACAAATATAATAAATGAATCTGTCAAAGATACCATTTGAGTTTGCTTCTGAGATAGGGTTGCGTAATGATGTTAAATATCGAATGAAAGTGAAAGAGATGTGTATAATTAAATCTGTCGAAAGTTCGTAAATTGAACTTGAAAGTATAATAAAGTCTTTAAAGCAACTTATAAACATGCACACGAGTCTCGGTTCAACATAATTCGCAATAAACATTTCCGAACTGAAGTTATAAAGCTGCACAGCCGTGAAGATAAAGCTGAAGATAAAACTGCATGCACACATCCTATGTGACTACATATCTCCTTGACTGCGAAGAGACGAACGAAGCAAAGCGAAGAGTCATTCGACAAAAATCGTGCAACGACAATTTCAGAAACATTCACGACATTTTTGAATTCTAAACCCTCAGAGAAATACCTCAAGAATAAAAATACCGAAGGGTTACCCAAAAAATGTCGTCGCGCAAGATCAAACGCGCTTTGTCTCTCTTTCAGAATGAAATTTCACGCGAAAATTCAGCTGGCGAAAGGAGGGAGTTGCGGTAGAAAAGTAGCGTACACAAAGACACGGCGGAATGTGGAATAAATGAGGGTGGCGAGTAAAGAAGAAATGGGGGTGGGAATATTCTAGACGAGTCTATCGTTACGCCACCGCGTCCGCAATCAATATTTCAGGAAAGGTGGACGTGGGCAGGGTCGGAAGGCACAGTGGCAAAAGTCCTGAGCCTGGCATTTACAATGAAACGAAGAAAGGACTTTCCGTCCTTCTCCGCGTTGTCCTCTTCGTCTTCAGCCTTCGTCCTGCGCCCCTACTGCCTCACGCTGCTTGACTTGCCCGACGTCGAAGTTCACTTTATACCGACGTTCAACAAAGCCTCCTGGCCCCTTCAGGGCTTTATTAAAAATTGAGGATGCAATTTGCCTCGCGGCCCGACGTCGGAGCCAACGTGCTCTAAATAAGGGAGAGGATAGGTCTTGCCCTCGCGAGCTACGCCGACTAACTTTCGCGCCCTGCCATCGCGATTATCCGTGCGATTCTTTCGCCATTTGTCCACCGTGCTGCCGGATTATTCGTATCGTGTAATGGCGCCGTTCGTAACAACCCACGATATTGTACCGTGCAACGCTCGCTGCGAGAGCAACAGGTTATGAGATTCGAAGTTTTTGGATTGCTTTAAGGAGGGACAGGAGCTGGGGCTCCGGCATCGAATAATCTGCTAATTTAACGGAGACCTCGGTGAATAACGACCCGAGATGCTGTTTCTATAGATTGCTTCGAGAGTTTGGATTCGGTGAATTCCTTCCGATAACAACCACTCGAGTGCTTTATTAATCGCCTTTGATTTTCCAACCAAATTTAAATTCATTTCCACACATTTTTTATTTCTAGGCTTCTTGTGTTTTAAAATCAAGCTGCATGATTTTTAATTCGTACATATGTATATTTTCATAAAAACCTTCTATATTTATACTCAATGTCCAAATCCCTTCGTTTTTCACAGAAATATTCATTTATGTGAAACATAATTCAGTATCAAAAATTATCATTCATAAACTTACTTTATAACCTTGTATTAATTACAACTTCAACCCTTGTAAAGTTTTCTAACCTTCATAAAGTGTACTCCTTCTCATGAAGAATGCAACATGGTCCCACAATAGATTCGTCACAAACGCAAAAGAATAACAACGTATCTTATTAACTACAAACAATGGATCCCCTCGACTTTCGACCGGAGCGGGTTAATTGAATTTGACCTTCCGTCTGTCGTATCAATTGATCACGACAGTGTTTGCAAAGAAATATTACCGGTGATCGATATTCAACGTGCGACCAGGCAATTGCATCGTCCAAGTTAGACCAATGAATGCACCATCTATTATTGGCTTCACCTTAGGTGATCGACGAAAGAAACGTATCTAACCGTCTGACGCGTGCACGTCTAACATGGAGGCATTAGTTCGTTTCCAGAGCACGTACCGTAAACTCCAGTCTCGCGACTATCCTCGATGTTCCAGCGATATCTTTCCTCGAGATGGTTACCGATGACTCGTACGTGATGACACGCGATAACAGCCGAACAATTGGCTCGCAGATCCTTCACTTTTGCCAAACAGGGAATAAAGATCCTATCGCGATAAAAGCTGTCTCGTATAAATTCTTCGAAATCAACCGTGAGGATTCGGATAGGAGATAGACGGGGACTTTGCTATTTGAAAATTTGGGGATTTAGGAATTTTTTTATAAGAGGAAGAATTTAAGGAGGTGGGATTTTTGGGGGTTGGGAATTTAGGGAGTTGGAAATTTAGAGATTTGGGGATTTAGGGATTTGGGAATTTAGGGATTTGGGGATCTAGGGATTTGGAAATTTGAGGATTTGGGAATTTAGAGATTTGGAAATTTAAGGATTTGGAAATTTAGGGATTTGGGGATCTGGGAATTTGGGAATTTGATGATTTGGAAATTTAGGGATTTGGGAATTTAGGGATTTGGAAATTTAAGGATTTGGAAATTTAGGGATTTGAGGATCTAGGGATTTTGGAATCTAGAGATTTGGGAATTTAGAGATTTGGGAATCTAGGGATTATGGAATTGTGGGATTCTGAAATTTAAGGGATTTGGAAATCTAGGGAATTGGGAATCTAGAAGTTTGGGAATTTAGGAAATCCCTAGATCCCTAGTTCCACAAATCCCTAGATTTCCAAATCCCTTAAATTCCAGAATCCCTCAATTCCATAATCCCTAGATTCCCACCTCCCCAAAATTCCCAAATCCCTTAATCTCCACAACCCCAAATCTCCTCATTTCTGAATCCCTCTCTCCTTAAATTCCAAAATTCCCAACTTTCAACTCCCTCAACCTTCCAACTCCCCAAATACCAAAATCTCTAAACTTCACCCCTAAGAAAAATATTCCCATCATCCAAGAAACCCAAGCTAAAAGCCCCAAGATCGTAAGAAAAAAGACAGGAAACGAGACGCGTCGTTCCAGGCCGCGAAACTACGAAGAAAGTCCGCGAAACGGATGATAATTAGGCAGGAATATAAAACGACGAAGCACGTAAAGCTTCTTCGAGGAGTTCCTGTCGGCGCTGCGTTGCAAGGGCGGTTCGGCTTCATTCTTGTTTACGGGTCGCGCATCATTGCGCCCTACTACTCCCCCGAATAAATCTCCAATAAAACTGCCATTACGCCGATGGTTATTCGCGAAGTTCGGTGGCCGTGGCATTCGAAAGTACACGCAGAACTTGCCCTTATTGTTTCGTCGCCGGCAGTAAAATATCTGACTTCGTACGTCGAACTGCCCTCACCCTTCTCCTTCCTCTTCCGTTCGTCGTTGCTTCTTCGTGGAAGAACGCAACTCGTTCTACGCTAGTTTTTGGCTGCGCAGACGAACCACGGCGAAAAGTTGCGTTTCAACTTCAACGAGATGTTCTTAACTGAACGACTCAACCGCGGGAGACTTTCTTTGCTTCCCTGTTTTCACTCTTCGAATGTCTGACTGCTGATTTATGTTTAACGGGTCTAGTCATTTTAACAACTTTGCGGTTGGGTATTTTTGTATGCATTTTAGTGGGAAGGGGTAGAAGATATGCGATAAACGAGGGGTTGTTTTAACACTAAACCTACCGACATGTAATACGTACTTAACTTGAAACTTAAAATGAAGTTAAAAAATAAATAAACACGATGAAACATAGTGTGTACATGTTAGTACACGCATTTATTCTTTATCTTGGTGGAAATCAATTCTGATTTCGGAAAATGTATTTCAACAAAATGTCTAGCTGATGAGAAACTTATGGAGCGGTCATTTGAGTTTGGTAGTTTTAGTATTTTTTGAAAGTTGTTAATAGTCTTCTCTGATTTAAAATTTTAACATTTTCTATGAAATCTATAAATTTCCTCCAGTTTGTCTCGTACACAACTCCTGCTTAAATGTCGCCCACAGAGTGACACGACAAGTATCAGAAAATCCGAGAAGTATGAAAAATTTGATTATCGAGTTTACAAGGAGTGGAATAAGGAAGTGTACTAAAGCCTTCACCTTAAGGAGGGTCGCTTCCTCGTCGTGATTTCACGATCGTTTGATTCACGTGGACCGTGTGGGTGTCTCTGGTCTCCCAGTAATCCGAACGGCCACGTCCACGCTCTGATATTTCCAACGTTATTTTCTTTCCTTAAGCAGCAGTCTCTCTCCTGCGTGGAACGGACCGGTTACGTAAATATTATTCCTAGAAGCGCACGAACGAAGTCGACGCTTTTCGGTAAAATGTTTATTCCATTAACGTTCTCGTTCCGGGTGCATTCGGGCCATTAGCCGAGTTACTTTTATTCTCGGCGTTACGCCTGTTCCGTGCAATCGCTGTTATTCTAACCGGCTCCGACGAGTTAATAAAATCCAGCAGATGGTCTTGAACGATGATTAGGAGCTCGTTAATCGGGTTCGAAGTCGTGTGGTCAATATTGACCCTCGTAACGATATTTGTGCTCGAGATCGATAAGCATGAGACACTCTTAACCTCCTTCAAATTAAAATTTTATTAAACAAGAGTTAATAAAAATCGGATCACTTGTTTTCGAGAAAAATCGGTCACTTGTACAGGTTAATTTAACGAAAGGATTAAGATTTGAATTGTCAGTAATTTACAAGAAAATACAGACGTAACGCAGTGCATCGAAAGACTTCCGCCGTGTAATCGAAGCTGAAGTTTAGTGGCACTAACCGGCTGCCGTTGAGCTGTAAGGAGCCAATTAATTTAACGAAGTGCGCCATTACCTTCCTCTCGGTGTCGGATAAGCAAAATCAAAGGCCCGAACTGTTGGAGAACTCGGCTTCCCTTTCTTCCACTCCTTTTTTTAATTTCTCTTTCTCTCTGTTCGTCCGTTTCTTTCCCGACACCGAGAGCCCTGTATCACGCGAACGGAGTCAGAGGCGAAATCGGCTCGGGTATTTTTCAGATCGACGAGTGCTGCCTAACGCACCTTTCCCGCTCGATTTTTTGCCGTTCCTCTCGACTGATCGAACACGCGAGTTCGAATTCTCTCGCTGTCTGTTTTTATCGTCACAAGATGTCTGGTGTCTGGACGCCTAATTAGCTACGATATACAACGCACAAGCTTCTGAATTATACGTCTTTTCGGCCGTTTTTCTGTTACGGACATTGCGATACAAGAATAATGTGCCGCAATAAAAAGGACGTCGTTAGGTGTACGAAACGGGTTTGGATTAACCTTTTATTCGCACGATTTATGCGCGGGCATTTAGTTGCTCTTTGTGTACGATTGTATCGACTCGAACATTCATATTTTAGTACGCCTTTTTCAATTTTAATGGACGAATATTTCAGACCGGGCCCTTTCATGCCGGTTCTTTTATGTGTCTGTTAATTCTTATTGATTCACCACCTATTAATCTCCTTTGCCAAACTGATGTCTAATGATAACATTCTACATGAAATACATTTATTGTCATTTTATTAATCGTTTACAAAATTGTTTATCAAACTTATATCTTCGTCAGCGTCACACGTATGTTATACTATTATCCATGTATGCTATAAAATTTTGAAAATGTCTATCGATTAATAGTAGCATCAAGTTGTAATATTTTATTGTATGTTGTTTTGTAGCACAGAATGTGGCTCGTGATGAATGTATTTATAAGTGAATGTTGATAACGCATGTTAAACATTCACATGTGTTAAATTGAATTAGTTATCATAGAATACGATTATGCATTTTTAATATAGCTGCACGAAGGTTCATGTTTCCTGGACAGTTTTATTAAACTATTATCGGAAAATGAGATATCAGATGTTGCAACATGCCAAGCAACATGTCTAGCAATATATCTAGCAAGTTAGCTAGCTATATGTTCTGCAAACTTACTTAGCAACATGTCTAACAACTTACCTAGCAGCCAGTACAGCAACTTGCCTAGCAATCATAGAATATGATTATGCATTTTTAATATAGCTGCATGAAGGTTCATGTTTCCTGGACAGTTTTATTAAACTATTATCAGAAAATGAGATATCAGATGTTGCAACATGTTAAGCAACATGTCAAGCAATATATCTGGCAAGCTACTTAGCTACATGTCCTGAAAACTTACTTAGCAACATGTCTAACAACTTACCTAGTAGCCAGTACAACTTGCCTAGCAATCTACTTAGCAACTTCCGTAACATCTTACCTATCAATCAGTATAGCAACTTGTCTAGCAACCTACGTAACAATTTACCTAGCAACCTGCTTAACAACTTGCCCAGCAACTTGCTAACAGTACTCTGTCAGAGCTAATCTTACAATACGTAAATAACTACCTAAACAGTTCTCCAAATCTTCCCAAATCATCACCAATAAAGTGATATTTTCACAGCTATTATAAATTCTTTTATAATGCAGAGTGTTGGAATAGAACATATCTTTCGTCGGGGTAATCTAATTTCCCGCCGCCATTTCAGAGATGTTTATATCACAACGAGGAATTATACAGGCGATTTGGATTTATAATAAAGAGGTCCGTAGCATTGGCGCGGCTCATTCGAAGAGGCGCAAGGGCGCATAAATTATGATAATCCACGTTGTGTGCGAGCCCCGGTCCGCCGACGATTTAAATTCAGTTAACGTAACACGTCCGATTTGATGCCGGCAGCCCACCTGCCGCTAAGTGGCCGCCGATTTTAAGAATGAAATTCTTAACGAGGCCCCATGGTCCCGCCCCGGTTCCGTGCCGCAAAAACAGCCCCTCCGTTTCGTGACCCTCGAATTAAGTAAAATATACGTTCCTCCTCGGTCTTTTAAGCTTTCCGTTTCCGAACAATTTCTTGCATGGTGGTAGCATTACGGGACATTAGCGGTCCATGGGAGCGAATGCATGCTTAACCGGACTTATTATTACGGCTCTCTCTTATTAGAAATTTACATAATCCCGACGACGTTTATTGTGCTACGTCTCAATAAGGGTCTTAGAAAAAATGGGGTATGGGAATATGGAGATGCGGAGACATTCGGATGAGGAGACAAAGGGATGAATAGATATATGGATATAGGAACATTTATGGGGTTACAGGTGTGTAGGAAGGTGAACATGTAAGGATATGGAGATGTAAGGATGTAGAGATGTGGGGATGTGGAGATGTAGGGATGTGGAGATGTAGGGTTTGGAAACATAAAGATAGAGGGACATATATGGATCTGAGGATGTAGGGATCACTGAGTGAAGACATGTGGAATATAGAAATAATAAAGATACTGATTTGGGTATGTGGAAGCCTCAGAACATAGTTTCGAGGTTATTGGAATATAGAGATGTGGGGACGTGGTGATTTAGGAACATAGAGATCGACATATATGTATAGTACATACACATATGTGGAGACCTACCTATGTAGAAATATAATAATAAGGGTAAAGAAACCATATAACCCCTATCACCCAAAGATATAAAAACGAATACCTGGAGACCTAGAAATCTCGAAGAACGAGAAAATAAAAATACCCAAACTAGAAACCTACAAAATTAAAAAATTCCTCTCCCAAAAAATAACAACTCTCCAACTAAAAATTCGAATCGATAAAAGTTTGTATCTAACTTTCGATAATGAGATTTCTGATTTAAGACGGTCGGTTAGAGAATCGCCTTAATGTTTTCAACCGAGCAGACGATTAAGACAATTCGATGGTCGCATTAGCGAATTCTCCCCAAACTGTGTTTTCGTGTCGAGCAAGCCGGCCGGTCGCACTTCCGCGTCTAAGCTCGTCGTTTCTAAGCACGGAGCTACGTTAATATGCTTAGGAAGCCGCAGCAACGTTCCACTCGCCGGCAAAACAGTAATTTATCGGGTAAACACCGACCGTAAAACAAGATGCTGTGTCACATCGTGAATACGAGTTCACTTGGAGCTTCGTTCGATGGTGGAACACGTTGCTTACCTCGTATCTCTGTTCGAACTTCGGGTCGACGATCGGACAAGGAAATCGATTAACCTGTGACACTTATATTTCATTCTGAATATTTCTAGAATTTTTTTCAAACATGTACAATTATAATACTGTGAAATTGGTGAAAAATTTAATATTAATTACACAGTGATTAAAATGTAATATTCATTGTAATATTTAAGTTGTGTTTAGGGGATGATACAGTACAGATGTTTTCAAACACTCCATGTGCAATTATAATACTATAAAAATAATAAAAAAATGTAATATTAATTACACAATGATAAAAATGTAATATTAGTTATAATATTTAAGTTGTATTTAGGGGATGATACAGTACAGATGTTTTCAAACCCTCCATGTACAATTGTAATACTATAAAAACGATGAAAAATTTAATATTAATTATACAATGATAAAAGTGTAGTATTAATTGTAATATTTAAATTGTGTTTAGGGGATGATACAGTACACACGTTTTCAAAGATATACTGCACGGTTTCAATATTACAAAAATAATAGAAAATGATAAATGATGATAAAAATATAGTATTCATTATAATATTAACATAGTATTCGTACAATTATACAGTACAGACTTTTTCAAACCAGTGCTGTATATACTATGACAACAGTACAAAAATAATAAAAATATTAAACGATGATATGAATGGAATATTCATTATTATATTAAAATAGTATTTATGCGATGATACAATGTAGATTTCTAAATAAGAAAACCTCCAAATTTCTGCACCCTCAAATTTTCACGCTTAAAATTCACAAACTTCCAAATAGCAACTTCCCCAAAAACCCCCAAATTCCTTCCTCCCCAATCCTCCGATCAATCCCCCGAATTCCCAGAAATCAACAAGTCGTTCCTACTTTCCCTAAGAAAAGCACCTCAGCTCTCATCAGCGCATTCGAGTAGTTCCCATACATCCTTTTTTAAAGGTGCTCGATTAAGGCCATCAAGACCGAAGCACTCATTCAGAAGAACCAATTACGTTCGTTTCGGGTCTTTTACGAACGCACGGTAGCCGAGTTCCATCGTTCACCGTTTCGATTCAGCGTCGATCAAGGCGTTGCACAAACAAGCCCGTCATCGTTCCTTTAACGATTTATTATCGTCACGGACGAGCGAGCTGCGCCTACTCGCGCACGTCGTTAAGCTTCTTTGCTCGAGCACCGCATTGCATCGTCATCCTGATACACAGCCTCCAGGACAACTGTTCCCGGACTTTCTGCGACTACCAGCTGTCGCTGAGCTATACGTTCGGTTACTTAAACTGTCACGAGTGTTCTTTCCAGGGAACTACCGTGGATAAAGAAAAATGATCGAGCCTGAAACTACGAGAGCCTCCTCGAATTCGTCGTCGAACCGTGTTTATCTTTCGTTGCATTATTCTCGCTGGGTTCGAACGCTCGATTCTTCGAAACTTGTTTTCGTAGGATTAGACCACCACCTGAATCGAACTTTTCTCAACGATTTAAGAGCTCGAGTGCTTAAGCTCCCTTTTGTTCGAAATATTTGTTTTTATTCGGGGGGAGATGGAGGATCACTTCTGGATGTGATTATGCTGAATGACTAGCTCCTTGAAGAATTTTGTGAAGTTCAGAGGAGATTCTTTGGTTTGAATATTTGGAGGAACTTTTTGGGGTGAAGATTATGTTCTTACATGATTATGTTCTTACAGGGTTGATTTTGTGTTCTCACATTTTTTAATTTGTACATTAAAAAAATGTCTAAATACTTAAATTCATAAATTCATAAATTAACAACCTTATAAATTACAAAATTTGCAACCTTAAAATTCGATAAAGTCATTTGACATTCTCTGTCAGTATCGCACCCCACACCATTCCCTTACCCATAAATCCTAGAAGCACACAATCGTTCCAACCTTGATAATCATAGTCTCATACAGCTAAAAATGTCCGCATCCAAAGCAGCGTATTTCGATTTTCACTTGCCATATGGCACCACGTATCAAGGGGGTGTCGACTGACTAATGAGGGTTAAGATCGCGGCAGTTTTTTCGCCATGAATCTCGAACACGAAACGGATCTTCGCACCTATACGGCCTCGTGGTTCCTTTGTACTCCTTTCCTTTAGGCTCGCCACAGGCAGTCCAGACGCTACGTTCCACTTAAAATTGATTACCTTAATTTATGGGGCGGTTAATCTAGGCGTAGCGACCGCTGCAGGCACCCCGTGATTTATCGCCACCCTCTCCCAAATCACCACTCTTCGATTGTTAATTTGTTGGATGGAACGGTTTAGATGGAACTAGTGGACATTTGAATCTACTTCCGGTCCAAAAGTACGTGTTCTTTTGGACCTTTGTGCATGTATGTCCACTTTATGTACGTCAGAATAAGTGTCTTTAATAACCATGTATTTGTTAACATGTGTGTAAACATACATATGTGTGTACATATACATAACATGTGTGTACATATGCATAACATGTGTGTACATATACATAACATGTGTTTATATATACATATGTGTGTACATATACATATGTGTGTACGTATACATAACATATGTGTACATATGCATATGTGTGTAGATGTACATAACATATGTGTTCATATACATACAGTGAATGTCTGATAAGTTGGTTTGCAAAAATTATAGCATCCACATCATCATCACCTGCCAACTTACTAGCTGCACATACATATCTCCACATATGCACATATGTACATACTTCATATGTTATTCAGAAAAATTCATTAAGCACAAAACACATGAAAATCCAAAATGAACAATAATTTTGTTATATCTTAAAACATAATATAAGATAACAAATATAGTCAACTTATAGAATTTTTATTATTATTTTAAAGAACAATTATTAAACACACCACAATAAGAATTTAATCATTTCACAAATTGTCAAAAGTAAGTACCACAACCTGAATTTATTTAAAAAGTCTGATGTAATATACTAAAAATGAAGAATGTTTAACGAACATGAAAAAGGTTAGATCGAGTAGTAAATCACGAAACGAGACAGCCTAAGATAAAATATGAGAGAGTCGGAGGTGGTGAAATTTTAGTGAGGTATTCATGTTGCAGAGTGATGTTCCGATACCAATCTTGAGCCGGTTATCGTCCAATCTCTCCTCTTCATTTTCTCTACCCTCTTTGGTGATTATGCTTTCTGCACTGTGTCACCAAAAATGTGGAACTCTCGTTTATCAACGATCTTTGTGCCACTGTGCAGGGAAAAAGGTAAACCCGAGGACAGGTTTGTCGGTGAGTAATGCTCTCTAGAATATATCTCGGCAATTATCGTTCTTTGAGGACGAAAAATGAAATATGCGGGAAATACGCAGAATATATGCAATCCACATATTCTTCGGGTCTTCTGAAAATAAATTAACGTTCTTTGAGGACGAAGAATTAAATATGTAGGAAATACGTAGAATATATTTAATCCTCATATTATTCGGACCATCCCAAAATAAATAAACAAAGCGACTTGATTTATCTTTATTTAACTTATCTTTAATAATCAGATATTTATCGAATTTACAATTTATTAAATTAAAAAAAAAAATAATATTAAATTTGAATTCAACCCTAAACCGCAAAACTAACCTAACAACATGATTCAACTCTCCATTCCACAAAAACGCACCCCAATCATATCACGAAGAAAATCAGTCCACAGAAACCCGAAATCCGTTGAAACTCGATCTTATTGTGATGTAGATTTCATTAAGCCACAAACAAGCGTTGAACACTCGTCAGCGCGTCCCCCGAACGTTATCAGATAACGTTATCCAGCGGCGTGTATCTGAACGGCCATAAAACAGTCGGCTAGTAGCAGACGGGCCGGGGGTATCCACCACCGAAGATTCTGTTTCTCTCCCTTCCGTTAGCAACGATTTTGTCCACCCTTCGTTGACCGGCCGTGTTCCGTGAACGCGTGCCGTCGGAAGCTGCGACATGGTTTGGCTCTCAGGAGGACAAATAGAAATGGCCCCGGGGAAAGGAGGCTCCTGGACGGAATGAGAAAACGTGATAACGACTAGAGAGAGTTTGCTACGTACAGTCGAGAGCAAATCTGGATGCTAGAAGACGAACGGAAAGGAGACACTCTTACTTGTTCTTTTGGGGATTTTGAGAAATTGTGGGAAGATGCAAATTTAGTGGGAGTATATTTGGGGGTGAGGTGTGAAGGGTTGAATATTTGGGAATTTGGAGGCTTGAAGGTTTGAGGATTTGAGGATTTGAGGATTTGAGGATTTGAGGATTTGAGAATTTGAAGATTTGAGGATTTTAGGAATTTGGGAAGTTGAGGGATTGAGAATTTGGAGAAGTGGGGAATTGGAGGGATCGAGGATTTGGAGGTGTGAGGAATTGGAGAATTTAGGGATTTGAAGATGTGGGGAATTAGAAGGTTTGGGGATTTGGAGACGTAGAAATTTGGGGGTGTGGGAATTTGGGGATGTAGGAATTTGGGAATGTGGGAATTTGGGACGGTGAGGATTTGGAGACGTAGAAATTTGGGGGCGTGGGAATTCGGGAACGTGAGGATTTGGGGGTGTGGGAATTCGAGAATGTGAGGATTTGGAGGCGTAGAAATTTGGGGGTGTGGGAATTCGGGAATGTGAGGATTTGGAAGCGTAGAAATTTGGGGGTGTGGGAATTCGGGAATGTGAGGATTTGGAGGCGTGGGAATTCGGGAATGTGAGGATTTGGAGGCGTAGAAATTTGGAGGTGTGGGAATTCGGGAACGTGAGGATTTGGAGACGTAGAAATTTGGGGGCTTGGGAATTCGGGAATGTGAGGATTTGAAGGCGTAGAAATTTGGTGGTGTGGAAATTTGAAGATATGAGAATTCAGAGATTTGAAAATCAGGGAATTTGCAGACTCAGCCATTTGGAAATTTCAGAATGTCCCAAATTGGGAACTTGATAACTTCGAAGATTGTAAAACTATAAGACTTGAACATTTACAAATTTACTAATCTACCAAAAACACTCCAAATCCCAAAATTCCTACAATACTTGATTGACCAAACTAAACCACGTGACGGAAGTATAATTATCCAAACGTGTATAGTTATCAAAAGGAAGACGACGTTGCAGCCGAGTGTACAACCCGGCGTCGTTTTCTCCTCGACCACCACACCGTCGAATTTCAACGCCCGTCTAGTAACATAGCGAACTGCTGTCGAGCTGCTTTGTTCACGGGTAATTAGAGTAATTAACGAGGCGGTGGACGTTGGTCTTTGCCGCGATTTATACTCGTCCACCTGGGTCTTTTGAAAGAGCAGGGTGCCGTTTCGTGGATGGCCAGGGACGAATAAGGGTGTTGTTGTTGAAGAACGTGCGAGACGTTGATGAGGACCGGCTTGATGGTCAGCGGACGTTTTCCAAACTGCTTGTAAGCTTAATCCTTCACGATTAATCCGTTTTATCTTTGTCTGGTTACTCACTTTGCAATTAAATTGTAGCTTGATGAAATTATTTCTTAACATTATTTTACTTTGACTTTGTATTATTTTACTTTGACTTAATATTAGTTTACTTTGACTTAATACTAGTTTACTTTGACTTAATATTATTTTACTTTAACTTAATATTATTTTGCGTAAATTTATTTTAACGAAAGATTAACTATCTGCAAACAAGATATTGTAATTGAACACCATTTCACTACAGGGCCCTTAAACTGTCAGTCCCCTAATCACATTACACCATGTAAATTTTATTACTCAATCACACGAGTCAATCAAAATTTATGTCCAAAGAGACGACTCTCAGGATACATCATCCGAATCTCGGTCCATTTATCAGGAACAAAGTAGAATCGTTCCTCCCGTGTCGTTAAGTCGCACGATATTTTCTGTCCGGTGTCAGTTGGCCATTTTATGACCAGCGGAGAACTATCGGCCATTTACGACGTTACTCGATGCTGTTTCGAAGACGCGAAACAACCTTGTGAAATCGTTGTCAGTTCTGAAAGGCTATGCTAACGAGACACCCGTGAAATGACTGTCCATCGAGGTATTTCACGGTATCGATCGATTTCTTATTCAATTACACGCGGTAAGCGGACAATTCGAAGAAAGACGAGAGCGCAAGTTTATCTTGCATAAAATTAACATCTTGTTCCTTGTAACTGGGATCGTCTGCGTTACGTGACTTTTTTTATGGAACATTTTTTAAACGTTTCATTAAAATGTTTGATATTGGTTATTGTTCGTGTACATATATGTAATTTTTGTGTACGTATGTGTAACATCATATATGTCATATGTCATGTATGTATGCATGTATATGTGCATGTATGTATGTAACATATGTATTTGGTTAAATGTTATATTAAAATATCTGATATTGATTACGTATGTCCATGTACATATAATTTTTGTTTACAGATGTATGTCATGTATGTCATGTGTCATATATGTCACGTGTCATATATGTATCTCTATATGAATGAATGTATATTTTTCATGAAACGTAACCTAAAACCGTAATGAAAAATAAAGAAGCAACCCAACGACTTCACCACACGTAACTTCAGTAATTAAGTTAAAACGCGAACGTAACAGGAAGAATTTTTACAACGACGTTCATAGCGTTCTTACTTTTTATTGGTCTCGGTAAGCCACTAAAATGGCCAACCATAATCAGCAAATCGCGGAACACGACCACGATACCATCTGAGGCTCCCAGAATGAGTCATCGAGCACATTGGGAGTATTATCGTGAACCTGGGTACCTTCTGCGGAGTTTCGCTAACCAACCCGACGATAAATAATCGTTGGTTTAGCCGAGGCATATCCTAAATCTACCTAGGACTTTCCCTAGGACCCTTCGAACACGTTCATAATGCGTCTACGGAAAGTTGACTGAATTCTGAATGAAAATGTTTAAGAAAGGAATATTCTACTGTGCTTAATTTTAACTTAACCTAACCGGTTATAGGGTAAATCCTTCATTTTTTATTTTAAAAATTTTCTTTTTGTTCCACAAGTAATTTTATATTTTCTTTGTACTGTATAGACGTCTAAAATTGTTTGAGTATATCTAGAAATATCTGAGTTTACATCCACAGATATATGAGTTTACATCCACAAATATCTGAGTATGTAACATATGTGGAATTATTTGAGTATATAACATATGTAGAAATATTTGAGTACATAACATATGTAGAAATATATCAGTGTATATCTAGAATTATCTGAATATATCTAGAAATATCTGAGTTTACATTCACAGATATCTGAGTATGTAACATATGTGGAATTATTTGAGTATATAACATATGTAGAAATATTTGAGTACATAACATATGTAGAAATATATCAGTGTATATCTAGAAATATCTGAATGTACATCCACAAATATCTGAGTATATAACATATGTAGAAATATCTGAGTATATAACATATGTAGAAATATTTGAGTACATAACATATGTAGAAATCTATCAGTGTATATCCAGAGTTATTTGAGTATATAATATTTAAAAATATTAGAGTACATCCAGAAACGTGCATCCAGAGATGTATTTATTATTTCCGAGAATTTACAACGAGCGTTTCACAGACACGAAAACGAATGTGAAATAAAGAGCAGCGAATGTTGATGAATAGTTGTTTTTCAAAATCTCCATAAATACACGTGGCGAGGTTACGTATTATAAATCGCAGGGCTGGTAATATCTCGAATAACTCGATGGAGGTTCATAATATTGCAGAAAGGTTGGTCGCATCAATTCACATCGAAATTAATACCCTGGCCGATGAGAATCCTTCAACAACGCAGTCTATCATCGGCGTACTCGTGAAACGCGATCCGCGTCAGCCGTTAGCGTTGCCAGTTCACGGCTCGTAAACCTAAAAGCGATGAGACCCATTTACCATATTATTATGGTACACGGGACCATGAATATTGACGCGTTCTTTCATTACGGGCAAACTACCGTGCACCGGCAAACCGGTAAGGAGGACACGCACTTCTAAAACTGATACTTCTCCTTGGCGATTACATTGAATCGGGATATTGGTTATTAACCGTGGAGGGCGCGAAAATAAACAAAATTATCGACGACACTATATAATTATCAAGATGCACGGCGAAAAATGAACTGGGAGGGCATTTATCAACGTTAAACACGTTTTCAACACGTTCGAGTCTCTGCATCAAGTTACTCGTTGCTGGATTATGAGATTATAGTCTGATTAGATAATTTTCTTGTGTGTTTAAAAATTTGTAGAATTATTTTAAGGAAAGAATTTCGAGATGCAAGGTACTAACTTGAAGATTAAAATATAATAAAATTAAGAAAAATCACAAAGTTCTGAAGCTTCTGAACTAAACTCCTAAGTCTTCAAATTCTCAGAGTCCCAAATTTCATTCCGAATGTCTTTTCAAGAGTATGTCTGCAAGAATATGTCTGCAAGAGTGACTCTTCGATTAATACGAAGTGTTTTAACCACGAAAACGTAGCAATTTTCAAGTTTTTCTCGGAAAAAGTGATCCACGAAGGCACGTCGGTGACGAAGAGTGGGAGGAGCCGAATACCGACGGAAGAAGCGAAAGGGAAGGTGCCCCCATCGATATATTCTTTGACAAGACCGGCAACAATGAATAATTCAATGAAGTAATCGCGACCGTGTCGCGATTGCGAATCGACGCACGGCTGCACCTTTCTTTCTTCGTACACAAACTGTCCGACGAAGTGGATTTTAGCCATTTGTTCGGCCATTCGTTTGGTCATTCGTATGTCCCACGCGCGCCTAATGATCGTCGTTTTCCGACTACTGATTCAACGTTGACCTTGGTTAATTAGAGAACGTCATAACCTTGCCACGTCTCATACTTCAATAACCTCACACTTCGACTGACATCATTCGTATCAAGAATTTATGGTTTCACTTTAAAATTAATTGGGTAATCCGATTTTCATTCATAAATTGAAATTTAGTCAAATAGTAAATTACAGTATTTGATGTTTCATAGTGGTTGTACACATATGGTGGTGACTGTGACGATACTGTTAGAAAAATTCAACTGTGTTGAAAATTACAGATATAATTTTTATATATTCATTTTTTTAATTGTGCCAGTGTGTAAAAGTTGTGCATATGTGATGTGCATACATGTGTACAGACATACGTAAACATGTACATACATACATTTATAAGAATATACATATATGCATGCATTTATAAGAATATACATACATGAATGCATACATAAAAATATACATACATACATGCATACATACGTACATACATATGTGTTGACGTATGTGTCTATGTATGTATGTACGTCACACATGTACAACTTTTACTCATTTTCATGTATGTACGTCACATATGCACAATTTTCACATATTTGCATATATGTACGTCACACACATGTATATATACGTCCAACTATCAACCACATGTAATCACTCATGATATATATTTCGTAAACCTTACATAACAAAATGTGTTCATAAGTCTTAAATAAATCACCAGATACACTTCTGTTGTCCGTTTAACGGCACCGACTCCAGTTTTAATACGGGCAGAGAATCATAAAGTTCTGAAGTTGATTTCCTAAAAGGGACATCTCGTAACCCGGGAACTTTCTCCTTAACTCCGGTAATTAATGAAGCAGCGTGTATCGTAAAAAATGTCGAGCAGTTTGACCTCGACAATAGGATTCCCGGTGTAATGCGAGGAACCTTGGAAAACGAAGCGGAGTGATTAATACGCTCCAACCTTTGTCGCGGCGCCTCAAAGAGCAGAAAAAGAAGGAGAAGAAACGGGTGGATTCCGGTAGGCAAAAGTCCGACGATCATCCGGTCGGGTCGACCTACAGAAGGGGACTAACTGGAATAAAGTATGAACCTTTGGCCGAGGCTCGTGCTGAGAGGAGAAAAAGGGACTACCTGTCGTGCCCTGCTGAGAAACAAAAGCCGACGAAAAAATGTCTTTCGACGACGCAACGATTCTTTTTGTTCCTTGCGATCGTCCTGTTTCGATGCTTTTACGAACGCAAGAAACGATTAAATTCTGAGATTCGGTGACGTTGAACGACGATTGCTATTCAGATTAAAATCAAGAAGAGGAAATGAAAGAATAGTGGAGTGGTCCTTTGCGGGAGGACTGCGAAGAGGAAAATTTTATGGGGGAAAGTAGAGCTTAATGGGGCACTTGACATATCTTTTATCGTGATAAGAAATCGGAGGGCAAAGACAGCGTTAATTATTGGAGTACGCAGAGTGCAGCTATGGGTTTATTCATGGTACATTGGGGGTTGAACATCATTCTCATCTTAAATTAGTTTTTAAAATTCTGGAATTAAAATGAAATCATATTAGACACATATATTCACATATGGTATAATATATGACAAATAGTCTCTTTAGTGATACTTCAAGCTTTAATCTGATGTACTATAAGTGTAACTTTGTGGTACTTTAATGTCATGAAGTTATATTAGACTTCACATATGTTCACATATGATATATGATATACCTGGTATTATGTTACATTAAGTATATCAATAAATCATGTCAACAGTCACTTTTGTGACAGTTCAAGCTTTAATATGATGTGCTATAAGTGTTTCTTTGTGATACTTTTATGTCATGAAATTATATTAGGCTTCACATATGATCACATATGACATAGGACATACCAGGTATTATGTTACATTATGTACATCAGTAAATCATACAAATAGTCACTTTTGTGATACTTCAAGCTTTAATTTGATGTACTATAAGTATCGCTTTATGGTATTTTTATGTCATGAAATCATATTAGACCTCACATATGTCCATATATGATATGACACATGATGAACCTATTAATTAATCATTGTACATTAAGAATATTAATAAATCATGTAACTAGTGATTTCTATCAAACTTCAAACTTTAATTCAATTTGCTATAAGTCTCATTTTGTGACACTTATATCATGGAATCATGTGGGACATCACATATGTCAAAATCCTCATATGATGCTCCTGACAGCTATTTCAATATTCGAGGTACGAATAAACATACTCATGTCCTTAATACAGTAATAATCGTAATAATCGAGCTTCACATTGACACATCACAACTTATTTTTATGTCATGAATTCATATCAAACTACACACATGTTCGAATCAATCAACACGTGATATAACCAGTTACTTATATCACTGCTATTAATAAAACATGTAATTATTTTCACGGTACCTTAAGCTCTGAATTACTAATCTACAAGCGTTATTTTGAGACACTTTTACAAGACCTCACATGCGTCCACACGTACCAACCGATAATTTGAAGCTAAGATAAACAAAACACGCAAAATATCAAGTACCTCACATATTTCATGTCGTGTCATATTTCGGACACGTTTCTATTCCCTCCGATTCAGAAAACAGGCATCGTAGATATTTCACGACGCACCTGCCACGTCGATAATCTCGAGTATCGTTAAACGATCTCGGAGCGCCACATTTCACGGTGGAAAATTCACAGCAAGGTATCTAGGATTGATGGTGGGGGTTAAAAAACTTAAACCGGGCGAGCGCATTTGCAGCATTATCGTAACACGCTAGCCCATGAATATTTATGAGTCCCCTTTCGTTCTATCATCGCGAAAATCAGCGCTGTCCGACGAAGCGTGCTGGCGCGGCCCGCAACCGGCCGTGCCCCCTATCGCGGCCTGTTCTCTCACCTATCGGTCCGCGATGATTAAACCGAGTTGGCATTCCTCGGCGAGGAAGCGGTTATTAACGACACGTTGCACCTTCGACGCTGGTCCGCGCATCGGAGATCAGATCGATGGCCCCTTCGACCCGCTCGCCGGGCTATTTATCCTGACCGGATCCATTAGCCGAGATATACGGTATGCAGTATGGTAACACGAGTAATTCTGTCCTCGTAGCTGCGGCTGACACGCCTCGATTTTTCGCCCCGCGCGAGACGAGCTAGGTTGACGCCGGACAAGCCGTTATCGGTGAACGTTTATAAAAGGACAGTTGATATATATCCACGCTTAATTGCGGAAAAATCGCCGATACCCAGAAGACGTTATATCTTAAGAAACCGATAATTAATTATAGAGGAGCGTTAAGCAGGTTCAAATAACGGTTAGAACGATACTCTACGAATTTACGGTTAGGTTAGGCTAGATTAGGTTAAATTAGATTAGGTCAGATTAGGTTAAATTTGACTAGGTCACATTAGGTTAAATTTGATTAGGTTATGTTAAATTAGGGTATTTGATTTGTGGTATTCTTTGATTATGAGATTTTTAGGGGTGGGACTTTTACGGACGATGTGGACTTTAACGTTTCTGTGTTGCATCTTCGTGAATTTTTATTAATGGTACGATCTTGATAGCTGGTTAATTTCTTAATTTACAATTTTCTAGACAGTTCACTGTTTGTTGATTATTGCCACAATGTGGGGACAATTAAAAAAAATTGAAAAATTAGACATGTCATATGTGAACTGCAGTGTGCGTCATGAGTGCATCATGATGTTGGGGCAAGAGGTTAAATAATTGTTGCATAAGTTTCTGTACCTTTGAAGAGTACATCTGCAGTACACTTGAACTGCACAATGTCTTTATTTCAATATTATATTTCCAAATGGATAATTGTCCACATATGTCCACATGCTGAAGTTTATTTTCCAGGTTTGCAAGTCTGATTCCCAAACTTTCAAACTCTTCAATTTAAACATTTCTAAATTTTACGATATTGTATGTGAACTCTAGTTACAACCTCAAGATGACATGTACATCCACATTAGAATTGCGACTCAAAGTAGATTTCATGTCCTCTAACAATATGTAACTTCAATTAAACCGCACATTGTTTCTGAAATGTTTCAACTAGAACTTCTATAGCAGATTGATTATTTTTAATTATTTTTTAAAGAAGAAGCAGAAGTTCAAACTAGAACTAGAACTATATAACTGCCTACAGAATTACACCAAATTCACTTTGTGATAATGCTAAACTGAAATAAACTTGAGGAGAACAAGTTGCTCGGTTCCCTGTTCGAGGTAATGCTTGTTCCAGCAGCGGAAACGCAGACGTTTGTCATTGAAAGCGGCAGGAAGCAAAGCGTTACCGTCGAGTCAGGCAGTTGGCGAGTGGGTGTATTTTTAAGTAATTGCGCATCAACTCGGCCGTCTTGGTCACAATGGCAAAGCGAGTGGCAGCCGATGGATTTGCCGGTGGAGAGCCGCGTGGCGGTGTGCAGCAACTGTTCGGTCTCGGGCCGGGGCCGATTATGTAAATGTTGCTCATGGAGGCGCAACAGATGCCACTCGGGTTTCTCTCGTTCACCTTCCCGTGGCACGCCTACACCCTAATCCCAATAGCGTCTCCGACCGCGGGATATTGTTTAGATTCCCGGTACGAAATTCCTTACAAATTCCGAAAAGCACGGGATCGCGACCCCTTTCGAGGGTGCGAATTGAAAGGGATCGAACCCTCTCTTTCTACCGCGTCTTCCACCCCGCGGCTATCGGGGATGAAACTTGGCGGAAGTTTCGGATATAGGGATAGATCGCGGCTCCGAATGCAACGATAACCGTATTACGTGCCGCGTACCGTGTTTCACCAGCGCGTGATTATCGAGCGGAGGGAGGGCTGTATGGGCTTTAATTGGCGAATCCGCGCTGTAATCTCGATTGTCTCTGTAAACGACCTTAGGTGCTGCTCGTCGACCGCCCGAGAATGCATTGTCGACACATGGAAACGCCTCTCCTTACTTCATCATCTAGGATGTTAATGCGTTTGTTTCGCGGTGATAAGCTCCCTTGTTCTCCCTGCAGTTAATTAATCAACATCGCGGTGCTTTGCTTTTTGATTAAACCAGATTGCCGCGATCGAAACGAGTTTAGTCACGACTTCCAGGAAATGTGACGAAATATTTTTATAAATATATTTTCGTGAAATATACATTTTGTCCTTAATTAACCCTACTGACATATAATATATACTTGAAATTAAAAATGAAGTTAACCTGCACTCTCGAGAGGTGAATCTCAGTCACCATTTTATTTAATACAATAATTTGAAACAAGCACTTTTTAACTGATTCTGTATGACACGTGCGATGTAAACATAATGAAACAAACAGTGTGAATTATTAGTAAAGAAATAACCTCAAAAAAATTCATTTAACTTTTTAACTACAAAGTCAAATTACCTTCGAGTGCAAAGGGTTAAAAAATAAATAAGCAAACATAAATTAATACACACATCTATGTTTTATTTTGATAAACATCAATGCTGATTTTAAGGAACGTACTCTAACAAAATGTGTACCTTAAACTTGTAGAACGGTCATTTGACCGGTCTTAAAAAAAAATATCTTAAGTTAAAAAATATCTCACGTATGCGGAGAAATAAAAGAACAAAAGGTAAGAATCTGAAGAAATAAACAAGCGATGAAGTAAATTGAAAGAAAGTGTCGCATGAGAGACAAAAGTGAAAAGGAAAAAATGGAGAAGAATTCTGGCATCGTTTCGTTTCGCAATTTCACGCATAAACGAAGCCTTTCTCGCGTCGTGCATTTCCAAGTTCAGCGTGCGCATTCAAGAAAGGATCGGTTATTGTCGCAAATATAAAAGGGAGGCACCGTCGACGTGCCATTACTTAAAAATCTCCTTGCAGCTTTTTTCTGCTCGCATCGCGGGGGAAGCATTGATATCGATGCAGACGGGTATCAGACAAGGGGATCTCCGTCTTAACGTCGGGGAAGAAGAATTCTGAAGAAGCGTCTCCTCATCGAGTGCTTCGGATGGCAAACGACGACGCATCGACAGAAATGTTTTCGAAAAGACCGACGTCGAGACGTCCATTAATACGGGTCATTATACTTGGCGGTTACAGGCTGTCTTATATCTTGCTTTCTTCAGAATGGATCCAGCCAAGTCGAACCCCCGCGACCATGCATTTTCGTTTTATTAAAAGTCTCAAAACTATGAGAAACGTCTCCGAGGAACCTCTCCATTCAACCAACAGTTTCCGTAATATTTCCAACTTGGCACACGAATTCAATGTTCTATTTCTTACGAAATCTCTTTAATTAATTTCACTGAATCAGGTCGAATTTCAAAGACGGATAAATGAAGGGTCCTCGTATCAACGATGTGGTTTATATTCTTGAATATTCGCTTAATAAAGCATGAAATATCGATCCTGCTTCTCTTCGAAATCTGCATATATAAAACTGCAAAAGAAGCAATAAAGCGCAATAAATAACAGGGATGTTAAGAAACGGGAGAAAAGAGGACGTGCTAACGATATCAATAATCGTATATTTGATCGGTCTTATAATAGAAACATATTTGCGTAAGCGTGTCGTTACACTATCACGCCCACAGCTGGAACCGAGACGCACGGTAGACGATAGTGATATGATTTGCATGGCATAGAACCTATACCGATGCTTGCCAACTTTACTGGGGTCTTTTATGTCGTGTGGGAGCTACATTACCAACACACGTGCGCACAGAATCTTTAGCTTCCACCTACAGGCCAATGGAGGTGTGCGACGTGCCACACTGCATACGTAACGAAACCATTTTGCATTAACTGCGTCCACTCCCTGCTATCTGTTCTCGTCATTATCCTGCATCTTGATAAAGATCGTACGATTTAATGAAATATATACAACGATGCACTGGAAGTTATAAATAATGATTTATCGGGAGTTGTCGATCGAGTTTGCTTTCAGCATCTGCTCCTGCATTTGCAAGGTTCTTGAACGTTTTGCTTGGTTAGGGTAGAAATGTTTGTGAGTGGAAAATATTTGTCAATATAGTTTCTTACTGTTTTACATAGAAGCTATGTACTTAAACGTTTTTACTTGGTTAGGTTAGAAATGTTTGTGAGTGTAAAATATTTGTAAATATAGCTTCTTACTGTTTTACATGGAAACCATATGTGTCTGTCCTTAAACGTTTTTACTTGGTTAGAAATGTTTGTGAGTGTGAAATTTTTGTAAGTACAATTTGTTACTGTTTTATATAGAAGCTATGTACTTAAACATTTTTACTTGGTTAGGTTAGAAATGTTTGTAAATATGGTTTCTCACTGTTTTATATAGAAACCATATGTGTCTATCCTCAAACGTTTTTACTTGGTTAGAAATGTTTGTGAGTATGAAATTTTTGTAAGTACAATTTGTTACTGTTTTATATAGAACCTATATCTGTCTGCAATCTCCAGGAGAAATATTCTTAAACATCTTCACCACTTTAAATAAATAATCAATGTATAAATAAATCATGCATACAGCATTTGCAAATATGACTCTGTTAATACTTTAAATAACCACCTTAATAAACCCAGTATTTTTTATTCAATCCACCTCTACTTTCAAGCTAATCAATTATTCACTCCAGTATTTTTGCATCTAGGACAACCCTATTTTAACCTTATTTTAATTCTTATCAGAAACTTGCAAGCACCTCCCATTTGATACCCGATTGTCTCTGATTTTGCAAGCTCGCAAATCACGCGATTTATAATAATAAACGAGGAGGTCGCGTTACTTGAAGAATGATCTCCGGGTGAAAAAAAGTTTTGGCCGAGTATCGCGTTCCCATCTGAACGCACGGGTTGTTCCCGTTCGCAGATTAGACGTCCCCTTATTAGGGTCGCTTTCCGCGACCAAGTTTCAATGAGTCAGAGATTATGGTTGGCGTGCCGCGTCGACGAGATATTAACCATGCTCGAGCAAAAGCAGCCAGCTCGCAATAGCTGGTGCACGACGCGGGTACAATAGGGCGATTAAAGCGGAGACAACGAGCTGCCAGTTTTCCGTCGAATCGACGAGTGCCAGGGAAACTGACGTACGGCCAACAGTCGAAGACATCCTTGAAATTCCGCTTAACGGGCGCATTGTGTCTTTGGAGCTTCCGATGGAAAATCGCTGCGAAATCGGACGACCTACATTGCGACGATCGATACTCGGTAGACAGGGAATGAAAGGAGCGGAAAACATAAATTAGTAATCGAACGAGAGGATTTACATTAAGGTCACGTTGGTAAAATCACGCTTGTAATATAATATCACATTGTTAATTCTTTAAATAGATTACTCTAAATAGATTACTTTAAGGAATTATTCTTTTGCTTTTATTCGTAGGGGGTGAGTTACACTGACAGATTAGCTTTAATTTCAACCTACCTTCACTTGAATTTTTATTCAAAATTCTAGACTACAATCCTAAACATTCTCAAACACTTAAAAATATAAAAATTTAAGTACCTGATATAAATTTAAAAAATGTCAAAAACTTCATCCCTTAATAATATGAAAATTCAAGAACATCGACGTCTAAAAATGTAAACATTCGAAATCTTGATGTATCGGGTGATTTGAAACATTAAAACATGTGATTTTAAGAAAAGTAAAGTTAATTATAAAAATTCATAAACATCAATATCTAAAAATGAACGAATCTGAAAACTTGATCTATCAGGAGATTTGAAAGGTTAAAACACGTGATTTCAAAAAAAGTAAGCCTTATTATACTTATTATACAAATTCAAGAACATCAACATCTAAAAAAAATTGGAAAACTCAATCAGATTTAAAATGTTGAAGCGATTCTAAAAATTGTGTCCGTATTACCCGTCCATATTCATAAAAAACGTTTCATTCGAAAGCACATCATCCCCAATTACGTCTGCAAACTTTCTCACAACGGTTACACGGTATTCAATGTCTCTCCGAATATCCGTCAGACGCGTTGGCAGCCGATCAACAGGAATCGATCGATCCCTTCCATTCTCCAGCAACAACGCAAACATCGTAACGCCCCAGGGCATTTCAGTTTTCTTACCTGGGCGGCAGTTATGCGTTATTCAGACGCAGCTCGCACGATCCTGATCGAGACTCGCGTACCGTTCGACCGCAAACATCGTCTGCAGCACAACGGCGATCGGTTTAGGCACTTCCGCACATATTTACATACACGTTGGTACATTGCTTCCAAGGCGAGGGAACAATGTCTCCGTTGTTCGATATCTCGAATGTCTCCGTTGTTCGACGTCTCGATCACTGCTATTATGGACTGTTTCAATTTTATATGGCACCTTTTTCAGCGAGTGTCGTAAAATTATACTGGTGGAGACTTTTAGACCTTTATGGAATTAATTGTGAAATCTCTGCATTGTAAGATTATTTACGGTATACATATATTTTTGTTGTACTTTCGGTATTTTCAAATTTGTCGATTGTAAGTCTGATTTGAATAGTTAAGTTTGAGACTCATGAAGAATTTATTCAGAAACTTCTCAGTCAGATTGGATGCTATGTTAAATTAAATTAGGTTATTCTTCATGAGTGATTCTTTGTTCATTTTATACAGAAGTAGTTTTTATTATTTAAAGAAGATGCAAGGTTTCTTGATTTAATAGTATACTATGTCTTTGATAGGCTCGGTGAACATGTAAGTACATGCATCTACTTGAGTGGATACTTATGTATGTTCGCTGTTCTCCTTGTTGAAGAGTTCGTTCTATAAATTCATACTTAACCATTCATTGAATGATTTCACATTTAACCTTCAACCAGTTGCATTCATATATCTTATGATCTATATTAATTCATTATTATAAGAAGACCACTTAAAATGGAGCTACCAGAAACATTTACCTCTTCAAAAATGTGGTCCCACAAAAAATATCCTTGTACATAATCCATCACATTTAGGAAACACAGTATGATCCACTAAAAATAGAAAAGTAAGAGTTACCGTAAAAATCAATGAAAAACCTCAAAAGTGTCCACCCTTATGTTCCCTCATAATCGACAGCCCTAGAGATCACAAAGTATACAGAGTAAGTTAACAAAACTGAAAAGTAAGAATAAATAAGTATAACAAAACTAAAAAGTAAGAATAAATAAGTATAACAAAACTGAAGAGTAGGAATTAAAAGTGTAACAAAAGTGTGTGGGAAAGTAGAAAATATTAAGTGTCCACATAGCATGGTAGCGTAAAATGGCGGATAAGCCTAGCGCGTAAGAAAGTTATTTACGCGGTAACGATCTTATTTGCCGAGTAGCTGGCGCACAATGGGCGAAGCATCCGCGAAGCGGAATCCTCGGGATCGAGGTAGGGTAACCGAACCACGACAATACACCGTGAACAACAACAACAACAACAATGAGAAACGAGCAGACAGGGGGTACAGGCTGGTAACTCGTGTGTAGCGGAGAGGAAATGCGATAAGAGGCAAGGATAGGGCCACGATACTACGACCGCCACGATCATTAGGCAAATGGAAATGCTATTAAACCGGTGCTCGTCCGCTTCCGTCAAAAGCGCCGTTTCTGGGCCGTCGTTAGCAGACTTTACGCGACCCTGTTACCCCCGAAACGATACACCGATAATTGAGATAAGAAAAAGGAAGCGATAGCGAACATTCAGACGATGCTCCGCCAGTTGGCTGGCATCAATTTTGAACGGTAATTGATCGAGTCTACTGATTTATTCTGACCGCGTCCTGTTAATCCGAGGTTAATCGCCGATCGACTTCATTCGATTAAGATCGAATTGTCGTTGATAACCGTTAAATTATTGACGTACTGTTTTACTACGATTTAATTTAACTCTTGAACTCATCGTTCATACTGACGGTGCTGTGATTTTAATGGGATTGCGATACGTAGCTTGTAGTCTGTTCAATTTTAATAGACTATAAATTTTCGAAGTGATGTTTGAAAATATTGACGTATATTTTTTACATGAAAAGTTATGGTAAAATGAGCAAAATTGTAAATGTGTGTATGGGTGTATGAAGGTGCTATTAATGTATGTGTATATGTATATGAATGTACTATTAACATATGTGCATATGTATATGAATGTATTATTAATGTATGTGTATGTGTATATGTATGTGTGTAAATATACTATTAATATGTGTGTATATGTATATGAATGTACTATTAACATATGTGTATACGTATATGAATGTACTATTAACATATGTGTATACGCATATGAATGTACTATTAACATATGTGTATACGTATATGAATGTCCTATTAACCTATGCATATGTACATGAATGTCCTATTAACATATGCATATGTACATAAATGTCCTATTAACACATGCATATGTACATAAACGTCCTATTAGCACATGCATACGTATATAAAAATACTATTATCATCAACCCCTAAAACACAATCCATTACATTGTTCACCTCACATCATCCACAACTACAAATACACCCATATTTCTTAAAAAATTTACATTCATAAACGAATATAAACCATGTACCAATAACAGCAGAATTCTCTCTTAATAATAGTTTAATTAACGATGTTATACAATACCTGAAATAAACACGATAGTTCGTAGGATTTCAGTATGCCAAACAACGAATTAATTCTATTGAAAATACATCATGGCGAACAAACAAGCTACCGGTATTCTAGACTTTTCGCGCGTTAATGACCGTTAGCTCGTCAGTGAAACTGGCGATTCTACCGCAACAGATTCCGACAACGGAGGATATTTAACTCCCGTTCGCCAACACCGGAACGAAATGAGTTTAGCTAACTACCTGTAAGCCGCTTACAAACTATTAGAACACACAAAGGCGGTTAGAGGCATCCCCTGCCGTTTTTGCTGGTAGCGATACGAATTCGATGAAAATTTCAAAACCGTTATTAAAATCGATCTGTAGTAAATGTACCGTGTGAATTGTGTATTAGGTACAATGTAAGCCATTTCATTTTTAACTGACGAATGTTCCATTATGGACTATTCATTTTTTATTGTCTTTCCCTTTGAAATGGATGGAGATTTCGTTTCGTTGAAATTTTGATATTTTGGCGATTGATATTCTGATATTCTGTATATATGTATATTTTATTGGTACAAAAAATGTTGAAATGTATATGTAACTAATGCTGGTACATATTATATGTACATGTATGATAGATTGGGAAAAATGGAGATATGTGGAGAAGCAATGTAACAGAAGCCTGTAAAAATATTAAATGTATAGTTAATATAGTTAATGTTGAAATATTTAAAATTTTTAATTGAATAAATACTGAAATTTTAAGTTTCACAAATCCTTAAATTTGAATATTCGATAATTGGAGATTTCTCAAATCCTAACCTCAAAACCTCAAGACTCTACAAACCTAAAAATAACCCATTCTCAAACTCCTAAATTATAAAGTATACAAACCTCGTAATCTCCCAATAAAAAAATCCGTGTGAACTGTTCAACGAACCATACAGTACTTACCCTATCATAATCTCCCAAAATGGTCCGAAGAGTAATTGGAATTAGAGAGAGTAGATCAGAGAACCACGAATCCGAATGTGTTTCTCCATTAAATCCAGCCAGCCAAAGTAAAAAGAAACAGGGGAATCCGCTTGTACACTTGAAACCCTCGTTTGCAGGGGGTGGTGGCGTTTAAACGCGGCGATAATACGGTGCACGGGCCCGTAATCATTTTCAGTGCGAATCGATAACGGCTACAGCATCCGGTCTCGTTGTAACACAGAGTATGTACGTGTCGGAGAAAGAGAAAGGGTGGAATAAGCTGGACATGGCTGCATCTGTGCGTGACGGCTCGGTGACAGGTCGGACCGCCAAGCCAAAACGGAATCATTAGTGTGGCCCGTTAAGGGGGTTGCGAATTAACGGGCTTTTATCCGGCAGGACGGCGAAATTCGACAATACACCGGACCAGAGTATTCCATTAGCGATTCCACGATGCATCGTCGCTTCGACGTCGTCTGAATCGTCGACGCCGACGCTGCCGTAATTTAATACGCTGATACGCGTATTGGTGGACGTCTGTGCAAAGCTGATTCTTATTAGACGCTCCATGGCATTCGTTTCATGGAGGATAGAGTTGCAATGAACTTTTATACATTTACATCACATATGATACATATCACAATCTTTTCTGGTGGTTTGCAAGTCTAATTTATTCAAATACTGACATTATTTTGGTACCCATTCTTTCATACTCTGATAGTTAGAATTATTTTTAATTGACAAGTGTCAGACTGTACCTAGTTTCAGTCCCTGGCATTCGACTGTTTCAGGATAGAGTTGCAATGAACTTTTATACATTTACATCACATATGATACATATCACAATCTTTATTGTTGGTTTGCAAGTCCAATTTATTCAAACTGACTTTATTTTGGTACTTGTACCTTAATACTGTTATAGTTAGAATTATTTTTAGTTGTCAAGTGTCAGATTCTGTACCCAGTTTCAGTCTTGGGAACATTTCACCCTGTCATGAAGTGAGAGTACATTTAAATTCACTGAAGACTGAAATTGTTTGACTAATAACAAATCTAACTTATTCGAGTATGGACGTTATTTTGGTACTTGTACCTTAATACTGTTATAGTTAAAATTATTTTCAATTGTCAAGTGTCAGACACTGTACCCATTTTCAGTCTTGGGAACATTTCACCCTGTCATAAAGTGAGAGTACATTTAAATTCACTGAAGACTGAAATTGTTTGACTAATAACAAATCTAACTCATTCAAGTATGGACGTTATTTTGGTACTTGTACCTTAATACTGTTATAGTTAGAATTATTTTTAATTGTCAAGTGTCAGATACTGTACCCAGTTTCAGTCTTGGAAACATTTCACCCTGTCATGAAGTGAGAGTACATTTAAGTTCGGTGAAGACTGAAATTGTTTAACTAATAACAATTTTATAGATATGTAGTACAGCAGACTTTCAACAATTTGTTCCTAACTAGATCTAATCCTCGTCATCTCAGAGCCACCAAAAGAGAAGTGAATATCAGAAGCCAAAGAAAAGTACCATCGTTCGGTACCGAACAAAGTCAGAGAACACAGGGTGAAACAATGCGAATAAATATCTGACCAATGTCGCGAGTCGCAACGACGGTGGCCGGTTCGTTTATCTATATACTCCTGTTATCCAGCAATTTCGAAGCGTCTTGGCTTGTAGCCAACGCCGATATTGCGGCCCTCGACTACGTTCTCTGGCTACGGGACTTTGCTAACCATTGTCCAGCCTAACCGGTTACAATGCGACGAGTAGCTTGCGACGGGATCATTGGAAATTCTGGAAATAATAGTAGCCAGAGAACCGGGGCCGTTGTCATCGAATTGGTTTCTCGGGGAATTAACGATAGGCCGCGGTTTACGATGTTCGTGCGAGGCCGTCGCGACGACTATCGATCCGGCACGCTGCTAATTCGCTGTTTCGAACGGAGGGCGACCGACAAAGGAACTATATTTTCGTTATTCGTTCGGTAACACCTTTTTGATGGAAACAATTTCATTTCTTGTTGGATATTATTCTTGTAAGGATATTATAGGTATATGTTCATAGGGGTAAGTGTATGTTCATTTCTGTGGGTTCTCCACTTTCATCTTTGTGGAAGTATTTAACTTTGCGATTGAATATGTATTTATTTTAGTACAAGGTGAAAATATGTATTATGTTTATTGTACTCTATAACATGTTTCATGTATGTTATACTTCTTAAGAAAATCATATGTGGTAGTTGTATATGTGGTACATGAAACATATGTGGTATATGTGTTTCATAAAACATATCATTTTTAATGTGTTTCATAAATAAAATATATGTCATACTTATTATACTTCATGCATGAAACATATACATGAAACATAAATGACACATATGTACATATATCATATGTATATACATATCATACATCATATGTATATGTATATCACATATCATATATCATATGTGCATGTATGTCATACATCATATATCATATGTGCATGTATATCATACATCATATGTATATGTATATCATATATCACATATCAGATGCATATGTATATCACACATCATATATCATATGTACATGTATATCATACATCATATGCATATGTATATCATATATTATGTGTCATATGTATACCATATATCACATATATGTGTGTCATGTATGTGATACGTATATCATATGTATTACCCTGCACAAATTAAACACACGTCACTTACTATACCTCACAAGTAAAACATATATTAATATCATGATATTAACAGCACTAAAAATTTGTTTAAAAAAGTGCAAAATCTATGTAACACACAAATAATGTGAATGATGTGTTTGAACACTAGATTATGGGAATTAAGTGATAAATAAATTGTTATCGCATTCAAAGTTCTCTCCGATAGACACCATTATCGTTACACGTTGTCGAGCCACGTTCAGTACTTTTATCGACACACCTATCATGCTTCCGGTCCAGTAGAAAAATTGTGCAATTCTGGAGCAGACAGAAACACAGTAGCGATATTGATGCCAAACTGTCAACGTGCAAGGCCTCGCAGTTAAAGGGACTTCGATACCCCTATCAAAATCCAATATCGATAGTTCTTAAATTTTTTAAAACTCATCGATAACCGTTTGTCGTGCACTCGATGTATCGCCACTTTTCTCTGTCCGTGATAACTTTACTTCAAACGAAACTTGACTTCAATTCTATCGTTACTTTCAGTATCTAAACTGGTACACAATTAATTGTTCTTTGTTATCGATCTTCAATTTTGTCTTCAAAATCATTCTTTTCTTTTCGTCAAAATCATTTGTGACACTTTTGAAATTAAAATGAAATTTAGACTTTTAAATGAACATAATAATAATTCAAGTCTTTTATGTATAGGACAAAGGTGTTCTATACAAAAGAAAATTCACAAATATCAGCTTATTTTCTTCTATTTATTGCCACCTTTAATTCTGCGATAAAACCTATTTTCATGGTAGTTAAGAATTAAAGTCGACGTTAATTTCCCGTCAAAATTCTGAAAGTCGACGAACAAGAGACTATTAATCATTGGCGTAGAAGTAACGCGGATTCGCGTGACGAGTAACGGGGGTCGTTTAAACTCGTCCAAATTTCTATTACAACCCCAAGCGGGAGCACTTTGCTTATTACGTTGCTCGCAATATTTGAACAGGCGATCGGTCTTCCCTCGGTTTTCCCGGAAGAAAACTCATTATCTTAGGCAATAATACCGTTTCTCCCTTTTTGCCCGGCTAGCCCCCAAGGAACAATAATGCCCGTAGAACGTCTTTCTTCGGAACGGGTCCGTTTCGCGAACCGTATCGGCTGTCTTTCGCATTAAAAATATCAATCCATCAGACGACGTCTGTGACGAAACATGGGTCCATGAGCTGTCAGCGTGGCGAGGGTTGATACCCGTAAGAAAAGTGGCTTCCGGTGAGCCAACGCCGACAGTCATATCGCTCTCCCGAGCTTCCCTCTTCCCTCCGACTCAACTTCTAGCTCGAACATAATCCAATTTGCGTTCTTCCTTGCCGACGAACAAATGAAGAACCATGCTCGTCGCTATCGGTAGACGTGCGACGACTTTACGATTAATCGACGACGTTGTTTTCCGCCCTTCCGGGACGACGGAGCGTCACGTGCTGTTACGACGTTAGGCGACGCGACGAAAAACGAATGATGCGAATTTCTTTACAATTGGACATTTAGAGTTTTATGCAAATTAGTAAATTCTTTTTATTTTGAAAAATTTGAGAGTTTGGTCTTTAGGAAATTTGAGGATCATAGGGATTTTGGGAAGATGGGAATTTCAAGGTTTCTAGGAATTTAATTGTATGAAAATTTCAAGGTTTCTAGAAATTTAATTGTATGAAAATTTCAAGGTTTCTAGGAATTTAATTGTATGAAAATTTCAAGGTTTCTAGGAATTTAATTGTATGAAAATTTCAAGGTTTCTAGGAAGTTGGAAGCGTTGGTAAGTTGGAAATTGGAGGGCGATAGAAATTTGGTAATTTCAAAATTTGTGGACTTCTCGGATTTTGGAAATTTGAGAATCTGGGAGTTTTTAGAATTTTAATTTGGAAATTTGAGGCTTCTGGCGAATTTAGAAATTTGCAAGAGGGATTTCTGGAACTTGGGTATTTAGGGATTTGGAGAAATGGGGTTTTGAAGATTTAGAAATTCAGAAAATTAGGAAAATTTGGGATATTTGGGAATCTGCATTTTAAGGAACTTGGAACTTTGTGGAAATTTAGAATTTTGGGAATTTGGAACTTTGGGAAATTTGGAACTTGGGAGATTTGGAACTTGGGAAATTTGGAACTTGGTGAATTTGGACCTTGGGAGATTTGGGACTAGGGAGATTTGGAAATTGGAGAATTTGAACCTTGAGAGATTTGGAACTAGGGATATTTGGAACTCTAGGAATTTGGAACTAGGGAAATTTGAACCTTGGGGAACTTGAAACTTTGGGAATTTGGAACTTGGGAAATTTGGAACTTGGGAAATTTGGAACTTGGGAGATTTGGAACTTGGGAAATTTGGAACTTGGTGAATTTGGACCTTGGGAGATTTGGGACTAGGGAGATTTGGAAATTGGAGAATTTGAACCTTGAGAGATTTGGAACTAGGGATATTTGGAACTCTAGGAATTTGGAACTAGGGAAATTTGAACCTTGGCGAACTTGAAACTTTGGGAATTTGGAACTTGGGAAATTTGGAACTTGGGAGATTTGGAACTTGGGAAATTTGGAACTTGGAGAATTTGGACCTTGGGAAATTTGGAACTTGGGAGATTTGGAACTCTGGTAATTTGTAACTTGCAAAACTGCTCCCATAAAGAATAAAAATTGCATCCAAAAATCCCATCCGTAATACCAAACAACTATTCCTGTATGACACACAACGAAACATGAAAACCAAACAAATGATATTAAAGCGATGACAACAATTGATCAACAGTTTCTATAAAAATCGATTTCTATAAAGTTGCTCCTGAAATTGCCACTTAACGTAACGCGAATGATCGCGGCAATATTGTTTCCGCCGGAGCATCTCATGAAAGTCAGAACGCGAGCAAAATGTAATCTTTCTCTCGATACGTATCGACCCTCGGACCGGTTCGTTTCGAACGTATTTCCTGAATCCGTCTCCCTTGTACTTGTTCTTCTCCTCCCTTTATCGGCGTCTTTTTCTCATTCCGCCGCTCTATTAGCAGTTTCTTAGAGCAGTCCCAAATGGCATTCCTATTGATGCTCTCTATGGGGTGTACCTTAACGCTCGAGGGAGAAAAGAGCGCCATTCTAAGGCGAGGAGAGAACTTTATGGACTGCGCAATGGCTACTGGATTCTGTTCGAAGCGGACACTAGGGCTCCACCGTTCCCCTTTTATATTCCCTTTACCTCCGGCCACCACTCCACTTTTCCTTCTCCTCTTCTTATTTCTTCCTTTCTTTCTTTCTTGCCCTCCGCGCAATTCCCAACGATTCCTTTATTACGATTTCAACGCGCGTTCCCGCGTCTCATGGCGATTACCGCTAAGCTGACGAGGTTCGACCGAGGATTTTCACACCTAGATGAAACGCGAAATTGTTTCTTCGGCTTGTCACCATTTGTCCCTGTATTACTATGTTCTGACTTTTATCGATAATATCCTTTTAGGGAAAAGGATTTTATTCCTCGATGAGCTACTTTGATTCTTTGTCTTTCGACCACTCGATGCCATCTTGGAGAACGTTCTGTGATACAAGATTACTTTTTTATTTTCTGTAGTAAAACAGTTATCAATTAATCAAATATTAAACATTCGATATTTCTGTGATACAAAAGAAAAGTCTCAACGAAACATATGTTGTTTCTACATAACATATGAACATTTACACATATGTGTAATAATCTCACATATGTTTACTCACAGAAGTCATTCTTCTTCGTTCTTGTTTCATTCGTTCTTTTTCATTCTTGTTATTATATTTTGTTTCTTACACAAATGTTCAAATAGCTGCAATTATATTTCCACAATACAATAAATAACATATGTATATTCATATGTAGAATTGCAATCATACGTCAATATAATTGTTCCTTAAATTATAACAAACTTAATATTCAATATAATATTCTTAATTTCAATAACAAAGCAAAGAGTACATCAATTTAAAAATGTCACCCAGTATTTTAATAATTAATGCAAAGTGTATAAGCAAGATTCAGGTAAGTAAGACAAATATTCTTGAATATGAACGTTTAACTAAATTCCCCAGAACGTTCACGAGCGCCTGACCATTGAATAAGGGACGATCGGAGAAGACATTTGCACACTCGATATGTTCCCGTATTTTCTAAGGGATGGGGGTGGTATTCTCGTTCCCGGAAGTGGACTCCATTGACCGTAAGGATCCAACAATTTTCCACCCACTCGTTCTCCAGAATCGATTCACTCGCTACATACATTCGGTCGGTCGGTTAAATTTTCGATACTTGCACAATGTGCCGTTGTAATCCACTGTAATTCGATTTACTTACAGAGCCACGTAAATTGTACTGTATAAAGGGACACGTTGAGTACGTATGTAAAGCACGTAGCGAAAATTTGTTGATAAATATTGTGCAATTTCTGTATCAAGCAAGTGATTTTTACAACAGAGCGAAAAAATACCTTTGCGGATGAAATTTGGGAATTATTTAAACTTTGTGTCAAATGAAACAAAAAATTGTGTCTGATGTATTTATTTGTTCATGTGTGGTTTTGTTAAAAAATATTTAAATAAATATATTTTTGAGTTTGTGAAAATTTGGGTTATTAAGTTTATCAATTTTTGAGTTTGTAAATTATTAAGATACCATGGTTTCCAAATTCCCTAGATTCCAAATACCACGGGTTCCAAATTCCCTAGATTCTAAATTCCCCAGATTCCAAATTCCCTAGATTCTAAACTCCATAGATTCCAGATTCCCAAGATTTCAAATTCCATGGTTTCCAAATTCCCTAGATTTCAAATTCCATGGTTTCCAAATTCCATAGGTTCGAAATTCCCTAGATTCCAAATTCCATAGATTTCAAATTCCATAGATTTCAAATTCCATGGGTTCCAAATTCCATAGATTCGAAATTCCTTAAATTCCAAATTCTCTAGATTCCAAATTCCATAAATTTCAAATTCTATGGGTTCCAAATTCCCTGGATTTCAAATTCCATGGGTTCCAAATTCCATAGATTCCAAATTCCCTAAATTCCAAATTCCATATATTCCAAATTCTCTAGATTCTAAACTCCATAGATTCCAAATTCCCTAGATTCGAAATTCCCTAGTTTCCAAATTCCCTAGATTTCAAATTCTATGGGTTCCAAATTCCCTGGATTTCAAATTCCATGGGTTCCAAATTCCATAGATTCCAAATTCCCTAAATTCCAAATTCCATATATTCCAAATTCTCTAGATTCTAAACTCCATAGATTCCAAATTCCCTAGATTCGATATTCCCTAGTTTCCAAATTCCCTAGATTTAAAATTCCATGGTTTCCAAATTCCCTAGATTTCAAATTCCATGGTTTCCAAATTCCATAGGTTTGAAATTCCCTAGATTCCAAATTCCATAAATTCCAAAATCCCTAGATTCCAAAATTCCTAAAATACCAAATCCCTAGATTCCCAAATTCTCAAGTCCCTAAATCTTCAAATCCACAAATTGCCAAGTCCCCAAATTTCTAGAAGTTTAAATTCCCTATATCCCCCCAAATCCCCTATATCCGCCATATATCCCAAATCTTTCAAATTTTCTAAATTACCCAAATTATACAAATTACCCAAATTACCCAAATTACCCAAATTACCCAAATTACCCAAATTTTCCAAATTTCTCAAATCTCCTAAATTCCCCAAATTCCCCAAATTCCCCCAATCCTCCAAATCTCCAAAATTGTCCACATCTCTTAAACCTCCCCAATTTCCCAAATTCCCACACACGTGAAAAATCGTCGAAATAAACGGAGTACACAATGAATAGAATGGTTATCCTTCTCACACAGCGTAATCTGTTCGCAACCAAGAAGAGAAATGTATTTCCACCACGAATCCAGGAGAAATCTTACTTTCATGCCCCTTTTTTCTCACCACGCCTATAGAAAGGCTACCGTTGCCACTAGCCATTCTGTGGATCCTTTCAGTGTTCACCCATTAATGGGACTCGATCGACCCTCGGCTGGCATCGCTTTATTTCTTTGCTTGGACAAGACGGCCCAAGAGTTATTTCGAGAGGGCAGTGATGAAAGAAAGTGCTGCCTTATTCATTGGCCTCTCCTCGGAAGGACCTCGGTTTTCTTCTCTTTGCATCCATTTTTTTTACCCCGCAAAATTTTTATATTTCTGGTTTTTTTGGTTACCTTTCTTCTTAAAGTATCTTTGTATAATTTATTATTTTACGATTTATCGAATGTGTAATCAAATACAACAAGAAGGAGAAATTGAAGGAAAAATTTTGTTTGGCGAAGAATTTTAAGTGTATGAAGATTTTAATGGTAAAAATTACGAACCGCAAGGGATGAAGCGCACAGAAGCGTATTTTATCGCCATCTATGAAGAAAGCTCGCAACTCGTTGAACCCTCGATATCAACCCTCGGGATGCGAAACGGGGTCGTTTAAAACACGTCGTTTACCTGAAATTCACCCCATTTCCCCGCGGTCCTTCGCCAGCTGCTGCCATCTGCCATAACTCATTTACCCGTGAAGCTCCGACGGAAATTATCGAATGCCGACCACGAATGTTTCGGCGATTAATTATTTCAACGAGCATCGGATCGTCGGTAATTCCATTAACTTAATTTCCGTCTTCTCCATCGATTAATTCGCGCGTACACGACACCGAAATGGACCCCGGGGTTCGTTTAAACAACGCCATTTGCATATTCGCATCGGCAGCCTTTCCTTTCGTTCTCTTCGAGAGCTACGAGCATCGCGGCTCGTTGCTTTGTGAATAATAAAATCCCTTTCATCGTCGAGCCACTCCGTACTGTATACAGGGTGAGGCGACTAAAACAGCACGCTTAAATATAGAGATATTCCATCAGAGTTGATAAGAAAAAATCAGAAAGCAGATTTTCTGATTTATGTTGTCTTTGACGTCTTTTGAAAATCATGGGTTCTGTTATTTTTAATTTATCTGTGTTGTAGATGATGTTGAAAGAAGTTTATTTCTATTATTTTTATTATTTTAAGTTTTGTTGTAAGTTTGTAAGTTTTGTTGGACTTGAACATTTTGTTCAGACCAAACCACACTTAAAGCCATCACTACTTCATAACTTTTGTAGTACAAGCTTGTATTATAATGTTGTATATCATTATACTTGCTCTCAAATTAACTACAAGATGAAGAAAGATCATGTCAAGGTTATGTCATACATCACAGACCATCAATATCAACTTCAACCCTTCAAAACAGGAATGAAAGAACGCCATTTAAACTGCTACGACCTCAAAAAAATCCTTGAAGTAGTGTAACATCAAATAGATCTATTCAGTGCTTCATATGTGAATGAATGTGTCTGAGTATGTGAATGAAAGGTGCTATTTAAAAAACATTGATAACCTCAAAAAATCTTGAGGTAGTATATCAAGTAGATCTGTATCAGACCTCATACGTGAACATATGTGTAGGACTGAGTATGTGAATAAAAAATGCCATTTAAAAAATATAGATGACTTTAATAAACCTTGATGAGGTATAAAATCAAGTAGAATCGTTTGTCACTCATATGTGAACATATGTGACTATGTGAATAAGGAGCACCATTTACAAAATATTGATGACCTTAAAAAATCTTGAGGTAGTATAACATCGAGTAGATCTGATTAAGACCCTCATATGTGAATACATATGACTATATGACTATGTGAATTACGAGTACCATTCAAAAAAACATTGATTACCTTAAAAAACCTTGTCAAAGTATAAAATCAAATGCAATATTTGCAACCCTCATATGTGAACATATGTGAACATATGTGATTGAGTGAATAAAGAGCCCCGTTTAAAAAACATCGACAACCTTAAAAAACCTTGACAAAGTATAAAATCAAATAGCTCTTGTGATCCCTATATGTGACCACATACGCTCATATGTGGACATATGTGACTGAGTGAATACAGAGTCCCATTTAAAAAACATCGACAACCTTAAAAAACCTTGATAAAATATAAAATCAAATAGCTCTTGTGACCACATACGCTCATAATTACATGTATCTCCCAATGTACCATATCTCTCACATATGTTACCTCCAACATGACTATACGATATATCATATTAACATGATTTATAGTAATGACTTCACACATCACACAAACAAATTCTCATAAAAACGACCAAGTTCAGCATTTCACAGGATCACCCAGTATATCTATATATTTGAAAGATGCATATATACGAGTTGCTTTGACTGTAGTATTAACTACAGTACTGATACGAACAAAGAAAGTAAGTCTACCAGCAGAGGGGTCTTTTGAAGTGGTCGTCCTCTCGCAGAATCGATCCCAACTTTCCGTGTTCCTCCTCGACACGCGTCCCCTTCAATCTCGCGTTATATCCGAATTCCATCTAACCACCTAACGCACCCATCCACCCACACCGACACCCTCGATGGGGCTATACCTTTTTAAGGCACGTCGGCGCGTGTGTAATTCCATTCGCAGAACCGTGCTGGATAATAAGCGTGTTCTGGAAGTTCGAAGAACATTCTCAGGAGAATTCCTTCGTCGAGTTTAATTTTTCAGTGGTTGATGAATCTATTTGACCTGGCTGAAGGTGCGCTCTTAGTGAAGTTCTGTAATTTGGAAGTTTTGTGTTATGGAGTCAAGGTTTTACTGTGTATTACAGAACCGAGTTCCAGTGTTTTGTGGAGTCAAAGATTTATAGATATTTCTGTGATTTCAAAGGTCTGTAATTTTAGGGTTCCAAATTCTTGTAATTCCAATGTTCAGTACTTCCAAGGTTCTGTAACTTGATGTTTCATTGTCCCAAATTTATATAATTTCAATGTTTAGTACTTCCAAGGCTCTAAACTCAATATTCCATTGTCCCAAATTTCTATAATTTCAATATTCAGTACTTCCAAGGTTCTACAACTCCACGTTTCATTGTCCCAAATTTCTATAATTTCAATATTCAGTACTTCCAAGGTTCTATAACTCAATATTCCATTGTCCCTAATTTCTATAATTTCAATATTCAGTACTTCCAAGGTTCTATAACTCAATCTTCAAATGTCCCAAATTTATTTTTCATTCCAAGGATTTATTGTCCAAAAATTCTATACTCTCATAATCACATAGTTCCAAGGTTCTACTCTCTCAAATCCTAGTGTCCGACAGTTCTAAACTTCTATTTTCTCAAATTCCAAGCTCACTTCTGAAACTCACCCATTCCCCATTGAAACTCCAGCTCTAAATTACAATCTGCGAAGAGTCTAAAATAGAATTCCAATTATCTCCACTTCGATGATCCCCGTCAAATCAGCACGTCATCTTCCAAGAATACATTCCCTTAGCAAAGCGAGCGTGGAAATCGGAGAAAACGCTATTGCACGTCACTCGGTTATTCGTAAGATCCCGTTGAAGGGGTCGTTGAATCGTCAACTTCATTTTCCGTGATTAAATCCCGTAGCGGTAGATCTGACACGAGGCTGTACGTGTATAAACGTTGCGTGTATATGTGTTAGATAGGTGTGGGCTAAGGACGGTGCCAAGTTGGGTCTGTTTCGGATCTCCTAAATACCAATTAGAGATGGAAAGTTCTCCTTTCATGTTGATTCCCGCTCCTCTAAAGTTATCTCCAAGTTCGCATTGTTCTCTCCTCTCTTTGGAGGCAACGCGAACCTCTCCAACTCTCTTAGCTTCTTGCGAACGCCGATCCGACCTTCGCGTTAGGGTTACGCAATAATTGTAAAGCAGAACTTGACAACTACTTTCTAAATATTGTGCCTACTGTACATTATCCCATGTCAAAACCAAGGGATTCTGAAATAGGGGAAGAATAATATGGAAATGGTTTTGAGAGCATTTTAACTGATTTGTCGATTCGTATTTTTTTCGTTGCTTCTTTTTTGTAATACAATTAACCCCTTACTGTACTTTGATGACTTTCACTCGTGACGTCCGTGTAGTTCAAACGTGACAAATTATATTCAAACTTTGAACATTTTTAATTTGAAATTTAGGTCCAACTATAAGTTACATTATCAGGGATCTTTGTATATAAAATACTTACAACATTTTAACTTCGTTTGTTTTAATGTTATATTTCTTTTTAGTTGGTCTTGACTGACGCGTCTGTTAAATAAATGGCATAGTAAGGGGTTAATTCAATCTGGTTATATGAAGGTAACTGACAATGAGAGTTCTCTAGATTTCATTTGGTAGAGGTACATGAATGAAACAGAATAAAAAGATGAGACCTCAAGGTTGTACATCTAATTGTTACCTAGTTGAGGTACATAAATTAAACAGAATAAAAAGAGGAGACATCAAGATTGTACATCTAGTTGTTACCTAGTCAAGGTTCATAAGTAAATAGAATAAAAATATGAGACTTCAAGGTTGTACATTTAGTTGTTACTTAGTTGAGATACATAATTAAACAGAATAAAAAGAGGAGACATCAAGATTGTACATCCAGTTGTTACCTAGTCAAGGTTCATAAGTAAATAGAATAAAAATATGAAACTTCGAGGTTGTACATCTAGTTGTTACCTAGTTGAGGTACATAATTAAACAGAATAAAAAGAGGAGACATCAAGATTGTACATCCAGTTGTTACCTAGTCAAGGTTCATAAGTAAATAGAATAAAAATATGAGACTTCAAGGTTATACATCTAGTTGTTACCTAGTTAAGGTTCATAAGTAAGTAGAATAAAAAGATGAGACCTCAAGGATATACATCAAATGAAATCAACGTGTGTCTTACTTCGACAAAAAGATATTTAAATCATCATAACGAAGTCGGTTAAAAAGAAATGAACCTAAATTTTTCTCAAGAGAACAAGAATCCGTGCAGCATCATAAAGCCGATGCAAGTGCACCTGGTTCCACAGGGATGCAAAAGGATAACGAAAAGGGGTAAAAAGCAGACAGAGAGCGAGGGAGTTAAAACGCTGAGGTAAGGTGTAACGTGGGGTAGGAATTTCGAAACTATCGGAGGCGTTAAATTCGTTGAATCTGACCCCCTCCGTCGAATTGAATTAAATCGTTTAACGGCCTTATGTTTCGATGGGGGAAGACCCTCCGGACGACATTCGGGGAGGACCACAAACCCAGGGAGATAAATGTAATGAAGGTTGTACCTCGGACCAACGCTTAACCAGGAGTCCATTAGTAGCGCTATCCGTCTCGAATGCTTGTTCTGTTTCTGTTTCCCTCGTTTTTAGGCCCTGTTTCTTTTTTCCCCTCTTTGGAGAATTTCAATTATACGGAAGAACACGGGGAGACTGGACTGCCAAGCTCAGAAGGCGACGACGTGCCTGTCGCGAGGCAAATGATTTCAATTCCGTTCCATTAAGCTGACACGCTGAGACAGCCTTCCTTCTTCGCCTTTGTTCTTACCCTTCCGCGAAACTAAATCTTCTTCGAATCGGTCTTACGTGAGGAATATATTTAACTTTTAAGGGCTATCTGTTTATCGGTTTGCAATTCTTTCTTTTGATAGAAAATCTTAGAAGAACATGAAATTTTAGAGTGTACAATTTTAAGCATTGCAGGACATGGAGGAAACATGGAATGTATATTAACCCTTTGTATATTAATCCTACAATTATTACTCTTTGTTCATTAATTACTTAATATAGTGGTTGAGTATTATCATTTACTTACTGCTTGCACCACAAAAAAAATTTGTCATCTGCTGCAATTTTATTGAGAACCCCTGATATATTTTATAAAGTCCTTGCGAAAAAAATTGACAAAGTTAACCCCTTGAATAGCGTAATTAAAAGGACAAAAAGGAGATCAGTGACAGTCCTTAACAATGTCCCAAAAATTTCTGAAATCAAGCCAATATAGAAAGGGATTTCTAAGCGAGAAGCAGCAGGGGGTATAACGGAAGAAAGGAGAACACAAAAGGGGGTGCGAATGAAAGTTGGCTGCCGGTTCTTTGGAACCGTAAACATTTCGATTCCATTTTGCCCGGCTAGATTCGCGAAACGCGGAGAACCATAGGGATTAAGGGAGAAAGGTCGTATAAGTAAGGTTGTTCGAGCGAACAGAGGCGAACGATTCTCACCCTTCGCGAAAGGAAATCGCCCACGGCGGGTCCTCTGGATATTAAATTGTTCAACATCGGCCGGGATCGTTTCGATGCGTTTCCCGACGACTTCTCCTTGATATTAAATTCGGTTTCTAAATGCTACCGACGGATGTAACCCGTGAACCACTCCGTCCCGATGTCCTTTGCAGAATCTTTCTTGGGGCGATGCACAAGATACTTTTCTTTCTTCGCAAATAACTTTCTTTTCTTACTTCTCCCTTCTTGTCGGATGGAGTTCATGTTACTAAAAGGCTTGGAACGGGGGAATATTACAAGTAATATTACTGTGAGTTGGCACAACTTTGCGAGGACAATTATTTGCAGAGTACAGGGTGCTCCATGTTGATTTTGCTCTCGATGGAAAAATTGTGGAAGCTTTGTTTAAATAGTAGTGACCCACTGTGGTTTGCAAGGCTGCAGCTCTCTTTTTCAAATTTTATAAAATTGATTATTGTTGAGGTGCTGCTTTTTTATTTGTTTGTGTGTCAATGATAGACATGTCAATGTGGACACAGTACAATGATGAACACATCAATGCAGTTAGCACAACGATGGACGTATCAATTTAATTTTACTACAATAATGAACATGTCAGTATAGTCTCAGTACAATGATGAACATGTCAATCATAGGTCTCACTATAATAACAGACGTGTCAATGTGGTCTCAATAAAATGATGGACATATTAAGATCGTCTCAGTACAATGATAGACATAATACACTTCAGACGTAAACATAACCTAAAAAACTTAATACACAAATAACTAAACAAGGTGTACAGTGTAATCATGTTGAAAACTTCAATATATATTATTACATGAATAACATTTTTTTTTTTATTTGTTTACTATCAACAGAACAGTTTATGATCATTTAGGTAACTCACCCCATAAGCATCCTAGATATTGATGCTCTTCAAAAAGAATATTTCATTAGGAACTAAAAATTGATTATATTTTACATTTTTATTTATTTTATAAAAAATTATAAAGCAGAACAGTTATGTAACTACTGAAGTATAATTTTTTCCTAAATAAATTAAAATGAAGTGTATAAATTTTGAAGCAAAACAATTTTTAATTTCCTGGGAAACTGTGTATTGTAGAATTTGAAAGTAATAAATAGTTAATTGATTTGAAGAGAGAATCGTGATTTCGTTTGTAGCTTTTAGAGAGAGTTAATTAATTCTGTGTTTGGTTGCAATTCACGAGACACGAATTTTGAATAGCGGGTATCATTTGACCATGGCGGTGCACCCTGGCACCGTGAGATCGGCAGCACATGGCAGCCTCGTCACCCCTGGGCTAAATTTACGCAGTAACATTTCCCTTTTTCTTTTCCTTATTCCTTTCGAACCCCCCGCGGCCACGTGGAACCTCTCTTTCTCGTTTCTCGTATTCAGTCGACCATTTTCCGGTACGGCGTGAGCTCTCGAAAGCCTCCCTCCAGGAAAGCTCGTATATTTCATCCGACCGCAGTGCTTTCGTTTAATGGATGCGGTTAATAATGTATCGATCATGTTTATGTTACATCGTTAGCAGCACGTTACACGAGTTAAAGGAAAGATGGAGGTTTATGGAGTGAAATACGAGCTGGAAATAATTACGGACGCAGGTAAGAGGATGTTAACGATGCAGGTGTAAATATATTTTATAAGTGTAATTTTGAGATCGGTAAATGGAGTTGAGATGGGTAAATTGAGATGCGTGATTGCATGGCTAGGTAAATGTGTCGTGGAGGTTCATTACATGTGATAGGTATAGATATCTAATAGTAGGTCCTTGAGATGGTAGCTGACGCGATTCTGAATAAGATTTTCTTCTGCAAAAATGGGGTTTGAAGCTTCGTTTTTCAATTATTAAGGAAAAACGGAATAATCAGAGCGCGAGTACGCATGCGAGACGCGAGAAGAGCAGATTCGGATAACGCGTAGTTATCCAACGCGTAGTAATGCAGCGTGTGGCAATGCAACGCGTGGATATCCAACGCGTAGTTATCCAACGCGTAGTAATGCAGCGTGTGGCAATGCAACGCGTGGATATCCAACGCGTAGTAACCTAGCGCGTGCATATTCTATGCGTGGTAATTCTGAGCTTAGGAATCTAATGCGTGGTAATCTAACGCGTAGTAATCCAGCATGTGGATATCCAACGCGTAGTAATCCATCGCGTGGATATTCGTCGCGTAGTAGTCCAACGCGTAGTAATGCAACGTGTGGTAATGCAATGCGTGGTAATCCTACGCGTAGTAATCCAACGCGTACTAATACAGCGTGTGGATATCCAACGCGTAGTAATCTAGCACATGCATATTCTACGCGTAGTAATCCAACGCGTAATAATGCAACGCGTGGTAATTCTAAGCGTTGGAATCTAATGCGTGGTAATCTAACGCGTAGTAATCCAGCATGTCGATATCGAACGCGTAGTAATCCAACGCGTGGATATTCGACGCGCTATCCAACGCGTAATAATCTCGCGGTCTGATTGGTCTGCGTTTTTCCTTAATAACTCAAAAACGAAGCTTCAAACCCCATTTTTGCAAAGGGAAATCTTATTCAGAATCACGTCAGCTACCATTTCAGGAACCTACAGTTATGAAACACTCTGTATATCCTATAATTATTATTACACGCGACAGGTAATTGTACTGCACAACTATGGTCGCATACCGTGCTACAAATATTAACAAATATTATAATTTCAGACCATAATACGATTTAATCCCGTAAAAATAACACAAAGCAGTATTATGCGAGTTTAAAGCTTGAAACCTGGCCACAATGATTATATACAGCTTTTATTCAATACACAATGGCGGGCTGACAGCCCTAGCAAACAATGATTTTGAGTGAAACTCATGCAATTTTCATTAATGAATATCAAGCAAGGTATTTTGTAACAATATTTGTCAATAATATGCAGTCTTGTTTAAATAAAATTTAGCTAATGAACACATATAATTATAATTAATTTGATATGCTTTAATCAGGAGGATGTAAAGTGAATTGGCGAGCAAAAAAAGCATTAATGTGTTATTTTGAGTAATTGGAAAGTATTGATTCCTTGCGGTTTTCATTAATTTCTACTTTTATTTCATGGATCCTAGGGGAGATTTTACTGAAATTAGTTTCTTGATGAGGTTTACAGAAATTTTTAAATATTTATATCGACATGTGTTCAAAGTTTTGAAACACTGTAATTGCAACTTTTGTGAATGAACAGACTAATGTGCAACAAACAGACAAACACTGTATCATGATTGAAACATTTACTGACAATTATTATTATTAAATAATTACATAAACTACAACAAGTTAAAAAAAATTAACGTAAAGCTTTAAATACATGGTACGAATACAAAAATTAATTTATTTCTACCAAAATCAACCTTTAAGTCTTCAATTCAATATAAAAATCTCAAAATAACCAAATTTCCTCGAGGACCATTTTCCCAGAAACTAGAACCGAAGAGAGACGAAAATACCGTCAAATTTTGCCAAAACGTACGAATAAGCATTAATTCGCGCAACGTAAACGCGTCATTAGGTTATATTCACCTCTAGATCGAACCGATCCACGCGTACGCGTAAACGTATCCTTAATTTCATGGCTCATACCAAATAACGATCCGCAATATAGCACAGTTTCTCGTATACAGCAATCAAACAAGTAATTCAGAGCAACCATAATATCGTTGGCTAAGTGCAAGATGCTTGTAAACGTGCGCCAGTACTAATACAGGTAATTTGGTTTACAAGCACGATGCTACAGGCTTTGCATCGCAGACAGAAACTCTCGTCTATGTTAATTTCAACGAGCCATCCGACAATTGGCCGATGGTCCCTTTGCGTCCGGTTGCGAACACGCTTTTCAAAAGCTTTATGTACTTTTTTTGAAACGTTGCATGGACTGAACTGAATCTGGTGTATCTAAAGAAAATTTGTCACATAAGGGAAGTGGTGGTGTCAGTTGATTTTTGGGTGCTTGGGAGAAATTTAAAAATTAGAGGTCGGTCCAAAAATTTGGGGGTTGAGGGACATAGAATTTTGATGTGGGTTGTGGGGATGTGGATGTTTGGGAATTTGTAGATTTGAGGAAATAGGAAATTTGGGAAGATAGGTATTTGGGTAAGTGCGAATTTGGGGTTGTAAAAATTTGGAGAGTTTGGTATTTGGGGTTGTAGATGTTTGTAAACCTTGAAATTTGGTAGCGTAGGTATTTCGAGATCTTGAAATTTGGGGTTGTAGAAATTTGGAGAGCTTAGAATTTTGGAAACCTTGAGATTTAGTAGCGTAGGTATTTCAAGATCTTGAAATTTGGGGTTGTAGAAATTTAGAAAGCTTAGAATTTTTGAAACCTTGAGATTTGGTAGCGTAGGTATTTGGAGATCTTGAAATTTGGCGTTGTAGAAATTTAGAGAGCTTAGAATTTTGGAAACCTTGAGATTTGGTAGCGTAGGTATTTGGAGACGTTGAAATTTGGGGTTGTAGAAATTTAGAGAGCTTAGAATTTTGGAAACCTTGAGATTTTTGGAAGCGTAGGTATTTCGAGATCTCGAAATTTGGGGTTGTAGAAATTTGGAGAGCTTGGAATTTGGGGTTGTAGAAATTTGAGAACCTTGAGATTTGATAGCGTAGGTATTTGGAGACGTTGAAATTTGGGATTGTAGAATTACAAATCTTGAAATTTAAAAGTCTAAAACCTTGACGAACATTAACATCAGAATACTTCAGAGTTTCTCTATACATATATAAATTTAAAAATAAAGAAATTTGTAACCCAACACAAAATCGACGTCTCTATTAATTTCCTAATTTTTAACTTTGAGAACAAGAAAAAACATGAGATATAAAATATCTAAAGATATAAGAATGAATTAGTAAATGCATAAATGTAGTTATAACATATTAACGTAGGATCCAAAAACCAGTAACACAGAAATATTTCACCTGCATAATTCACGATCCAGCGTCGAAAAATGTGTACACCAAGGGACGGATTTAATGACGAACCCGAGGCGAGAAAAACTCGGTCCCATTATCATTTCAAATTCTCGCCGATCAAATTAGTCGCATCCACCGGAATAATAAGGTTTGTTTTCTGCGACTGAAGATGAAATTATTCCAATTTGCCCGACCAATGGTCGACGGAGGAAGAAATCATAGTATCATAGGGACGTTATTCTTCTTCTTCTTTGTTAAAAATTGGGGAATTTATTATGAAAGGGGATTTCTATTGTTTAATCGATGGAGATGATATTTTAGGAATGGATAGATGAAGTGTAAATGAAGTTTGACGAAGGACTCTTGGGCTTGAGGTGTGTGTAGTGCACAGCGATTAGGTGTAGAACAGATTGATATTAAATCTTGCTTTCACGTTTCATACGTTTTAAAGTTGTAAATTTGGTAATTTGGGGATATAGAAATGTAGAAAAGTGATTTGGTAATTTGAGGATTTAAGAATGTACACATGTGGAAATTGGGACATGTGGAAATTGAGACGTGTGGACATTGGGAAATGTGAAAAATGGGAAATGTGGAAATTGGGATATATGAATACTGAGACATGTGGAAATTGGGATATGTGGAAATTGAGACATGTGAAGATTGGGACGTGTGGAAATTGGAAAACATGGAAATGGGGAAACGTGGAAATTTGGAAATGTGAAAATTTGGAAATGTGGAAATTGGAAAATGTGAAAATTGGAAAACATGGAAATGGGGAAACGTGGAAATTTGGAAATGTGGAAATTGGAAAATGTGGAAATTGGAAAACGTGAAAATGGGAAAACGTGGAAATGGGGAAACGTGGAAATCTGGAAATGTGAAAATTTGGAAATGTGGAAATTTAGAAATTTGGAAACTTGGAAATATAGAAACGTTGAATTGCAGAAATGTAAAAATAGCAGTAGTTTCAAATTCCCAAATCCCAAATTATCCAAACCCAAAATATTCCTCCACAACAACAAAATTAAAAACACAGAAATTCAATTTCCAACCCAAGAAATCTTCATCAACACATTCCATCCTTCATCCACAATTTCTTTCCACATAACAACTCGAAAAATCTCGATACCGGTCACAATTCTCCGAGGGAAAGATATTCGAACAGCCGGCGGGTGTCTCAAAAACAGGACGCCATTAATGTGACCGGTTTTTCATGGTAGTTTTGGAAAGCGATTAGTCAACATTGTTTCTGGCGCATAGTTGCTGGCCAGGCTGGCGCCGGGACGTAACGAGCTTTCCTGACAAAAAAGCTCTTGAAGCGTCGGATCGCGCCGAATGTCTCCCGTTCCGGTCGCGTCATTCATCATCGCGACTACCGGCTACGCCATTAAACCATGCCAAACGATCGTCTGGCGGTTTGACAATGGGGTCGAGCGAGGTCGCGGATTCTAAGCAAGAAAATGACATTGGAAAGGATAAAAAGGGATGTGTGGAAACACCGTCATATGAAGATAATAACCTCACATGGTGAAATCATGTTAAAACATAACATAATAACCTCACAATATAACCTCACTGTCTCACCTACCTTCACAATATAACATCAGAATGTAACATAATCACCTCACAATATAACCTTACTGTCTAACCTAACTTCACAACATAACCTTAAAATATAACATAATAAACCTGACTTCACAACATAACCTTAAAATGTAACATAATAAACCTAACTTCACAAAATATCCTTAAAATATAACATAATAAACCTAACTTCATAACATAACCTTAAAATATAACATAATAAACCTAACTTCATAATATAACCTTAAAATGTAACATAATAAACATAACTTCATATAATAACCTTAAAATATAACATAATAAATCTAACTTCACAAAATATCCTTAAAATATAACATAATAAACCTAACTTCACAAAATATCCTTAAAATATAACATAATAAACCTAGCATGAGAAGTTAGATAGTGAGGTTATCTTTATATGACATAATAACCTCATAACACAACCTCACTGTCTAATCTAACTTTACAACATAACCTCAGAACATAACTTAATAATCCAATATAACTTAATATTCTACATGAAGTTAGGTTAAATAGTGAAATTATGTTTATATGATATAATAACCTCATAACATAAACTTACTGCCTAACCTAACTTCACAACATAACCTTAAAATATAACATAATAAATCTACATTGTGAAGTTAGGTCAGATAGTGATGTTATGTTTGTATGACATAATAACCTTGCAACATAGCCTCATTATTGAACTTCACAACATTACCTCAAAACCTAACACAATAACTTCAGCATGTAAACTTAGGTTAGATAGTCAGGTTATGTTTCAAAACCACTAGTGATGTTATCCTAATACTAATACTAAAAGCCAAATTGCACAATAATATAATTACACAATATGCATGGATGTATCTACATGAAAGTCACATTTTAAAAATTGAAATCCATAAAAGTAACGAAATCCATAAAATCCATAAAGTGAAATACATAAAAGTTCCATCCATCACAAAGTAATTTTTTTTTCAAAAGTAACAGTGAATTCTATCCCCTTCGTGTACAATAAAAAATATTTTTTACCTCTTAAAAATTGAAATATGTATCAAAAGTCATAACTTTCCAAAGTAACGTTAAATAAAGTATCCCCTAAAGTTGTACAAACATCCAAAATATTTGTTCCACCCTATTTTTGAAGGTTTAAATCACGTAAAAACGAATCACAACCACATCACAATCGCGTTAACGAACGAAAACAATATGAGGTACGGTTATGGAGAAAACAGGATTTTCTATAAAAGAGACAGGATTTATGGCGTCGGTCCCTTAAAATGTGTATTTTAAACGGGCATAAATAAACTTTGCAGGATATATTGCACGGCGAGGGTCGAATAAAAGCCCCGGCGGTTTGGTAAACAAGGCGCGTTTTAACGTGTCGGTGAAACTCGCGAAAAACCGAGGAACGATGTTTCGTCAAGAAGTCGAACGAGGGTGTCGGAATTAATTTGGAGTATCGTCGACGAACGGATATCGTATAAACAGTGGGGTGACGTTGGGCCCCTAGGGCGATAGATAGGAGGGTACCGATGACCTGTCCCTGTTTCACTCTCCACGGATTACGAGTGTTTTCTTAAGGCAACGCTCTCCTCGGCAATTTGTATTCGAGATAAAGCGTTATTGATGCCGCCGATATTTCTCAGTCTTATAAAATAGATGCGGCTATCCCTGGAGAGCCACTCCGGGTTCAACGGGAGAGGAAGAGGAACCGTCTTCGGGTCAGGCGAAGAAAAAGGAGCGTCCTTTTCACGGGTCTACACAACAACCATGAACAACCGACCCGGGACAAATGACAATTTATACTGGAAAGTTTAAAGACAAAAGGGGGAAGGTGCGAGCATGAAATCATCTGACTGCTCGACTCTTCCGAGTTCCTTGCGTTAACCCTCTGGGACTATCATTCAACTACGATACACTGCAGTATATGTTATCAACGCGAAGGAATTTCGTGACGGGGAATGATGAAAAATACGTCTCGAAAGTCGCGAAGATCGGAGACAGTGAAACTTCGGGAATTATGAGATTCTGAGACTTTGGAAGAATAAGGGTTATATTCACAAGTTACTGAAGCTGAGGTTCTTGAAGGGTATACTATTCAGGGATTATAATGACATTTGACTGAATTTCACTGAATTTAATTTTGTAACTTTATTTTATAAATACTACACATACATAAATATAGTATAGACATAATACATATTTCAGTAATATAACATCTTTGCTAATATCAAATGTTTACTTTCTGATTAACTAGACTGATTTGAATTAGCAAACACATCAGGCTGTCCTACAATATTAAATCCACCACTTCTAATTTTACCTATGATTTCTAATTTTCAAAATGCAATAGTCATTTCATATGATGGTACTAAAAGTCATATAGCTTTCCACATCAAAGTAATAAAAATCATAACACTATGGTACAAGTCACAATATTTGATAACCTCGAACAAAAGTCAACATCCCATATGATGGAATGATCCCATATGTCCTTCAACAAAATATTAACAAAAGATAAAATTGTGCACATCAAAAGTTAAATGTTATAAAGTTACAAAGTTAAAGTGTTAAGTTATAAAGCTATAAAGTTATAAAGTTATAAAGTTAAACTGTTAAGTTCTAAAGTTATAAAGTTAAAGTGTTAAGTTCTAAAGTTATAAAGTTAAAGTGTTAAGTTATAAAGTTAAAGTATCAAGCTATAAAGTTATAAAGTTAAAGTATCAAGTTATAAAATTATAAAGTTAAGTGTTACAAAGTTAAAACCTTACAAAGTTCAAATGACAGAAGTAACCATCAAATAAAAATAAATAGTAAGAACTTTAAAAGACAGACCGAAAGAACCCCAAGTAAGATCACCGATAATAGAGCTCAGTTCATAGCCCGTAGATTAATGCGATCTCCTTTTAACGGGGCCATTTCAAGGCGCAATAATTCTTATTTTTCCCTACACTTTGTCACGGGTGTCTTCGAGGAGAGAGGCCGTAAAGGCGAGCTTGCAACGCGGACGGCCGAGCTGTAAATACCTCGGCATGGCGAACATCCCCCGTAAGTCGTAATAATCCTTGGTAAGGAGTCCGCAATGTGTTCTGTGGAAGGTATCCGAATTCCCATTGGGAAACGATACGCGTTACCTTACTATCCTGTGTGCGTGTATGTGTCAGTATAGTCGATAGCAAATCTGACTTTCTTAGGACAAAATACGATGGCTGGGAGACATCACTGATGGAATGGTGGAGATTTAGGAGGGATGTGTGTGAGGACGTATTTGGGGAGTTTGGGGTTTGGGAGTTTGGGTTAAGGTTGGAAGTTTAGGAATTTGGGGATTTTGGGGGACAAGGTTTAGGGATTTTTAAGGGTGGGAGTTTTGGAGAGTGAAAGATTTGAAGAGTGAGGGACTTGGAGAGTGGAAGATTTGGATAGTAGGAGATTTGGAGAGTGGAAGAAATAAGGATTTGGGGGCTGAGGATTTTGGGATTTTAGGAGGGGTCCTAGAAGTTAAGGGATAGACGTATTTGGGGATGTAGGAGTGTTGGGCGCATGGAAATTTGGAAATAGAGGAATTTAGGGGTAGAGGGATTTAGGGGTGTGGGAATTTGGCAGTGTAGAAATTTGTGGACATTGCAAATTAGGGATATGAGAATTTGGGGATGTTGCAAATTGAGAATATGAGAAATTGGAGACGTTGCAAATTAGGGACGTAGCAATATGGGGAAGCTTGAAATTTGAGGACGTAGAAATTTGAGGACATTGCAAATTGGGGATGTGAGAATTTGGGGACGTTGCAAATTGGAGATGTGAGAATTTGGAGACGTTGCAAATTGGGGACAGGAGAATTTGGGGACGTTGCACATTAGGGACGTAGCAATTTGGGGAAGCTTGTAATTTGGGGACGTAGGAATTTTGAGAACGTAGAAATTTAGGCATGTAGGAATTTGGGAGCGTAGAAATTTGAGGACGTTGCAAATTGGGGATGTGAGAATTTTGGGACGTTGGAAATTGGGGATGTGAGAATTTGGAGACGTTCCAAATTAGGGACGTAGCAATTTGGGGAAGCTTGGAATTTGGGGACGTAGGAATTTTGAGAGCATAGAAATTTGGAGATATTGCAAATTGCAGATGTGAGAATTAGGGGACGTCACAAATTGGGGACGTTGCAAATTAGGGACGTAGCAATTCAGGGAGAATTGGAATTTGGAGACGTAGGTAATTTGGAAATATTGGAGTTTAGGGACGTACGAATATAAGAACATAGAAATTTGGGGGAGTTTGGAATTTGGGGACGTAGGAATTTAGGGACCTAGAAATTAAGAAATCCACAAATTGAGGAACGTAGGTATCTGAAGACCCTGAAACTATAGTCCTTGTTCCTGTTAAGCCCCCATTGAGATGAACGAATATAACAATCCACATATTCTATGTCTTAGGAATTTGAAGACATATGCACTAAGCTTCCTAAACTTGAAGACCTACCTAATCTATACCTAAATTAGATAATTCTCATAATCCCAAACCCAACCAAAGTTTATTAACATAAAAATTTTGAGATCCTAATAACATAGAAATTTGCAAATACAAAACATTTGAAAATAGTAAAATAAAAATTGAAGAAGGTAATAAACGCAAAAATGAACTATGTTATATCCAAATGCCAAGTCGATCGCACGTAGTGCGGTTTTGTTTGGAAGGTCGAAGGGACCCACACATTAGGAGATTCCTGCTGTTAGGTTAGCTCGATAGCTCCTTATTGGTCGGTATCGAACCGCGTCGTTTAGGATGGAACGACCTTAAGCGGGATCCACTCGGTTTTATATCGCACCCTCGAGCAAGGATATTGGATTACAGTGATTTTCAATTATGAGCACGGGCCCCGACCGAGGAAACACGAGCAAAACGCGTGGCCAGATCGTGCACCAGAAAAACCAAAAAAAAAAAAAAAAAAAAAATAGAGGAGAAGAGAAAAGTAGAGAAAAAAAGAGAACGAGAGGGGCAAGCTTTAATCGAGGCTGCCCTCCAGTCGCAATCGCGACTCGCATGCATTTTTGCCGCGAGCTGGGGCTTTATTAAAATTTGTATCGATGCTGTAGACGGCCTCGAAATGAAATTTCAGACGAAGGATAACGAATCGTGTACGAGATTATTATGTCTTCTGGTGTTTCTTAATTTTGCTTTCTACCGAGAAGTAACGAGGGTTGATAAATTCATTTGCTCCCGCAGGAATTTTCTGGACGATGAAATTCAATATCGGACGAGTAAGGGAGGCTGACCGAGAGGATAAGTTACGCTCTCTTGCGAAAAACTCTGCGGATGAGAACTTCCCCTATTCGCGGAATTTCAGGGTTTATGGGTCGCTCGTAGGGTGGCAGCACCCTTCAATCTTGCCCTCTGTGGCAGTGGTTTTCAGTCGGGGGATATTTGGATGAATGTTTTAATAGTAATCAAGGTTCTAAATTTTCGAATTTTTAAGTTGTCAAGGGTGTAAATTCTTAAATTTTTGAATTTTCAAGGTCACGAATTCTGAAGGTTCCAATTTCTCAAATTTCTAAATTCTCAAGGGCCCAAATTCTCAAGGTTCCAATTTCTCAAATTTCTGAATTCTCAAGGTCTCAAATTCTCAAATTTCTAAATTCTCAAGGTTCCAAATTCTCAAATTTCTAAATTCTCAAGGGCCCAAATTGTCAAGGTTCCAATTTCTCAAATTTCTGAATTCTCAAGGTCTCAAATTCTCAAATTTCTAAATTCTCAAGGTTCCAATTTCTCAAATTTCTAAATTCTCAAGGTCTCAAATTTTCAAGGTTCCAATTTCTCAAATTTCTGAATTCCCAAGGTCCCAAATTCTCAAATTTCTAAATTTCCAAATCCTCAAATTCTCAAAGTCCCAAATTCTCAAACATCCAGTTCTCTAAATTTCCAAATTCGCAATGTCAAAATTTTGACTTAATTAAGTTCTAATTACATACACATTCTGTTAAATAATTTCATGAGACATACATGTGTGACTGACATGTAAATACACATATCTAAATTTATATAAAAATCAAATTCAAAATCATACCAATAAGTAAATTTAGATAATTCATATAATTTTTGAGAATCAAAGTTTATTGAACATAATTAATTTTTAACATTATTTAAATACGTAATGCAATATTTATTACATTCTCCAACCATCAGTTAGTCGTTCATTAAAACTTTTTTTTAAATAAAAAAATATACCTTCAACTTTCAATATCCATGCAAGTTTCACATGTTACGAATTCACTTAAAATAAGAAAGTTTATTTTATAAAAATTTTAAACCGTACACTAAATAATAATTTTAAATATTATTGAAATAATTAAAAATATTAAGAGAAATATTTATTACATTCTTCAACCATGGCTCATTTATCAAAACTCTTTTTTTTAAATAAAAAAATATAATTTCATCTTGTAATATTCATACAAGTTTTACATGTAATGAATTCATATGAAATAATAATTTGAAATGTTATTTAAATGATTAAAAGTCTTCAGTAAAATGTTTATCTAGAATATTTCGAAGGATGTGAAAAAGCAGCGATCTAAATCGAAAGCGTCCATATATACATATTTGAGGTTGGAAGCGAGCATGTTAAGTGAAAAATAATATTTGACTTTTGAAAACGTGTAATACCTGCCCCACCATCTCATTAACGTCCCCTCCAATTTCTTTTAATAAAATATTGAGTTTATAGCGAGTTTAATAAGTACAAATTTACGTTTTTGAATACACGGTATGGGTGTTTGAAATGTTATTATTAACATGAAGTATTTATTATGTAATGAAAATAGAGTGCTTCGATAAATTGACGAGAATGTGTAGTTTACTTTGAGTTACACAACAAATTAATTATTAATAAATGCAATTTTTATGACAATATTTATATTGAAAATATTTTGAACATTAATTGACGATGTTGTACGAAATATTGGCTCTTAAATATTGATTTTAAATATATTTTTGTGTATTAAAATTGTAATTTTTATCTTGAATGAGATCTCGGAGTATATTAAAAAATATTACATCTATTAATTTAACAAAATTGAAAGAGATGTCAAACTTTATTGGAACCTAACCTGACTGGATTTTATTGAAACCTAACCTAACTTATATTAAGTACGAAACAAAAATAAAAAAATATCAAACTTTATTGGAGCCTAATCCAATTGGATTTTATTGAAACCTAACTTAACTTATGTCAAGCACAAAACAAAAATACAAAAATATCAATAATAAAAGTGAAACCCAAAAATATCAATAAAACTAAACTCACAAAACTAAAATTTATACAAAACACAAAATATAATAAAGTGGCAATTATAATCCCAAAATAATTTACCCTTTTAATCAGTCATCTAATTACCTTTCACATGAAAACAACGTATAAATTTATTACACACTAAAACTTTCTAAATCCAATAAAATTTTGAAACTATTGTTCCAAAACATTCTTCATAAGCATTTCATTTATTATTTACAAGTATATATACACAGAAATAGTTTCAGTATAATTATTTTGCACGCTCCAGTTATTACGAGTGCATGCATTATGGTAGAGCTGTGTAAAATGGAGCACTGACCGGGTTAACTAGAGCATGCAAGTGGAAGGGTTAAACATATTATATTTTAACTTACTCTAATTTAATTTAACTCTTCTGTGGCGGACGTGCCTGGTGGCTCATAAATAATACTCTTTTATAAATTTGAAAAAAACAAATTTTTTTCATTTTTGCATTTATTTTCTAATTTTTAGATTTTTAGATTGAGAAGTTTGGAGATTGTCAAATTTGCAGATTTGGAGATTGGTAATTTGGTAAATTGGTAAATTTTCAAGTTTGGAATTGCAGAATTTTTATTTTTTTACATTTGAACATTTTTAAGTTTACAAATTCTCAAGGTTCTAAATTCTCAAGGTCTAAATTCTCAAGGTACTAAATTCTCAAGGTACCAAACTCTCAAATTTCTTAATTCTCAAAGTACCAAACTCTCAAATTTCCATATTCTCAAATTTCCAAACTCTCAAATTTCCAAACTCTCAAGATTCCAAACTCTCAAATTTCCAAACTCTCAAGTTTCCAAACTCTCAAGTTTCCAAACTCTTAAGTTTCCAAACTCTCAAGCTTCCAAACTCTCAAATTTCCAAACTCTCAAGCTTCCAAACTCTCAAATTTCCAAACTCTCAAGTTTCCAAACTCTCAAGTTTCCAAACTCTCAAGCTTCCAAACTCTCAAATTTCCAAATTCTCAAATTTCCAAATTCTCAAATCCCCAGATTCTCAAATCCCCACATTCTCAAATCCCCAAGTTCTCAAATTCTCTAATTCCCAATTCCCCAAATTCTTAAATTTCCAACCCTCAAAATTCCTAAATTTCCAATTACCCAATATCCCCAAATCTCCAAATGCTCCGCTCCCTTAACTTTCAATTTCTGCATCACCCAAAACCTCCAATCCCTCAAATTTTCAACACCCAAAATTTCCCACCCCTCAAATTTCTCACCCCCAATTTCTCCACCCCTTTCCGAAATTCCCAAAATTTCCCTAAAATCACCAACAACCCCATTTAAAACGAAGCAAAACGCAATAGTACTAATATAAACGAACACTTACACGCACCACGGTGCCAATGAAACCCGACGCGAGGAGATTTACTGTTTTATTCACACATCGATCCCGCTCGTTCGCGTCGCGATTAATAATCTCCTGTTAACCAGCTCGTTTATTTCGAAACGATAAACAAACCGCTGCACCGCATTTGACGCTTCTTTCGAGCGTTTAACGTTTCCATTGTCATCGATACGCGGACAAATCGCATTTTCAACCCTCCCGATACGAAATTCTTCCCGACACTAATGAATAGCACGGATTAAATTGCTCGTCAGTCAGATTTATGTAACAGCCGTTGCAGTCGTATAACGAGGATATTTCGTTATTACACGTTGGCCGAGTTCGCTGGCTGCCTAGAAATCAATCGAACAGCTCTGCTTTCGGAACAACTACGCTAAGTGACGCTAAGTAATATCAACGATCAATGTGGTACACGTGACGGATTAAAAACTACGAAAGAAGGACAGAGGGAAAATAAAAGAACACACTGGCCTCGATTGTCATACGAGACGATCTGCATCGGGGGAGTATTTCAACCCCCTCGAAACAGACACAAACATTCAATTTATCCGGTGTCCTCTTTCGAATTTTAAGACGGGGCTTCGCTGAAAGGAGAATTGTTACGTCCCTTTATTTTACTGTAAGATGATATTTCTATTGGGTCTTCACCCTTGTTTTCTTTTCGGGGATGATTCTGTTACTTCTGTGCTCTTAAATTTAATTTAATTTTACTGAATATATTTGATAATAATTACTGTAGTTATTAAATATTTGTTATTTAAGTAGTTTTACTTAAGGGAGGCAGACAGATGAAAATAAGCTGATTTGTGAATTTTATTAGTATAGGACACCTTTGTTTTGCATTTTCGAAATTTCAGGTATAATTTATTGTAACTATTGTCTATTACAGAATATTTTCTGCTTTGCAAAATATTTCAAAATGTCGGAATTATGACAATCCTTTGTTTTTTTATGATAATTCTAAGTATTGCTTCCCTTAATTTATACTTCTAGATTTTCTTTTAGGGATGATTATATTACTTCTGTTGTGCTCTTAAATTTACCTAATTTAATTTTACAGAATCATTACACATTTGACAATAATTATTGTGCTTATTAAATATTTGTTACTTAAGTATTTTTACTTAAATTCATACTCCTAAATTTTCTCTTGGGGATGATTATATTACTTCTGTTGTGCTCTTAAATTTAATTAATTTAATTTTACAAAGTCATTACACAGTTGACAATAATTATTGTGGTTATTAAATATTTGTTATGTAAGTATTTTTACTTAAATTCATACTCCTAAATTTTCTTTTGGGGATGATTCTGTTACTTCTGTTGAAGTTGAAAAATGAAGTTGAAAAATAAATAAACAAACAACAAAACATAAATTAGTACATTCATCTTTTATCTTGATGAAAATCAATTCTGATTTTAAGTAATGTATTTTAACAAAATGTGTTTGTTATAATAAGAAGCCTGTGGAGCGGTCATTCAACCGGTTTGGTAGTTTTAATATTAAATATTTGTTAACTAAATTCAGCACTAAAATAATAAAGTACAAACCTTCTTTCCCCTTCGTCGCCATTTTCCAGAAAATCTTCACATTCCTGATCCAACAATTCCCCATTGTTCGATAACCAAAAACTCGTAAGAACCAATACCAACAAAATCCAAAGGACCTTCAAATATTGAAAATACTTTTATCTGAAATTAAAACCAACCAGCTCTGTAATTACCGTTCCCGTGTAATCACGGTTTCCTACGTAATTACCGTTTTCTCTATAAACCCGTAACCGTTTATTTTCACAAATTACAAAGGCCGATATCGGTAGCCATCATCCGCATAAAGTTTCCGCAACTAAAGCGAGAAAAGGCGTATCACGAAGCTTTCATCCCCTTTGATCGCGCTTTTTCCCGAACTGGCGGAATAATTAATGCAAAGACCGTGGGGTAATTCGATTCTGAATTCAGACGAAAATAATCTGGCGGGATCTGTCGGACCTTTTTCGAATGAGCTAGGATACGGGAGGAAGTTGCCCGAGGGGGGTGTTCGACCGGTCAGAAAACCCGGGGCATGCGCGATGAGCTTTTCTCCGGTAGCGAACGAAATTAATATTTAATTTTCTATCCCTCATCCGCCGCGGAACTTCCTACGGCCCTCTTGGCTTATACGCCACCGTGTTGCTGGTTTTATTGCCCCGGTGGTCGAGCGTACATGCTACTCCATTGTTTCGCGGCTGTATTATATTGCCACTCGAAACACGCTACTTTCTTTCTTGCCCTCGCGCCGCTTGCCCGTTGATTGCGTCGACGAGCCACGTACGAGCGTGTGCCGCACACCCGCTGTCCTGAACGTGCCAACATGCCGAATTAACAGCCGAGAAACCGATAATCCACTCTGCTATCGCGAGACTTACGCCTCATCTCTGTCACCGCAACCGGTGATCATTATCGCGTTAACGATGCGGCGAATGCTTTAATTGCATCGATTGCTTGACCTACGGTTCCGTTACTACCATTTCAAGGACTACCAGTTCAAGGACTACCGTTACAAGGGCTACTATTTCAAGGACTACCGTTACAAGGGCTACTATTTCAAGGACTACCGTTTTACTTACATTTCTAGGAATATAAGCTGATATGAACTAAGTTGAAAATATTGGTAATGTTAAGAAGCTGACGCAGATGTAAGCTGACAAAGTCAAAGTAATCACCTGAGATGTAAGCCGAGAAAATATTGGAAATCGATAACGTATTGATGACATTGAGGCACCTCGGGTTTAACCTCTTACGGATGCAAGTCTCGTGCTGTAAACAGAGCTGCAAGTGAAATAGGATGACATGACTTAAGTTTGTCATTTGACATAAAAGAGGATGTTGTACAGGTAAAGTCAATATCAATAACTTTCGGGTGATCTGTGGTGTTACATGTCTTAGGGAGTACGTGGAGACTATAGTCATCTTACGGGTTTAAGTTTCCGTCTCAGGCTTCAGAAGTAGCAGATAGCTGATATTTTAAAATTATAGGGTCTATTTTGCAATTTTTAGTAATCAAGGTTCCAAATGTCCAATGTGAAAAATACTGAAGGCTTGGAGGTTTGAAGAGATTGAATTTACAAGATTAAAAATTTTTAACTTCCAAAGTTTTTAAAGTTCAAAGGTCACAAGGTATCAAGGTGTCGAATCCTCAAGGTCCCAAACTCCTAAGTTTCAAACTTCCCAAGGTTCCAAATTTTCCAAGGTCATACACTTTCAAGGTTCCAAACTTTTCAAGGTTCTAAGGTCTCAAGGTTCCAAACTCCCAGAGTCCCAAACTCTCAAGGTTCCAAACTCCTAAGTTTCCAAATTTCGTAAGGTCCAAAACTCTCAAGATCCGACACTCTCAAGGTCCCACACTCTCAAGGTTCCAAACTCTCAGAGTCCCAACTTCTCAAGGTCCCAAACTCTCAAAGTTCCAAACTTCCTAAGGTCCAAAACTCTCAAGATCCCACACTCTCAAGGTCCCACACTCTCAAGGTTCCAAACTCTCAGAGTCCCAACTTCTCAAGGTCCCAAACTCTGAAGGTTCCAAACTTCTCAAGGCCCAAAACTTCGAAGATTCCAAATTTCCCAATATTCCAAAACTCTGAGCTTGTAAACTCCCAACCTCCCAAACTCTCAACGTCCCCATCTCCCAAAATCCAAAATCCTAGCATCATTCAAACCACCCAAGGTTACAAACTCCCCCCACATCTATCTCTCCCATCTTCCTAAATCCTCCTGACAAAACCGTCAATTACCTGCTTCATCAGCCCTAACATTGTACACTCCTACAAAATCAATCGATTATCTACACGTCTGTCGACCGCTTTCGAGCCTCCGTAAATCTACCGATCGAAAACGGAGCTCCGATTGTTATAACAGTATTTACGAAAACGAGGAGGTAAAAAGAAAGAATCCTCCAGTGGAACAGCAGTTTGGTCAACGAGATAACTACGGTGAAATTAGATTCTTCAGGGCTTGAAATACAAGGCCCGGGGCGTTGCCTTTTCACCTTCTCTGATCCCAGAAACGAGGATCAAGAAACCTAGCTATTTGAACTCGCAGCCTCTGCTTTACCTTGTTCCCTTTGGCCGGGAACCTTGAGGTTAGCCACAACTAATACTGGCACTTCGGCCCTTCTGCGATGTAACCTCTCATTACCTTCCCCGTGTCCGTGCGGCCTCTTTCGGGCGTCTTGCCCACCTTGATTTGATTAGCATAATTGCACTTACCTCGGCCCGGCTCCTCGGCCACAAATTTGACAGCGAAGACCGGGGTCTCGTGACTGACGGTGATAATCATTGCTATTATTTTAATAACGCGTGTAATAACGATCATTCGGTGTGCTACTAATCGACCGAGTAATTGAATTCCTGAATATAAACAAGGCCACAGTGTGAGTTTCGAGATTAGGGTAAGGTTAAGTTGATTCTAGTGTACCAGAATGTAGTGTTACATCGAGTGTCGATTTTAGTGTACTAGTGTCTAGTGCTATTCGATTCTAAATATTGTTTTTATTTGTTTGAACAACTCTGAACAATATTTGCGTTGTCATGTAAATTAATTTGGCGGTGTTACAGCTGTAGTAGTCATAATATTTCAAATATAGACAGGTACGACTTGAAGGAAGCAATACCTTTAGACAGATGAAAATAAGCAGACATTTGCGAATTTTTTTGTATAGGACACCTTTGTTTTGCATTTTCGAAATTTCAGGTATAATTTATTATAACGAAGCTGGAAGTTTTTCATTTGAAGATTATGCGAATTTGTATACTTGACTTCAGCAATGAATTTCAGATTCTGACAAGTTGGAAAGCTGCAAGTTTTTCACTTAGAGATTATATAAATTTATATACTTGAATTTAGCGATGAATTTCAGATTCTGAATAATTGGGAAGCTGGAAGTTTTTCACTTGGAGATTATACGAATTTGTATACTTGACTTCAGCGATGAATTTCAGATTCTGTCCAACAGTGAAGCTGGAAGTTTAGCAAAGATTTAAAAGTTTGTAGAGTTAAGAATTTCCAAAATCTACAAATACAGACTTATGATTCCTTGAAATCTTCAAAAATTCCCCCCAGAAATTTTCTCGATACATTTGAGTATCCGTAAACTTAAAAATGTAAAAATCCGTAAATTTGATAATTCAAGAGAACGCGAAAACTGTAAACCGAATATAAATTCCATTGAACGATTTCGGTCCATCAGCATCGGTTCCTATCATGTCCGAATATCGCGAGAAAAATCCATGGTGCACGTAGAATGTGTTTCGAACTCGGAGGAAAGAAATGGAAAAAAGAGGGAAAAAACAGGCCAGGTCAGCGAATATTTCCTGTATGCAACACACGCGACACCAGGCAATGAGGGAACAGAGAGGGGGACGACTGTCGTCGACGGAAATGCAAAAGTTCGATTTATGCGCCAGCACATTGCCGTACCTGTGTATCCACCTATGCATACATATATGTAAACATACATGAACGCGATGCATGCGTTATATACAGGGTGGACCACGATTGTCCAGCCTTATTACTTTTCCTGCTGCGCCGATAGAACCCCATTCGAAAAGAACAATATCTTGCGAATGGTGCCTGCTGCCGTTATTTGACGTTTTATGGCCTTCTATCAATTTGTGTTCTGCGAACAGCTTCTTTTACTCTGGCAATTTTTACACTTTTTAATTCTGGATTTAGAAGGGACTTCTGCTGTTTCTGACACTTTCAAACCTTTTCAGCAACATTTTAAACCTTGCATCTTCAAATTTTTGTAACTTTGAAACAAACCTTGAGAGGTAACTAAGATTTTAAAAAGTAACCTCAGAAAATAAACTCTGTAGCGAACGTCCCTAAGAATTTATACAAAAATTATTTTTAAAAAAAAATTCGAAGAAGCATGATACGATAAGATTTTAAAAAATAAACCTTGTAGCGAACACCCCTAAAAATGTATACAAAAATTATAAAAAAAAATGAACTTGAAGATGCGATGAAAAATGAAGTTCAAGAAATAAAAAATCAACTTGTACGCCAGGCGATGAGAAATGAAGTTTAAGAAACGCGACATAAAAAATAAAGTTGAAGGAGCATAAAAAATAAAGTGGGAGAAACATGACACGCGATGAAAAATAAAGTCGAAGAAAAATGAGTGACGACGGTAGATGAAAATCGATAAAACAGCAAAAAGGTAAACAACTTATGTGGTTCACCCTGTATATATATCAAGGGATGAAGCGTGAAGCATGGTCGTTCCGCATGCGCTCGAAAATGTCTGTGTCCTTTTTCTGTCCACGTATTTTTTCGCTGGCCAACGTCCTATCAATGTTTCATAGATCGCGTGATACGAAACGAAAAAGTGCGGCCGAATTCCAGCGCCGATAGCACGAAACCCATGGACGCACCTGCAGCTTCCATAAACTCATGGGAGTTCATCGCGTTGATGCATCGTTATGGAGGTACCTCTCGACGCCAATGTTGCACGCGAATCGCACATATCTAATATCCGTTTACTGTGCGATGCAACATTTGTAAGCGGAAGACGCTTTCTTTCTTCCGGGGAGAATTTTGGATTTTATCGGGAAATCGGTGGAGATTCGTTACGAAATTTAATGCGATTTTGTGATTGGAGAGAGAAATGTTTGGGGAGGTTTGTGGGAAACATTGATTTTTGTGTGATGATTATAAGAATGTAAAAATGTAGAGAAATTTGAGGAGGATCAAAAAATTGAGAGATTTAAGAAATATCAGAAATTTGAGTTTTCTGAGATATATACAAAAATTGAGAAAATAAAAAATTTGAAAAACTCGAAAACCTTGAGAAATTTCTAAAAATTAAAAAACTCGAAAACCTTGAGGAATTTATAAAAATTGAAAAACTCGAAAACCTTGAGAAATGTAAAAAAATTGAAAAACTCGAGCACCTTGAGTAATATAAAAAAATTGAAAAACTCGAAAACCTTGAGAAATTTATAAAAATTGAAAAACTCGAAAACCTTGAGGAATGTAAAAAAATTGAAAAACTCGAAAACCTTGAGAAATTTATAAAAATTGCAAAACTCGAAAACCTTGAGAAATTTAAAAAAATTGAAAAACTCGAAAACCTTGAGAAATGTAAAAAAATTGCAAAACTCGAAAACCTCGAGTTTGGAAAATTTGAAAAGTTTGAAAATTTGGTTCTGTCCTCAGCCACAGATATTCAGATGTCACAACGGTGGAGATATCACGATATTTATTGCATTCGGACGTTTCATTGGAATCGAATTTCATTTCTACATGGACGAAAGAAGAACAAGCGCCGCGATTCGTAGGAAATGGTGCAGCGCTTCTTCGATATTTTATTCTTTATGGAATCGAGCGATTCGAGCATTTTCAGTGATCATCCCGTAAATACAATCGAAGATACCAAGTATGCAGTTTCTTTCGATATTGCTATGCAAACGCGAGTCTCAAAGGGCAAGGCTGCAGCTCCCGAGGGCACACATCAACGAACAATAAGTACGTGAATATCTTCGACTCGAGAATACTTCAAATATTCAAATTCATTTTATGGAACGGTAGCGAACTGCTATCAAGATCTTGGAGTTTAGTGGGTCGCATTTGGAAGAAGAATGTAATTATAGTTAGAGGGTGAGTTGGGAAGTTTGGTGCAGAAGGAAATGGCTGATATTTTGAGTCAAGTTTTGAGCATGGAAAGCGATTTTGTATTTTGTTAGATTTTCAAATTTTTTAAATTTCTCAAATTTGTCAAGTTTCTCAAGTTTCAAGTCTCTCAAGTTTCAAGCCTCTCAACTTTTAAATCTTTCAAGTTTCAAGTCTCTCAAGTTTCAAGTCTCTCAAGTTTCAAGTCTCTCAAGTTTCAAGTCTCTCAAGTTTCAAGCCTCTCAAGTTTCAAGTCTCTCTAGTTTCAAGTCTCTCAAGTTTTAAGTCTCTCAAGTTTCAAGCCTCTCAAGTTTCAAGTCTCTCTAGTTTCAAGTCTCTCAAGTTTTAAGTCTCTCAAGTTTCAAGTCTCTCAAGTTTCAAGTTTCTCAAATTTCTCAAGTTTCTCAAGTTCCTCAAGTTTCTCAAGTTTCAAGTTTTTCAAGTTCCTCAAGTTCCTCAAGTTCCTCAAGTTCCTCAAGTTCCTCAAGTTTCTCAAGTTTCAAGTTTCAAGTTCCTCAAGTTCCTTCAGTTTCTCAAATTTCTTAAATTTCATAAAAATTTCCCAATATTTGATTGAAGCTAACAGCATCTGTATAGTGTGACTTCTTTTAACTCTCTTATTATAGTACATTGTATATTATATAATATATTATACTGCCTGACTGTTATACATATTAAATGTTTCATCACCACAGACCGCATAGCCAAAAGCATTCCACATATTAGAGAAATAATATCAAAGAACTAGTATAAATATTAACATTAATAACATTAATCGAGCGAGCGGTGCCGCAATGGTTATTCAAATTTCCAGCTGAAAACCTCCCAAATATTTGGAAAATAAATTTCAAAAGGAAATAGGCGTTAATAATAACATCAATTATATTAATTGCACGTGACACATATCCGCAGAGTCCATATCAAACATATAAAAGATATTCCACAAAATCTGATATATTCTGTTTCAAACCTAAATAAACAATTACCAAATCTTTTCACATTTTATAATTTAAATTGTTCTTTGTCAGGCATTTTAGACCCATTTGTTACTTCTGAATGTAGATTTTGTTATCAGTTACAATAGTATTATATATGGAATAAGACATGTGTTCATGTGTGTATATGTGACACGTTCTAGTCTTTAAAATTAATTCTTGCTTCAATACTAACTTTGACATTTACAATTTGTTACTTTTGAATGTACATTTTGTTCTTACTAACAATAGTATTATATAAAATAAGACATGTGTTCATATGTGTACATGTGTTTATATGTGTATATGTTACAGGTTCTAGTTTTCAAAATTAATTCTTGTTTCAATACTAACTTTGACATTTACAATTTGTTACTTTTGAATGTACATTTTGCTCTCACTTACAATAGTATTATATGAAATAAGATATGTGTTCATATGTGTATATGTGTGTATGTGTACATATAACACGTTCTAGTTTTAAAAATTAATTCTTGCTTCAATGCTAACTTTGCCATTTACAATACAAACTTTGACCTACATAAAGCCTACACAAACCCATAAAACCCATGTTCAACTAAAAATATGTCAAACTGCAAAACCACCACAACATCTCGCAATTCGAACACGTCGCAATAATTCGCATAAACAGGGTTTACAGTAAAAGAATATCAGCGTTCCGAATTGAACAAGCATGGTCGATGTACATTCCAAGCAACGGTGATAAAGCTCCGGTGCCTCTAAAACGGTGGTGGAGCCATTAAAATCAGTACGAAGCTATTTGTACGGGTTAGGGCTTCAGTGAAATTTATTTTCAATCCGGACCCGGGTATCTTTCTCTCTTGCGAGGTAACTCGGCTAAACCTGGCATGAATATACTGCTCTCGCGGATTACGTGGCTGTGCTACGTGTGAACTGCTGCTTCGGACCATGTAACTTCATGACGGTGAAACAAATGTTGCTGTTTCAAGCGTGGAACTATTAAGACAGATCACCGGTGCATCCAATGCGTCCAGACGAAAATTCTCTACGACGTTCGTTATTTACCTGCGAAATTTTATCCGAACAATTATTTACTTAACCTACGGTAACCTGAACTTTCAGCGGTGCTAGAAAACGAATCGTGAGCTTCGTACTTTTCGAGGGATTTATAAGTCACGGGGAATGATAGGCACAGCTTTGGGGTATTAGTTTGAAGAATTTATGGATATGCGGATTTGGAGATAGGGGGATCTAGGAATTTGGGGAGTAAGGTGCCGCGGTTAGAAATATTGGGAGTAAGGTTGGGAATGTTGGAGTTTAGAAATTTGGGTTCTTAGGAATTTGGGAATTTAGGGAGCTGAAGGTTTAGGGGTTGAGATATGTAAGAAGTCAGGGATGTGAGGATTTGGGGACATAGAGATCTGGGGACGTAGGGATTTGGGGACGTGAGGATTTCGGGACGTGGGGAATTGGTGACGTGGAGATTTGGGAGTGTGGAAATTTGGAGACGTGGAGATTTGGGGACGTGGAGATTTGGGAGCGTGGAGATTTGGGAGCGTAGAGATTTGAAAGCGTGGAGATTTGGGAGCGTGGAGATTTGGAGACGTGGAAATTTGGAGACGTGGAAATTTGGGGACGTGGAGATTTGGGAGCGTGGAAATTTGAGAGCGTGGAGATTTGAGAGCGTGGAGATTTGGGAGCGTGGAAATTTGGGAGCGTGGAGATTTGGAGACGTGGAAATTTGGGGACGTGGAGATTTGGGAGGGTGGAGATTTGAGAGCGTAGATATTTGGGAGCGTGGAAATTTGGAGACGTGGAGATTTGGGAGCGTGGAAATTTGGGAGCGTGGAAATTTGGAGACGTGGAAATTTGGGAGCGTGGAAATTTGGAGATGTGGAGATTTGGAAGCGAGTAGATTTGGGAGCGTGGAAATTTGGAGACGTGGAGATTTGGTGGCGTGGTGATTGAAAATGGAAAAACTTGAAAACCTTGAGAAATTTGTAAAATTTGAAAAACTCGAAAACCTTGAGAAATTTGTAAAATTTAAAAAACTTGAACAGCTTGAGAAACTTGAAAAATTTGAAAATTAAATCCTAAAACAAACGACACTTCACATAAATGAAATAAAATTGCGAAGCAGACAGTAATTCCACCGTCAATCACTATCAAATTCAATAAAGAAAACTATTAAACCAACAAAAATTTCGTGCGAGTTTATACGAAGTATAAAAGTAGAATTTCAGTGTTAGTCCATTTCATCGACATCTCTTTTCGTACTCCGCATTTCATTGATAATCACGAACGTTTCACGAACTGTTATCCAGGACATTTAAAATCTGCGGTCCAGATTTCCGGCAGTTTCGTTTATCGGAATATTTCGAAATCACACAGCAATACTTTCGCCGGTTATTAATAACAGCGATAGCATTGAAACCATTGCGCAGTCTGCTTACCCTCTCTCTTTTTTTCCCCCTGTCATTTTTACGAATTCCCGATAATCCCTGTCAAAAATCCAATCGAATATGGACGAGAAATTAATGGAATATTTTCGTTATCATCGCGCACAGCGTCCGGCGCAGATAGGAAAAATAAGGGTGGTAACGTTCGTCGAAGAACGAAAAAACCAGTTTATAGAGCCCACGGGAACCGCACGCTCTAATTGTTCGGTTCACTGTTTCTGGCATACTATTACCTGCCCCGAAAATATCTACCGAATCACTCGCATTGAATTAATATCACGGGTCTCTAAAAAGCTCGCATGAAATGACAAAAGCGTCGAAATTTTCATAAACACCCGACGACGAAACATCCACCCGAATAAATACGCTCCGTTCGTAGAATTAATCCATTTTCGACTTAACGAGATGCGTTATTAGTCGTACTATGGAAACTAGAACGACGTTCGTTAAATTCTTTTATCCTTTTGCCACGCGGATGTCGTCGGTATGCGGAGTATCTAAAAAATTACTCGCCTTTTCAATTTTTCTTCAACCACCTGCTGATTTTAGTGGGACACGTTACATACTCATAATTTTACATATATTTTCATATCATTAATTTAATTATTCATTCAATTTATCAATACGTGACTTTCAATCGTGTGCTTTTTATGAATATTAACGCAGAAATTTTACAGAGATGTTCTTTGGCGGAATGTTTAATATCGACTTAATATGGAAATTTAATTTAATATTTTCTACTTGATCGTAATTCATAATATTAGTTGTAACAAAGACTGCGTTTAATTTATAATTGAAAGATAACCTCAAAATTGTGAACGTTTCTTATTTTATGTCAATTTAATGAAGGTATCATATTTATTACATTTATTTATTCATGCTTATACATGTACAATATTAATTGAATGACTAAGAGATTTATTAAACCTAGTGTTTTTCATGCTGTTCTTCACTCACAGTGAGAAAATATTTGAATATCAAATACAAAAAATACTTTTGTACACAGAATGTATTAATATGAACTCCCTTTTAATTTTGTTAAAATCTTTATTTATTAAGGAGTGTTGCAAATGAAACATTAACAAATGAAAATACAACGAAACTTTGATACGTAACATAACCTATATTAAAATACAGGTACACATAACTAAAATATTGAAGAGTGTTATAAATAACAAACAGTACATTAACAAATGAAAATACAAGGAAAGATTGATACATAACAACCTATGATAAATACAGTAGCACATAAAAGAGATACCCCGTATATAATCAGAATGATGTACGATTGCACGGTCGAAAGAAAAACAGGATACGATTTAATTGTTTCGCGGAAATGCAACGAGACATTAACATTCGCTCAGACGTCGCGACAGGTGAGCAACAAAGAGAATCTAAGGGAGACAGAAATTTAATATTTCACTTATAATATCTTCGCTCCAATCTGGCCACGACAGGTCTGCAACTTTGAAATGAAAATGCACGCGGCCTCCCCACCCCTTGACGGACAGCCCTTATAAATATTCAGAACGGAACGTGAAGTAACGCGACACGCGAGACTAAAGGCATTTCTTATCATTCCACGGCTCAACTCACCGACGTTGCTTATGTACACGCGTTATCTCACGCATTCCTATTATTTATATGTATTGGCCTTTCGTGCTTTCTTTGTATAATTACCAGTTTCACTTTCCGACATTCTCAGACCATTATCAAACACTTAACTATACTTGAAGTTTATTTATTCTTAACTGGTTTAGAGAATGAAATAAGAGTTTAAATGTATAGGCATGTAAATAAAATGTAACCATATATGCACATAGGTTTGCTGTAAAATAACTTTTGGAATTTTGAGGTTATGTTTCAATTATAAATTAAACTATACATACATCTTTTTACTGCTTCAACAATTGAAGTACCTTGTGAATGTACAAGTACGAACAATGAATAAATAAATTTAATTATTAACGTCATTAAATGTAGTTATTAATGCAGTCCCTCCATTAATCCTCCATCAATATATTACTGATATTTATGCATATGTACAAAAAGTTTTAACTAATGCTTTACAATATATTCATTCACAATAGCACGAAGAATAATGATTAATAATAAAGTCAGTAAAATTAATGATTACGTGAGATCAGAAAATAGGTAAAAAATAATGGAAGTTATCCGCAGTTCAACAGATCTCTCCTAAACAAATTGAATGATATAGTTTTATAATTGGAAGTGAACGAAGGTAGAAGAGTAAAATTCTGATAAGAGCCCCCGAGGCAACGGAATAATAAATTGAACCGCATTCCGTTGGAATTTGTCCATCTAAATAGAATATCAGCAGAAATAAAGGCAACGATTTATGAATAAAAAATTCCGCCACACCGAAGGAAAAGTAATATAGACACACGGAACAGAAACAATTTCATTGGAAGCGTCTCGATATTGCCGTACTCCAAAGACGATTTCCATGTATCGATCGTCTGAAGTTCACCCCGAAAGGGTTTTGAATACCGTGCCACGGTATTTATCTTTTCCCACCAATGCCGTGCATACATAGCAATTTCCGATGACCGTACGCGAACAGATAAATTGTTAAAAAAATACCCCCGGAAAAAGTACGAGTTCTTCCGTAGGGACCGGTCAATTTTCACCGGTTATTTTCTGTGAAAACAAAGCGCGGTGCATCGAGTCGCGTTCGCTAAAGGTTACGAAAATATTCAGGGCTGACGTATACGTCAGTGTCACCCGCGTCGAACAACTTCGAAATAAAAGGAAAACTCTTTAAAGTGCCCTTGATTGTTCGGGAATAATATTTGGGAGGGTGGTTAAGGTTACTGCTACAAGATGTTCCATCCCCCTTGACTCATCCCCTGTTTTTTCTGTTGCGAGACGGTGCTTTCACATCTGTCACTAACACTTGTCACTCCTTCTTCTCCCTGTAGTTTCATCCGAAAATTTCATTAGCAGATAAGTCGGTAAATATCGGCTCTCTTAAAATATCGTTTTCCAATTTTTAAGGCTTTGATATGCACGCTTCGGTTGTTTCAATTTTATTTAATTGTTTAGTGAATATTATTGTTGTATGGGGCGTCTCAGAATTAATACAGATCACTGGTAGGATATACAGGGTGTTTTGTAACTAGTATAGGGCCCTAAAATGGTAGCTGATGTGATTCTGAATAAGATTTCCCTTTGCAGAAATGGGGTTTGAAGCGTTATCATCTATCTCTAAATTAAAGTGTACTATATTTGATATTTAATATATCTCATCCTTGACAAAATATCCATATAATATTATCTAATATTATAAAATATACCTTACAATATATAAAATAATCATTCACCTCACTTAAACTACTAAATAATTCAAAATATCCCCATTATTGCATTTCACGTCATTTTTCATTCCGCCTTTCATTTAAATAATATCTTAATCAATCTCCCCTGTCAGGTCAGAATCGTTGATGTTCCCCGTAGAGAGATATCGTTAAATGATAGATAAATCTAAAAAATGGTGGAAAATAAAAATCTAACGCGTTGATCGAACACGTGTTCTGTATGACAGTGTCGCAAAAACTATTCGGGGATACCATCTATCAAACGTTTCTGAAATTTTCATACGAGAGTTATTTTTAGAAAACTCGTACACAGTAAATTGAAAAATCAAATTCTTCAATAATATTGTCCTGGCGATACACGGTATCTATGTTTTGCTACGCGGAGGGATAGAAATGGATTCGGGAACGAAAATCGAAAAGGAGAGCTTAAACCTTGCTTTTATTTATCGAATTGCTGCGTGGACTTTCATTCTTGCATTCTGGAAATGTTACTTGGGGATAGTTATACAATATGATGTTGCAATTTCTATCAAAACTGGGGCATGTGTGTACAAATATTATCGAATGTTTGCTCTCAAGTTTTTTATACAATATAAACTTCTGTGATTGAACGAGTATTTTCATAAAATACATACAGTTGTAATAAACTGATTGCACTAAAATTTTTTATCAATTGCAGAGATTGAAAATTATTATCTAAATATTATTTATATTTCAATTGTATGTATGTGCCAAAATTTTTAATAAAATGCTTACCTTTAATATTATTATTTAATCTTAATTTCTACATCTGTAATAGAACGTACCATAATCCCTGCCAAAATACATAAACCCGTAATTGAATGATTGTACTAAAATCTTTCATAAAATGCTGTAAAACAAGACGGTTGTAGTATTCCAGCAAACAAAGTAGAACAAGTGGACTCGAACATAAAACTTCATTAATTTGTTCCACAGTTTAGAAACTCGACAGTAAGTTCAGTTAACTGGACATTCAGTAAAACTTCACCGAGTTTCACAATACATACCGGCAAAACTTTCTTACTGCATCAAACAGCTTTGTGCCTCAAAACTTTGCTATTTTCACGCAACATTATCCATCTCGCAATTCGTCACCGAATCACTGCTTCCTTTTGCAGCATGTTCTCGTTTTCGCGGCAAAAAAATGTTGACATTTTCCTGGTGCTGTTTTTACACGAGCAAATTTTTAGTGCAAGATTTTTACTTTGGGATTTTAGGAATTTGGGGAATTTAGGAAATTAGGGAAATTTTAGAAATTTGGGAAGTTTGGGGATTCTTGGGATTCTAGGAAATTTTGGGAATTTCGGAAAATTTGGGGATTCTAGGGATTCTCGGGATTCTAGGGAATTTTGGAAATTTGGAAACTTCGGAAATTTGGGCAATTTGGGGAATTTACGGAATTTTGGAGATTTGAAATTTTGGGAAATTTTAGAATTTTTGAATTTGGGAAATTTTGGGAATTTTTAAAATTTTTAATTTTTGAAATCTGGGGAATTTTGAGATTCTGAAATCTTCAGTTTTCAGCAGTTTATGATCAATAAAACCTGAGGACTTAAAAGTATTAAAAATTTTGAATCCTCAGCCATAATAACACTATAACACATTACACTACATCTATTAATCCTACATCTGCGCCAAAAAATCCATAAAAGACCAAAATCCCCTACAAATCACCAAAAACCTAACTCTCAAAGTAAATTAAATCTACAGATACTCCACCATATAAAGAGCATCCTAGTACACATAAAATATCGGTCGATCGTTTAGTCGGCTGTAGCAGGTGCTTCGTTTATTTATAAAGACGAATGTCCGTTTCCCGTGGCGATCTCTTGCCGGTTCACGCGTGCACTCGTCTGGTGAAATCGATCGAGAGGGGTTGAATTTCTCGAAGGTCTCGCGAGGCGTGCAGCGCGCGCATCATCATTCGTCAACATTATTCACGGTCACGATACACGCTCGTAACACGGTAGGGTAAGAGTAGTGCAACATCATCTAACCCTCGGCAATTCGAAGGCGACGATTAAATTTCACGCGGCGGCCAACAGAAACATGTTCCGAGGGGTTGCCAGGGTGTGAACCGTCGCTTTCCTGGACGATGGCCTCCGTTATGGTGGCTCGTAGACCACCACAAAGCGTAGGGCGCCCCATGACGCAGCTTCCACGTGAAACCGACGTAATCTCGCGAGAGCACGAATATGTCTCGTGAATGGATACACCTGCTGCCGTTATTGTGCGTGCCACCCTAGGATGTTCCTAAATCTTTGCTTCACGATCATTGATTATTCTGGGAAATTTACTAACAAGGAAAGGCACGCAAGTGTCCCCCTCCGATTTTGATGAAACTTCGTAGGTTTGTTAAGCAGGCAAAAATAAGGGACACGTATTTTTTTTTATCGGCTGAGACGCAGGTTTAAGGGGTTAAACGAGCCCTTAAAGTTTCGACCCCCTTTGGCTATCTCGAAAACCATACGAGATACATTAAAACGTCTAATAGGAAAGTTGTATGGTTTTTTCCGTACAATAACAGGATGTTAACGAATTTCGCAAAATACAATTTGTTCATAACAAAAAAATTTTTCATAACCTTATTTTACAATTTATTCAAATTTGTATAATGACAAAAAGTGTAGAGAATTTTATTACAAATCCATTGGTATATGTATATACGATATTGCCTCCTACAATTCCTCAGATTTTTATTATAAACATTACGCGTGTGCGCCCGCGACGCGACGCATGATACTAAACCGGATCATGTCGAACGATATTACACTACCAGTCAACGTCATTTTTAAGCATAAGTAAAAAACAATTATATTTGCGTTATACATAACTGTTAATTTTATTAAATTTGTATTACAAAACATTTATTGTTAAAGTACATAGGTATTCTATGTATATGTCAATTTTATAAGTAATGAATAGTTTGAATAAATCAGGGAACATAATCCTGGCAATAATGGTATGCTTCGAAGAAAAGTTTGAAACATAACGGTTTCCGACATTAAGTATATGTAATAATTGTTACGACACCGCATATGTATATGGCATAGTGGTTCATTATGTGATGCGTAGCAAAATTCTACTGTATTTGAAAAATGAGATGGTCTTGATGATATGTATCCACTTTTATGTCATGAACACTTAATGAAGTTTTCAAATTGCAGTGAAGAAAACTGATTATGAATAAGTCATTGTAGTTTTAGAATGCTATTTCGTGTGTGGGGATTAATGTCATGTTGCAATATAACAGCTATGTCCAAAATGCGACGAACAAAATTTTTCCATACGTGAAATCCGCACGTATAATAATTGTAAATATTTTGTAGTTCCAGTTAGAATCATAAATAATGTTATTTCTTTATTTATCGGAATAGCTTCGTCAACCCTACGACAACAATGTGCGCTCTAACAATCTAATAATAAAGCTGTTTTGTTATTTATATTTGGAGAATAAACTTCTGTTAACCACGTTTAAACATTTTCTTTTGTAGGTTCTCCGAATGTTAATGCCATAACAAAAATATTCATCGCCTTGAATATGGTCTGCTATAATCGAAATTCAAATACACCATACCATAAAATGGATACATATCGTTAAGACCACCTCATTTTCAAAATTCCGTATTTTGCTATGCATCATATAATGAACCACTATGCCACATATGTCGTGATGTAGCAATTATTTCATGTGCATGGTGCATCGAAAACCGTTTGAATCATTTCTTCGAGCAATACCGCCATTCCCGTGATTATGGTCCTTAATTTATTTAATCTATTCGTTACCTAATAAAATTAACATATATAATACCTGTGTACTTTAACAATAAATGTTAATTATAACGCAAATGTATTTGTTTCTCATTTATGCTTATAAATAATGTTAACTGATAGTGTAATATCGTCCGACTTCGTCCAATTTAGTATAGTATGAGCGTCAGTGGGCACGCGCGCGTAACCTTTATGATAAAAATTAAAGGAATTGTAGGAGGCAATATCGTGTATATATATACCAATGGATTTGTAATAAAATTCTCTACACTTTTTGTCATCATACAAATTTGAATAAATTGTAAAATAAGGTTATGAAAAATTTTTTTGTTATAAACAAATTGTATTTCGCAAAATTCGTTAACATCCTGTTATTGTACGCAAAAAACCACACAACTTTCCTATTAGACGTTTTAATGTATCTCGTATGGTTTTCGAGATAGCCAAAAGGGGTCGAAACTTTAAGGGCTCGTTTAACCCCTTAAACCTGCGTCTCAGCCGATAAAAAAAAATACGTGTCCCTTATTTTTGCCTGCTTAACAAACCTACGAAGTTTCATCAAAATCGGAGGGGGACACTTGCGTGCCTTTCCTTGTAAGTCATTTTTTAATACTCTCAGGAGAGATGGGATGAGAGGTGTGACGAGAGATGAGAGGTGGAGAGAGATTTTTAGTTGGAAAATATTTATATGGAGTCGAGAATAAATTTCTTTTAGAAGACAAAATTTGGTAATCATGGAGCTTTGTGTTGAGTGGTGAATTATGGAAGATGGTAGATTAGGGTGGGGGAGTTTTCAGGATTTGAGAATTTTTCAAGGTGGAAATTTGGGGACTTCAGAATTTGGGAATTTGACAATTTTCATATGTGGGAATTTGGGAGTTCGACAATTTGCATATGTGAGAATTTGAAGGTTTATCAATTTTCATATGTGGGAATTTGGGGGGTTCACAATTTACATATGTGAGAATTTGGAGGTTTGGCAAATTTCATATGTGGGAATTTGGAGGTTTGAAAATTTACATATGTGAGAATTTGGAGGTTTGACAAATTTCATATGTAGAAATTTGAGAATTTGAGAATTTTCATATGTGGGAATTTGGGGGGTTCACAATTTACATATGCGAGAATTTGAAGGTTTGACAGATTTCATATATGGGAATTTGGAGGTTTGACAAATTTCATATGTAGAAATTTAAGAATTTGAGAATTTTCATATGTGGGAACTTGGGGGTTTGTCAATTTTCATATGTGAAAATTTGGAGGTTTGTCAATTTTCATATGTGGAAATTTGGAGGTTTGAGAATTTTCATATGTGGGAATTTGGGGAGTTGACAATTGTCATATGTGAGAATTTGGAGGTTTGACAATTTACATATGTGCAAATTTGACAAATTTCATACGTAGAAATTTGAAGATTTGAGAATTTTCATATGTAGGAATTTGAGGGTTTGACAATTTACACATGTAGAAATTTAGGATTTGATAATTTTCATACATAGAAAAAGAATTTGAGAATTTTAAAATATAGGTACCTAGTGACCTAAAGATCAATGTATACAGAACTGTAAAAATTAATTCATCCCTTACCTAAAGATCTAATTTACTAGTGAATCTTAATTTCTCCAAATATGTAAATAAATTCTCTCCACGTCATACCACATATACTTACACTTAACCCAACTCCTTCCTTAACTTCCTTCCACCCCCTCCCTCATCAACATCAATACATCCCCCAACTGCTCACCCCCACCACTAAAAACTGCCTCCAAACGAAAGAAATAAATTGAAAATATATAAAGAGAAACATTTTACAATATGATTCTTTATTCCGAAACAAATGGACATTGAACATTTATCTCGTACGTAATTACATCAAATCAATTGTGCATTCTGATCGAGTAATTAAAAGAAACGATTAATTTAATGCTCAATGAAATAAAGCATTGGAACACGCTTTCAGAAAATGTTTATAGAAATTTAATACGGAAAGCAGAATCGTGTATTCGACAGAATGGGAAATATTAACGATTTATGTCGTAATATTTATTGCGAACAAACAGTCTGTTTCATTTCAAATTTTTCATTGTTTTATTAACATGTGTACATGCTATACAATTTTAAATTTGATATTATGTATCCATTGTGAGGTACAAGGCTTTTTTTGGTTGGTATGAATTTTTATGTGGGATGAATGTATGGTGGATATTCGGTATATTACCGGTTGATGATATTTGCAAGATTGGAGGTTAGGAAAATGGGGTTTTTTGGGGGTTTTAGGTTTTGTGAGTTGTGGTGTTGGGAATTTGGGAATTTGGGGGATTGAGAAGTTGGGGATTTGAGAAATTGGGGATTTGAGATGTTGGGGATTTGAGAAATTGGGGATTTGAGAAGTTGGGGATTTGAAAGTTTGGAAACTTGAGAGTTTGGAAATTTGAGAGTTTGGTAATTTGAGAGCTTGGAAACTTGAGAATTTGGAAACTTGAGAGTTTGGAAACTTGAGAGCTTGGTAATTTGAGAGTTTGGTAATTTGAGAGCTTGGAAACTTGAGAATTTGGAAACTTGAGAGTTTGGAAACTTGAGAGCTTGGTAATTTGAGAGTTTGGTAATTTGAGAGCTTGGAAACTTGAGAATTTGGAAACTTGAGAGTTTGGAAACTTGAGAGCTTGGTAATTTGAGAGTTTGGTAATTTGAGAGCTTGGAAACTTGAGAATTTGAAAACTTGAGAGTTTGGAAACTTGAGAGCTTGGAAACTTGAGAGTTTGGAAACTTGAGAGTTTAGAAATTTGAGAATTTGGAAAATTGAGATCTTACAGATTTGAAGACTTAAAACTTAAATTTTAGCATTTGACAATTTCCATATTTATATCTCCCACTTCCATAATCACCCCTCTGTCCCCCCATCTCCCCAAAAATCGTCCCTTTCGATCGAATACCACCACATTACCCGTGCGTGTTAATTTTTCACTTCGCCCCGTCGAGGAATGAAAGTGAACGAGTGTCCGAAACAGGAGGCACGCGAAAGGGGTTGAATCCCCCACTCGACGATAGTTTCAGACGTTTTGAATAATTCAATGAGAACAACTAATTGTGTTTATGCAAATGGCGCTCGCAGAGAGTCGGGAAGCGAGAGAGCGGTGTGCTTGATTTCCCAAGGATGCGGGACGAACGAGATAAGACGTAAATTGGGAGAGGGTTGAAACGACGAAACGGGCAGTCACGATACTCGTCGACGCCCTATCGGTGGCTGGAAAAGTTGGAAACGGTTTCGATTCGAGGGTGCACGAGGCTGACACGCGTGTTTCCACGCAGACGGACACGAGCATATGCAGCCCCTTCGCTATTTCATGGACAACAGATCCCGCCCCTTGATTAAGCCAAACATAACCTCCCAGGGATTATCTAAATTGCTTCGTGAAATGAATTAACGGTGCCCCGTCGATGATCGCTCTCCTCTCCCTTTCGCTTTCGTTATGGATGCACCGGAGATTATAGAGTCGCTTGATCAACGATAGCGATTTAACTAAAGGGTGGTCGAAACAACGTTCACGCTTTTTGCGATATTCTCATGTATATAAATTGATTATTGTGTGGAGACTGATACTGTGAAGAGATTTTGGAGGGCTTTTTTAGGACTTTATTTTAGCATTTTAGGAGTTTGGCGTTTTAGGGTTTTAGGATTTTGGGAATTTGGAATGTGAGAAATTTGGAACTCTGGGAATTTGGGATCTTGGGAAGTTTGGAACCTTGAGAGTTTGGGACTCTGAAAGTTTGGGATCTTGGGAAGTTTAGAACCTTCAGAGTGTGGGACCTTGCAGTATATTGCAATTTTGGTACATAGAAATTATGTGTAGAATTTGGGTACTGCAGAACATTGAGACATTTGGTCTTTAGGACCTTAGTATTTTACGACTTTAGTATACATGACATTTCTAACTTTGGAAGTTTGATATTTGGTCAGGACATTTGATCTTTAAGATTTAGTTACAAGAAATTTAACATTTGACAAGAAATTGAGATTTTGACATTCTTAAATGCATAATTGCAATATTTCCAAGATCTTTAATCTCTGAAACTTTAAACAAAAATTATTGTTAATTCTCACTATTAATTTTCACATGTCTTTATATTATATTATTTTAAACAATATTAGGTATATAAAACCATACCCAACGATGGTATATGATAGTCCCATAAAAAACCAATTAATAATTCCTTGATCAACACCCTTAGAATCCAACCAAAGACCTCACTAATTAAACCCCCACAAATCTCAATTCCGCAAGACGTCACCAAAAAAGTGTACCTAAGAATTCATAACAGCATCAGAAACCCCATGATCGAGTTAGGCGATTTTTCATATTTATCGTGGTCCTGTCGCTCGCGACTCGATTCGAGTCCGACGTGCGGCTCCCGGGGCAAAGAATAATACGAAAGTACAGAGTGAATTAATTACCGTCGCGTCGTCGGGAACGTTTATACCCGCGAGCTCATAATTCGCAACGTGCGTTTGTCTTTCCGGGGGAAACGCTCTTAACGCTTCTGCAAGCGCGAGGAAGCGGCGCTCGCGGCCGTAAGAAACCGCTGTAAGTGCATTGTCTTGTAAAAAGAGGAGCCGGTCTCAGGTTCAATTAACTTAATGCAAATTGCCTGTCGTATCCATTCCCGTACACGGGCGTGCGCCGAAAAGAAAGGTGGGTCAGAAAATAAAAAAAAACTCGGATCGCCTCGAAGGTGTTTCGTGGCGCGGTTGATTTTTTCCCCGAACGGTTTGAACATGATTTCCAGACGGTCAGCTGTTGGACGCTCTGTATTCCGGGTGAAATTCCGAACTGTGGGAACTGTTCCGAACGGACAGCCTGATATTTTCGAATTAGTTGAGACAGTTTCACGATCGCTTTTAATCTTGTAAACCTTCCGCTTCGTTGTATCACAGAGTTCAAACTACTTTACTTGGTAATTATATAATCGAACTGATAATTATATGACAGCTAATTATCGGACTGGTAGTTGTACGATTGGTAATTATTGGGATGGTAATTATCTGATAGATTTTATCGGAATGGCCAGTACGTGGCAGATCATTACCGGACTGGTTCTAATACAGATTTGACAGGTAATTATCGGGATGGTGGACAATTGTTTAAAAAGTAATTATCGGTAAATTTAGGGCAAATATTTGCAAGATTAGGACCACGTAATTAATTGATAAATAGTAATTATTGATAATGTGTTATTAGAAACAAAATAATTTAACATGTTCAACTGTACATGTTGCAAATGTATGAATTTATTCAACTATTTTTTTTAAATTTAAAAATGAAGTATTAAAGTTGAAGTATTCTAAAAATTCAGACATGTTTTCTTAAAATGTTTTTAAAAAATGTCTCTAAAAAATGAGATCTTCATACAAATATTTAAAGATGTGTCTAAATGTCTATAAAATCTATCAACTATTATATGTATGCTGAAATAAAAAATTTCTAAAATTGATATAAAAAGGCCAACCATTTTAGAAAAATATCAGATATCAATCTCGTTAATTGTCAAGTCTAAAAAATGAATTTTAACACACAATGAACCTAATGAACCTAATGCATACATTTTGTAGATTCACCTATCCACTCCATACTTATTATTATCAATTTGAAAAAACTATCATATTAAGCTCTAACTATTATATTGTAATTATCACGTCATATATAATATGGTACTCAAGACATGTTACTTATAAAATGAACCTGAAACAGAAAGTTTTTAGATCATGTTGATCATTTTGATCTATAATCACTTGCTATGGTTACTTTGAGAAAATTATCACGTCACAATTACCATCCTATATTGTATCATACATCATATATCATATATCGTATCATATGTCGTATCATATGTCGCACCATATATCATATCATATATCGTATCATATGTCGTATCAAATGTCGTATCATATATTGTATCATAAGTCGTATCATATGTCGTATCATATGTCGTATCATATGTCGTATCATATATCGTATCATATGTCGCATTTTATGTTGTATGATATGTCGTATGATATGTCGTATCATATGTCGTATCATATATTGTATCATATATCGTGTCATATATCGTATCATATATCATATAATGTATCATGTCATGTATCGTACCATATATCACATGAAACATCATATATCATATCATATATCAACCCAAAAGCATCTCAAAATATAAAATTTGTAAATTCACCCCCATTACTCTAATGTATCGTCGAATATTCGGCTATAATGCTATCTAACTGATTGAAAGAATCCATCAAAGGAAAAGTTTCAAAGAAAGTGAGCTTTCCTGTACCGGCATCTCCCTTTCGACTGAATTCCCAGTGAAAGTCCCGTCAGTCTGGAAAGTCCCTTTCCAGCGACCGCGTCTATGAATCTCAAAGCGTCAAAATCGGTAGCGTACAGTCGGGGATGAATTACTACACGAACGGAGATGATATTGGACAGGTTGCTGTCGCACGCGTGTATTGCACGCAAACGCTGTCAACCTTAAGCGGCGGCCATTGAACGCATTTACGAAATTACACCAATCCGCTATGCAGTCCGACGATGCTTGCTCGCCAAAGCGGATCGTGCCGTTATGGCCGATGGTTGGCCGCGAATAATGCGCCACGAGTTGCTTAATTCACTTAAGGCTTCTTCGTCAGCTACTACCGATTCGTTATTAATGAGAGCTAATTACAGATTCACGGCGAAAAATTTCTGTGTGCTTAATTGCATGGAAGGCTATCTTTTGCGAGGTAGGCAGATTCTGCTACATATGGAAGGGTAGCAGGATGAAGGGATGCTATGGGCGAATTTTTATTGCAGAGACTCCATTTTTTAATTTAGGCGTTCGGCAGATACTAATTTTTGGGTGTGGAAGCTTAGATGTGGAAGTAGGTTTTAATTTGGAAATTTGGGAGCTTGCAATTTGGAAATTTGGAAGCTTGGAAATTTGCAAGCTTAGAAATTTGGAATCTTGGAAATTCACAAGCTTGGAAATCTGGAACCTTGGTAATTTACAAGCTTGGAAATTTGGAACCCTGGAATTTTACAAGCTTGGAAATTTGGAACCTTGGAAATTTACAAGCTTGGAAATTTGGAACCTTGGAAATTTACAAGCTTGGAAATTTGGAACCTTGGAAATTTACAAACTTGGAAATTTGGAACCTTGGAAATTTATAAGCTTGAAAATTAGGAACCTTGGAATTTTACAAGCATGGAAATTTGGAACCTTGGAATTTTACAAGCATGGAAATTTGGAACCTTGGAAATTTACAAGCTTGGAAATTTAAAAGCTTGAAAATTTACAGACTTGAAAATTTAAATATCTCAAGACTTCAAATCTGCAAACTCACAAATTTTTACCTCTATAAAATTTACCCCTAATAAATTTACCTTTATATAATGTGTTACTATAACAATCCACTACAACCTACAATAATATTCCAAAGATTTACTGACCGACGAAAGATGGTTAATTTTATTTTCAGAGTCATGATTGAATTAATCAAGTAGATTACAGAAGATGACTATCGATCCAGATAACGTGAGTGTAACGAGGGTAATACAATGACTTGGCTGTAAATGCAGCGTCGTTCTGTTCCTGTTCGTAGGATCGCTTTTCATCTGGTACGGTGTAATCCGAAATGACGTGTGTTGCGCTCCCGTGTCCAATGCAATATACCCACGTGCATACTCCACGCACTCCATACAGGGAATTATAAATGGACGAAGCCCAGCTGCCGGATGGCACTCGTGCAAAGCCAAATCGAATGGAGACACGCGACACTTTCTCTTCTACCCTCCTTCCACCCCCTTCTTCTCGCTGTATATATAACGGGGATGTTCTTTACCTATTTTTTTTCTCTCGATCATGTTCCCGTTTTCGCGCGGACAAAACGAGTGCTTTGGATCATTTTTCAGTGTCAAGAGTATTGTACTATTTTGTTGGGTAATAAATACACGTATGATATAAGTGATAGCATATTCTTGCAATATGTAGTTTTATTAATATTGTTGCACGTTTATGCATTTACTGTTATACATTTATGATCTTGATTTTCATGATAATTTTGGGGATGTTGATAAGTTCTGTGTGGTAGTTTTGTGCCATTTTGTAGGTACAATTAAAGTGATACAATTTTTGAAGTGTTCTGAAAATTCAGACATATTAAAATGTTTTTAATAAATGAGGTCTTTATACAAATATTTAAAGATGTGTTTAATGATATGTACAAAAGCTAGCAGCTCTTGTATGTATAGTGAAAGCAACAACTTCTAAAATTGAGGTAAAAAGGCAAACCATTTTAGAAAAGTAACATGTATCAATTTTGTCAAACATCAATTCTGAAAATACAATTTTTGTTAATATTTTGTCAATTTTTAAAATTGTCTGCATAAAGTTTGGAACATTGAAATAAATATACAATATAAATTTTGTGAAACGACATCTAAAATTTCCTCCAGTTCATCCCTTACTTCTAACCGAGTACCATGATGCAGTATTTACATAAATAAACTGATAGCCAATTTAACAAAACTCGAAGTCATTCACAGAATATAGAAACATTATATAAAAATTTTGTAAAATGACACAAACTAAAATTTGCTCCATTTCATCCCCTATTTCTAACCAAGTGCCATGACGTCGTATTTACATAAATAAACCAGTAGCCAATTTAACAGAACTCGAAGTCATTCACATTGAAACAAATTATATAAAAATTGTGTAAAATGACACCAACTAAAATTTCCTCCAGTTCATTCCCTATTTCTAACCAAGTACCATGACACAGTATTTGCATAAATAAACCAGTAGTTAATTTAACAGAACTCGAAGTCACACAACATCAAAACAAATTATATAAAAATTGTATAAAATGACACCAACTAAAATTTGCTCCATTTCATCCCCTATATCTTCGTCCATATCATGACTCAGCGTCCATAAAAAAGCCAGCAGTTAATTTCCCAGAATTCGAGGTAATTCTAAGAACGGCATGTCGAATCGTTTGATTTCTTTTGTGAAACGTGTCGGAAGCGTGAAAAGGAATAAAATCGATTCCGTATCCGTCGGAGTGTGTAGCGGTTTGCTTTTACAAAGCATTTGAGGTGGGTAATGCAAACTCGCTGTCGAAAAGATTAACTCCGCCTCTTTAATGTTTTTATAGAGGCGATTAACTCGGAACGGTGCGGGTCGTAGGTTCGCGGACGACATCATCCCCCTTTGGTCGAAGGTAGAAACGCAGCGGACCGTGGCCATGGCACTCGATGCGATTGCAATTGTGCACGAGCGTCGAGTGCCATTTGGAAATTGTCCTTGCGTTCGTATCCATTAATCCTATCACCGATGCAACGTGGCTTAAGCGATATTGCCTGATCACCGCGTTAAAGAGTCACCGTTCATCCACGTGCAGGGAAGGGGTGAAACTACTTCGTATGGGGTGCGAATGATACAAAGACTCTATCGATAATCGTTTGTGTTATGCGTATTCTATTGATACCAGATGTTTCGGTGCATAATTACGGAATTGTAATTACGGGTTGGGAGATAGAGTTGTCAAGATTTTATTGGGAAATGTAAGTTATGAGGGATTTGGAGTTGGGAGTTTTTGGATGGTGGAAGTTTAGGGATTAGGGGATTTGGGAATTTAGGGATTTGGAGATTTAGGAATACTGGAATTTGGAGGTTTGGGGATTTGAGAATTTGGGAATTTGGGAATTTGGGGAAATTGGGAATTTGGGAATTTAAGAATTTATGAACATAGGAATTTGGGAATTTAAGAATTTGGAAAATTGGAAAATTTGGCAACTTGGGATTTCGGTGATTTTTGTATTCGGAAATTTGGGCATTTTGGGATTTAGTTATTAGGGAATTTGGGTATTTTGGGGTTTAGATATTTGGGAATTTGGGTATTCGGAATATACGTATTTAGAAATTTAGAAATTCAAGGTTTAGATATTTGGAAATTTGGAAATTTGGGGATTTAGATATTTGGAAATTTGAGATTCTGGAGACTTGGGAATTGGGAATTATAGGTACTCAGAAATTGTGGAATTTGGGAATATAAGTACACGAACATTTTAGAGTTTGGTAATTTGTAATTTAGGCATTTGGAAATTTTGTGAATTTTGAGAATTTTCAGAAGTTTTGAGTCTTTATAGAATTTTGTGAATTTTGTGCATTTTGTGAATTCTGTGAAGTTTGGGAATGTTGTGAATTTTAGAAAGTTTAGAAATTTTGAGAATTTTGAGAAGTTTGGTGAATTTTAAGAATTTTGGGAAGTTTGGGAATTTTGTGAATTTTTGAGTATTTTGAGAATTTGGAAAATTTTGTGAATTTGGAAATTTAAATATACAAACATTTTTGAATTGTGGAATTGGGAATTGTGGAATTTGGAAACATTTGAATTTATGTATTTGCAATTTTGAAAATTAAGAAATCTTCCTTCAATTTCAACAAAACATTCCATTTCATAATACCCCTCCCCCAAAACATCATACATTAACAAATGAAAAATTTCAAATCTACACGTAACATATTTTCCCCCGTGTTTCCAGTCTCCCGTAATCACACTGACCGTAAAAACGCAAAAATCTCGAATATCAAAAACAAGCAAAAAATTGTTAAAGCATCAAATTAGTAGAAATATTATTTTCCATCTTCAATTAACAATACGCATTCTATCCTCCCCACCTAACCATTAATTAAAACTGAGCCTCAAAAGAGGATGTTCTATTTTTCATTTTAAAGAACCATGCGCCGGTGCTTAATGAAAAATTCAAATGGAGCTGAAATAATTATTTGTAATACTTTCTGTTGGAACATTTCAATAAACCATATTACATCCTGCAGTGCAGCAAGTTGGAAATGTTTGATTAAATTATTGAAAGGATATGTATAACGTTTCGGATTTCTATTTTAATTAATTACAGAGATGAAACGTTAAAAACGCGGACACGAACGTATCATCGATTTAAATCGATCAGTTCTTTTTACGATCTTCTAAGCATTCATTGTTATTCGTTTTTAATTGAAGCACACAGAATTATCGCTAATACTTTAATTACACAGGATTCTTGCAAAATAGGTCATGAAATGATATTTCACGTTTCTCTGAAATAAATTTCATAACAAAAAGAATTTTCGAATTAAATTTTTCCGAGAACCAAAAAATATTTTACGGACGAAATAAATTGAAAAATATTTTTCGCATGAACAATTTTGTGCGATTTATTTTTTGACGTAGAATTAAATGTTTGGCAGAAGTAGTCACGTGACAAGATGTACGTCACGCGTATATCGAGAGCCATTACTTAGTTACACCCTTTTTATTATTCAGCGAGCGTTAAAAGGCAATTTGAGAAAAGTTGTTCGATAAATTCTGTAGGAAACAACACTCCATTATTCCGTTCGAGGAACAAGAGTGATTTACACCCACGAATGATCATAGTTTTCCTCAATTTCGTTCTGTTATGAACCATTTACGTAAGGGTTCGCTCTCGACGGAAGCTCTCATTACGGGCCACGGACTTTCGAGCATTCTCTAGCCATTTTTAGCTGGAAATCGAGCCTTTAGCCGGCGCCGTTTCACGGGCCCGTAATCACGACCTTAACCTCGCAAAAGTAACGGACGAATATTTTCAGGCTTGCCGGTTAATATGCTAAACATTTCATGCCAAGGCGTACAATGGCGACCGGGAAAGCCATTACCTCTTTTAGACCCCTAAGTAATGGCGGGGTATTACGGTTCCCGCGAGAATACCGTTGCTTTCTGTATCCCCGAAATTATCGTCGTAATTACGACACGCGTGTCTGTAAAACACCAACGTCTGATACGAGTTCGTCAATGTCCCGCGAAACATCTTCGCGCTGGATCATTTTGCTTTCGCCTGGGGATATTAATCTTGATCACGGATTAATCTTAACGTATCGCGTTTCGTATGCCATTTTTCAGGAAGGGGTTCGACAATTTTTAGTTTGGGTAATTACATGTGTGCACTTGGGATTTAGGGATTTTAGGGAATTTGGGGAATTTGGGAAGTTTGGAAAATTTGAGGATTCTAGGGATTCTAGAGAATTTGGGGAATTTTAGAAATTTGGGGATGCTTGGGATTGTAGGGAATTTTGGAAATTTTGGGAATATGGAAAATTTGGGGATTCTAGGGATTGTGGGGAATTTTGGAACTTTTAGAAATTTCGAGATTCTTGGGATTCTAGGGAATTTTGGAAATTTTGGAAATTTCGAAAATTTGGGGATACAAGGGATTCTGGGGAATTTGGGGAACTTTGCGAGATTTAGGGATTCTGAGGATTTTAGGGAACTTGGGGAATTTGGGCAATTTGGAGACTATAGAGAATTTGAAGAATTTGGGGAATTTGGGGAATTAGGGGAATTTGGTGAATTTGGTGAATTTGGGTAATTTGAGAAATTTCAAGAATTTATAGAATTTGGGGAATTTGGAGAATTTTGGGAATTTTGGGAATTTGGAGAATTTGGGTAATTTGGGAAATTTCAAGAATTTATAGAATTTGGGGAATTTGGAGAATTTGTAGAATTTCAGAAACTTGGGGAATTTTTGGGCTATAGAGAATTTGGGGAATTTGGAGAATTTAGAAAATTTGGAAAATTTGGAAATTTGCGGAATTTAGAAATTTGGGGAATTTGGAAATTTGAATATTTGAATATTTGGAAACTGGGAAATTTGAGGAAATTATGAAATTTAGAGAATTTTTAGAAGTTGGAAAATTTGGAAAATTTGGAAATTTAGAGAATTTGGAAAATTTGGAAATTTTGAGAATTTTGGGAATTTTGAGAATTTGAAAAATTTGGAAAATTTGGAAATTAAAGAAAATATGAAAATAAAATTTTGTAACTCCAAAGTTCGACATCTTCAAAATTTAGAAATTTAAATATAAATTAAAGAATTTGAAAATGTAGAAATGTTGTCCTAATTTTCCAAAATTAAAATTCATAAAATCATGAATATTGTCAGTTTTAACACCTTCGCAATGAACTTCTAACCTTTTCTTAAAAATTTAACAATATTAGCTATTGCGAACTCATATTTGTGAATCTGCATCTCACATTGAAATCTTGAACTCTGCTAACTTGACAATTTAGCACTCCCATACAAAAATTTCCAAATCGAAAATTAAAGACGCCCATAAATTTCCAAATCCCCAAACGCACCCCAATTTCCATATTCAAAAATTGTCATACCCTTAAATTTTCATATCTCCTAATACCCAACTACAAATTACCTTATTGCACGAATCCACCATTTAGCAAAACCTTAAAAGACAGAGTCCCTCCCCGTTAATAACCATGAAATTATTCCAGAAAGTTTCTCATTAGCAACGATACTTTCATATTCCATGAATTACAGGAATCCCCATGAAAACGTTCTTTCTTGTCTGTGTCGTGGATAAATTATCGTCAGCTCGAGGGTTCCTGAGGTCCTGTCTGGTTGTACGTGTTGGTGGGTGTCTGTCTACGTGCGATTCTTCTGCGGACACAACCTTTCCGGATCGGGTTTCGTAATCTCACGCGTGTACAGGACCTTTCATCGTGCCTTTTCTCCAGGCCATGATTAATGACGTTAACGTCGTTCCACGGTCGGACAAGAGCGTTGCAACGTTTCGGGATATCAGCCTCGGCGATTCTCGCAAAGGGAAGAATTTCGCGCGCACCTCCAAAACCGGGAAGATGATTTATTTAATGGAGGCAAAAGACAAACACGAGGTCGACGTTCCACGGTAATACGTAACAATAAAATTTCCACTCTTTAGAAAGCTTTTCCACGCTGCTTACTTTTAATTCGATACTTTCGCTCGACAAAACAAGAAAAAACAGGGTAATCAGCCCGCGGTGGTAGGAACAATGAGGGAAATGATTTTTCTTCCATTAAAAGAGACAATGTTGCCCTCGGTGGGCGAGCGTAATAACAAAGCCCCCGCTTTAACCGGGGCCGTGCAATTCACGGGTAATCCCATGAAATTATTCTATTTACTAACCCGTTATTAATTCAACGTTATTCACCGAACACAACGATGTCCCGTACAAACGTTTCTGCTTCGCGGCTCTACTGAACTAAGTAATCAATCCACTTCACCATGAAACGTTTCCATTCGTGTCGTCAAACGGGCATCGCTACCCCTCGAGGGCCACCACCCTCTCTCTCTCTCTCTCTCTGTAGCTGTTTTCTCTCTCGTTCGTGAAATTTGCGCGCGTTTCACCGACAATTCCGCCGCGTTACAGCCGCTGCCCCGTCGAAAGAGCGTGAAAGTGGAGAGAAAGCAGAAACGAAGGGAAAAGGCGAGCCGCGGGAAAGAAAGAAAAGAAAGGACTTCAAACAGTCGCTGCATAATGCATCGGCTGGCTGGCGCAGTATCCAGCCGCTTTCTTCCCGCACAACCCTTCGAAATAAAAAGCTTTTCCGCCTAAAGGCTAACTTTCGCCGCCAGGTACGAACGCCAACCCTCCACGCTGGTACTTACCCGATGGAACCACTCGTTAGCCAACGAGTCAATGGAGCTACGTACAGTCAACAGCAAATCCGGGCTCAAATATGAAAATACATGGATTTCAACTGGAATCATGTCGAAATTTTGGAGTTGGAAGGTTTAGAAGTCGATGTTTGAATGATAAAATGAGGAAAAGGGAGTTTGCGGAATTGGGACGTTGAGGATTGCGAATTTAGGTAGTGAAGAATTTGGGGAGGTCAGAATTTGAGGTAGGTCTTGAATAACTGGAAGATATGATTGAAGGCGAGGATCTATGGATTTGCACGTTTAGATATTTAATAGTGTAGGAGATGTGAGAACAGCAGATTTGGGGATTTGGGGATATAGGGATTTAGGGATTTAGAGATTGGGGATTAGGGGATTTGAGCATTTAGCGATTTGAAATTTAGAGATTTGTGAATTTAGGGATTTTGGGGTTTAGGAATTGAGGATATAAGGATTTGAAAATTTGGGAAAATTAGGAATTTGGGAATTTGGGAAACTTGGGAAAATTATAAAAATTGGGAATTTGGGAAAAATTGGGAAAAATGGGAAATTTAGGAAAATTGAGAAAATTGGAAATTTGGGAAAAATGGGGAATTTGGAAAATTTGGGAAATTTGTGAAATTGGGGAAATTTAGGAATTTGGGAAATTGGGAAAATTGGGGAAATTTGAGAAATTGGAAATTTGGGAAAATTGGGAGTTTGAGAAATTGGGAATTTGGAAATTTGGAAATTTGGAAATTTGGAAATTTGGAAATTTGGAAATTTGGAAATTTGGGAATTTGAGAAAATTGGGAATTTGGGAAAATTGGGAAAATTGGGAAATTTGAGAAATTGGGAATTTGGGAAAATTGGGAAATTTGAGAAATTGGGAATTTGGAAATTTAGGAATTTGAAAATTTCTGAATTTGAGAAATTGGGAATTTGAGAATTTGAGAATTTGAGAATTTGAAAATTTGGGAATTTGAGAAAATTGGGAACTTGAGAAACTTAGGTATTTGCAAATTTGAGCTTAAGATATATGAGAACAAAGAAATCTGCCAACAATTTAGAAAAATATTTTGAAACCCTACTATGAGATATACCATCTCACTATTATCAATAGAATCAGTATCTCGAAAGAACCCAAATAGGGCACCCTGACAGAAGGGTTTTCGCGCATGCCAGACCTGTGCATATAACCGCGTGAATGTGACTCCAGTGCCTTTGAACCCTGCCATCGGCCTTCTCTCTGCCGTACCGTATTTGCGTCGTGTAATCATCGATAATTACGGCAGAATAACGGGACCGTTCTTGCGATATGCTCGTTTCGCATCAACGTATCATTTTGTCATTATACGCTCCCATGCGCCATTGCGTCCTGTTTCGGACGGAGTGTCGCCGGGACCCACGATATTTTGTCGATGAAATTGCGCGAAATAATTACTGGTTTCGATTGTTTCTGTACTCTTGATTACTAGGGAAATAAAACATTCTTTTGACACTCCTTGTGTTTTTGATAGATTATTGATATCACTCAGTTACTGTTAAAAACGTGAGTGAAAAGTTGACAGTCAAAGTTGCAGTGATTTGTTAAGGGGTGCAGAATTGAGATTTTTATTATTGTTAAGATTGTGTAATATATTCAGTTATTATTGTAGAAGGTTGTAAAAAAGTTATATTACCATTAGATAGAACTACATGTTATATCACCAACCTGTGTGAACAATATGCCATCCACATATCTCGACCATTTGGTCTTCAAACTGGGACCAAACTCACTTGGGAGTAAATAATTGTATTATTCAATATTATTCAACAAATAAGTTAAGAGCATCAATAAACTTTAAATAGCACTATACATAGAAAATAATAAATGCAATTGTTTACAAAATTAAGCTTGAAGTTCCACATATGCCACTTTGTGAAACTTGTCAAACCCTGCCACTGTTTCGAATTCCACTGCAATATCTTTTTTCCTTTCTCCAAACTTTATGACCCCGAATTTCGTATCCATTCAGAAGAAGAACCTAAGAGCGTAGAACGTATGAAGTCTCCCTTCGATGAAACCCTTGGCAATTCTCTTCGGCAGCAAACAAAAATATTTTGATAGCTAGTTAACTAATATGGCGGTCGGAAGAGAACGCGGAAGGTCAACGCGTTAATGCGAGAATCGTGTCGAAATTTCGTTCCACGACTACCAAGAGTCACCCTCCGAGGGTTGCAGCGTCGAAACGCAAGGTTAGGGTGGCTTTATGAAGGGTTAGACAAGCGTGCGTGCACGTCGGTTCACTCGCATGGACGCTCGCATTATGCACGCGTATCGCGCCTATTAATGCCTTCCCGGGGTCTGTTTTGACCCCGCAACGTCCAAGTGAGGGTGGGTTCGAGAGGTGGCATAGATCGCCAACCTGTAACACTGCAACGGAGTGCCAAATTAGATTATGCGCGACCTCACCCTCGACCAACCCTCTTTCCGACACTGACCCTCGGGAGCCCGAAGAAGAACATCGAACTGGAAAGAGTATCCAGGGTTCACCCCTGCCGGATTTTATTTCGCTGATATTGCCCCGAGATATTCTTCTGGCTTGAAGCTTTTATGAACCACCTTAAAATATTAACCCTTTTGCGCGGCCAGATGCACCGGAATGTATAATGCACGGCCCAAGAAGCACGTATTGTTTCGAGTGAAATACGCTCGTATGCCGGAAATGGTATTGAACGTTCAATAATATACTCGTGACTTTTCGTGATACCGTAGCCGAGTTTGCCAGATTATTATTGCATTTAAGGATATCGGATTTTGATTATCTGCAATCCATGCTTCATACGTGTCAAGTATCTGTACGTTTACCGGAGATATGGAACAATTTTTGGTATTTTGGGATATACATATGTACATAGATCTTCGCATATACGTTACTTCAGTTGTGAATAATTCACTGCAATTTTAAAGTAAATAGACAGAGTTGAAATATCGTAATTATACTCAGACTCGAACTGAAAACCTCTTTGTATAACATCGAGGTTAACTCGTAACACATATGTGCTCATATGTGAAGTATGTCAAAATAATTAATTGTCGATATGTTGCTACAATTCTGGCTAATTCGCCGCAATTTTAAAGTAAATAGACAGAATTGAAATATCGTAATTACATTCAGAAAACCTCTTGATATAACATTAAGTCAGACTCGACACACATGTGCTCATATGTGAAATACTAATTGTTGTCGACACGTAGCTTCAATTCTGGCTAATTCACTATAATTTCAAAGTAATAAGAGTTGAAATATTGTAACTTTATATTTAGACTCGAATTGAAAACCCCTTGGTGTAACATCGAGTCAGACTCGTAACACACATGTGTTCACATGTGAAATACACACTTGACATATGTCAAAATAACTAATTGTTTTCTTTTCATCACAAAGTTATTTTTCCGACATAGTGATGGATGTTAGGTCATTACGAATAGTCCTAAATCAAGAGCGACGTGTAGATAGTGCAGGTGGTTGAAATTTTCTAAAATTCAAAGGACGGGTCCTTAGAGATTCACGAACGAAATTATTCCTCTCCGCGATTTACGTTCGAACGTGCAATGTGTGCCGGACGAAAGTAAAGGAAATATGGCGTCGAAAAAGCAGAAAAAAAGAAGGGGAGAAAAAAACGATGGCCGTCAGGATCGAGAGCGAATTGACGGTGCCGCCATTAGTCATCCGGTAATGCAGAAGCACGTCCAGCGTTCGCAAATTTAATTAGCCCGCTCTTGCACGTTTTCAGCCGTCGAACGTCAGTGTCGTATCCGGATAATTTATTCATTCACGGTGCCGATGGTATCTTGGGTCCCACGGGCGGGAATTGCATCTCATTTTCTCATCGGGACGCTTTCTCGTCGCGTTACGCTTATTTATATTTATAAGAAAAATTCTATGCTAATGGACGCGAGAGTTCTTCCGCGAGTTCTTTCACGGGGTAACTCGATACCCCGGGAAAATGCACTCTTTCGAATTGTCGTCTCTCCGCGACTAGAAGAAAGCTCGTGTTACTTTCACGGTACGCCTGCACGTTTCATATCATTTTTCTTCGCGTCAGACATTTATTAGGGCAGTTATTCAAATTACATTGTTACCCGCCTTGGTAATGGAAATATCGAACGAAACGATACGCTGACTGATGCACCTCGAAACGTTTCGTTATGTTTAATGCTGTTTACGTGTTACGACGTATTTATTAACTTCTCCTTGAGCGATGTTCGTAAATATTCCTTTTCCTTTTTACTGGTAAATATCAGTTTGCTAACTCTGTTAAACTTCAGTGTAAAGATTTCTTACTTTATTTTAAAGCAGTTTCAGATTTCTGACATTAAATTATTTTTATATTTATTGTCGCAATTTTGGTTTACTATTTATATTTACAAGTTATTTTGTGAGATTTATTATTTATATTTATAATGATATTTATACTTGTATTGATATTTATATACATATGTGTATTATTGATATTCGGACACATATTCATACACATATGTTTCATATGCATATGAATTTTTACATACTCATACACATATGTCTCATATGCATATGTATTTTTACATGGTCTTCATCATATTTACAATTTATGTAAGATAAATATAATATATTTATATTGATATTCAGACATATATTCATATACATATGTTTCATATGCATATGTGTTTTTATATATTCATACACGTATGTCTCATATGTATATGTATTTTTACATGTTCTTCATCATATTTACAATTCATGTAATATAAATATAATATGTTTATATTGATATTCAGACACATGTTTCCTATGTATATGTACTTTTACATATTCTTGATCATATGTGCAATTTATGTACGTTCATAATAATGTTAAAAAGTAGCACACATGTTACATAAGAAGATTATATTAATAAGCTATACTTTCTCTCCGGCAAAAAATTGAAAAGTACACTTCTAAAAAGGTCGATTTTAAAGTTCTCTCAATTTAAGGATTTATTCAGTTAATCGGATGACACTGAAATCGCCGAAGCAGAATTCATAATTCACGTATGATCCGCATTGTGTAAAAAAAGGGTCTATTTTTTAGGGATTCTCTTAGCACAATACAAGGGATGCGCGGTTAATCTCATAATTGAATAGAATTCATAGGTGGGTCGTGATCTGTACGGCTGCATTGGCCGCAAGTCGAGCGCGATCGAATTCGAGAGGGTAGGAAAACAGGGTGTATAAAAGCATTTTGAATCCTATGGGTGGTGGCTCTCAACGTCTGAAAAATGGACCCAATATATATTTGCTCCCTTGGAAACGGCAGTAACCCTTCGATGGAAGCCCGAACGTTATGGCGAGTACCTTGAGATGGGTCTACGCAGTGTGTCCTGAGGGATTACTAGACGTCCCTACCAGCCACTATTCGCGAGTGTATTGAATATAAAAGTAGCTAAGTAGACAGTGGGCCGAAATAACATACTGCTCGATGCATAAAAGAGGGGGATCGTTTTGGGTGTCTTCGACCCTTCGGTGTAAACGAATAATAACCACGAATTACCTCGCGACCCCTCCATGCTTTTCCTACACCCAAGAAAATATGTACACCATTTGGATTCCATATCGAACAGATTTTCAGAACCTTTTAGCTTCGAAATTCAATGCAACTAGAAAAGGATACTGATAATTATACGTGAATGCTGAATATTTGCCTTTCACGCATAATCACGGTTGAATAGTTTTGCGTTAATAAAGCATCAAATGCTGCCATTATTATGAGTATATTAATTATGACCGATGCTATTTGAACATGTTCTTCCGTTGTCCGAGGTGGATAATAATTAGGTAATTACAGTTCTAGAATGAAATAGCATTGACTGCTATTAATTACTGTAATATAATTAGGGAGGGTGCACTACAAAGGGCTCCATGAATTTCGAATCTAGAGTTCTGGAGTTTGTGCAACTTTCAAATTTTGAGGTTTTAGGATTTGGGAATAACTTTTGGTGTTTGGAACTTTCTCACATTGTCCCAAAGTAACCTTTCGCAAAGGGTGACTTCCAAAATGAATCTGTATTGTATTAAGACGAGAATGAATCAATATATCATCGGGGACAAATCAAAGTCAATTAAACGGTGGATATAAAATCAGCCACAATCCAGCGACAGAGTCAACAATGCCCATCGTGATGCATTGTTTAGTTCGCGCTAACAATACACACCCTGAGTTGGTTATCGTCGTTGATAAGTGGCATCCGTTACTCCGCGGGTTTATGGCAATTTGAAACATTAATTGCAGATTAAACAGAGGTCGCAGGTATACAGTGCAGAGGTAATTATGCCGCGGTAATCTCCGGCTGACCAACCGCCCTCACTATGCTCGAGCCAATCCTAAACGTTGCATTGGTTTCGCTGTGCGTCCGTTCGTCGCTCGTGTGCGACGTTCTTGCCTGTACATGTATCGAACACAAGGACCATATATCGCGCGTGATTGACAGTACACACGTGGCGATGTAACGGACGTCGACGTTTGCACCTAGCCACTACGTAAAATCGTAAACTGCCGTCGTACGACTCTGTTCCTGACAACGTGGATCTTGACGCAAGATTTAGAACCTCCATGGAATGGACCACCCTCGTTACAATCGATTCGATAGAGTCTACTTGTCTGTAGTCGTTCAATTAACGCCACTTATCTCGTTTACCCTTCTACGATCGATCTATCGTGTTTTCGGGTGATTACCTTGGGCTTGGGGTGCTGAATATCGAGTGGGTACTTGTACAACAAAGAGATTTATGATACTTGTTTTCTAATATTTGATGTATTAATTTGAAGTTTATTTGGTCGACGTAAACAAAATTATTTTATACAAGACTTTCTTTTTTATTATTTTATACATTAAGAATTGTTTTATACATTCTGGTGGAGGGTTGTAACAATGATGAGTATGGAAACATGAAATTTGACAGAAATTTTTGGACACAAAATTTATGACAGTTTATGACACAAAATGACACTTGTTGATTGAATTTGGAGTTTAAAGTTTGTCAAAAGTAAAATGCAAATATCAACGTCTCCAAAATGGATGATTTTCAAGTAGTACAAGCTATAAATCTAACAGCTTACAATTTTAATATTCATCATCTTCAAATACTTCCTCAGCCACTTAAAACTAGGTGTCTTCAAATATTTGATGTATTCAAACAGATTGATGATACTGTCTTCTAATATTTGATGTATTAATTTGCTGTTTATTTGGTCAATATAAATATACAAACAGTGCAGAATTATTTTATGCAAGATTTTGTTTTTTATTATTTTATGCATTCTTTATATGTTAAGAATTATTTTATACATTCTGATGGAGGGTTGTAACAATGTTCAATCTAAAATCATAAAATCTGACAGAAATTTTTAGACACAAAATTTATAACAATTTATGACACAGAATGATACTTGTTGATTGAATTTGGAGTTTAAAGTTTGTCAAAAGTAAAATAAAAATATAAACATCTCCAGTACAAAATGGATTTTAAGTTAGTACAAGCTACTTCATCTTACAACTTACAATTTTAATATTCATCTTCAAATACTCTCACAGTCACTTAACCTAAAATTGATACCAGACTTCTTCTTCCTAAAACAATCTATAATTTCATATTCAACCTGTTTCTAAAACATGAACGATTTAAAGCACCTGCTTTTATTATAAAGCACACAATTTTTTAAACCAACAATTTCTCCCTGAAAGCAGTCTTTTGATCCGGATCACAAAATGAAAGCGCTTTGTAAATAAATTCCCGTTAAAATAAAGAAAAATGTAAATGATTAAAGGCACGGCATTGTAGCGTTCGTTTTCATTTACAAGTTTCTATTTTCGTCAATTTAGAGGGAGTTTACAAGCCGTGAGCAGGATATCCGGTAGCAAGGCGTTCCATGAAAATTGCGTTCGCATCGACAACAAGGTGTTTACCGTTCGCGAATGTTGCCACCCTTTTTCACCCGGTATCTAGACTATGGTGCACCTGGTCGGAGTAAGATTACGGAAACGAGGTGTCTCAAACGACATCTCGTATTAACGAATTCCATTATGGGAACAGTTATGGCGTGGCGCTATCGTTACTGATGAGCTCAGGGAACGCCGGCACGTATTACGACCTTGCCGGTGACTTCCACCTTTACCTTCATTCGCCTAAAAGCATGGAAAAGCTCGATCCGGTCGAGAGCACAACGTCTCTGAATTCGTAAACTTCCGTTAAATTATCTTTCGAAAATGCGGTTTGATTAAATCTGGGATTAAAATCGACGTCGCGCACATTGGATAAACGCGAGTTTGTGGATGACGAGAATTGGGGCAAAATTGTGAATTCTCAAGTTTTTGCGGGGTTAAGTTTCATCTCAAGATTATACGGATTAAATTTGAGGTTAGAGAGGCTGGATTTCTGGATAAGATTTATTTTTGTTATATCAATTCTTGTGGTAGCAAGAATATGAGCTCTGGACATCTTTGTGCGATCATAAGAGAAACCTAAGATTATTTTGCAAAATAGAACACAACTTTCTGACATAAGGAAATGATGCTGATAGCACTCATAGAGTTGCTATAATAATAAGTATTAACAATAGATAGATTAAGAAGAATAATACTAACAGCTATGAAGCTGCTGTTCCACATTAAAATTATTTTAGAAGCACCCTAAATGATCTCCAACTTTCAAAACAAATCTAACCTTAAAATAAATATTGAACATTTATTGAACATTTAAAATGGCAATAAAGCAGTAATTAAGCAGATAAATGGAGAGTCCAAATGAAACGGTGAAACTGTTAATTATGGCGAAGAGTAATGGAGGTATGCATTCACAGAACGCAATAGCAGTTTGCAGCGGGCGTACACATTCGTCCAAAGCATTCTAAGGGTTAATAAAGATACCTGGTCGCATCGCATCGTGTCTCGTCTGGTCTGGTTCGTAGAATCCGTAGCTCGTTCTCGCATATTCGTCGTGTCTGAAATCTCGGGCGAAGACACGGAGAAACGAGGAAGCATTCCGAAACAAGAGTCTGGAGTCTGGGGAGATCCCCTCGGCTCCGGTCGGTTCACGGTTCGCAAACGCGATAGAATCCTCGACGTGTTCTCGATAAAGAGCGAAAGAACGCGAGCAGCGAGATTAACCGAGCGACGACCGCGCCATTGCGTGCTCCAGCGTGATTCCAGAACACGATGGATCATGGGGGTGGCCCACCATGCCGAAGAAGATAACATTTAGCCTGGGTCCCAGAAATATTCTAATCCGCCCTTTCCCGACGTTACACGTCTCGTGCCGTGGCAGCTGACGGCCTCACAAAAGTTCTCCCCCTTTCTCTCCTCTTATCTTTCTACCCCCTGTCTCTCTTCAACGCGGAGCTAACTGTCTCTCTTTGATAGCGATGTCAGCTGAAGCGTTATGCATCGAGCTATACGACCCGAGACCGGCCAACTCTCTCGCCTTGCCGAGCAACAATGAACGGATTTATTTTATAAACACGGGATATCCCCCGCGAGCTATTGTGCTCTCCAATACAGAAGACAGAGAGGGGAACAGGAAACGAGACCCGAAGTAATAGGGGAAAGTGCCTGAATGAAGAGAAGCACGGTTACCCTGAATCACGTGCCACTTCACGGACCAGCCTTGCTCGTCTTTCGGGAACAACTCGACCACGATGGAGCACTCTTTTTAAGCGGCCCGGCTACTCAGCCGGAGATAATCCCATTTCGTTAAGATCAACGCTCGATCAAAGGTGAACAGATTACTGCCTTTTTCGACCAACCAGCCTTGATACACATCCGCGGTCCCCTACGCTCCATTGGACTTACAGACCCATTTACCCTAAATGCAAATAAGTGTTCGTGACATTCGTGACTATGCATCGCAGATTTTAGTGTATGCTATTATATCTTCAATTTGGGAATTTTATTTATGTGGTCTTTTCAGAAAAATCATTTATATGATCTTTTCAGAAAAAATGATGTTTTCAGAAAAATCATTTATGTGATCTTTTCATAAAAATCATTTATATGATGTTTTCATGAAAATCATTTATATAATGTTTGCATAAAAATCATTTATATGATGTTTTCATTAAAATCATTTATATGATGTTTTTCATAAAAATCATATATTTGATCTTTTCATAAAAATCATTTATATGATCTTTTCAATAAAAATCATTTATATGATGTTTTTCATAAAAATCAATTATATGATTTTTCAAATTTTATTATAAATTTGTGAAACTCTTTTATTATGATTTTACTATGAACCTGTTACAATTGCAGTCTTACTATGTATTTTAATCACAATTTCATAATGAACTTACTTCATTAAAATTCTGTTATGAATTTATTACAAAAGTTTCCATTAAGAAATTCTTCAAACATCCAAGTTCTCAGACATCAAATTTTTTAAATTAAAAAAGATGTACAAACACATGAATCAAATTTTATAAATTAAAAAAAATGTACAAACACTTGAATCAAGTTTTATAAATTAAAAAAGAATGTACAAACACTTGAATCAAGTTTTAGAATTTGCTTTTGATCAATTTTTATCGAGTTCGATTGCGCGGCAAAGAAAACTGGAAGCCACGAAAGTAACCGCAAGCGTGAAAAATCGGCTGCTTACCGAAAGCTACTAAACCGATCGATTATCGATGACGGAAACGAACACGCTTCGAATCGGTTGAACGCAATTAACGTGACAAGAGAAGATTTCCGATACCCTCCGGCCATCCGGGCGCTGCATTTTTTTTTTTAATTGACGAACGCGATTGTCTCAGGGAGCACACGACCGGATATCGAACGGTCGATCTACTTTAACCACGAGAAAAGATTCTGCGGATGACACGAAAAGAGAAGGATTATTAAGTTGTCAGGGAAGCTGAACCACTCTTTCCGCGTGTCCACTTTCCGCGCTGTCCGACGATCTCATTGAAATCGGACGGATACTCGTAATCAAAAAAGTATCCTGGACATGAAAAGGAAGACGAGTCGCTAATGAATTCTCATGGAATGCTCGATAAAAGTGAACGTACCTTAAAAGGGTAACGAATCAAATTTTGATCTTCGCATTCATAGGAAACCGATTTTATCATAATTTACATCGTTAAAATTAGTTTAAACGCTCTGAGTAAGTTAAGATATTAACGCTGATCGAATTTTTTATTCCAACTAAAAAATTTCTGCTTCAAAGTAAAAGGGTGATTAAATTAACTTTGTGAAAACGACTTTAATCTCTGTGCTTTTAGTTTTCATTTCGTTCGGTTTGTCAAATGAGAAAATTTGAGATGTTTGAGGTATTCGGAATATTTGGGATATTTGGGATATTTGGGATATTTGGGATATTTGGGATATTTGGCAAGTTTGAGATTTGGGATTTGGGAAATTTGGGATTTGGGAGATTTGGGATTTGGGAGATTTGGGAGATTTGGGATATTTGGGACATTTGGGATATTTGGGAAATTTGGAAATTTGAGGATTTACAAATTTGAGGTTATAGGAATTTGAGAATTTAGGAATTTATGAACTTAGAAATCAAGGGTTGGAGATTTAGAAATTCAGGTATTTGACTATTTGGGAATTTGATAATATAAAAATTTGAAGAATTAGAAATTTTAGAATTTTAATTTTCATTTCGTTCGATGTGTCAAATGAGACTCGTCTGCATCCGTTAACTTTGCTAAAATACTAAAAATCATTTTGTCAAAGGTCTTAGATGTCAAGAATGAAGATCTTAAAGAGATTAACAAAAATTAAAGATGTGATCTAAAAAATTTATGCTAACGTTTAAGCGTGTCCAGCGTTGTTGCGAAAGGGATGATTCTGAACAAAAAATGTAATTTTGGTAAAATAAGTGTTATTTTTTTAGTTAAAAGGTTCCGTTATTTTTGCGATATAGTGTACGAAAAGTGAAGGGTAATTTGTGTGTAATGGAACGTTTTTATATAGCCCCGTTCCACTAACGTCGATCAATATTTCAGACGTGAGTGGGAAGCAAGACCTATCGAGCAACAAAACTATTTGTCTTGGAGAATGTATCCGAGGCCTTTTCCGCCCGTGTTTCGGACCCCATACGTCCCTGATAAATATTTCAATTGCACCCAAGGCTGGATACGGTGAAATAATGGCGTATCGTGGGCCGCGTTTTCCACGTTCCCCTGGTTTTTGCCGTTCGCGGCTTCATATTTCATCGTTCGGTGACGTGGCTCGGCGAACAGAAAGCACCACGAGAAAACGAATACAGCCGGTAAGATGAAAATCAGAAAGCAGCGGTCCAGGGGATAGCGAAAGGTCGAGGCAACTGGGTCCCCTAGGATCGTTAATAATAATTACGAATTACCGTGTTGGACTAAAGCCGCGTCTGGGGATTGAAATCGCCGCAAATATAAAGTTATGACGAGGATTTATAACGGGCCGAGAAGAGGCGGAGTACAACGATTCCAGCCAGGTGTAAATTGCTCGCTCGCGAAAGAAAGCCTGTGCTTAAACATCGTGCTAGAAATTATGTCTATCGGCCCCGGCGCCGTTATCCCGAGTTACGAGCCTCGCGGTTCAAATATAAATTCTAGTTTGATCCTGTACCTAAGCTCTCGATTCCTTTGATCTTTATATTTCACGAAACTATTTTCGTTCTTCCGTGTGATGACTAACAGGTCTTACGAACTAGCTTTTGCGCCTTTCAGTCTTATCACACCCTTTAATCCTCTTTCAAGCTTAATCTCAAAGTAAAAATGCAAAATTCAGAACGTTCGATAATTAGTAATAAAACTAGAAACTTCTAATCCCAAGTCTTTAATTTCACAGATTGCAGTTTGAACGTGTCAAGCTTCTACCTTCCATTGTAAAATTGTACCTTTGACCTCAAAATGGGATTCAAATTTCTCTGGTTTAACCAGATTCCTCCACCGGACAAGAAGCTGCAGAAGAAGCGACGCAATCTTGCAAGGAACATTCGCGGTTGCCACCGACATTGTCAACGGTGATATTTTTTAATCCGACAATCAACGGAACGAAATGAAACGAGCTCCTTTCGCCCCCGGGTGGTTCCGCTTTAACGTTTACAATTTCCAGCGATGACATTTTCCGCGAGTGTGCAGCGGACGCCGGCTAGATGGGGTTACAGTTTTATGGGGCCTGGGGTTATGGCGGTAGTTACTGGCCGACACGGTGGAAAACATTCGCGACCAGGGACGTGCGACCGCGTTCGTTACGTGCTACAAGTTGTAAGTGCAACGAGATGCAACCGTGGGGCCGATTAATTAAGCGAAGAAGAAAAAGTGGCTGAGGAGGTCGAGTGGGAACGCGTGTCGTAGCCGGGTCGTTTGCTGGTCCCCATGACCCAAAAACCAGTTCAAGGAGAGAATTCGTCGTGCTCATCATATAGGGTGCTCAACATTCAATATCTACATATTATTTTACCTTCATCCACTCTTCAGGGCTTGTTTTAAAATTAAAGAGGTTTTTACTGTAATTATATTTTACTCGTTTCAAATCTGTAGGAGTTATAGAAGTTTTACAAGTATTTATAATACATAATGTCTGTATGTAATCTTTCATGAGAGACCTAGGCAATTGTCCACATATGTGTATGTGTCTTCATATGTGTACATATGTGTCTTACAAATATTTACAATACACAATGTCTGTATGTAATCTTTCATGAGAGAGCTGGACAAATGTCCACATATGTGTATGTGTCTTCATATGTGTACATATGTGTCTTACAAATATTTATAATACACAATGTCTGTATATAACATTTCATGAAAGAGTTGGACAAACTTCCACATGTGTGTATGTCTCTTCATATGTGTACATATGTATCTTACAAATATTTACAATACACAATGTCTGTATGTAATTTTTCATGAAAGAGTTGGACAAATTTCCACATGTGTGTATATGTCTTCATATGTGTACACATGTGACTTCAAAGAGGTTAAACTATTACATACGCCGTGTTTGTCAAATTCGATAGAAACGTTATATAGGTACACATGTGAGGCAGATAGACTGTTAAAGAAAACAGTCGTGTATATAGAAAGTCACATATGAACCACATATGTGAAAGCTGTTAGTACATCAATGATGAATTGTCAGTACATATGATTAGCTTCTGAATGTTCAGGTATTTGATACATTGAGGTGATGTAACCTATGAGATCAAAGTTGATGCATTGTCTGTTAAGGTGATGTAACATATGAGGTTATTTATGTATGTGCATTATCATAAACTGTCTATGTTTACTTCTACAAATTTTTATATATAATATATATAATTTAGTATATCACAAGTGCGCCTGCAGTCTGATCATAACTCTACCAAGCATGTTACATGTACATGTGTTCATATTACACATATATGTAGATCTCACATATGATCAAATAAACCTTATAACTAACTTATGACTATCTTATGAGTTTCCCAAAATTTGTCTATTCACTCCAGTATTTTCTAAGAGTAATATTAATATTAAAGGAGTTTTCTCTCGAACACCCTATATATCCGCGATTGTCCGCACCGTCGATTCCCTATCCCGGCCGAGTGGAACCAATTATTCTGCGGTGCACCAGTTGCAGCCGAAACTTCTGCCGTCACGTGACGGAAACTTCCCGCAGCGAAACTCTCACCAGGAAATTCCTGACCGGGAATTCTCTGACTTTACGCCCCTTATTCCTTCCAACTCCTCGCTGCGGATTCTTTTCCAATTTTCCTTCATTGAAAGCTATCGGTCTTCGGTGTCACGTATTAAAAACAAGAAGAGGAAGAAACGGTATTCAACCGTTTGGAATCGTCGAAAATAGTTCGTTCCGGGTGTGGGGCTGATTGGAGGTGTGATTTTGTTTTCAACTTTTATTTGGATCTTTAAATTTAGTTCCTTCGGTGATTTTCTCGAAACGTTACTTTCTATTTTGGTCAATTGAGTTGTTAGACACTAAATGAATCACTAAATTCTAAAATTTCTGTAATTTCTAAACTGTCGGGTTTACATATTTTTGTACGGAAATTTGAATTTGAATATTTTTAAATTTTCTAGGTTTTATTTGATCGCTTAATGAAGGATTCACTTGGTCATTGTATCACCAGTGCAACTCTCAAGTTGTTATTGTGCGTCAGAACTAATTAATTACAGCTGCAATATTAATACAAAAAGAAGGAAAGTTAAAATCTTATGTCACTTTGGTGTTATGAATTATGTATTATGAATTTAGAAAAATTGGTCATATGTGACATATGAGTGTGTCATGAGTTGAACTCAAGAAAATAATGCGAGGTAAATAGTTCACTCCTATAATGTGATTTAGTAAAATTGATCATAGGTGACATATGAGTGTGTCATGAGTTGAACTCAAGAAAATAGCACAAGGTAAATAGTTCATTCCTATAAGGTGATTTAGTAAAATTGATCATATGTGACATATGAGTGCGTCACGAGTGAAACTCAAGAAAATAGTACAAGGTAAATAGTTCATTCCTATAAGGTGATTTGAATAAAATAGTGCAATAAATTTGGACCAGAAATTCGTAAAAAGTGGTTTATTAAATTTTATGGAACATTAAATCGTGAAGCTGCACGATATCCATAATTAAATCGCGCAGCAGTTCATTGAACCCACCTCAATCGGATAATAGCTAATAATCATTTATCATATTCATAAGCATTTTCCGAGTGTTCATCAGAATTCAGTCCGCCTGATAAAATAGGTAGAACGATAGACACGTGAAATCTATCGGTTAAAAAACGTCAATCTAAATCCATCAGCTCGTGAAAGAGACAGTCCCGTCAGGATCTACTTTAATTTCAACGTCCCGAATTTTTAGCCCGACTATTCAATTAACCCGTGAAAATGTAACTCGACACGTTCGCGGAAGATTTCTGCCGCTTTAGCTGTACGTCAGTTAATTGAATTATTAAGGCCAGTCAGGTGTGAAGGATAGATGCTTTCGGGTTAGCTAATTGTGGTGTCGTAAATAATTGAGACGACCCATCGTGTTGCAGCTCACCAGTACCACCACCGCCACCAGAACCACCGATGCTACCACCGGTGGAAAAGGGTGGTGCAGTCGGTTGAGGAAGGTGAAGGGTGGCGGAAAGAGGAAGAGGGGCGTTGAGTGCTCCCTGAATAAACAAATACCGAAGCGTACTCATTATTTAGGAGAGTACCGCGTTGCGGGGTCCGTTGCGGACGCCTGACGGACAGGCTCGGTCGGATATATATATATCCGGTTGCGGTGTAAACGGGACTGATTTCCGGCCACCCCCTCGCGATGAATAACGAAAACTTCCAGCCGACCAATGAGCACCGGGTCGCGAATATTTTTTACCGATACCCGTTTTTCGAGCAGAAAATTCACCGCCAGACTTGTTTCTCCGGGATATTAAATCGAATACCGGAAAGTTGCCTGGAAAATCTAGAACCGTCCATTTGCTTTAACAATTCAGTTAAAGAGGATTACTCTGTCGGTTTATTACTTCGGGGCATTAAACAGGGACAGACATTCACCGTGAAGGATGCAACCCCTAACGACCGATAGAATATATCTACCGGATCAAACCGAATTGTAAGAAAATATTGAAAATATCAAACGTCTGTGGAAACGTTGGATGATATTTAATATTGACGCACCGCTTTCAAAGTAGATGAAATCGGATATTTTTTATATAAACAGCATTCAATGTATATCAAATATGAGATATCATGAAATATTTTGCTTTATATTGGACTCTATGTTGTGATACGCTTTCGACGGATTTGGACGTTGTGGGATTGTTTAAATGATATGGGATGCACTGACAATCACTCTTCATGGAAATTATTTCAATAGCCACAGTCTTAATTAACGTTTGTGTTAATAAAATTTTGCTTAACAAAATCTTCTTTAATAAAATTTTATTTTATAAAATTTTGGTTTTGCTGTATGACGTTTTAAGGGTTTATTTTAAAAAACCAGTTTTACTTGCTTTTTTTAAATTCAACACAAGAATTATTTTGATTAGCAAAATTTTACTATTTTACTAAATTAATCGTGTACCTTGTTTTTTAAATTCAAATTTTTTATAGAGCAGATGAAAGTTTTCACGGACAAATAAACTAGGATTTTTTCGTAGAAAAGCGTAGTCAAATAAAAGGAGTATATTCAAACAATCGTCTGTTAGATATTTCTATTTGAATAACACCCAAGCTCGTTCGTAAAAAATTTTTACTAAAATTCGACTCAGGTTTAAACAAAAAGAAATAAAAAATAAAAGATCACTGTGATATTTGAGAAGATGAATTCAACCAATAACTTTTTTATAAACTAGTTCAGTAAAGTGAAATGAAATGGAATTGCTGCAAAATCGGGATATTTTTAGTTGGGTAAAATTGACGAAACAGTATCGTGATAAAAAATTTGAGTTTCAATTGAAGAGAGCGGATTTGTAGCTATTTTTTGATGAATTGAAAAATGGTGATGGATGATGAAGATTAAAAGTTATGGTGTTTGTTAGAAATAAAAAATGATTAAATTGTAACTGTGCTGAAAATTAAAAATGATTAAATTGAAACTTTGTTAGAAATTAAAAGTGATTAATATGTAAGCTTGATAGAAATTAAAAATTATTAAAGTGTAACTTTGTTAGAAATTAAAAATGATTAAATAGTAACTGCACTAAAAAATAAAAATAATTAAATTGAAACTTTGTTAGAAATTAAAAATGATTAATATGTAAGTTTGCTATAAATGAAAAATTATTAAAGTGTAACGTTGTTAGAAATTAAAAATGATTAAACTGTAACTGTACTAAAAATTAAAAATAACTAAAGTCTAAGTGTACTATAAATGAAAAAAGATTAAATTGCAACTGTGTTAAAAATGAAAAATGATTAAACTGTAACCCTTAGAAAATTAAAAAATTAGAAATTAAAAATGATTAAACTGTAACCCTTAGAAAATTAAAAGATTAGAAATTAAAAATAATGAAACTGTAACCCTTAGAAAATTAAAAGATCAAAAATTAAAATTGATTAAACTGTAACCCTTAGAAAATTAAAAGATAAAAAATTAAAATTGATTAAATTGCAACCCTTAGAAAATTAAAAGATCAAAAATTAGAATTGATTAAATTGCAACCCTTAGAAAATTAAAAGTGCTTAAAGTGTAACTGCATTAGAAATAAAAAATGATTAAAGTGTAAGTGTTGCTAAAAGTGAAAATTGACTAAAATGTGGTAAAAAATGAAAAATGATTAAATTGTTAACTGCAGTAAAAATGAAAAATGCCTAAACTGTAACTGTGGTAAAACCAAAAAAAAAAATGATTACAGTGTAAATAAAAATTATGAAGCATTCCATCACGTATAATTTCCGGAATTTTGATCCCAAGTTTCCACATCGCGCACTTGAGTGTTCAATCTTTGAACAGGAAGTATTTTCATGATTGATAGGAGTCGGGAAGATTTGCAACATTCATAAGTCGCTTTTTGCCTCGGATGAAATTATTCAATCGTACTAACGGGATTAGCAGGCAAACGAGCCGGGAATCAGGAGAGTCATTAGAGAGAACCAGGGCGAGTATCGATTAAAATATTGCCTGTCGTATATCTGCGATTTGACAGGAAAATTACGAGATCGTGGTCAACTAGAATTGAACGCGGTGCCGATATAATATTCCGAATCGTCCTACATCCGTTATCTCGCGAACTTCGAAATCCGCTCCTATTTTTTTTTTCTTGGATACGTCACTCGGTAAGAGATATCGGTGTCCGCAATTGAATCGAATCGAAAATTTGATCGTCACAAAACACGAAAAGTCCATTACCAATTTTCGGATCGTATTCCTATCGACGGCGCACGTTGAATATAAATACATTTTCCTCCTGATATCTGTATCATCGTGCGCGTCAATTTCACCGATATCGTAGAACACGACGCGGCACGGGAAAAAAATTCAACATCGGCTATCGGATTCCACGTTCTCGAATAATTTGCGTAAATGGATACGATCGCGAATTATTGCGAAACTCGGCATACCGAATTTCATGCAATTAGTAACGTCTCTGGTTATAATGAGAAACGCGGCAAGAAACCCAACGCGTACCCTTCGTTACACGTTGAATTAAATACTAATTATTTAACCGAGTTCGATTTCTGATATGACCTTCGTTTCAATTTTTTATCGTTTTGGTTCAATATTGTACGCCTCAAATACAAGGATTAAAGCGTTTATTTAATTCAACGTGAGATATCTGTTGCATGGAACGCTAAAGATGAAAACAAGATGGCGTCGAATTTCTGAGCTTGCTTTTTAATGAACACTAAAAATAAATATAAAACATCTGCAAAATACACACAAAATTTAAAGTTGCACATTTTTCTGGTATAAAATAGTGAACACATGATGACATTGAATGTTTGAACCTGTTTTTCATTGAACATTAACCCTTTCCCGTACTTTGACGAGTCTCACTCGTGACACACTTATAGCTCAAACGTGATAAACCATACTCAAAATTTAAACATTCTTCAACTTGAAATTTAGGTCCAACTATAAGTTGCATTATCAAGAATCCCTGAATATAAAATATTCACAACATTTTAATTTTCTTTGTTCGTTTTAATGTCATGGCCTATATAGTCAGTCTTGACTGACGCATCTGTTAAATAAATGGCACGGGAAGGGGTTAAAAATGAATATAAAACATCTGCAAAATACATACAAAATTTAAAGTTGCACATTTTTCTGGTATAAAATAGTGAACACATGATGACATTGAATGTTTGAGCCTGTTTTTCATTGAGCATTAAAAATGAATATAAAACATCTGCACAATACACACAAAATTTAAGGTTGCACATTTTTCTGGTATAAAATAGTGAACACAAGATGACATTGAATGTTTGAGCCTGTTTTTCATTGAACATTAAAAATGAATATAAAACATCTGCACAATGCACACAAAATTTAAAGTTGCACATTTTTCTGGTATAAAATAGTGAACACAAGATGACATTGAATGTTTGAGCCTGTTTTTCATTGAACATTAAAAATGAATATAAAACATCTGCACAATACACACAAAATTTAAGGTTGTACATTTTTCTGGTATAAAATAGTGAACTGAAGATGACATTGAATGTTTGAGCCTGTTTCTCATTGAACATTAAAAATGAACATAGAATGTCTGTTCAATATATACAAAATTTACAGTTGCATATTTTTCTATTACTATATAGAAAAGCGACCACTGTAACAATTATAAATTCTCTTTACCCTAAATATTTGATAAAATTTAAAATATTGAAATGGTCCATCATACAACAATGTAAATATTCAATATCACAATTCAATACTAGAACTACCGGAATTAATCAAAGAATGTAAGTTTATGAATGGAGTTTATCAAAGAATGAAAAATAAAATGAAAAGGAAAATAAATACTAAAGCATCAAGTAACATATATAACTAGTTTTTACCTCAACAAAATATAACAAATATTTCCATAAAATTACCACAATAAAATTTTGTATTATGAAACGAGAAATCTGAAACCGGAACCAAAACCACTGGTTGGTAGTTCCAGTGTTAAATATCCAACATCACAATTTGAATATCAAATCAAAACACATCATCATGTTCCTTCTGACATAAATAGCCAATGTAGATTTAATGTAAATGTCTATAATAATATTTTTCGATCAGAACATCGTTAATCACAAGAAGATCAAAGTTACACGTGCAATACCAAGGGGTCGACGTATGAAACACGCGATCTCCGATTGAACTTACTACCGAGTCAACGTACTCGGATTAAATCCGATACGAAGTTATTGCAGCTGTATCATATTCGATGACGATGATCGTGATCGAGACGAGACGAATCGCGTTGACCTCTCGCCTCTAGGAAGCCTTCATCCGCGAATCATTGTCTTGCTCGACAATGGTCGACGGATGGCGCGTGCTGTTATTTATAGTGTGGATCATTAGAATTTAAACAAAGCACGAACCACGTAACCGGAGAAGTCATTCATCATCGTTCTTCTATTGTACGTCCTATAAACGTCCCGCATGACACGAATGTAATAAATGATATCGCGCTGGCCGTTTTGCACGTGTATAAACTTTAATTGCGGTATGAAAAAGCTTCTGTGCATCCGAATATATGTATGCGGCGGGCGCGACGCTTATCGTCTTTATACTCGGAGGGAGTGGAAATGGCTTAGTGGGGAATTTGTGTTGATGGGAATTTGGGATATTTGGGATTTGGGAGATTTGGGAGATTCGGGAGATTTGAGAAATTTGAGAAATTTGGGAAATTTGGGAGATTTCGGAGATTTGGGAGATTTGGGGAATTTGGGTGATTTGGAATTTGAGAGATTTGGAACTTGGGAGACTTGGAATTTGAGAGATTTGGAATTTGGGTGATTTGGAATTTGAGAGATTTGGAATTTGAGAGACTTGGAATTTGAGAGATTTGGAATTTGGGTGATTTGGAATTTGAGAGATTTGGAACTTGGGAGACTTGGAATTTGAGAGATTTGGAATTTGGGTGATTTGGAATTTGAGAGATTTGGAATTTGAGAGATTTGGAACTTGAGAGATTTGGAACTTGGGTGATTTGGAATTTTAGAGATATTGAACTTGGGAGATTTGGAACTTGGGTGATTTGGAACTTGGGAGATTTGGAATTTGGAAGATTTGGAACTTGGGTGATTTGGAATTTGAGAGATTTGGAATTTGGGAGGTTTGGAATTTGAGAGATTTAGAATTTGGGAGGTTTGGAACTTGGGAGTATTGGAAATTGGGAGATTTGGTACTTGGGAGATTTGGGATTTGAGAGATTTGGGATTTGGAAAATTTGGGAAATTAGGGAAACTTGGTATATTTGGGAAATTTGGGATATTTGAAAATCTAAGGATTTATGAATTTGGTATTATAAGAATTTGGAAATTTAGAAATTCATGAATTTAGAAATTAAAGGTCGAAGATTTAGAAATTCAGGTATTTGTCCATTTAGGAATTTGATAACATAAAAATTCGAAGAATTAGAAATTTAAGAATTTGAGAACTGAATCCTATTTTTTCAACTGACGCTTAAAAATTTACTAATTTCATATCATGAAAATATCATAATTCAAAAATTAGCCCAACATGACATAAACGACAAACATCAAAACATCATATGTCTAAATCAACGCTAAACCACTCCATCACCCAACTGTCCAAGAATGACCCCAAGTTTCAAAGAAATCTCCAAATAACCGTCTAAAATTCCCGAGCCCTGCGATCCGTCAAAATAAATTGTCGGGTTGTATCGACGTTGTACAAACAATCTCGCAATTTGGTTAGAAGAAAACGACACAGACCGAGCGCGTTTTTTAAGCCCTGACGAGTAGCAGCTGTACTCCTCATCGGCCGTCATCGCATCCAAAAGAACACCGGAAGCAGCTTCTATTCCGTCGTTCCCGCAGTTAGAAAAATACTTCGATATTTACAAAGTGACGTTTCCAAAGATACACGTAAATCTTGTTAAAAAGAACGCGTCAAAGACGTTTTCTGCAAACACTTTCGTGGACGAGAAAGATGGCGGTCGTTTGTCTTTGATCAGTTAAAATCGAATACACGGAGGCATCAAAGAGCCGCGAAAACTGTGCCAACATGGGCGTAAAACCAAATAAGAAGAACGTATCGGGGATAGCGAATCCCCCGGAACGAAATTGACTGCATCGAAACAGCTGAGTCTCCGTTACGCAACGGGCTTCCGGGATACATCCGCGGAACGGTGCATTTCGCGCGGATGAAAGATGGCTGAAGTGTCCTTTTCTCCTACGAGTAACACCGTATCCTGTCTCGGGGTATCCAGGAAAATGTAATGGGTATCGAGCGAGAAATTTGTTCTCGCTGTGCGACCATCGAGTACGCACAGACACCCTCCTGAGCCTGGTCTACCCCCTTTTTCTTCGAACTTCACCACCGAACCGTATTCTCTTCGCGCATTCGGCTGGATCTCTCTGTACATATAGGGTGTCGGGTATTTCTGGGAGAATCTAAGGAGTTTTTGGTTTAATCTCTGAGGAAAGTTTTGGAGAGAGACCCTGTATACTACTACGTTTGAGGAAGCCTGAAAATACAGCACCTTATGATTTCTAAATTTCATAACTTTACAATTTTACACTTGAATCTTACATCTTTCATAATTAAAAATTCCAAACTCCGAACTTACTAATTTTAAATAGAATTTAATTAGAAATTTTAAATAGAAAAATTAAAAAAAAAACCTTAACCTAAAAGTTTAGAAAGAGTCCAAATAGAACGTTCAAAAACCCTAAGAACATCTTAAGAATATTCTTGAAAGGATCAAAGAGTAACACAGGCAAAGTCCAATACCTACAAAAGATCTATAACAAATCCAACTCATCCTTCTCCACCTCGCAATAAAATCCAATGCATTACTGTTCCCTCACAAATGAAACTTTGCACAATTGAATTTTTCCAGACTAAACTCCTTTGCCCGTCCCAGCACTTTAGAATTACAACTTGTCCCAATTACACGAGACACCCTGTACATGTATATACGTTCCCGCAGAGAATCGTTCCGCGGTGCATTGAAAAATAAATCTCGGTAAAAGTCCGGGCGGCTCCCTGTCGATACACCGACATTATGCAATATCTTTCTATGTTGCCGCCGCGACGAGTCTGCTCGAAGGGTGGGCATCGCGAGGGTGGGGGATCGAAAGGAATGAGCGTAATATCCCAGATGGGCTGTACGTTTCGGATGCTTAGGTAAACCCGACGCGTTTGTGTGTAGCTTGCGTGCAGCCTCTTGTGTGTCTCGTGTACAAGGTATGTGTCTATTACGCGCCCGTTCAAACCCACCCCTCTATGCTAAACTGTAGAGATACGAACGGTTCTGGATTTCACGGCTTTATCCTAACGCTTCAAGTTTAATTTGCCATGGATCAGCCGTTGAGGGGATACGACATTTCGACGAAACGCGATGCCGTTTCTTTGGTTTGTTTTAACGGCCTCTTTGCTGGCACGAAGGGTGTTGAGAGCCTCGTGGAAAAAATTAACACGGGACACACTTGTTTGGGGGGAAACGTAATAGGTCCACGTTGGAACATTTGGAATTACAGATGTATATTTAGTAATAGATCTATAATTATAGACATAGTTCGCTTATTTATATTTAATTTAAAAAAAAAAACAAGTATACACTCATACAAACGTTTCATATGCACCATGGTGCTAACTTGTGATATGCAGTTTTAATTCAAGTGGAATAGTTACTGGCTTAGAATAGTTATTTTGGTTAGAATAGTTATTATTTGGTTTGATTTTAGTTGAGATTATTCAGTTTAGTTTGACTGATTTGCTTTGGTTCTGGCTTCATCAGCTCATATGTTCACATGTTGGGTCCATCTTCATGTGTCAGGTTCTATATTGACATGTTGAGTCTATGTTCATGTGTCAGGTCCTATGTTCACATGTTAGATACATGTTCGCATGCTATTTTCACTTGTCAAGAACAATGTCCACATGTTAGGCATATGTTCATATATTAGGTTCTACGTCCACATACTAGGTCTAGGTTCATACATCAGCTGTTATGTTCATATGTTACATACATGTTCAAATGCTATTTTCACTTGCCAAGGACTATGTCCATATGTTAAGTATAGGTTCATATATTAGGTTCTATGTCCACATGCTAGGTCTAGGTTCATACATCAGCTGTTATGTCCACATGTTACATACATGTTCAAATGCTATTTTCACTTGTCAAGGACTATGTCCACATATTAAGTATAGGTTCATATATTAGGTTCTATGTCCTCATGCTAGGTCTAGGTTCATACATCAGCTGCTATGTTCACATGTTGGATCTACGTTCACATGTCAGGTCCTACGTTCACTTGTCAATAGTCACAATAAATGAACGACAGCAATTGAAAAGTACTATTACAATCTGTAGATCAATAATTGAAAAAGAAGACTGATGTAGCTGATTCATCCCCTGGTGCCCGATACTAATCAACGTTACAAGCCAGCAACGTGTTTGCAGGATGAATTTCACGCACCAGGGTACGATATCCCCCTGCACGATTTCATTTCACTCCGATCATTCTTTTTTCGATAAAACGAACATTACCGATGACCTTCGAACGAAGGAAAAGTAAGCCGGGAATTGAGCCTGCCGGTCCCAAAACATCCAAGTAAGCATAGCGTGATCCAAGGTGGAGGAGCATCGGTGGTGCGGCAGCTGGGTCATTTGTCGCTGACGGCACCCACGGGAAATCACGTGATCGAGTCTCACACTCTGTGCGATTGCCACTTCGTGGACGATCGATTTCCTACGAACGGCCACAATGCTCCATTTAATATGAGCCGGGTATGACATCGCGACGCGCTTCGGCATCGATAACGACTGTCACGTTTTACCTAACTTTGCTCTAAGAGTCATCTGCCTTAACTTTCTTCGAATTTAACGCCTGTTCGCGCGATCCGACTCGTGTCGACATACTGCATGATCCATTTAAAATTACTGGGTACATTTTTGTACTGTTGATTGTGGTACTTGTAACACACATGATACATGTATGTGTTATGTGGAGACACATATGGAGACACATATGGAGACACATATGGAGTTCTTGAATATGTGGATGGTATATGAAGTTGTATGACATGCGTATGTAAGATACATATGTAATGTGCAAACACACATGGAGTTCTTTAATATGTGGATACTACATGAAGTTGTATGATATGTATATGTAAGATACATATGTATATAATAACGATGAAAAAGCACATATACATATGTATGTACATGTACACGTATACACATATGCACATATGCACATATACATGTCTACACATATGCACTCATACATGTCTACACATATGCACTTAAACATGTCTACACATATGTACATATGCACAGATACATGTCTACACATATTCACATATACACATATCCACATATGCACATACATACTATAGATGTATACGTCTGCATCCACATATGCACATACATATTTATCAAAACTGACTTTGCAACCGAATCGACCATAATTAAACAATGAATAAACGTCAGTAAAATAAGTGTTAAAGTAAAATAAGCGTCATGAATAACACATAGAAGTTAATAAAAATTGAGTCAAAAAATAAATATTCATCCAAACACGATATGACAAGTTTTTGTCCATCCAGGCTGTATTTCATAAAACACCGATGTGACCGCAGAAAGGAAGTTCCAGTAGCCGTATCGCTTTATCATTTAATTAAACGAAAGCTTTGGAAAGCCTTTTGAAGGAGCGGTAACGTCTGTTCTCGGACTTTCGCCCGGGAATATTTTCCACGGACCGCGTCTGTAAGTAGAATTTGCTCTCAAATAATTTCCACGGATCTTGTGCAAACATTTTTACCCAGACCGCGTCGGATAGAGCCCAGCCTTATATCTCTCCCCTCTCCGTTCGAGTAGGCATTGTATTTTTAAATTTAACTTCTGGAAATCGCATCGCTTTATACCGCCGTCTGCAGTCAGCAACATAACGTAAATATGAAATATTCATTGGCACCGCGGCGCATACGTAACCGTGGAAGAAACGGGAAAAGTTACGATTGTTTTAGCGGGTGTACGGGGAAATAAGGTCAAAGTAATGGCGGAGGATTAGAATACCTTATAAGGGAGGCGGGAGGAAACTTTCCTATTACTTGTCTATGGAATAAGTAATAACGATATCAGGAATATTACCAGTCGCGAACTACGAGTTTGAATAGTTGATCCCTTTTCCAGCGCTGCGAAGAACGAAACTTTTTCATAACCTTTTCTGCTAAGTACTTTCCAGTTGTTCCACTTTAATGAATAATAAATCCTCTTCTCGCTTGTTGCGCGCCCTTGCAAAAGAACGGAGCCGGTTTGTTCAATTTTCACCCGCGCGAAACTTCCCGGTGATCGCCGTTCAAAAGGATTTCATTCTCAGATAGATTAAAGTTCAGTACTCTTGTAACCACTAAGATTTCTGATTAACTTCATTTACCCACGGATTTTACGGTTTATAGATATTTTAGAGAAGGGGACATTGTCAATCTACGAACACGTGGTCTCATTGTTAATCTGAGGACACTTGGTTTTATTGTCAGTCGAGGACATTTCATCTTATTCTTGGTCCAAAAACAATTAGGGTCGCTTACTGTTACTTGTTAACTAGTCTCTAAAAATTTCTAAGTTGTCACAAACCTTTGTTAGATTTTCACATTTTGTAATTTTTAATTTGTCAAATTTCTTGAGGTCCAAGTCACAAAACATCAGATTAAACCACCTCTTACCCAACAAATTAGACCAACTCATAAAAGCTCCAAACATCAAATCTCCCAAATCCACACTTCAAATCTTTTCCTATTAAATTGTCTGACAAGTAGCTGTTGACTTCCCCACATTTGCACTTCCAACCATACAAATCTATTAAAGCAGCAAAAAGCCTCGTTACATCTCCCGAAGACTACCCAAAATGGTAATCTCCGTTCTTCCCGTCCATATACGTATCCCATAGCAAAGTGTCAGACGTTCCATAAACGTCGTCACATCTCGTTTACCGGTCTCGCCAAAGTAAGTCCGGCATTTCAGAGTACTTTCCGTCATGTGGACACGGCGGTCCCTAAAAGCCGAATTCCCGAGGTTTCTTGCTACTTATCAACTAAATCCTAGCGATCCGTTAAGACTGGTCGAGCTTGACAGTTTTCGGCAAGAAGCGGCTAAGATGAATTACTTCGTTAGACTTCTTCCGAGTCAGTTTCCTTGGCCTTTGACGCGGTTACCGAGGACCTACGACCTCCTACGGGATTACCGAACGTCGATATCTTAGCGGACTACTAGCTCCGGAGCTTTGGAAATTTATTCCCGCGATAAGATCGTCGCGTAAAAATCCGGGGTACATTGGAACACTGCCAGATGCTTGCATCGTCGCTGATTCGAGTCGCAGATAATTTTTCACTTGTTTCGAGTGCTAGATTACGAAATATTGAAATACGGTTCTGGGACAGGAACATAAATCTTGCGAGACTTTCAGGAAGATAAATTTTTGGAGTTGTCAAAGTTTTGATGGAAGATATTGTAAGATTGTTTGAGCTGACTTCTAGTGTTACCTATGATACTAGGTCCACTAGGTAGTGGACCTATGCTATTTAGTAGCATTGCTAGTAGACATCTTATTTTATAATAAAATTTTATTCATCATCTTATGTAACAGGTCTGTCGTTGAAGAAATAAGACAGGAAAAGAAAGACGAGAGAAATAAGACAAGAACTGATGTGTCTGATCATTTTGTCTTTCCAACAGATCAGACAAAGTGAAAGATGCAAAAAGACTACCTAGCTAGTAGCATCAGAACTTCACTACAAATAAGCCTATATCGCTATTTCCTTAGGAAGTGACTCATCCCTTGTCCTACGAGCTGTTTGTATCCACGATAAACTTTTGAATTTTTGGACCAAGTTGTCAAAGTTGTGAGGACATTGTCAGATAACTGTTTGAGGATGCTGACTTCTAGTGTTACCTATGATACCTAGTGGACCTATGCTATTTAGTGGCATTGCTAGTAGACATCTTACTTTGTAGTAAGATCTTATTTATCATCTTATGTACCAAGTCTGTCGTTGAAGAAATAAGACAAGAAAGAAAAGACAAGAGCAATAAGACAAGAACTGATGTGTCTAATCAATTTGTCTTTCCAACAGATCAGACAGAGTGAAAAATGCAAAAAGACTAGCCAGCTAGTAGCACCCTCACTACAAATAAGTCTACATAGTATCGTCATTTTCCCTAGGAAGTGACTCACCCTTACAAACTAACACGAGCTGTTTTGGTATCCACGATAAACAGACGTACCGTATGGAGGCAGGAGATTAGCAGCCCCTAACACGCTGTATACTTAACTCGCGATATTAGAACGGCCGCAGATTAATTCGAAATTCCTGCGGTGATCGAGAGTGGCAGAGAGGCAATAATGGATTACACGGTCATCGGATAAACTCGCCCCTCGACCCCGTAAGCCGCAAGAATAAGACTTTATGATCGCGCCGAATGAGAAAAACACCCACTGCGTATGCAACGCGTGAGTCACCGTAGGAGCGTGCATTCGCAGCGGGCTTCGAGGGGTGGAAAAGGTTTCCCTTCGCGGGACGCTCATATCCGTCAATATCACCGAGTGTTCTTAAGCCCATATTACAGATCTCGCCGCACCTGCGTTCCGCTCTCACGCCAGAATCGCTTTGACGAGCTACAGAAAGCAGGGAGCATGATGGGTGGGCGAGAAAAACCGGGGAGAGAATTCAATTTCTAGGGTGCATATTAAAGTCAGAATTGTCCGGCAAGGGGCCATGGACGGAGTCCAGGATTTTTCTTTTGTGCTTCCACTTTGCCTTTTTCTTCGAGATCTCTTTATACGGAGACTTTGACCGGACTCCTTTCTCTTTTTGGCGTTATGCGGATTATGTTGGCTCTTTGGGTAAGTGCGACGATAGGGCGTAAGGGGTGGAACTCTAGTGGACAGTGGTATTTTCGGAAATTTGAAATTTTTACGTTTGCACGGTTTAGGGTTTGCAGATTTGATTTGGGAAGTTTGGAATGTTGAAAATTTGACAATTTGAAGGGTTGTACATTTCTATAGGGAAGGTATTTATGTAGGAAAGACTGAGAATTTCTGAATGATTTGTTAATTTGTATCTTTCTGGATTTTTAGACTTCTAAATATATAGATACTTAAATTTTTAAGGAGCTAAATTGTGAAATTATGAAATTGTGAAATGTGAAATTGTGAAATTGTGAAATTGTGAAATTGTGAAATTATGCAATTGTCAAATTGTCAAATTGTCAAATTGTCAAATTGTCAAATTGTCAAATTGTCAAATTGTCAAATTGTCAAATTGTCAAATTGTCAAATTGTCAAATTATCAAACTGTGAAATTGTGAAATTGTGAAATTGTGAAATTATCAAATTGTCAAATTGTTAAATTGGTAAATTTCTAAATCTCCAAATCTCCAAATCTCCAAATCTCTAAATTAACTAAACTTCCAAATTTCCAAACTAGAAAAGAACGACTCCTCTCCATCCCCCATCGCTCCACCCTATAGCGCATCGTCCACCTTAAACGGCGCGGGTAAGTGGTTTTAATAAAAGATCTACTCTTTCCGTAGAACAGTTTCACGGAGTGATAGCTTTTAGCCAGACCCGTGAACAGGATCGTAATCCCCGATTAGACTCGGCCGCGCCTCGTCTAATTTTTCGATTCGTTACGACACCGATTCGAATTTCTGCTTTTCATTCTGTGACCATCAGTTATAAGACCGTTTATCTACGCGCTGGTCGTTCCATCAGCTTCGAATGCTGTTCAATCGATATTACCTCTGGCTCCATTTCAATCCAAGCCTTAATTTAATTTGATGCCTTTCTATGATCTCTCGAACGCCATTTATCACCTGGGAAAATGTATATGAAACACCGCGATTCTTCGTCTCTGTATTAAATACTCTATCAAATATTATTCACCAAATTTTCTTCTTTTCAATCTATTTATTTAAGTATTGGTGAGGACGTTTTAATGTATTGTTATATTTTTACATTTTGTGATTAATTAAATTATAGTTAATTTATAGTTGACATATGTTGCTTACATGTGCATAATAATCTTTTACTGTTTGAGTTAATATTTTGGACATCTTCAATATTTTGATTTTAGATACATTATTTCTCTAATATATATTTTTACACATTTCTTAATATCAACAGGTAGCTTTTACCTGCTTCAAACTTTTTCACCAGTTAAATATTGCAGTGAAATATGATGGCACTGAAATTAACTGTACTGAAATTAATAGTACTGAATTACAATTTTTACAGAAATCCTGTCAGATTTATTAAGTACTGATTTTATTTCATGTGACCCATCCTTGACCTTATGTCACAATTATCCTTGAGTACATTTTACTCTTCTCTATAATAAAAAAGCTTGACTGCACATATCTCTTATTTCATTTAATCTTACTTCCCAAAATTACACATACCACACATCATCAATTATACTAACAATCATAAGAATTTGTAAATCGACATTTCCAGGGGTGAAAGAAAAAGGGGTAGATCAGCAATATACTTTTGTGACCCCTTAACTATTTGCAAGCCTTCCTAAGCTAATTACAATATTACCATGCTGACTGTGAAGCCATTATTTATGGGCTTTGCAATATCAGTCGTAAACTCGTACCCCTTTTGCGAAGGGTACCCGTGCAGAAAGAAACTGTGCGTACACGTGCGTTTAATAAGATCCTTTTTTTATCGCCGACACGCTTGATTACATCTATAAACTCAGTGAAAAGGGACTTTATTTAATTACTATTCGTACTATTAATTTTGAAACGTGTTACTTTATGAGGCGTTCTCGTTATGAGGCGTGAGACGAATGATTTATATTCTACTTATGTTATGTAGTTAATAGTAAACTTATAATGTGTTTCATGAAGTATTAATTAGGGTATGTTGATATATTGATAGATCTGTATATTTCTGTATTTTTGTGTATAAAGATAAAAGACCGTAAATTCAAAAAATTCTAATTATTTCCTTCGTTAAAAATATTGGAAGCTCCAGTAAAAGTAAAAATTGCTAAATTTTCTGGATCCCACCCCACAGATCAAAAAATCCGAATTATTTCCTACTTTAAAAATATCCGAAACTCCGACAGAAGTAAAAATTACTAAATTTTGCAGCCCTCAGACCCTGATTTCCAAGAAAATTGCAGTATCTCTATTCGGAATAATAAACGTTGCGTTCTCCGCGGGAATCGAGGGGTCGATTAAAATTCAGACGATAAGCAGTCTTATTTCGAATTTCCGTTTCCCACGGTACGGAATCTTAATTTCGAGGGATTTAATCGAATCGTTTAATTAGCACTCTTGTAGTCGGCAGCAGTTGGGAAAGTTAACTGACAGACGGCCACGGATTAGATTGAGTTATTCGGTGTTATTAGATTAATACGGTCCTCCCCCGTAGAAAAGTTATGATTTCGGTTGATCGGTACACCCGATGAGCCGAGATTCCCCGGGTTTATTCTCTAAAGCGAAATCGAGTTTCTGGCCAGGCGAACCGCGAATTTTCTCCCGGTTTCTTCGACATTCATAGAATTTCATAGCGGAAAATGTGGCCGCGTTCGAACCGTTTCTCGCGTCAGCCAACAATCGGACTTCAATCGATAAACCTCATTCAACGGGGACGAACAAAAGTGCACCGACTGTAAAGTTAATTCCCTCGTCCTCCGTTTCGTTTCGTACGGTTTAGCCGCGCGAACGAAACGTAAAAACATCAACCGAGCTGAGAATTACGTGTGTGTGCGCGCGCACCAAAATTACACCGATTTCATCGGCCAATCAGATCAATTCCATTCGGCCGCGATTATTCCGTGTGCTGAAAGGCTATTGCTTTGAGAAAAACGAATTACATATACCTTTTTCTGACTGACTGCACGCTAACCGTTCACTGCATTCAAACACCACGTTTTCCTTTACAGATTGTTTCAAATAGATCGATACACGAATACCACACTATTTTCGCACTTGATGTTTGTCTGACGGTTCACAGCACACAAAATGGCGGGTCTGCTATTTTAACCTTCGCAAGGAATCGTTCTGCAACTTTACATATTATCTATTTTTTATTTATCTTTATTGTTTAAATATGACTCATATTTAAATATGAGTGGTTATTGAACGTTCGTTGTAAAGTTAACTACGATTAGTACGTATAGTAGTCTTCAGTGTTTTTATTTATTTTTTTGAAGACACATTAACTCTAATTCGTCATTAAACTTTAGTGTGTGTTTGAAAAGTGTAATTTCTTTTTTTTTAAGAAAAATTTAATCTTCCATAAAATTGTTAAAATAATGTTATAGTGTTTACATTTTAATATAAATGGTCACTAAACGTTTGTTTTAAGGGTAACTTAAATTTTACATAAGGTAGCCTTCAGTATTTTTGTTTAATTTTTTGAAGAAATATTTATTCTAATTTTTCAGTAAATCTTAGTCTATATTTAAAGAGTATATTTTTTTTTTTTTTAGAAAGAAAAATTTAGTCTTTCATACAAAACTTGTTTATTATTTTCTTATAGCTACCTGAATATTATCTAAAGAAAAATATTTAATTCAACTATAAGCATCTTAACATAATTATTTTTCTGTAAGATGTTGTATGAAACTAAACATGCATCTAAAAAAATATTAATATTTTTATAAAATTATTGAAAGAATGTCACAGTGTTTCTTATCATAAAATTTATACCTACAGTGTTAACTGTCTTTCTCACCCCCTTTTTGCTATTTACCCCACCGCAATAACCTCCAAGAATTAAAAGGCATATTATTTCAAAAGCTTCCAGCAAAAAGAAAGTCTACACTCGTTAATCGGTCAAAACAAATATTTATTCCTCGCTGCATGCGCCTTAAGTGGTAGTTCATAAGGTGTATGAAAAGGCCGAGCATAAAATTCAGCCCATCATTATACATTCTCGGTGGCGGTATATTACGTGTACACGAACCGCTGGAGTAATTTAAACGAGCATGTTTTCGTAGATCGTAAGTATGGAACTCGATTAAATGTTATCAAGAAACATTCCATAAATGCCGGCAGTATCCCAAAGCGGATGAAGGAGAAAGGCTGAAAGAACGACGCGTGCAGGGACGGTAAAAGAGAGGGTGTGCAAGATAGATAGAAAAAAAGTGGTACGTCTGATAGAGGGGATCGAAGGGGGACATCGGGGGTAGTTTCAGTCATATCGACCACACCACTTTACCCCGCTATGCCACGGTATGCCGGTGGAAACACCTGAGCCCACCAGCCACCATTCAACCCCCGAACACCCCTTCTCCAACGGCGATATCCGAACCTTCACGGAACCTGTTTACCGATGTACACTCAGGTGCAATGTAGGCTTTCTTCGCATTAGGGACTGTACATAAATTTTTATATTCACAATTTTTTATGTATTCATAAATTTCTTACTGAACATTTGTGTTCAAGAATTAAGAATTTTATAGTTTTGGAATTGTCAGATTCTCAAATTTGATAATTTGAGACTTACTGGAATTGAATTACTGAACATTTGTGAATTTTCTAGGTTTCGAAATTTTCAGATTCTCAATTTTTTAAATTTGAAACTTAGTAGAATTGAATTACTGAACATTTGTGAATTTTCTAGCTTTCAAATTGTGACATTCTCAAATTTGAAAATTCGAGACTTACTGGAATTGAATTACTGAACATTTGTTAATTTTTTAACTTTCAAATTGTCAGATTCTCAAATTTTCAAATTTTATATGTGGGATACGAGACAGTTCTGTAATTTAATTATTTTATTTTGAAGGATTCAAATTTGTAAATTTTCATATTGCTGGGGGTCTGAATTTGTAAAGTTCTAAATCGTTGTATTTCTAAGTTCCTAAAGTTTGAATTAGGTATATTTTTCAATTCCCAAAGTTCAAAGACCAAATTAGTGGATTTCTAAATAGTTAAATTTCCAAATTTCCAAAGGGTATATTACTAGATCTCCAAAATCCCAAATTTCATGAATTCCAAATGTTTAGATCTCTAAATTCCTAGATTTCCAAATTTCTCACCCTTAAAATCACTAGATTTCCAAATTTCTATAACTCTATATCCCTAGATTCCCAAATCCCTAAATTACCAAATCTCTAAATTCCCAAGTTACCAAATTACCAAATTCCTAAATTCCGAAATCCCTAAATTTCCAAATCCCTAAATTCCAAATCCCTAGATTCTCAAATCTCTAAATTACTATATCACTCAATTACCAAATCACTAAATTACTAAATCCCTAAATTCCCAAATCTCTATATTCCCAAATCCCTAAATTATCAAATCCCCAAATTACCAAATCCCTAAATTCCCAAATATGTAAACTTCCAAATCCATAAATTCCCAAATTCCTATATATCCCCATATCCCTAGATTCCCAAATCCCTATATCCCCATATCCCTAGATCCCAAAATTTCTACACTCCCAACTCCCAAATCCCCCAAAATCCCAAATCCCCCAAAACCCAAAATTTCCATTCCTCCAAAACATCCCCAAAACCTTGATCAAACCCAAAATCCATAACTCCCCAAAAATTCCTAAAAATTGTAAGAGTAAAGCTTCCATATTTTCGGTAAGAAAATAAAATTTGCGACAGACTGTACCAAACGAAAATGTACTAATGAAATTTGTATGAATCTCTCACGGTTAAGTGACTTTTCGCTTGCGGTAAAATCGAAAAATTAAATGGCGACCGGTTAAAAGGGCAGACGTTGAAAGGGACGACGAGAAGTAGAGGAAGTATTGAACGAGGTCCGGGAAGAGAAACGGGAAGGAAGCCGGAAACACGGTTTAAAGATTTTCTATCCCCGCGTACAGATAGAGCGTAGAAGAAGGAGGACGGCGGTTTCCTACGGCTTTGCTTCGCCGCAACCGTGAAAATACAGAGAGCAAAGTACGTTAATGAAAGAATTACAAGTTGCAAAAGTGAGGGACTTCAAAGGGGAAAGCCTCTTACCTACAGTTAGATATCGTGGCCGGTGAAACAAAAAAGAGAGAAAAGAAGGTGGGCACCCCCAGAAGGGGACGTTGCAAAAGGAGAGGAGACGGTAGGAAGCTTTCGTGCAGCTTTTAATCTACCTGGCTGGGTGACCGAGCTTGAAAACCTTCGGTCGAGCTTTTGAACTCGGTCGCGCGCGCAAGCGGAGATTTAAGAAGAGTCACTCGGCCGGCTTCGTCCGCTGCGAAAAGTATTAAGTCCAACAAGGGGGCACTAATTGGAGCAAATATCGCGGCCGGGGCGTAAACTTTAAAGAACTTGTTTTCGGATCAAATGAGCCGGAAAGAGGAAAGTATTTCGCGAATCCTCCGGGCCAAAGGAAAATTTGTTTCTTTCGGATAATTCCGGACGTACACCTCCCGGTATGCGGGCTTCAGCGTTTTCCATCGGGCAGCCTGTATCTCGTGAGAGCCGACGTCTGTCCAATCTCGCTCGCTGTACGCGTCTCACCTGTCCGTGGAGAAAAATAATTTCTCGAGAGATAACAACGAAAGGTGAAGAGAGGCCCCGCGCTATAACGCCATCCCCCCTTCGCGTTTTTCGCCCGTGGAAACAATGCCTCTTAAACGACGGCTCGGTTGAACGAGGAACACGGAAACAAAGGAGGAATAAAAATGTTTTAATCCACCGTCCGTCCTTGCTACCCCTCGTCACTCAGCGCCACGATGACCTCTCGCTACCCTTCTCTCTTCCTTTTCCTTCGTTACTCCTACTTTCTGGCCCTGCCATTTTTCCCTGAGCCCCGTTTTTCGAGACGGTTGCATTAAATCGTCGAGTAAAGGGCAACGCATTCAACGTAATGCAACCATTCCGTTCGAGTATACTCGTACGTAAACGTCAGCGAGCACAATGCTCGGGACGTTGCCAGAATGTCTCGATAATTTTTTGCGTCCCTTGTCTCAAACTTCCCGCTTCTTTTTTTAAATTATAGGGTCGCCTGCGTAAATTGAGACGAATTTATTTCTATTCAAAATTGGGTGTTATCGTGATGGATGCCATGTGTAACACATGTGACGTGTGCAGCAAATTTTTATATTTATCGAGTTAGTAAGAAAATTGCAAAGTTTGAAAATATATTTCCATGTTCGATTTCCAAAGCTTGCAGAATGCTTTGAATGATAGAATAAACACGTGAAGAGTAAATAGTAAAAATGAAGTATCAGTGTTCCGAAAAAGCGAACATACAGTACGTAGTAAGCTACTGATATGTAGCGTGCGTTACTCGGGATAGGACTCGTATATTCGCGTCGTTCCGCAGTTCGCGGTGTTAGGCTCCTCCCGTATGGCTTATTTGATGGTTTATCACGATAAGGATTCGTAGGATAAGGATAAGGATTCGTAACTGGAGAGTACGGGAAAAGTGAGACGATAAGGTGTTTCCACGTGACACGGTAGATATTCAAATTCATTGTAACCTGTAGATACGCGAGATCCCGGCGTCGCGTGCGAGGCAGAGGATGCAACGTCGAACGAGCTTATTTTTATACATTAAACCGAGATCCGGACGCAAAAGGGGGTTCCAGGAAAGCCCTGGCACGACTGTCGGAGATGGTATCCTCATCCGGCAGAAAATCCCTTCGCTCGTAACCGAGGATGGCTGGGCGCGGTAGTAACGCTAAGCTCGACGGGAGATGCCGCCTGTGGTCTCCATAAACAGCGCTTACACCGTACGGGAGGTTCGAAGGGGGTGGGTGTTCCGACCCCTTCTTGTGTACGTCTCACCCTGCTACAACGGGGAACACCTCGTCGTTTCGCGGCACCTTCGTCGTCTGCCAGCTCGTGCCGTACCGGGATACACGAGGCTTTAAGGATGCGCCGAGCGCGAAACAACAGACGTCCCTTTTCGACGCCCGGGTTACCGATCGTTCTGTGCCCGTCTTCCCTAAGAACGTCACTCGTGATCCCATTGGGAAAACCCCTCGAAATATTACCCGGTAAAGTCTTCGAACCTCTATCTCGCTCGTGGCCTACACGTGATGGACGTGTGGACCAGACAGATTAATTTATCCATTTCAAATATTTACCTCTACAAACTTATAAATGTGTCATCAAATCTTCAATTTTCACATCTTGCAAAAATTAATCTCGTAAAAATTTCACGATCACTAAATCACTAAATTACTAAACTCCTAGTTTTCCAAATCCATAATCTACTTGTAGATTATAATACCTGTAGACCAAATTATCCTCATTAGCTCAAACCTTCCTTCTACTCAGAAGTGCTCTAATCTTTCTCAAACTCGTGATCTACATTCTCAGATCACTAAATCGCCAAATAACAAAATTTCTAAATATCTGAAAATAAAATTAATTTCCTCCTAAGTCTACCTTACCCTCCTAGCTCCAAGGATCGACGGCAACGTCTGATCCCATCTCATTTTCAGTTTGGACCTAAGTCCCCAAACTTTCCGTTCGAAACTTTCACGAAAGAAGTCGTACGCCTCGTAATTAATACACGAACCTGATTTTAATTATCAGCCCATCCACCATGCGGAAATTATCGAGCGAATCATGCGGTTACGTTATTTAATTACGTAATTAAATTGCGATCGAACGTACGGCCGTATCCGGAATTTGTTCGGAATTATTCGTCGGGTCGGATGAACTCCATACGGGAAGCGTTACGCGACTGGCATTCCTCCAAACGCTAAGTTGAACGTTTAAACACGATGTAAATACACGGTGATTTCATTGGCCGCGTGTTATTTATGCGCGCCTGTAACGAAATCGGCCCAAATCGAATCGGCCATCGGGGAAACTCGATTATCGCGCCGGTTTGCGGTTAATTCGCAACGCGTCGATGTTATTAATTCATTCGGCGAAAAGAATCGGGGATGTGGCGAATTCGGGAACTTTGAGTGGATAGTTTTTTGGGGATTTTTTTAATTTAAAAATTTAGAGGTGAGGAGAGGATTGGGGATTTTGGGAGAGGCAGATGGTTTGGTGTATGGGGATTTTAGAAGTTACGGATTTAGTATTTGGGAATTTTAGGATTTGAGTTTTAGAATTTGAACATTTGAGGATTTGGAAATATTGAAGCTTGAGTACATAGGAAGAAAACAATTCTATGTAGAAAACTTCACTGTCTAAATTTAAAAGTTCTTGAATTTAGAATTTCAATGACATAAAAACTTGTGTACCTAAAATACATGAGACCTCAAAGAAAGAATTTAACAATTCAACAACCTCAAGATTGAAAAAATAAAAAATGTAGAAATATATGAATTTGAAAATATAAAATATAAAAATTAGGAAATTGTCAAAAATATATATTCAGTCAGAAGCCTACGTTGCATCCATGTACTATCGATATCCAGCTGATTGTAGGCCGCTAACAAGGCACGATCGTCCATCTAGCGACCATTATGCGGACGCTATAGTCATGCCAGACACAGCAATCGAGCCTCGTACGGTAGTAATGCGGATCTAAACCCTTTCATCGTCGAAACTGCTACGGGGCACCCTTCCAGAAATAACCTGTCGATAGTACTCGTGCTGAATCGCGACACGAAGACAACTTGCCACGCAAAGTGAGCAACAATAGACACATTATATCGGTTGTTATAGGTAGAGTGCGATGCTAAGATTAGACGAAGTATCTTGGACTAAAATAAATGTGGTGTTCAGGTTATAGTTATAGCTGGCGATGATATTGGAGATTAATATTTGCGTCAAGGTTATTGTTACATTGTCGTTTAGTTATTTTGCTATTTGGTTATTTTGGTATTTGGCTATTTTGTTAGGTATGATAAGGTGTTAGGAGTTAGTTTTATTAGGTTCAGGTCATAGGTATAGTTTGTGGTGATATTATTAGTTTGTGGTGATGAAAATTAACTGATATTTTCATTAGGTGTACAATGGAGGTAGATGTTACATTATTTATAGCCATTTGATCAATTTGGCAAGTATATTGGGTGAGGAGTTATGAGTTAGTTTCATTAGCACGAGTAAACTTGCTCAAATGTGAATGATGTACTAGGTACTGGATGTATAATGTCAATCCATGAGTTGACACATGAAGAGCCACATTGGTCAAAACAGAACAATTTTTACTTATTTTACTTTTCATTTCATTTTGCTCTTATTAACCACCTGGTCCATGTCCACATATCATTAATAACACCTACCTAGAATTTTTTGTGTCTTCATAATAAATATTTAGTAGCCTCACCATCTCATATCAATTAACATATAAGAAGCTGATAAATTACAAAGATTATTTATTTTGATATTCATGTTCATTCCTTGATATTCATATCGATGTCATACAGAATTCATTGCACCTCAACATACAACACGAATAATAATTTTTGCAGAAGGTATCTCTGATTATCGATCAATTATATATATCCACTACCAACACATAATCCGTACGTTTCCAGATATTCTTAGAAAGGTTACGTTAAATATTTAATTCCCTCAATGTGGGTCAGATTTCTTCCATGAAACAATTCCGAAGCTTGGATCCCAAAGTAGTTTCAACACTTAGTGAATCTGTTCCAAGCCCGTGAAACTGGCCATCAAAGGATTCACAATTACACCGATGAACCCGTAATTGAAGCTTTCGCTTAAACATCCATTTATCGGAAAATCAACGAGTCCGAAAGGGACTGATTCGTTAGAAGTTCCGAAGGCAGTTACAGAAAATGGAACCCGTATTCGGAAGTCGGTCGTTCTACGTATTACATAATCCGATACATGTACCCGTGTACTTCATTCGCGTTTTTTTCTTCTTCTCTTCGTCGTATCGCGTTGTTCCAGCGTGCCATTTATATCCGTCGAGTGGCCGTAATGAATTCTAGTTACGTCCGCTTGTTTCCAACTCGTCGTAGAAATGATTTACCCTCGTTTTCAAATCTAATTTAAGTTTAACCTGATAACCGTGGCTCTTTGATCGGTGCTTTACCTCCTCTCCTTCCTTTTTTCACTGTTCGTACACTCGATCCGGTGTACGATTCATAAATGTCGCCAACCAGGTCGAGCAGCTTTTCTCAACTCGCCAAGGATTCATTAAGTAATGCGACTCGATGTATGAACACTGTCAGAAAGGTAACGACAGTTATAACATTCACATTTTTATTGTCAAGTTTATTTCTAACATTGTTCTCATAACTTGTTCTCATTGATCCTCAATCGATACTTAACTGTTCTGAATGTTAGCCACATTACTGGGTCAATCGATGCCAAATTACTTTTCGACGACATCTGCGATTTTGCTCTAATTAATATATGTTATAGTTCACGTGAAATTAGGGGGGGTTTAAGTCATCATTTTTCTGGTTTAGAGATTGTTAAAAAATAACAAATCTTCAAAGTCTGCAACTTTTGCTCAAATTCTTGTCTAAATAGGCTTCACTTACGAATTTTTTTCTCAGAAGCTACTCAACCGATTTAGCTAAATCTTCTTTTGTTTTATTCAGGAAGAATTGGGTTAATTTAAAATATTTTTTGTAAGACCGTCAATTTGTTGTTCTTTGAAGATGCCTCTTAAAATGAGTGCTTCCGAAGGATGATCTACCTATGACTTCGACATTTGCATCAGTCAGCTAACTAATTGCTGCAATGTTAGACAAGGTACATTGAAATGCTAAGTATATTTAGAACTTAAGAATCCTTATGCAAATTTTAATTGATCAACTCCAGACTTAATCAGGTTGCAAGTGCAATTTTGTCTGAAGAGTACTTTTGACAGGTACTTTTAACAATATCTGAAGAGTCATGTGCGTCACGAGATACGATACAAAATTAACGCTCAGCAAATAAATCAGACCGTAATTAGATTACAGAAACTATATAATCATGACCTTCCTAAGAGATTTATCTCCCGAATCCGAATTCTTCCTCTTCTGCGGTTAGAGCCGATGGACCAGCTAATTGGAATGTTGGCGAGGATATCTGGAACGACTCTTGCGGACGACCGGAACGTATGTGTACATCGAGAGCAAGGTGACAAATTATTCCCCGTAACTGGCACGGCTGCCAATTCCGCACAAAAAATGAAATAAATAGAAGAGAAGAAGTTCGTTCGATTGTCCCCTTGACCGGACTTGAGCAAACTCCTTTCTAAAACATGCACTCGTTCCGGCCGCGACGCGAAGACAATTCCTTCGAATACTGAAAATTTCACACGACAGTAGAAACTTTTATTCTTCCCTTCTTCCGTCCAAGTAACTTCCTAAATCGATTTCAGATTTCCACGCTGAAACTTCGGCATATAAAATCCCCGGCTATTCCAGGCTTCAAATATAAATTCTAGTTTGACCCTTTAAACCCCCGGTTCCTTTGATATTTATATTTTCTGCGGACTTTGTTTTGGTCGTTGGAGAGTCATGAGTTATGAAATGGTAATTAGAATAGGAGTTCGCTGTTGCGATACTAAACGATGCTCAGTGAAGCAGTGAAAACGATCATAGGTGGCAAGATATATTGAAACTCTGTTAAGATGATAAGTGGCGTAATGAAAACGACCGGCTACACTGCGACGGCTGTAATTATAATTATTCAAATGACCGCTGTTTCGTTCTTCTGTTTTAGCTTTACAGTTAATAACCCGGGAAATTAATATGGTAACTGTTATTTTAGTACATTTCTTAATACTTGACTTCATCTAACAAATTAGTGATTTTATTTGAATTTTTTTTTAATTTTATCTTTCAGTTTCTTTCAGTTTTGTGGATTATAAAAATTATAAAGATATGAAGGTAGAGATATGGAGGTATACCTTTTTGATATGCAAAGAATATGTGTAGAGATGTAACATAAGAATGTACGAGACACAGGAATACAGAAATACAGGAGTACAGAAGTATTGAAGATAAATTTCTAGAATTATAAGAATCTATCAATTTTTGAATATAGGTACCTCTAGTTACACATATATAACATAACAACATAATATACACACGTGTGTTTTGTTTCCATGACGTAAATTCAGTGAAGTCTCGCTATATGGCCCAGTTAGGGTCAGACCTAAATAACTGCAAACACCGCTACATAAATGAAAATGTGTTCCTACAGTAAACACCTAGACTCCAAAATTGCCAAATTGTAAATATAAAAATTTGAAAATTTTCCAAAAATGCAAATTCATAAATTGACAAACTTCAACCCTCAAAAAAGTAGCTAAACTCTAAGCTAAACTTCTAAACTTTTAACTGTAATCTCTATACTTCCCAGTAAACTTGTGAATAAAAAAAAGTCCCAATAACGAGCACCCGTGAAAATTTAAATTAGTCTTCAATCAACGCTTAATTTCCAAATCCGACTTTTGACCCGAAGTACGTCTGCGAAGTACAATTTAACTTTCCAGCAGACCGGCCGAAATTCAGCTGGTGGCGGTCTTTGTACCCCGTTCCCGGGCCACTCGATCGAGGCGATGGAAATATTTGGCCTAAATATCTTTGACGCAGAATTTCGAGCGGATAGACGAAATGTCGGGAAGTAAAGCGCGGGTACCTTGTGGCTGGCATCAGCGCAAGCAGGCGCGGCGCAGGGGTACAAACGTGAAAGAGGAGGCTAGGTTCTACGTAGAGTGGATCGATCCGGCTGCCAGGTCAACCCTCACCGCGGCTCACTCTCCCTCTACCCACCCTCCACGAGGTATTTTGCGTTTATATCGCGACGTTATTACTTATGCGACGGCGACCACTGTAAATCGGCCAGAATTAGGCGAACCGACCTCACGGGCTTCAACTACGCGGAAATAAGTTCAAAAGACAACCGAGGGACGTTCACCAAATTCTGGGACACCGAGACAACGCCGGGAATTTCCTGGAATGACCACTGTACATTATCTCGGGGGATCTACAAATTTCGGGACGGTGGAATTTGGGGATCTGGAAAGAGGTTTTGGGACGTTTGTTGTTTGTGATCTTGGGATTTGGAAATAGAAGACTTTGGGGATGTTGGGGACGGAATCTTGGAATTTAGGGATCTGGGAATTTGTGGTTGTAGGACATTGCGAACATGAGTATTTGGGAACCTTGAGATTTGAGGACCTTGAGACTTGAGGATCTTCAGATTTGTGATCTTGGAATTTGGAAATGTAGCACTTTGGAGATGTTGGGGATGAAATTTGGGAATCTTGGAATTTATGGACATGGGAACTTGTGGTTGTAGGACATTGAGAACATGCATATTTAGAAACCTTGAGATTTGGGACCTTCAGATTTGAGGACCTTGAGACTCGAGGACCTAGAAATTTGGGATCTTCAAGTTTGTGAACTTGTAATTTGGAACTGTAGGGATTTAAACACATAGAAACTTGTAAATCTTCCAATTTGGGAAGCTTGCAATTTATGGACGTAGAAACTTATCATCCTACTATACTAAAAACCTTGGTCCACAATTTTACAAAATTACAAACTATTGAACTTCGATCTACAAATTTATAATCCAAAAATATTGAAGATCCACTCTGATACTAAACTAAATTTCCCAACGAAATAAGTGAAAAAGGCAATTGTATCAAACGTCTATATTTCAAAGGATGCACAGAATAACAGCATAGAGAATTTCAAGTAACGGTCACTAGAAATTATGGAATCTCTGTGACATAGGAAATGCACTGGGATTGGTTACGATTAATTCATGCTACTTTCGACCCGATGAGTACGCATCGATCCCACCTGAATATTGGTTTCGAGAACTAGAAGAGAACGACGCTTATGACGCTTCGATCGCAAAGCTCCGATGGAATCGTTCAATGGGTATTGCTTGCAAGCCGCTTCTCTGAGAGAATCGATTGCTGCGAAAGATTATTACACGCTAATAGGGTTTCAATTATTTTATGTGCGAATTTATGCAAAAACTTGTAATTTCATTTTATCATAACTTTGCTACACTTTTTGTTTAATAAATTTAATTTTCAAAGATTCATAATTATTTAACAAACTTGAAACGTTTGAATCACTGAGAGATGGTGGTTCGATGGGCTTCAAAATTAATTTGTCAATAAAAGTAGAGTTCATGAACGAAGGGAGAGGTTGAAAATTCTTGACCGATATCTGAAAGACCAATGGCAGACCAACGTCTCAGAGACACATTTGTAAGATAAATAAATTTGCAAAATTCATCAGTACTGATCTATTCTGATGGACTTCAAAATTGATTTGTCAATAAGAGTTGATGACCAAAGCGAGGGGTTGAAAATTCTTGACCGACATCTGAGAGACCAACAGACCAATGTCTCAAACACACATACATGAAATAAATTAATTTACATTCGTCAGCTGATCTATCCTAGAAGTAGTGAATCTGAAGAAAATGTGGAACATTTCAGAAGCCAAAAACCGCTGACATTTCGTTGAGGTGTCCAGATAAGTAGAACGCTAAGTGCGATTAAATTTGATCAGATCTATGCTGAATTGGCGCGGGCCAAGGCTGCAATTTGTTGACCCACCGTGTACGGTCAGCGAAATCAGCTCATGGAATATAAGTATCCTGACACAAAAATATCGGGAACACGGCAATACGTGGGATATCTACATCGGTATCGGATTATTCGACGTTTTCATTAGCCATTGACATCGGCTAGGTAAAATATCGATTCGCAGTCTGCAGATACGCCGCTTTCTCTGGCCGACGCGTTAATATTAATTTTCGAGCTTTTACATTCCCCTCGCCATTCGGCACACTCGTAACATAGATTAATCGAGAAAGCCTGTTACCGAGAAGAGAGACAGTGGTTATTAATGGCATAACAAAATATCGAACCAGGTACACCGACTTCCAAACTCAACGATTTTTTAAGGGCGATAAGTTTCGGCTAGACGCAAAGGTTACACAATGTAAGCATGATTAATAGCGACTCGTTTTTTGGCCATTTGAATGTCTACAAAGGATCCATTTTTATTAGGTAGTTTGTCGATGCTGGACAAATTGCTTGCACGATTGTTAAGGTATCTGACACTTCCTTTCAAAATGCAACGGTGCATGTACAGTGATTTTGCAATATTTCTTGAAAAATTATTTACTGTTATGTTTGGTGATCATAGAATTATATATGCTTAAAATTCCTCAAGTTACTGAATATTGCAGGCGTATTTAACAAAATAGAATGCAACCGAAGAGTATTTCAATAAAATAATCCTGAATATAAAATGAAAATAATCTCCTCAAACATAAAATGAAAATCGTAAATACCAAATGTAAATAATCTTCATAAATATCAAATGTAATCTTCATAAGTATAAAATGCAAATAATCTTCATAAATTTACAAGAATAATAATGCGACAAAAGATTAATGTTTTACAGGAAATTACGCGAGTACAAATTTGCGAAACGCAAAAATGTGAATTTACTGTAGTAAGTTACTGTAATTTACTAAACTGGAGGAAACGCATATATCTAATAAAGTATTCGAGATAGAGTTAATAAAAAAATATATTTGGAAAGGCAAAAGAACGTAGAAAACGACAAATTCGTTTTTTGAGTCGGATACCAATACTTCTTTCGAGAAAAAAATTACGAGTCTCGTTAAAGACGTACAATAATTTCGCGCCATTCGAAAGATCTATATTTTACAGATTATCTCCGTGGCAATAAATATTCCCGGTCGAGCATTTTTGTTGCACGGCTATTGAGTAATGCTGTATATTATCTGAAATCTCGAAAATGATATTTTCATACACCGTGATAATACGCTGATGCATATCTGTAGCTGTTGCTGATGCATTGACGTAAATCCCGTTGAATTATAACCGTACGATGGGAAATTTTGTTCAATACGCAGCGTTGCAATACTTTTAATTCTTTTAACGCGTAAAATTGCACGAAACTCTTAATTGTATATCCGTATTTACAACCTATTAACACTTTAATTTTCACAGTGGCTCATTTTTATTTTCCGAGTCAAAGTTGAAACTTTTATGACGTCAAAACTGACACGTGGTGTTTAATACATTCGACTTCTGACTTATTTATGAAAGGGTTGCAAAGTTTATACAGGAACCTTTTACGAGATTTCTAAGGTATAATTAACGAAGTCTTTGTAAACTTTCGCAAACATTGTTTCCGTAGCGAGCTTTCTACCATTATGCTGTAGATGTTAAAAAATTGTTATAGTGTATTGTAGACAAATTGGAAGAATAAGCGGAATACAGTAAAGCTTCATATTTTAATTAACCTCCGTAGTCATTTCAGAGACGCATTTATTTTTCACCCAGCCAATATTAACCCTTTGTGCTCTTTAATTTTCTTTCTCATTTGTTCACTACGAGCTCTCTTCTCTTGAATTCAATGCTTTTTCATGTCCAATGCTGCACCATTAAATGTAAAGAGCTACCCCATTCAGGGAGTTGATTTTACAATTTTCTGCTTTTAGAAAACAAACTTTTATTCGTTACCGAACTTCTTATTATAGTTGTGAGACTTATTGTTGCTGTGAGAGGGTGTTTATTGGCACGTGGTAGAATAGGGAAGTTAACAATTGTTCCGCTTTTCATATTTGATAGTTAGGAGAATCTTTTTTTATTGGTAAGTCATAAATTTAGGTGGAACATTTCTTATATTTTTAGAGTGGTCTTTGAGTTCTGGAGTTTTCAGATTTGAGGATTGTGAAGTTAGGAAATTTTAATGAAGTTAGGAATTTTTGAATTTCTGAATTTCTAGTTTTTAAATTCTCAATTTAGCAAATTCTCAAATTCCCAATTTTCCAAATTTCCAAATTTTCAAATTGCCACATTTCCAAATTGCCACATTTCCAAATTCCCAATTTCCCAAATTTCCAATTTTCCAAATTTCCAAATTTCCAAATTCACAAATTTCCCAATTCCCCAATTTCCCAAATTTCCAATTTCCCAATTTTCCAATTTTCCTAATTTCCAATTTTCCAAATTCACAAATTTCCCAAATTTTCAATTTCTCAATTTCCCAATTTCCCAATTTCCCAAATCCCAAAATTCCCCAAATTCCCCAAATTCTAAAAATTCTAAAAATTCCCAAATTCCAAAAATCCCGAAATTCCCCAAATTTCGAAACTTCTCAAAATTCTAAAAATTCCACAAATCCCGAAAATTTCCAAAGCCCACAAATTCTCCAAATTCCCCAAACTACCCAAATTTCCAAATTTCTTAAAATTCACAAAATTCCAAAAGTTCAAAAAATCTCCAAAATTCCTCAAATTCCTCAAATTGTCAAATTCGCAAATTTCGGGAAAGAAAGTCCTACTCATCCTCTTATCACCTCAATTAGTACCCTCTCGCTATATCGCCATTCCCAAGAAAAGCACACAGTACCAATCGTATGACGCATATAAACACATCAATTACTCGAAACATACTCGTACGGAGCGTCATCAAGACAGTTGAAGCGTACGCTGACCTTACGACGTATGAAACACTCTAATCCCATTTAACTCGACGAGCTGTCGTGTTTAACAGTTTCTCTAACTCGTTCCAAGAAGCTTCCTTATTGCAAGTCGTCTCGTTTGAAATCCCCGGCTTACACGCGTGCCAGAGACGCGTCTGGTGCTAATAAACCGATCATTCGTAACCGTTCGATTTAACGCCGGTGTTATGCGTGCCGTTATGCAACAATGTCATTTAATTGTAAATTGGCCGTAGCCGCGTTCCGTTTCGCTGCTGGCTGTTATATATAAGTTACAGCCGAGCAACTCTCCGATGCAATCGGAAACGCGGAATAAGATTTCCACCGAGTAATTTCTTGCTGATAAGTGGCTGGAGAGTGTTCAGCTTATCCGGCTACAAGAAAAAGAGAATAACCGGAATTGTTTCGACGAAGTACGCCGTCATTACGCTCCTTCCTTTCTTCCGGGAGCCTTAGATTTAGTGGCGCACGGAAATAAACGCTTTCAGTGTAGCGAACAACAAGAATCATTTTTTACGCCCGGTGGCAGACTTATTCGAGCGGAGAAAGGAGCACGGTGGCTTTTATATTTTTGCCCGAACCGTGCGCTATTAATTAGAGAGACGATAACGCGGCATAAGTTGCTCGTTACGTGTGGGAGAGAACAAATTATTTTCAGAATTATTTCTGTGTCACGAATGATAAATCTTTTAAACATAAATCACTCGGTTCTTGCCGCAATGATCTTTAAACGATTATATCTTGCCGACGTCAGGGTATGTTTCAACAAATTTTATGACGCGAGGATACTTTTCTCCAAATTTGGAGAGATGTACAACTTGGGAGCTTGAATATGTTTGTTTTTAACTAGCAGATTGTATTCGAAATTCATCGTGGATTTAGTTAGTAAATATAGTTAAAATTATATCGTGTTTATTTATTATTATTTATATCGTGTTATTTATCTTTTATGAGATAAATGTCAAAGATCTATTAGTGAATATTTGGTTATATAAAAATCAAGAATCATGATCTCTTAGGAGGACCAAGATTCAACCTAGAAAATCGTGACTCCTTGGGAAAATCAAGAACCATCCTAGAAGATCCAAGACTCTCTAGAAGGCTCAAGATCCTTTAGAGCACCTAAGACCCCTTAGAAGAACAAAGACCCTACAGAATACCCACGTTCTCCTAGAAGATTGAAGAACTGTGAAAACCCAGCTCACCAAAAGACAGAAGACCTAGACGACCCAAGAACTATGAAAACCCAGATCACCAAAAATCCCAGTTCCCTAAAGAACCCAGAACCGTGAAGACCCCAGACCCCTGAAAACCTTCCTTTAAACACCCAGACCCCCTAAAGACGCTATCACTCCTAAAGAACCCCAAACTCCCACAGAATCCCGTCTCACAGTACCCAACAGCCCAAATTACTCCAAGTCCTAAAACTATCCAAAAAAGTTATCCAGAAAAAGCTAGAAAGAGTCCAAGAACCTGCAATGAGTTTTGAGAATGCTTTGAGATGCAGTTACAGCTTAAGGGATATCCATCCCTTCTGCTACAGCTTCACATAACTAACGGGAGCCTACATTGTACCCGAATGTACAAACGTGCCTTATGCCTGCGTTCAAATGCTTACGACACGTCTGCTGATTGATTCTCCGAAGTGATTTCGTACTATCGGTTCGCATTATCATACACAAGGCAATAGGGAGCAATATCTCGGAATGGATACGCTTGATTCATGGATATGCAATATTGTTCAGAATCGCATTGCCGTGCACTGCTCGCCAACATTTCAGAAGCGGACGTGCAATCAGAAACGTGAACATTGTATCTGGGTATCTGAATAACGTTTTGCATCTTTCATTTTAGAGGAACTTCTTTCTTAAATAAGTATTTGAATAACTGATTGTTAGATGAACTTGTAGATTGTGCTTTTGAAGCCTCAAGTGTTTTAAATAAAAAGGTGTAATTCATTGATGACGTTGGTAATTTGTGTTTATCTATCTTTCTAAAAATTGAGATACATGATAGAACTATACTAGATAGAATTATACTAGATTTTAATTATACTAGATAGAATTATACTGGAAATAACTATAATGACAATTAGTAGATATTAGTACCCCTTTTCACGGTATGTTTGAATGAAATATTATAATACAAGTGAAAGTCCTTATGTGTCCCCATTCCTTCTAATCCCAAGGGTATGAGTGTGTTGTCCCCATACCCTTTCGACATTTAAGGGTAAAATATCACACCAACCCTTCACAAGCTACCCTAAGAATACATTTTACAAAGAAATTCTTCTATACAGGATGTCTCACAATGTACCTCCTTGAAATGGTAGCTGACGTGATTCTGAATAAGATTTCCCTCTGCAAAAATGGAGTTTAAAGCTCCGTTTTTGAATTATTAAGGAAAAACGGACCAATCAGAGCGCGAGTACGCGCAGACGCGAAAAGGGCAGCTTTGGACAATGCGTAGTTATCCAACGCGTAGTAATGCAACGCGTGGTAATCTTACACATAGTAATTCAATGCGTAGTAATCCAACGCGTACTAATACAGCGTGTGGATATCCAATGCGTAGTAATATAACGTGTGCATATTCTACGCGTAGTTATCCAACGCGTAGTAATCCAACGCGTGGTAATTCTAAGCGTAGGAATCTAATGCAAGGTAATCTAACGCGTAGTAATCCAGCATGTGGATATCCAACGCGTAATAATCCATCGCGTGGATATTCGACGCGTAGTCCAACGCGTAATAATCCTCGCGCTCTGATTAGTCCGCGTTTTTCCCTAATAATCCAAAAACGAAGCTTCAAAACCCATTTTTGCAAAGAGAAATCCTATTCAGAATCACGTCAGCTATTTCAGGGACCTTCGACATTCATCGCATAACAGAATCAAACCTCAGAACCTTCGACGAATCGAAAACACATAGAAAAGGGAGCATACGCAATTTACTGCACGAAATCACAATCACATGAAGCGACTGCGAACCCACCTCAAATTCGTTATGCAAAAAAAAGAAAACCAGAAAAATTGTGACCGGTCATAAAATTGTATACGTATTTTATATCGCAGCTTATGTCGCTAAACTAAAATAAATAAAACGACGCGATAAAAATGGTCGATAGACGGTGGAAATACCGTACACGGATTCTGCAATTCGTTCATTGTAGAATTTTTACGAGACAAATAGCGAAAATGGCGCAGTGGGTTGCAGAACGACCTTTGTAAAACGACCAACACGATTATGTTCAAAGTTTCCGAATAAATAAAAAAGCTGCATGTGGAAAAATATCGCACCGCGAAATGCGTAATTTCTATGGAAATATGTAACCTGCAAAGTTGCCTTTTTTAACACTCTTCTCGTTGTAACTATATTAATTCAATTAACATCTTAAATGCATGCAAATGAAGGCTTCAAAAAATATCGACATATGCTTCGATTCACGAAACAATTAAGGGTAAATAAAAAACCTGCATCGATCTGCATAATTACAGAAAAACGATAACTGTGCATTAATATTCCTGTTAAAATTTATACAACTGAAAAATTTAAGAGATAGATGAATTCTCATTAGTAGGGAAATTTTATGAACAATGGTATGCTAATAAAAATATAAATTTTATATGAGACTTTTATGTGGGATAATTGTCAGTGGAATATGTGGTCAGACATCTTGTCTGAAATGACGTATGTGGTCGGACATCTTATGTCTGACTACATACGTTAATATTCACTGTGGCAGACGCGTCAAAGATTAACAGAAACTGAGCCGTCTATTTTCATAATACTCTATGACTGTTCTTTCGAACGCTCAACGTGCCTTTCAAAACAAGTCGAGATAAAATCATGATATACAGAAAACAGACATAGAAAACATATGTAGAAATCAATATGAGAGTCTTAACCTTGTCTTAAAACCATGACTTAACCTATGAATCTTAATTTTTATCTTACATTTTTATAAATCTTTCTTTTGTTCCTTATTTATATTTCTATAAAACCTTCCTCAAAAATCTATTCCTAAAATCCAAATCAGATTTCTAATTTTGTTATATCAAGTACCATTTATGTCTGCCTTAAATTAAAAAAAAAAATTCGCAAAATCAAGTTCCGTCATATTTAAAAATCATTTCATTATTTCGTATTTATATTTCTATAAAACCTTCCTAAAATTGAAATCATATTTTCAATTTACACCAAGTGGTATTTATGGTAACCTTAAATTAAAGAACATAAATTCGCAAACTCTAGAAAGTTCCGCCATATTAATATTTAAAACAGTTACTTACGGAAGTATCCTGCGGATTGAATCTCCTCGAGCAAATATAAGTAAAGTCACTCCGGTAAATATCCTTGGCATCGAATTACTCGGTCAACGGTTTTACGATCAAGCGATACGCGTCAGCTGAATTGAAAACTCAAAAGACAAAGTTGACGAAAGTTGTCGGGATATGCAGTAGCGGTCGCGTGTGCGGGCACACGACAGGCGGTATATACGAGTATGAGTTTAGTTTACGGTGCCACCACGGGTCACGGTGGCGCTGCGCCGTCAGTGTGATCCTCAGTTCGTCACGGGGTCGCGAGGGGTACGCATTGCCTTCGTCGATTGGCCGTACCCATGCTCGTTCGCCTTAACGCGCGAAAACCGTACAGGCTCGTTTAAACATTTCCATCGCGCGAAAGGCAAGTTTGATCGGTTTCCGTCGATCAGTGTTTCTGGTGCCGGTGTCATGACGCGAAGTTGCACGTTGCGCGCGTGATTCGAGAAGACAGTGTGTTCCGAAGGGGTAAACTGTTACTGCACTGTGTCCACGAGAATCTTGCTGTCATAAAACGTGAGTGACATTTTTTTTAACGTTAAAACGTAGTTCGCGTAACAGTTCTTCGATTCTGACGCGTAGATAGAAATTTTTGACGTGCTTTGTCGCTTACCAGTATTCTTAGAATACAGAGTTCTGTTTGAATAGAACGATGTGTAATGAAATGTGTATTCGTATAAAGTGACAGCGCGGATATACGCAATACGGTGCGCAATTTTTTCTTTAAGGATAACGGAGGAGGTATTTGATGTTTTGTACGAAGTCCGTGCGGATTGGAGCTATGAGTGATGATTCGTGCGACCGTAGTAATACCGTAGTTAAGCCGACTTGTAATTTTATGAATTACGTTGCACGTTGAATTATGAATTATCATTATTTGACTACGGTTGTTTTTATATAATATTTCCAGTTTTACGGTTATTTTAGTAATGTGAATTTTTGCGTTAAGTGTAAATTGTAAAATTTAGGTGATTCAATTTCTATTTTTATTTTAGGAGGTTATTCAATTTCAATTTTTATTTTTTAATTTTGGAAAAATTATTATTGGATATTTTATGAGTTATACAGGTTTATCTGTAGCTTATTATTTTTTAAGACTTTCTAACTTGATATTCCAATCATTTTTAAGACTGGTTTACATTAATCATACAGGTGTACAAAAAATCACATCTGTGCTTCAGACTGGATAATTACCTGTTTCTACTTAAGTGATTAAGTAGATCTTAAGTGTATTTCTGTACGGGAACGTAATTATCGTACCTTTAATTAATATTGATAGTTTGAAGTATTTTCATGAAAACAAGAGTAAATTATACCTCATAGAAAGCAGATCATGTGCCTTTCGAGATATGTTCTGAAAGTTTAATTAATCTATCAGTTTGAGTGCTTGAATTGTATTATTTTGTTTATTATTTTGTAATCAAATTACAGATCAAATATATTATTTTGTAGCACATAATAATTTGAAAATTCAATTTGTACCAGTGACTTTGTAATATAATATTGATCGAACGCTCCGATTTTTTATAGAAGAATTACAGCCACCACTAGTTCATTATTTTAAATTTATGTCTAAAAAAATTTTCATAATTTATGACAAGATTTATGACGCTGGTTTATTTTCATATTTTGTCACTTTTTTATGGCGATGACGAGGTTTATTAAAAGAAATATTTGCAGTCGTATATTAATATCGGTGCAGTAAATGATTATTCTTTTTCGAAACTCAGATTTTAATGAAACTCACATATTAATTAAATCTGTTTCATTCAATTTCGTATTAATTTAAAATGAAATGTTACAGACATTCTTTCGATTATTACAATGTAATATGACTGAAATTAAAATATTCAATTGAATAAAATTCTGAATACAAATGATAGATATTTGATTCACCTTTCAAGGATTAAAATATATCCCAAAAAACGTAACATAATAATCATCATCCAAGACTTCAATCGCAAATGCACATTTTAATTATTCAAAACAAGATTTATCGAATATTTAAATCTCGAGAGATCGTTACATTTCATATCAGCAGATTGAACAGACGGATCATTTAATTAACGTGGAAAAGTTATGTTTATCTTCTGCTGTTTTTAAATCAACAGTATTCGCTGCGAAATGTATTTTTACTCGATACAATCAGCACCGTATTTGATCCAACTTTTTGTACATAAAATATGAAATCGAATTTATCGCAAAATTCTGTATTTACGTGTAATAAAACAATAATTGCTTCGTATCAATCAAATGCAAAAGAACAACTAAAATCCATTTAGATTTATTTGTATACAATCAAATGTATATGAAAATTCTCGTCTCATTATTTTACATTACGTTTCATATTTCATTTAAACAAATTTTCACTTATATATTTTTTAGAAGGGTGTTGTCAAATTTTAGGAAACTTTAGGATATTTTAAGAATATTTTATTTTAGATTTTGTAAGGGGTTTTGTTTTTGTAAGGGGTTTTGTTTTTCAGAAATATTTGAGGGGAAGGGTTGGTTATTAAGTTTATTTTTATTCTACTCAAAATTTTATTTTTATAGAATCAGTATGGAATCGTGGAGTTACTGGAGTCATTGTGGAGTCACTGTAGAATTTTTATAGAGTCAGTTTGAAGTCACTAGAGAATTACTTGTGAAATCAGTGTAGGGTCATTTATAGAGTTACTATAGAATCACTATCAAATTGTTATGGAGTCACTATAGAATCATTATAGAGTCAGTTTAAAGTCACTAGAGAATTATTGTGAAGTCAATATAGGGTCACTTATAGAGTCACTATAGAATCACTATCAAATTGCTATGGAGTCACTATAGAATCATTATAGAGGCACTTTAAATTTACTATAGAATTATTGTGACGTCAATATAGGGTCACTATAGAGTTACTATAGAGTCACCATGGAATGTTATGGAGTCACTACAAAATTAGTTTAGGATTACCATAAAATGACTATGACTGTAGAATAACTATAAAATCACTATAAAGTCCCTATGAAATTACTACAGAATCACTGTAAAATCACCATAAAATTATTACAAAATTACTATAAAATCTGTACCCTATAAGGTTACTATTGAGTCCACATGAAGTCACTACAGAATTTCCATATAGCAACCATAGATTTACTATACATGTATAAAGACTATAACCTGACTATAGCTTGACTATAAGGTAACTATACAGTAACTATAAACTTAATATACAATCACCGTGCAGTCACTAGAATTGCAACCACATCAATATCCATAAAAAGCAGCAAATATAAAAACATCAGCTCTCCCATCACCCTAATCAAGTCCATCAATAATTAACGATCTATCCACCAAAAAGAAACAAAAAAGAACATCCTCCACCCGAGAACACGCACGTTAGCATTTCAACAATTCCATCCACTTATCTCGCGACACGCAACGATTAAGAGACAAGGGAGTATCCGTACACGAATATCGTGCATATTACGAGGACGATCGTGTTCGCACGTACGCGTCTGACTGATATTAATCGTAGCGAGACGTAGCTGTCATAAGGCCACGTGGAAACTGCACCACTGGTTGCTTCCGCGCGATAAGCGATTCTCCTCGCGTAACACAGTGTGTACCGTACGCGTCATTCTACTTATAACTGCTTCATGTCAACGACTCCTTGGAAACCTCTTATGATCGTGATCCATTCACGTGTCTATTTGTAATCTCGACTGTATTCTTCGCGCGGATACGCTCGCCGGCTTGACGGCCAATCTGTCGCGATAATGACGCGCTTTTCATGGAACGATCGCATACAATTAGAAACGGTAGAGGGGCTCGTAAATAGATCGCTTGTGAGCGTTATGGAAACTGTAATAATTCGGGGAAAATTGCTGGTGGTTGGGGTTGTTTGTGGTGATCGATGCATCGTTTTGGGGTTTGGTGTAAATATGTGGTTTTGGGGATTTTCGGGGAGAAGTGATATTTGTACTGGGTTTGAGAGATTGGGAATTTGAAGTAAGGGAAAGGGATTTGGGATTTTTGGAATTTTTGAGATTTTTGGGGATTTTAGGGATTTTTGGGATTTGTTGGATTTTGGAAATTTTGGAATTCTTGAGATTTATGGAATTTTGGGATCTAGGGAATTTTGGGACTTTGAGAATTTTGGGACTTTGGGAATTTTGGGAACTAGGGAATTTTGGGACTTTGGGAATTTTGGGAACTTAGGAGTTCTGGGACCTTGAGAATTGTGGAACCTTGATAATTTGGGATCTCGGGAATTTTGGAACCTTGGGAATTTTGGGAACTTGGGAGTTCTGCGACCTTGAGAATTTTGGAACCTTGTTAATTTTGGGATTTTGAGAACTTTGAGACCTTGAGAATTTTGGGACTTTGGGGATTTTGAGACCCTGAGAATTTAGGGCTTTAGAGAATTTGAGATCTTAATACTTTGGTACATATCCCTATGACCCAGTAAACCTTGCATCTCTATAGCCCTAGACGTCTATGTTCATAAAACCTTACATCTCCACATTACATCATATACATCCCTATATCTCTATATCTCTTCCTATATATCTATACCTGTAGACATATGTTCCTCCATGCATCTGTACGTATCTGCATGTGTCTGTAAGTCTTTCTCCTTACATCCCCATATCCGCACATCCCTAACAAACTTCAAAGCAAGAATCTCCACCACATGTCTACCATATCAATCACTCCAACTTGAAACACAAATTTTTTCTCAATTTCTATCAACACATTCAATCTCCTTTGTTTCATTCCACCAACAAAGACCGCCCGAAGATTATTATATTTCATGAATACGATCGAAACGCATCGCGTAGGAACATCAATCAACGACCATATGAGCCATTATATTACTTGGGACTGATAACAAATAGCGTCTGTTTCGCGATAATTTCTCTTCCTGTTCGTTCGTGGCTCTTCAGTTCATCCTTTTTCGGTCGTCTTTCATTTTCCTGGCCATCCTTCGTGTATACACGCACAACAACGAACAGGTGTCCATTTTCTTATTCTCCCTCCGTTACCCACTTAAGTGCCTACGAAAGCTTTATACAGACCTTTATTTGTCCCTCTTTTATCCGTTGTCATGCATCAGCCGAATTTGTACCACGCACACGTACACGCAGCCTAGTTTATCACCGGTAAACTTGCTTGTTTATTGATTAACCATTAGCGAAATTAATGGTAGCTCCAGGCTCCGGCACAATGGCGCTATAAAGCTTATGAAGGTGAATTAGATACGGGACACTTGCGTGAATCGCACTTATTTATGCAGCGCGTTTGAGTAATCGTTTTTGTCGCATGCTATCGAATTTTTCAGAAAATTTGGAAATTGGTACTTTTTAGGTAACATCTGTGACCTGTTTTTAACTTGATTTGCATCAGTGTTATTTACATCAAGTTATTTTATGTGATTTCAAGTCTGAGACACATAAATCTGTTTAACTATGAAGAGGTTAAGAGATCTTGTATTTAATTATTTATGAAAAAACAAATTTTTGTAGAACAAAGTAGCAATTTATTTTTTAAGGAATTTATTTTAACTACAATGGTTAGGCAATGTAACATTAAGTAGGAGTTTAAACAATTTTTTTCTTGTGTTAATCAGATATGTAATGGTTAAGATGCTGCAACCTTTCATTTCTAATATTTGCTTTTATATAATATCTTTCTTAAAGAGTAGTATTAATCTTTATATTTATTAAACGAATTTATTTAATGTATATTGCTTAAGCAATGCAACATCAAGTATGAGTCCAAACAATTTTTTTCTTGTATTAATCATATATGTAGAGGTTAGGATGCTGTAACCTTTAGTTTCTGATATATGTTTTTATGTCATATCTTTACTAAACAAAGTAGTAATCTTTATATTTATTAAACATTTCTGAAGTAAGAATACGAATACTTATTATTTATGTTAAATTATATGAGAAAAATATTACTCGACCGCCATTTTGAATATGTTACGAAAGTGATTTAAAATGAAAAGGTTAAGTTATCTTTGAAAGTGTCCTGTAAAGAGTGTGAATAAAATGAAATAAAATAGTATCGGTTCCAACGGTATTTTCAATCACGCCTGAATATTCATGAAATACAGCGTATTACGTGTCCGCGAACGTTTAACGCGGGAAAAGTTACGACGTTTTGAATCCAATAAGGAATCAGCGCGGGAAATTTATGCGGCAAGGTAATATAATGATACTTGTCGAGGCGTTATAAAATGATTAAACTTCCGGAATTTCATTTGTAAATGAAGGGAACTGCCGTGAATCCTGTCTTCGTCGTTCATTTTATAATGGCAAGAATGTTAAACAAGCAGAATGACAGTGCTCGGCCGAGAAGAAAGCTACACTTGACTATTTTATGTGCCGTACTACTCTTCGCTCGGGGCCACGGAACCCTCTTGCATGCGCTAGTTCAGTTTCAAACTTTAATTAAAAAGGTGGAGTCGCAATAAGCTTCCACCGCCTCCGAGTTCACCCTTTCGTCCCCTCTCTCTCCCCCGTTGTTCTTGTCTCCCTCTCTCGCTCCTCTTTTCGCTGTCGCCGAAACTCACTGCACCGAGAAGTCGAGCTATTTTAATTTCATTTACGAGAAATAAACAGAACAATCAAATTACGGTGGGCGAGCGAGTATGCACGTCCAGTGCCTTTGATGCGTACCCGAAGTGCGTATTTTTGGAACAACCGCTCTCTCCTTCTCTCTTTACTTTGTGTACCGTTGCAACTGTATTTTCATCGGGTTATATTGTAACGCGTGGAAGGATAAAACCGCAAGCAGGATGGGAATTTGCGAGCGACGATTCGGAATTCACTTTGTGCGTTTGTGAATTAATTAACAGAAACGAACAACGCTACTGTACAATTCGATCGGCGTAGGGGATTCAAATATTCGACTTTCAGCGTTGGAAACGCGAGCGGGATAACATTTACCCTAACGCGAATTCATAATCCCGTTCATGGAGAACAATTGAAATCGATGTTGAGGGTAGAACGATTTCATCGAGTGCCAAGAGGGATGCAGTCTCGAATGAGGGTGGAAATTTAGGACCTTCACCATTGGACCATTTGGGAATCTGATGTAGAAGTTTTTAAATCTTATGTCTCGTGTGATGTTCAACTGAGGATGATCAACTTGAGATGTTAAAAATTTATGTATTAAAAAATTATAAAATTATTGTTTACGAATTTGAAGATCTTACAGTCGAGAAATTTGAGAATTTAAAAAATTGCGATGGTTGAGCACAGAAATTACAAAGTCCCAGATTTCTAATTCTTCAAAGAAGAGTCCACCATTTTGATATCAGTCCCCCTTGTGGATATAAACCCATCACTAGATTGTAACAGCGAGACGTAGAATTTGTTGATTCGTTTTTTCTCTTATTTATCAAAGTGAGAAATTAGAGAATTTAAAAAATTGTAATGCTTAAACACAGAAATTAGAAAGTTCGATTTCTAATTCTTCAAAAAAGAGTGTCCACCATTTTGATATGAGTGTCCTCGTGGTTATAAACTCGTCACTAGATTGTAACAGCAAGACGTAGAATTTGTTGATTCGTCTTTCCTCTTATTTATCAAAGTGAGAAATTAGAGAATCTAAAAAATTGCAATGCTTGAGCACAGAAATTAGAAAGTTCAATTTCTAATTCTTCAGAGTCCACCATTTTGATATCAGTGGCCCTCGTGGATATAAACCCATCACTAGATTGAAACAGCGAGTATAAGAGATGTAGAATTTGTTGATTCGTCTTTCCTCTTATTTATCAAAGTGACTCACATGTTCGAAGAAGCGCGGCAAAATTTATGACCGCGATAATAGTTAATAAGCTTTCATTAAGGATTCGGGGAAAATTGCTCGCATATCTTGTGAAATATTCGCGAACGTTCAATTACGCGCGTTCGCGATAATAAATTCTCCAAAGCGTGGCTACCGGTGCGCAGCTTTTGAATAGAATCCGTTACAAGGCAGAAATTAAATGAAAATTAGCAGCGCGTTTTCAGCGTTACCTAATTAAAAGCGTAATTATTTAGGAATTGCCCGGCTCTGTTGGCGAGAACAGCAATAACAACAAACCCCCAGAGCTGGACCGAAATTTCTCCGTTTATTCCGCGAAAATCTGCCTCTCGCTGGCCAACCTCGATGCAACCGGCGTCGATCAAGCTCGACGAGCTTTCAACGCGATGAAACATTCTCTCTCTATCCGTGGAATATTTACGAAGACGTTTATTAGCGCCTTACCCATCAACAAAGGAGGGTGTCTTCGCGTCGAAGCAATTATAAGGTCGTCCGAGATAACGAGCGAAGACATCGGGTCATTTTCGAGGAACAGTCTCGTACAATTTACACTGCATCTCTCGATATTTTCCTGCTAAGTTAATTCCGGGTGAACACGTTCTTATGACCGAGTTTTCATTTATTGGTAATTTGGAGAATGGTTAGAAGAGTTGGAACTGGAGAACTAAGAAGGAATAAATGTGTGTAGGAGGATGTAAACGGTATGTGAGGTCATTAATTATTTGGAACGATTTAAGGAGAGACTAAGGAAAATCTACGAATTAGAGAGAATTTTGGGAGATTCTAGAGAGAAATTAAGCACGGTAGAAGTTAAGAAAAGTTTAAAGGTGTGTTGATAGGCTAAGTTTGCGAACAATTGTATGCACGGAGGTAGAAATTAGGAACGTAGACTCGCGTTGTATCGCAGACTAATCCCATTTTCAAGTTTGGGAAGTTTGGAAAGTTGGAAATTTGAGGATGTGCAGATCTGGGAAGTTGGGTGCAGATTTGAGTATTTGAGGGTTTTAGGAATTTTGGGGTAGGTAAATTGAAAGATGGAGATTTGGAGATTTGTGGATTGGGGGATTTGGAGATTTAGGGGTTTTTGGGATTTGGGGATTTGAGGATCTGGAGATTTCAGGATTTTGGGATTTGGGGATTTTGAGAATTGAGGATTTTGGGAATTTTGGGAATTTGGGGAATTATGGGAATTTTGGGAACTTTGGGAATTCTGGGAATTTTTAGAACTCTATTAATTTTGGGAATTCTGGGAATTTTAGGAATTTTGAGACTTTGGGAATTTTGGCACTTTAGGGCCTTGAAGATTTGACAATTTGGGGACTTATGGATTTATGGTTTGAGGATTTGAAAATTTTTAAATATAAGAATTTAGGGATGTGAACAATTAAAAATTGAAGAATTTAGAATTTAATTATAGGGTTTAAGAAATTTCAATATCTAAAGATTTAGAAATTTAGAAGTTTGGTAATTAAAGGTTTGGGAAGTTAAAAATTTAGAAGTTGATTTACGAATCTTGAGGTTTGAGTACTTAAGGATTTAAAAATTGATAAACTTGGAACTCTGGTAACATAAAAAATGTAGAAATTTAAAAGAAAGCAAATTTGTAAATATAGATATTCAAACAACCAAATAAAAGAAATATAAATATGCAACAGCTTCAGACTTCAGTAACTTCAAATTAAGATTATGGTCTCCATGACTCCTACTCCAAAATTAATAATATGGTTCAAAGACACATTCATACACACATTCAACCACATAAAAATCTGAAAGCCTGTAGAACCATACCCAGATTATCTAAAGTAGTCGAATGAGTCATGATAAATATATCCCATAAACTATCAATGTCCAACCTCCTCGAACCTAATCCCAGTCTTAACTCATAATTATCTTTCAGCACCTGAACCACATGCACACTCTAACTGTACAGCTGAAACTAAAAAATCTCCATTTCCCTCGAACAAAGTATTTATCGAGTAGACCTAGCAGCCATAGAGTAATTGCGTGCACGACATCGTCACGTTGAAACGGCTCAGGGGGCAAAATGAATAATCGGCCTGTTCACCGTGCGATCACGCGCGTGAGATTACAGTCGCATTTTGCGCGCGGTACTGTCAGCATCGCGTGCGATTAACACGTCGATTTCAGCCAGCCGGAGACTCGACTTTCTCGTAAACATTTTTATAAGGATTTCACGATAAACGACTGGCTATATCGCGCCGCCAGCATCTTTACCGTAATGTTATTACTGTCGGGTAATTCTCCTTTTAATCGTCGACGTTGTTAATATATCATAAGTTCTTTGTTTCGTTCGGTACAATCTCGTACGAGCGACAGAGAGATCGTTATCCGCGGCTAGATTGCTGGAAATAATTAGATGCCTTGTGACTTGCCACGGATATTTTACGCGAAACGTTTCACGAGTAATGAGACCATATTTTACGAAACTTTTTCTCTACCTTGTTTTTAATAATCTAGATGATAGCGTTCAAACTAGTTCTTTAGGTGTACCTGCTCTTATTTCGCAGGTTCTTTTTTAGAGGATATCGATCTGCTAACTTTTGATATTTCAGGGTAAAATATAGGTGCTGTTTTGTGGAGTTAGAGTTTGAAGTTTCTTTCAATTTTGATTATTGGGCGATGTTCAGTAATAATATATCGTTGGTCTATATTTTTCACTTCTACTGATGTGATGTACTGGTTCAAGCTATTACTCGTTTGATTAGTTTCAATTTTTATTATTGGGCAATGTTCAGTATTAATATATTGTTGGTACATATGTTTCACTTCTACGTATGTGATACACTTGTTCAACCTAATACTCGTTTGATTAGTTTCAATTTTTATTTCTGATCAATGTTAAGTGATAATCTATCGTTGGTCCATAATTTTCACTTCTACTGATATGATGTACTAATTCAACCTGACATTCATTTAATTAAATTAATATTTATTACGTAATAATTGCATGTCAATTAAGTCTATCATATGACTGTAAGTATACCTGAATACTTTGATCAACTTCAAAAATAAAATTCTTACAAAATATTTTCATAATTCAGTTAGAAGCACAAAGACAACTATTTAGAAAGAATTCAATTTTGTACTCCTTTAAACGACAAATAAATAAACACTCATGTATCACATATCCTTAATCCTTTAATTAAAATGAACGACCACGTCTTAAATAACAAACAGAAATCCCTAACTTAGACCACAACCATTTTTAATGACACGTTAACAATACTGTCAACGTCTATTTACTAAAAACACACCTTCAAAAAAGAACATACCCCAAATTTTCTCCGAATTTCCTAAAAATACATAGTACAAATAACAGGTACAGTTGAGTTGATGTTCCGATAGCTGTCCTTCGTCAAACAGATAGTTAGGAGGGTGTTTAATTTGGGACCTGTCCCCTCAACACCTGTTCAACCACGAGAAGATCCTCTGTCGGTTGTAGATACGTTTAGGTAACAGTTGTTTAGGTCAGTCTTGTCTTGATCAGATAGTTTGTATCTCGGCGGCTTTCCAAATAATCTCGCGAGCATTTCCCCGCTACTCTGGGTCGCTGTCGATGCTATTTCGAGTTGTCGTTCAGCTCGCGAAAGCTCGTCAGGCTTCTCGTACAGTCAACAGCAAATCTCCTTTTCGCAAGAAAAATATGCCAAATAGTCGTACTACCTTTTACTATTTTAAAAATATTTTTTTTTTAATTTTAATTTGGTGATGATTTAAGGGGAAGTAAGAGATAGTTTAAGGATAGGGTAAAAATTTGGGGATGTAGGAATTTGGAGAGTTAGACGTTTTGTGGTATGGAGATGTAGAAATCTGAAGATTTGGACATTTGAAGAGATCTGAAGATTTAAACATTTGAGTAGGTTCGAAGATTTAGACATTTGAAGAAATCTGAAGATTTAAACATTTGAGGAGATTTGAAGATTTAGACATTTGAAGAAATCTGAAGATTTAAACATTTGAGGAGGTTCGAAGATTTAGACACTTGAAGAAATCTGAAGATTTAAACATTTGAGGAGATTTGAAGATTTAGACATTTGAAGAGATCTGAAGATTTAAACATTTGAGGAGATCCAAAGATTTAGACATTTGAAGAGACCTAAAGAGCTACAGATTTGGTAGCGTAGGAAAATGGGAACATAGAATGCTAGGAACATGGCTATTTGAGGATCTTGAAATTTGGAAGCTTAGAAATTGGAGTATATAGAAAATTGGGGTAAATAGAAAATTGAGGACATAGCTATTTGAGGATCTAGAGATTTGATAGCGTAGGAATATGAAATCGTAGAAAATTAGGAACGCAGCTATTTGGATATCTTGGGATCCTAAGAATATAGAAACAGAATATTAGCAAATCCTGCCTTAGTTGCCCTCAAATCTATAAATCCCCAAATTCATAGCTATTTGGAAAAGAAGTATAAGAGTCTAGAAATTTGCCAAAAGAAAAATTTCTAAAAATTACTATTACACATATAAAATTTGAGAGCCCAAAAATGTTGAAGTTGGAATGTGACATACCAGAAGAAAGCATTGCACGCGAGTGTACACTCGGACAGTAAAACTATCCGCCAATAGAATTCGCGTCCTATCGCAATGGCGTCGGCGTTACATAAAACTGGCATCGACATTCTACTCCTTACGCTTTCAGCCTCCGAATCGATCTTTTTAGCGTACGCAGGCATAGAGCAACGCGATGAAGCTCGCGAGAGATGCCTTCCTGAATTTTCCTCGCCGTATCTTTCACGCTTGATATATTTTCCGAAAGGGCGATGCATCATTTGTCTTAGACGGGGGAAATATGGCGGACTCGCGGCTCGAAACGTTTCGTTTATCCGGAACAGCTAATACCGTTTCCGTGCCATAAACTATACACGCGGATAAACAACGTGTACACGCGACTGTTTTTTCCGTTAATCGTCAACCTGCGCGTTATCTCGCCTGTGTAAATGTGTACGCGTCAAAGCAGCCGGCCCCGTTTATCCAATGCGTGCACTCGTTACGTACCGCTTGTGCATTAACCCATTATGAAAACGTCCGTTTATCGTGCACCTGTATCGTCGTTGCGACCCGATTAAAAAGCTACTTTTTCAAAATGTGCCGTAAATTAGTTGAACCGCTGGGACGCTCGATCAAGGATGCGCTTTTTTCTGGAACGAGATTTTACCTCGAAAATTTGCGAATTTTCTCTACTATTAATAAAGAAACAAAAATTACGAATATTATAAATAAACCGACTTCGAAAGAAATAAACTGTGCGACTGATAAACGGACCTACCCCTTCACATTCGATATGTGGCTAACAATATGGGATAATATAGGAACAAAAATTACAAATAAAATAAATAAATCAACTTCAAAAGAAATAAACTGTGCGACAAATTGTGGACAGACCTACCCCTTCACATTCGATATGCGGCTACCAATACAGGACAATATAGAAACAAAAATTACGAATAACATAAATAAATCAACTTCAAAAGAAATAAATTGTGCGACAGATAAACGGACCTACCCCTTCACATTCGATATGTGGCTAACAATATGGGACAATATTAAAAGTAATATAAATAAGCAAACTTCAACAGAAATAAACGGTGCGAGAGATTGTAAACAGACCACCTACCCCTTCATATTTGAATGTGGCCAGCAATGTAGAACAATATAGAAGCAAAAATTACAAATAAAATAAATAAAGCAACTTCGAAAGAAATACACTGTGCGACAGATCATGAACCTACCCCTTCATATTTTAACGTGGCACTTAAAATCACAGGCAAAAATTAAAACTTCCAAAGGTAATTTTTTCCAATGACCTCCACAAAAGCAAGTCCCTAAAATTGTCCATATTTCCAAATTTGATTGTAGAAGAAATAAGTCCTGTCTGTGATAAGTCATCCTAAATTGTTTGGTTATTGATCGTGATAAAACAGAAGATGATCGACGTTCTATAGAAGTAGAAGCTCAGTGAAGGTAAAACGATCTCCACACAAAAGTTGATCCCCATCAACAGCTGGTTGCGTTAACGACGTTGACGAAACGTTACAGGAGCTGTTTCGGTGCGGTGGTTGCGACTAACCAGGAGCGCAAACACGGGAAGTTCGATCCGCTGAGACCGAGGCTGCGTTGTTCGAGCGCGTACAACACATCCCCAGGAGATAATGCATTATGAGAGCGCATGTTGAGGCCGCGTCGTGGAAAGCCTTTCGAAAGACGGGACTGTAGGGAAGTTCCGAAAGGCGATAACTCGTGCTAACCCAAATAGCCGGTTACAGAGAGGATGGTCGATCGTGGTCCCGTTTGTCTACGTTTACTCGTTTGTCGCGCAACTTGGTATGCGTTGTACGTGTTTCCAGCAGCGGGCCGTACTTTCCAGCGCAAACAGGAAGCGACTCTTCTGCAGGGCCGGTTTGCACCACTATCTGTCCGCGGCAGCGCGGTGCAAACATTTGTTCAGGACAAGGGACGAAACCGGGACGAGACGCGAACAACGGCTGCGATGCGATATCAGTAATAAGATAACAACTGTCCGGTGAACTGGCTACGCTCTTGCCCTCTTCTTTATCTTTCTTCGCGTGTTACGCGGTACAGCCTCATGTGAGAACTTTTATGGGATGGTGCATATGTTTGTTTCCATTAGGACTTTATGACTTACCGTTGTTTTACTTCGTTTGGGATGAAAAGTGCGTTCATACTTTTGCTCTTAGGTGCTAGGTTTCTCTGCATATGTAGATCCATGTGTGTAGAATCACATATGGTGGTGTTTGTATATCTACACATGTGAAGACCACATATTCTACTATTCACACGTAGACAAGGACGTATCCACATAGTCTAACATATACACATGTCTATATCCATATATCAAGATATGCATATATGCAAAATTACATATGTATAACTAGACGTGTATAACATCTACACATGTACCTTGATATTCATATGTTTCGACATGCATATATCTTAACGTCCAATCCGACATTCACGTATCTCAATATTCCAATGTCCACATATGCCTGATCCATATATTTCAACACTCTCATGTCTCTAAATCCACGTGTCTTTGGTCCACACACCGTCTACATGTTCCCAAATCCACATATCCGCAGTTATTTTCTGCAGCTGGCAACGCGCCATTTTAAATTAAGAATATTATTGGTTCATGCAGCCTTCTTGAGCTTACATTTGTGATTTCGAATATTCTCTAAATTTGATCAATGACATTCACTCTTCGAACATCTAAATGATTCGTGATGTATTATAACCTAACTTAACCAATGCAATGTTGATTGCATTATCGGGGATCAACCTTCAAATTAAATTTAAGATCAGAATTATTTTTCTCCTCCACCTATTTCGTTGGTCAATAGCCTACAGTGTAGACATTACACGAAGGATGTAACTATAATACATCCCTGACACGCTCGTTTGTTCAAACTTTATCAAGGCTCCTCAAGTACCGCTGACCTATCCGCCCTCTGTATCGGCCTTTTATCGAAAGGATTTTTGTCAAGCCAGCAGGACCGCACAAAATGCTTTCTCGTGCAGAAATCTCGCGATTCACAAGATGGTCGCGTAAAACTCGAAAGCTAAATTCCCGTCCACACAGAGAACTATCGCCGGGCAAATATTGATCAATCGTGATAGAAACTCGCCGCTTGATTGAATTAAAGTTGGTGTGTCCAACGCCTGCCGCGATTATTCCAGTCTCCTCTGATATTGAATATCTGATCCTTGACGATTACACTCTGTCTACCAGGAGATCCTCCCTGGAATTGAAATCTTTCAAATACCTCGGCTAGGTCTGAAGTTCTTACCGACACGTAATAGCATTCTCGTGTACATTATTTCCATATTTGGACATTTTCAGCTTTTCAATTATAGTTATGTACTATATGTATTATACATTTTTTATTATTTATACTCAATTTTCAGTACTGTACATTTTTTATTATTTATACTCAATTTTCAATAGTATATATTTTTTATTATTTATACTCAATTTTCAATAGTATATATTTTGTGTTATTTATTCTCGTTTTTCAAACTCTTTTCAATTTTTTAATGTTATAAGTCTTAGGTTATAACAATTTGAATTTTAACAAATTTTTAATTGTTCAAATCTACAAATTTTAATTTCCAAGTTTATTTATATACGTACATCTCCAAATTTGGCAACTTTTCAATTTTCTACATTTTTACTTACTAAAATCATCAAATCCTTACTTTTCTAAATTCCTATACCCCAAATCTATAAATTCCTAAATTTTTCAGAGCCCAAATCCTTAGATTCTTATTACAACACTTTCTTAAGTCTCAAAATCCCCAAATTTCTATACCTGAAAATTTTCACCTCAACTCAAAATTTTCAAATCCTCAAATTTCCCCAAAAATCAACATCCACCCTTCCTCACCCTAAAACCCAAAAATCCCCAAATTTCTACCACCCCAAATCTCTAAATTTCCCCATCAAATCCCTAAATCTCAAAATCCCCAAATCCAAAAATTCTCATCACTTCCCAACTTCTCAAATATCTCTAAAAATGTACATATTCTGTCTACGTTACATTTTTCCTCGAGAAAGTTTCTTACGGACTGTACGAATGTCCTTTACACACATCTGAATACACAGGTATTTCCGATGTAGTCCGGTCGATTTCTTCGAGTTCAGACTCCCTCGACCATGGTGACGACGGACAAAAGAAGATTTGAAAAGAAATGCAAGCGTAGATACACTGCTATGGATACGTTTTTTAAAAGCCGATTCATACAGTATCGACTTCGTATAATGTCCAATCCCCGTATTTTGTGTTGTTAGTGATTTTTATTTTGTACGTTTATATTGAACGTCTTCGATGATAAATCCGATGGTAAGTAGGTTTGATGTTGTACAGAATGAATTTCGATATGAAAGAGATAATAGTGGCATTGTTCCTTTCTTTATTTGAATTTGTTGAAATGAGTTGCAGTTTCCAATATTTCATATACTTTTATGATCTCGATATTTTTTTTATTTGTATTCTCGAATTTTAATATTTGCAAGTCTTTGTAGTTTCGAAGCTACTATTGTTTTATTTTTATGCATACGAGTTTTTATTTTTTCCAAGCTTGCATATTTTCTGATTTCTATTGTCTTAAATTTCTAATAGTCAGAGCTCCAATTTTTATGTCACCTCTAAATTTCTAAATATCTATCTACAGAAATTTCTGTATTCCCAAATTTGTGCCATGGATTGGTCTCCACAAAACTAGTAAAAATCGCATAAATTTTTTTTAAACTTCGGTGCGTTCAGTGTCAGCCATCACAGAACAAACGAACGGAACAAAAACCTCGAAGCGAATAATTTTCCCGCTATTCATAAACCGGCCGTACATTAGACAAGTTAGAACGAAATAATTCCAGCCAACCAAATATTTCATACGGAGAACGCGCACGATAAAACGTGATTTTTCAAAAAGCACTTGATGTACTCTGTGGTCTACATATGCATTAGCATAACCATCCCTCTGAAATAAGTCCTTGCGAAAATTCCAGCTTCGCCCGGATACGACTGACACACCACTCAAACTATTAAAAATTCAAAATATCCCTGCACAGAAGATTACGTCTCCATTATCAAAAATCTGTCTCTAAGCAAAGTAATCGTCAACGGTATTAAGTCGTACCTTCGGTAGAAGGCTCACCGTTAAAGAACCAGCATTAGATTCAACAACTTTGTTGTCGCGAAGCACGTCAAGGGTATCAGATTTATCCGACAAACGATGGTGTACGATAGTGTCGTTGTCGACGGAACAAAGTGCATATATAATGAATGACGTTCGCGACGGCTCGAATTGTCGTCGATCGTCGAGCTGGCCACAACGATAATCGAGAGGTTAACGATCGACGTGGAAGGTATCGTAGAAAACAACGTGACGCGGCACCCGGTACACTCGGACGTGGACTTCTTTCATTTCTACATCAAACTTATTGCATTCTCAAATTTTTAATTTTTCCATATCTTCAAAAAATTCACCCTCAAATTCAGGATGCCTCAAATTCAAATTTAGGTTACATAAATTTTATACTTCCACATCTTGACAAATTTTGTCATTTTGCAAATATTCCAAATTTGATAAATTTCCAGAATTTTCAAAGATCCTCGAACGAGGTTACAGAGCTATATTATACATAAATTTGTTGTGGACTGTACGCGTTCGCGGCAACAGCCGTGCACGAGAAGAAGATGGATATAATGCAGGAGAACGTATGCCGCAGGCTTCGACCCTCCACGTAACAAATTGTTTATTGCCACATGCTCGACTCTCACACCGTAGGAGAATGGGGTTGGGCCGCGACTGACCCGGGTTCTCGCAAACACCCGGATCGCCAATCTTCACCCGTTGCTGCGCTCTGCTCCGCGTCCTTCCTCCTCCATGGGGGTAGCCGCAGTATAAACGTAAAAGCGTGCACCAGTTTACCGAGAGGGATACAAAATACCGAAGGGGAGTTCGTTACAAAAAGTCGCAAACGGATCGCTGCGTTTTTTTATCCATTGTGGAGTGGAGTTCTGAAGGTCGTGCGTTCGTGAAATATTTAATGTATATATACTAACGTTAGTTAGCAATCATTTGCACATTGACCTTCTTCTTCTTCGTTGGCCAGAGAAGAAAATTATTAAAGAATAATAGTTTTTATTATTAAAAATAAAATTTTTAAAAGATGCATGGTATGGTTTTTATTATTTTGAAGATTATACTCTTGTTCTTTCAACCCTCTGTACAGATGTACATCACATTTATTTTTTTTTTAAATTCAACTTCAAAGTAGATGGTAATTCATCCAAAAACCAACATGACGTACATGAAACAATTATTACAAAATATTTTAAATCACCACCCTAAAATTTACAGTTCTTTAAGAAACAATTGCAATTATTCTCTCCATGAACTATTTTGTCAATGATTCTGTTAAACTCTAACACACGATGTTAGAACCTGAAATCCGCATTAGCCCTTCGCATTCGTTTTCAAGCACGTTTCCCTCGAAAATTTCTAAACCACCTAAATTGCGAAAAAAAACTTGCTGCGCATCCCCTTCATTTCTCCGGTATCATTGCGTCGAATAAATATGGCAACCCTTTCCGTCAAATTAACGCACAAGCATCCGACTCGCGCGTCCAAGGACGGAAGAATGCCGGCGAAAAATCCACTTGACTTTGGTTTACGCGAAGACGAGCAGGAAGCGTTGAAAAAGGGCCGGGGTTCCTTTTCTTTTTTCTTGCCTCGTTCTCATGAACGCCAGCCGGCGGCGTTATGCGAACGCAGACGATAACGGGGAGGCGCAAAATAAAATGAGATCGCATTATGTGCACTCGTGAAAAGGACCCGGAGGGGTTGAGGTCGCTCTCGCATGGATCATATAGCTGCCGATGCACATCTCCATGAAAGTGTTTTGTATCGTGACTACCTACACGTGCACGCAGAGCGATTCACCTTTGCGTTCGTATCTTCTTTTCTTTTTTCTCAAAGTGTATACAGTGTTGGTCGCTTGTAGTTTCATGGTCGATGCACGTCATTGACGTAACTGGGGATCTTTGTGTTGAGAGAGTTGAGTTTTTTTGGATTATTGCGGACGGGTGGAATTTTGGGAGGTGGAAGTTTTGAGGGTTGGAATTTGGGTATTTAGGTAGGGGGAAATTATGGAATTGGGGAATTTAAGGGGGTGCATTTTTTGGAGATGGAAATTTAGGGATTTGGGGATTTGGAGATTTGGGATCTAGGGAATTTATAAATTTGGAAATTTGGAATTTTGGAGAATTTAGAGAATTTATAAATTTGGAAATTTGGAATTTAGGGAATTTAGGGATTTGGAGGCTTGAGATCTAGGGAATTTAGAAATTTGGTATTTGGAGATTTGATATCTAGGGAATTTATAAATTTAGAAATTTGTAAATTTGGAATTTTTGAGAATTTAGAGAATTTAGAGAATTTATAAATTTGTAAATTTGGAATTTAGGGAATTTAGGGATTTGGAGGCTTGGGATCTAGGGAATTTATAAATTTGGGATTTAACGAATTTACAAATTTGGGATCAGGAGATTTGAGATCTGGGGAATTTAGAAATTTGGAAATTTGGAATTTAGGAAATTTATAAATTTGGAAATTTGGGGTTTAGGGAATTTAGGGATTTGGAGGCTTGGGATCTAAGGAATTTAAAAATTTGGGATTTAGCGAATTTACAAATTTGGGATCAGGCGATTTGAGATCTAGGGAATTTATTTTGAAAATTTGGAATTTAGTGAATTTATAAATTTGGAAATTTGAGAATTCCAAAATTGAAAAGTATCAAAACCTAATAATTAGTAAATTTCACAATTTCAAAATTTATAAACTGAAAGCTTGAAAACGTACCGATTCAGTAAAATACCGCAAATTCCTGAGTTGGCACGAAAACGTTTTCATTGAAGACGCACCTATTGACTCGACACGACGTAGCTCTACGCACATCCCTTATTTTTTCCATGGGTTTTGACGAAGTTACGAGTTCCACCGTACGGAAGTTTTCATGTTCGCGATTTGTGCGAACGATCGCACGATTCCACCCCTCATCTTTTCGTCCGTTAAACCTTTTGCGTTTGCACGCGTTCGTATCGCGGTTCAGGAAACTTCTGAGTGACGTCGGGTGTCGGGAAAACGAGGCGCGATGAAAACCGTGCTCGGTAACCGAACTCCATTAATCACGTGGCTTTGGTCGCTTAATGAAAGGGCAAAATATCGCGAGTCGAAAATGCAGGATAGCTTGCGAGACCAACTATGACTCGGTGTAATTGAACAGGTTAGCGGTGTTAAGGGGATTAGATCACCTTTCAGGCCTAACTTTCACAGTTTCTCTTATCGAAGTCGTGTGATAAATGAGCGATTTTGAAATCTACATATGTTCTCATACGTGTACATATACCATTCAGAAATACTAATAAAATTTTCTTAAGCTCTAATTTTTATTTTCGTTGAACAAAATGGTTGCAGACATTGAGCAATAAATAAATTTTATAAAATCTGTACAAGATATATTTTAAGTATATATAACATATATTAATCTCCAAATTTTCAAATCCTCTAAAATTCCCAAAAATTTAATTAAAAGCGTTGCAACTCCACATCCAAGAAAATATGCATCTTCGACAATTTAAAAATATTCAAACTGCAATGCAGCTTATCTTCACAGCAAAGAAATGATCACGCGTACATATATGCATATGCACACATATGTAGCTACACTACACCGTCGCAAAATTCACGGACAACAGCATCTCTCCTTATAACAGCCGGCACACCGCGGAAAGAAAGGAAAAAACTTTGTTGCCGGTTCCCGTAACGATAGACAGGAAGTCTGCATTGTGTGTGCGGCATAGAGGAAGCTATTAAAAAACTTAGAGCAAACTATTTTAATAAAATGCAGCTTGCATGTTGAACGGTACATGTTCGCGTGTACACACGCGCTTCTTTCGACGTGGCTATGCATTCAATCTAAGAGATTACAAGTTTGAAACGAACTTGTTACGAATAAAAAGGGAAGAGAAGAGCGGGAGAGTGAAAAAAAAAACAGGAGGAGAGGAGAGAAATTGGATTACCTTCGGAGGCGACCTCCAACAGGAAGAAAGAGTATCCGTTATCGTGGATCTCGAGAAGGCGTTTGCAGCAGGTCCCTTAGCGCGATTCGACAAAGCGAGCATTGCGATAATGCCTTATTACATGGTACACCCGTCAAGAGAGTGCAATTCGTTCGCATTGCGAGTTCATTAATAACGTGCTACGATCGAAGATAACGTTAGAAAACGGACACTCGCCTCGTACCTGGATCGTAGTCACGCATGAACGATAAACGCTTGCCGCGTCGAATCAGTTAATTCCTCGGTGAAGCTGCTACAGTAGCTTTCCGTTATATCGCCGCGACGGAAATTCAATTACTGGACTAATTTTTTACAATTTTGAGATCTAGGGATTTAGGTATTTTTGGATCTAGGGATTTTGGGATTTTGGGATTTTGGGATTTTGGGATTTTGAAAGTTGTAAATTGGAAAATTTATATACATATTTGAAAATTTGAGGGTTTTGAGGGTTTAGAGATTTTAGAATTTGGGAATTTTGGAAATTTGGAGAAAATATTGGATATTTAACAATTTGGTGCTCTAGAAATTTGGGAATGAAACTTAGAAATTTTGAGATTTCGGAATTTTAGAAATGATTATTACAAATAACTTATAAGGAAATGATAAACTATGCATCACAAAAAATGCATACGAATATACAGAGAATAACAAAATATTTGTTTGCAAATTCCTATTGAATGAGCAAGTATAAAGTATTCTTTGTACATTCTGCGCATGCGCGGTTCGGAATACAGCGTCAACATTGTCCCACACACGACTTATTTAAATTAGACATACAAATTAATTGCAATCCTCTATTTTTTTATAAAAAGTAGTTTCCTTGTTTATTGTCCTTTCGCTTCCTCTTACTGTATTCCTATTCTTTATATTAACAGTGTAAATAAATAAAAAATGCAGTCAATCGTTTCTACTGCGCATGCGCCAGAAATCGTAGGGTGCACCTCATCTCTGGTATAACCACCTTTCATTTAATTTTCTGTACAAGGTGGTGTTTAACCGAAAATAAACATAGATTTTTTAAACTGGAGCCTAACCTCTTGAGCGATTTAAGCGGAGATTTTCAGCGTCACCGGTGGGAACCACGCGGCGCGGAGTGATCAACTTCCCTGTTCCCGATAGTTTGTTTCCGCTCGGCAGGAAACGAAAGAAATATTACGGAAGCGGAAAAGACGATCCGCTTAAAAAGAGATTTCACCGTCGTGTCTTCTCTCGGATGCTACAAAGGGGAACCGCTACTGTCTTTACTTTTATTACGTTTCTCCCGTTCGTTGTTTGCGTTTATTTGCCCACGAGTCGGATGGTTCTTTTTTCTGGTCCGCCCGAGGTTCCTTTGCCGGAAAATTTATTCTACATCGAATTCGAATTTCTCTCGTTAAGTACGAAATGCAAAGTGGATGTCGATAAAAGATCGCGTTGTCTCCGGTTTTCTCTCTGCTGGGACGTATGGGATTCTACTGACACGGCGAAGGTATAGTCGGCCATGCAAATTTACGAATTCGCGTAGGCATACCAATTTCACAATTTATGGCATTTACGTATGTGTGGTTTTACTGATTCAGACATGTAGATTTTTAGATTTCTGGATTTTTGGTTTCCTGGACTTTTGGATTCTTAGATTTTTAGATTTCTAGATTTTTAGATTTAGAGATTTAGAGATTTAGAGATTTAGAGATTTAGAGATTTAGAGATTTGGAGATTTCTAGATTTGGAGATTTCTAGATTTGGAGATTTCTAGATTTGGAGATTTCTAGATTTGGAGATTTCTAGATTTGGAGATTTCTAGATTTGGAGATTTCTAGATTTTTAGATTTCTAGATTTTTAGATTTCTAGATTTTTAGATTTCTAGATTTTTAGATTTCTAGATTTCTAGATTTCTAGATTTCTAATCCCAAAACCCCAAAACCCCAAAATCTCAAAATTCCAAAATCCCAAAATCCCAAAATCCCAAAATTCCAAAATCTAATATTTCCATATTCCAAAACTCGTCAATCTTCCAAATCCCCATACCCGATTTCCCCGCCTGCAAATTTAAACTTTTAATACTCGAGTATTGAAAGAAATATATAAAAGACTGATTTACAGCCTGAACCTTCAGACGCTGATTTATTTTTGAATTTTAGACGCTGATTTATTAGCCAGAATGCATCCACTGTTCATTTCTGACTTGTTCCCTTGCATTCGGTAATCAATATTGTCATATCGTAAATTCACCACGTGAAATGCCCAGTCAATCATGTTCGAGTTTCAATTTACTCTTCATCGATTTTAACGAGTCTCCTCCTGTGTCGTACACTGTATAACTGTTCTTCATTGTATTATAATAATCGACTGAATAAACTTCGTAAATAAACTTGCTACTTTAATACATCAATACATTAACCATTTATAGTGCAACTCAATTTTACTTAAATTTTACTTAATCTAATTTAACTTAATCTATTTTTCAAAAAATATTTTGGTAGGTTATATTTTTTAGTTTTATTAAGTTTACAAAGTTTTAACAAATGTAGAAAATCAAACTCTTCTTGCATCAACTCATAGGTTGACATCGATATTTATTCCTCTTTGAAAAATTCAAAAATAAAAAATCTTAACATTAAAATTACCAACCAGTAAAAATGGTTGGTAGTGACTGGTTTCAGATTTCTCATTCTATATTACAAAATTTTATTATCCTGATTTTATGCAAGTATCTGTCATATTTTCTTAAGGTAAACTAGTTCTGCATCTTACTTAATACTTTACTATTTATTTATTTCCCCCTTCATTTTATTTTTCGTTCTCCAATAAACAAGCATTTAATCTCACTAATTCTAGTGTTAATACATCATAATTATTTACCATTTATTAAATAACAACCTGCTTACATAACTTCAGCTTTCAAGTTTGCGTCAACAAAAATTACCTAAGCTACTGAAGAAACATATACATAGAACTTACAGCGTTTTGCTACTCATTTTTAAAATTATTCAAATAACAACACGACGTCCAGCGATTATTTGATGCTAGCTTGAATATGCGCGTGTAATCCCTGAAGGGTTTATAGGCCAGCATCGTCACGTACATGTACCCGAAGTTACATACCTTCCGTAGTGATCAGCTCTATGTTAGGCCGAGGGGAATGCATTGAGGTTTCCACTAGCTCCCCGTGCATCTCTACCCGTTAATTAAAACTTGCCCTGCACGTGCGGATAAACATCACTGCATCGAGTCGTGTCAAATTTCAGCCATTATTTTTGATACAGAAATTGAGACACCTTTTTGAATATTTTTATTCAAATTTTCCACACTTTTTAGATTTTAGATATTCGATTTTGCAATTTGGGAATTTTGGAATATTGGAAATTTGGGGGATGAAGGTGGTGGATGTTTAATAGTTTGATGTTGTGGAAGATTGAAGATTTTGGAAATTTGGGGAATTTAGGGGTTGGATATTTAAGAATATGGTGCTCTGGAAGATTGGAGATTTTTTTTTTTTTTTTAAATAGTGGTTTAAAGTCGCATCAACTACTCAGGTTATTAGCGACTGTTGACCAGTTTACGGAAATAAGATTATGGTCGGAAGTGGATGGTTTAACATGACATTTTCAAAGTTGAGTGAAGATTCCTATGGTTTTACAGAACTTTAATAATGTATCTTGGTATGCTGTTGATGTAGCTGCTTCAGTGAGATTGTTCGTGATGTTGAGTCTTCTTCTGGCTTCGTTATATTTTCTACACCATTGGAGATTTTTGGAGATTTCAAAAGTTGGAAATTTTGATTTTTGAAATTTTAGAATTTTGGGACTTAGGGTTTAGAAAGTTGAGAATGACAACATTTGAAAATTTGAGGATACCTATTCTCAAGCTCTGAAATCCTCAAATCAACAAATTCTCAAGCTTTGAAGTCGTCAACTACTTACATTCTCAAATCCTCAAATTCTCAAATCCCCAAATTCTCAAGTTTTGAAATCTTCAAATCCCCAAATTCTCAAGTTTTGAAATCCTCAAATCCCTAAATTCTCAAGCTTTGAAGTTCTCAAATCCCCAAATTCTCAAGCTTTGAAATCCTCAAATCCCCAAATTCTCAAGCTTTGAAATCCTCAAATCCCCAAAATTCTCAAGCTCTGAAATCCTCAAACCCCCAAATTCTCAAGCTTTGAAATTCTCAAATCCCCAAATTCTCAAGCTTTGAAATCCTCAAATCTCGAAATTCTCAAGCTCTGAAATTCTCAAATCCCCAAATTCTCAAGCTTTGAAGTCCTCAAATCCCCAAATTCTCAAGCTCTGAAATCCTCAAATCCCCAAATTCTCAAGCTCTGAAATCCTCAAATTCCCAAATTCTCAAGCTTTGAAATCCTCAAATCCCCAAATTCTCAAGCTTTGAAATCCTCAAATCCCCAAATTCTCAAGTTTTGAAGTCCTCAAATTCCCAAATTCTCAAGCTTTGAAATCCTCAAATCCCCAAATTCTCAAGCTCTGAAATATTCAAATTCCCAAAATTCTCAAGCTCTAAAATCCTCAAATGCCCAAATTCTCAAGCTTTGAAGTTCTCAAATCCCCAAATTCTCAAGCTCTGAAATCTTCAAATCCCCAAATTCTCAAGCTTTGAAATCCTCAAATCCCCAAATTCTCAAGCTCTGAAATCCTCAAATCCTCAAATTCTCAAGCTCTAAAATCCTCAAATGCCCAAATTCTCAAGCTTTGAAGTTCTCAAATCCCCAAATTCTCAAGCTCTGAAATCCTCAAGTCCTCAAATTCCTAAATCCCTAAATTCTCCAATTTCCTAAACCTCAAATCCCCAAAATCCCAATTTTCCCAAATCCTCCCCAAATAAAAACTCCAACCACGTCACCTCCACCAATTCCATTCTACAATATTCCCTCCCCCACGTACCCCAAATAAAATTCTCCGTAGAACAATTCCCAGTATCTATAGAACGGTTCCTGAAAAGAATTCTGATGAAGTTCCGAGGAAGTAGCCTACATGCAGCGGTGCGTGTCGGTCGATGTTGAACGTCGAAAAGTGTTCGTCCACTCGATGGGGAAGGTGTTACAAGCATCCCAGGGGCAACGGTGCATGTCCAGCTAATTGATTCCCAATGACGACGCGCACGTGTCACGCGTCGTCAGCCGCAGCGTCCATATGTACACACGGTCAATGTGCTCGCTTTATGTATATCAAGCTTGATTTTACCAACGCTATCCTTCCTGATATTCTAATGCCATTGTCGATAATTCTCTTTCGAAATTGCTAACTGTTCCATTCGACTGTTCACGAAAAGCAATATTCTTGAAAGGATTTAAACGTTCGTAGTTTTATCGATTTACTTGGACTGCCACATTGATGCTCTTGAAAATTTGATCACGTAGTGCTTTCATTGATTTAACACTTTGACTGTCATACTTAAACAGTTAAAAATTTGGTCACGTTTTTTAGTGATTTAGCACTTTGACTGTCATATTGTAGCAGAGATACTTTACGTGGTGGTTTTACTGATTTCACGTTTCCATAAATGGCTGACAATGTCATTGTGTGATGTTATATTTTTATGGATTCAACTCTTGGACTGCCAGGTTGAAACTGATGGAAGCTAGACTATATAGTGTTTTTACTGATTTAATATTTTGGGTATCACTCAGTGTGCTTTGATGGACTAAGTGATAGTAATACTATATACTATTACCCTGTATATACAAGGTGTCTCATAATTATTGTATAAATTGAAAGATCTAAAAATATCAGAACCTTGTCAAAGCACGAGAATCTTCCTATCGGAGATCACTTGAAATTGTAAGGTTAGGTAAGACAGGTCATTAACTCGTAAACGACCGTTCAAAGGGAAACGTAACGTGATTAGCATACCGACACGATTTTTAGCCTATCGGCAGATTGCACTAGATTGCGGTTGGCCCGTTATCCGTTTATGCACCGCAATGAAGTGATATGTGGCGGTACTAGTTTGGGGTCAATATTATCCAGTAGCAAAATCGATCCATAATTATTAAGCAAACACAATGGAATGGTTTCCAAAGCATGCCTGGACAAATATGATTACATCGTTGATGCGAATATTGCGATCAATATAAACTGTTCGGTGGTATTCTCTATCCAATTACGTTCATGGCTTTCTGACTGTAGGTCCGTGGAAATCAATCCTCGCTGACCGTGCGTTGATGGTATCGCCTAATTAGTTTGATTATCCCACGACTTCCTGGACTCGTTCATCGGACAAAGAGACTCGTTGTGTTTTCGAAAACAACTCAGTTTAAATATGCTCGTTAGCATTCTATGCACTTATTCGAGAGAGCTGTTTGGATTCTCTGATTGTGTGAACTCTGGCAAGGAGCTTTGATTCGAATAATAGGTGTGGATATTAGTTGTAGTTGGGTTGGGTTTTAGTTAAGTTGGTTGGTTGATGTTCATGTTTGCAGCTTTCAGATTTGGAAAATTAGAAATTGGGGGTGGAGGTGTTTGGGGATGTGGGGATAGCAGGTTGAGGATTTGAGGAGTTGAGACTTTTGGTGTTTGAGGAGTTGAGGTGGTGAGAAGGTGGAGATGTGAGGATGTAGAGATGTGAGGATGTGGAGATGTGAGGATGTGGACATGTGAGAATTTGGAGATGTGAGGATGTGGAGATGTGAGTATGTGAAGATGTGAGAATTATACATTGTGAGAATTCGAAGATGTGGGAATTGGGAACCTGAGGAATTTGACGATTTGAGAACATGGATATGCGAGAATATGCAAATATGCAAATACTAGAATGTGGAGCTCATACACTCCTAATTGCAAAAATTCCAAAACCTTCAAACTTACTTCCTTCAAAATTGACCCCAAACAGTAGAAGTCTCCAATCCCCACCCAAACTCCACATCCCTAAAACCTCCAAATCCCCCTTTCAAATTGCTTCACAAAATTCTGAAGTACCTCACGGTCCCCAAGGCGTCAAAAGAAAAAACTTATCTCTAAAGAGATATCCTCACGATTAATTAAAGGCACGTGTCCAGGCAAGGAAACTTTCCAGCGGACTTACTTCAAAGCCAATAATCAAAAGTGAAAACGAAAGGCGGGTCGACTCGGATGAAACGTTCGTTACTGTTCCGGATAGATGGATTTGCACGTCCGATTAAACAGTTTTCGCTCGAGGAGCAACGAGTTCGTCATCCGAAAATTCTTCAGCCTCGCCTTTAAGAGTCAGCGTCGCGTGTTTCGCCGGGCAAAATTCTCCGGCAGCCCCGCGTTTTGCCCTAACTCTCCCCTGGTTCCTTCTGCTCCTTGCCTCTGTCGAGGAATATTAATTACGACCACTTCACAAAAGACACCGACCGGAAGTTTTTGCAGGCTATCAAATGCAGAACAGGTTAATTAAATTCTCGCCGCTCGCGGCTCGCAAAGGAACCGCACGCAACGTGGCCCGCACAATACCTGAGTCTGAACACCTCCGGGCTCTGTTAATTAGGCACATGACGAATGATGTTACACTTCGCTAAAAATCGGGCAAATTGAGTGGATTCGATACTGTCGGATGTGCAATTGTGTTTCATGAAATTGATGTTATTGTTATTTGGGTTTCACTTGAGGAAAATTCGGTGGGAAAATGGAGGAACATGCGTATGGTATGAGGTTGCGATTAGGGGCGTACTTGGGAGAATTTAAGGGCGAGAATTTTTAAGGTGAAGGTTTGTTCAGGTAGAGGATTTTTAAGTTGGAGTTTCTGATTTTTTGAGATCGAAGATTTGAACGTTTAGGTGTTTTTTAAGAGGGGTAATATCTGACATATGATGCACTTGTTCTTCGATTATAAATAATCTTGCTCGAATTTTTAATGCACCCCTATTTTGAAGTTCAAGTTCGATCATAATTTATATAATCAATAGAAGTGTAAAATAAGAAAAAAAATTGAAAGTTCAGTAATATAAAATTTTACCAATTTTGAATTTTCGTTTAATAACATAGAAATTTAGAAATTTCAAAACATGTCCTATTTTGCATCTCTGTAAACATTCGAAATGGAAGAATGTCCAAAATAAAAAACACCAAAATACTTAAATAAAAAGTATCAAGTTTCCCTCATAAATACAAGAACCCATTCCTAAAGAGTCCCCAAAAAGCCTGAAAACTTTCGACAGTCTATGGAAGTAGGAAAAGTTTTAGCATCGTTCATCGGTCCTTTAAGCTTTCCATACACAGGTCCCGAGTATTGGATCGATGTTCGTCGAACTTGGAACCCGCGTAGGAAAAGTAATCGCGCGTTCGTAGCCGTGAAATCCGAGGCCCGTCGAAAGTGAAATACACATTCGAGTTACAGGCAGACAGGCATTTCGGCGAATTCCATTCATGTTAGAGCACGATGGCAGTGTTGGTGACCGAAGTAAGAAAATGGAGAGGAAAAAGCTTCGGGACAAGGGGGAGATCGCGTATACGTTGGCGAAACACGGCAAAGCAATTTCTGTACAACCACGTTTTCTCGTTTCCGGAAAGGAATCTTCACCCGGTGAATTTACATGTTTTCGAAAAAAAATAGGAAGAATCAACGAATGCTCGGTTCACGGGTTCTGCCTTATTTGCCAATTATTCCGTGGCTATAGCTTATCGATACTCGAAACCTGACGAGTCTCGTGCAGAACGAGAGAGCCACCATATCGATTTCACTGTCGTTAACGATAATTAAGGCCTGGCACGATGAGATTTCGCTAATGGAAGATAATATACCGTCCGCGGTATCGTATTATTGCTCGATTTTCCCGGTAAAAGGCAACTCACGTTTAAGCGAACAATTTTCGCGCGATAATTGCTTTTCTTTACCTTTTTCACCTTCTGAGTGCAACGAATTTCGAGAGTATCGGATTGATTCTAAACTATTTTATTTGATTAATTATAAAATTACTTTGGAGACATTTTTACTGTCAGCAAGTCTTCTTAATCTTTCATTTGAAAAAATTTGATTATTTCTTTTAACCCCGTGTTCTACAATATCGTGACACACTCGTGACATACATATGATGGACTAGTCTCGTATTTTCAGTGCAATTGAATTTTGCGTCCAACTCTAATTATAATCTGCATAAGGATTACTGGATGCATAATGTACCTACCATAACTTTATTCAGATGTCTTCATTGTATGAATAATTAACTGTGACGTAATTGCGCAGAAAATTGTAGGTTAGGCGGTCATAATGGCGTAGAGTCACTTGTTTGCAGCCATCTTGTTTACACTAGCATCTGACTCACTTTCCAAACTTCGACTTCATTAAACATGAGGTATTGTAGTCCAAAAATAACTGACTACATACTGTGGTGAATTCTATTAATGGTCACGTGGTTGACTTCACGAAATGTAAACAAGATGGCCGTACATAAGTTCGACGTCATTAAGGGTCGCTGAATAAAATATTTTTTTGGGATTTTAATTTTGTTTATCGGTTTTGACATTGAAGATAATAGTTTAATATGTTTGACACACATTTTGATATGTTTGACGCACTCGACACACATGTTCATACGTCTAACGCACTTGACGCACATGTTAATATTTCAAAATATTATGTGTTAATATACAAAATATTCGTCTCAGAAAAAGTCTGAAAGAGTCTTCACCATTTATATTGCTGATTTAAGAAATTTTTATCAATTTATAAAATGACATGGTTTTATTAGAATTGTATCTAAAAAATACATGAATATGTATTGACTACATCAGAATACTCCTTGTTTAATCTCTGCATAACTTCATAAAATGATTGCAGAAGAATTTACATAAAAAACTATGTATTGTATTAAGCATTTATTAAATACGTCTTTCTGACCAGATTAAAAATGTATAATTCAATCTTGACATACAATTTCATCTTAGAATCGGAAAATTCCAATAGAAATCCCAACCCGTCACCATAAATACTCTCTTCGATGAAAAGACTGTCACTAAATTACACTAAATCAACGAACCATATCTTTTTCATTTTATAACCGAGAATGTCTTGGGACACCGTAAAAATAATGGACAAAAACGCGATAAGAGGAAAAGAAAAAAGAGAATCGTCGATATGGAAACGATAATAGTCGAGGCTTTATCGAACGGTTACGAGAGAAAATGTTCCGCGCACGGTTACCAGTAACGAGGGAGTGGTATTTGGAGAAAGAAGCAATAGCTTATTATCGTTTTCTCTGAAACGTCCTTCCTACATTTGCCATTAATCATCGAACGATTGGCGCCAACCGACTTTCAACGGACGTTTATCGATTTTATTAATTGCCAGCTAATCAACGAGTACCGAACGATCGTAATGTAATCGCGTGTCGTCAGAGTAGAGTCGTTGAAGAACGCGCATCTGCCCCTCGACCACTTAACAACGCTAGTCTTATCAATGCAACGGCATTAATGACGACCGATATGAATTAATACAACGAACGTTATGGTTGACCGAGTTTCACTTCCGTGTTTTGCTCGTTGATATTCTACGCGGGCAGTTTTTACGACCTGTGATAAAATACTTACGGTTTTGCGACGGATATGATGGATTTTATGCGGGAAATGCTCGTTGCAGGAGTATTTGAGGTGTTTTGTGTGTTAGGAATTATTAAATTTGTAAATTATTATGTTTGTGCATTTTTGGATTTTCAGAGTATTTTAGTTCTTAAATTTTCGGTCACCTCAAATTTTTGAGGTGTCAAAGTCTGGAATTTGAAAATTTTAGGTTCGTTATGAGGTTCTCAAGTTAGGGAGTTCTTTAATTTTTAAATTGTCAAGTTTTCGAGTTCTCAAGTTTTCAAGATCTGAAGTTATCAAATACCAAATTTTCAAATCCCACCAACTCGTATCCCAAGTCTTCAAATTCTCAAATCCTCAACTCCCAAATCTTCAAATACCATATTCTCAAATTCCACATCTCCAATTTCCACATTCTCAAATCTCACATCTTCGAATTCCATCACCTCATATTCCAAGTCTTCAAATTCCCAAAACCTCAAATTCCCAAATCTTCAAATCTCAAATCTTCAAATTCCATATCCTCCAATTCCACATTCTCAAATCTCACATCTTCAAATTCCATCACCTCATATTCCAAGTTTTCAAATTCCCAAATCCTCAAATTTCCATATCTTCAAATCCCAAATCTTCAAATTCCATATCCTCCAATTCCACATTCTCAAATCTCACATCTTCAAATTCCATCACCTCATATTCCAAGTCTTCAAATTCCCAAATCCTCAAATTCCCAAATCTTCAAATCCCAAATCTTCAAATCCCAAATCTTCAAATTCCATATTCTCCAATTCCACATTCTCAAATCTCACCACCTCGTACCCCAAATCGTCAACTTCTCAAATCCACAAATTCCCAAATCCTCAAATTCCAAATCTTCAAATCCCACATCCTCCAATTCCACATTCTCAAGTCCCACCACCTCATATCCCAAATCGTCAACTTCTCACATCCTTAAATCCCAAATCTTCAAATCCCAAATCTTCAAATCCCACAACTTCAAATTCTCAAATTCCACCACCTCAAATCCCAAATCCTCAACTTCTCAAACCCTCAATCTCCACATCCTCACATCCTCAACTCCCAAATCCCTAAATTTCCCCTAATTCCTCTCTTAACCCCAAACCCAAATCTACTTACACCCAATAACATCAAAGAGAAGCCCCCAAAGAATTCAAGCAAACCCATACAAAATCCCAAAGAGAAAGTACATCCAGTAAATGTGGAACCTATGCAGGCTCCGTGATAGTCTAACAATAAGTAGAGCTTAACCCAACACTCCTACGCTTTCTCGTGACTGCGAACGACATTTGCACGATGAGCTAACCAAACAACATACTCGTACTATAACCTCCTTCACTCTTTACACACTATCAAACTCTACTATGACTCTCTTATCGTTGCAAATAAACCACGTCCAGAACATTGCTGTAATGATGTGGTTCAGGGAATGCAACAGCGAAACGATTTCGCGGTAGTAAGTATTAATTTGTAAACAATCGAACGATCAAGCTGACTGTCGAGTCATAAGTTGTGGAGCAAAAGCTGGAAAGTGGAAGAAGAGTAGGTTAGGTTAGCAATTCACACTGTGAACAATTCTTATTGTTAGATACACTTAGAGAAGTAAGGAGGACAATAATAAGTGGTGAATGAAGCAAAAGCTGGAAAGTGGAAGAAGATTAGCAAAGGTTACACTGTGAACAATTCTTATTGTTAGGTAAATTTAGAGAAGTAAGGAGGACAAAAATAAGTAGTGAATGGAGCAAAAGCTGGAAAGTGGAAGGAGATTAGTTTAGGTTACACAGTGAACAATTCTTATTGTTAGGTAAATTTTGATAAGTAAGGAGGACAATAATAAGTGGTGAATGGGAGAGTCAGTTGAAGTGAAGTATGAAAATATGGGTGAATTTGGGTGAACATTAGGAGAATGCATATTTGGGGGTTTAGAGATTTGAGGGTGGAGCGATTTGAGGACGCGGAGGTTTGGGGATGTGGAGATTTGGAGACGTGGAGATTTGGGAACGTGGAAATTTGGGGACGTGGAGATTTGGAGACGTAGAGATTTGGGAACGTGGAGATTTGAGAGCGTGGACATTTGGGAGCGTGGAGATTTGGGGACGTGGAGATTTGGGGACGTGGAGATTTGGGGACGTAGCGATTTAGGGACGTGGAAATTTCGGAGCGTGGAAATTTGGGGACGTGGAGATTTGGAGACGTAGAAATTTGGGAGCGTGGAGACTTGAGAGCGTGGAGATTTGGGAGGGTGGAAATTTGGGGATGTGGAGATTTGGGAGCGTGGAGATTTGAGAGCGTGGAAATTTAGGGACGTGGAGATTTGAGAGGGTGAAGATTTGGGAGCGTGGAGATTTGAGAGCGTGGAGATTTGAGAGCGTGGAGATTTGGGAGGGTGGAAATTTGGGAACGTGGAGATTTGAGAGCGTGGAGATTTGTAAGCGTGGAGATTTGAGAGCGTGGAGATTTGGGAGCGTGGAAATTTGAAAGCGTGGAGATTTGGAAATGCACCGATTTGGGAAATTTGGAATTTGGAGATGCAGCGATTTATGAACATAACAGCTTGAATTCACAGCTATTTGGCGACCCAACGACTTGCAAACACGTGGATTCAAGAACATAGCTATCTGGAAATGTACAGATCTGAAAATGCAGGTGTTCTGAAGGTGTTATAAATCCAGAAATACAAGAACCTAGAAATAGTATAACAATTTCACTACTCCTCTAACCACCTATATCACCTCTTCCACGTCCTCTACCACATCCTGATTAAACACCAGTCTTCCTCTCCAACTATAAGTTTTCGCGGCAGGGTCAAAGACACCGTACATATTTATCTCCAGAATGGACCCGTCATTTAAGCCGGACAGAACGGTCAGAAGGTTGGGTCGGGTCGCAGGAAAAAGTATTTCACCGCCGTCGATGACCCGCGACACAATGGGCGAGGAATTTCTAAATAGAGAGGAGAAGAGGAATAACTCGGAGAACGAGTCTCCCTCGGCGAGCGAGTTCGTTTAGAGATACGGTGTTAAACGAGATTCAACGAGAGGAGGCCTTATCTCGACGGTTCTATTGCGAGATTGTTGATTGCTCCCTTCGTTCCTTTAATTTACGATGAATCGCGCGTTGCACTCGTAATAAGGCTGGATGCCCGGTGTCTCGTGCTGAATGCTCGTCAGCCTACTATATTCGTGTAACGAGCTGGTGTCATAATCTTGCTGCGTGTGCTACTGTCACGAGTTACGATGGAACAGCGACCCGGCTGCGATTACTCGTGGCTTCTATAAATAACAAACTACCATTGAGTTATTATCACTTCTTAATTAACTATGGAACTTTCTATTAACTTCTTTTCGTTGCTTGGACTGTTCCTTGCATTTATGTGAGAACGGGAAGCAACCAGTTCGATTACCTGTTCTCGGTAGAATCTTATTGCAATATTTAGATTCTCGTTTTTGACGTATCAATTATCGAGATAGGGAGTGTGAGATATGGATACTTGCTATGTGGACTTTATGAGGAAGTTTAGGAAGAGTTTCTAGGATCTTGGAGTATTGATAGAACCTGATGTAGTCTGAGGAAAATTTAAGGTTGTTTAAACATGTGGGAGAACTTGAAGAAATGTATGAAGAATAGGAAACATACTACTGAAGACAAGAAACATATGAAGAACCTTGATGAAGCCTTAGGGACCTTATAAAAAAATTGAATCTAACATATGAGAAATGTAAGAAAAATAAGTCTATGTAGAACATAAGTGATTTTGTAAAGAATTAACTTGAGGATCATAGGAAAATTTTGTAAATTCTTTAAGAAAGACCTAAGTGAAACCTACCTTAATCTGTGAGTTTAAAGAATTTCTATAAAATTTATCACAAAATTTTCCCAAGTTAATAAAGCAAAATAATATTCACAAAGTTTGCGTAATGATATGGAAGAACAAGCATATATTAACTAATATCTTTGAAGTAGCATATTCTACCGAACATGTACCTTTAAAGTAGCATATTCTACGTAACATACACCTACGTAACATACGAAGTAACATATTGTACATTTTGGAAGTATACTAACACACCTCTGAAAGTTTGCATAAAAAGCAAAATTTTTACAGAACATTATTTAACCCTTCCATAACCTCGTTTCATACAGAAAACATTTTTTACTCGCGAGAAAGTACAGTTAAAAAGTTTCCGCCTGCAAAGGGTTAAAGTCTAGTTACGACCACAGGGTGCTACTTACGTCTGCTCCAGACAAGTTGGAGTTCCAACTCGAATTTATGAAATCCTAGTTTTGCCCTGCGGGGTCTAATATCCACACAGAATTTTCTGATCCCAGTTTCAAAGTGAAATCTAGCAATTATGTGCTAGGAAGACGTGGCTCAAAATTTAATAGAATCGCTCGGGTCCAAATTAAATAACCATGACAAAAGTCTTGCATTATAACAGAATACGTAATTAAATAATTTTTAATTGATATAAATATGGGGATCATTATATAATTTCTTTTAGACAAGTTTAATGTCTAGTAATTTGCAATGCTATTTTAATTTATGATATTCGATTCGAAATATATGTGTTTTTTTATTGACTTTTATTGATGTGTTTAAATTACGTGACAAACCGGTCAAGTAACCGGTTCAAGTTTCTTTCAGCAACAAAATTTGTCAAACTGAAAAGTTGAAATTCCGTTGACTCGAGATAACTAATTAATTAGTTAATCGATATTTCACCACTTATTTATTTATCGTACTAGTTTTAAATTGAGTATGCAGTGTATTATGTCACTCCAGTAACTTTTAGTATAATTTAATTTCTGTTTATGCGTTCACTCTATCAAGTAATCGAAAGAGCAACTTGAGGGGGTGGAAAGGAAGTTAAAAAAAGATGATTGGACGTTTCTGCTTTTCGTCAGAGACTAAAATAGAGACGGGAAACAACGTAACATGACGAAGTCGTTTGACGTAGTGACACTGGGTGTCGTTGGGTGTCCATTTACATAACGAGATTATTTCATTTTCCCCCGCGAATGGAGCCGTAAGCCCGTATGTAAATCGGACGTAGACACGTGAAAGGCGTGCGATCGCTCTGTTTGAATACAACGATCTTTGATCGTGATTGTGCACGCCCTTTTGTACACGCTGATGGCGTGTATACAAAGCGCATCGTGATTGAAAAATTCAATGACCGGTATAATCTGTCATCTGTGCCGGTGGTTGGAAACGCGGAAAAGGTTAGTAACTCGAATAGACAATCGACTCGATAATCGACAAAGCCCGTTTCGATGTTTATCCCTTGGGAGGGCACGCGTTTCGCTAATCGCGTTTCGCTACGAAATTGAACAGTAGTCATATTTCCTTCCGGTTCGTGCGCCATTTTCTGCGGCATCAACCGTGCAGACATCAAAGACAACTCACATTTTTTACCTTTTAATTACTTTTACTTATTGCTCTGAAACAGCGCACATTCTTAACTTTAATATTTAATCTTCAAAATTAAAATGATTATAATTCATGTATAGTGTATTAATTTCACTAATTTAATTAATATATGTAGTTTAAAGTTGTAACAAAAATTTGTTCATTACTTCATTGCATGATTTTTTTAATTTCGCAAAGGAGTGTATTTTCAAACATTTAGTGAAAGCAAAGAAAAATTGTTTGTAACCAAATTAAAAAATTTGTTCACTCCTTAATTGCATGATATTTTCAATTTAACAAAGGAGTTTATTTTCAAACTTTTAATGAAAGAAAAGAACAATTTTTTGCAACCAAACTAAGGCTGAGAATCGCTGCAGTGTTTCATTTAAAGTACGTCTTAACTGAAGAGTTCAAAGGGTAAAATGAAATGTAACTAGATTTAAAACACCACATTGTGTAACCAATTGTAAAAAAGCTATTTGAAGGTAAGCTTCCTGGTAAATGATTGAGAGTAGATTTTCTTTTGAAGTGCCCCCCGACCACAAAGCATAAAATAGACCATAAATACATTGTGCAATTGCAAAAGTTATTAGGAAGCAAAGGGTAAGAATTTTCATTTGAAAATCGAAAGAGTGAAACGTAACTGAAATTAAAATATAACCTTGTGTAACCAATCGTGAATAGACATTGTAGATGTTAAAGGGTTGAAAGCACAAAGTAAAATGGAAAATAACAGGATTTAAAATACGAATTGAAAGAAGTTCCGATAGTGATTAAATGATTAAATTCGTGGGGACAATAGGTTATGTAACCGCATTATTTGGTCGAGAGCAATGTCAAAAGTTATTCGGAAGTAGGCTAACTGGCCCGAGGGTGGGTCAAGCCGAGGGTCTGTAATCGCGTGTAAGCTCCCGTTTTCATCCCCGTCCGTCCGGATTTTCTGCAAAGAGGGGCGGAGCTGAAAAGGATTTATATATATCGTGATACAAGGGTATATACAAGGGGCACGGCGAGTCGTGGATAACGGAAAGTAGGATATGGCGTTGGAGAAATAGGGAGAGAGAGACACGGCGTAACATCAAATTCAAGTACCACCCTTTTGTTCAGCTCACTAAATTATTAATGGGTGCCAGGTTGTAAGAGCCACGCGAGCCTCGTCCTACGTTCGTGCAGCTTCTGCATATCCAGCGACGTGAAAGGAGTCGGACACCGGGCGTGACATAAATATGTAACGTAACGCGCCGCCATGAAAAATGTACTCGAGATTATAAGCGAACAGAGGCAGCTAGCGAATGGAGCTCCTGTTGCTCCGTGGGTAGCAGTTTTCAATGCGCATCTAGACGTTCCGCCCCGTCAATGTTTATTTTCTTCGTTATTCTGACGTTTCTCTTTCGTGAAAAATTCGCATTTTTCTTGCATGCTTATGGATTTATTTAAGAAACGCCTCTCTCTCGTAATCACGTACGGTATACAATATCACGAGAGTGTATTATTACAGATGGAGAACATTCTTGGAATTGCCAATATAGGAAGAAGTCTTTTAGTAACGGGATGTGCAGGTGACACTATATGTTTCAGTCTACCAATGCGTTGTTTAACGCGGCGATAGAAGATGTAGTTATTCAGTGAGAGATGATTTAACTTGGTTTGATGCGTGGTGATTCAACTTGTGATGATTCAGCACTTGGCAATTTAAAGGGTGGCGATGTGACGTGTGAGGATGCAGTGTATGGTAATTTAGAGCGTGACGATGCAACGCGTGGTAATTCGACACGTGACGATGTATAGTAATTCTAATCGTGGCTATACCACGCGTGGTAATACAACACGTGGTGGTTCGACGCGTGACTATACCACGCATGGTAATACAACGCGTGGTGGTCCAACGCGTGACTATACCACGCGTGGTAATACAACGCGTGGTGGTTCGACGCGTGACTATACCACGCGTAGTGATTCAGAGCGTGGTAATAGAACGCGTGACTATACCACGCGTGGCGATTCAGAGCGTGATAATAGATCGCGTGACTATACCACGCGTGGTGATTCAGAGCGTGGTAATAGAACGCGTGACTATACCACGCGTGACAATTCAGAGCGTGGTAATAGATCGCGTGACTATACCACGCGTGGTGATTCAGAGCGTGGTAATAGAACGCGTGACCATACCACGCGTGGCGATTCAACGCGTGGTAATACAACGCGTGGTGGTTCGACGCGTGACTATACCACGCGTGGCGATTCAGAGCATGGTAATAGAACGCGTGACTATACCACGCGTGGCGATTCAGAGCGTGGTAATAGAACGCGTGACTATACCACGCGTGGCGATTCAACGCGTGGTAATACAACGCGTGGTGGTTCGACGCGTGACTATACCACGCGTGGCGATTTAGAGCGTGGTAATAGAACGCGTGGTGTTCCGACGCATCACTATACCACGCGTGGTGATTCAGCGCGTGGTAATACAACTTGTGGTAACTCATTGCGTGCCAATCTAATTTATAGTGATTCAGCACGTGACAGTACGACGCGCAGTAATTCAGCGCATGTCATCGACGCACTGCGATTCCCCACGCGACACTACCCCGCATGACGCTATACCACCTGACAATACATAGCACCTAACTACCTAACGTCCCAACACTCATACTACTTGCACATTAACACAAACCACAATACAACACATTTTACAAACCCTATAAAACAACCCTATACGTCTCAGATCCATATTTAATTGTATCCAAATAAAACCTCGCACACCCATTAAAAGTTTGCGAGTTAAATACCCCAGACACAAACGATTAAAAGCATGATATACAAATTTTGAACTGGGTGATTTATGAACCATCTTGAAAATAATCTTTCCAGCTGTAGCACACGCTATTTCTGAAAGTCGTGCAACTCTCGGTAACTAAATTTTACTTGGCCATTTGTGCCAAGCGTCGAACGTATCCCAGCGGTATTTAAGCTTACTACGATCGGGGATAAATCAAACGTAGGTCCTCCCCTCACGAGATTCGCGGCATATTTCACGGTGTTTCAAGCATGGAGAGTGTATCCGATGCGGATACTCGATTCGGATGGTGGACGTCGGCTCGAGCGCACCTTTCCTTTTTTTCCTCTCTTTTTTTCGTCCTAACTTTCCCGCCGAAGGTGGGGGTAATCGCGTAACCCGATATATCGGCGATATTTTCGGTGGATCTAATATTAATTCCGTCATAAATCAGAGGTGGATGCCTCGCTGAAAGGGCTCGCTCGGATTTATTGGTTGGCAGGTATGACGATATGACGATATAACTCGATAAAGGTCTGGCACGAGACTGAAAGGGGAGGTCTTTTCGCCTCTCTTTTTTTCGCCTCTGTCTCCTGGTTTCTCTTTCTACGTCACGTCTCCCGGTGGTTGCAGCGTGCAAAGGTCGGAGACGGGGATGAGCCCGGCGTGCAACACAATGCACCAACACGGCAGATGTGCTCTGCTCAATGGAATCATACGTAGCCCGGTTTCCCTCTCTTCGAGTAGTCTCGCTCCCTTTTTTTCACCCTTCGTCGTCGCAGATTTTACCCACTCGTTTCCTTCAAGTCTCTGCGCTTTCTCGGTGGATGCACCGGGTCTCAGTCAGGTAGTGATCCTCAACAGTTACGTGTCCCTGCTTTTCAGTTGCTACCCTTTAATTACTTCCATACTTTATTAGTATTTAATACTCTCAAGTATCCTTTTAACATTCTTTAAAAGTATCGTTTTAGTATTCTTTATTAGTAAATCTGGATATTGTGAAATTATCTGACAGAGATAAGAAATTACCCAGAAAAAGATACTTGTGTCTGTGGTGAAATTCACATCTTTGAAGACTAATAAACTGCGAGTGCTTATGCATTTGCAATGATAATTTTCATTGTTATACCGCGGATATTTATACATTTGTATACATGATAATTTTCATTGTTTGACTGCAGATATTTATGCATTTGTAGAGAATAATTTTCACTGCGAATGTTTGTGCATTTGCATAAATGACCATAGACCACAGATATTTATGCATTTGTACAAAGAGTAATTTTCATAGTTACGTTTATGCATTTCTATAAATAATTTGCATAGTTATGTGTTTATAAATTCATAACATATCAAAGTGAATATAAATTCATCTTGTAAATCTAATCTTGTAGACATATTTAAATACGTGTAACAGAGAGATTTGAATTTTCGCGCCATACAAAGGTACATTTTACATCAAAATGGCGGAAAATACTATCAGTCCCCGGAGGATACCACTCAGACAAGTTTAATGGACACCAAACGGTAATTTCGAATATAACTGAAAATGAGAGGGTATCGTTTTTTGTCGATAATTGTGCCTCCAGTCGTAGACACAGGATCGAACGATACGCGGCTGATTAGCTTCGTTTAATTTGTTCGAACAGCGGAAAAACGAATCCGTTCGTGCAGTCACTTTCTATCCGTAGGGTATCGTGACTGGGTAATTTTCTTCTACTTCGAGCGTGATAATCAACCACTCTATTCGTAACCGGTTAATTGATGAAAGTTGCGAAATCTCAGAATTTACGCAATTTCTAAATTTCAAAATTCCAATAGAAATTCTAGTAAAATTTATCATTTATTAAATTCAGTGAAAATTATTTCTTAAAATTCTATCACAAGTTTGTGAGAATTTATTACATTTAAAAATTTGAAGATGTAGACATTTATGAATTTAGGAAGAAAACAAAAATTTGTCAATGGTAAAATTTGTTTGTTTGCAAATTTAAGGATTGAAGCCTAGAAAATTGAGAATTGTGCAATCTGATTTTGTTAAAATTTAATCACAAGTTTGTAAGAATTTATTGAACTATGAATTTCCATATTCAGATTCATAGGAAATTCTGAAGATTAGATGTAAAAATTTGAAAATGTAGGAATTTATGTATTTAGAAAAGGAACATAAAAATTTGTCAATTGTAAAATTTGTATATTCGCAAATTTAAGGATTGAAACCTGGAAAATTGAGAATTCCGGAACCTGAAAATTCGTCAATCTCAAAATTTAGAAATTGGGTCTCTTGAAAACTTGAAACTTGTACCAATTAGCATATAAAAAAGAATTGTAGATTTAAAAATTTTAAAATGTAGAACAACGAGAAAGGAGAAGTAAAATTCCTGAATCTGCGTATCTGCAAATACGGAAAATAGCAAAATATTTGAAAACGTGAAAAAGCATTTACAGCTTTCATAACGTGGCGCAACCGCAACGAATGGCATCCGAAAAAAGTCCCGAGAAATTGTCTCGTTTAAAAAACGGGAGACAAACGACAACGTCAGTATCGGCGATCAGCATCGCACTATTCAGCGGCAGCAGCGCAGAATCCCGTAAGAGTGATCTTTTGTTTAGAAACGAAAGGTGAAATAAATTGAAGGCAACCGAGGGACGGGGGTAGCAGTGAAACGCTCCACTCTCGATATCAAATACGGGATCGTTGCACGTGTTCCCACTTGTCGTTTGTTCTTCCTTCGGACCCCGACACTTTTTTCCCCCTTTAGAGACAGACGTACGAATTATTACCGGCAATACGAACGCGCCAGAGTGGTTCGAGTATAATGGACACGAGGATAGAGGATTCAAAGTGCACGAAGCACTCGTGTTCTCGAGTGCTCGCCAACGTGCGGTGTATCGATGCCACGAACCACCCCTTGGTCGTTTGGTGTGTTCAATTGGAAATACCGTCTGTCGCATTCGGTGCCGCAAATTAAGACGGGAATGTAAATGCTCGTATGCATTTTTTACACTCCTTTTTTTTTTAAATTCATCGCCGACTTCGTGCACTCTAGACAGCATAATCATTAGTGTGCATCGTAGAGAAACTGCGTAATCGAAATAATGAATTACTCGCCCTACATTTTCGACACGAGCGTAATGGCGTTTCTGGAAGGAAATAAGATTTTTATTTAAGGGTGTTTCGTGCTTTGGTTTATGTTTGTGTTGAGGAGATTATAATTTGAGATTTCAGATATCTTACTTTAGAAGGTTTATCTTAACCTCTTGCACTAGAGGTTAGCACCTCTGCCTAAAATATTAAAACAGATCTAAAATCTTGAAATTTTATGGTAATATGTTATTATGCAATCGTTGACTGTGCAAATTGTAATTGAACTTGAACTCCAAATTGAAGCATATTGAAAATTCAAGTAAATCGAAGTATGTTACGAGTCAGTCTTGTCAAAATAGTGCAAAGAATTAACGTTTGTATGGAAAGTTGAAAACTTGCGAATTTACAGAGTACGCGAATTTTAAGATCAAAGTTCAACCCCTTCCTGTGCAATTTATTTATCAGATCAAAAATAACTAATCAGGGCTATAACATTAAACCAAACTCATATCCCAGCTCTCAAATACGTCCCTTGTTGGACCTTTGATTTCTTTGCAAGTGTGAGTATTTTGTAGGATTAGAATTTTAATCGTCTACAGCTTCAATTTAATATCTCTAACTAATGAGAGCTATTTGATATGGCATGTTGAGGCACAGTGAAATTGTGCATGTAAGCTGACGATGCATCTAGGTTTCGAGTACCAGCTTACTATCCGATGTAAATAGAGTTCAGCTATTGAGTTAATGAAGCTATTATAAGTTAGCTAATGAAGCTCACACTGATTCAGCTATTGTTTCTTTCTTTTCTTCCAATAATTATTTGATTTCATATACTGAATTTACAGCTATACATTTTTACAGCAGTTATAGCGAATGTATTACAACAGTAATAATTACAAGCAATATACCACACACAATTAACATAAATGCTATTATACAGTTCCACAAATCATTATAACACATATTATTATAACACAGAGCATAATAATAATATTTAATTATTCGTGATCGCAGTGGCAATTATTCTCTTTTATACCGCTGCAATCGAATAAATTTGTTATATGAGACATCAACGGCCCTGCGCGGAAATGACAACAAATGAATCGACTAATTAAACACAATTACTCCTGCCAACAAATTGTAATTATAAACGCCGAAATTCGTCCTCTACCCGTTTGATCGAAAAAGAAGAAACCGAAGAAATCGAATTACTTTGAGCGATTTAATTCCTGCACACGCACAATGCGCATAAAATGCGAACACGCGTATGTACTTAGTTTCGGTGCACGGTCGTTTCAGGGCTCGCCAAAGGCACCGAAGTAATTGCGAAAAAGAGTTATTCCGCTGTCCGGTTTGCCTTTCACCAAAAGCACGACTCGTTCCCTCGGGGTGGCCGCCATTGGCTCTTGTAAAGACATTAAAGCGCCAAACGTTGCTTTTCACCGAGGATGCAAATCTACGATCTTACAACGAAACCTCTTTCCAACCGTTGTAGGTGTACGAGCATGGCGGTGTCATAAAATTGCGACTCTCAGCTGTCTCACATGGTGTGCCGATTATCGGCATTAACGAATAAGGAAGAACAACTTTCGGTAACGATCGTTGTAACGATACTTGGTGAAATTTGCGAATGACGCCTTTTTTGGTGATTGAAGGTATTATAATTAGGTTTTGTGAGGAGGTTAATGTAAGCTGGATGAACGTAACCCTTTGAACTCGAAGGTAATATGTCTGCAAACGGCAACTTTAAAATTTAGGTAAAAAGTTAAATGAATTTTTTTGAGGTCATTATTTCTTTACTAATAATTTGCACTGTTGTTTGTTTCATTATGTTTATACATCACACGTCTCCATATCTATTCCACCATAAAAATATTTTTATAAACTAAATTGTCAAAAAAAATCTCTGAAAACTCAAGTTTCTAATGTTAGGTTAGGTAAGTTTGGTATGTTAAGTTAGGTAAGCTAGGTGTGTTAGGTATGTTAGGTTAGGTAAGTTAGGTGGGTTAGGTAGATTAGGTGGGTGTAGGTTAGGTAGGTATGTATGCTAGTATTAAATAAAATGGTGACTGAATCACCTCTCGAGCACAGAGGGTAAACCTATTAGACTTGAGATAAATCTTGAAAAAGTCTGAACAATCCTCTTTTATAATTTTTTCTGAGACAAATTTAGATAGAATTGAAGTTTCAGTGACAGCGTAAAGTACTGGCAATTTGCTCCCGGTAGCGAAATAGTTAAATAATGCATGGTCTCAAAAATCGCAGCGTGACGGTGTCCCTCGAGACAGTCGTGTCATTTTCCCCCTATATGGCTGCGGGCGATATAAATATTCCACGTGTTTGTAAATTGAATCGTAGCCCAGGTAATGTCTTGGACTGCGCGATACAGCCTGTCTCGTCGCGATATTGTCTCGCGCTCGATGTCGCGTTACTGTCTCGCATCTGCGGCCTCCGACCGTCTGAACATCTGGGTCTTCTCGTCCGCCATACAGCTTCGTCGATTTGATTCCAGCTACTTTATTAGACCGCAGCTCTCGACGGTAAAGAGCCGATATTTCCGTGATTCCACGGAGTCCCGGTTCAAACCACTGCCATCCATTCGAACGGTTCAATCTACGAAAATAGAGTTCCGTTATTTGCGGTTCAAATACACTTCTACGGCCGTTATATGAGCGAAATTTGTTCAGGTCCGTTTATTCAGCGTATAAATTGACGCGATAATCGGCGTGGATCCCGTCCACCTCGCCCCGCTGCGGTATTAGTTTGCCGTTCGCGAATATTTCAGCGGGAAAATTGCGCTTAATTATCGCCAACTACCCCACGCACATATTTCTCGCGCCCGTCACTCCTTCCTTTTTCGACTGCGATCCACATTTCTTCGGAGAGAATTCGAGAAGTTGAAAGCAAACTTGGGGTTTGGGAATTCAAACACTTGGAAATTGAGGAAATTTTGTTGGTAGAGTTTTTTGATTAGGGAGTTAACCCCTTGTATTTTGACGAGTCAGACACACTCGTACCTCGGTCGTGATCAATTTCACTCAAATTTTTAATACGCTTCAATTTGGAGTTCAAGTCCAATTATAATCTGCATGGTCAACACTTGAATAACAACATATTGAAATAACATTTCAATTTTTTCGTCTATTTTAATATTATAGCTTAATTATGCAGTTCTGTCTGGTGCACCTGACAAATAAGTCATAGTGTAAGGTGTTAAGGAGTTAAGGAATTTGTGGAATTAGAGAATTAGAGAATGAGGTATACCCTTTCGTTTTTGTCAGTCGTTGCACCACACGTAGTGGAACCACAGTATCGCCACAGATTGTATAGGCAAAGGTTGTATAGGCAAATGTGGTATCGTTGACTGGTTTCGAATGAAGGTATAGCATGTCTCGTTTTCACGATAATAAGTAATCGCGTGGTTGGCGGTTAACGAGCGACTCGCAACATCGGAGACACGTCCCGTGTCGAATTCACGGGGTCCGTTTTCCTCCTTCAACACGCTTACAAGCGGAATTGCTTAATGACGATACTCGTACTCCCGTTCACTTAGTTTAGTATGATGCCAATGGGGAAACCGCGACATAAGTGGATGGTGTCCTGTGTGCTTCCAAGCCCTTCTACGGTTAAGTGCAGCAAGGGATGCCGGAGGGTGCAGTCACACCAGCGACGAGTACTCGCTGCGAACTTGAGAGGGTAAGCGTGGCCAGAGCATGGTTTTGCCGTCGCTTTCTCTCGGATTTCATCCTACAAACGCTCTATGGAAAAAGAGCGACCATGTTCGTGCAAAATTTCACTTTTTGCCCGGCTAGTCCCTTCTTTCGTCATGATTACACGATTCTGTAACGTAGCAGCACCCTTTGACCATACACAAAACGACAGTTGCGCGCGAATAAACAGAGTTACTTTCGTATTATTTCGAAAAAAGAAGAGACGGAAAATCTGCTTTATTACACGTTTAATTTCTCAAAGCTCTTTTACCTGCCCGTAATTAACAACCGAGCTCGTTACCATCACGGACCCGCTATTTAACTCCCGCCCAAATTGAGCGAAAAAATTATATTAATCACTCTCGGAGGCTATGCGAAATTCGTCCCAGAAGAATGGAAGGGCTATCAGCATTGAAAATTGACTCCATTTAGAACCGGCGAAACAATTATTATTTATTTCTGCGTTATCTGTGTATGCGTCTCTTTTTGCAAATTTAGTTGGTTCAATTTTACGAAACAAATATACAATCTTAAAACGTATAAACACGAAAATATTGTACAAAATAAAGTTATTAATACTTCATTTAACAAAATGCTGTGATTATTCATTTGCAAAACACAAATAGAACTTAGAATCAGAAAAGTTGGTTCTGTTACGATAAGTATGCGCAGTCGCTGAGGTTGCGTCTGCGCACAGCGGTCTGCGCATGCGCGAGTCACGTGGTATCTACGCATGCGCACATCAGCTCGAACGAAACCAAACACAATATACTCTCAATCCCATATTTTCCACATTAATTTGAAGTTCGAGACTTTACACAGCTACATATTTATCAAAAATCTTAATACAAAGATTCTTAATAGTTAAATACAAATTATAAATATGTATACAAACATAAATAATTAATTTTTTAAAGAGGAGTTTCTGAAATAACCCTCCTTGAACAGAGGTGTATGAAGAAGAATAAGTCGATATAAGAGAAGGAGAACAGTTTTTCACAGCAGCCGTTCTCTGTCTTCCCTTCCTCTTTCGCGTGTTTTTTATCGGCCGCCCACGTGGGCGGAGATACGCGTGCTGTCAGATCAAAAGCACGAAAATGCGGGGAGCTGTGGCTGCGTCCGGCAGAAACAATGAAAGCAAATACGGGCAATGGAAAACTACCGGCACAAAAGGACGAAAAAGCGGTCATTGCGAGTTACAAAGGACCGCGAGCGCGGAAAAGTACCGTGGATATCCAATTCGAGCAAACACCAGGATGAATAAAAAAAAAAAAACAGATATATACAGGTGCACTCGGCGATACATTCCGAAAGTACGAGCAGACGTGCGCAGTGGCGATATTGCCCAAAAACCACCGACTGTGGGCCGATATATTGATGGTCGCGGACCTAACCATCGTATGCTCTGTTTTACCGATGTTCAATGAGCTCGAAGTGAAAAATGGACTGGAAATCGATCGAAACTCAGGACGGAGCCAAGTGTGCAAATTATCAGATTTTCGATGGATTCAATTGTCTGCATTTTTGAGTTCTTGAGATCACAAGACTTTTATACATTAACCTTTTGCGCTCCTAAATTTCTAAATTCGTGAGTCAGCAAAGTGAGGTAACGCAACGATTAGCACCACACCGGGTGACATAACTCGGCTACAACGCATGGAAATAAAACGCAGTAAGATAGTCAAATGAGGGTACTTAAGCAAAACATTAAGAGGGAGTGGTCTCCATTTCTATCAGTACGGTACAATTTTAATTCTTGTGTTACGAATAAGCCGTGAGAAACTACTTTCGCGCAATCGTCGTTTCTTAAGAAATCAAACGCACACGCGTGGAAAGTGGTACGAGTATGGTCATTCATCATCCGGTTACCGAGAAAAGTACTACTTGACACAGGGACTAATTACATTTAATACCACAGAGTTCACCGCCGAACGAGTGTAGCCTTATTTCTATCAACGAACGGGGAAACTGAATGCGGTGTCATTCAGTTCTCTTGCTTCTATTAACTCGATGCGTATGAGATGTCAGATTTGCAAATTGCTGGCAATATATCAAACGTGTTCTATTAGCTGTTGAATAACGATACTTTTGACACTATCTTTATATCGTACTCGCTGGGCTTTTACTTTATTTGTGCTAATAGCTGACTCGAGTCGTTAATAATCGAATTAAATGTGGTCGATACTTCATCGAGTACTTGAGTGGATTATAACGAAATTTTATACAGTGGAATGTTTTAATTTATAAATTAGACAATTGTATTCAGAATATGTCTTGCCACATACGTCCGCTTCCACTGTGGTATTTGACCACGTGAACTGTGACACAATTGTAATTACTCGGAGTATCATTCATTTTCAAATTGTGCATTCCACTTGTTACCTACATCAACTTAAATTCTTTAATCCTCTTAATTATTAAATCTGAATTTGCTGTTTGATATCAACAATTTCAAGCTGATCTGTAAAATATAGAAATATCTAAAACAGATGAGGAAAAATTCAGTGCATATGAAATAATTTATTTTCGAAAAGGATGTATTAATTTAATGATCACGCCGCAGTATTTCGTGCGTACCAACCTAATAGAAATAAACGGTGGTTTTCTCGTGAATTTACGAGAACTCGTTTCCATCGAACGAACGAGTCAACGTTCTTTTTGGTCCCGTTTGGATACAGCGTTTGCGAAAGCACGAAATAATTTCAGTGCGTAATTATAGCTGTTCGGACGTGTCGGTCTTACGCGTTCTCGCTGTATGGCGCAACCTGATTTACGCAGCGTCGAAGCCGCACGGCGGAGGAAGGCTGGTTTTGCGCGATGCCATACGAAGAGATTAATTAAAGGGGCAAAGAGATTAAATTCGAGGCCGTGGCAAAAATCAGCGTGCGCCACGGAAAGCTCCGTAGCCGCTCGTGGTTCTCACGCTTGTCAGTGTTTATGAGCGACCCTTCGGCTCCGGCGGCTCGCGCGAGCATTACGTTTGAACAATGAGAACCATTCTATTGAAATGCAACAATGGCGCATTGTGAAACATCGTGCGGGATGAATATTCAAGAACCGGCCGACGCTCGAACTCGTATTAACGAACGCGTTTCCTTCAAAAGCCTCGACAATTTCGTTTGTAATATTCCCTTCCTGTTACGTGGCCTGCGATCGACGACGACGAATTATTAATTTTACCGATCGTATGTTTTAATGATATCATGGGTGGTCATATAACGTGACCTGATAGAACACCTGTCTATACTGATGATATAACACGTGGCAATGTAATAGATTTTCATGTAACAATAGCAAATATAATAGGTAGCAATGTAACACATGAAAAATGTCATAAATGGTAATATAACGTGTGATATTAGTTACTGGCTATATAACGCGAGGAAACATAATATGCGGCGATATAATAGATATTCATGTAACAATGACAAATATAGTAAGTAGCAAGGTAAGACATGGAAAATGTCATAAATGGTAATATAACGTATGATATTAGTTAGTGGCTATATAACGTGAGGAAACGTAATATGCGGCGATATAGTGTGTAGCAATATAATATTCATGTAACATTGACAAATATAATAGGTGACAATGTAACGCGTGCTAAACTTCATAAATGGTAATATAACGTGTCGTATTAGTTACTGGCGATATAACGCAAGGAAACATAATATGCGGCGATATAGTGTGTGGCAATATAATATTCATGTAACATTGACAAATATAATAGGTGACAATGTAAAGCGTGGTAAACTTCATAAATGATAATATAACGTGTGATATTAGTTAGTGGCTATATAACGCGAGGAAACATAATATACGGCGATATAGCGCATGGCTATATAATGGATCTCCACATAACGCCTAGCAAATATAATAGATGGTAATATAACGCGTAACATTGCAGTTGGTGGCTATATAGCACGTGGCAATATAATAGGTGGCGATATAACAAGTGGGAAACCACAGATGACAATATAACACACGGTAAATATAATTGTTGGCAATATAACACGTGATAATACAGTAAATGGTTATATAACGCGTGGAAATATAATATATGGCAATATAGGGCGAGGTAATATAATGCATGCTCACTTAACGCGTAGCAACTATAATAGGTGGTATCAACGCATAATATTAAAGTTGGTGGCTATATAACACATGGCACTATAATAAGTGACGATATAACAAGTGAAAAACTAGAGATGGCAATATAACGCATGGTAAATATAATAGGTGGCAATATAATGAAAGTGTAATAAGTAGCAATAACGCGTGGAAATATAAAAAATGGCAATATAGTGGGTGGCAATATAATAGATGCCTCTGAAAATTTTCTAAACTTCTAAATTTCTCTACACAAATTATTAAAATAGATCTATCGTCATATATAAAGATGTCCATATCAATAATCCATAAGTGGTCGCACCTGTATGATAGAAGAGCACCTAATCATTCCAAATAATTAATACATAATCGACGAATAACGATTACGAGAGTACGAGTGAAAATTAGTGCAAACGTGTTAATACAACGATAGTCCATACAGTCGAGAGCCATTCATCGTTGCACTAATTTTCCCAACGATCGATCGTATCATTGGAATCAGACTAGAATTTTCGTACAAGTCAGTTGCACGCCACGAAACGCCCCGTGGCATAACAGGAAGGGGTAAAGTGTTTCATACCACGAAATTAGTATAGCTCGTTCCGTTCTATATCCTGTTCGTTAAGCAATTTCTTGTATAACCGCGAGATACGAGGTTAGATGAGCGGCGGATGTTCAATATCGACTGGCATTTCCGCCAGAAACGCGTGTACGAATCAACCTATTTGTGCGTTCAGAATCAACAATCGAGTTCTACCAACACGTTCGAAACGACCGGAATTATGTACACATAAGAATGCCCCTTAAATATCCGCCCGTCCTCACCCGACTGATATTGAAATTTCATCGCGACGGGAATTATGAAATTTTTCGCGTTCCTACAACCCTGCCCGGGTTGTTACGTGTTGTCAAACGACACAGCCGACCAATTATGAAAGAACGCTAAATGAAAATTCATTTTGATCCAGGCATTTTTTTCTGTTTGACTATTCTTTCTAGAGGAATTTCTGACGCCATTCAGCGCGGCTAAACAATTTGGAAAATTTATATATTTTTCAATACTTGTGCATTGACAGAAAATTGTTGAACTTTTTAAGCTAAAAAATGTCGTTTCGAATTTTTTATACAAATTTCAAAATTCGTTCTTGAAATTGTAAAAATATTGAAATTCTGAAAATTCACTTTATACCTGTCCGAGTCAGCAGTGATACAAATTATTAAATTCTACAAATTTGCAAATTTTTTGAATTTTAAATATTTCATTCTGTGAATGTCAAAAATATTTAAATTTCTAAATATAAAAACTTGTAAATGTTCCATTGTTTGAATCTCTCAAATCTTAAATTCTTCAAGATCCTGAATTTTCAAGAATAAAAAAATTCTCAAGTCTTTAACTCCCTTAATTCTTTAGATCCCAATAAATTAATTTACCAATCCCTAAATTCCCCATTCCCTAATTCACCAATATCTAATTCCCCAACTCCCTAATTCCCCAATCATTAAATTCCCCAATCACTAAATTTTCCAATCACTAAATTCCCCAATCCCTAAATCCCCAATTTCCTAATTCCCCAATACCTAATTTCCCAATCCCTAAATCCCCAACTCCCTAATTCCCCAATCATTAAATTTTCCAATCCCTAAATTCTCCAATCCCTAAATTCCCAATTCTCTAATTCCTCAATACTTAATTTCCCAATTCCTAAATCCCCAAATCTCTAATTTCCCAACTCCCTAATTCCCCAATCATCGAATTCCCAAACTCCCTAAATTCCCAATCATTAAATTCCCCAATCACTAAATTTTCCAATCACTAAATTCCCCAATCCCTAAATCCCCAATTTCCTAATTCTCCAATACCTAATTTCCCAATCCCTAAATCCCCAACTCCCTAATTCCCCAATCACTAAATTTTCCAATCCCTAAATTCTCCAATCCCTAAATTCCCAATTCCCTAATTCCAAAGTACTTAATTTCCCAATTCCTAAATTTCCAAATCCCTAATTTCCCAACTCCCTGATTCCCCAATCATCGAATTCCCTAACTCCCTAAATCCCGAATCCCTAAATCCTCAACTCCCTAATTCCCCAATACTTAATTCCCCAATTCCTAAATCCCCAATTTCCTAAATCCCCAATCCCTAATTCCCTAATCCCTAATTTCCCAATCCCTAATTTCCCACTACCTAATTTCCCAAAATCCTAAACTTCCAAATATCCAAATCCACATACAAAATTCTCCCATATCAACCATATAAAAATTCCCCTACTCAAAAATTGTATGCGTACAAAGAAACATGAACATGTGATACCGATATCAGCAACGTGTGTTTTATACAGCGGAGCACGATTTTAATTACGCGTAATTAGTTGCGCTCCGATTCGAAATGTACGTCTGATGCCTCGGAACGGTAATTAATATTTGAAATTAATCGAAAGATTGGTAGCCGAGGGGCTGCGATAATTAAACATACAATAATATTTTGCCTGGACGTTTATTGTACGCGCATCGTCATGCACGATGATATTCAATTTGAAAAGTAGCAATTTTCTTTTTGTAATTAAATGTAAATGACAGAGAATTAAAAGCAGGCGTAACGAACAAATAACCGCCGTACGATTTCACGGTGACGAGAGATTCGTTGCGTATGCATATGCTTTTGTTTGGAAACCGATTTTCCAGAATTCAACGGTTAACAGCGTTTACCGAAATAATCGCTCGATACGATCGACTGGGATCGAGGAGGTTAGCGTGTACGAGGGGGATGTTCGTTTGAATTATTGCCAATATTTCCTGGGACGTAATGTACGATAGAACCTACGGACAACGTTAATCCTGACTGACAATTTTCGTTCTCCCTCTGCGTGTTCTCTGCTCGCTAGCTGCACGTGTTTCTGTCTGATCTCCATATGAATATTGTTCCTTTAAATTTCGTTCCATTCCATCGTTCGACAACTTGAAATTCGACAACGTGAAATATTTCCAATTACGTCGCATAATAATTCTGCATAAATTGTCACTATTGTTTCCCTTATTTATGAACGTGTCGCATTTGTACAAGCCGGTTTAATTTAATCAAATAATTCAGGAGTTCGAAGAAAAATTGATATTATTTTATTTGTTCGCTCTTACGAGAGGAGGTTTAACGAGATTTATTTCAAGTTGAAATGTAACGATGGTCGCTCCCGATATATGGCTCTTTTTTGCATAACTCGTTGTATGACTGTTCTTACAAATTTTTAGCGAAGTGTAGTGAAGTGGACTTTACGAATTATTTTGCAAATTTACGAAGGGAAGAATTTAGAGAGTTGTGATTTTTTAAATTTTCTATACAGGGAATTTCATAATTAGTGCAGATCTCTGAAATGGAGGGTAGCTGATGTTATTATCAATAAGATTTTCTTTTGCAAAAATGAGATCCGAAGCTTCGTTTTCACAATACAATAATTGTTTCACAATACATACAATAATTTGAAGTAAGCATTATTTAATTAATTCTACAATATTGCTCATGTGATACATAAACATAGTGAAATAGAAAATAGTAGAAATTATTATTAGAGGAATAATAACTTCAAAAGATCTCATTTATCATTTTAATTAATATTTTAAAGTTGCTGTTGCAAGCAGTAAAATTGCCTTCAAGTGCAAAGGGTTAATAACTATTAGTAACTGTTATTTTAACCTAAATTAATATCGTGAATACCACATCAATACTAATACAATATTATATTAATACAAATTAATATCGTACCATATCATACACTAATAAATATATTAACAATATTTCGAAACGACGTATACGACACCGATTTCCGTCAGTCCACGTATCAATGATTCATACAAGATAAATCCGGTGTTACGATCCCGATTCCCGTCGCGTCTGGCGTTTCAGCTTAACGATGATTTTACGTTTAAAGAGTCTCCGGTATACATAATTCACTATTTAATTAGCCGGGGGAATATCGAGAAATATTTTCAACGACGAATGAAGATATTCAGCCGTGGCAGCGTTTCAATGAGCCGGTTGTGCATGCGACCAACGAATGCCTCGTAACTTGTTAGACATTCATCCGGCGTCGTGACAGCCGTACGTTTCGTTCGTCGACGAAGTAACAATCCGTTCGTTAAGCTTTTTCCCGGTATTACGGCAATCAAGTTGAGTCAGGACATTCGATACAGCCGGACGACGAGCAACTCTTCGTACCCTGGTGAATGCACAGATAAAGCTATGGAAGCGTCTTCGAGATTGCTTCGTGCTTCCAAGAAAGGCCAGCCGAGCGCCCCGTGTATGATAGTTCCTGTCCATTCAATGAGAATTCCTCTACGGAACCATAAAAGTCCACGCGTGCCGATACACCGTTCGTATTTATCGACGTTCTTCGAACTAATCGTGAAACGGACGCGAAATGTTTCGAGTTCCGAGCAGGATTGTTGCAGACTACTCGGGCCAATTGTACGGGAAAATTGCTAACAACTTACGCGCCAACGGGAAAATATTTTCTGGACTCTCGTGATTTCGTGCGGGGATGGTATTAGTGGTATACCATCCATTAATGGATATTACGGTGTAGGATGAGGATTATATTACTGGAGCGATGGTTTAGATGGGAATTTTTTTAAATTTGGATGGACTCTTGGGACTTTTGGAATGGGGGACGTTGGGAGTTTGGACACTTAGAAATTTTGGGGATTTTGGATTTGGTAATTTGGAGAGTTTGGACACTTGGAGTTTTGGGATTTTAGGATATTTTAAGTTTAGGAGTTTGGACTCTTGCAATTTTGGGACTTTGGGAGTTTGGAAGCTTGGAAGTTTGGAACCTTGGGAGTTTGGAACCTTGGAGAGTTTGGAACCTTGGGAGTTTGGGACCTTGGAAAGTTTGAGACTTTGAGAGTTTGGGACCTTGGGAATTATGGAAATTTGGGAGTTTAGAACCTTGGAGAGTTTGGAACCTTGGGAGTTTGGGACCTTGGGAATTATGGAACCTTGGAGAGTGTGGAACCTTGGGAATTTGGGACCTTGGAGAGTTTGGAACCTTGGTATTTTGAGAGCTTTGAGTTTTGGGATTCCAGAAGTTTTCAACCTTGGAAATTTGGACTCTTGGACTTTTGGGACTTTGAGAGTTTTCAACCTTGCAAATTTAGACTCTTACAATTGTAGGACTTTCGTGACTTTTCACCTTCAGAAATTAGAACTCCCAGAATTTTAAGTCGTTGCAAATTTGGACCCTTAGAATTTTAGGACGTCAGGATTCTTAGGATGTTGATACTTCAGACGTTGGACCTTTTCGACTATAGACGCCAGGACGTTGGACATTTGGACTCCTACGATTTTGAGACATTGGGGTTCTTAAAAATTTGGGTCATGAACCGTTGGATCTTTATAATTTTAGAATCATATTTCGTTGGAAATTTGGACTCTTTGAATTTTTTAATGTTAAAAATTGAGGCTCTTAGGACTTTAGGACCTTGCCAAGTTGGACCTCTGTGATTTTAGGACCATGAGACTGGAAACATTGGACTTGATCACGTGTTCCAACATCGAATCACGGAAATTATCTGTTGAACGAGTAAACCATACTCAACAGGTTCGAACATCCCCTTGTCGCATCGATTTTCCCAAACAGCAGCTACATCCAACCAAGGGTTTCGTGAAAGGGAAATAAGTGTCGTCGTGTAGCACGTTTGGGATGTACAGTCAAGAATAAATGTAACTTCCCCAAGAAAAATGTTTTATTCAAGGTTTACTGCAAAATCCTGAAAATTAGGGAATTTACAAATTGGTTAGATGAAAATTTAAGGTGTTTGATATTTAGGTATTAGGAGTTTGAAAATTTAGAAACTCAAAATCTTCCAAACTTGATGAATTATGAATTATGAATTATGAACAAGCAAGTTTGATAAAAGTCTAGTTAAAGTTATATAAACTTTGATTTCTTAATTTTCAAGTTTAGTTAAAGGATTTAGTTAAAGTAATATATATACTTGTAAACCTGAAAATTAAGCAATTTAAGAATACATAATTTGATGACCTACATTAACCTGAAATTTTATCAATTTAGAACATTCAAAAATTCATAAATTTGAATCTAAAATACCTGAAACTTTGACAATTAGTTAATCAAAAAATGCTTGTGTGCTAGTTATTATTCTGAGAGCCTATATTGCACCAGAGTGTACAATGTGTCATAATTGATAGGTCGACAGCTCGACCAGCGGTTGTCAAGCAGCGAAGTGTTTCCGCGGGGCCAGGGGCCAATTTTAATAATGCCAAGCGTCTCGAGTGTCTCAACAAAAGGGCCCCTGCAAGTCTTCAACCACTTTGACACCGATGTGTACTCGCTCCGAGCTGTTCCTCTTCGTTTCCTGTTCTTTCACGGCGCTCTCTCTCGATTCGCTACTGTCTTACTCTTTGATCCCAGTTCCGTCGTTTCTCTTCGACTACTTGTTTAAAAACGATTACGAAACATCGTTACTGCCCTCCGTGTTTACCATTCTTGTCGGTTAAGTGTTATCGAGAAACATCGTTTCTCCTTTTCAACCATTCACACGGTCCGAGACGCGCAACGTCTTTGTGTTACGAGTGTCATTAACGCGTCTAGACGTCGTATTGTTATTTAACGTAATTTCGTTATTCGTTGAGTTACGTGCATTGTAATTAACGTAGGAATTGAATTGATGTAGAACTTATTTTACTGGTATTTTGTTTATGTTAACATCTGTCTCGAACTCTTTGTAAAGTTCCACTTTCTATTAAAATTAATTTGGGTCTATGATAAAAATATTTGGCTACTGTGGTGAAGTCTACTGGTGAATGCTTTACTTATAAAAATTTTATTTTTACAATCATGGTTGCCTCATAGTTGAATTTATGAAATGAAATTTACAAATAATGGCTAAGCTTGTAGACAGCACTACAAAATATCTTACAACTAATATAAAAACTAAATTTCAAGACTCCAACTCCCAAATTCTCAAATAGTTTGCGCACACACAATCATGATCGCGTCGATCAGAATCTTAAGCGCAAATCCTTATTAGCGCGATCACGTTCGATGTAAGCAAAGCCGCAAGTAACCAGAAGTAAACTATCCCGGGTAATAACACAATTTCGTCCGGACGAGTTGTTCTTTTTCGTGTCGCGAGTTCGCCGATTAGTTATCCGGTCGGCAAGTTTCGACGTTGACTCGAGCCAATTGTTTCCTTCCACAACTGTTCCTTCTAATTACTCGTCGACAAACGGAGTTCGGCTTCGGCCGAGATAGAGACGTAGTCGGCAAAGAAGCAATCAAGGGAAGAACAAGAGGGGAAAAAGTGGAAACGTTCCGTCGAATCGAACGGCAAGATTCGTCCAACGAAAATATTCTTCCGAAACGTCTTCGTCGTGTGCTTTTAATATAATTCAATTTTATTAATATTCTTGTAAAAGGAGATGGTGGAATAAACTTGATGAAACAACAGAATTTCAAAAACTTGAGATGTGAGAAACTTTTGAATTCAATTCAATAAATAAATAAAGAAAAATGAGTAGCTAATGAAATTGAAAGATGAAATGGTAGTTAAGTAATTGAAGATTAGTGTCCACAATCGACAAAACGATATAGTTCGATACAGTCGTTACGTACATAGAGTTGTTTATGCACCTGTTTATCGATCGACCGCGTACCTGCCACGAAATATTAATTTAATTGAACAGCGTCGATGACACAATGCTATCGTGTTTGGTTTGCATCGACAAATATTAAAACACGAATGTGATTCTCGTTTCTGTTTATCGTACGCTGTTTATTTCATGAAACGAGACGATAATTAAAAGCGCCGGGCAAAGGGAGAGTCTCGTGTCACATCGCGATAATTAAAGACGTCGACATTATCCTTAAGACGTCGTTAAAGGGAATATGTGCTGAATTAATTAAAGAAGTTGGTTTTGATATTCCAAAATCTTCAAACAGGGATATTTCTATGTTTTGTTGATATTTCAGGTTTAATTAATGTTTAGTGTAAGATTTATGTATTTATGATTTTATACAATTTTTTATTTAGTGGTTTATTGAATTACTGATTTATTAAATTGATGTGTTATTGAGTTGTCGATTTGTTAATTTGTCAATTTGTCAATTTGTCAATTTATCAATTTATCAATTTATCAATTTGTCAATTTGTCAATTTATCAATTTGTCAATTTGTCAATTTATCAATTTATCAATTTATCAATTTGTCAATTTATCAATTTGTCAATTTGTTAATTTATCAATTCATCAATTTGGTAATTCATCATTTTGCCAATTCATCAATTTATCAATTTATCAATTCATCAATTTATCAATTTGTCAATTTGTCAATTTATCAATTTATCAATTTATCAATTTGTCAATTTATCAATTTATCAATCTGTCAATTTATCAATTTGTTAATTTATCAATTCATCAATTTGGTAATTCATCATTTTGTCAATTTATCAATTTATCAATTCATCAATTCATCAATTCATCAATTCATCAATTCATCAATTCATCAATTCATCAATTCATCAATTCATCAATTCATCAATTCATCAATTCATCAATTCATCAATTCATCAATTCATCAATTTATCAATTTGTCTATTTATTAATTTGTCCATTTGCCAATTCGTCAATTTATCTTCTCATCAAGTAATCAATACGACAATGTTCAAGTTCCAAAATTTTCCAAATTGTTTCATTTCAAATCATTCATTTTCTCAAATCAAACTTACGAATTTGTCGATTCTAAAACCTTAATATCTCCAAGATTTAAAATTCCGAATTTCTGCACCTTCTCCACAAATTCAGACCGAAATTCACTGACATTTTCCCCTGTTTACATAAACAATATGCGTACGTCGTTACACCGAATATCAATAAGGTATCCATTATCGATAATCGATACTGGCACCCTTCTGTTGACCATGATTTTGGTATTTCTCTTTGTTGCCTTCCAACCCTTCCACCGTTAACGAGGAGACTGACGCAGCAGGTAATTAGTGGGTGCACTTCTTGGAGGAAAACAGACGTGTAACACGAAACTCTGAAACAACAACACAAATTTATATGTTCGTGTAGAACGCTGAGTCGCTGAAACAACACGCGTACGTCTGGAGTAATCGAATAATCATTTAGCACACGCATCGTGTGTGCAGAGCGTGTAATTAATGTCGGGGTCACGCTAATTGGCGGTACAACGATGAATTCGTGCGTAAAGTACAAAGTAATGAAGAGCATAAAATAATGAACGGACTAATCGTATCGCGGCCACCGTTGAAAAGAGGTCCCAACGTTTACGTTGTCAGCGGCACGAGGGAGGCATCGTTATAATCTACGATTGAATAATAACGTTTATCGAGCGTAGCTGAAGTCCGCTATTCTTCCGCGAGTAAATTAGCCAGCAATATGCTCGTTGTCGCCAGTAAACCGCGACGCGAAATTAATCCCGCACCGTGCACACAACCAGCTTAATATTAAATACGAAATCACCAACCTCGATTCAATTGATACCGTATGCTGTTGATATACATCTCTGTCTCCTGAATTTTAGATTTGTCGTTCTTATTGTGAGGGAAGTGCATTCGCTCTTGTACATGGTCTTTCAGAAGAAATTATTTTCAACGTATAATCTTGTATGGTTTTGTAATTGAACAAATTTTTCAATTTTGACTTTCAATTCTGAATTTTACAAATTTTTTTTAATTCTGACTATTCATCATTTTATATAAGGAATTGAGAAATTGGAAAATTGAAAAAAATAAATTTGAGGAATTGAAGAATTGAAGAATTGAAGAATTGAAGAATTGTGGAATTGTGGAGTTGTGGAATTGGAAAATTGGAGAGGTGAAGAATTGGAGAATTGGAGAACTTGGAAATATCAGTATTGTGGAATTTGAGAATTGGATAATTGGACAATTGGAGAATTGGAAAATTGGAGAATTGGAGAATTGGAGAATTGTGGAATTGGAGAGTTGGAGAATTGAAGAATTGAAGAATTGGAGAACTGGAAAGTTGGTGAATTTGAATATGAAGAATCGGAATATTGAAAAACCGAAAAATTGAAAAATTGAAGAATCAAAAAAGTGCAAAATTGCAAAATAGAAAAGTTGCAAACTTAAAAACATGAAGACTTGAAAAATAGAAGAATTAAAAAATCGACAAATTGAAAGATGAAAGAATTGAAAAGTTAAAAAATCCTAACCCAGTAAAATCAAAAAATCTATAAGTGTGTAACCGAAGAACGTGAAAATCTGTGAATACGAAAACAGAAAAATGCTCGTTAATCCCGTTCGTTATTCCTGGATTCGCACGCAGATCGTTTCCACATTTTTTATTCGGCGAAAAATGAATCTCGCCCGGTGACGCGAAACGTTATTCATTTTTCGTTTCTTTTATTCGCAGTCCGGCGTTCGTTGACGGCCATAGGCGAGCACAATAAACGATTCACGGATTTACATTGAAAGGACACACGGCGCGATATCGATGACATCGATTCAACCTCTTGCACCGGCGAACAAGAGGAACCGGCTGAAATTGCATTTGCACATAATCGAGATGCACGAAATCTTTTTAAAACGGTCTCTTTTAATGACATATTATTAGCGGTCAGAGGTATCCTCTCGTTCATCTTGCGGTCGCAGCACGGTTTCTATGTGGCAGTCGGTTACGATGTTGGCGGGCGTACCCTTTGGCAAAGCCGACTTTACTGGCGCTTTTAATGCCACGACCGTGGCACATTACTCACCGCAATGTAAAGTAGGCGAACATGTGTAGAAGTCGGCCTTACCTCGTGCCCTCTACCTGCTCGCGAGTACACAGGTAAGTACCTGTGGGCAGCATCGAGTGTATATCGCATATATCACGCGTTTAAGTACCGGGCACAAGCCCTTTCAACCTCGCAGCCTCACTCGTAAGCCCTTGAGCCGACCGAGTCTACCAAACGAAGACAAAGAACGCTCCCGAGGGAGACTCCTCGATCCGTGGAGACCGTGACCGATGAAATATGCAACGTTGCCTCGTGCATTTCTGTCAAAATGTTTCTCTAAATCTTCGTGAATACGTGATTCATGTTTCGACGCTGCTGTAGGTTCGGATGCTATTCGAACCTTTTGCACCCCTATAGTTCTCACAGTACCTTTACATTCGTGGATATAACTTAACCTTTTTATTGTTCTTAATATTGGGTTGTCTTCAATATTTTTACTCTGGTAATTTTTACTCTGGTTTGAACGAGTTCTAATGTCCTTCGACTGCACTTTAAGGTTCATCTCTTTTTTTTGGGAATTTTATTTTTACTTGTGAAGATTTATGGTACACATTATTTTGGCTGTATATTGTTCTTAATTATGGACTATATTAATCGTACTTATATTTAGAAGTTAAGGAGTAAGTTAGGATTTTAATGTTCTCCAACCACACTTCAAGGTTCTTCAACATCCCTTACTTCTTGCAAATTTTATTTTCTTTCTCTAACAGTTATGATCTTTATATTGTTCTTAATTATGGACTATGTTAAATATTTGAACGTAACATCAGATACATGTTTGTAATAAAATAGGATTTGAATGTTCTCCAACCACACTTCAAGGTTCTTCAACATCCCTTACTTCTTTCAAATTTTATTCTCTTTCACAAACAGTTATGATCTTCAAATATGAAGAACAATAGTTCTTAATTACAGACTATGTTAAATATTTGTACATGACATGAGGTACATGTTTATAATAAATTAGAAATTGAATAATCTCCAACTTTAAGTTCGTTCAACATCCCTTCCTTGCAAATTTAATTATTTTCGTAGGCGTTCACACAACACATAACTTAAACTTATTATTCTTAATGTCAAGATATATTGGATATTTATAAGACAGTCTTCAAATCCACCATTCAAGATGAACATTTCTTTCATATTCAAATACATGTTTTAAGTTATGATTCGATTGTTCCAACGCGTCAAGGTTATTCAGTTTTCTCGCTGCAAATTTTATTCTCTCACAATGGACTCATGTAATCTCATAAATTAAATAATTGTAACTTCAAAAATCTTCAGAATCACACTCGAGTAGATTGAAAAAGTAAAAAGAAGAAAATTCATCTTTCTAAAGAAAAAATTAATCATTATTAAATAAGTAAACCTTTGTTACTTTTTGTAAAATTTTAATCTGCAAAACTTATCTCGCAAGATCTCCAACGCTACATCTTCTACACAACGCTAATATTATCCTTCCTTATGTTTTCACCCTATCCGACGGTACTTGATCCAATTTACACCGGGACTACAAGGCTACAAAAAACTAACGTACCTTTTACGAGAACACAAAGCGACGTTTACAAGGAAGTATGCATCTAGAGAATTACAGAACAGCGTGTTACGGGATATGGAAGCGAGGAAACAACTAATTTTCACTAACAGCCACGATTACACGCGTATGTACCTGTTGTCTATGAACCTTTATACATGTACTTACGTGTCTGCCGACGAAACAGTCCTTTCAGACTTCGTTAAGACCTTAATATATTCTTTTGTAGTATCTTTCCAATCTTTGAATTCTCAAACTTTTTGATGTTTCAATTTTTAACCCTTTATGCTCGAGAGATACCTCTGAGACATCGTTCGATTTAATAGAATAATTTAAAATAAGTATTAATTAATTAATTCTGTGGTAACTTCAAAAGAAGTCATTTAATATTTCAATTAATATTTTAAAATTGCTGTTTGTAAACAATAAAATTATCTTCGAGTGCAAAGGGTTAATGTCTCAAATTTGATGTTATAATTTGTAATGTCTCAAAGGTTTTGAGTTATAAATTCTTTAATATTTAATCTTTAGTCTTCATAAGAGCAAAATTTCTAAACTTCAGAATATCTATACTGCTTACTAATTTCTGGACTAGCTAAGTTTGCGAAGTTCCCAAATTCTCAGATCGCCACTCGGGTTTCTAAATTCTGAAACATTCAAGTTTCTAAGGTTTCACGATCTTCAAAGGCCTGAATTTGTAAACCTCTGAATATTCAAACTTCTGAGTATCTAAAACCCTACTTCCGAATTTGTGGACCACCTATATTTCCAGACTCTAAGATCCACAAATACTCAAGTTTCCAAATGCGGAAAACATTCAAATTTCTAAGGTTTCATGATCTTTAAAGACCTGAATTTGCAAACCTCCGAATATTCAAACTTCTGAATATACAAACCGCCAACTTCCAAATTTCTGGGATATCTACATTACCAGACTCTCAAATCCCCAAATACTCCAGCTTCAAAATGTAAAAAGCATTCAAATTTCTATGGCTTCACAATCATCAAATGTCCAAATTTGCAAATCTTGTAATATCCAATCTTCTTAGTATCTAAAACCACAGCTTCAAAATTTCCAGAATCCCTAAATTCTCAAACTCTTAGATTCCCAAATATTCAAGCTTCCAAAGTCGAAAACATTCAAATTTCTAAGGTTCCACAATCTCCAAGCACCCAAATATGCAACTCTTATAATTTCCAATCCTCCTAGTATTTAACCTTTCCCAACTTCCAAATTTCTGGAACACCTACATTCTGAAACTCTCAGTTTCCTAAATACTCAATCATCCTACTACCAAAACCCCCATTTCCAAATTTGCAAAACACCATTCCCAAATTTACAGATTCTCCAACCTCAACCCTCTCCAAATTCCTCAATTACCCAATTCCAACGTCCTCCAAATTCCTTAATTCCCAATCCCAACCCTCTCCAATTCCCTAATTTCCTAAAGTACACCTCCATAAATCGCAACACCAGACTTTTACCTCAGCACTCCACGTATCACAACTCTCATCCTACATCCTCATCGCGAGGCCAAATCTCCTGCGGTAATTTTCGTGCACGTCGACGATCGAGGACTCCATAGATGGAAAATGGTGGCATTCGTTTCGTTTGTGATTTAGCGCGATTGCCGTTGCACGATTTCCTCCGCTATGCGTTTACGGTGGCTGAAAGGGTGCAGGGATATAGCAACGTCACCGATAGACGCGTCCACCTACCGGTTTGTACTTCCTAGCGGATGACTCGACCGGTGTACTGGTGTTAGGGATCCATTAGCTAATGGCCGCGCCAGCCATCTGCTCGAAGCTAGCTTTTATTCGCCCGTTACTGCCCTCTCTTTTTCCCTCTTCTCGTCGCCCTCCCAACCCCTTTCCGTTCGTCTTTTTCTCACGTCCCTCTCGTTGCCTGTCCCGTGGCTTAACCGTACCCATACGGGGTCCACCCGATTCATTTATTCATATCTTTCTCTTTTTTCACCGTAAACGAACCCCTCACCCCCGGCGGTTTCTTCGTGGTTTCCGTTCGATGTTGCACGTTCGTTGCCATTACGACCATGTTTATCGGAAAAACCATACCCGAGCTAAACTAACGAGACTATTTGTTGACACGATCGTTACCGAGGATTAAGGGTTTTATTATTTGTTCGGGTGCGACTGGTTATTTTAATTAACTTCGAATATTTTATATCGTGTTACTTGGTTGGATTTTTAGAGATGTATAAAATTAAGCTTGTGATTAGTGTCTTTTACTGATTGTTAATGAATTTGTATTTGTTTGTTGAGATATATTGATGCAATGAATGATGAAGGAATGATGAAAATTCCTAATTCCAAATAAATTAGTTTGAGTGAAACTTCAAAGTGTCCCTAATAATAAAAAATATAAAAATTGCACAAGCAACCTTTAATTAAATCCCATTTTCAACAAAAAGAGAAAGATTTTTAATTAAAATATAAATTTTACCATCCCTATAGAAAATAAAATAACGATCACAATCCTTTCCGTAATAATACAATTCCACACATGTACGTCGCTAACAGGTATTTGACAATTTCGTTAATTACCATACGTTCAATTTATCCTGTATCAAGCAGCAAAAGCGTTTCCAGTGTCACTTAATGAAACATAGTATATTCATTCGGAACCGTTCTAAAGGTACGAACAATTTTCGTGGCTGGCGCGAGATTCTGGACAGCCGGCACAGGCGTCCGGAAATTAAATCCCATATGTATCTTCTTGAACTTTTTACGAGGAAATAATTTTAAACCGTGGCAAAAATGTGCTCGCATAAATAACGGACTGACATTAGGGGACGAAGAAAATACGTGGTAATAATCGTCATCTCGAATACGCGAGTTTCGTAGAAACAAAATTACACGTTCATACATCTCTGCATCAAGCAGGGGTAATTATACGAACGTCGCATCTCAATGACTTTGAATATATATTGTTAACGTTGTGAATAATTTTCTTCGCGTATGTAATCTCTTTAAGATGTATCTGGTTGAGATTATGTTTAGTATTATGGTTCAAGATACAGCTTATGGTTCTTTGTATGGGCGATTTCAATATTTCTTCATCCACATATGCTTTAGACCTTCATTTCTATATCCATGCATGTCTCATTCTTAGCTCCAGGTTCTACATTTTGGAGATTCTATATATTCTATATATTGGTTGTAAATCTTTATTTAACTAGATACCATATCTCTGAGATTCTCTATATACCTAGATTTCAATATTTCTTCATTCACATATGTTTTAAACCTTTATTCCTAGATCCACACATGTCTCATTCATACCTCCAGGTTCTACATTTTTGAGATTCTATATATTCTATATATTGGTTGTGAATCTCTATATAACTAGATACCATATCTCTGAGATTCTCTATGTCCCTAGATTTCAATATTTCTTCATCCATATATGCTTTAAACCTTCATTTCTAAATCCACACATGTCTCATTCTTACCTCCAGGTTCTACATTTTTGAGATTCTATGTATTCCTAGTTCCATATGTTCTTAAGATTTCCTATGCTCCTACTTCTTCACATTTGAGAACCTTCTACATTCCTAAAATCCATAGCTTTAAGAGTCAGTACATCTTTAGTGGTCACATTCTTCAATTTCTTCACATATCCACATCTTCACATCCCCAAATCCATATACTCTTTAAATTCATCTAATTCCTACCTCAATGTCTTGTTAGATCTTTATATCCACAGATTAACATCACATTAGCTACTCAAATCCTTAGATCAATATATAACTGCATCCTCATATGCTTAAATCAACATCTTACATCCACATATGTCCACATGTGAAGTCCCCACATTTTCATCTCCTTAAAACGTCATTAAATTTGATTTCTCTAAATTTTCTATAACCTTACGTCTGTATACTTAAATAACAAGACTCCTGTCTTGTGAAATGCACATGCGAATCCCCAGATATTATTGAAACAGAGTGGCGATTAAAAACGCGTTGGAACAGTTGGACGCCCGGAGAAGCACTTTTTGATCGTTTTAACCCGCACGAGTGCAGTCGGAGATTTGCGTTTATTCCTTTTACGGTACACAGCCGGCTATTAAATAATATTAATTACAACCGAAATCCAGGGAGATCTCGGAATTAATTTCCCGGTTGCAAGAAAGAGAACCGGGGGAAAAAAAAGGATCCGCTTCGCACCGGGGAAATTATTAATTCAGCGAGAATTACGGGACCGAACGGGGCGAGAAAAAGAACGGGAACCGATACAAATTGTTCGTCGGACGTTTTAAAGTCTTTCTTCTGGTTCCTTGGTTAATTGTTCGTTTTTTGAGTAGGAAATTCGGGGTGCAGTTTTGGACGGTAAACGCTGGACAGAAAAGGGTGCGACCCATCCCCCCAATTACCTAAAATACAGCACCGCGACGGGAACGCATCCCCTGATATCTATAATTAACGCGGTGATCGCACGGTGCGCTCAGCGACGCGTGAATTCGGTATCACTTTCCAATTTACGCCTGTTACGCCGCCGAAGAACGAAGGCAGTCGTTATCAGCGATGATACGACCGTGTCATGGCTCGATGAACGCTCGCTAATTGAACATTTCGAATTAAAATCCGCGACAGTTGCCGATTCTCGTTATTATTAACCAAGGGTGACTGACTGCCGCCTGAATCGTCCCGCCATTTTACTCATACCTCATTTTCATTAATAACTGATTAGCTGCCACGAGAAGCGCATCATTGTTGCCAACGACGTACAAACTGAACTATTCAACTCCTAATTAATATTATTAGGAGGGATCATTTTGGATGTACGTAACAAGTGGGGAAATGTATTTAGGGAATAGGAAATTGCGAAATGTAGGTTCAGCTTATGAAATAATCAAACTTCAATAATAAACCTTACTTATTATTAATTGCGAATAAACATACATTTATTACTACAATTATAGAAAAAAAATAAAATGATAACTTTATTTTGCATTGCATTAAATGACGATATTAACATTTGAATTTTTCTGTTGTAGCAATGAAGCGGTGCTAGGGTGCAAACAACCCCTTGAAATCGTTGTGAGTTTTCTTATTATCGTGAGTATTCACAAAACAAGACAAAAAATTGGTTAAATGATTGTATATTTGTTTTTATACAGAGTGTTCCTTTAAAATATATATTCTCTTCAAAAATAAAAATAAGCCATCATGTATTAATAGCCATTGATGCTGATGATCATTGATATGTTGCTATACTGACCAATTGTAACTTTAATACAACATGATACTCTCTGTATATTTAAATTATCAAATTATATTAAATTAAATTATGAACCTTCGTATGTTAAATCAAATTATAAACCTCCGTATATTAAATTAAATTATAAACCTTCGTATGTTAAATTAAATTATGAACCTTCATATATTAAATTAAATCATGAACCTTCATATATAAATTAAATCATGAACTTCTGTATATAAATTAAATTATAAACTTTTCCACATAAACTAAATTATGTATATTTATATATAAATTACATAAATTTTATTGGAACACTTTATATAGAAAAAAAATAACCAGTCTATATAAAACATGAAGAAGCATTTCTTTACAAAAGCACTTTATTTCCACTCACAAAGACACATAGATACAAACCAAAATCATAATGCAGCATGACAGAATAATGATAGCTACAGGCTACTTCTATATCTGACGTGAAATACATGGGGGTTTGGTACCGTGAGCTACCAAAACTGGGCCAAACGGTCATTCCAGACCTATACAGTCAACATATGAGACACTTAAGCCAGAAATCGATGAGGAACCGCCAACATTTTGCAATAAAACGATACAAAATGATTTCGCTGAAAGTTAATATCAAGCCTTCGCGATTCGACAAATATTACCTCTGCAATAGTTTTCCTTTCAAACCGTTTCACAATACTGGACAGCTTCGATAAATCATTGCCTCATGAATTTCAGAAAATCAAAATACTCCATCGTTTCATTTATCTTCTAGAATGGGGATGTTTAGTGCAAACTGTGACGTGCGATGAATACTTCAGTTAAATGAAACTTCATTTTAATTTAATTAAATTTGAAACTGAGAGGAGTAGTTAAATAGTATTTTATATGAAGAGAATATTTAATTAAATTTAATATCTTACGAATATTGTACTGACGTATTGATGTGAATATTGTATTAATTAGTATATTTATATAATAATAATAATATATATTAAAAATAGGATCCGAAGCTTCGTTTTTGAATTATTAAGGAAAAACGCGGACCAATCAAAGCTCGAGGATTATTACGCGTTGGACTACGCGTCGAATATCCACGCGTTGGATTACTACGCATTGGATATCCACATGCTGAATTACTACGCGTTAGATTACCACGCATTAGATTCCTACGCTTAGAATTACTACGCGTTGCATTATTACGCGTTGGATTACTACGCGTAGAATATGCACGCGCTAGATTACTACGCGTTGGATATCCACACGCTGTATTAGTACGCGTTGAATTACTACGCATTGGATTACTGCGTTATCCGAAGCTATCGCTCTCGCGTTTTTCCTTAATAATTCGAAAACGAAGCTTCAGACCCCATTTTTGCAAAAGGAAATCTTATTCAAAATCACGTCAGCTACCATTTCAGCGACCTACACTAGTTATGAAATTAATATCACAACTATTATATTAACCTAAATGTCGTGAGTACCACATCAATATGTGCTAATACCATTTCATATAAATAATACCATCTACTACACTGTATAAATATTTTTATAAACTAAATTGTCAAATTTAAAAATCTCTGAACACTCAAGTTTCTAATGTTAGGTAAGTTAGGTGTGTTAGGTATGTTAGGTTAGGTAAGTTAGGTGGATTATGTAGGTTTGGTGTGTTAGGTGGGTTATGTAGGTTAGGTATGCTAGTGCCATATAAATTAACATCATACCATATCACTAATACCATAAATAAATTAACAAAAATTAATATCCTGAGTATACATAAATATCAGGAGCATCAAATTAACACATGTTCCAATAAATATGAATAAAGTACGTTGACGTAAAACCGATGGAAAGTTTCAGTACATGCATACAGGTCTGGTAATTATACTTAAGCATGGCACGCTCGATTAGTCGTTCATCGAGTACTTGTTATCGTAGTTTAGTCACTCGTGTTAAATGGATCTGTTAAGTAATTACGCGAGCTTTCACGTTGTACCATTCGCAGTATCTACTTAGCGACAAAGTGGTACTTTATATGAGACGAAGTTTCCGGTCCGAAGTTTCTTTTTAAGAAAGTATTTGCAAGTATGTCTTTAGCGAGAAACTTTCCACTCGGTAGAATTGAATTTTCCTCCCGTGAACCCGAACCAACACGGGAAAAGGCAGTTTGGTTCCTTGACAGAGAATTAAAATTCACCGAGCTGCGTTTATTGGATAATTCTATTTACACTTTACAGTTTGCGACTTCCGATATTCATCTTTTAATCTCCACGTTTCATATATTCGATAATATGATATTATAAATTCTTTTTAATTGCTTCATAATATTGTAATTATAATTATCATTCTATATTTTAAAATCAACTTGTAATTTTATTGTAGGTGATTAATACGATCATCAGTTAAATTAATGAAACGATTTGTTTATGAGTATGTTCGTAATTACGGACGTGGGATTCAATTAGCAAAATTTCATATGTAATAATTTCATGATACGTTATATTATATCACTTTCAAAATGCTTTTCTCAATTTAACACAGTTTTGAGGCAATTTTACAAAGCTTGTGTACATAATTGACTGTACAAATATAAAAATCAGTAAGAACTCATATATCGTACATCATATGTCATATGTTACACATATGTTGTATACACAAGTATTAGTAAAAAGCTGCCATTAAAAATCAGATTTAGGTTTCCTCTACATTTCTTTAACTGACTTGTACACCGTGCATCATATGTCATATGTGTAATATACATATGTGTCATATATGTCATATGTATATGCCAAAAGTAGCAATAAGAAGCTGCGATTAAAAATCAAATCTTGCTTTTCTCATTCATAACTGACACATGTACATTGTACATCATATGTCATATGTGTAACATACATGTCACATATAACACATGTGTCATATGTGATATATATGCTACAAGAGTCAGTAAGAAGTTACGATTAAAAATCAAACCTACGTTTTCTCCTTCATAACTCGTCTCATACATCATATGTCATGTGTTAGGTTATACATATGTCATATACGCCACATCATACATCATACAAGAATCTATCAATCCTCTTATTCCACTAATATCATAAAATGATAAAACCCATAAAATATATGATGAACCTAATAAAATGTGTGATAAACCTAATAAAAATAAATTTAATAAAACACATGATAAACTTAATAAAAATAAATTTAATAAAACACATGATAAACTGAATAAAAATAAATTTAATAAAACACATGATAAACCTAATAAAAATAAATTTAATAAAGCACATGATAAACCTAATAAAAATAAATTTAATAAAACGCATGATAAACTTAATAAAAATAAATTTAATAAAACACATGATAAACTTAATAAAAATAAATTTAATAAAGCACACAATAAACCTAACTAAATGATAAATCTAATAAGATATATGATAAACCCTATAAAATAAAAACTGAAAAATCCCATGAAATACAATACAAAAAGAATCACAAAATGAAGTGTTTCACTCTGACAATAACGTTGTAGGAAACCGTAAATTGCAAAACGTACAAGTGCTCCAAGAGTTACCACATTATTACCCGAGAATAACATCCCTCGCACACGTGCTTTCTCCAGCAAGTTTCTCAGACTTCTTGAACGTTTAGCGAAAATGCCTGTAGATTAACCTTCAGTTAGCGTTGTTCCGTTGTAAAAATGATGAGCTCGAGGCGGTAAACTCGCAGAGGGTCCCGCGGTGAAACGCAAGAAACCCTTGGCAGTTTTTGACATAGCGTAATCATGGCATCCGTCGTTGGCAAGTTGTAAACAACGTCGACACGCTAGAACGACGAGTTTCTGTAGTCGGAAAGTTGAGACGGAAACACGGCCTGTTACGTCGCGTTACGAAAAGGGATGAAACGGTCGGATAAGGAGGTTGAAGGTAGAAAAGGGGTTAACGTTGCTGTATAGTTGCGCGTCTACGGGGCGTCTTAACGTTTTGAAGCACCACCGCTAAATATTCATCACGTCGAAACGTAAGCGCCGAATATCCAGGTTCCGCGGCAGTCAAGGCCCATCCTTGAGCCTCCCTAATCCCCGACGTTTCGTGAGTGGTGGAATTAAAATGGTACTGCGATTCTGCTTCGCGTGCCGTACGCTCCATGGTTTTCATCTCTACACCAGAGACCAAGTTTCCCTATCTATCTCTCTTCTGGGTCTTCACGGAGGAAAGAGTAAACTCGTTCAGAAGTTTACTCTCCACGTTTTTTCGCAGAGAATTCTAGCTTCGTGTATAGTGCAAAATTTGGAATTTTCAGTTTGCAGGAAACTTGATATGTTTAGGTAGTTAATGAGTTGCCAGATTAATTGGGTTATCAAAGGATCTGGGAGACTTGGAAATATATCGAGCTTTCAAAGTTCTTGGAGATACAAGTTTCCCAATTTCTGAAGTCTTTGATCTCTAAATCCTAAATTCTCAAATAACAGTTTCTAAATCTGCAAACTCCCAAGTTTCTAAATTCTGGTCCTCAAATCCCCAAATACATATTTCTGTGACCTAGTCTTAATTTGTCAAACTCTCAGGTTACCAAATTTCCAGATGTCCAAATTTATTAAAGTCAAATTTCTAGATGAACAAATTTACCAAATTTCCAAATCCAAGGCACCCAAATTTGCATACATTCTTTTCCACGCCTTGCAATCTCTAACCTTCGAAATTCCGAACCATATGACCCTCCTTTTCCCTATTACCAAGTGTTCAAACCTTACAAACCCTCTACGTTACAAACTTAATATAATTACAATCATACCAAGCAGTAATTCTAATATAAGTACCCGTGTTAGAATTTATCGTCGCAAAATAAATTGTATAAACGTAGACGAATATCCTCAAAAGGTGTCACGTATACGCAGCTCGTTGAATCCCCAGCGCCCACTTCGTCAGCCGAATTAGCTTTAAGCTAACGATTGCGAGTTAATTAATTAAATTAACGACGCGTAAGAGGCAGGAACTAATTGCAAGTTCAGAGGGTATTGAATTTCGTCTAGGCTCTGTTACTCGTATATATATATCCACGCGTCTGCGATCAGTTAATGATATAAAATTACCCGACGCTCTAAAACTTCTAGCTAACAAACAAGAAAAATATAGGTTGCCGAAGGAATTTATGATTTTCCAACGGTCGTTAGACTCGTACCGTTAGCTACCGCTAATAGAAGCACGAATAGCTGGAGGATATCGGAATTTATCGGACAAAGGGTGAGATTTGCTTTTAAAGTTTCAAAGTACCAGCAGCCGTACCGCATTGACGTAACCGTTGAATAAGTTAGCTCGCAATTCCGCGCACCATCGGCCGTTTCCACACCATTGTTTGTATTCAGCCAAGGTATGCACACTCCTTGTCAGCCCCTTTGAGAACTATTGTACCAAAGGTTCTACGCAAACATAGTCTGATCTCAAGGTACCTGGCTAATCTAACTCGATAACCAGCACCTATAACCCTGAGAACGGGACAAACGCCTGCAGCGATTAACCGACGAAATTCTGCATTTCTAAAGCTGCTTCCGGTACGGCTAGTTACATATTTTTTTTTCTTTACTTTGATCTTGGCGTTTTGTGAGGACTTGCATATGTGGGAATTTGGATATGTGGAAATTTGCATATGTGGGAATTATTGAAGGCGAGGAGATCAGTGGTTGAATTAAGTGTCGTAATTAATTATATACAGAATAGAAAAATTATTGATTCAGGAACGATTACAAAATCACAGTCAAATTACGTGAGAAAAATCAGCGAACAAAATTGAATCGAAACATGCGAGTGTAAGAAGATATAAGTAATAATAATTAATATCGTTAGATGGAGACAAATGTAAAAGTTAATTCGTGTATCGCTTTTATCTCCGATAGGAATTTGGGGATGTGGGAATTTGCATATGTGGGACTTTGCATATGTAAGAATTTGGGGATGTGGGAATTCGAGGATGTAGGAATTTGGATATGTCGAAATTTGCATATGTGAGAATGTGGGAATTTGGATATGTGAAAATATGCATATGTAGGAATTTGGATATGTGGCAATTTGCATATGTGGGAATTTGCATATGTGAAAATTTGCACATGTGGAAATTTGGGGATGTGAGAATTTGGGAATGTGGGAATTTGAATATGTGGAAATTTGGATATATGGAAATTTGCATATGTGGGAATTTGGATATGTGGAAATTTGCATATGTGGGAATTTGGATATGTGCAAATTTGCATATGTGGAAATTTGGATATATGGAAATTTGCATATGTGGGAATTTGGATATGTGCAAATTTGCATATGTGGAAATTTGGATATATGGAAATTTGCATATGTGGGAATTTGGATATGTGGAAATTTGCATATGTGGGAATTTGGATATGTGCAAATTTGCATATGTGGGAATTTGGATACGTGCAAATTTGCATATGTGGGAATTTGGGAATGTGAGAAAATCAAGACTTTGATCTTTACATTTTATGAGGACATTTGTTATTCATAATTCTGATCGATAATTCGGGAATTTGGAGATTTGGAGCCTAGGGAATTTGAGGATCTAAAAATTTAGATTTCCACAAATGAAAAGTTTAAACCTATAAAAATTGAAAATTCAGTAATCCCAAAATTAAGTATTCGAAACCTGAAAGTTCAATGAATCTACTTAAATGCCGAACGTAATAAATCTATCAGAATCCAAATATATGTCAAATCCCAAACTCCATAATCTTCAAAGAGCAAGTCCGTTCTCCATTCATTAACCTGATTAAACCCCAAAGAAACATAATAATCACTCAAGATTGAAAAATTGAAGTAAGAGGGTGTAACGAGGGTAGGTGGCGCTAAACGTAGGGTTTTGTCCGTTCGGATGAGCACGTGGGGTATCCAGCAGTACGCGTCGACGGGGGTTGGAGAAGAGGCTGAAGAGGGACGGCCGTGTCTGTCCCCGGGGGCTCAGCTGCGGCGGCACCACGGTGATCGATGTCTCTACTCTCCGCAATTTGAACAATGTCCCGCTGTCTTGGACAGTCTCTCTGCTTCTCTTTCCTCTCTCTGTTGTCTCTGCTCCCGCCATTTTCTGCGCGTTCTTCTTCCATTTCCTCTTTTCCCGCCATTCCCGGCATTCCTCGTTAAAATGAACGTTATACCGAGCAACAAGGACGCACGACCATTCTTATTTACTATTCCAAACGTGGCTGAATGCGCGTAGGAAGAATACGCGGCGGGCCAAGGTCTTCAGCATGATTCTTGCCCTGTTGGAAGTGGAAGCAATCATGAGCTTCCTCGCGGAGGCTAAACAAACGGGACGAGGATGTCTGAAACTGGATGAACGGTTCGACCCTCGAATTGAAAGACTGCTTTCCCGCGTACTGTTTCCCTTTTATTGGACAGAGTGTCTACAAACGGGAAGATAAACGACGATGTGTTATCGTTTAGTAGATTTTTACTAGATCAATACTGGCTTGTGTTCTTTCACCTTTGCAATCTCTTTATTTTTGTGTTGTTTTGTGCAGACACATTTATAGCTATTCATACTTTCATTTTACTTGACGTTCACTTATTTTATCATTGACTGTTCTACTTTTTTTAATTATTATCAGTGTTACACAACATATGTGCTATTGTGTTGCATACGTATATGTATGCATATGTGGATATAGATGTATATGCATATGTAGGTGTACATGTAGGTGCAGATGTAAATGTTTGTGGATATGCAGATGTGGACGTGGATGTAGGTGTAGATGTACATATGTGTAGATGTGCATACGTATATTTACATGTACATGTACATTTATATGTATATGTATACATATGCATATGTATACGTATATCTTCATACGTATGCATATGTGTATTTATATGTGCATGTATATGTATATGTACATACGTATGCATATGTGTATTTATATGCACATGTATACGTATATGTACATTCGTATGCATATGTGTATTTATATGTACATGTATACGTCTATGTACATATATATACATATGTATATTTATATGTACATGTATACATATATGCACATGTACATATAAACCTCATATGAAAAGTTACCTCAACAATGTTCACATCAATAAACATTACACATATGTGCTCACATTACTCACAATATTCACAGGACATTTAAACAATGTCTCCCTTAATTTTTATACTACAGACACTTTCTCCTGACACACCTCTTATAAACATGTTCACCTAAAAACCTTGATATATCTAAAAAGAGCTAGAACATCATCGAGTAAGACGTAGAGTGACACGAAAGGCTGTCTACTTAAACCCAGGATGACCCCCGTTAAATAAATGATCGAAGTCGGAGTTTGTAAGTTGTAAGAGCCGAGGATAGGGTCTCGCATGGTCAGGTTCGTTGCGGAAGTAGCGTCGAAGAAGAGTGAGTCCTGGGAAATAAGCCGCGTTTCCCGAAGTTCGAGCTGCCAGCACGACGTCGATACGTCCAGTGCACGTGAAAGTAAGTCGATACCTTCCCGGAAAGATCGAGTGGGAAATGGAACTCGAAGAAGATTTACGACGGAGCCGGGAATCGTCGATCGAGTGCTGGATGCGAACGGCCGGTCGTTAAACTTCCTTTCCCGATCGGTTCGCCTGACGCATGGCACCCGGACAGACTGAAATTATTTTCCGTCCTCCTACGGGATAATTATATTCTACTCGCGAGATCTAGCTATCTTCTATCACGCCATTACTTGTTTTTTTATCAAGGTAGGAACACGATTTTATGGTGGTCGCTTTATACACTTTCTTTTCGTTATTTATATTTTATATTCGTTTGTGGGTGTTGTGGATTGTATAAGGAGTTTTGTAGAAATTTGGGGACGTGGAAAATTGAGGGCGTAACAAATTGGAGGCGCAGCAAATTGGGGGAGTGGTTAATTGGGAGCGTAAAAATTGGGAGACACAGGAATTTAGAGACGTAGAAATTTTGAAACGCAAGAATTTGGAGACGTAAGAATTTGGGGACGTCGCAAATTGGGGACGTAACAAATTAGAGGCGTGGTAAATTGGGGCGTGGTAAATTGGAGGCGTGGTAAATTGGGGCGTAGCAATTGGGAAGCATAGGAATTCGGAGACGTAGAAATTTTGGAACGCAAGAATTTGGGAGCGTAAGAATTTTGAGAGCGTAAGAATTTGGGGACGTAACAAATTAGGGGCGTGGTAAATTGGGGCGTGGCAAATTGGGGGCGTAGCAATTGGGAAACAGGAATTTGGAGACGTAGAAATTTTGGAGCGTAAGAATTTGGGGACGTACGAATTTGGGGACGTAACAAATTAGGAGCGTGGTAAATTGGGGCGTGGTAAATTGGAGGGGTGGTAAATGGAAGGCGTGGTAAATTGGAGGCGTGGCAAATTGGGGCGTAGCAATTGGGAAGCATAGGAATTCGGAGACGTAGAAATTTTGGAACGCAAGAATTTTGGGAGCGTAAGAATTTTGGGAGCGTAAGAATTTGGGGACGTGCGAATTTGGGGGCGTAACAAATTGGAGGCGTGGCAAATAGGGGGCGTAATAAATTGGAGGCGTGGCAAATTGGAGGCGTAGCAAATTGGGGGCGTGGCAATTTGGACATATAGAAATTTAGAGACGTAAATATTTGACTTTATACAAATTTGTGAACGTAGAAATTTGCAAATCTAAAAATTAGTATCGCAAAAATGTTGATACCTATAAAACGACACCCATTAAATATACACCTCCACTATACATAATCCCCCCGAAAATCCTTATTAAAATTTCTGCTTGATCTTTCCATTTCCCAGCCTTTAATACCTCGAATCCCCCATTCCATTCGTTATTTATGATTCTCTTGGACACACGACCAGCCATATTACATTTCTATATATTTAATTAAACGAAGTGAAAATTAAGCTAGCGAAGAGCAAGGTAAATAAATGGAGAATGAGCATCGAGAAAGTGGGTTAAAAAAATATTTCTGCAGTCGTAAATTGGGCCAAGCACCGATCAACGAGCTATTTTATTCCATTCGGGTCCATTAGATATTCAACAGCGCAAACAGGCTGTAGGTCAAATCCTGATCGCGTTAAAATTTTCACGCGCAGACATCGATGGATAAATTCCTGGATGCTCGCCAATGCTCTCAGGTTGTAGCCATTCCATATTCTCCGATCTATTCCAGATTCACTTTATTATTTACTCGTACGGGATCTAACGACGATTTACTGTCGGACTGATTTCAAGTATGACCTAATATTGTGCATTCGGATCTTTCATCCTGAACGCGGGGTCTTATGGCTGTCCAATAGAAATGTATTTCCGGTGTGAATCGTTTAAGCTTGATTTATGACTCGTATTTCAATACGAGTTTAAAGCATTTCAGGCTAATATTTCATATTTCAATGGTGATTTCAAATAAGAGTCAGTGTTAATGTGATTTCGAAATTGATTTGAAAGTGCATTGATTTGAGAATCAGGTTTAATGTAATTTGATTTAATAGACGTATAATAGACATACATATATTTAATAGACATAGTCTGATTTTAACAGACGTGATTTTTGTACAGTTTTTAGGGACAATTTTAGTGAGAATTTTAGTGAGAACTGTTGATTGGTATTAATTTAATGCAACGAATGATAGTGTATGTGGTGCATGGATGTGGTATGATTAATGGAAGTCTAAATTTGCATACAAGTTAGAAAAATGAGAACTGCAGGAGTTTGTTACTTAGGAATTTTTGAGGTTGCTAGTGTTATTAAAACGTGGAGACTCTGAGACTATTGGAACCTTGATTTCTAAGGACTTTTAGATTTTGAAAATCTTAAGAATTTTGAGATTTTAAGAGATTGAACATATGAGTCTTTGATAGTTTGAAATCTTGACATCTAAGGATTTTGACACCTATGATTCTTGGAATCTGGGGACTTTATGATTTTTCACTATTGAAGCCTTAGAATTTTAGAATTTGGGGAATTTGAGGTACTTCAACCTTAGAATATTAAAATCTTGTAAATATCAAGCTTTGGAAATTTAGAACCTTGGAATCTAGGGACTTTGAGAGCTTTCAATTTTGGAACCTTAAAATCTTTGAACTTGAGGATTTTGAGACACTTAAACCTTGAAATCTCAAAATTTTATAAATTTGAGACTTTGGGAATTTGAAACCCTAGAAGTTAGAGACATTGCGTCAGTTAGTATCCTTGAACCTCGGAACTTTAGGACCTGCTATCTTTTCAACCTAGGACCCTAGAAACCAAGATACCCAGGAACCTAAAGTCCTCAGAATCCTGGAACTTGATAAAAGTAAATTTCCAATAAAACTTAGAAATTTGATAATTTCCAATAAATTTCCAATAAAACTTGGAAATTTGATAAAATTAAATCCCAAAAGCTTGAAGCCTTAAAACTACTTGAAATTTTGGATCACAAAACTTTGAAACTTTACCACCATCATACCCTAAGATCTAAGAACCTAAAACCCTTGAAAGCGTCAAAGTTTGAGTCCCCATAATACCGAAACCTTCTAACCTCCAAATCTTGAAGTTTCGTAGCCTTAAAATCTTGAAACCTTGAAGTGCAGAAATGTAGTCCTAGAATCTTGGTCCAGTACCCAGATGCTCCAAATGTCACTAAATATGACCACGATCCAAAACGTCGACAACCCAACAATTCTTCCAAACGACTAGTCGGATGTGCAATAGCGGCGGTGTTCGAATTATGCTCTTGTCTACGGTATTAATGGACGCTGTTAGGCGGCGCAATTCAGCCCGGCTGGCACGTAGTAAAGCGCTTCTGTAAACTATAGCAGCATCTTCGCAAGTATTAGTTCTGAAACCGCGGAGAATACTTCAGCGACTAGAATTGGTTGTTTCAACACTGAGCCGTTCGACATTCGGCTCTCCTAGCTTTAGAGAGTACTTCAGCCGTTACTCCTGCGAGGTATACAAGCTACTCAAGCCCGAGTGGTTCTTGTCAGTCTCACTTTCTCAGCCAGGAAGCATATTTGGTAAGACGATACTCCTCTCCGGCTCGATGTACAACAATGCCGTTCTCCTTGAATTCCCGTTGTTTAGCTTATCACCGATGCGGCCCTTTAGAAATCCACCGCGAAATTTCATCGTGCGTTGCACCCACAGCCGATTTTCATGCCTCTTAACCATTGTGCGTACAGATTCGATCGTTCCACAGGAAAATTACCCTCCTCGTGCGTCGCCAGCGGGTTATGCAAATCAGCCTCGTGTTTTCTCCTCAGACGGAGATAAGAAGAGAAAGGAAAAACTTCGATCGTCGTTACGCGCGAATTTATTTTAACGCACCTCGTTACGCTGCTAATTAATGACCAACTTTAAGTGAAATATTTCTAGCTACGATTAATTGGTTAGCTGCTACGTTCAACCGGTAAACTCGCTATTTCTTCTTGTAGTCTCTTTGGAATATTTATTCGAATGCTGCTAATGTGATATTATATGCTTGTGTGTGTGCAATTTTATTTGAGTTTAAATATTTTGATCTTCGTTATGAAAGACTGTCTGAGTCCGAGATGGAGATTGAGAATGTAGATTTATTTTTAGGAGCAGAATTTAGCAGTCTATTATGCAATCTTAATTATTTAATTTGGGCTAATGAACATGACAGTCGAGGTCTAAAGGACAAAATCAATCGATCAAATCAGTTATTTAATATTGTGAAGTTGGCTGTTTAAGAACTTGACTGTGACATCTCACCCTTACTGTACAACTATTCTAGCCTTAGTATACTACTACACGAACAGGTTAAAAATATAAAACAAGGTGAACCACCACAATGAAAATAGCAGTGCAGCATCAGAGTCAGACCATAGCACTCGAGGTCCAAATGACAAAATCAATCAATCAAATCAGTTATTTAATATTGTGAAGTTGGCTGTTTAAGAACTTGACTGTGGCATCTCACCCTTGCTATACAACTATGCTAGCCTCAGTATACAGCTACACGAACAGGTTAAAAATATAAAACAAAGTGAACCACCACAATGAAAATAGTAGTGCAGCATCAGAATCAGACCACAGCACTCGAGGTACAAACTACAAAATCAATCAATCAAATCAATTATTTAATATTGTGAAGTCGACCATTTAAGGACTTGTCTATGGTCCCTCATTCTTGCTATACAACTATGCTAGCTTTAATATACAACTACACGAACATGTTAAAAATATAAAACAAGGTGAACCACCACAATGAAAATAACAGTGCAGCATCAGAATCAGACCATAGCAGTCGAGGTCCACACGACAAAATCAATCAATCAAATCAATTATTTAATATTATGAAGTCGACCATTTAAGGACTTGACTGTGGTCTCTCACTCTTGCTATACAACTATTCTAACCTTAGTATGCCACTACACGAACAGGTTAATAATATAAAACAAGGTGAACCACCACAATGAAATTAGCAGTGCAGCATCAGAATCAGACCATAGCACTCGAGGTCCAAATGACAAAATCAATCAATCAAATCAATTATTTAATATTGTGAAGTCGACCATTTAAGGACTTGACTGTAGTCCCTCACTCTTGCTATACAACTATTCTAGCCTTAGTATGCCACTACACGAACAGGTTAAAAATATAAAACAAAGTGAACCACCACAATAAAAATGTGATGCAGCATCAGAAGAGAGCCTCGGAATTAAAGTCAATGTCACGGTCTGTTACGGGCAAATGATCCGATATAAGTCGAGAGTCGAAGTTTCCAGCTGCTGTCGCCGATGTAAACGGTAGCCTTACCCCTTCTGTCGCCGCTGTTTCATTCTCCCCTTCGAAACTTTCGTCCCGGCATAATTCTGTCCCGAGGTTCGGTGTCCTCGCAAAAGTACCTACTACTAATTAATCCTTTTAACAGCGCTTAAATTTAATTAATCTGAAAGTTATGTGGTCGATCCTGAGTCTGCTCAGCAGCCGCTGCCCTCCGTTTTTGTCCGCGCTGGTCGATTTCTGGGGGGTTTCAAATAGAGTGGGAAATTCGCTGTGCGGAAATCGTATACATTAAGCTGGCTTTGAAAATCCGATTTTACGTTCTTCCTTCAACGTTCTCCCTTCTTTTTCCTTATCCTTAGCTCCCTAGTTTCTCCTCGAGCCGATTCGATCTTCGGCCCTTTGACTTCGCGTTATCGCAGCAGGCAAGACTGTTCTTTAGCGGATTACTAATTCCTTGCTCGACGTTTGCAAAATTGTGCGGAATCGCCGGAAAAAGGAAAAGCCTGAAACAATTACGCGACCGCTATGCTTCAGACCTTGTTGCCTTGTATTTTCTTCCACCGGTCCACCCTTGCTGAAGTAATAAGGGAAAAGGTTTTTCACCGTTCCTCTTCGATACACTTTCCAGCCCGTGGAAAAGAAACGATTTCGGCTAATCTGATTACAACCTACGAATTAAAGGAGGATCAACGTCCCGGAATGTATTGGCAATTACGCTCGTTATCCGGGGATATTAATTTCACTACACAGAGTTATTGTCTAACTACATTAACTCTGCTAATGATATATACTAGATATACTTTTACATATACTATATTGACGCTGTGTTTCAAATATTTTAAAATATTATGGGATGAAAAGGATTAACCCTTTGCACTTGTATTTCACATTGGAAGTCATAAGACACAGTAACTTTGAAAATCAGATTTTAGGATTGTAGAAGATTACAATTTGGGAATGTGGGAAATAGGGAATATAGGAATTTAGGGATGTGAGAATTTCGATATGTGAAAATTTGCATATGTGGGAATTTGGAGATATGGGAATTTAGATATTTGGAAATTTGCACATATGGCGATTTGGGGATGTGGGAATTTGGATATGTGGGGATTTAGGGATGTGGGAATTTCGACATATGGAAATTTGCATATGTGGGAATTTGGGGATGTGGGAATTTGGATATGTGGAAATTTGCATATGTGGGAATTTGGGGACGTGGGAATTTGCATATGTGGGAATTTGGATATGTGGAAATTTGCATATGTGGGAATTTGGATATGTGGAAATTTGCATATGTGGAAATTTGCATATGTTGGAATTTGGATATGTGGAAATTTGCATATGTGGGAATTTGGATACGTGGAAATTTGCATATGTGGAAATTTGCATATGTGGGAATTTGGATATGTGGAAATTTGCATATGTGGGAATTTGGATACGTCGAAATTTGCATATGTGGAAATTTGCATATGTAGGAATCTGGACATATGAAATTTGGAGACGTGGAGCCTATATTTTTATTGGCCCTCCCCAAGTCCCTTTAAAACATCCATCTAAATCCCCAAAACACCAAAAGCAATAAATCCCCATCCCCCTCCAAAGTATTCAACCCAAAAAGCGATCCAATCTGTAGTTTCGTGGTTTTCACGAAAGCAGCCACGCCTCGAATAATGAAAAAACAACATTTGCAGATCGCGGCCGATTAACTGCGATCTGCCAGCGAAAGCTTATCCGTTACTGCGCTTGGCCAGTGTATATCTTTGGCACGGACTATGATCTCACCGTAGGAAATTTATTATCCCCGCACTTTCTACCCTCTGAAACTGGGAACAAGCATCGCTGTCCTGGTGGTTCCCTGTACATTATCGACGCTGACCCGCTAAGTTTCACCGGGTAGGAAACGCTGCACGAGCCGATAGGGGATAATCAATCTCGAAACAGAACGTTCCCTGGAGAGACTGGCAGAATGGAGAAGTAAGGGCGAGAGGAGGATGGAGTATTCTGTGTTTGCATTTGCGTGCTAATTTGCTCTAACCTAATGAGAGAGACCGGCTTGTGCAAACTCTTCCTCTTCTCTATTTCGAGTCCCTGTGTGGCCGGACGAGCCAGACTGCAATTGCTCACCCCTAGTGTTGAAAAATTCGATGGCGGAACTACTGCTCGCTCGCCGCAAGATGAACTGGAAAAAACGCAAATTAAAATAAATGGAAAACTTTTGAACTTCGGGTTACATGTTAATTGTTAGCTTTTACAGTCTTCTGCATACATGTATTTTCTAATTAGTGGACGAAAATGGTCTTTGAACAGTGATTTCAGGCTTTCAGTAAATTCGTTCATTTTAAAGATACGGACTCTTTATTTTATTATAAATAACCATCTTGTGTGCATAACATCAAAATAATGATAATGTAACTACACTATTTGAATATTAATCAAGAAGTGACTATTCCAAATGTATTTAGTCTTTAAGTACTACATTGCATCGAAAAATTTGTAGGTGATCAAAATAATGATGATATAACTGGATTGTTTGAATATTAATCAAAGACTATTCCAAATCTTCTTAGTCTTCTTCTTCCATGGAACTACTCTTTCGAAAAATTTATAGGCGATGTTATTAAAGCGATATTGTGTTACACGCTAAAAGGGTTGTTTCGTCGAAAATTGTGTTTCAATATCGTCGCAGCACAGATGAACGAGACGAAGCAAGGCAGACAAGTTGTGGTTTACTGGCTGATTTATTGACTGCTAGAGTACATATAGTCTATCCAAAATCAATTGGTCGCTCAAGGCCATTGTGGAGTGAACCATACCATTTAGTTGCTCGGTCATTCCACCTTTCGTCCACTTGATATTAAGTTAAACCCTTGATAGGTTCTCTTAAGGGATACCTTTAGAATCTTAAAATATTTTGTTTTCCATTGTCTCAAATATTGTCTCAAAATTTTAAAGTGAAATACGAAGCCCTTTTGAAGTTATGGCCGATTAGCGCCGCGGATTACACGCGTTCAGTGCGGAGGACTGAAACTTTAAACGCGTTTTTCTCAAAACTACGTTCTTAAAATTGGCGTGGTTAACTCAAAAACTAGTTTATCGCGCTCAAATTTTTTGCACATATCCATGACAATACTATCTAACATATGAACCTAAATGTATGAAATAAATTGAACATTAAAGTCCTTTTTATTGCAGAACATTGCAAAAATTTTCAATAAAATTCAAAGTTTTTCTTTAAAAGCCATTTCTTCAATTTTACATATTTTGCACATTTCTGAGGTTCTAACTGTGAATGTTAGTTTTCGAAACATTGTCTGCAAACTTGCTTCAGACCAATATTAAAGCTAGAACCCACGATTCACGAGACGCGCCAAAACACTTCCAGAAAGGATTGTCATAATACGGACATTTTGAAATATTTTGCAAAACAGAAAATATTCTGTAATAGGCAATAGTGTTTTATACAAAAAAATTCACAGATATCAGCTTATTTTCATCTATCTAAATTGTCCCCTTAATAATTCGAGCAAGAGTAATTCTAATTGAAGTGCAGTTGTATAGTTTTGGAATTGTACGGTTGTACCCTGTTGCTAGCTTCTTATACACTCTTGAAGATTTTCAATCGAAACATTCAATTGAAACATAAAATTATATATGGACAGTGAAACAGCGATTCACTTACTACTCATTCATTTATAATTATATGACTTATAGTTGATTTAATAATTGATTTGTCACGTGCGTCAGAATGAACTAATCATAGCTGCAATTAGTTAAAACGACTAACAACTGCATTAAAATAGACAAAGTAGATGGAAACGTTATGTCAGTTCAGCAATCCTTGATTATATGTATAAATCGTAATCGGACTTAAACTTCAAAATTGAAGTGTATTAAGAATTTGAACATTATTTCCGTCTAAAGGTATTGCCTTAAAATCGTTAAATCGATAGGGATATTAAATATCTAAAGTGTTTATTCCGAAGAAGTCTTGGAAAGTTTCCGAGATTCTACAGTAATCACAGGTTGAACTCTTTCTCTCGATACAATTTCTCTTCACTACAACGAACAAAGTATCTTCCTCGTCAACGGAGGAAATGAAATCAAGGTGCACCTTACCTTGGACGTAATTGTGTTCGCCCCGGCCTGGATCGATCCCTGCGGGGCAAATGTTAGCGCAACAATTAAACCGGCGGAAGAAGAAGGGACAAAAGATGGAGACGGTGGTGGATGGCGAGGCTCGCCATGGTGAATGCGACTGCGCTGCTCCCATAGACATGGCGCGTCATTATGCGGGAGGACGAATGAATCGCGACAAAAGGAGAAGGAGAACGGCAGGAGGAAACGGGCAAATGTTTTCGAGTAGTCCCACTTCCACGGATCCATTGTTATTTAACGCGGGCACATTGAGGATGAGCAGAAGACGCGGAGGACAGGCGAGAAAGGGAAAAAGCATTGTTGAACTTCTGTTAAATACGATCCTCCTGCCTCTGCGACGTGTTGAGAGTTGATACTTGACGTATTTTATAACGCGGCGATTATCAATCAACCTCTTCGCTTGAATAAACCCCTTGTACCATTCAATACCGATTTCTTCTCGAATGAAAGTTGTTTGGATCAAGAAACGGGGGACGGTGATTAATTACGTAATTTGTTAGTATGCACTTAATTGATCGTTGGGAAGGTGAAATAAAAACTTTCTTGTTCGAACTAGAAATTCATAATTACTAGTCTCTTGAAGAAGTTAAGTTTGTGGGTTACTTTGCTTGACGTTGAGAAATCGATTCAATTAAATAGTAGTAATTTAAATAGTATACTGTAAAATCGTATATGGGTTCGTTCTAAGTAAATTGTACTTAAACATGTGTGTACTGAGTTCATATACATGTACGTTCGTTCCAGATAATTTGGATTTGCACATGTCTGAAGATGTGCACTTACTTCATATACATGTACTTCATACACATGTGATACACATATCTGTACGTATGTGTACTTCATCATATGTGGTGCACATATGTGTACGTATGTGTACTTCATACTCATATGTTGCACATATCTATACGTATGTGTACTTCATACTCATATTTTGCACATATCTGTACGTATGTGTACTTCATATTCATATGTTGCACATATCTGTACGTATGTGTACTTCATACTCATATTTTGCACATATCTATACGTATGTGTACTTCATATTCATATGTTGCACATATCTGCACATATGTGTACTTCATATACATGTGGTATACATGTATGTACATACGTGTACTACGTCCACATGTAGTACATATGAACTTGTACACGAGAGACATAAATCAGATTAACAACAATTTCAAAATTTAGAAGAAATATACATTATTATAACATATTATATGTACCCATGTTTGAACTAATTAACAGCCAATTATTCCACATTAGTCATTATTGCTTTTCCGTTCGTAGGACAGATAACATTTAATCGGATTATATTATAATTAAAATAATTGAATTTCGCTAAAATTTACGAATTCGCTAATTTGCACATATTAAAATATTAAAATATTCGCTAATTTGCACATATGAACAACTCCAAAATACCTAAAATTTCTAAATTTCTCCTGTATATTCTTGACAAGCAAAGGTTAAAAAAAAGAGACGTTAAAAACATACGAAAGGCATCGACCGTACAAAGGTATTATAGTTTCGGCCAAAAAGCGTTTCGAAGCCATTGATTTTTTTCGAAGCTGCAACGAACCTTGCCATTGCGTTTTTGGCAAAAAAAAAGCGAAAGAAAGGTGATATAAATTTTTCGTTGAAAAACTGTTGCGAACCGAGTCGATACAGTGTAACACGTAACGGACGTAATGTTTCATCGGTCGGCTTAGCGTAGGATTACCATTATGTTTCCCGGATTACATGTAGCATCGAAAATACCGTGACCAACGGAATACATTTTTTATTGGAGAGAAAAAAAAGCGTCGAACCGATTTTTGTTTTTAATACGCCCGCAGGGCGACGCCCCGGGGGCGGGGGCGGTGGGTATGGTTTTTATTTAAATTTACAGAGGGGTTCTGTAATGCGTCGTCGAATTGGAAACTTGATGCACGTCGGCTAAATGAAAATTTGTCGATACACGTACCGCCGACAATAAACTCCTGTTTCACTGTAAAGCGTCGATCGAGCACGTTCGAAATGGAAATTTCAGGCGTCATCCTCATCATCATCGTCGTCGTTGTCCTTTCTATTCGTATCATACTTTCATTTCGATATCGGCCACGGGTTTAATAGTTGATCACTCTCCTCTTTTTTATTGAAATATCTCGTTTGCAATTTATTTGCGTTTCACTCGATACGAGGATTATTCTTGTTATTTCATTCGGCTTTCTTTTCGAGAAGCTAAAATGTATATTATTTTTGCTACTCTTATTTCTTTAAATATAATTTAAATATAAATATACAATGTAAGTTAAATATTTGTTTGACTGGATTTTAAATAAAATAAGTATAACGACACTATTTTTTCTCATGTTTTAATTTCTTTAGTTGCGTAGCGGAGGACCGCGTGAAGACAAAATGGCCGCCGTGGCTGTCGCTGCAGTTACGAATAGAATTACTGTTCTTAGAATTACTGTTCACATATTTCTATAATACAATGACTTTGTGTATAAAATTTTTAAATAAATTAAGAAGCTACTCAATACAGTTATAATTGAAGACTAGTATATTAATTTTTATCTTTAATAATTAAAATTCCGCGACGTCCTACGTAAAATAGTTCAAGGAAACTAAAGTAAAGATGTAAAAGAATAAGAAAAGTAAAGAATAGGATGATTAGCCGCATAGTTCAGTAGATCGATTTAAACGGGAATGAGAAACGCTTCTCGTATCGTTCGCTTACCGTTTACTGCCTATAAACTTTGAAAAATGGCATTCTTGAGGCCCGGCCACGGTATGGTAATAAAAAAAGAGTCTATGTGCCGCTTAAGCTTTGATACGCCCCTTTTATGGACGGTATAAAAATATTATTAAAAATTATGAAAAACAGCTTTACGTGAGACGGAGGCTACGCGAGCGGAAAGTACGAGCGAAGAAAATCAATTAGGCGTGTACTGTCGTGTAAAAGCATTGTTGATAAAGAATAAATGATTCCGTAAAAGGAAATTCTCTGTGAATACTGCGCGTGTGTTTTTCCTCGATAACTTTTTATAGAAAAATACTTTAATACTAACTCTGATGCAAATATTTTTATATTATTTTCATAAAAATGGTAGATGTTTGCTATAATTGTAGACTGTGCATGTGTTACGTTTATTCTTTATTTTAGAAAATGTTTTAATTTTTTAATGTACGTTGATTTCTTATGTGGTAGAATGTTGAGGTTGGTTTAAATTCTGCTAAATAAATTTGTATATAAGATTGGTGGAGTTATTGAATACTCTGTGACGATGTTTGATGATTGCTTTAGCTAAAAGTTACACAGATTTTAATGAAATTTTGTGCAGTTTTAAATAAATGTTTACATTCGGAAACTTCTGATGCTTTAAGAAGTTGAGTAACGTGAAGCAAGATACAATAACGAAGATATGAATGAAATTATTTGTAATAATAATAGCAGCAATAGCAATAATAATATCAGTATCACTACCAAAAGTAATAGTAATAATTTTGATATGACACCCAGACAGTAACAATGACAATATCAATGAGAACAATAACAGCGAAAATATTTGTCAGAATAACAGTAAAGTTAAACGTAATAATTCTTGTGAATTATAGAGATTATTGGGATGTAAATATGTAGAGTAAAAATGAGGGGTATTCGATATATTTACAAAGCTTAGATGCCATAAAGCAAAGTTCGTATAAAATGAAGTTAAGGTAAGAAAAAATTGCAGCATGTACGCAAGTCCGATAGCCAGTGTCGGGTTACCTCAAGAATGTTGGTGGCTATAGAAGCACGGCCGAGGAATTACTCGACTAAGTATTTTCAACGATCTAGCCCCGGTGTTCCAGACCGTTCGCAGAGTAGCTCGTAGCTAGATCTACGTGCCGTTGAATATCTCGTGGTCATTAGCAGACGGTCCTTTTTACATAGAGTGCCCAGTATGTAACACCCTGACGAAATACCTGAGACCCCCTTTCAACCCCTCGACCCTCTTTCGCCCGAGCGTCGCTCGGCAACGATAATGAGTACTATTTCGGTAATGAGGTCGCACGCCATTGAAAATCGCGGAGAAGCACGCGATCTACGCTCGCAGAAACACAGCGCAGCTAGTGCTCGGGAGACCGTAAAACTTAATGAACGGAGAAATAACCGTTTCGAAAGAATCCCTGGATCTATTTCCTCTCGTACCCTTCGGGCTTCCTCCATCCTTTCTGCTTTTCTACCCTTCGGGAGAATGCCCATCTAAACGACCGGTCGACTTTTCACTCGCAGAGATTCTATCTATCCAACCACCCCCGACTCTGCCGAATGCTATCAACGCTCCAGAATTCCTTGGCTCAAAAACGCGCACGATCGTGTAAATTGACTTTCATGCCCCGTACGTGCACCCTTTCGCTTTCTTCTTCCTGAATTTCACCCTCTTACAATCTTTGATACTTGTGGAATAATTAATGGGCTGCCGTAAACTATTTTTTTTTAATTCGTACAATGAGACTGTATCAATGAAACATATTAATGAATTGTATCAATACAATGAACTGTATTAACTCTAAACATGTTAGCTCCTTTAACCTTATTTTCTAAGCAGTTGCACATATCACTGCTACAATGTGGAAACATTATATACAGTTAGAAACATTTCAGAGATACTTAATTGTAAAGATAAGCAAAATTGAACCCAAAATTCAAGTGTGATAAAGACATACAATCTGTCCAAACTATAGGTCCATTTGTGTATCACAGGTTCATATGTGAATTGTACTATGTGTCACATGTATGTCTCAATAGTTACCTCTTTGACAAAGATAAGTAAAATTGAACCCAAAATTCAACTATGATAAAGACATAAGATCTAGCCAAACTATAGATCCATATGTGTATCATAAGTTCATATGTGAACTGTACTGTGTGTCACATGTGTGTCTCAATAGTTACCTCTTTGACAAAGATAAGTAAAATTGAACCCAAAATTCAATTGTGATGAAGACATAAGATCTAGCCATACTATAGATCCATATGTGTATCATAAGTTCATATGTGAATTGTACTGTGTGTCACATGTATGCCTCAATAGTCACCTCCTTGACAGAGATAAGTAAAATTCAACCCAAAATTCAACTATGATAAAGACATAAGATCTAGCCAAACTATAGATCCATATGTGTAACACAGGTTCATATGTGGACTCTCGTGTGTGTCATATATATGTATATCTCCATCATCACCTCCTTGACAAGAGTTTAAAGTGCACATACAAAAGTAAAGTAACTCCCATAGTCATTCAACCCCTTCAATACCTCTCTCACACCTCCCTCAGACTATCACAACTCCTCCAACTTTGAAGTTGTTCAGTATTTTAAAATATGTAAAAAAATAGCTCTCCAGAAATTGAACCTTCGGAAGTACATCTCAAGCGAAACGTTTGAGTGTATGAATAATGTATCGTAACAAAACTAATATTGATACACGAGAAATTCTAGCAACTCGATCTTTCTTCTTTGATTTTCGGTGTCGAGAAACTATCTGTTCGCTTTCTCGGTCAACTTTTCACCGAAAAAGATACGATCTATCCGAGCGGAATGTTATCACCGGCCCGGAAATTTCCAGGGCCGAGTCGTCGCTGTACGAAGCTGATTTTCGATTTCGCGTTGTCCCACTTCTCCCTTCCATTTCTTTTGCAGGTTTTCTTGCGTCGAACATGTTGCAAACCTTTGAACGGAAATAATCAGAACGCGATATTCTATTCGCGCCGTCCATTTCCGCTTGAAGGAGCTCCAAATGTGTTCATAATGCATTTGATCTGGGATAGTTAGATACATGAGAATATTAGACACTGTTGCTAAGTTATCAAAATTCATACGTGTAGCGTAAAATTCAATTATTAAAATACACTGTTGGTGAAGACATAAAGGGGTTAAACTTCTGAAACATCATATTATTAAATATTTAGCTACTTAGAGGTATTATACGTATGTTAGAGGTACATATATGTATGTCAGTTACACGTATCATATGCAGGTACACAATAAAGTAACATACATGACTATTAATATCCTTCACAAAGATGAAATATTAAACAACTTCAATGCTCACAACAGTCATTTTGAAAATTTGTACCTTATAATGAAATCATGTATACCGAATATCTTGTTCAATAGATAACAGTAAACTGACTTGTGTATCGAATGACGGTAATAAAGAGCGAGTATAAGTTAACGAGTCTGTACATTAACAAGAACATCGAAATTGTGAGAGGTTAAGGTACGGTAACATTTTATAGCATGAAGATATTAGGATAGTGGAATGTTAAGCTGATAATGAGCGACAAACTTAGGGTACTTGCCAGATCCACTCGGATCTCACGAACGTTCGTGAAAATCTCTGGAATACTTGCGCGAAACTCCCGACAATCCATTTATCCCACGCGTTTGAACTCGTCCTTACGTGAGCGTTTAGTTTCTCTCTGCTTGCTGTTGCGAGAACAAGTCTGATTTGTACGAAACACGACGTGCTCCAGTTTCAAAATGCCAGTACAAATTTAGTTACTACTTCAAAATGTACGTGTATATGTTCGTTAACCCTTTCGGTACGACCGACATATATGTATGCTACCAAAAATTTAGTCTTCTGAAGATCAAATTACGGTGGAGTCTCGCTATATGGCGTTTCGAGAATGTACTTTGAACGAGTTTCATTAGGTTTTATTATTATTAGAATTTACGAATATTTAGTCATTTTTAAGTTTATAAATTTTGGGTTTAAGAATTTAGGAATTGTACATTTGCAAATTTTTTTTATTTCAAATTTTTAAGTTTAGATAGTAATTTTCAAGTTTTTTGGGATTCTAAATATTCAAAGTTTCAAACTGTAAATTTTCTAAATTATCATATTTATAAGTTCACGATGAATTACCAGAATATAAAAATTTCTACACTTGCAAATCTCAAACTAGTTGTCTCGCGTTATATCGCCATAACACATAATCTCGCATTATATCGCCGTCAATTATCTAACCTCGTGTTATATCACCGTCCAATGTATAATATCACGTTATATCGTCATAACAGCATAATCTCTTGTTATATCGCTGAGCATCATCAAACCTCGCGTTATATTGCCGTGCGATGCATAACATCTCGTTATATCGCCACCACAATACAATCTCGTTATATTTCCCAGCTCTGTCCAATCTCGCGTTATATAGCCACCCGATAAATATTTGCTCCTTGAATAATCTCGCGTTATATCGCCATGTCGGTATCGCAACCGCAACGGGTAATCAATTTCCGAGCGAATCAAACTCCGTTCCAAAAGAAGCTGTAGTCGGAACTCGGAACGCTCCGATCCAGTGTCCCGGTTCATTGTAAATTAGTCGAGCTCTCCGCAACAAGGATTCCCGGTATCCCGGACAGCCGGCTCGCTTGTAATCTGTGGCGACTGATTGGACCGGAAAGTCGGGTATGCGAGACACGGCGCACCGGATACGTCGAAACACCAGAAACCCCGTTCATTGTGTCGACGCTGAACTCCGAACGCGTTCTGTACGCGGCGACCGAGTAAAAATAAAGAAGGGACCGCGCGAACAGAAGCGGCAAAGAACCAGAGACACTGTGTGAAGCGGTGTCAAATAAAAGAGGGAAAAAAGAAAAGAGAAGGGAGATGGGTGTGGTAGAGTGGAGGGCAGATGTGATAAATGGTAATTGCGCAAAAGTACCGCGGAGGACACGAGTAACACCCGTTCCTCATTAGAGGCTTGTTAGGGCGCACAGCCACAGAGTGACGGAATGCGGAGGAGAAAAGCAGAGGGCAACATATCGTCTTTCCTTTCTTTCACGTCTTTTGTCCTCTTTCTTTGCACCGTCGGCTCTTCTTTCGGGTTGGATGGACCCTACGCATACTTTCCGTCTTAATAACCGATCGCTTTGATCGTGGAGCTACTCCACTTTATACTTACAACTTCTTTCTTTAATTTGGGAACATTTTTTTGGAATTCTTCTCTAAATTCTCAAAGTCACAAACCTTCAAATTCAGTAGTCTTCCTACACCTTCAAGACTCACCCTAATGTATAGACTCTTATACAAATTATTATTTTACTCATTTATTTCAATCTGCATAATAAATTTATTTAACCCAACCAGTCACATCACCAGACAATCAATTTTATTTTACAACTCAATGATCTGAGAAATAAATATAAAATACTACATGTACCTAAATTAAATACTAATATGATCCACATGTAAGTATGTACCACATTCACGTTTTAATATTTCGTGAGGAATTCATGCAGCAAAACTATTTTCCAGCAACGAATTAACTCGTTCATCGCGATTAATAGTTTAACCCGCGTATTTACGAGAGCGGAATTTCTGTCGGTACTTTTTATCCGCGCGGTTTTCTTCATTCTTTGTGGAACAGCTGCCGCTTGGAAATCACGTTTAATCGCGTTCTTTTCATGGGTGGCTTCTCATAGCGAAACTTCGCTCTGGTATTTGATTTAATAGGACGATATAAAAGGGGTGCGTTTTCTCCGTCTCTCTGTATCCTTGTCTTTATGGACGGCGGGGAAAGATGTTATTTTGAAAATGTGGAAGATTCCTTGGGCACAAACATGTCACGGCGGGACGGGCACACGAAAGGCGTAATTTAAGAACCGCCGAGTCGCTTTCTGAATGGAAACTTAAATCACTTCGTTCCTCCACGAATGCGTTTTCATCGGGCTTTCTGACGTGCTTTCGTTACGCGCTTCCGTAATTTGTCGCTTTTGCCTTGCGTTGGATCATTCAGACAGACATTCGATTTAGCTCTGCGGTTGAATTCGTCTACACCTTTTTCTTTCATTATAATACCACTTTTATGGCAATTTGTGATTGTTTGCATTCATAGTTATAGACTGTTTATATTCATTATGGAATGTGTTAACCTGTGAGTAGGACCAAAGTAAGAGCTATCATGTCCTCAACGTATGTAACTTCCAGAGATACATATTGTATGCAAACCTCTCCATACTGTATCATATAGTGACTCATAACTGTATCATACTGTGTTATACTGTAACTCATAACTGTATCATACTGTAACTCCTCACTATATCATGCTGTCACTCATAACTGTATCGTACTGCATCATTCTGTCATTGATAAATGTATCGTACTACATCACATTGTCACTCATAACTGTATCGTACTACATCACATTGTCACTAATAACTGTATCGTACTGCATCATACTGTAAACTCATAACTGTATCATACTGTCACTCATAACCATATCGTACTGCATCATGCTGTAAACTCATAACTGTATTGTACTGTATCATACTGTCACTCATAACTGTATTGTACTGCATCATTCTGTCACTCATAACTGCATCGTACTGCATCATACTGTCATTCATATCTGTATCGTATTGCATATTACTGTAAACTCATAACTGTATCGTACTACATCATACTATCACTCATAACTGTATCGTACTGCATATTACTGTAAACTGATAACTGTATCATACTGTCAGTCATAACTGTATTGTACTGCATCATTCTGTCACTCATAACTGTATCGTACTACATCATACTGTCACTAATAACTGTATCGTACTGCATATTACTGTAAACTTATAACTGTATCATACTGTCACTTATAACTGTACTGTACTGCATCATTCTCTCACTCATAACTGTATCGTACTGCATCATACTGCAAGTTCATAACTGTATCATATTGTCACTCATAACCATATTGTACTGCATCATACTGTAAACTCATAACTGTATTGTACTGTATCATACTGTCATTCGTAACTGTATCGTACTGCATCATATTGTCACTCATAACTGTATCGTACTGCATCATACTGTTACTCGTAACTATATCATATTGTATCATACCGCATCATACTGTCACTCATAACTGTATCATACTGTATCATACATTACTCAACCTTACCCTCTACATCATAAATTCCCTCCTTTCAACTCCCTCCACCATAAACCCTTTTCTATCTCTCCTAATCACCTCAGTCCTCCTCTTCACACACCAACTGATGGGTTGCCATCAGTAGAAGATACACAGAACCATCTAAGAAGACTAATGTGTAGAGTGCAAGCTTTTAAATTCATATATTTTCGTATTTTCAATAGGAAGTATAACTCGCTGTTCCATTAGTAACCATTATCCATCAATCAACAAGGTGCCCTTCAAAAATAGTCACCTTATTCCCCGTAATAGCTGAAACATAAAAGGAAACCTTCGATCCTACTCTCTACTTACATCTGCCATGATTAATGATTCCATCGGTTCTCGTTAAGCTTCCTTCTCATTATACGATTACCTTCCCGCTCCACCGAGGCTCTATACGCTGGCTGAATAGTTCTCGTTGCATATTGCACGCCGTGCGTTGCCAGAATAGATTTACGCTCAGATAAATTCACGTCTTTTGTCGGGGAATAGTATCTTGAATTCTTTGAATTTTTATGTTTATGAGTTATTGAATTCTGCATACTTTTTGTAGTTTTAGATTCTTGAATTTTCTATACTTTTAGATTCTTAAATTTTTTGTATTTTCAGATTCTTGAATTTTGTAAACTTTCAGTAATTTCAAATCTTTTAATTCTTCAAATTTTCTACATTACAAAATCTTTAAATACCCTAAATTTTCTATATTGCTGAATTCCTAAAATCCCTAAATTTTCTGTATACCCAAATTCCTAAATTTTCCATAATTTTGATATTTCCAAATTCCTTAATCCTCAAATTCTTAAGTTTCTAAAATTACTCAAATACCTTTAATTTCCTAACTTTTTTAAATATTTTAAATTCCTCTAATTTTCCAAATTCCACAAATTCTACAAATTTCCTAAATTCTTCAAATTATCCAAATTTCTTAAATTCCTCAAATTCCCCAAATTTCTTAAATTACTCAAATTTTCAAAAGTTTCCCAATTTCCAAAATTTCTTAAATTCCTCAAATTCCCCAAATTCTTCCAATTCAAAATTTGCAAGTCTCCAAATTCCAAATTCCATTCGAACCACAATTAGAAAAGTGAACCAAATTACCTCGGCTCCGATAAACGCCGGGGTCGACGACGTTCGAAAGAGCGCGAGGCGACGGTAGCCAAGATAAAAAGAGTCCGAGGTAGAAGGCAGTTTATGCATGTAAATCGTCGGACCTGACTCGCTGTTTGTTGTTCTTTGCTTCGGCAGAGCGCGTCGGCGTTTTACGTGCGCCGCTGTATTTTATTGCGAAAGGTAACTATATATGTAGATAGCGACATACACGGTCGAAACGCTAGGTATATACCCGTTGTATATATACGCGCTGCACCATCCATATACATGCGTCCTGGAGGGGGGTATCGCTTTTCCATCCGCTTTTGTACCCCCCAAATTCCCTTCGGCGGATCGACTCACGGTGCATGCACTTTTCGCGGATACCCTCTCGATCCCCCGTTTATGTGTGCACATACTTCCAATAAATAATGGATCTGATATGCGATGACCGATATCTTTTCCGTTTCGACACCCCTCAACGTCGCTGCCAAAATTCTACGCTCGCATTTCAATCTTTGTCGAACGACACGGTGATTTATAGGAAGCGTTCGTTCGAAGATGCGAAAACGTGTAGGATTGAACAGGGATATTGATATTTTAATATATCTGTCTTTACGTAAATACAATTTTTTGGTAGCTACTGTTTATCTTTATATATACAGTTTTATCTTGAATGTACAATTTTTCTAAATGCAAGTTCTGTTGGTTTTTTGTCCCAAATTTAAATTCTGCCTGGGTATGAATTTTGTACAGGTTCTTCAAAAACTGTGTGCACTACTCTTGGCTTTCAAAACAAATCTAGTGCAAATTTTCTTCTTGTAATAGCCTTGATATTAAATTTCTAATGTTGTCACTGAAATGTTCATCTATTTACAATACTCATATCAAAGTCTAAATATAAAAGAAGTAATGTTATATAGGATCCATACTTTCATATATGTGTATTATGATATATGCATAGTTATATCTATATCTAATATGTATATCTATATGTACATTTATGTCTACATATATCTATATATATTTTATGTATACATTCACAGTGTATATTTTATATATACATCTACTAACAAATTTCTAATGTTAGGTTAGGTAAGTTAGGTAGATTAAGTTAGATAAATTAGGTTGGTTAGGTAAGTTAGGTGGGTTAGGTATGTCAGGTATGTTAGGTTAGGCAAGTTAGGTGGGTTAGGTATGTCAGGTATGTTAGGTTAGGCAAGTTAGGTGGGTTAGATTGGTTAGGTTAGACGTGTTAGGTATGTTATGTTAGGTAAGTTAGGTGGGTTAGTTGGGTTAGTTGGGTTAGGTGGGTTAGTTAGGTTAGGTAGGTTAGGTAGGTTAGGTATGTTAGTCCATAATAAATATTTTATATATACATCCACTTTATAAAATATCATCCACAATACATAGAACCCATGTTCTATAAATCACATGATTTATTTCTCCGTTACTCTCTCATTTACCACCACGAACATAAATATCCCTAAGCCATAAAACAGCAATTAGCGTGATTAGCAATTTAATGGTATCGCAGATAAATAATTATATCCGTATAGAACAACTTTATCCAATTTTTATCGATCGAACGAAGTTGCAGGATGAGCAACCTTGTCAATGCCATTGACTGACCCAAAAAACGATACTAGTTTCCCCAGAGGCGGGGAGTCGTTCTTTCGACGTCCCGTGCCGATCATTATCGTACGCGCTCATCTCGCGATGATAAATCACGCAAACGACCAATAAATGCCAGCCAACCGTGTAGGTCAGAGAAACAAATCGAGCACAGCCCGCGAGGTTCCCATGCTAGTGGAATAAATCCATCGAGCAATCGGTTAATTAACACACACGTCTTACGCAGTTGCGACGAGCGAAAATTACGCGGGGTTATGGTACTTTAAAATGCGGACTTTAATCAAGTTTTAAATTTTGATGGTTTTATGGGAGGAGGGGTTTTAGATTGGTTTTGGGGAGTTCGGATTTTTTTGAGGTGGTGTATTTAGGTATTTTTGAGAGGAGGGTTTGGGGAATTTAGAAGTTTGCAGGTTGAGAAGTTGGGAAATTTAAAAAATTGCAAATTTGGAAATTGGGAGGTTGAGAATTTGCAAATTTGGAAATGAGGAAATTTAGGAATTTTCAAAGAGAGGAATTGGAAAACTTAGAAAATACAAAATTGAGGAATTGGGAAAATTAGAAATTCCAAAATGTAGAATTGGAAAATTTAGAAAATACAAAAATGAAGAATTGTGGAAATTAGAAATTCCAAAGTGTAGAAATGGAAAATTTAGAAATTCCAAAATTGAGAAATTGGAAAATTTAGAAATTCCAAAATTGAGAATTTGGAAAATTTAGAAATTCCAATATATGGAATTGGGAAATTTGGAAATTCTAAAATTGAGAATTTGGAAAATTTAGAAATTCCAAAATATGGAATTGGGAAATTTGGAAATTCTAAAATTGAGAAATTGGAAAATTTAGAAATTCCAAAATTTAGAAATTAGAAAGTTTAGTAATTCCAAAATTGAGAAATTTGGAAATTTAGAAATTCCAAAATTGAGTAATTAGAAAGTTTAGAAATCCCCAAATTGCAAATTCAATTAACCCCCAAAATTATTCACGAACTTCCAGAAATTCTCCATACAACAATATTTACAAATTCACCCCTAATTGCCAAAAATCGACAAACAAAATCTGACACGTTTATAAACACGATTCCATGAAAGACATCTAAACATGATAAATGACCAGGAATTTGATTTATGTGGAATGCAACGTGCGTTTAACGCTGGAAATAGGGAGCAGCAAATGGCGGGAAATAGCAAATTAATGGTACAAATCACGTTCCGTGATTTCGGAAGTGACGAAAATCACGTTTAGAAATGGTTCAACTTCAATTGCTTCTCGCTCGGTTCTCTTTTTCATCGCATCAACCGAGTGACTCAGCGTTGCTTGTCGCCTTTCTCGGACGACTCAGGACTCTGAAGAAGACTAACGACTCGCTTAGGAGAGAGATTAGGGTACAGATGAACAAATGCCGATGTCACCGAGCCACGCAGCTAAGTCGAATAGTTATGCAAATATCCTCGTGTGCGTCGATCGAACAATTCCAAACATTCTGCTCCTTTATTTGGACGTAAAGTACATAACAACTTCGTACATTAATATTACTCACATTTGGATGCTGCAGACTTCTGTATATGTTATTGTATGTAAGGGATTATGTGTCATATATTTTATTTTATAGGAATATTAATCTTGTATTGTGTATGTGGATAATTTCTTTTTAAATGTAACATTTCGATGAATAGTATGTTTTAAACAAGACTAGTTTCTCGTCATGTTAATATGGGGACATGTGTCACATATGGTATGTCTGAACGTTCACATGTGAATATGTGTTACATATGGTACATAACGTATGTTTATATTACATGTTGTATATATGAAATATGTAGGGAAAGGTACAATTATAATGTTTTCTTACTAGTCTTTTTGGTTTAACAACCTCATGTAGTTTTCAACCTCATATGTGTTTAACAACCTCATATGTTTCTATAACATATGACTATGTATGTCCATATATGACATATGCCTATTAACCTGTATTAATATATGTATTAATACGTGTCTATTAACCTATTAATATATGTATTAACATATGCTTATTATACCTATAACATATGTCTGTGTATATGTATGTATCACATATGCCTGTTAACCTATTCATATATGTATTAACATATGTCTATTATACCTGTAACGTATGCATATGTATGCTTATGTATGACATATGCCTATTAACCTATTAAAATATGTATTAATATGTGTCTATTAACCTATTAATACATGTGTTAACATATGTTTATACCTATACATATGCCTATATATGTCTATGTATAACATATACCTATAAACCTATTTATACATGTATCACATATGCTCATACCAACTTAGGTACCAAATTAACCTAACACCTAACTCCAACATTCATAACTACACTCACAGCTACAAATCTTGCATAAATAAAAATTTTTCAACCTAAAAAAACTTGCACATATGTGTTCATAAAAGTGTCCCACTCACTAAACCAATAATTAATACAAAAATCTAAGAACTAATATAATCCTAGACCTACAACATGAACTTTTCCCACTGACACTGTCCTCCGTCTCATCAAAAGAAGTCTCCACAATAACATGGGCATTCAGTAGGTTTTTCAAGACGAAAATCCGTTCTTCCCTTAGGAATAATGGACATTAATGGCAGCAACCGAGGCAGCTAAACAGTTCTCTCTCGAGTGTTTGCTCGCGCCTTTTCTCTTCTGCCCGGTAATCCGTGAGTCAAATAAAATCATTTACGAGCACAATACAGCACGTACTTTCGGCCACTTGGTCCCGTCAGAAAAGTACTCGGCTTAAGTGTTGATTATAATCCCCTTCGAGACGATGAAGATCATCCTCCATTGTTCTGTTCACCTGCGACCTAATACACCGTACGGTGTCTTAAAACGGTTGATACTAGCTTGATACGTTTTAGCGCTAATAGAAGAGTTTTCCTCGTTTATTTATAAGAAAATGGCTGAAGGAGAATGTGGACCAGTCAGGTTAGATTAGATTGGGTTAATTGACTTTTCTTTTAAGCTGTCTTTCAGTTGTAATCATTAGCTTGAAATATTTGCCGGGATATTAAATTATTAATCATCGGACGTGCCGGCTGCGTGTTATCTTAGCTCGGGTAGTTGAAACATTTGTTCGCGGATGGGGCGGGTGGATAAGTTGGGTTTATTTACAGGGAAAATGTGGGGAGAGTATTCTGTGGAATTTTGGAATATTGGAATTTGGGAATTTTGCAATTTTGCAATTTTGGAAGTTGGAAATCTTGGAACCCTGGAGTTTGGGAATTTTGGAATCTTGGAATCTTGGAATTTTTTAACCTTGGTGTTGGTAGGCAGTGGAAAATTAAATTGTGAAGCAATGTCTGGTATTATACATATATAACAAATAATATATTGGCAAATAGATTACATTGGATACGATTTGTGATAACACGTGTTTACAACGACGACTCTACGAGGACAATGGACGATTCTACGAGTTACATACTTTTGACTCAAATTCAAACAAGGTGTCGCTGCTCGACACAGGTGAGATACGCGGTTTATATACATAGGTTTGAATCCGCGTAAACACTTAACACTTGGATTTTGGGAATCTTGGAATCTTGGAACCTTGGAATTTGGGAATCTTGGAATCTTGGAACCTTGGAATTTGGGAATCTTGGAATTTGGAACTCTTGGAAATTGGGGACTTAGAATTTGGGAATTTTGGAATTTGGAACTCCTAGAATTTGGGAATCTTGGAATTTGGCACTCTTGGAATTTGAGGACTTAGAATATGGGAATTTTGGAATATGCAACTCTTGGAATTTGGGGATTTGGAATTTGGGAATTTTGGAATTTAGAACTCTTGGAATTTGGGAAATTTGGAATTTAGGGAATTTGGAATTTAGGGAATTTGGAATTTGAGGAATTTGGAATTTGGGGAATTTGGAATTGGGGGAATTTGGAATTTGGGGAATTTGGAATTGGGGGATTTTGGAATTTGGGAATTTTGGAATTTAGAACTCTTGGAATTTGGGAAATTTGGAATTTAGGGAATTTGGAATTTGGGGAATTTGGAATTTGGGGAATTTGGAATTTTGGAATTTTGGAATCTTGGAATTTGGAAATCTTGGAATTCTGGAATCTTGGAATTCTAGAACCTTGGAATTTTGGAATCTTGGAATTTGAGAATCTTGAAATTCTGGAACCTTGAAATTTTGGAATCTTGGAATCTTGAAATCTTGTAATTTTGTAGCCTAAAATACTAAAAATTAATTACCAAAAGCTTCCAAAACCCCATCAAACCCTAACCACCCCTAAAACCACATTAATCTAAACACTTTCCACCCTAAAGAAAGTCAACATCCAACTCTACCTTCCTATTTTTCCAACAACCTTCCCTAGGGATTTCTGCGGAACAACATCTCAGCCAACAGAAAACAGTAGAATGAAAAGCACTCCATCGAAGTGTTAATTGTAATTCAATTTGTAGTCGATGGAGTTGCAGTGTACAGAACGACACGTTGAAATTGGTGAGGAAACCTGTGTATACCAGAGATGTTGGCGAGGTTAGTCGGTGGAAACCGTGAAAGGGTCCTCTTCTTCAAGACGAACGTCGTCTAGCTCTTTTCTAGGAGCACTCGAGAACGTCGAGTGGTCCCGCGTTAGAACAACGACTTTATACAAGTCAAAGTCGTGAGTGTGTACTCCAACGTATGGTGAACAGCCGGCTGCACTTGTGGCCCGGTTTGCTGCTCACGAAAAACCGACCTTTTCACGATCACGGTTATGCTACTTGCTGTGAAACTGTAGACGTCTATTTTTGACTTTTCTGAGTGTTTTTGAGAAATTTTGTTTCAATAGCAATTTTAGAATTTTTGTGTTTAAGTTGGGTTTGAGTACTTGAGATGAGATGTTGTGTACTTAAGGATGTGGATATTTCAGATGTAGTTTTGCGAAATTTGAAAAATTTGAAAAACTTCAGAAATTGTGGTTTAACTATTTGTACTGGAAGGTATTTTTCCTGGAGCATGATATCAAACTTAATACTCTTCAGTGAAAAAAATTGTTGAATTCTTTTAAGCTTGCAGTATTTTGACTGGTGACGCACTTGTGACGCACTCTCCAGATGTGATCAATTTCACTCGAATTTGTACTGTTGCGAAATATCAAACTTAAAACTCTTCAGTTAAAAAATTTGTTGAATTCTTTTAAGCTTGCAGTATTTTGACTAGTGACGCACTCGTGACGCACTCTTCAGATGTGATCAATTTCACTCGAATTTGTACTGTTGCAAGATATCAAACTTAAAACTCTTCAGTTACAAAATTTGTTGAATTCTTTTAAGCTTGCAGTATTTTGACTAGTGACACACTCGTGACGCACTCTTCAAATGTGATCAATTTCACTCGAATTTTTAAAAAACTTCAAATTGGAGTACAAGCTGAATTCACATAGTCAGATTGCATAATACCAAATGGACATAATATTTCAATTTTGTAAATCAATTTTAATATTGCATCTATAGTTGGTTATATGTGATGCACCTTAGCTGTGATCAATTTTAGTCAAATATTAAATACACTTCAATTTGGAGTTCAAGTTCAATTTACATAGTTAAATTGCATAGTACTAAATTAACATAATATTTCAACTTTTTAAATCAATTTTAATATTGTATCTATAGTTGGTTATATATGATACACCTCAGCTGTGATCAATTTTAGTCAAATTTTTAATACAATTCAATTTGGAGTTCAAGTTCAATTTACATAGTCAGATTGCATAATAACAAATTAACATAATATTTCAACTTTTTAAATCAATTTTAATATTGTATCTATAGTTGGTTATGTCTGATACACTTCAGCTGTGATCAATTTTAGTCAAATTTTTAATACAATTCAGTTTGGAGTTCAAGTTCAATTTACATAGTCATATTTCATAATACCAGATGAACATAATATTTCAACTTTTTAAATCAATTTTAATATTGCATCTATAGTTGGTTATATACGATACACCTCAGCTGTGATCAATTTTAGTCAAATTTTTATTACAATTCAGTTTGGAGTTCAAGTTCAGTTTACATAGTTATATTGCATAACATCAAATGAAAATAATATTTAAATTTTAGTAAAACAATATATATTATGAATTGTATTAAACTAAATAGTGAATGAGTCCTACCGACTTGAAAATGTGAACACATGAGAAATCCAGTAGTATAAATTCATACGTGAATATAGAAAATATAGGATGCGAACGGAAACAAAATTGATCGAGCAGAAATCAGATATACATCTGCGATATTCCCGCGGTATTGGAAAAAAATTGCTGCCGAAGAGTGGATAGTATAATGGGGGATAATTGAACGTCAGTGAGAAATGACCGGTGATTCCTTTATCGTGTGCAAGGACAGTGTGTTACCCGGGCGATGGAACAGGGATCCAAAGATGGCAGAAATATTTCACGGTACATCTCTTTAGCCCGGCGATCAGTAAAATTCTCCTTTCGTCAGCATTGTTACGGAAAATCAGTGTGCATTTTTCACGAGTCGACGCACAATAGGAAGAGGAACGTCGAGGCATCCGAGGCCGCCTCCCATTGTGATTCTCCCGGTCCGCGTTTTTCTTTTGCGAAACTTCATCCATTTGTTCGGTCGGATCGAAGTTTGCGGATGTTTCGCAGCCATTCTGAACCGAATGCTACAGGTACCATTCTGATAAATGGAAAGTCGACCGCCCCAGCCCCCCACCCCCGCGACGCCATAAATCTGTACGTCACGATACACGGTTCTCGAATAAAGCCCTCCATAATTCCGAGGTATCTTATCCGCGATGTCTGTCGATGCGAGCGTTGCCGAACGACTGCATCCTTGAAAATCCGTCTAAAACGAAGAGATCCACTTGGACAACGTCTGTCCGGGAAACGTTTCTCCTTTATCCAGTCACGTTTATGATCGTCGTGTCGTTGCCGGTTTCGTCGCCTGCCGCTGACAGAGTGTCTGACGCGTAAATATTTGAAGAAACGACGAGCGTGTGTACATGTGCACACATCGCGGCAGGCTGTACGTACGCTGAAAATACCACTAAAGTCCGTCGCAGACACGAAGACCGGCTTCTTTTTGGACACGCGAAATGGATCGGACTCGTCGAAGCGTGCCGTCGAACAGGACACGGGGATCAGATTGGGGATCAAACCGCAAACTTGCCGTTTTTATTTCAGATATTCGCTTGTCGTATCGTTGTGATCAAATACTATCGTTGAAATGGGAAAAAAGACAAAGTGTGTATAGCCGTTGTTGATTGAAAAATAGAAGGAGACGAATCGAGAATGTGTGGCTGGTAGTTTAACCCGTCGGGTCCTGGAGATTGACAATGCAATTTTTAGAAAATGGTAGTTGATATATTGGGGGGTGAGGTCTATTGAGGTTTATGGAGCCGATACTGCAATTACAGGTTCTAGGTACGTTTTCAAGTTTTTCTTATAATACGTTATAGAATTTTTGGTTTTTCAAAAAATTAACGGACGTTGATTTTAACGTGCGTCTATTCTAACGCACGTTGGTTATAACGTGCGTCTATTCTAACGTACGTTGATTGCAATGTCTTGAAGTTCAAGTTGACTGTAACGTTTTTAAGCTTTTCTTGTAATACATTATAGAATTTTTGGTTATGCAAAAAATTAACGCACTTTGATTTTGACGTGCATCTATTTTAACGCACGTTAATTGTAACGTTTGTTAATTTAACGTCCTCAAGTTCAACTTGACTGTAAGGTTTTAAAGTTTTTCTTATAATACGCTATAGAATTTTTAGTAATGCAAAAAATTAACGCACGTTGATTTTAACGTGCGTTTATTCTAACGCACGTTGGGTATAACGTAATCGAAGTAGGATATCGAACTAGGAACATTTACAAGATGTAGCGACTGAAGATATAATAATTGCAACGCACAGCAATTATAAAATGTTGCAGTTACTACGTACGTTGAATGTAACGCACGGCAGTACTAACGACCGTCACTTTACGTGACATCTGTAAAGGGTAGTGATCCTAACGCACGATTTTAACATGTAGCAATTATAATATGCAACAGTTGCAACACGTGGCGAATACAATATGACGACCGCAATACGCAGTGATTGCAGTGTGCAGCAATATCAACGCACCGCAACTGCAACGTGCGGTAGTTCTAACGTACTGTAATAACAATGTACGGTAATTCTAATGTATAACAACTGCAATCTACTTTAATTTAAAGACTTGACAATTGCAATGTTGATGAGTACAATGATGCTGTTAACGTGCAGTAATTTCACCGTGCGACGATTAAACGCAGTAATTGTAACGCTGAGCACAACGCAAGATTATTCTTACATAAAGTGAATCTAACATGCAACAAGGTTTATTTTAACATAGAGCGATTATAACAGCAGTAATCGCATGCAGGACTTTAACGTGCAGCAATACCAACGGGCGGTGGTTTCAACGCACGCTAAATATGACGCACGTCAATTTCAACGCACGTCAATTTTAACGCACGTCAATTACAACGTACATCATTTATAAAATAAATATATTAAACAAAGATAACAATCCGTTGTTAAAGTCAACAATTACATCAGAAAATTTTCTAAACGTAAAATTTTTAAATGTAGAGTTAATTTAACGAACGAATAGGTATTTAGGAAGTTGATCAGTTTCGGAACACGAAAACGAGTAGGATAAAGTTGGAGATACATAAACATGCCCCGTTTTTTTAACAACCAAAATCGAGCCGAGAAATTTCTGTCGGACGTCGTGATTCGAGAAAACACGCTGGCTTCGCCCACGCGTTACAAGCACACCAGTTTGGAAACGAATCTACCGCCCCGGGCGTTTTACAGATAATTAACTGACATTAACGTTCCGTCTGGACATACCACACTGCTCGTGTTTCTCCCTTTTCAATGCTCACGCATATTTTCGAGACGGGTAAGCATCGCTTTTCCGCCGATGCCTGAAAGCTTACATTTCTCCGCTTTAATCCACTGGAATCTACCTATGAATATTCACGTATAAATAGTTCGCACTATATTCGTTTGTTTTTTAATGCTCTTCGCACTGCCGGCTCCTGTTTGCGTTGGTTACACTTCCGCTGGGTGACGAGGGACGATTTCAGTAGTTTTGCACTTGGGGATTATTTGGGAAAATAGATGCATTTTTGGGTGAAAGGTTTCGGTGGAGAATTTGGAACTTGGTAAAAATTCTGAAATTCTTCAAATTCTCGATTTTAACAATTACTCACATTCCCAAATTTTCACGTCCTCAAATTCCTACATCTCCAAATTTCTATGTCTTCAAACTCTCACATTCCCAAATTCCTACATTCCCAAATTCCCACACCCCCAAATTCCCACACCTCCAAATTTCTACGCCTCCAAATTCTCACATCTCCAAATTCCCACACCCCCAAATTTCTACGTCTCCAAATTCTCACATTTCCAAATGCCCACACCTCCAAATTTCTATGTCTCTAAATTCTCACATCTCCAAATTCCCACACCCCCAAATTTCTACGCCTGCAAATTCTCACGTTCCCAAATTTCCACACCCCCAAATTTCTACGCCTCCAAATTCTCACATTCCCAAATTTCCACATCTCCAAATTGTGATCTGCCAAAATCCTAACATTTTCACACACCAACGTCCCCAAATTCCAAGCCTCCAAATCTTCCACCCCCTTTCCAAATATCCAAATATCCAAAAATTCCTAAATATCAAGAACTCTTTCCTTTCTTTTCCTATGTTGAATCATATCTGCTCCCAACTCCACCACACCCAGTTCCAGGTTAATATTCCTCTCACCAGATAAATTATTCGAACTATCTACGTATTGTATCTCGTCCAAGGTTCTTAGAACCATCGTATTGCTATCTATTTTATGATCCATTCTCGTAATTAAGGTCAACGGTTCGTCGCTAACGAGCCCCCTTTTTGGCATCCTTTTTGTCGCGAAATCGATCCAGTATCGCAACGTCGATTACGTTTTAGCACCCCTCGCAATAAAGTATCCGCAACGTGAGCCGCGTTTAATTGCGGCCAAACTTCGATACTTACGAAAGAACAGATTAATGTAGTTTTGATCGAAAATTCAATTCGATAAAGCGGAACAGCCAGACTGGAATAACATTTCAGGAACAGCGTGCTTTATTCACGAATCAGAAGTCGCAATCACGTGTAATTTCACGGTACCGGAAAAGAGGGGTGAGCGGACGTTGCAAACAACGTTGCTTACAATTAGAACGTTTAGTCAAGACGCAAACACTACGGTACCCACTGTTTCAGTAATACAAAGTGAACACGAGGACAAACAGGGATGAACTATATGGGTGCTTGATTACTATAACCACCTCAATTCAGTTCTAACTCTCTTCGTTCCTAATTGCCTAATTGCTGTCGCTCTTGTCTCGGCGAGGACACATTTTCTTCTGACAGTTGCGCTTTTGGTATTATGCTACTTGTCGGAGGATTAAATGCAATACCTTTAGAATCTTAAAAAATTTTGTTTTCTATAAAATGTTAGTGTAACATCTTAAAAATATTGTCTCAAAATTTTTAAGTGAAATACGAAGCCCTTTTGAAGTTATGGCCGATTAGCGCCGCGGGAATACACGCGTTCAGTGCGGAGGACTGAAACTTAAACGCATTTTTCTCAAAACTACGTTCTTAAAATTGGCGTGGTTAACTCAAAAACTAGTTTATCGCGCTCAAATTTTTTGCACATATCCATGACAATACTATCTAACATACGAACCTAAATGTATGAAATAAATTGAACATTAAAGTCCTTTTTATTGCAAACATTGCAAAAATTTTCAAAAAAATTCAAAGTTTTTCTTTAAACGCCATTTCTTCAATTTTACATATTTTGCACATTTCTGAGGTTCTAACTGTGAATGTTAGTTTTCGAAACATTGTCTGCAAACTTGCTTCAGACTAATATTAAAGCTAGAACCCACGATTCACGAGACGCGCCAAAACACTTCCAGAAAGGATTGTCATAATACGGACATTTTGAAATATTTTGCAAAACAGAAAATATTCTGTAATAGGCAATAGTGTTTTATACAAAAAAAATTCACAGATATCAGCTTATTTTCATCTATCTAAATTGTCCCCCTTGATAATTCGAGCAAGATTAATTCTAATTGATGTGCAGTTGTATGGTTTTCGAATTGTACGGTTGTAACCCTGTTGCTAGCTTCTTATACACTCTTGAAGATTTTCAATCGAAACATTCAATTGAAACATAAAATTATATATGGACAGTGAAACAGCGATTCACTTACTACTCATTCATTTATAATTATATGACTTATAGTTGATTTAATAATTGATTTGTCACGTGCGTCAGAGTGAATTAATCATGGCTGCAATTAGTTAAAACAACTAACAACTGCATTGAAGTAGACAAAGAAGGAAACGTTATGTCAGTTCAGCAATCCTTGATTGTATGTATAAATTGTAATCAGACTTAAATTTCAAAATTGAGATGTACTCTGCCTTATAACTTAGTTAATATTTTTTAAATTTTAACCACATACTATTACAGTAAAATCACAAGAACCAATAAATGATAAAAGACAAAATCTCTCACAAAAAGAAACAACTACAAAACTACATTAAAATAAACTACATAAAATTTTAGATAAACCTCTTAAGTGTCTGATAAGATCTTAAATGTCTCTCACTAATATTTCTTTCAATCAATATTTTCCAACAACATACCTCGCGTCACTCCTAATAATATCAAACAATATATATTTTTCTAAATTACCAAATTCACGAATTAGCATATTTCCTTGTTTGATTACACGCACGGCTTGTACGCGTTTCGGGAACATATGCGAAGCAAGGGTGAAAGAGAGGGATGACTATCGCACCCCCGTACACGCTGAAGAACGTAAGAGCCGTTGTGTTAAGCCACGCTGTAAGCTGCGAAGGCTCCCCGTGATATCCTAGTTCGACGTCGAATCTCTTCGTTTGCATAGCAATGAGTTTATGCAGATTAATACACGCGAAACGTCTACGCGTACAACGTCTCGTGAGATGTAAAGCACCGGTACGTACACTCCGTTGCAATATAGACGTCTTTTGTATAATCAGACTTATTATATACTTTGTGTTCTTTCAATTTAATAATTTAGACATTTTTTATTATATGGAATTTTAGAAGTTTTAAGGAGGCACTTTTGATTGTATATGCAATTTTAGAAGTTTTAGGGTGATATTTCTTATTATATATGGAATTTTAGAAGTTTTAAGGTGACAAGTTATCAATTTGCAGATTTCAAAATTTTTTAATTTTTAGGATTTTACAAATTCCTCCTGTATGTTCTTAAATTGTATACTCTTCAAATTTCTAGATTCCTAAATTGCTACGTTCTTAAACTTGCACCTTTACTAAAATTTCTACGACCCCAAATTCTCACATTTCCAAATTTCTACGTTTCCAATTTCTCACATTCCCAATTTCCTACGTCCCGAAATTTCTACGCCTCCAAATTTCCTACGTTCCCAAATTCCTACGTCTTCAACTTCTGACATCCCCAATTTCCTACGCCCCGAAATTTCTACGCGTCCAAATTTTCTACGTTCCTAAATTTCTATTTCCCCAAATTCCTACGTCCTGAAATTTCTACACCTCCAAAATTCTCACATCCCCAAATTCCCACGTCCCCAATTTCTCACATTCCCAATTTCCTACGTCCCGAAATTTCTACGCCTCCAAATTTTGTACGTTCCCAAATTCTTACGTCTCCAACTTCTCACATCCCCAAATTTCTGTGTCTCTAAATTTCTATCGCCCCAAATTTTCTACGTCTCCAAATTCTCACATCCCCAAATCCCTACATATATCACCCTAAAATACACAAACCACTTAAACCTTAAACAACCCTAAGTAACCCTAAATTTGCAAATTTCTAAAATCCCTCTCCCAAAATCTCTCTCTTACACCTCTACTCCTCTTCGCAAGCTTTTCAAAGATTCGCAACCTCCACAATTATTAAATCTCACAATTAAAAAAAAGAAGAACAATAAAAACAGATATATAGATATTTACTTATAATCCTGATTGTGATATTCGTAACAAAGCAAACCAGATTTGTTATCGACTGTACACGGATTCGCGAACGTGCATGCATATTTTATTGGCCGCGCTTAAGGATTCCCGATCGCATAAACCCAGGGCACACGCGTCGCGACACCCTTCTCTCCGCTTCGCGATTTGTCTACCTCTCGTTCTCCTCCCATTAGTTATAATCCACGGATCCGAGACTTTATCAAACAATGGACGACCGACCTGCTTGCTTCTGCGATCCGATATAAGCCCGACAGACTACAAGCTGCTTAGTAAATGATAGAAGCGAGATAAATGCGGGGGTGTACGTGTTTCGAACGTGTCTTTTTCTTTGTTTTTCAATTGAACGATTTTACTGATATTCAATGGGGACTTGAGAGGTTTGTGGGGGAATAAAATTTGATTGTGAGGAAAATAATTAAGTGCATGAATTAAAAATATATATATTTGTTAAATAATTAGGATTAGAGAACATCAAAACACTAATAATACATTTTTCAATACCAATTAATTATTTAACCCTTTGCGCTCGAGAGACGTTTCTCACCATTCAATTTAATACAATAATTGAAAAGAAACATTATTTAATTAATTCTATAATAGTGCTTATGTGATGTATAAACATAGTGAAACAGACAATAGTGGAAATTATTAGTAGAGAAATAATAACTTCAAAGGAAGTCATTCAACACTTTAATTAATATTTTAAAGTTGCTGTTTACAAACAGTAAAATTGTCTTCGAGTGCAAAGGGTTAATATTGAACATAAACAATACACATTTTAACTTTAAGATTAATTATTAATTCAGATTAATTCAGATTAATTATTAATTAATTATTAATTCCATGTATTAAATACATCGAACGTTTACATTATAACAACAAGAAAGAAAGTGCATTTTTCAATTAGTTTGTTTCTAACATCGTACATTTCTAGTACTGTAAGATGTTGCCACAAGTCAAATTTATTAATAATTTAACAATATTATTGATATGTTACATATATGTACATTATGAGTTTCAAAAGAACTGAAAGAGTTTCTAGGTTTGGTTTCATGGGATATTTAATGACGCTGGGTATGTTCGCAAATTTTTAATTTGTCAGGTTAAAAATTCTGTAGTTGCAAAGTTTGAGGTCTGAAATATCAAGTTTTAGATGTCCATATTATTAGATTGAGAAATTGCAAGATTTTTATATTTGTAAGGCCACAAATCCCAAAGTTCTCAAATTCCAACGTCCCAAAATTTCTACGCTTCCAAATTCTAAATCTTCCAAATCCCAAAGTTATCAAATTCCAATGTCCCAGAATTTGTAAGCCCTCAAATCCTAACATCCCTAAATTCCAACGTCTCCAAATTGAAAGTCTTCAAATTCCAATGTTTCCAATTCCAGAATCCCCAAATCCCAAGCTTCCCAAATCCTTAAGTTCCCAAATTCCAAGGTCCCCAAATCCCAAACTTTCCAAATCTCTAAGTTTCCAAATCCCAAGCTTTCTAAATCCCAAGATTCTCAAATCCCAAGCTCCTCAAAACCTAAACTCCCCAAATCTCAAGTTTCCCAAATCCCAAGCTCCCCCAAATCGCAAGGTCCCCAAATCCTTAAGTTCCCAAATTCCAAGGTCCCCAAATCCCAAGCTTCCCAAATCCTTAAGTTCCCAAATTCCAAGGTCCCCAAATCCCAAGCTTCCCAAATCCCAAGCTTTCTAAATCCCAAGATTCTCAAATCCCAAGCTCCTCAAAACCTAAACTCCCCAAATCTCAAGTTCCCCAAATCCCAAGCTCCCCCAAATCGCAAGCTCCCCCAAATCGCAAGGTCCTCAAATCCTTAAGTTCCCAAATTCCAAGGTCCCCAAATCCTAACTTCCCCAAATCCCAAGGTCCCTACATTCTAATCTTCCCAAATCCCAAGCTCCCCAAATCCCAATCTCCCCAAATTCCATCACCCAAAAATTTCTACGCTCCAAAAATCGCAAATCTCTCAAACCCCAAAGCCCCCAAATTCTCACACCCCCAAATCTCAACGTCCTCAAATTCCTCTCCCTCTAAATCTCCTCACACCCTATCCTCACACTCTACATCCAAAACCACAAACCACCCAGATTCCCATATTCCCAAACTTGTAACCCACCCTGCAGACTGGTTTGAATTGATCCCACTCTCAATTCCTAAAAATCCAAAAAGGTCCACCAAATCTCATTTCCTGCATCGCTACATTTCCCTCCCTCGAGTCCGAAACTCGCTCTCGACAGCGCTATATAAATGTCCGCTTTAAAAACGACGTATCGTAGGCCTGGTTCGAAAATTCTTTCAGCACGATTGCCACTCGTTACGGGACGCTGGAAGTACGGCAGTCTCGATTGCTGATCAAACAAAGTATCCCAACCGCTTACTACCACGTCTGTAACAGGCTGGATACGAAGTTTCTACGAGCAGCGAGGACTTTCGCGAGCGGAAACGATGAAATTCGTTCCGAGCTAGCGTGTTATCAAAGGAAGAGACGACGCTTGACCGCGCGGTTTATTCTTTTTCCGAGAGAATTCGACGCTATGCAAATTTCTTTCGCTCATCGTTCACGCTCGAGAAAGAGAGATCCTCTTATCGCGACGCCAGACGTACCGAACGTTTTCCAATCAATTTCCCGTCACTTCGATCCAATAACCAAATTATTCGACGATTGTTTTCTTTTCATCTGCACGACACGAGATAATCGATGCAGCTAGATTTATGGACGGGGATTGGATTGCGTTTAGGACAACAAGGGATGTTGCGGACAGTTTCGTGGAGATGTTTCAATTTGGGGATGGTTCAATTTGAGGATTTAAAAGTTTGGTTTGATGGTTGTTTTTGGGATTTGGAAGATTGTGATGAGTTTTGCAAGGTGGTCATTTGCAAGATGGTGTTCATTATATACGATCGATATATTTGTGGATGTTAGACTACTTGTCTTTGAGTTGAAGCTAAAGCAAAGAAATAGATGAAGATGACACATAAACTGATCTGTATAACCATATAGTTTATGATAAACTAGTCTGTATCCACATAGTTGATGATGATGATAAACTGGTCTGTATAACCACATAGTTCATGATAAACTAGTTTGTATCCACATAGTTGATGATGATGATAAACTGGTCTGTATAACCACATAGTTTATGATAAACTAGTCAGTATCACCACAAAGTTGATTATAATGAGAAACTAATCTAACAATGACTACCTAACTGTTGATGATGATGAACTAGTCCATATACTTTGACAAAGATTCTTAATAATTGGTTGTTTATTAAAATGACATGTGTGAGACTCGTCATTTCAATGCATTCCATACATATGATATCAAGTTAGGTAGACAAGTGTAACTAAGTTCGCAATTCATTAATATCTGTGGTAAATGATGAAAGTTAAATTGCACTCATGTGTCATATATCTAATAAACATTCAACTGGGTTATGTCAAAGTTATATCAGTACATTTAACTTTGAAGTGCATCACATGTGAATATGGTATACTGTATGAATACCTGTTAAGGTACTTCGTAAGTGACTGCTGTAAGGAAGTGCTAGGTTAATGAGTAAGTGCTAAACTAATAAGCTACTTAGCTAAACTAGTTGGTTATGAAGGTACTAAGTTAAGCTACTTAGCTACTTAGCTATTAAACTAGTTAGCTACTATGTTAAGCTACTTAGATATTGAGCTACAAAGCTACTATGTTAAGCTACTTAGCTACTTAGATATTAAACTACTAAGCTGTTGTGTTAAGTTACTTAGCTACTTAGCTACTTAGCTAAGCTATTTAGTTATGAAGCTACCAAGTTAAGCTATTTAGCTACTTAGCTATTAAACTAGTTAGCTACTATGTTAAGCTACTTGGATATTAAGCTAGAAAGCTATTATGTTAAGCTACTTAAATATTAAGCTACAAAGCTACCATGTTAAGCTACTTAGCTATTTAGCTATTAAGCTACTAAGCTGTTGTGTTAAGTTACTTAGCTACTTAGCTACTAAGCTGTTATGTTAAGTGACGTAGCTACTAAGCTACTAAATGAAGCTACTCAATTACGTAGCTACTAAGCTACATACCTAAGCTACTCAGCTCCTAAGCATTTACCCTAATCAACCACTAATAACTACTGAAACCAAACACAAGTACATCTGACACTAAAAACATATTATGAAAAATAAACATATTATTTAGTTTATTTAAAAACATCTGACAACTCCCCTAAAAATAAAAGTACACAAAACATTTAAGTACCTCAGTACAGTACCTCCATAATAAACTACCTATACAGGTACCAAAATATGGATCCTTCGTGTGGAGAGCACAAGTCGTCGCATGTATGTTTAATGCTAGCACGCGAGGCCTACGACCGAGCGACTTCTTACTACCGTTCGCCATTACTTATTCACTTCCGGCGCAATTACCGCCGCGTACTCCATCAAAGTCCAGACACGGGGATCGCACCTTTCTTACGAGCAACGCGGTTGTCATCCCCTTAGGCAGAACAGAGAGCGTTTGTCGTAGGCGGAGGGACACGCGTCTCGCGAAATGTCTGACGTGTTACGCGAGTCGTGGTAAACCATTGTGTATCGTCGCTACCGATAAATCTGCGTAGCTATAGCTATCTCTCGCACGGTTTGCGAGCGATCGTGAATTAATTATTCCAACTTTCGCTTTCCCGTGCCACCTGTCGTGGTACAGTCAACAGCAAATACGGCTTCCTGGGGGAGAATATAGGGAAGGAGGAGGAGTCGAGGGACTTCTAATTCAATTATATTTTAGGGACTTCTGGGAATTTCAAAATTGGAGATGGAAAGGTGATTGTTAGTTTGTTGACTTTTTTGGGATTTTGGGAAATTTGAAGATTGGGGATTGAAATTTGGGAATTTTGTGATTTTGGGATAATAGAGATTTGGGGACCTAGGGATTTTGGGATAATAGGGATTTGGGGATCTAGGGATTTTGAGAAATTTGAAAAATTGAAAAATTGAAAAATTGAAAAATTGAAAAATTGAAAAATTGAAAAATTGAAAACCTAAAAACTTGAAAACTTGAAAACTTGAAAACTTGAAAACTTGAAAGCTTGAAAACCTGAAAACTTGAAAACTTGAAAACTCGAAAACTTGAAAACTTGAAAACTTACAAACCTGAGAACTTGAAAACTTGAAAACTTGAAAACTTGAAAACCTAAAAACTTGAAAACTTGAAAACTTGAAAACTTGAAAACTTGAAAACCTAAAAACTTGAAAACTTGAAAACTCGAAAACTTGAAAACTTGAAAACTTACAAACCTGAAAACTTGAAAACTTGAAAACTTGAAAACTTGAAAACCTAAAAACTTGAAAACTTGAAAACTTACAAACCTGAAAACTTGAAAACTTGAAAACTCGAAACCTTGAAAAATTAAAAAATTAACAGATCTCAAAAATTGAATTGAGAAATGAAAAAGAACTGTTAAGATGAAGGAAACCTTGCAGTCGAATGTACACAGTGTGTCGAGATGAGTGTCGCGTGATTGGTGAACGGTAAACGCGAGAAATCGTGGCCATACTGGTTTCTCTACTCCATTTTGGAGAAAGTTATTGCAAATGGTCGATCGACATGCACACCCCCGTCTACAAGACCTGCGACATTTACCGCTTTCCATATTACGTGTTAATTAATTTCGTCACAAATGTCACGTCTGTGTGAGTTTAGTTTCTATTAAATCGGTGGCTGCAGTTATATACGTTGACATTTTCTATTATACGTTATTAAGGCTCTTGGAACTTTCTTTTCTGTTATCATCAGCATTACAATTATCTAAATCATACACACATAATTTTTACGAATTTTTCTGTTGCTTCAATTATTTTGAATACTGTATTTATCTAAAATAATAAATAAAATTCTATCATTCTGTCAACATCTATTCGATATATGTCAGTTACAAGTTCTCCTACAAACTACATCTCTTACAAACCTACAATCTGCACACCAACCACTCAAACCGCACCACTTAACCGCACCACACTTCACAATAGCTCCCAAAAAAAAAAATAAAACCCTCAATATTTCTAAAGTACCGAATCTCAAAAATCGTAACTATAAAAACTTAAAAAATCTCGGTGAAGATGTAATCGATCGTCGAAGTACCGTAAACAATGTACCTACAACAGCTTCCCCTTAAGTTTCGTCCTAACGAAGTCATCGAACCCACCTTGCCGGCACAACTCTCTCGAAAAGCATCGTCATCGTTCAACTCCCGGGGCTATCGTTAACCACGTCATAACGGTCGCGTTTTGTTCATTTTTTGTTGCAGGTTGACGAGGCAGAAATGGCACGGGCAGAGTCACGGTGAGAAAAGGGCGAGGGTGAAGCCCTCGCGCGAGACGAGAGCCATGGTGAAAAGCTTCGGTTTCTTCGCCAGGCGGGCAATACCTGCCTACCACCATCTTGTGCTTTTTCTCGCACTGGGCGGCACGACGGGCGCCGTAGACCTCTGTGAGTACAGCCAATTCTAAATTTCAATTTTAGTTAATTTTGCAATCAAGGGTCATCAAAGATAATCAAGGATAATCAAGGTTAATTCAGGATTATTATCATTAGGGATATTATTAAGTGATATTTGCAGATATTTTGAGAGGTGATTATTTTAGAGTGCGTTGAGGATTTGGTAACTGTAAAATTTGGGGATTTAGGGATGTGGATGTTTGGAGGTTTGAAGATGGAATTTAGGGACGTAGGAATTTTGAGGGCGTAGAAATTTGGCAGCGTAGCAAATTGGAGGCGTGGTAAATTGGGGGCGTTACAAATTGGAAACGTAGGAATTTAGGAATATAGAAATTTGGTGAACGTAGAAATTTGAGAGCGTGGCAAATTGGGGGCGTGGCAAATTGGAAGTGTAAAAAATTGGAAAGGTAGAAATTTGAGAGCGTGGTAAATTGAAGGCGTGGTATATTGGAGGCGTCGTAAATTTGGGAAGTGGAAAATTGGAGGCGTAGTAAATTGGGGGCGTGGCAAATTGGAAGTGTAAGAAATTGGAGACGTAGAAATTTGGTGAACGTAGAAATTTGAGAGCGTGGGAAATTGGAGGCATGGTATATTGGAGGCGTAGTAAATTGGAGGCGTCGTAAATTTGGGACGTGGAAAATTGAAGGCGTAGAAAATTGGGGGCGTGGCAAATTGGAGGCGTAGCAAATTGGAAGTGTAAGAAATTGGAGACGTAGAAATTTGATGAGCGTAGAAATTTGAGAGCGTGGTAAATTGGAGGCATGGAATATTGGAGGCGTAGTAAATTGGAAGCGTCGTAAATTTGGGATGTGGAAAATTGGAGGCGTAGAAAATTGGGGGCGTGGCAAATTGGAGGCGTAGCAAATTGGAAGTGTAAGAAATTGGAGACGTAGAAATTTGATGAGCGTAGAAATTTGAGAGCGTGGTAAATTGGAGGCATGGAATATTGGAGGCGTAGTAAATTGGAAGCGTCGTAAATTTGGGATGTGGAAAATTGGAGGCGTAGAAAATTGGGGGCGTGGCAAATTGGGGGCGTGGCAAATTGGAAGCGTAGAAATTTGGTGAACGTAGAAATTTGGGAGCGTGGCAAATTGGAAGCGTAAGAAATAGAAGACGTAGAAATTTTGGATGCGTAGAAATTTGGGAGCGTAGCAAATTGAAAGTATAATAAATTGGGGGCGTGAGTAATTGGTGGCGTGGCGAATTGAATGCGTAATAAATTTCAAACGCAGCCATTTGAAGACGTTGGAATTTAAAAAATTCATTAATATGAAAATTGTACTATCTCCATACAACCAAAAAAATTTTACAAAGTAACTAAAAAAGTATGAAACTGTAAAAAAGTTAGAAACCTAACAATTTCAAAACGTTCCCCCTGAATCATATAAATGTGCAATTTATAAATCGCCGAGTTCACATATACGTGCGCATCAAAAGCTAAGTCAAGTTATAGCCGTACAAGCTGTAATCTGACGGTAGCTTTATAGTTTTTTTTCCCCCTTCTGTTTTTTTATCGCGAATGTTCGTCTATAAGTTATTAACGAGCTTCGCTGCTCCGATGTGATACACGTGGCGAGTGCCGCTTGACCGCAGTCAACGAACTTTCGATCTGGAATCGACTTTGGCCGCGTGTATGGAAAAGTTGCCTTCGTACGATCGTGTACCAACCCCACCGTCCCTCTTCGAATTGCCAACTTTCTGCCAGAAGTTGTATTTAAACAGCACTCGCTACGAGGGAGAGTACTGAACGTACCTTTGTATGATTTTGTTTCATACAAATTGGTTAGGCGGAACTTTTGGGGGGATCGATGCAAACGGGATTGGAGGTTCTGTAAATTTTATCGAATTATACTGATCTTTAAGAAAAATTTTGACGTGAATCTAAATAAGATTTTCCTTTGCAAAAATGGGGTTTGAAGCGTCGTTTTTGAATTATTAAGGAAAAATCAGACAGCGAGATTATTATGCGTTGGACTACGCGTCGAATATCCACGCGTTGGATTACTACGCGCTGGATATCCACATGCTGGATTACTACGCGTTAGATTGCCATGCATTAGATTCCTACGCTTAGAATTACCACGCGTTGCATTATTACGCGTTGGATTACTACGCGTAGAATATGCGCGCGTTAGATTACTACGCGTTGGATATCCACACGCTGTATTAGTACGTGTTGGATTACTACGCATTAGATTACTACGCGTAGGATTACAACGCGTTGCATTACCACACGTTGCATTACTACGCGTTGGACTACTACGCGTCGAATATCCACGCGTTGGATTACTACGCGTTGGATATCCACATGCTGGATTACTACGCGTTAGATTACCACGCATTAGATTCCTACGCTTAGAATTACTACGCGTTGCATTATTACGCGTTGGATTACTACGCGTAGAATATGCACGCGTTAGATTACTACGCGTTGGATATCCACACGCTGTATTAGTACGCGTTGGATAACTACGCGTTATCCGAAGCTGCCGCTCTCGCGTCTACGCATGCGTACTCGCGCTCTGATTGGCCCGCGTTTGTCCTTAATAATTCAAAAACGAAGCTTCGGATCCCATTTTTGCAAAGGAAAATCTTATTCAGAATCACGTCAGCTTCCATTTTGTTGGGTTTTGGTATACAACGCTTTTATTACGAAGAAAAAACGTACAACTCGAATGCGGTTCGCTCAGTACTAAACTATTTCTAATTCTAACTTATTCTAATAGTTGTGGGTTTTTAAATACTAGCTTGAGAATAGGTAGTGGTAGGGATGGTTGTTAAGGGACAGCGTGACTCAGGATGTTTTGATCTCTAGGATGAGTAAGACTTAGGAATCGTGATTAGTATGTTTGTAAAGGGATGAGTCTGTGGAGTGATTTGTGTGGAGATGAGTCGGTACTGTTTGTGGAATGATTCTTATAGATGGTCATACAACAATTTCATACTAAGTGTGGGATACTCTGTAAATTTCATTAAATTATAAAAAAATATCCTCCACTGACAAAATTTGAAACATTAACGCAATTTATTTTTGCAACAGAAATTCTCCTTATTTTAATCACGAAAGAACGCTGCTTAAAGTACATAGAAATTATTCAAAGTGCAGAAGAAGGCGTCCTTTATCGGATAAAGGCAGAAAATCGTCTTAGCTGTCGTCGATGGAGGACGCTGAAATTTAATGGGTCAATAAATGTCCAAGTAAATTTTCTGCGGTCGACGTCTTGCAAGCTGCTCTCATCGATCTGGTCGATCATGTTACCGTACGAAAAACCGATGTGCATCGATTTGCATGTCGGAGTGGCTTAGTCAGCATCGCCAGTTAGTTTCGTCGAACGATTCGTCTGCGTCAGCCATACTTTTCGTTCTAACGAGTTCACTCGTACCAAGTATCGAAATTGTTTGGACACCTCTGTAAACGATCGACGTTTCAATCCCTAATAGACGATTCGTACGACATCCATACATTAACCTAAGTTGTTTGTCACTGCTGATGTACAGATTAATACAATTGAACCCTTGGGATAAAAACCTAAAATTAATTACGTTAACTAAGAAAATTATTCTTCAGTTTATTAGACTTGTAGAGATTTGCGTATTGAAATATATCTTCAGTTTAAAAGTTGCTCTATTCAAAAATATCTTCACTTTATTGCTTATCGCGTTTTCACGAGACACCAAATTTATGAACCTGTTGCTGGGTAAAGCATCGCGAGATTTTTGGAAGCAACAGCGATTATTTCGTACGATGAAAGAAACGAATGTCGAGGAGATTTCAACCGGCCAATTAGAACTTGTTTGGAGTAATATACTGATGGCGGCCGGAGCTTTGGAAGCTTACCGATGGAACGATACTACTTCTGTACGCTGACATGGACTTATCTTTCATTAGACCTCTTCCATCTTTTCAACGGAATTCAACGAGAATTTTATTCAGGGTGTATGCCACTCCATGCTGAATCCGACTAATGGGGAGTTAATCGAGTTCTAAGATCGTTTAGGGAGATACTTTTTCTTAATTAGCTTCTTACGGATTTCCATAAGTTCTCTCTTACGTTACTTTAGGAAGGTCTTTAGTCTTCAAAGTTCGGTTCGTGATATGCACTTTAAGGTTTTGCAATTCAAATATTTGTAAACTTTGAAAGTCTCAAAATTTCAAAGCCCTGAAAAGAGCAAAAATGAGAAGTTCTTAAGTCCAAATTTCTCAAATCAAAACACCAAAATACCAAAACTCCAAATTACAAAAATAATGAAGATGTTGAGGTTAACTTTTGTGAAGCTGAATTGTACCAACATTCCACCCTTCATAATCGAAGGTAAACGTAGCGTTAAATTCAGATAATGTTTCCCATAACGGTGTTCATATTTTTCTTCCCTTAATGCCTTGATCAACCCGTCGAAAACAAACTTCGATCAAGCCGACCATAAATCATCCAAGTAAAACATGCCAGTAAGCATCAATAACAATCTATACGCAGGAGACAAAGGGTCTGGTGAATCAAGCACGCCGTGCTATTATTATTAATGAAGCCTCGATATATCGCGCGTACACCCTCGAAATTCTCGCAACCCTCCTGCACCAACTTCTCGACGCAACCCCCGACGTTCTTCGCTAAAATCCGTTCCCTTTGTTGACGCGTTCTAACGAGACGTTCAGGTATCGTGTACGAAAATCGATCACGAATAACGATTTCGAATCGGGGAAAGTTGCTAGGTTCGATCGTGACGTCCGGCGTAAAGACGCTCATCCTCGTCGTGTCAGCCCGGTTTTCAGCGTCTCTTTCAACGAGCCACCCCTTTCGGAGTCGACGGAGTCTCGGGGAAAACATCATTAATTACTTCTGCTCTATTGACGCCTGGATAAATGGTAGCGGGGGAAAACTTCTTCTTTCCACCGTTTCCACCAGATTTACATCGCAATTAGAAGAAGCAAATATTTGAGACAACTCTTGCGATGCTGTTTCGATTCCTTCAATACTGAACCTTGGGGGCACCGTTAGGAGCGATACTTATTTACGTCGTGTTTGACAAAGTTTTGGAGGTATTTTGGGGTTGGGGGATGAGGTTTTGGGGGTTGGGGGTTGGGGGTTGGTAGATTGCGATTTTGGGAATTTGGGAATTTGAGGATTTGGGGATTTGAGGATTTGGAGATTTGGGGATTTAAGGATTTCAGGATTTGGGGTTTTGATAGTTTGGGAATTTGGAATTTGGGATTTTGGAGATTTTGGGGATTTTGGGGATGTTGGGGATTTTCGGGATTTTGGGAATTTTGGGGATTTTTGACGATTTTGGGATTTTTGGGGATTTTAGGAATTTTGCAATTAGGGAATTTGGAAACAAGAGAATTTGGAAACTAGGGAATTTGGGAACTAGGAAATTTGGGAATTAGGGAATTTTGGGGATTTTGGAAATTTTGGGCGATTTGGGGATTTTAGGAATTTTGCAACCAGGCAATTTGGGAACTAGGGAATTTGGAAACTAGGGAATTTGGGGACTAGGGAATTTGGAAACTAGGAAATTTGGGAATTAGGGAATTTTGGGGATTTTGGGAATTTTGGGCCATTTGGGAATTTTGGGATTTTTGGGGATTTTAGGAATTTTGGAACTAGGGAATTTGAGAACTAGAAAATTTTGGAACTGGGGAATTTGGGAACTAGGGAATTTTGGAACTAGGGAATATTTGAACTAGGGAATTTGGTAAGTAGGGAATTTTGGGAACTAGAGAATTTTGGAACTAGGGAGTTTGGGAACTAGGGAATTTGGAAACTAGGGAATTTGGGAACTAGGGAATTTGGGGACTAGGGAATTTGGAAACTAGGAAATTTGGGAATTAGGGAATTTTGGGGATTTTGGGGATTTTGGGGATTTTGGGAATTTTGGGAATTTTGGGCGATTTGGGGATTTTGGGGATTTTAGGAATTTTGGAACTAGGGAATTTTGAAACTAGCTAATTTGGGGAACTAGGGAATTTGAGAACTGGGGAATTTGGGAACTAGGGAATTTTGGAACTAGGGAATTTGGAATTTTGGGAATTTTGGGAATTTAGGAAATTTGTAATTTAGAATTGTTAATTTAGAATTGAAAGACTTCAACCGTTCAGACATCAGATGTTGAAGATCTCGAAATTCTACCTTTATATATTTATATGTCTATGTACATGTATATGTCTATGTATATGTATATGCTACGTATATGTATATGTACATATATGTACATATATGTATATAAATATGTATATGTCCACGTATGTGTACATGTACGTATAAAAACACCAAGTAATAAAAATGTTATAAAGTACTAGTAAATATCGTAACATCAAGAAATATGAAGTAGTCACAAAGTAATTTGAACATCTCTCCCTCTGGATAAAAAACATCTTGGTTTCAAGATTTCTCAGGGCGACAATCAATTTAAAAGTCCAACATATGCGTGTAGAAATTATTACCTGTTTCACACCATCGGATTTCATCAAAAGAATTCTTTCGCGGCGATGTTTACAGGAATTTATAAATAGCGACCCTACGAGGAGCAAGCGAGGCGGATAATTCAAGACGATATTCCTGTAGCGTTATTTTTGCGTTCACGCGAGTGAATATGAAAGATTGAAGTAGGTTAAAGATTGTGCGAAAATAAACACAAAGATGCGAGGTAAAAGTTTCCGTGGCACAATAATTTGAAAACAACCGTTCTCTTGGAAATGCACCTTTCACTAAGAATCCTTTGAAAGCTCCAAACAAAAGCAAAACTCGAATACCTGTTTTTCTGAAAACGTGCAGCCATCCGCGTTTAATCGATAACCCAGTTTTCGAGAACAATTAATCAAATTACACGGGAATTCGCGGTGCGTTAACGGAGACAAAATTAGCAATTTATAGAAATTTCCTTGGCAAAGGTTTTGGATCCAAGAAGTATACGTCCCCGAAGACGGTACAAACTTTTACCGATATTAATGACCCACCCATGTGGCCATTCTGTTTCACGGAGGATTCCTTCCGTTATAACCTCGAATTCTCCGCCATTAATTCTCGCGGAGTCTCTGGCCACTCGAGGCACAAAGCTGCAACCTCCCATCTTGTTGTTCCGGTGCACCTGCACTCGATATCCGGCATTAGGCATTATCGTTATTCGCCGTGTGCCAGCTACGCTCATGCAAACGATGCAACGGCAAATTTTACCGATCCTCGTTTTACTTCGGTAATAGAACTTCGATACGCATAAATTGCAGTCGATGCTGCCTTCATGAGCCACCTAACCCTCCCTCGTGTGTCTCGTTTCATATTCCTCGATAATCGACAACGTTCTCTCGCGATGTTAAGAGAATTGAACGCGTTTTCGATATACGCAAACTGTATATTCTTTTGTTTTCGATCAAGTGTTCATCTTTTACTGCGGGCGTTTTTTTACTTTACTGCAAATTGGCGTTACAGGAACAATTACAGTACGTGATTCAAAATTTTAGATTCTCTTTTATTTCGTGTTTGTGGTTATGTTATACTGTTATTAACAGAGTTAGTTTACTAGTTTACTGTTATTAACAGAGTTGGCAGTGTTTATTTTATTGTTTGTGGAGTAGGAGTAGAAATTTCATTTTAATATATTTACTTTATGAGGTGTAGAGATCGTCCATTTTGTATTTGGAACATTAAGGAAAGGTTTAGGTAATTATTTTCATTGATATTCAACCTTAAAACTGTTACAAAATAAATAAATAAGATATGTACATATGTTAGAAGTTGATTACTGTAACAGTCAGCCATTTTGTCTTAGAGATTCAAGATGGCTGCCTCTTATAACAGTCACCACCTCAGATATTCATATAGGAATTTACACGCAGTTTGATGACATAGAAGTAAAACAAAATGACACTTATTTTCTACTTATTTGAAGATAGAATTTACATGGAAATCATAGTGGTACAAAATAAATAGGTTATTTTAATATATTTACTTTATGAGGTGTAGAAATCAGCCATTTTGTATTTGGAACATTAAGAAGTTTGGATAATTATTTTCATTGATATTCAACTTTAAAACTATTACAGAATAAGTAAGTAAGATATGTATATATGTTAGAAGTTGATTACTGTAACAGTCAGCCATTTTGTCATAACAATCTTATAACAATCACCACCTCAGATATTCATATAAGAAATTAGACGCAGTTTGATGACATAGAAGTAAAACAAAGTAATGCTTATTCTGTACTCAGTTGAAGATAGAATTTACATGAAAATCATGATGGTACAAAATGGCTGACTCTTACAATACAGATCAAACGAACCGTACTCTATCAGGATACAATAACTACCATATTACAATACCTTGCTGTAAACATGAAACCTACGTTCCAAAATTTAATTAACAATAACCTATTAATGATCAAACAATAACCTAATAATAATAATCTAACAATAACCTGCTAATAATCTAACAATAATCCACTAATGATCCAACAATAACGAACTAAAAGCCATCTAATTAATAACCCATAAATGTCCATCTAATTAACAATAGCCTACTAATAGTTCTCCAAACTTTCTATTAAACGATCCAACGTCATGAAACGGCTCGTTATAAAATACTTCCCAGTACTTACGTTCCGAAATGAAAAGATGATCGTAAATCCTAAGTAGCGCAGCTTTCATCGCCAGACACGAACATTCCCTATCGATAAAATCTGTGATAGCCGGTGATGTACAGAGAGCGAGTTCGATATACAGCTCGGCACCGTTCGAATCGTAATTCCAGCCGAGCCATCGATATATTAAAAAGCAGCATGGCGGCGGTGTCACCGTGAACGCGAATCTCGCGTTTCTCTAGCACGCTCGAGGCTTCGAGGATCGCGCAACGACGCGTGACGCGAACAAAACCGTAAATAACGCGGAGAGTTGTCGTCAGAGGACAATATTGTATCAAGATAGGCCATTCCTGGTAGCGGGATACACTGCGTCCCCGTAACGCTGCCGTGTTCCCCCATGAAACAATTTGATCGGTACCCGAGATACGAAAACATTGAGGTAGTCCTCGACGTCATCCTAACTCTTACCCGACTCCGAGCCGGTCATATACAAGAACGTAAACCGGCTCTATCCTGCATCCATCTCTTAGCGGGTTAGCCGTTTATGATCTGCTCGAAATGGTATCGATACCTTTACTATTTTGATAAGACACGTTAGATGTTGCACACGTTGGATATTGGACACATATGGTACATTTTTTATTTACTCACGTATTTTTCGTAGGGGGTCATTATTTGTATCAGGCTTTTGGGTATTTGTGGATATACTTCTTTTAAAAAATACCTGAAAACCGACATAGGAGAGGAACATCAGGTCTGTTCAGAGGTATATGACCTCCCTGGTGATCGGAGCTGCAGATCACATGTCGTATCACATATGATCAATACAGCAAATTCATCTAAATTAATTATTTAAAAAAACAGTAGACCAAAGGCAGTTCTAAAGAAGTTCTAATAAACAAGACAATGACATAAGTTAATAGATAAAAAAATGAAACTGAAAGTAGCCTCAAGTGTTCGGATGTTCGAAGTGTGATTTAGTGTTAGCTTATGCCTGAACCTCAGACCTTTATGTAAATCTCCCTGTTTAACCTTTTGGATTTTTTCGTTTGCAGCCCAATGCATCGCGCCGCTCGGCATGGAATCCGGCGCGATCCCGGACGCGGATATCACGGCCAGTTCTACCTTCGACACAGGAAACGTCGGTCCACAGCTAGCACGGTAAGCGACGCTTTTTCATTTCGATAGTCTGCCCTCGATACCATTCGTCATTCGTATCTATCGGTTGCCTTCTGTTGCGCTGGCTATGCGCCATCGAATCGCAATCGAACGATATATCGAACCGCGGCACTCTGACCCACGCTAAACCACTCGGCCTCCGGGCTAACCCCCGGGACCTAGCATCGTGTGTGTCTTTACGACGACCTAACACGCCAGGTTCTGTGTACAGGGTGGCCAAACCTTACTCACCTGATTCCGCGTTGAAAACTTAAGCAAAAATGTGAAATTACTTTTTTTCGTATCTTGACTCGTTTTTGAGATAATTTGATTTGAGCAAAGGGGTTGTTAATTACTGCAAGAGGGACGATTTCAAGTTGAAGTTGCTTGTTTATTTAATAGTGGAATACAATTTTGGTATGTGAGTGTAATTTTAAATTTTACTATAGTACTCTGTCAATAATATTTATTAAGTTTGTGATTTTTAATAAAATATAGAATTGATATTATTATTCTTTAGAATAACGTATATAGGTATGAGCTTACTTTACAACTTAATATATGTATATACTAATGTACGTAATGTACGTAACATCACAAAATAACAATCTTGTCTATATTAATAATTATATACGTTAATTCCTAACAATATAGTGCTTACTTAACAAAGAAACTATTAACTATTAAAATTGTCATCTTTCTTCCAATAAGAAAATATTTGTATAAATACTTTGATTCATCGAAATCGATTTTCTGGAAAACCAACCCTCAGAGAAATTTATTTATTTTCTATTGTGTTTTCTATTTATGTTTCGTGTTGTATTGTCCACCCAGTATAGGCACGAATACGACGTGTTATAACGATGGATTTCGCGCAGAGAGGAGTTTCCGACGAGCTTTGCTAGCGTAATGGCGAGCGAACAGAGAGGGTTGATCGAGGGTTTTCGCCAAGGTTGTTGCGCTCCGGGCGCCATTTCGGTTGCTAGGGAGATCACGGTGATTTTCTGTTGCACAGAAGTTTGCCAGACGTGTTATTGTGTAATTAGGAGAAGTCTTGTCCGGAAGAAAATGGGGAATACAAAATATAGGGAAGAGGATTATGTTTGATAATGATATTCATTAAACTGTATTATAAATTTAATTCCATGCAGTAACAGATTTGTACAATATCTTCATGATTTAGAAGATTTATACTGCATATAAATACATTTATACTGTACATCACATTTTTATTTTATAATTTTATAATTTAACTGTAAATATGAATTTTTGTCAGGTCTCGAAATTTAATTTTATATTTTGCTGTATTTCAATTTTACAAATTTTAGATTTTTTAAAAATATTATCTTGTAATATATGTTTGAAGATATAAGTTTAATATAATATATTATTTGGCAAGGAATACAGTTTCATTTTAAATATTAATTACTAACGTACTCTTTCGTTGAAAAATTCATGTAGCCATAGTCTAAATACTACTGTAAGTTCCATAAGTACTAGGTCACAATTAACCCAGGGTCTGCCGTCCGAGGGTTAATTATCACTGTGAAAACGACTGTCTGTGGTATAGTCCATTATAATTATAATTATTCAGAGCATCATTATTTCATACTTTAATTGGAACTCTCCGTTTGTTGCATTGCTTTTAAAACAGATGCAAAAAATGCTTTAAATAAACAGGGGCTTCTGCTCATTCTCGAATTCTCTTATTCATCAATTCTCAAATTTTTTTATTTTCAAGTTTTCAAGTTTTCAAGTTTTTAAGGTTTCAAGTGTTCAAGTTTTCAAGTTTTTAAGGTTCAAGTGTTCAAGTTTTCAAATTTTCAAGTTTTCAGATTTTCAAATTTTCAAATTTTCAAGTTTTCAAGTTTTCAAGTTTTTTAGATTTCATGTTTTCAAATTTCAAAATTCCAAATTTTCCAATTTCTCATCTCCATCCTTTAATTCCATCACCATCCCCAATTTCAAAATTCCAAATTTTCCAATTTCTCATCTCCATCATTCAATTCCATCACCATCCCCAATTTCAAAATTCCAATTTTCCAACTCCTCATCTCCATCATTCAATTCCATCACCATCCCCAATTTCAAAACTCGCACAGTCCCCCATACCCCAAAATTCCTCAACTCTCTCCAAAATCAAAATCTCCAAATTTCAACATCCCCCAGTATGAAACTAAAGAGTTCCTAAAAATCTCCTTGTTCCACTTTTCCTCCTTATATTACCTCATTATCCCAGCTTCTAAGTACATCGCACGTTTGGTCCAGTTAGCTCACGAGCGCATCAGCGATTCTAAGCACCTTCGTTCGCGTCGTATTAAATTAGACGGTGACGTGGACGAGCGACGGAGGAGGCCGTTGGATGCAATGCGGGGGCGACCCGGAGCTCATCAAGAGTCGGAGGCCTATTCAGCCGGTCATTGTCTGCGGTAATGGAATGTATTAATATCGGAGAGCCCGCGGGGCCGCCGACCGACGGTCCTGTGTTCCTCGTTCGCTAAGGCTTCGAGTTACAACCGCGGCCCACCGGATATGTCCCGTGGGATGGAATATTCGTATAAACCGCCGTTGCACTGCAACCGCTGCTCAACACCGGACCCTACGCATTAATATCTGAACGCCAGGGTGAAACTAGAGGGTGGCAGACAGAGAGAGAATCGACACATCTCGTATTCATACGTTGCAACGCGCACAACCCTTGCCCTACGTGTTACACTCTTTTTACGTCGTGACATCAAACAACTTTTGGTAATTGTATTAGAGCTTGCCTTTTTCTTGATGGTTCTTTGCGAGTTTAACCCTTCAGCTTTTCACTTTTGGTGACATTTTAAGAAACTTAAATTATGTATGTGAACGTACATATGTGTAGGGATGGTCAACATAGTATTTACTTATTACTTTCTCATTTATTATTATATAACTTATTAGTCATTTCAGAACAGCGATTTGGTTACTACTCATTCGTTTATAATTATATGACTTATAGTTGATTTAATAATTGATTTGTCACATGCGTCAGAGTGAACTGATCATAGCTGCAATTAGTTAAAACAACTAAAGACTGCATTGAAATAGACAAAGAAGGAAACGTTATGTCAGTTCAGCAATCCTTGATTATATGTAATAAATTGTAATCGGACTTAAACTTCAAAATTGAGATGTATTAAAAGTTTTAATAAAATTGTTTATAATTGAGGTGCAAGTGTATCATGTTTCAGACTTGTCAGTGTATGACAAAGAATAAAATTAATTGTGTATTAAAAATTTTAACAAAATTGTTTATAATTGATGTGCAAGTGTATCATGTTTCAGACTTGTCAGTGTATGACAAAGAATAAAATTAATTGTGTATTAAAAATTTTAACAAAATTGTTTATAATTGATGTGCAAGTGTATCATGTTTCAGACTTGTCAATGTATGACAAAGAATAAAATTAATGCATCACACATAGAACGAAACATATTAGATATTTCACTCATGGCGTCCTCATACACATATGTGACACATGTGTCCTCGTGAACATACGATATATAAATTCTTGATATAATTTGATCATTTTAATTCCTTGCAAACATTGTCTACATATTGTGATAACCATAGAACAGTGTATTAAACTGAAGTATTATAATTGAATTAAAAAAACCTTGATACTAGGAATAAAATCGTGACCAAAATAGTTAAATTCAGAATCCATAAGGGTTAAAAAAGAATTTCGTTTGCAACGACAACTCGAAGCAATTTTATCAACGAAATAAAAGTGAATTCCTCCGCGACGTCAGAAACGAGAATCCGCGATAATAAATCGTGATTCGAAGAAGATTGCTTTCCGACTGGCAAAGACATCGGGGGTTTGAAGGATGAATATGGAGCGTGCATTCGATCAGCGGAGAATTATCGAACGATCGGGGCGGAGAATTAATTGCACGGGGATCGGTCTGGATAAACACACCTCCTCCGAAGGAAGTGTTTCGTGTAAATATTAATTACAGCGTAGCTGAGTGTGTGCCACGTACGAAAAAGTAGCAGAACATGCGAGCCCGTTGATTTAATTGCACGTTGTTATCTGAAAATTTATTCTTCCTGGAATATGCATTAGCCGGCCGCGATTAGAATTCATCAGCTTTCTCGCGTGCCGCCGTAAATCGAACCGTCACTTTTCCCCGTTTTTCTCCACTGGGATTTTTTTTCCTCCGGTTTCCGCGCGTTACGACGCGTCGCGACGACGAGAAATAGTTGTCGTGCGGTTTCGCATATAAATGGGGAAAAAGCCCGCCGCCGGTCAGATTAGAAATAATTACCCTGCCGAGCGGTCTGCTCTCTTTGTTTACGAGTGATAACGTCTTTCTACGTGCGCACGCAACACTCGATAAACCGGATTTTACGTATTAACGAGTCACAGCGACGGCCGCCGTTTTTAGTATTCATGCGACCGCGCCGCGCGGAAACCGTCGCGATTAATGAATCCTGAAGTATTAATTTTCATCCCCCGAGTTCCCACCGATTAAATTGCCTGCCGTCAAAGCGCTGATTTACCTTCTCGCTGTGCCTTGTCCTTGCGAATCACACGGGTATGCACCGACGGCTTTACCTATCCATCTATCGTCGTTCGTTACGAATAATTCGATACATAAATCGATGCTTTGTGCTCTCACTCGCGAGTTTTTGTATCGACGCTTTCAAACGGGATCGATCTTGCGAGGAAGGTGGCAATTATCTAAGTGATTAAATTTATGACACGGCCAATTAAATTCGATCGGTTCATTTATACTCGATTGCCGATAAATATGAATTAGGAGACCGGTAATTATGAGCGATTATTTTGTCGAGGTTGTTTATTTAGATGGGAGTCTAGTGAAGAGAAAGTTATGGGGAAAATGGGGATTGGGAGGGGAATTTGAGAGGTACGGGTTTTAGGAGGACAGAGTTTGGGGAATTTGTAGGTTTCAATTTTGGAGGATTTGGGCGTTTACAAGGGTGAAAAATTGGGAATTAGGGGATTGGGTGAGTTGGTTAGAGGATTTGGATATTGAAAGAGAAAGTAGTTGGAGATTTTTTACATTTGGAAACTGGGATTTTTGGGATTTAGGGATTTGAGGATTTGAGGACTTGGGATTTGGGATTTTGGGGATTTTGAGGATTTTGAGGATTTCGGGGATTTAGGGATTTTGGGATTTGAGAATTTAAGAACTAGGGAATTTGGGTATTTAGGAATTTGGGTATTTAGGAATTTGGGAATTAGGGAATTTAGAAATTTAGGAACTCGAGAATTTTGGAACTAGGGAATTCGGGAACTAAGGAATTTGGAAACTAGGGCATTTTGGGGATCTAGGGAATTTGGAATCTTGTGATTTTGGGATCTAGGGAATTTGCAATCTCTACATTTTAAGATTTAGGGAATTTGGAATTTTGGAATTTTGGGATCTAGGGAATTTACAATTTTGGGATTTTGGGATCTAGGGAATTTGGAACTAGGGAATTTGGAAACTAGGGAGTTTTGGAACTAAGGAGTTTTGGAACTAGGGAATTTTGGAACTAGGGAATTTGGAAACTAGGGAGTTTTGGAACTAGGGAATTTGAGAACTAGGGAATTTGGGAACGAGGGAATTTGGGAACTAGATAGTTTTGGAACTAGGGAATTTGAGAAGTAGGGAGTTTTGGAACTAGGGAATTTGGGAACTAGAGAATTTGAGAACTAGGGAGTTTTGGAACTAGGGAATTTGGGAACTAGGGAATTTGGGAACTAGGGAATTTTGGAACTAGGGAATTTTGGAACTAGAGAATTTGGGAACTAGGGAATTTGGGAATTTGGGAATTTGGGAACTGAGAGATTTGGTAATTAACAATTTGATAATTTGGAAATTTGGAAACTGAAAATTTTAGAATTGAAAAATACAGAAATTCAGAAAATTGGAAATTATGAATTTTGGAACTCGAAAGTTCGAAAATTTGAATGATTAGATGACTTAATATCTTGAAAATTGGGAACTTAAATACTAAAGAAGTTAGCTACTGGAAAACTTGCCTATTTGAAACCTTCCCTACTTGAAACCTTCTCTTCTTGAAACCTTCCTTACTTAAAACCTTCCCTACTCTCAAACTTGCCAAATTTAAAAACTTGCCACATCCGCTAAACAACCTAACCATCTCTAACCAAAAGAATGAAGTGGCCCTATTTGCGTGAACGAAAACCTAGAAACAAAATCGCGAATTCGGTGTTCGATTGCTGCGAAATCGAATAGCTATGATTGCAGCGTATTGGATTTAACACGAAGTCGCTCATTAATTATTGGCGTTTGCTCGATCCGATTCTGTTTCCGCTTTGGTCTCGGTTTCACAGCTAACGTTATTCTCCCGGAGTCTGGTGAAACTGGCTGATAATTTATCTTGCTTACAGTTTGATGGAAAGTGTTTAAACAAGAATAAGGATTTGCGAATACACGAACGGGATAACAGAAGTATGCTCCTTCGAGATTGTTACGCTCTAACTTTAATCTTGCAAATATGGACAGTAATCCAGTTTGAATTATACGACGCGTATTCAGCCCGGGATAATTTCATTTGCGAAACGTTTACATTTAACGGAAGCTCTAATTTCCTTTGAAATAAATCAATCGCTTACCGTCATTTCAATTAGAGTTCGTTTCAATTAACGTTTCGTTAAAATGAACAACAGGCGGGTTTATTAACGATCGAATGTCAGACTATGTAATTTAGTCGCCTCTGAAGATTTCATAAATGAATCATTAACAATTAATGGCTTATTAACATCAGCGCCACGGGGTCATTCGTGACCGCATTCGGTTTGCCGCCGGCGTTATGGGGGTCGACGGTGCCAATATCAATCAAACCATTTGAATTATATAAATTTATATTACCATTACAATCGTAATTAACATTGCTATTTCACTTACCATTAATTGTTCTTTTTTCATTTATGCTAATGACAGAAATTGTTCTTGCTAATTTTCTGATAATCACGCGAATTCCACTGTTTGCTAATTATGGAAAATTAATAGTATGGGAATATTTTAACTTGCGATGATGAATTATATAAATTAACATTGTTGTTACAATTAAGTCGCGTCAAATCTATCGCTTTCGAACGTCGCCATCTTGCTCCAATCATCACATATTATACACCACGTGAAATTAGGGGAGGTTTAAGTCATCATTTTCACAATTTCTTATTTTTTTTAATAATAGCAAGCTTTCAAAGTTTGCAATTTTCAATTCTTACGAAAATAGATTTCACTCACGAATTTTTTTCTCCGAAACTATTCAACCGATTTGCCTAAATTCTTTTTTGTTTTATTCATTAAGGATTGGGCCATTTTAAAATATTTTTTTTAGTTCCGTCCATTTGCTATGAAATTTTGAAAAAATTAAACAAATTCATTTTTGTGTTTTTTTTTTCGATGAAGGGCGTTAAGGGTTTAAGTTTAAATTTCCATGGGACTAGCGATCACAATAATTGTATACGTAAAATAACTAGTATAGAAATATTTTGACAGACTTTCGATGCTGAATTATATAATTATATAAATTAAATAAATTAACTGAATTATATGAATTAACATTGCTATTACAATTAAGTCATTCCATGTTAAATCCATCGCTTTTGGACGTCGCCATCTTGCTCCAATCAACATATGTTGCACTTTATATGAAATTAGGGGGGGTTTAACTCATCATTTTTCCAGTTTTTAATTTGTTAAAAAATAACAAGCTTTCAAAGTTTGCAATGTTTACCCATTTCTGCTAAAAAATAGTTTTTACTCACGAATTTTTTTCTCGGGAACCAATCAACCGATTTACCTAAATCCTTTTTTGTTTTATTCACAAAGTTCTGAGCTATTTAAAAATATTTTTTTAATTCCCCCTATTTCGTATTTGTTTAATAATAACAAACCATGAAAGTTTGCAATTTTTATCCATTTTTGCAAAAATAGGTTTCACTCACGAATTTTTTTCTCGAAAACCACTAAACCGATTTACCCAAACCCTTTTTTATTTTATTCACAAAATATTGGGTTATTTTAAAATATTATTTTTCAGTTCCGTCGATTCGTTATGAAATTTTGAATAATTTAAACAAATATTCTTCTTTGGGTTTTTTTCAATGAGGGCCATAAAGAGTTTAAATTTTAATTTCCATGAAACAACCAGTCATAACAATTGTACATATAAAATAACCGGTACAAAAATATTTTAACAAATTTTTAGCCGTATATTGAAATGTAAATTGATATTAAACCAACAGTGAGATAATTTAATAAAATTGCACAATTAATTTACCAGATTGAATTTTATACCGTTTTAGAAACCTTCATCAAAATTTCCTTCCATTTAATTGATAATTAAATATCAATTGCTAATGAAACATTGATTGGTAATCAAATATTAATTGCTAATGAAACATTGATCAAATATTCACGATAAATCATCGAATCTTTAATTCGATAAGCTCAAATTGAAACTTTAATTCCGAATCGTACAGTTCGATTATAATTAACGATTAAATGACTTAAAATTCTATACCACCGAATTTACTATTAATTGTTAATTAAAAATTTCGTGACAGTTTCGTTACAAAAGTCACTTCATTATCGCAAGCAGGTTACACGAAATTGCCTTCCGATTTAACGCGTCGATTAATTATCAGCGAACCATTACCATCAAAAATCCATTCCGATCGATAACGCACAAAGTGCCGTCCAATATTTTTAACAAACGCTCGAACAAAAATAGCAGGCAAAAACCAGAACGGTACTTTAAACAATTAACCGAACTCTCTAATTGAGAACAAATTACGCAACACCCGTACAACAAACGGACGCTAAACACAACACCGTAGCCCAAAACACATCGAGCGACCAATATATCAGCGTTAGTCGGTTTTCGCTGACAGACAGGGGGGTTGAAAAAAAGTCCAGCGTTATTTCGTCGACAGGGTGAAAAGTTCGTCCGAATGTCAAACACGTTCGCCGTGTAATTTAATTAACTGGTATCCCAGCGTCATTTATTAAAGAGCGGCGTTGAAATGGTAACGTTGCCGCGATAATTTAATTTCGTAGCGGGGTCACGGTACGATGGCGAGGGGTGATCGATGAACGTATCCCCGAAGACGCGGATAAAAAATCCCGAGAAGGAAAAAAAATTCGACGAAAAACTACTCGCTCGAGCGTGAAACGACTTTCCATATGGAATTACAATCGCATGAAAGCGGCACGTTTCTTTAAGAATCTCTCATTGAACGCGATCCAATAGACGCAATTAAGATACCCTAAGAACGCGTCGAGTGGCACAGTCTGTTCGAAGAAATTGCTGCGAATCGAGGAGTCAAAAGGCGAGCTGTAACCGGCAACTTTTCCTCCGCGATTCAGCGGTTATATTCCATTGAAATTATCCGGGGGTGAATGCACCCCCGAGGAAACGGCGAATCTTCGCTCGCGACTAAAGCAACCTCGTTTTCTACGGTTTTCAGGTCCTAACATTTCCCGCGTTCAACAAATATTTCTGGATTTTTTAAAAAGGCTATTCAGCCGGGTTTTTCAACGGTTGAATCAACATATTTTGAAAGGTTACTTTGGAGAGTTTGTTGTGGTGAAAGGAGTTTGTTGTTGGTAAAATTAGTGGATTCTGTTAATGAAAATATGTGGATACTATATATACAATCTTTTTATATATACATTATTTATATACAATATTTATATACAATATTTACATACATTATTTATATACAATATTTTCATACATTATTTATGTACATTATTTATATATATTATTTATATACACATAATAAAAAAAGAGTAACAAAATAAATATAGAAATTGATTATACATGTATATATTACATATACATTATGTTAAAAGAATATTTTATTCACTATTAGATAATTGAAGAGTGACAATTATTCAATTACTTCAACTGTACATAGTTAATGATGCTGTTAATGAAAAAATACCATAAATCTACTGTATGTATAATTTTTATATATTTATGTTATTGTACCAAGAAAGAAGTAATAAACTAAATATAGAAATTAACTACACACATACATTTTGCAATTATAAATTATAATCTTGATGTTAGAAGAACATTTTAATATTCTGACTATCAGATCTTTATTTTAATTTTACCTGTCAGTTGAATTTATATATCAAATACTTTCACAAGTTAAACATTGATAATTATGAGAGCTAGAATATAGGAGTTACTGAAAATACATTTTATTTAATATAATTGAAAGTAATAAAAGAAAGTTCAAGTCCTCATTTCCCAAAATGTATCATGATCCCCACTAAACCTTTTAAGTATAAAAAAATTGAAAAATTGAACAATTAAAGAATTGAAAAATTGAAGAATTGGAAAATTGAAGAATTGGAAAATTGAACAATTGAAGAATTGAAAAATTGAACCATTGAAAATTTGAAGAATTGAGAATTGAAATAATTGAGAATTGGAAGAATTGCGAATTTGAAGAATTGAGAATTGGAAGAATTGAGAATTTGAAGAACTGAAAATTTGAAAACCTGAAAACTCGATAACCTGAAAACTCGAAAACCTGAAAATTCGAAAGCTTGAAAACTTGAAAGCCTGAAAGCTTGAAAACTTGAAAACTTGAAAACTTGAAAACTTGAAAATTTGAAAACTAGAAAACTAGAAAACTTGAAAACCTGAAAACCTGAAAACCTGAAAACCTGAAAACCTGAAAACTTGAAAACTTGAAAACTTGAAAACCTGGAAACCTAAAAACCTGAAAACTTGGAAACTTGAAAACTTGAAAACTTGAAAACTAGAAAACTTAAAAATTTTTTTCCCCATTAAACACTTTAACTATCCAAAAATTAAAATTTGCATTGCACATCCAGTAAAAAATCCTTGCCACCTTGTCTCACTTTACAATCCCTTCAGCAATCTTCCTGTTTTTATCAACAATTCTAAAATTAAATAACCTCAATCAAGATACTCGACATTCCCAAAGACCTCCATATCTCGTATTAAACACAAAATGTTTATCATTATTTTACCGCTAGCTGAAGTTGAAAAATATTCTCCTCGAAACTGAAAGGCAGTACACGACGTATAAAACTGTTATATACGATTAATACCGCGAAGATACGAAGGAACGGTTAGTCGACAGAAATACGCTAACGTGTGGCGAAGCATGCGGTAAGTTTCAGCTTTCCGTGGACTTTTATACGCGAGTAATGGCTTTTAGAGTCATTACTTGATACACTGTAATTTAGGAGGTGCAGATAAGGCTACGCAGCTTTATACTCGATGGTGATTGCACGTTGGTACCGAGGTGAATTCTATTCGCCATCTTGGTTGTCGTGAGTTAAAGAGGGGTCGTTCAAACTGTTTCTTATATTAGATTGCAACCAATAAATCCCATGTGTTTTGATAACGGGTAAACATAATAGAGTTAATGTTAAGTTTGTATCAAGGTTTATGTTTGCTGAAAATTTCTTCATTCATTTATTTTTGTTAACTTCGTATTAGGATAACATGTGTATATTTTAAGGTCTGATAAAATAAATGGTATTGAAGCTTGTAATCTATAAAATAAAATTGTATAAATTATTAATGTATTTACCACAAAATTACAGTAATTGTTCGAAGGTTGTAATTTAAATAAAATGACTACTCAAATTATTTATCAATGTATTTATTACAAAATTATTATTAGTTACTGCAAAAGGGTGATTTTGAAACATGCAAAGTTTGATGAAGTTCGATAAAATAAATGCAATACAAAATTACAGTTGTATTCCAAGCTTGTAATTTAAATAAAACGACTACTCAAATTATTTATGAATGTATTTATTACAAAATTATTATTAGTTACTGCAAAAGGGTGATTTTGAAACATGCAAAGTTTGATGAAGTTCGATGAAATAAATGCAATACAAAATTACAGTTATTGTATTCCAAGCTTGTAATTTAAATAAAATGACTGTTTAAATTATTTATGAATGTATTTATTACAAAATTATTATTAGTTACTGCAAAAGGGTGATTTTGAAACATGCAAAGTTTGATGAAGTTTGATAAAATAAATGCAATACAAAATTACAGTTGTATTCCAAGCTTGTAATTTAAATAAAACGACTACTCAAATTATTTACCAATGTATTTACTACAAAATTATTCTTCAAGTTCTTTAATAATATATTTATTACAAAATTAGTATTAGTTACTGCAAAGATGTGATTTTAAAACAAGTAAATTTTGCTGAAGTTCGATAACATCATAACCTAAATTTGCACGATACTTATTTGAATAAAATGCCTATACAAATTCTTTATTAATATATTTACTACAAAATTAATATTAGTTACTGCAAACAGGTGCATTTTGCCTCATAAAGTCTGATACAGTTCGATAACGTGAACGTAATGCAAAGTTACAGCGTTTGGAGGTTATAGCCTGAACAAAATGGCCGCACGTTCAAAGCGTGCAATATAATATTTTGTATATAAAATTGCATATTCACACATTTTATAATAAAAATTAATAAGATATTGAAGCTTCCATATAAAAGATATCGCGAAGACAAGGAATTCTGCACTCCGAATTTCGATCTCGGAAATTACAATCAGCATAGTTCGTTCGAGGAGTAAAAATCAAGTAGAAGTCGCAAAAAAGCGTGTCCTCACTGTTATCCATTGCTCACGTTCCGCTGATACCCGGTCGAAAACCGGAATTCAATTTGCACGGACGTATCAGATCGCCAGGGAACAAATTTCGACGAATTCAATAAGCGAGGTCCTGATATTCGTCGATGCGGTGTTCGAAGATAAGATCATCCGATAGATGAAACAGTAGTGAACGTTTAGTATCCATGAAATTCCGTTCCTCGAACGTTCCCTTGATTTTACACTTTTTTTTTTACGAAAAAGTGCGATGAACCCTTCGGGGCGCTGAATCCCTCCGGGTCAAATCGCGATAAGGTTTATTGCCCGACAGAAAGGTGCGGCCACAATGTTCCTTCAATCCAGATATCCTTACCGGCGAACGACCACTTATTTTCACGATGGTCAACTCGAAATTCTATGCGTCTTCCGCCTGATCCTCGGTTACGTTCGGAGACCTGCGAAGTTTCACCTTGAGAGTAGTAATTTGCTGGGGAAAAAACGGACGAGGGATATATCTTTCATCTTATAGGGGCTCGTATCGACGATCGTGACGTCGACTCATCGTCACCGTGCTCAATTCGAAATTATACATGGCGCGATCGTGGGATATATGAACACGGTTATTGTTTCCGATAGGAGAATATTTTGTGTACATAAAATACTGTATATGAAAGTACAGAAATACTTTCGGGGTTAAAAATTGAAATTTAAGGGTGATTTTGAATTAGAAGAGGTGAAGATGGAGGAATATGAAGATTTGGGAATTTTTGTATTGCGGAATGGTTGAATTAGTTACTTGGTATATTTTGAGTTCTTTAATTCTTGTGTTTAGTAGGTTTTTATTTTTGAATTTTTTAGTTCTTGTATTTTGTAGGTTTATATTTTTGAATTTCTGAATTTTTTAACTTCTGAATCCTTACATCTTTTCATTTTTGACTTATTAAATACTCAAACTAGTAAATTTATTAATATTTGAATTTCTTAATTTCTGAAACTTAATATTGAAAGATTGTGATAAAAAAAATTGAAAATTTGGAGGATTGTGAAAATAGAAATTTAGATAATTGAAAAATGATAAAATAGAATTGGAGAATTGAAGAATTGAAGAATTGAGGAATTGAGAAATTGAGGAATTAAAGAAATGAAGGATTAAGTGAATGAAAAATTGAATAATTGAAAAATTGAAGAATGGAAGAATTGAAGAATTGAAGAATTGAAGAATTGAAGGATTGAAGAATTGAAGAATTGAAGAATTGAGAAATTGAAAAATTGTAGAAATTGGTAATTGGAGAAATGAAGAATTGTAGAATAAAGGTACTGAGGAGTTGAGGTATTGAGAAATTAAATAATTGAGGAATTGAGGAATGGAAGCATTGCGAAATTGACAAATTGATAAATTGAGAAATTGACAAATTAAGTAATTCGGGATTTGAGGAATTTGGGAATTGAGGAATTGAGGAATTGGGGAATTGAAGAATTTGAGAATTGAGGAATTGGGGAATTGAGAAATTTAGAAATTGAGAAATTTGGGAATTGAGGAATTTGGGAATTGAGGAATTTGAGAATTGAGGAATTTGGGAATTGAGGAATTTGGGAATTGAGAAATTTGGAAATTGAGGAATTTGGGAATTGAAGAATTTGGGAATTATGGAATTGAAAAATTGAAAAATTGAAAAATTGAAAAATTGAAAAATTGAAAAATTGAAAAATTGAAAGATTGAGAAATTGAGAAATTGAGAAATTGAAAAATTGAAAAATTGAAAAATTGAAAACCTGAGAAATTGGAAAATTGAAAAATTGAAAAATTGAAAAATTGAAAACCTGAAAATTGGAAAATTGAAAAATTGAAAACCTGAGAAATTGGAAAATGGAAACATTGAAAAATTGAAGAATCCATAAATTATCCAATAATAGACCTAAGAAACTAAAAATCCTCAAAATCCACAAATTCTAAAATAAACATTCATGTCTTTGCATCTCAAAAATCTCCGAATCCAAAACCTTCCACCCATACATAAAATATCGCACAATAATTGAGTTGCCAAATATACACTTCATCAGTGCACATCAGTACACGCTCCTTCCCATCTACTCGAAACGAGATAAGTCCACCCGCACGTCAATTCAGTCGGCCTGCGGTTTGCATAATACAACACAGGCGATGAGATAGTACGCAGACGATGGCGATGTCTCCGCTAATTTCGTCGGATTCAGAATGGTCTGCGAAGCGGTTAACACGATGGAAAATTTAAGTCCGGCGCTCGGTATCTCTCGGTTTCGCTCAATTTAATGCCGTCCGTCCGTCAGTCGGGGTTTTCGAATGCTCGAAACAAAGTCCCCCTCGCTCGGGACACCCTCGATTCTTGATCGTCCTTTTCTCGACAGCGTTGGACCACACACATAGGTCCCTGTGATGCTTTTCTCGTGGCCGACTACAAAAAACTCGCTGTAAATGGCACGTGGTGTAGGCCGTGAGCGGAGACGTAACGCGGCTAAACGACGGATAAAAAGTCGACCGATAAAAACGGACCCGGTGACGGGACGTTATCGCATGCTTGACGCCTGTAATAATTTCTGCGATAATGGCAACTCGTGAAAGACGTGCTAAGCTGGAATCATGGGAATCGATTTTAGTTCTTCGAGTTATGCGAACTATTGGCGGAGAAATTGAGGTTTTATCTTTGCGATTATGTTTAGGGGAGAATGTGGACTTCGAGTGAGGACATGTGTGCATATTTCATAAGTTTGATGTGCACGTTATTGAATTTTCAAGATTTTTGAGATTAGTAGCTGCGAGGTTTGTTATATTTTGTAATTGTGACGTTTCAAATTTAATTTTGATGGTTAATGATTGGAGATGTACTTTTTCATATTTACAATCATCTGATTGGATAGTGAAGGTTCTAAATTATTAAGCTTTCATTATGTTGTTGGTTTTCAAATTTCTATATGTAGCATGCATGAAAGTCTCAAATTCATATGTGCTGAATGTCTATGTATCAAATCCCTATCTTCCAAGTGACTATATCACATTTCGCTGTGTTCTAACTCCCTATATACCAATACTCAGTGTCCGCACTCCCTGTGTCGCAGCTTCATATGTTCCAACTCTATATGTTTCAGATAGCTATATCCTACATCCCTCTGTTGCAGCTCCCAATGTCCGACATGCTATATCCTAACTTCATATGTACTGTAAGTCTATAAGCCAATTCCTTATGTATTAACTTCTTGTGTCCCACATCCTCATACGTGTATCCCAACTTCCTATGTCCCACATATCTATATCCCAAATCCTCATATCCTAATTGTCTAGGTTCCACATCTCTATATCCCAACTTCGTGTGTCCCAACTCCTTGTGTCTCAATTCCCTACATCCAAACTTCCTATGTCCCATATCTCTACATATATCCCTCATCCCTAGATCCCCCATCCCTACATCCTTCATTCCTAGATCCCCCATCCCTAGGTCCTCCATCCCTAGATCTCCCATTCCTATAACTCCAATCCCTTTATCCCAACTCTTCATATTTCTAAACTCTCAAACCTCCAAATTCCCAACTCTCCATCTTCCTAAACTCTCAAACCCCCAAATTTCCAACTCTCCATCTCCCTAAACTTTCAAACCCCAAAATTCCCAACTCTCCATCTCCTTAAACTCTCAAACGTCAAAATTCCCAACTCTCCATCTCCCTAAACTTTCAAACCTCCAAATTCCCAACTCTCCATCTCCCCAAACTCTCAAACCCCCAACTCCCCAATTCTCCATCTTCCTAAACTCTCAAACCTTCAAATTCCCAACTCTCCATCTCCCTAAACTTTCAAACCTCCAAATTCCCAACTCTCCATCTCCTTAAACTCCCCAACTCCCAACTCCCAACTCCCCAACTCTCCATCTCCCTAAACTCCACATTTCCCCAAATCCACACCACCACTACTAAAAAAACTCATCACACCAATCAAATTTCCCTTCCACCTTCCCAATCGACAAAAATTCACTAACTTGAATCCCAACGTCGATAATTTCTTGAATCTCCTCAAGAAGAACGAAAATATCTTTAAGCAAGAATGAAGTACCTTGCATTTGCATACACGTTTCTTCACAACATCATACAGTAAATTTATATCAATTATTCGTTTCTTCTGCAGCATGAAGTACGGAACACCCGTAATCAGTTCAATATCAATTAGTCCTTAATATGAAGCAATATCAGTTAACATCAAACTTCCAGCACACAGTCGACGTAAACTTTAAACGACACGACTCGAGCTCGCGTCAGAGACTCGCTAATATCTGAGCAACACCATAAACTCAACCTACGCGGCCATTTGTCTATTCCGTGTCGGAATTGTAGGGTGCTGTGCCTCTTATGTATGTTCACTTACAGTGTGGATATATATGTACATGTATGTGTGTACACTTCGGTGCAATGTAGATTGTAGTTGAAGAGGAAGAAACTGAGAGAGCTGGGGAATGTTTAGATCTAGTTGATCTAGTGGATTTAGTAGATTTAGTGGATTTTTAAGTGGATTAATATAGGGAGATTCTGAAGGAAGTGTTTGTATATTCTCATATGTATTTGCAAATATTTATATCTTCACATGCTGATATTTTCACATGTCTATATCTTCATATGCTTACATCTCCACATCCTTATATGTTCACTTGTCTTGTATGTTCACGTACCTATATCTTCACATGTCTAGATTTCCACATACCTATAGCTCAACATGCCTATATGTCCACATACCTATATCTCCACATGTCTAGATCTCCACATGCTTATGAGCACTCCACATACCTATATCTTTACATCCCTATATCTCCATATATGTGGATTTCCACATGCTTGTATCTCCACATGCCTATATTTCCACATGTCTAGACCACCACATGCTCATATCTCCACATAGCTATATCTTCACATCCCTATACCTCCACATATGTAGATCTCCACATGTCTATATCTCCACATGTCAATAGCTCCACCTGTATATATCTCCACATGTCTATAGCTCCACGTGTCTATATCTCCACATGTCTATACCTCCACATAGCTATATCTCCACATCCCTATATTTCCAAAATCTCTATATTCCCAAGTGCCTACCCCCTCAAATTCCTATACTTCCACATCCACAAACCTTCAAATACCTATATCATCAGCTCCTCAAATCCGCAAACTCCAAAATCCTTCAAACTCCTATCTCCAAATCCTCAGATCACTAAATCATCAAATTCCTTACCCAATCCCCAAATCGTCAAAACTCCTCAATAATCAACAACCATAAACCTTTCCCTTTCACCACATTATTTTCCTTGCGTGCAGATTTGCCATGGACTGTACCGTGTCATCGTTAGGTGGTATCGGTGCGCCTTCTTGTCCGTTGTTCCAACAACAGGAAACCAGTCCATCCGAGCTGGTTGTTAAGGATAAAGAGGCAGTTGCACCGTGCGAGCTGTAAATCTTGCAAAAGCAGCCTCGACTGTTATAACGAGCCAAAGAGAACGCTGCCGCGTTATCATTCCCTCTTTGATGGCCTGTAAGCACGATTATTAGCGCGCCACGTCGTTCGATCCGATGCGACGCTGGAAACGAATGGATATATATAAAATAAATAAATAAAAGCGACGATCGTACCGTGTGTGCATTAATTTGGCGTTTCGCTGCAAATTACCGGCGCACCGTCGTGTAAATACATACTATGTAACCGGCCAACGAGCTGGATCGGTCAGGTGAAACGAGTTTAGATAAACAGAGCTTCTCGCACTTGAACAGATACCGAGCGTCCTTCGATACCGGTGTCATCGTTATATCTCTTAAGTAAATGGACCGTGCCTGCAATTGGTCGGGCTAATTGAGGCTCCGCGGAGAAACGGGACGGTTATTTCGGTCGGTTTCTTCCGCGATATTATATTTCAACTCCTCATTTCGCTGAAATAAAGAGATACCTGCGACGAGATTTCAATTTTATTAGGAGGACAAAAATTTCAGATAACACCTTCGTTGCTACCGATGCATATAAACGCGGCATTTGCATCTGGTATTGCGGGGCTGACGCACCTGTTGCGTTCTTGGCTTCGATTTTTGAGTTTCGAGGATGTTGGGGTACGAGTTAATTAAGTGGTAGCATTACTGAATCTTAATAAGTAAATTTGATGAAATATGAGAAGAATGTTTGAATATTTTATCATGAGAGTAGGAGAAATACTTACGTTTTTACTCATGACGGTAAATTAATTGCAAATTAAAATTGACGTACTAAATCCTTATAATTAGTAATAAATTTTATAACAATTTATATGATCAATAAAAAAGCTCAAGGTTAGGTTAGGTTTGGTTAAAAATAGTATGAAATCAGTCTTTTCTAAATTGACACAGTGAAACCTTATTATTTAATAATAAATTACATAACAATTCATATGGTGGACAAAAAACATCAAGGTTAGGTTAGGTTATTATTTGACAATAAATTTCATAACAATTCATATGATGGATAAAAAAGTTCAAGGTTAGGTTAGGTTAGGTTAAAAATAATATAAAATCAGTCTTTTTTAAATTTACATAGTGAAACCATATTGTTTGATAATAAATTGCATAAAAATTCATATGATATATAAAAAACTTCCAGGTTAGGTCAGGTTAAGTTAGGTTAGCTTACTTAAATCATATAAATTGTTTCTCTAAATAAACATATCACATTTCCAAAATAAATTTCTAAAATATATTGCCATCCAAAAGCATGAATGACAAAAAGTTTTAAAAATTAGGTTAAGTTAGGTTAGGTTCACTCCAATTATACATCAAACTATTTATAATACAAACATATCAAAGTTATTACAACTGAAATATTTTCAATTATTTCTTCAACCCATAAAAACATCATGAAATAACATACGAGATACAAAATTTATAGATCTTGTAAATAATCCAATAATTCATAAAATGTTTTAACGAAATTTTTCAGCTTACGATCAATACAAACTTATCTATTTACGCTGGAGTATAAATTAACGATGAATGAATATTTATTGCTGCGGAAAACAGGTTCTGGAATGAATGAGAGTTGCTTTAATCTAACAACAAGGAAATATAACTTTATTACTAGATACCCTGTGTACAGAGATGTGTATTGGACAACATCCCGAGAGATTACCTTTATCCGTTTTCTTTTCTTCTTAAAAGCTTATTTTCTGCACGATAAAGTACGGATAAATGTTACTGCTGTAATTGCTAATGGACAAATTTGTAATATACGTTTGTCAGGTTTATTTATTACTGTTCGAACTAGGTTATGTTATAATGAAAAGTTATTAGTTTTTCAATGATGATACTTTGAAAGTCACTGAGGACTCAAATTTTAATAGTTTTGGATTTCAAAATTTTTAAAGCTTTAAATTGTTAAATCTGTAAATTGTCAAATTTGTAAATTCTTGAATTTTTAAATTCTCAAATCATTAAATTCTCAAATGTCCAAACTTAAAGATTTCCAAAATTTCAAGCTTTATAATTCTCAAATTTTCCAATATTCCCAAATTCAAAAATTCTCAAATAGCCAAATTTTCAATTTCTCCAATTCTCAAATTTCCAATTTCTCAAATTTCCAAACTCTCAAATGCCCAAATTTGCAAATTTCCAATTTCTCAAATCCCCAAATTCTCAAATTTCCAATTTCTCAAATTCCCAAATTTGCAAATTTCCAATTTCTCAAATCCCCAAATTTGCAAATTTCCAATTTCTCAAATGCCTAAATTTGCAAATTTCCAATTTCTCAAATCCCCAAATTTGCAAATTTCCAATTTCTCAAATCCTCAAATTCTCAAATTTCCAATTTCTCAAATCCCCAATTTCTCAAATTCCCAAACTCTCAAATTCCCAAATTCTCAAATTGCCCAACTCTCAAATCCCTAAATTTGCAAATTTCCAATTTCTCAAATCCCCAAATTCTCAAATTCCCAAACTCTCAAATCCCCAAATTCGCAAATTTCCAATTTCTCAAATCCCCAAATTCTCAAATTCCCAAACTCTCAAATCCCCAAATTTGCAAATTTCCAATTTCTCAAATCCCCAAATTCTCAAATTCCCAAACTCTCAAATCCCCAAATTCGCAAATTTCCCATTTCTCAAATCCCCAAATTCTCAAATTTCCAATTTCTCAAATCCCCAAAATACCAAATCCCCAATTTCTCAAACCTCCACCTGAAATACTCTACCACCCACTTCTTCCATCCCCAACCCCCTCCACAACCACCAAAACTCCTCCCACTCAAAACCCACCCTAAATATCCCCAAACCAAACCTCCATAAAAAAATTAATCAACCATCCCTTCCACCCATAACCTCATCACTAAAAAAAATAAACAGACTCAAACGAAGCGCAACACACCGTGAAACACGCGTCTCAATAAAAGAATCTGCCGACAACAGAAAAAAACTCGTCGCTAACGAAGTGTTGCCGGCGGTTCGGTTCGCAACGAGGGAAAAGCGAATTACCGATGGAAATCGGCGTAACTAAGCAGGGGAATCCGTCTACGGGGTCGTAATTTCATCTTGAAAATTGCAGGAAGATTGCGAATTTCGGTAGCAGCGTGTCTCTCTCCCCTGGTTATGAGAGGAATCGAATTATCCGTATCGTAATCGAGAGAACGACGATTTCCCCGGCGACAATTAAGGATAACGCAAACATCCCCGGGTACACGTTGTTAAGGCACGCCTCCAAATATTCCGGTAATGAAGAATAATGCACGAGGCTAAAACAAACTCGAGTTCTCGAGGGCCGTTTAAACCTCCAAGACGTTCGCTGCCACCTCCCTTCGTTCTACGTCCCGTTTTTCCCACCCCCTGAAACGTCGCCACCTTCCGAAGGATACACCGACACGTACACACATACCAGAAGGTGTAGCGTGCCGTTACGACCCGGCAGAAGCTTCTCTCTTAGCCAAGCATTTAAACGGTCCACGCAATTAGGGAAGGCGCTTCGCGCCTCATCTTTTATTCATGACGACTACGGACCGCGCCTTGCTTTCGACCCCCTCCAAAAATTAAAACCGAAGCTGAGATACAAGTTGGACATATTAAATGCCCGGCTTTTACACCTTTGATCGGGATTGGTCTCCTGGACAATTTTGTAACGTGACTCCATGTGACAGCAACACTTTTTAGGTAGTTTACTTGATTGTTTTACTGATTTTTTGGGTGCTCTGAATGATTGCTTTACTGATTTTTGATTTACTGTTTTTGTTATTCTTAATTATTGCGTTATTGATTTTTAGTTGACTAGTTTTTTTATACTGAATGATGTCTTACTGATTTTTATTTTGCTGCTTTTGTTATTCTGAATGATTGTCTTAATGATTTCTACTTTACTGTTTCTTTTATATTGAATGATTGTCTTACTGATTTTTAGTTGACTAGTTTTGTTATACTGAATGCTGTCTTACTGATTTTTATTTGACTGCTTTTGTTATTCTGAATGATTACTTTTACTGTCTTAAATGGAATTTGTACAGGGTATCTCACAATTAGTATACGTCCCTGAAATAGGAGGTAGCTGACACAATTCTGAATAAAATTTCCCTTTACAAAAATGAGATCTGAAGTTTCGTTTTCGAATTATTAAGGAAAAACGCGGAACCAATCAGAGCGCGAGGATGACGCATGCGCAGACGCGAGAGCGGCAGCTTCGAATAACGCGTAGTTATTCAACGCGTAGTAATGCAACGCGTTAAATTATAAATAATTTATAATAAATAATGTCATACTAAAATTGATAATAATTAATGTTTTAAAAATTTGATAATAAATAATGTCATATTAAAATTGATAATAATAAATGTTTTAAAAATTTGATAATAAATAATGTCATACTAAAATTGATAATTAATAATGTCTTAAAAATTTGATAACATATAATTTCATATTAAAATTGATAATATATAATGTCATAATAATTTCATAATAAATAATGTCATACTAAAACTGATAATAAATAATGTCTTAAAAATTTAATAATATAATATAATAATGTTATATAATGTTATATTAAAATTGATAATAAAAAATGTCTTCATAACTTCATAATAAAAAAATGTTTTAATAACTTCATAATAAAAAAAATGTCTGAATAACTTCATAATAGAAAATGTCTAAATAACTTCATAATAAAAAAATGTCTGAACAATTTTATAATAAAATCTGTCTGAATAACTTCATAATAAAAAATGTCTGAATAACTTCATAATAATGCACATATATATAATGTTTTGAATGTTCCTCAAAAAATGTAACTCACTATCAATCATTTAGTTAAAAATATCGATAGAGATTTAAAATATTTCTGACGGAACTAATAAAATGCAAAAATATCGTTGAGTTTGTCAAGATTATCGAAGTAGATTCCGATATCGTAACGAGCATCGGGTAACTTTTAATATGCTCATTTTTTCCGTTCATAAATTCGAGTACCCTCCTGAAAGTTCTTAGATCGAAGATGCACGTTAAATAGAAGCTCGAAGGGTCCGTAAAAAGGAAAAACAAGCGAACTCCTGCGATAAGTACATAAGCGATGCGTGAAACTTTTCGAAACCGCCTTTGTCACGTGAGCCCTTAACACCGGTTCGATAAAGATGCCTCGAAACATTTTATACTTCTTCGAAACGAACTAATAAATGCCTTTCTCCCTTCGTGAAACTTGGAAACTCTTCAAACTCGTTTCGCGGAACGCAATTTCAATCGTCATTAAAAAACAAACAGCGGAGGGAGAAGCTCATTTAAAATTAAAAACGAGGAAAATAATCATAACACCTTAAAATCTTCGCACCCTCGAAACTTGCTCATCCCGGGGGACTAGCTGTCCAAAGTTTCAACGCTCGTGAAGCTTTACGTATTCTACTCTTTTCTTCCCCTTGCAAACAATCGGCAAAACAGAAAGCATGGAATTCGTCGACGTAACGAAACGTGACGAAAATGATAACCGCAGGAAATTGCACGGTAAACGACACTACACGTCGGGGAATATGGAAGTTTACAGATTTGCTAAGAGTATCGTTCGGGAAGTATCGTTTAATGGCGACGAAAGTAGATGAGATGTTAAAAAAAAGAAACTGCATAAACTGATGATAGATACATAACCATACAAGTTTAACACTAAAACTACCAAACACTAAAGCTTTAACAAGCTTTAACACTAAAGCTCCACAAGTTTCCTATTATAAGGTACACATTTTGTTAAAGTACATTCCTTGAAATCAACATTGATTTTCATCAAGATAAGGAATAAATGTGCGGGCTGATTTAAGTTTTGTCGTTTGTATATTTATTCTTTAACTTCATTTTTAATTTGAAAGTAAGTATACATTATATGTCGATTTGGAATTTGGAGATTTGAGAAGTTGGGTGATTTGGAATTTGGAGATTTGAGAAGTAGGATGATTTGGAATTTGGGGATTTGAGAAGTTGGGTGATTTGGAATTGGGTGACTTGGAATTGGGAGATTTGGAATTGGGGGATTTAGAAATTAAAGAATTTGGAAATGGAGGATTTGGAATTGGAGGATTTGGAATTTTGAATATTTGAAAAGTTGGGTGATTTGGAATTTGGGGATTTGAGAAGTTGGATGATTTGGAATTTGGGGATTTGAGAAGTTGGAGAATTTGGAATTGGGTGACTTGGAATTGGGAGATTTGGAATTGGGGGATTTGGAAATTGAAGAATTTGGAATTGGAGGATTTGGAATTGGAGGATTTGGAATTGGAGGATTTGGAATTTGGGAATTTGAGAAGTTGGGTGATTTGGAATTTAGGAATTTGAGAAGTTGGGTGACTTGGAATTGGGAGATTTGAAATTGGAGGACTTGAGAAGTTAAGTAATTTGGAATTTGGGGATTTGTTATTGGGAGATTATTGACCCACTATCGACACTGAGTTAAAAAGCACTAACTTTGAAAATATCACCCCAAATTAAAAATTCCAAAAAAGTAAAATAATTATAATCTCTCAAAACATGTACCTCCTAAAAGACGTCAACAAGTAACCTTCACAACAACCTTCCACAATCAATTCCCCAAAATTCAAAAACTCTCTCCTCCAAAAACCAGTAACCCCAAGATCTCATTTGCAACAGGTTCAAAGTGTTAACCCTCCTCTGCAAGGTTGAGCTCCCACCGTAACTAACCGTGAAATGTAACCATCTGTTTCAGATTAAAAGTAGAGAATCTCGGTGGCGCATGGTGTCCCAAGAATCAGATCACCCAAGAAGCCCGAGAATGGTTAGAAATCGACCTTCATACGGTTCACTTGATCACGGCTACGGCTACTCAAGGTCGTTTCGGGAATGGCCTGGGCGTTGAGTATGCAGAGGCGTATCTCCTCGAGTACTGGCGACCGCGTCTGGGCAAGTGGGTCCGGTACAGAGATATCAAAGGGAAAGAGGTGAGTGCCTTATCCTAGCAGAGATCCATTAACTAATTTGCTGGCGTTTAGTTCGATTCAAAGTACCGTTCCACCGATACCAACTAAGACGTTGCCTCGATTGATTGATGCTGCGCTGCGAACCGAGTATCAGATCTCGTGGAAAGTTTTGTCCTTGTCTGTGTTTGCGGAAGAAAATGTCGCTGTTTGATTGGATAGCGTTTAGTTGGAATATTAAATTGAATTTTCGTTATTTGATATTAGGGAGGGAGGGTATGTTTAATAGATATTGATTTGATAGTTGATATTTTAGGAAAGTGGTAGCAAGAGATGATGAAGGAAATGATTTTCGGACATTTTTGGAATTTGGGAGTATTGTACTAAAGGGAGGGTGAGAGCTAAGGTATAAAGTGTGAAATGAGAGCTGAAGTATAGTACAAAGCTCTGAATTGAGGGAGTTTCTCAAGTTTTGAGGGAGTAGAGGCAGAAAGTGTCAGGATATCAAGGTTCTGGGGTTCTAGAGACTCAAAGTCGCAGAATGTGGGAATTCTAGGTTCTAGGTACTCAAAATACTAAATTCTAGGTCTAAAAGACTTAAAGTCACCAAAATTCTTGGTCCAGAGCTTTCAAAGTCCTAAATTCTGAGTCTAAAGCTCTCAAAATCCCAAAATCCTCAGTTCCAAGGTCTCAAAGTCCCAAAATCTAGGTCCAGAGCTCTCCAAGTCTCAAATTCTAGATCCAAAGCACTCAAAGTTTCAAACTTTTTAGTTCCAAGCTCTCAAAATCCCACATTCAAGGTCCGAAGCTCTCAAAGTCCCAAACTCTAGGTCCAGAGCTCTCAAAGTCCCAAAATCCCCAGTTCCAAGGTTCAGAGTCCCAAACTCTAGGTCCAAAGCTCTCAAAATCCCAAAATCCTCAGTTCCAAGGTTCAAAGTCCCAAACTCTAGGTCCAGAGCTCTCAAAGTCCCAAATTCTAGATCCAAAGCTCTCAAAGTCCCAAATTCTAAATTCAAAGCACTCTAAGTTCCAAATTTCTTACTTTCAAGATCTCAAAGTTCCACACTCTAGGTTCAGAACTCTGAAAGTCCCAAAATCTTCAATTCCAACGTCTCAATGTCCCAAACTCTAGGTCCAGAGCTCTCAAAGTCCCAAATTCTAGATCCAAAGCTCTCAACGTCCCAACTTCTAGATCCAAAGCTCTCAAAGTCCCAAAATCCTCATTTCCAAGGTCTCAAAGTCCCAAACTCTAAGTTCAGAACTCTCAAAGTCTCAAAATCCTCAGTTCCAAGATCTCAAAGTCCCAATCTCTAAGTTCAGAGCTCTCAAAGTTCCAAATTCTACGTCCAGAGCTCTCAAAGTCCCAAATTCTAGATTCAAAGCACTCATAGTACCAAAATCCTAAGTTCCAAGGTCTCAAAGCGCCAAACTCTAGGTCCAGAGCTCTGAAAGTCTCAAACTCTAGATCCAGAGCTCTCAAAGTCCCAAAATTCTAGGTCTAAAACTAACAAACTCCTAACTTCAAGGTCTAAAGCTCTCAGAGTTCCTAATTCCTAGTTTCAAACTCTCAAAGCTCCAAATTCTAGGTCCCTAACCTATCATCCCAGATCCACAACTCATGGTTCGACATCTCAGGATCTACTAATCCAGAAATCTGAGTATCAGAACTTTAAATATCCACATTCCTACTTCACCATTTCATAGCAGTTAGACCCTAATCTCAGCCATGCACCTACATCACAAACACCCAAAACAATACTCCATATCTACTCCCTATATCTCCAATCATACTCCACATATCTCTACATCATCTCACAACAGAAGAGCACATAATACCATTTACAGAACATATGTCAATCTTCCCTCCATAAATACCAATAACAATAAAAGCAATACCCGACTCATCACGTCAAATCAACACGATCAGTTCGTAGAACCCGAAAGATCAAAAGTGCACCCGCGTACGAAGGTTAATAAAAAGCGTTGAGGATATCATGATTTATGAATATCGCGAGCGATTCGCGCATCTGCCACTGGCCGATGGGCGCAGCTGCGCCCAGAATAGTCGAAACTGGCTTGAAATTGGCCACGGCTGGTCATTGGCCTGAAATAATAATTCCGTGCCGATTAAAGCAGCGAGATTGTTATTCCTGGCGGTGTGGTGGTGCTCTTAAAGAGCCCAGCACGAGCCGCAAGTTCAAAGAGCCTGACGATCAAGAATCGAAGACCGGCCTGAAGGATTATCCTAGCTCCAAACGTAAGCCGCTTATCGCGAATCCGTAAGCTAATTTCGTACCGACGATGCACCACTTTGTCGAGACGAGACCGTGGTTAGGCTCTTTGCCGTTCGCGAAACTTGCCAACGGATTCTGCATTGTGCTCTGTCGACGTCTGCTGCCGAATTTTTGGAACCTGGCAGGGGAACGCTAATGGAAACCGTGCAAGGGATTATCTTAACCCTTTATGCAAGGTTGTGGGACATATTTGGGGAGGTAATTATTGACGGGATAATTTCGAGGCGTTTAGATGGATTTGGAATTTGGAGATTTAGGGATTTGAGAAGGTGGGGATTTGAAGAGTTGGAGGATTTGGAATTTGGGGATTTAAGAAGTTGGAGGATTTGGAATTTGGGGATTTGAGGAGTTGGAGGATTTGAGGAGGTGGGGATTTGAGGAGTTGGAGGATTTGGAATTTGGGGATTTGAGAAGTTGGAGGATTTGGAATTTGGGGATTTGAGGTGGTGGGGATTTGAGGAGTTGAAGGATCTGGAATTTGGGGATTTGAGGAGTTGGAGGATTTGAAATTTGGGAGATTTGGAATTGGACGATCTGAAATTCGGGGGTTTGAGAAGTTGGGTGATTTGGAATTGGGGGATCTGAGAAGTCTGGTGATTTGGAATTTGGGGATTTGGTATTGGGAGACTTGGAATTGGAGGATTTGGTATTTAGAGATCTGGAAATGTGGACACGTGGATAAGTGGATATGTGGACATATGGATATGTGGACATGTAGACATGTGGATATGTGGATATGTAGACATGTGGATATGTGGAGATTTGAAGATGTAGGGATTTGAAGATTGAGGGATGTGGGAATTTAGAAATTTGGGCATTTGGTAATTTGATAATTTGGAAATTTGAGAACTTAAAGAATTTGAGATTTGAAGATTTGAAGATTTGAAGATTTGAAGATTTGAAGATTTGAAGATTTGAAGATTTGAAGATTTGAAGATTTGAAGATTTGAAGATTTGAGTTCTCCATATCAATTCTCCACACTTCACCATTCACACAAAAGTCCCTACATCACTCTTCAACTCAAAATCCCTCACTATCTCATCTATCAATCCCCCACCTAAAAATCATCTCACATCCATCTCAAACTTATCTCATATCCCTCATCTCACCTCCCAAACAAGTTTCACATAAAACCTAAAAAAACCATCCTCTCCTTTAAGCATAGTTCATGTTAAAAAATAGTTTATAGCCCCACATTTACTGTGAAGTCTCAAGTATACTTGCATAAGTATTAAATATTCCCCTCACGAACGCAATCAACTCCACCCAAATGAATCCATCGATTCGTAAACTAATTTCGAAGTAACTTCAAGTGTGAAGAAGAAGGAAAGGTACTCGAATGAAGCAACTAGACTCTGAACGAGCTTCGGATGGCGATAGAAGAAGATATAAAAGCTGGCACTAAGATACTAAGAGATTCGTAAGAAACTCGCTAAAGACTACACGACGTGTTTTTGCTGAACTTATCGTTTTTTAAGTCGTTCGGTGTTTATGGACATGGTCGAGAAGGTGCAGCTATTACGACACTCTATGTCTCGTTCCCTCGGGCACCATTCCAAACTGACACGATGGTCGTTAACGCTAAACCTACTGGTATATAATGCATGCGTTATTTTATATTGAAAATAAAGCGGATGAAACGTGAATTTATGGAGACGTACTGTTTATTTACTTGGAGGTTGATGAGGATTTCAAGGTGATAGTAGGTGAACATGATGACAATGATGACGTGTAGATGCTTTTCGATATGTTTTTGTTAAGCTGTGTGGTGGATGATGATGTGGACAATGGGACATAGACAATGTCATATAGACATTGTGACATGGACAATGTGACATGGACAATGTGACATGGACAATGTGACATGGACAATGTGACATGGACAATGTGACATGGACAATGTGACATGGACAATGTGACATGGACAATGTGACATGGACAATGTGACATGGACAATGTGACATGGACAATGTGACATGGACAATGTGGCATGGACAATGTGACATGGACAATGTGACATGGACATTGTGAAATGTACAATGTGACATAGACAATGTGACATGGACAATGTGACATGGACATTGTGAAATGTACAATGTGATATAGACAATGTAATATAGACATTGTGACATGGACAATATAATATAGACATTGTGACATTTACAATGTGACATGGACAATGTAATATTGGCAATGTAATATAGACATTGTGACATGGACAATGTGACATTGACAATGTCATAGACAATAATATGGACAATGACATGGACAATGACATGGACAATGACATGGACAATGACATGGACAATGACATGGACAATGACATGGACAATGACATGGACAATGACGTAGATAATGTCATAGACAATGTCATACACAATATCATACATAATATCATACATAATATCATACATAATATCATATATAATATCATACATAATATCATACATAATGTCATAGACAATGTCATACACAATGTCATACATAATGTCATACATAATGTCATACATAATGTCATACATAATGTCATACACAATGTCATACATAATGTCATAGAAAATGTCATACATAATGTCATAGACAATGTCATACATAATGTCATAGACAATGTCATACACAATGTCATACACAATGTCATAAACAACATCATAAACAACATCATAAAGAACATCATAAACAATATCATAAACAACATCATAAAAAACATCATAAACAACATCATATACAACATCATAAACAACATCATAAACAGCATCATAGACAACGACAGTATTTAGTCACCTAAAACAACTACTCTAAAGCCATAACAAAAAAAACCTTGCTAACTAGGAGACAAATTGTAGAATCGATCATGTGCTCACTGTCCCGGCTAGATCTTATTAATATTGATGGACCAAGTCCCAGGATCACCGTGCCAAGGGACTGCGGTCTCCTTAGCGAATCATGCTGGTTCCTGTCGCATGTTCCGCTTCGTGATTTCGTGTAAGGTCTAATTTCGACGCCGATAACATCGCCAGACACTCTCGAATGCGCCTGAATCGTAATTGCTCCTTTGTACCAACCTGAGGAAGTTAATGCCTACAATACGAGTGCGAATGGACTCGCTGATTTACGAGCCGCTACTTTTTAGTTGCCTAAACGATCTTGTTGCGAGACTTATGGTGGGTGATGACAAGTTTAAAATATTGTGGGAGAAATTAGGGTAGAGAGAGAGTCAATGGAGGTGGCAGATTTATAGTTTATTGTAGATATAGTCATTTTTTTAATAATAATATTGGTTTTTTTTTACTGAAGACAATACTTAAGACAATGATATGAGCAATGAGATTGAGACGGGAAAATGGAGGAAGTACAGAGTGTGAAAAGGAGAAAATTATTTTTAATATTAATTTTTGAGTGAATAGCTAAATTTATTAGAGTACTTTGAATTCTCTTCGAGTGTGTAATGTAATGTGAATAAACTTTCTGACTGACCTTATGCACAGTCTGAGTATTTTACCATATTTGGAATTTGGAGATTTGAAATTGGGGGATTTGGAATTTGGGGATTTGAGAAGTTGGATGATTTGGAATTTGGGGATTTGAGAAGTTGGATGATTTGGAATTGGGGGATTTGGAATTGGGTGATTTGGAATTTGGGGATTTGAGAAGTTGGATGATTTGGAATTGGGGGATTTGGAAATTAGAGGATTTGGAATTGGGGGATTTGGAAATTGGAGGATTTGGAATTTGGGGATTTGAGAAGTTGGATGATTTGGAATTGGGGGATTTGGAAATTGGGGGATTTGGAAATTGGAGAATTTGGAATTGGAGAATTTGGAATTGGGGGATTTGGAAATTTAGGGCTTTGGAAATTGGAGAATTTTGAAATTGGGGGATTTGGAAATTGGAGGATTTGGAAATTGAAAGATTTGGAATTAGTGGATTTGAGAAGTTGAGTGATTTGGAATTTGAGGATTTGCTATTGGGAGATTATTGACCCACTATTGACACTGAATTAAAAAGTACTAACTTCAAAAATATCACCCCAAATTAAAAATTCCAAAAAAGTCAAATAATTCAAAACTCACCCTAAATAAACTATCTAACAAACTACCACTCTAACTCAGCCTCTGACAAAACGGTACACCGTATGCATAAAATCCCTAAAAATATAGCATCAACGCGTGAAAAATAAAAGTCCTCAATTACACGGCAATTCATAAAAGTTATCAACAGCGTCTCGAGAAGATGTTCGAATCCCGATATTAAATTACACATCTAGCAGATATCGTGATTAAATGCAAATCCCTGACAGTCTAGGCGCCACCGTATTAATCATCGTCATCAAACTTCCACGTTCCGGTAAAAAGAGAAGCCACGTCGAAGCTAATCCTAGCCGGCATGCAAAATAAAGCAAGTTAAGAGCGACGTCGCTGGTAGTCTCTTTTTAGCAAATCGGTTATCCGATCGGCCATCTTTATACATCCGCTGTCCAGTTACCGCCTTATTAATATTGATGGACCACTTGTGCCGGCGCTAATGCACCGACGCCAACTGTAAAACTTCGCTTCTCAAGACGTCACGTGTTCAACCTTATGATTTCATGCAAACCATCTTCTTGCGTCTCATGATTATTCACCGATTCGCGGACAACCTGTACCGATTATCGGACTTCCACTTATCGGGTACTCCAGTCTCGGTAGCTTGTAAATTGAACAATTACAACCGGCCTGAAGGTAGCAAAAGCGACGAACATGAACACCTCGATAAAGCTGTGATATTGTAACTGGTTTTTACTGTTTTATTATTCAGTGATTTACTATTCTGCTATTCAAGTTTTTGTCTATGTTTTTTATGTCTGTGTTGGTGACACTCTCTTCTTATTTTAGCTGTATTTTTAGACTTACATTGAGGAAACGTAAGGACAGATACAATTATTTTACATTTCTTTTATTTTTTGTTTTTTTTTGTTACTCTTTACTTTTTGGACATTTTTTTGAAATTTATATGTTTGGCTGTTGTGTAATTATTTCAATATTACAAATTTTTAAATAGTTACATTTTTAATAAAATTATGTTTTGTACTAAAAAAATTGTTAATGCTTTTTTAAGTTCATTTTTATAAATATAAGGCACTGTAATAAAGGTGTTATTGATATGAGATATTGATAGGTGTTTTAGCTAATATAAATTCATTTAAAATATTAATATTGATGAGTTACGAATTTATGTCAGTAATTTATATTTCAATATTGAGATATTTAATTTTTGTACAATTTTATTTTTTATTTATTTAAAGTGGCAGAAAGTGAGACTGTAGTATGAATTTATGAAAGAAGATTCTTAATTTTTATGCAATTTTATTCTTCATTTATATAAAGTGGCTGAAAATGAGACTGTAGTATGTATTCATAAAAGAAGATTGTTAATTATTGTACAATTTTATTCTTCATTTATTTGAAGTGATAGAAAGTGAAACTATAATATGTATTCATAGAAGAAGATTCTTGATTTTTGTACAATTTTAATCTTCATTTATATAAAATGATATAAAGTGAAACTATAGTATATATTCATAAAAGAAGATTCTTGATTTTTGTACAATTTTAATCTTCATTTATATAAAATGTTTATTTTTCATACAATTTTATATTTCATTTAAAAGCAACCAGCATCAGTTTAATTAAATCTAAACAAAAGAAAAAATATTCCCTTTAGAAACATAAAAGAGAAATCTATCCGAACATCCTTTAATCCAACATTCCTCCATTTTGAAGCGGCATCTCCCATGAAAGCGAACGTAAAGATTCCTTAATTACTTTCAGGACCACGCGATCCTTGTCCTTTCTTCCTTCGCGAGATTTCACGTACGCCGTCCAGAATTTCTCAGATATTTTTGCGAAATTATCCAAAGAAGGGTAAAAAGAGCGTTCTCTCGAATACCGTGGCACCCCACGGCCGGAAGCTTGAAGTTTCCAGCACACGCGAGTGCCATCCAACGTTCTGACGCGAACACCGAGTCCCGGTTGGAGGCAAGAATGTTCTCTGATGTGTGTTTGCGTGGATAGGTGTGCGCCAGTGCGCAAGTTGTACCGCATAATAATAATTGTCACGGGGCCAAAGACGGCAGCAGCTCGGCTTCAAAAGACCGCCAGAGGTAATTAAGGCTCCAGGCGCCAACAAGCTTCTCCTTTCTCTACGGTTCTGCAAATGCGCGTGCACGTTCTGGGCCAAGAAGGTGGCCCGCTTTTCTAACAGACGAATCCTGCCCATAGGCTAAATCCTTCTATTTTCCAATTCTTACCCTCTTGCAATCACCTTTCATGTACTTCTGTATGAACATGTATCACATGTATAAATATGATGTGTGAATAAGACTGTCACATATGAACGTACCTGTATATGAACATATATGAATATGACTGACACATATGAAACTATGAATGAAATTCAGACATGAAACTGCAGTGGACTTTGTAAAAGTGTACAGAATGAATATCAATCTATTTTCGACAAATTATAACACTCTATTAGTGCACCTTTTATGAACGTACCTATGTATGAACATATATGAATATGACTAACACACATGAAACTATAAATGAAATTCTGATATGAAACTACAATGAACTTCATAAAGGTTTGCAGAATAAACATAAACCGGTTTTTAAAGAATTCTAACACTCTAATGATCAGTGCACCTTTTACGAACGTACCTGTGTATGAACATATGTGAATAAGACTGTCACATATGAAACTGTATGAATGAAATTCAGACATGAAGCTACAATGGACTTCATAAGAGTTTACAGTATGAACGTAAATCTGTTTTCAAAGAATTCTAACACTCTTACGATCAGTAGACCCTTCATGAACGTACCTGTATATGAACATGTATGAATAAGACTGTCACATATGAAACTGTATGAATGAAACTCAGACATGAAACTACAATGAACTTCATAAAGGTTTGCAGAATAAACATAAATCTGTTTTCAAAGAATTCTAACACTCTTACGATCAGTAGACCCTTCATGAACGTACCTGTATATGAACATGTATGAATAAGACTGTCACATATGAAACTGTATGAATGAAATTCAGACATAAAGCTACAATGGACTTCATAAGAATTTACAGAATGAACGTAAGTCTGTTTTCAACGAATTCTAGCACTGTTATGGTCAGTGTACCTTTTATGAATAAACCTGTATATGAACTTGTACGTTCATACGTGCACGTATGAATGAAACTATCACATATGGAACTACGACAACGATGTGGCAAGTTTTTGAAGTTAGGAGTATATTTTAAGATACTTGACTGAAGCTGCTATTATCACACTTGGAATGAAGTTTGGACACCCTATATGTCGGTGTTTTTTGCATGCCCGCAGTTGGCTGCCCCGGTTTTAATCGTATCGCACAATGACGGTCGTTCATAGGAAAAAAGAGAAACGAAGAAACGGCAAAAAGTCGAAAAATGTATGGAAAAGCAGGCGTGCCACCGATCCTCATACGCGAAGCCCCGGAATCGTTCCACTTTTTTACCTCTCCTCCTTCGCCGCGATAGTTTTTAATGAGTACTGACGTACTTCCCGTCCCACTTTCCTGCCTTCTTTTTCTACGTCCGCCTTCTGTCTCGTTATTTTATTTGCCGCAACGTAACCCGTTAAGGTAGAATCGCACGCCATTTAATAACGCCGAAAAAAAAATCGGAGGAAAAATATGATATACCGTGTAGATATGCAACGAAACGTTCTATGTTCTTTTCTCTCGTGCTTTTTGCGTCTCCGTTGCGGGACGATAACGTTCGTGACGTTGCGCCGATAACGAATATCGCGACATTAATTACCCGCCCGCTTTAATGGAGTGAAAATAAAGAAAGAAGGGACCCGGGGACGGTTTTCGCGAAAGACTTCAATTAATCAGAGTGACCCGGTTTCTTTTTTAAAGAAGGTTAACGTGGATCATGTAGTGGGATAAAGTCGAACGTAAAATGAACTTTTATCGTTCGAATCTGTTTAAGAAAGGTTTGGGGTTTGAAGGGATATTAAACTTAACCTAACTTTACTGGACTTTTGTTGAAATTATACAACCTAACCTAACATAGACATGAATGGTGAACATAACCTTACTTATTTGAATGATAAACATGAACTTACCTAGATGAATAACAAACATGACTTTACTATTTGAATGATAAACATGACCTTACTTAATTGGACAACAAACATGATCTTACCTGCTTGAATGATAAAAATAACCTTACTTTAAATTGTTACACAAATTGAAGTTAAAAAGACAATAAATATAATTGAAAAATAAAACACACCCTATAGGAATGTTATTTGATAACCTTACTAACTGTAACATAACTTAATTTGATGTATTTAAATGATTAAACTAAACCTACACTGGCATACAAGTTGTGTTATTCACATGTAATTATTCTTTTATTAAATTCAATTCAAAAGAAGAATAAATATAATTGAAAAATACAATGTAACCAAACATAACCTTACTTAGTAACATTAATAACTTCAACTTAACATAATTGAATTTATTTGAATGATGAAACTTAGCCTAACTTGTTATACAATTTTAATAATTCATATCTAATTATTCTTTTACTAAATTGAACTTAAAAGGAGAATAAATATATATGAAAAATAAAATGTAACCTAACATAACCTTACTTGGTAACTTTACTAACTTCATCTTCACTTAATTGAATTTATTTGAATGATGAAACTTAACCTAACTGGTTATACACTTTGATTATTCAAATTTAATTATTCTTGTACTAAATTGAAGTTGAAACAACAATAAATAAATTTAAAAAAATGAAGCGTAACCCAACTTAACCTTACTTGGTAACTTTACTAACTTTAACCTAACCTAATCCACCATATTTGAATGAATAAACCTAACCTAACTTACTACAGAATATTAAAATTCACATTGAATCGCTCTGACTTAAAATTGAATTAGTTTACATATATAGTTAAAAAAATCAATATATTAATTGTGAATATCTAAAAAAATATTAATTGTAAACTTATCGCAATGCATTACATATAAAATTACATATATAACTTTATAAATAAAAAAAAAAATCAGCACCCTTCAAGAGAGGATTTGAACTCGCGCCAAAAATGAATCCTTCCATACCTTTCTAGTGCAAACCAACTACCCCCTAATGACTTCGCTAAAAATTTGTATTAAGTAGTATTTATAAACTATAATAAAACTTTGTTATTAAATATCAGTTAAATTAACTATTCACATAGTAGAAAATATATACAAAACATTTATGAGAGCACCCTGTAAAATCTCATTAAAATATGAAAGCGATACTTCGAGTACTCAAAACAAATAAACACGAAAATGAAGCAACGATTTCAATGCTCCTGAAAGCTCAGTTTTCCCAGTGTTCGTTCATCCACGGTGTTTCGAGCGTTCCCCCGTTTTTCCACACGAACGAATAATACGAAAGCCTATCCGAATACACCGCACACAGCTCGTTCGCGGTCGAACTTTCGAGCACGGTTCGATACCCGTTCCGCGGTATCTCCGGCAACGAGCAGGATCTGGTTTCCGTTGAAGCGCGACTCGCTTCATCCGGCCCATTAGAAACAGTTATGGTAGCAGTTAGAATAACAATCGGTCGTGATAAAGCAGCGTCGGCCGCGTATTCCGTGACGGTGGCGAATTATCCGTCGGACAACATTTCGCTAATGTCTCCCGTTTCCTGTGCGTGCAACATTATAACCAACATTGCTCGCAACCGCCATTCTTTATTTTCAACCCCATCGACGCGTGTGCGAGCGTTCGTGCGTGATTTACGCGGAATCAGCCGAGCTTCGAAGGTGCCTTGCGTGTCGACACGCACGCGTTTCGTCTCCTCACGCACCCTCTAGCCGTACATCCCCGTAATCCTTAGCCCCTTCCGTAATTATCGGATTTCCACGCGGGAATTCTCGCGTCACGGGTCAAAGCCACCTGGAGGAACTGACAGCTCGCGTGACACGGTAATGACGATTCTGTCGTCTGCAAAAAGGATGGAATTCTATTTTCTTACGGGTGGTTGTTGCACTTTTTCGCCTTCTTAATTTTTTGAAAGAGTCAAGAATTTTATACCACAGAGCTTTTATATTTTTAAGGTTTCATTTTTCATTTTTATTTATTTTTTTTTAGGGAAAATTAGATGAAAGTTTACTTCATTTTAAAAATAGTTTATTAGATATATTTATTTAACGTTATTATTATTTATTTAACAATAGAAATTGCAGAATAATTGTAATAACGCGAGTGGTTCATGCAAAGCTCACTCGAGCGCTCGAGCAAACAAAATGGTGCTAAAACTAGCGTTCAAAATGGCGTTCACCAAAGCTCTCTATTATTATATTCCTTTTTATTAAAAGTCATTATTAAACTCATCACATTTACGACATACAGTGTTTCTTTTTAACTCCTTACAGTTAATTTATATAAAATTATTTTACATAATTAAATAACTTTCTATGGAACACTAAAGTGTTTTCTATGGTCGAGATATTTCATATGTTTTCCACACACGAGTCATCGATTCGACTTCGTGACGAGGCAACTCGGTTTTCCTCGATTCACGGCGGAAAAACCGGAAGGGTCTTTTGCGATGCCACTGTTAACGCCTTCGCCTTCTTTTCTTCTTTAACTTGGAGAAATTGAACATAGTCGAGCGCGACTTTCCGTATAAATTGTCGAGCGAAGATAGATGATCGCACACGCGATGCATAGACTTCCGTGACTAAGCGACGTTTTGAGATGCGAGTTTGTCACGGTGAAATTGCTGGCTTTGGAAAAAAATATGAAAGTTGAATGGTCGATGTGCTCTGTATATTATGGAGCTCTTGGAAAGGAAGCTCGTATATAATCTTCTTTTTGTCGTTTTTAAATGTTGGTTATTATATGTTTATGCATGTGTATATGTATGAACTATGGACATATGTATGTGTTTATATGCGTAACATGTGTAATATACATATGTAACATGTGTATGTATGTATGTATGCATTTTGCATATGTAACATGTGTAATATACATATGTAACATATGTATGTATGTATGTATGTATATTCAATGTTTCCTACAAAAGAATAATATATTTAATTTTTTTTAATACTTCAACAGTGACATATGAACATATAAACTATTTTAAAAACATGTTTTATTACAACATACCTGATTTATCATAAACACTATATTAACATAGAAATTAAAATATAAAAAATGCTAGTTATAGTTGAATTAATAAAAAACACATATATGTAACATACACATATGTGAATAACATATACACAAAACATATGAATGACGTGCAGATAGCTTCAACCATATACTTTTTTATAAACCAGTATAAATAATAAACAAAATTATTTATTCAACTATAAAATGAATTATAATAAATATTGTTACAAAATGTTTATATAAATACATTAAACAAATTGTTATGGATATTCATTATAAAAATTGATTGTTAATTATACATAGATAATTACATAAAAGAATACATCTTTAGAGCTTGATGGAACTTGAACGAATATAAAAAATTGTCAGAGAATCGAAGAAACGCATGAAAAAATCTGTTCTACATTTTTCTCTCTTTTATCATATAAAATTTCAGCTTTTATACTATCTGTTAGCCTGTATGGATATTCGATATTTCGAAAGACTGAAAAATGGTTGTAAAAACCCCACTCCACGTCATAAACGTAACTGTAACCGCGGATAAAGTGACCCTTCGGTTATGAAATTATTAAAGAGTCGTATCTGAAAATTTAATTAAAATTAGATAGAATACAAGATATATTTTTACTACGCGAAATATCCTTTGACGATTAATCTCGATTCGTAATGTAATTACATTTGTAAGGTTATTGAAATTCGTTGATGCAGAAATACGTAACAGAGATAAAAGGTGAATTATAAAAATTATGTGTAAAGATATTTTGCTTTAAAATAACGCGTCTACCGGAGAAATCGATACGAGGTAGTTGAAACGTTTTATTTGATAATATACTTGTATAAACAAAGGGTCGTAGATTTCGATGTTTTATGTAGGAGCATTTTGAAACGGTCTCTACGAAGGTTCCACAAATAGGGAACGTTGATTTAATATTTCATTTTGTTTGATTTCCTGCGAAATACAGATTCTTTACAGAGACGGATATTATGAGTTTAAATGATGAAGCAGATTCGGGGAAAGGGCCGATTAAGCGGTTGAATTTCACGACCAAATTGGAAATGGGATTTTGTGGATCCGTGAACGTGAAATGAAATTTGCGTTCCATGCCACGAATATTGTATTACTATCTCCGAATATTTTAAGATAACATGGATTTTCATTTCGTTCAAAATTCGTTTCAACTTATATCTACTTTTCTCTTAATTATTCGACAAAATTTATTCTATTGAAATGAACTTTCATTTCAAACATGTTGCAAATTTTATACATATATTACAATGTATATTACAAATATATTACAAGTAAAATTACAACTTAAATTCTAATCGTAGCTCTTAGCTCGATATCGTTTTCTAAACATTATTTTGTAAAACATTTTTAGAAAACAATATCGATTACCGGGTCACACCACGAGGAGGTGGCTACGAGAGTGACCCACCCTAACTCCAAATCCCTTCCACCCTCCAAACGCAATCTCATTTAGCAGAAGGATAAATGAGTTTGACTCTACCTATCTCGTAGGCTCGCATATACAAGTCCTTTACCACAATCCAGTAAGAAACTTGTATCGCACGCACGCACATACATTAATTTAATACTAATCGCATATATGTATACGCTTAACTTAATCTAAACGCCGCAGTGTACCTCTTCTTCTAACATTGCACTCAAATAATCTATAACGAAGCGAAAAAGCAAAGAGAAGAAAGTTAGAAGAACTTTCTGTGGGAAAAAGGGTTCAGTATTTTTTGCCAAGAGACCTCGCCTTCCATGGGTCAAAGGGTAGTCCACAGTGGCTTACGTGAACCACGGAGGCAAAGATAAACCGAAATGTACTTAAGGTAAGTTCGAGTGACACTCCCGAAATGGCGGAGGGTGTCCATTTTGCCCCTCTTGTCTTTCACGTGTTCCCGAGGGGGGGACACCCAGACCGTAATGCCCCTTGGCAGGATGGCGACCGTTCAGGGAGCACATCGGTAAGGATTGGTACTACCCCGATCGGCCCCGCCGAGATGAGTCGTTCGCACTATACCAGTACTTCCAGCCCACCTCTACCGCGCGTTCACGGCGCTATGAACCCCCAATGATCCACTTGGGTTCGGAACAATTGACAAAAAATAACGAGGTATACTACAAGCTAACGCGTACAAAGTTTGAGAATTGAGAGTGCAAATTAGAATGAGAGATACTTGCAGAGCCTACGAGAACACTTAACTTAAAACTAACGCACGCATACAATTAGTTTTAAAATAACGCACGCTTAAAATAAACTTAAAATTAACGCATAAGTTGATGAGATTCCTCGAAGGAAGTCTTCAATGATGACCTATTTATTACCTGTAGAATAATTAAATGTAACAATAACAATTAGAGGAAGAAATGCAAGATTAATAACATGTTAATAATTAGGCATACACAATTCATATAATACACATGCAAAATTCATATTAAATATACGCATATAAAATATACAATATCGCTGACAAATATTCAGGAGCTGAAACATACAAATACAATTAAGACACATATAAATAGATAAATTACTTATATAAAATTAAAACCTGAAATAGAAAAAAAAATGATTAAAACTGGTTTCATAAAATTGGAACCTGAAACGTAAAAAAATTATTAAGCAAATATAAAACATTCAAAATTATTTACACTAAATTGGAACTTGAAACAAATACAAATAATTAAGACAAATGTAAACCGTTAAAAATTGCGTTTAAAATTAAAGCTGGAACATTCTGAAAAATACAAAACTTAAACTAAAATCACGATCAGGTATGAAACCTGAAAACCCAAATTAAAGTCCTGAAGAAATCGAACGAAAATCGAAGACAAGACTGGAGACAACAGACAACACGTCTGTCGCGTTCGAAAGGTAAATTTCGAATGACTCACCGTGCCTTCGTACTGCTTCGCTCGCTCCTCGCTTAGCGCCTATAATCCGGCACGAATAGATATCTGTTGTTATTACTCTCGGCCGCGCCGACGCTCCGTTTCCGAGAAATACATTCCGAAACACGAAATATAATTATTACGAAGTACGAAAATCTCAGAGCTCGAAAGAATGAGGAAAAATTCAAGAACATTAGAAAGCAAAATAAATATTCAATAATGTCTGAAAATAAAAACATTTACACATTTAAAAAATGTAATTGCAATTGCAATTCCATTTCAATCACACAAATTAAAATTTTTAAAGACTCTACATGTGCCTCTTGTTCTAAATTTACACTCGTATAAGGTAAAATTAAGTGAAGGAAAAATGAAGGAAATATAAAATAATTTCCCCAATTTAGTGCATTTCGAAGTCGGCGTATTTTTTTCTTAAAATTATTTAAAATTTTAAATGCAGTGTTTGAAGCGTCTCAAACTCCATAATAAAAACGTCAAGTATAAAAGTAAATACAGTTAATTATTAAAAAAAATATAAAGGAATTTTCATGAAACATAATCAAGGGTCGACGAAATAAGTAAAATGGCGGGGTAAAAATATCGTTTTATCGAGAACCGACAATCCAATAACATCGTGATAGAACGGTTCACGAAAATGTTCGTCTATAGATCGACGAAGGCGACATGTAGGTTCGATGCGATAAATTTCCTTTATACGCTGCCTCGATAGGCAAAAACGGTCATGAGCATAAGTTATGGGTACTTGAAAACCGCGTATCTTAAGTGGAGGGTCCCGGGAACGCTTGGCTCACCGAATTTTTCGACGAGCATCCTCGAGGATAAGCGATCATCTTCCCGATTCCAAATAAAACTTGCTAACAATCGACCCATAAAAATCAGACTTCGTACGAATTTTTCACAATTATCTTTGACGTTAGTTCTTACAGAGTCACGTAATGTTTCTTCGTAAAATGTATCTTTGTAAAGAAAATTGATTAAGTACTTCATTTTTGTTTTTGTAGTTTCGTTCGTATGGGTGTTTTAATTGTATGGACGTATTTTAAGAATGAGTATAATGAAAGAATAAGAATGATTTTATAAAATGATGTAGTAAAATGACATACTAAAAAAACATATTAAAATAACATATTGAAATAACATTTTGAAATAACATATTAAAATAACATTTTGAAATAACATATTAAAATAACGTATTAAAATAACATATTAAAATAACATTTTGAAATAACATATTAAAATAACATTTTGAAATAACATATTAAAATAACATTTTGAAATAACATATTAAAATAACGTATTAAAATAACATATTAAAATAACATTTTGAAATAACATGTTAAACTAACATATTAAAATAACACTTTAAATTAATAAAATAACATAGTAAAATAACATAGTGAAATAATATAGTAAAATAACATATTAAAATAATTGTAGTAACACAACAACGTAACATAATGAAACAACAATAACATCATAATAAAATGAAATAATAAAATAACATAGTAAAATAATATATTAAAATAACATATTAAAATAATTATAATAACACAGCAACGTAACATAATGAAATAACAATAACAACATAGTAAAATAAAATAATAAAATAACATATTAAAATAAATATAATAACACAGTAGTGTAACATAATGAAAAAACAATAAAAACATAATAAAATAACAATAATAACATAGTAAAATAAAGCAAAGAAAATAACATAATAAAATACAATAACAATGTAGTAAAACAGCATAAGGAAGTAAGAATAATTAAAACATTTTAATAACATCAAAAAATATCATAATTAATTAAATATGTAATGAAATATGTAATTCAGTACATTTTAACATCCAGCAAAATATTTCTGCCTTCATCTAATATTTCATAAAATTTTATTAATTAAATGAAACTTAAAAGGCTTTAAAATTTTCATCCCTCAGAATTACCATTAACATTTCGTATAATTGCGATAATTTTAGACTTTGATGATCATGCAATTATGGAGAATATAAATGTATGTTAAATAATTATATCGACGTCAGTGGTGATTATTGATCAACCCTTATATAGAATTTAACTTACCTTGTAACTATTTATATTTTTCAAATAAAAGAATTCATGAAAAATATTTTAAAAATATTGAAGATTGACAATGGTACAGAATATATATGATTTTATGTAAGGAAGTTTGATAATAATGCAAGTTGTATAATAATATAAACTATTTATGTTTTTTCTCTGCATGAAACCGTTTGACAATAATCCAAGTTGTATAATAATAAAAAATCCTTATACTCTTTATCTGACTAATTTTGAAAATGCTCCAAGCACAACAAAAATAAAAAATATTATTTTGTAATATAATATCAAGCTTTCATATCACTCTGAAACCCAGGAATACCCAGATCTACTACAGCAAACACAAGAATTAATATTTCATTGTTCAACAAACATTCCCATTTAATATCCCCGTTAAAAATGAAATTTCAATGATAATATTATGGCGGATGTAATGAAGTGCAGTATGGAGAAAGTACCTTGATTCCAGAATACAATAATAAAGCTTATTCGAGGTGAAACAATTGGTCTCCAGTTTTCCACGTCGTTTCTCTCGTTCAAAAATGGACCGCATCTTAGTCTGCAGTCGTGCCAGTAATATAATTTCACGGTATTTGAACGATGAATGGAGTACTCGCGATACTGATATTTGTCTTTGTGTTTGTCTCGAATCCTGCAATTATTAAAGATATTACTTTGATAATACTTCTTCGTGGTTGCGACCTTACTTTCGGTAATATTTGCTACTTTATATCATTGTTATTTTAATTAATAGATTTATAGTAGTTAGGTTCGAGAGTTATTAAGGTACGTTTTTAAGATGGTGAGATAGTAAGATGGTTTCGTTGAGGTACTTTTATTTTGTAGTTTAATTGGGGTGTTTTTGAGGTGAGGAATTGATGAGGAAGGAGTTTGCTAATTAGAGATTTGGAGGAGTTTCGAATTTGGAGGTAGAGAGGAAATTGGAGGTGTAGAAGTTAGAGAAGATAGAAATTTTGATATTTTGGAATAGGGCAATAATGGGGATTTGGGAAAAAATTGAAGAATTTGGAAAATTTGAGAAATTTGGGAAATTGGGAAATTTAGAAGTGTAGAAATTTTGAAGTTAGGAAATGTAGAAGTTTAGTAATTAGGGTAAGATTGTTCAAGTCCCCCTAAGGAAAAACCTGCAAATATATAAAACTATATTTGCTATTGTAAATATAGATTCTAGTGTAAATAATGTTTTTATTTATTAGAACAACTCTGAGCAATCTTTGTGTTGTCATATAAATTAATCCTAATGTGGCACCATTACAGCTGTAGTAGCCATAACACTTCAAATATAGACCGGTACGACTTAAGCAACCTTACCCTATGTAGTTTAAGAATTTTGGAATTTGGAAATTGTAGAATGGAGGAACTGAGAAATTGGGGAATAGGGGAATTGTGGAATTTGAAAGTTTAGAGATTTGGAAAACGTAGAATTTGGCAATTGTGGGATTTGAAACTTGTGGAATTTAGAAATTATGGAATTTGGAAATTTAGAGATTTAGAAATTGTGGAATTTGGAAATTATGGAATTTGGAAATTATGGAATTTGGAAAATGTAGAATTTGGCAATTGTGGAATTTGAAACTTGTGGAATTTGGAATTTATGGAATTTGGGAATTGTGAAATTTGGAAATTATGGAATTTGGAAAATGTAGAATTTGGCAATTGTGGAATTTGAAACTTGTGGAATTTGGAATTTATGGAATTTGGGAACTGTGAAATTTGGGAATTGTGGAATTTGGGAATTGTGGAATTTGAGAATCGTGGAATTTGGAAATTTAGAGATTTAGAAATTGTGGAATATAGAAAATGTATAATTTTGGAATTTAGGAATTTTGAAATTTCTTTACACTATTTAAACCTCCAATTGGACCCTCCATTTTGCACCACCATTTTGAATCCCTCTAATTCTAACCTCCCCTCTAATTCTAACCTTATTTCCCAATCTAAAATCCCCTCAAAAATGAAATACATTTCCATAATAAATATGAAACCATCACAAACTACCCTAAGCATATAACCGACAGTTCAATAATCGCATGTATCTAACTTTCCCCAAATTCGAAGGAAAGCACGTCAGAATTACAGCTATCGGAACCCTCGAACAATAACACAGATCGATATTAGCTATAATTGCCGAGCGCTTAACACTTGACCCCCATGCGCATGCACTGAAGTGTTTACGGTTACACGCACGCATTGGCGGTTCGAAGGGGAAAGTAAAAGTAGCAGGAAATTGCATTAGAAGGGCACGAACCGTCCCCCTTTTCCTGTTTCTCATTCCCTCGTTCATTGTATACATTTTAACAGGTAGAGTTGCAAGGTCGTCTTATGTTTCGAAGGCCTCTGCCTGCTAGGCTAATGAAAAGTAATATCCACCCTTTTTAGTCATCACCCTAAACACCTGTACTGTGGGGAATGCTTTACATGTGTAAAAACAATGGCGTAAAAACACGGATATTTACTAATTGGAATAGTGGAGAGAAGTAGAAGTAAGGAAATTTAAAAATTGAGGAGGTGGAAATTTGGAATTTTGGAAATTTAGAAAATGAGGAGATGGAAATTTGAAAATATGGAAATTTAGAAAATGAGGAGATGAAAACTTGCAAATTTACAAATTTAGAAATTGAAGAGATGGAAACTTGCAAATTTAGAAATTTAGAAATTGAGGAGGTGGACATTTAAAAATTTTAGAATTAGGGGAGTTAGAAACTTAGAAATTTAATATTTGAAGGAGTAAAAATTTGGGAATTTAAAAATTGAGGAGGTGGACATTTGGAAATTTTAGAATTGGGGTAATTAGAAACTTAAAAATTCAATATTTGAAGGAATAGAAATTTGAAAATATAGGAATTAGAGGTGTAGAAATTGAGGGAGGTAGAAATTTGCAAATTTTGGAATTGGGGGTGTGGAAATTGGAGAAGATACAAATTTGCAAATTTTGAAATTGGGGATGTAGAAATTGGAGGAGTTAGAAATTTGAAAATTTAGGAATTGGAGGCATGGAAATTGGAGAGGTAGAAATTTGGAAATTTGGAAATTTGGAAATTTGGGAATTGGAGGCGTGGATATTAGGGGAGATGGCAATTTGCAAATTTTGGAATTGGGGGTGTGGAAATTGGAGAAGATAGAAATTTGGGAATTTGGAAATTTGGAAATTTGGAAATTTGGAAATTTGGAAATTGGACGCGTGGAAATTAGGGGAGGTGGAAATTTGGAAATTTGGAAATTGGACACGTGGAAATTGGATGCATGGAAATTAGGGCAAATGGAAATTTGGAAATTTGGAAATTGGACGCGTGGAAATTAGTGGAGATGGAAATTTGGAAATTTGGAAATTGGACGCGTGGAAATTTGGAAATTTGGAAATTGGTCGCGTGGAAATTAGGGGAGATAGAAATTTGGGAATTTGGAAATTGGACGCGTGGAAATTAGCAGAGATGGAAATTTGGAAATTTGGAAATTGGACGCGTGGAAATTGGAGAGGTGGAAATTTAGAAATTTTGAAATTGAAGATCTGAAAATTTGAAAATGTGGTAACCGAGCATTTAAGAATTAAAAATCTCCAAATCTACCAATGTGCTAATTTACCACTCCACTAATTCACCACTCTACTTAAAAATACAAAAATCCTCAAATCATCAAAAATCGTCAAACCTAAAATTTCCAAAGACCCAAATAACTAATTCAGAATATTTCCACCCTCCCATCATATTTCCTCTAAACTCCCCACAACAACACCATCAACAACACCCTCCCCATAACTCACAAAATCCATTCCAAAAAATTAAATTCACTGACCGCAATCTCATTAAACTTCCCTGGTAACAAACGCGTGTTTCTACGCCAGTGCAAAGTGTGGCAGCATTGATGGCGTAACGTGCTACCGGCACGGGTCCCTGGGTGCCCGAAATGAGAAAGAATCGACCCCAGACAGAGGAGTGGGTTTACCACCCTGGGTTCTGTAAGGTATACGCCGGCCAGAAGTAAGGGTTCACCCAGGGGAGTACTTTCCAAGTGGCAGTTTCTCGAAGGAAACGATGACCTGCGAGCCGCCAGGATCACCGACGTAGTGGGAGAAGTCTAAGGGTTGCTTTTCAAATATTGAAAACCGTAATTATATATTTATGGCAGGAGCTCTGCCTGCGTCACGTATTTGGCGTTTGAAACTATAAAGTCTGGCGTAAAAATGTTTTTCTTGGTGAAGATACTTATATTTAAGGTGGGGTTAAATATATAGTAGTAGAAGGTTTGTTGATTATTTTAACCCTTAAATGCATGATTTTCTAATTTTACCTGAAACAATCAACTAACAAAATACCTTGAAAGCGGTTGATTCAAATTAAAACAAACAGATGACACTATTGTGTATTTGATTTGTAAGTGGCATATCTGCAACACTACTCATTGCAGGTTTCCTACATTTTGTATATAATTTATAAGATTAAAACTGGTATGTTGCATTTATACAACCATATGCATTTAAGGGTTAATTGCAAGGTGTTAATTTTGGAGATTGAGTGTATTGTGGTTTTTGGTTGAATTTTAATTTTTTATGAAGGGAGATGAAGGTAGAGTTTGATTTTATGAGAAGGTATTGGAAGGTGATATTAGTAAATTTCAAGTTTAATGATTTATTATGAAATTTAATAATTAATACTTTATTAGGGGTTTTGATATAAAATGACAATGGTAGCAAGTTTCAAGTTTAATGATAAATTATGAAATTTAATAATTAATACTTTATTAGGGGTTTTGATATAAAATGACAGTAGTAGCAAGTTTCAAGTTTAATGATAAATTATGAAATTTAATAATTAATACTTTATTAGGGGTTTTGATATAAAATGACAGTGGTAGCAAGTTTCAAGTTTAGTAATAAATTATGAAATTTAATAATAAATACTTTATTAGGGGTTTTGATATAAAATGACAGTGGTAGCAAGTTTCAAGTTTAGTAATAAATTATGAAATTTAATAATAAATACTTTATTAGTGCTTTTGATATAAAATGACAGTGGTAGCAAGTTTCAAGTTTAATGATAAATTAGGAAATTTAATAATAAATACTTTATTAGTGCTTTTTATATAAAATGACAGTAATAGCAGGTTTCAAGTTTAATGATAAATTAGGAAATTTAATAATAAATACTTTATTAGTGCTTTTTATATAAAATGACAGTAGTAGCAAGTTTCAAGTTTAATAATAAATTAGGAAATTTAATAATAAATACTTTATTAGGGGTTTTGATATAAAATGACAGTGGTAGCAAGTTTCAAGTTTAATAATAAATTATGAAATTTAATAATAAATATTTTATAAGAGCTTTTGATATGAAATGACAAAAAGTTACTAATTTTGTAAGGTCTCATAAAATGTCATGAAAGTATACTTATAATACATCAATTCAAAGTTTGCAGTTCAAACTTTGCAGTTCAAAATGGCTGCCATTATAGCTTCACTTGTGCTTCCAATATAAAATGGTTAGTTACCAGTAACAGCCAATAGAAATCATTAACTGATTTTACAATCTATGAATTCTAATATAAATTCGTAATACGAACGTTCACAAAATGGCGCCTTCTACCATTTGAAGTTTAGAGTCCATCAAATATACAAGAACATAATACCTGATATAAAATGTCAGCTCAGTTAATAAACACTGACAACAAATTAAGTCCAACATGTTTGACTAAATGACTAAATAGTTAGTCATCGATGAACAGTTATATAATAACTATTTCAACCTTAGATTATAAAGACCACATACGTTAGACCGTATGAGCAAGTAACAATCTATTCATTCCCTAAATCGAAGGTAAAAGAAACAGTCGCAAGTGTAAGCAAACAAATCGCGAACAGTTTCGAAAGCAGCCGAAAGAAAGGCGTGGTAATAGTAGTCGAAGTCGATGCTTGATCGCACGAAAAAGAGATAGAGACCTCCGTAGGAAACGTGCGCAGAATGTGTCGTGTCCGCCGCAAAATGCTCTGTCACGCAACTGTGTTGCATGCCGCACACAAGAAAACGGTTCGCACATCCAAGTGGATTTATCCGTGCATTCGTACACGTGTATCCTGTGAGCAGACATAAAGGGTGGTACACGTGTGTGTGCATTGGCTATCTGCTCGCCATGGGTAACGCCACTTCGCGTGATCTCCAGGGACCATGCACCCCTTTTCCACCTTCGGTTTTCTGCACGCCGTCCACTGGCCTGTACCAACGTCAGATAAACCGCTTATTTTATTCATAAACCCACAACGTGAAATCAATATTGCATCAACCTGTACGAGAGGTCAGAAACGACGGAGAGAGGGACGCAATATGGTCGTCTCTCTGACGAGGATCAGAGAATGCGGCCGATGGACGGTTTAACTCAAACCAACCCCCTCACCGTTATTCCAGCTCTCTCTCCACCACTTCCGTCTGCGTCTCTGATCCTACGGCCCGTTCCTCTACCTCGTCATACCTAACGTGGTGGAATGTGGAATGAAATTAGTCCTTAGCCCCCGTCTGATGCCGTGGAACGCGATGTCCGTCCCTATGACGGGACGTTCACAGCCAGACGATGGTATTTCAGTATGTGCCCGACTGCTGGATACACGTCTTCGCCCATATAAATGTCATCGGGTTTAGGATACTTTCACCTGATACAAGTTACTCAATTTTATACTTTTCGGCTTTTTTTATCGACTTTATTAGTTATGTTGCATGTCGGTTCTCAAATTTTTGTTAGAATTCTTGCTGGAGGATTCTTTGACCTGATACGATTTGCAAGTTTCTCAATTTTATACTTTTCGGATTTTTCTATTTTTTAACTGACTTTGTTTATTAGTTACGGTGCATGTCAGTTCTCAAATTTTTATTAGAATTCTTGCTTCTATATTGCAACTTCTACATTTATAAATTTGTAGATTTTCACAGACTAAATTTAAGAATTTTTACACTTGTAGTTTGTGGATTTATGAATTTTTACATTTGTGGTTTATGAATTTGTGAACTTCTACATTTGTGGTTTACGAGTTTATAAATTTTTAAATTTGTTGTTTTATGGAGGTATGATTTTATAGTATATTATTATGTATGAGGTGCTTTGTGGAGGAATATTCGAAAGCTACTGTATTTTATACCGCACGATTCCAATTTTCCAACCGTTCAAAAGTGCACGATTTTCGTGATATTCCCAGTCGCGAAAGAAACGACAGAACTCTTTCGCATCGATCCTGGCTCGACAACGTTTCACCGTTATTTGACGGGTCGCATATGGAGAAAGACGAAAAAAAAAAATAGTATAATCGTTCCATGTCAACGTGTCTGTGGCAAGGTCGACCCTTGAACACGGCACAGGATACACTGTCAATGCATCATCCTTCTGGAGGACATTTATATCGTTGGGAGATGGGATTTGGGGATTCGGAAATTAAAGGATATGAAGATTCATAGAAATTATATTGTAAAATACATTATAAAATACAAATATAAAAAAATCATGCATTTATAAGACAACAAATTTAAGAATATATAAATTCATTGACAACAAACATACATCTTCATAATACAATAAAACATGAATAATAAAATTCATAAATTTATAAAACAACAGATGTAAGAATTTATAAATTCATTGACAACAAACATACAACTTCATAATACAATAAAACATGAATAATAAAATTCATAAATTTATAAAACAATAGATGTAAGAATTTATGAATTCATTGACAACAAACATACATCTTCATAAGACAATAAAACATGAATAATAAAATTCATAAATTTATAAAACAACAGATGTAAGAATTTATAAATTCATTGACAACAAACATATAACTTCATAATACAATAAAACATGAATAATAAAATTCATAAATTTATAAAACAACAGATGTAAGAATTTATAAATTCATTGACAACAAACATATAACTTCATAATACAATAAAACATGAATAATAAAATTCATAAATTTATAAAACAACAGATGTAAGAATTTATAAATTTATTGACGATAAACATACAACTTCATAGGACAATAAAAAATATACAATTGTCAGACATATGTATGTTAACAGTATGTTTCATGTTTAATTAAATAGTGTTAGGACAAAGATTTTGTAAAAAATTATAATGATAGCGAGTTTATAAGTGCATGGTTATAAATGTATGAATGAATTGAGACATACATAAGACAATTACTCATAAAGAGAATTGTAATAATTGATGAGGTTATAAACATAGGAAATTGAGTTAAAGTTAAATAAAATATAAAATGTTTGTTTATGAAGAATCATATGAAGTCTTCTAAACTTTAGTGTTATAAATCATTAGATTGTTTTTTATTTCATAATGTCACAATAATAAATGCAGTTTCATTTGAAGAATCATCCAATAACCTAACCTACAATTTTCTGCACATGTCCGCCATTTTGTGTACCTATTCCTACAGCGTGAAGACAGATGAAGAAAGTTAAAATGTTAAGAACAGTATGCTTTCAAATCCTTGATAATGCAACTTACAATAAATAATTATAAAATTCAATTTGCACTAAAAATTCGAGTCCATAACCCAAACATGCGTCACAAGTATGATTATAGGTTAACTAAATCTCGAAAGACATAACCTCCAATATTCTTCCGCCATGTTCTTACAAACTAAACCGAAATATTTCCTCGTTAAGTAAATATCCCCATAAACGTGAGTTATTGAAACATTCTATTAAGTCCAGAAAGTTGAGCAAAAGTTCCCCGTAAACCTAATATGCGCATACATTCTCGCAGCAGTATATTACTAAAAGATGTCGGTGATCACGCGCGATTCGTCTAAATTATCGCCGATGAGAACTCCGTATAAGTTCGAGAATCTAGGAATGACAAATACGGGGCTAACGATCGAAGTTGAACGGGTATTTCGAAGTCTTAGTTGGCAAAGAAAATCGTACGTTAGGACGTGAAACGGGCCAGAACACGAATGTTAGATCGAAGAGCGGAATTTTGCTGGTCTTTAACCCGACGTTTCCACGGTTCCAGGTAATACAGGGTAACACGAACACGTATTTGGAGTCCAAGCACGAGCTGGAGCCACCTCTGTGGGCGAGCAAGATCCGTTTTCTGCCCTACAGCCATCACACGCGGACGGTTTGCATGCGGGTCGAGCTCTACGGATGTTACTGGAGCGGTAAGCTGTTTGCACTCTCCAATTTTCGTTGAACTTGCCGCCGCTTAGAATACTCACCGGACTGTCCATTAACCCTTATACCGTTGTCGTGTGCGCAAATTTGCTTTTCAGAATCTTGCTTGTACAATTATCTCTTTCATCCTTTGATGAATCAACATCGAATTAAACGTTTAACCACACGGAAATTACCCGACACACCAAAGCACCGGTTGTTGCGCGCCTCTGTACTCTGATAGCACAATTAATTGCGATTATGGAATTATCAGATCTTATCTACGACTATGCTGTATACTTAACTCCACTCAAATTATAGTGTCATTCTTTCATATTCAATCTTCGAATGTTCAATCTTTACTGGATGTACTTTGCTTAATTAATTCTTTGGTATTAATAAAACTTTGCCATAATTTTACTTGAAGATGAAATTCAGCTATTAAGGGCGAGATGTGAATTATCTTTCAAAGTACTACTTTTTGCTGCCACAATTTTCACTACGATAACGAAATTAATTATTCAATTCTGTATTATTCAATCTTCCCTAAAAACTATACCCCTTCTAAACTCTGCTTCACTAAATAAAAAAAAATCATAAAGTCTCTAACCTATTTTTTCAAACAGCACTGTTCACATCCATTCACGTGAATTCCAACATCTATTAAATCCTAACTAATCTATATTAAATCCTAAAAATGAACCATAACTTCAGAGTTTCATTCACCAGAAGTTACATTCCTCCACAAAAATTTGAAAATCTCAAAAATTAATTTGTTCAACGTTTAATGTCTTTTTTCACTGCTTCTCTATTTCCTTTAATTACATAAAGATAGGAAGTACATCAACTAGCCAAAGTTACGCAGTATTATCCATTCAAGTCCACTTTGGTAACTCGTAGAACAATAAATGGTATACCTGCATAGTTACCGCTGACTATGCAATATATTCTGAACTGCAAATTGTGCGAATTAGACTGTGCAAATTGCGCGAGCGCTCAAACTCGGGTTTACAATAATAATTATTCAGTTTACACAACGGTGAGCTGTTTTACGTCTGACAAACCACTCTTCGTTAGTCGATTAATTATGCAAACGCTGCCATCCATTCCGGTAACTTCAATTTTTCGCTGCAATGGTCTGAATCTTAGTTTCTTAAGTACATTTCACTGCTATCATTTAGAACTTTGGAAATTTAGAGATTTTAACGAGTGGACATTTGCAAAATTTTTGTATTGGAATATTTAGAAATTGATGAGAGTAGGGATTTGTTAAATTGGAAATTTGTATATTTTGAAGATGAAATTTAAAAAAATTGAATTTGTGGATTGGGAGGTTGAGATTTAGGAACTTTGAGATCTAGGGATCTTGGAATTTAGAAATTTTGGGATCTAGGGAATTTCGGGATCTAGAGAGTTTGGGATCTCGGGAAATTTGGGATCTAGGGGATTTTGGGATTTAGAGATTTTGGGATCTAGGGAATTTGAGATCTAGAGAGTTTGGAGATCTAGAGATTTGGAAATTGGAAAATTGGGAAATTGGGATATTTGGATATTTGGACATTTGGAAATTGGGAAATTGGGAAATTTGGAAATCTAGGAATTTGGAGATCTAGAGATTTGGAAATCTGGAAATTGGGAAATTTGGAAATTTGGAAATTTGGAAATTTGGAAATTTGGAAATTTGGAAATTTAGAAATTTGGAAATTGGGAAATTGGGAAATTCAGAAGTCTGGAAATATGGAAATTGGGAAATTGGGAAATTTGGAAGTCTGGAAATATGGAAATTGGGAAATTTGGGAATTTGGAAATTTGGAAGTCTGGAAATATGGAAATTGGGAATTTGGAAATTTGGAAATTTGGAAATTTGGAAATTTGGAATTTGGGAAATTTGGAAATTTGGAAATTTTAAAGTCTGAAAATTAGGAAATTTAGAAATTGGAATTTTGAAAACCAAGAAAATGCAGAATTAGTAACTTGATAATTTGGGTATTTCAGAATTTAAAAAATTTTCCCATAGAAATCCACAAATTTAGAAATTAGAAAATCAAATTTATCATAATTCATCCATCTACCTATTAAGTACTATAACCCCAACTATTACATATCATTTCCCCATATCATAAGCGTCTAGTTCCCACGCAGTCATAACACAGTCCGCCAACATCATCCACCAAGAGTATCACAAGCATCCTCTAAACTGTTCGTCGACTAGAAAGTATTTATAACAGATATCTAACAATGACTTTCCACTTTGACCTAACCACAGATGGCGTGGTATCCTACTCGATGCCCCAAGGTGATAAAAGGGGTAATGGATGGGAATTCTTCGATGCCACCTACGATGGACACTGGGACGGTGAGCTCCGCCGTGGTCTGGGTCAGCTGACAGACGGCAGAACTGGACCCGATAACTTTAAAATGGGATATTATGATAACGATCGCAACCAGGGCTGGGTTGGTTGGAGAAACGATACACGTGGACAGCCGGTCGAGATCAAGTTCGAATTCGACAAGGTTAGAGAGTTCTCGGCTATACACATCTACTGCAACAACCAGTTCACCAAAGATGTTCAGGTTAGTCATTTATCATAAAATTGTTATTCAACATTTCAATACTCTTCATTATTCTTTACTTTATATTTTAGTCAGTTGTTATTCGCTTTGATTATACCTTTTTATATTACTTTTTAATTTTACGTATTAGTCTTTCATATTGGTCTTTTACACATGTGTGTCTAACACATATGTTCTTATCTACTGAACATGTAACATTGCAACACTGTTGTCATGAAAGTACAACTGGGTTTATAAAAGGTTTTATAAAAAATCATTAATGAAATTGAATAATATATAACATGACAATATCACATATGTCACATATGTTACATATGTCACTCTTCTGTAAGTGTCTAACATCAGAACTATATCTACATCGATAATAGGTGTTGTGTTTTATAAAAACTTTATTTATAAAATATCATGAATAAAGTTAAAAAATGTACAACATTATGATATCACATATGTCACACATGTCACATATGTTGACTTCTCTAAACGTCTCATATAAAAATCATACCAGTATCGATAATAGTTATTGATATGTTACAAACAAAGTTTGAAAAGATTTTAAAAATGTCTTTTAAAAACGTCTTTTAGAAATGTCTTTTAAAAATGTTTTGTAAAAATGTCTTTCAAAAATATCTTTTAAAAATGTCTTTTAAGAATGTCTTTTAAGAATGTCTTTTAAAAATGTCTTTTAAAAATGTCTTTTAAAAATGTCTTTTAAAAATGTCTTTCAAAAATATCTTTTAAAAATGTCTTTTAAGAATGTTCTTTAAGGATGTCTCTTAAAAATGTCTTTTAAGAATGTCTTTTAAGAATGTCTTTTAAGAATGTCTTTTAAGAATGTCTTTTAAAAATGTCTTTTAAAAATGTCTTTTAAAAATGTCTTTTAAAAATGTCTTTTAAAAATGTTTTTTAAGAATGTCTTTTAAAAATGTCTTTTAAGAATGTCTTTTAAAAATGTTTTTTAAGAATGTCTTTTAAAAATATATTTTAGAGAATGATGTTTCGATGCATTTATAAGCGTGTTAAAGTATCTAATTCGCGCGTCCATGTCAATATCCCCGGAAATGAAGACAAAGATCGAATCAAGCAAGGGGGTAGGTTTCACATCTAATTACGTATCCACGCCTCTGCCAACGTAAATACAAGGGAAGCGACGAATCGTTTACCCTCGCTTTGGCGACGTTATTTCTCAGCCCCCGCAAGGAATGCACAAGCAGCGTCGATCAACAGGCTCACCATCCAACGGTTGTTCGAGATCCTTTTACCGTCACCTCCTTCTTGATCGTCTTCCCAGGGAGACGATTCTTCCCCCTTATACCCCACGGTTGATTGAATATTCCAGCCGATGCTTTATCAGCCAGACGCCGTCTGAATATAAATACAATCTGAAACGGTAATTCTTGCCGGCTCGATATCTTCCTGCGCGACTTATTGCCCAGATCGAGGAATATCACTTGGCTGCGGAATAATCACCGTTATTATGACCGGCTACTTTCGTTTGATTATATCTGATTCTGACGCGAGATGCTTTTACCTGATGAAGCAATTTATTTTATAATGTACGTATAATTTGTGGAGTATTGTGTAAAGAGGAGGTTAGTAGGAATATTACAGAATATACTTTGAGAGGTGTATGTTGGAATATACATATAGCATGTGTGATAACATACATATGTTGTAACGTACACATGGCATGTGTGATAACATTCATATGTTGTAACATACACATAGCATATGTAATAACATACATATGTTGTAACATACACATAGCATATGTAATAACATACATATGTTGTAACATACACATAGCATGTGTGATAACATACATATGTTGTAACATACACACAGCATATGTAATAACATACATATGTTGTAACATACACATAGCATGTGTGATAACATACATACGTTGTAACACACACATAGCATGTGTGATAACATACATATGTGTTAACATACACATAGCATATGTAATAACATACATACGTTGTAACATACACATAGCATATGTAATAACATACATATGTTGTAACATACACATAGCATGTGTGATAACATACATATGTGTTAACATACACATAGCATATGTAATAACATACATACGTTGTAACATACACATAGCATATGTAATAACATACATACGTTGTAACATACACATAGCATATGTAATAACATACATACGTTGTAACATACACATAGCATATGTAATAACATACATACATTGTAACATACACATAGCATATGTAATAACATACATACATTGTAACATACACATAGCATATGTAATAACATACATACATTGTAACATACACATAGCATATGTAATAACATACATACATTGTAACATACACATAGCATATATAATAACACACATAAACGTTTTAAATTCCATTAAACCCCATAAATATATTAAAAGTCAATTAAAACCTCATCAATATACCAAAAGTCGATCAAGACCGAATTAACGTAACAAACGGCGATTGCACGCTTCATCTCCCAATCCGAATACCACGGATATTTTCCTCCACCCCTAAAGAATCAGACGTCTGAATATACGTTAATACTACTAAACCAAAAAAAAAGAGACCATGAAAATTTGAAACACTCCATGAATGTTTTTAATATCGTCAGGGGCGTATTTAATGCCTCGCGTATTTTTCCAATTAACGGCTCGCGGACGAATTAAATAAAACTTTCCTGTCCCTTCTGGGCTCGTCGCGAATGCATGGCATTTCGAAGCGGGACTGAATTATTAACTGCCACGACGCGTTATACTGCCGAGGGAATTTATTTTAAATCGCGACGTTGTTAATTCATTCTGATATTTATTCAACTTCGTATACGTCGCGTAGAAAAATTCTATCGTCGGATATCGTTATCGGAAGAATTAAATGGAGATATTCTTTTTAGTGGTATTTTCGATTAGAATGGAACAGGTGATATACGATATTCATGCCTAATATGAAACTATATTTAGTGTGACACTGCATGAACCTGTATGAAGCTGTATTAAATTGTATGACACTATATGAAGCTGCATGAAGATGTGTAAAAGTGTATGACACTGTATGAAGCTGCATAAAGCTGTATGAAAGTGTATGACACTATATGAAGCTGTATGAAGATGTATGAGAGTCTATGACACTATATGAAGTTGTATGAAGCTGTATGAAAGTGTATGACACTATATGAAGCTGTATGAAGATGTATGAAAGTGTATGACACTATATGAAGCTGTGTGAAGCTGCATGAAAGTGTATGACACTATATGAAGCTGTATGAAGATATATGAAAGTCTATGACACTATATGAAGCTGTATGAAGATGTATGAAGATGTATGACACTGTATGAAGCTGCATGAAGATGTATGAAAGTGTATGACTTTATATGAAGCTGCATGAAGCTGTATAAAAGTGTATGACACTATATGAAGCTGCATGAAGATGTATGAAAGTGTATGACACTATATGAAGCTGTGTGAAGCTGTATGAAAGTGTATGACACTATATGAAGTTGTATGAAGCTGTATGAAAGTGTATGACACTATATGAAGCTGTATGAAGATATATGAAAGTCTTTGACACTATATGAAGCTGTATGAAGCTGTATGAAAATGTATGAAGCTATATGAAAATTTATGAAAGTGTACGACACTATATGAAGTTGTATGAAGCTGTATGAAAGTGTATGACACTATATGAAGCTGTATGAAGATGTATGAAAGTGTATGACACTATATGAAGCTGTGTGAAGCTGTGTGAAAGTCATATGAATCTGTATGAAAGTCTATGATGCTATATGAAGTTGTATGAAACAGTATGAAACTGTATGAAAGTTTATGACGCTATATGAAGTAACACGAAGCTGTGTGAAGCTATACCAAACTGTACAGAAGTCTATGAAGCAGTATGAAACTGAAATTATATAAAACTGTATGAAGCTGCATGAAAGCTGCATGTGGCTGTATAAAGCAGCATGAAGCTGTATAAAACTATATAATACTCCATCAAACCGTGTCTCCTTAATATTATAATACCATAATACCTACCTTAAACCAGAAATTTTAAAGATTATAAGATACTATAATTTCAAAGTTCGTAAATCCACAACACCAACCCCCTGATATCCCATTTCCGTGCAATAAGCAGTAAAACACAAATTATTCACAGCTAACTTAATCGCAGAAGGGGAAGATTCACACATCGTTCGTTACATTCCGACTATAATAGCAAGTATAGTGTCGAGCTTGCGGAAATGAGGTTGCGTTATTCGAGGCATTCTTCGTTCCAACGTCGGCCAATAATTCGATCCCCTTGTATAATTTCCGTTTCGCAGCGATTTCGCGACCCTTCCGCGTCGTTCGCGTTAACTTCGATAATGTAATGCAAATACATCCGCTCGCTTTCAAGCCCTCGTTTCGATACGAATACGATACAGAAGCGGACGATCGCGGCTGGCATGCGAAATCGTCCCGACGATGGAATTATTTCCGCCCGCGGAATAAAACTGCCGATTGCTGGATCGGGCGGCAGATTTATACGCGTTTATCCAGTTTTGTTTTAGGTTTGTTTTGCATAGAAAGATATACGAATGAGACCTCACAAAATGATTTGCTTGTTTAAAAAATGAGAATTGATGTTCCTATAAAGTCGTATGTGGTTAAAAGTGTATGTTATGTACATATGAATGAACTTGTCTGTCCACATGTGTGTTCACATATGATCTTCGTTAAAAAATGCCTTAATAGACATAGATATATATGTACATACATTCATATATACATGTGTACAAACATCAATAAATGTATGTGCATATGTGGATCTTGATATATGCATAGATACATATGACTTTACATACATGTGTAGAGTCATATGTGCATTCATATATACGTATGCATACATGACACATACAGATACATACACAGACGTATGCATACATATATGTATACACATATGAATATACATAGATACATACATTAATATATACATACATATTTAGATATGTGTATATGTATATGTTCATATGTGATATTTGTGGTATGTGTAGTACATGCAATGTATGTAACGTATGTACTTAATGTATCTGTGTATACACATCACATATGTAGTGTACGTATGTAACGTATGTATGTAATGTATGTATGTAATGTATGTATGTATGTAACATACGTGAAATGACACATGTAACATATGTAACATACACAACAAAAAATTGAGAACCACTTCTACAGAGTGTTAATTGAAAGATCGAATGATTACAAAACAGAGCAAGAGAGATGAAAAATGTATCAGAGTTCAATCGTTATTTTTCACGCTGAAAAAGTATATTGTTTCCCAGAAAAGTATATTGTTTCAATATTCGTTGGACGAACGCGTCTATGTCGTTGCTTTGTGTTTTGAATTGCAGCGAGAAATCGATATAAAAGTGCATGCAATTGAAGCACACCGGTGTCACATTTTATAAAGGTACACTTCGTTCTTTTCTCGCGTTTCAGTTTATGTCATCACACGAAACAATTGAATTTCTTTATTTTCGACGGGGGTGCAATGTCGTTAATATGGATACATTGTTGATGGGTTAATGACTGATGATTTGAATTTTGGGATTTTGGAAATTTTGAGAATTTTAGGAATTTTGGAAATTTTGGGAGTTTTGAGGATTTTGGGGATTTTGGAATTGGGAAATTTTGGAATTTGGGGAATTTGGAATTGGATGATTTTGGAATTAGGGGATCTTGGAATTGGGGAATTTTGGAATTTGGGGAATTTGGAATTGGAGAATTTTGGAATTGGGGAATTTTGGAATTGGAGAAATTTGGAATTGGGTGTTTTGGAAACGAGAGGGTTGGAATTGGGTGTTTTAGAAATGTGAGGGTTGCAATTTCACTATTTTGGAATTTGAAAATTTAGGAATTAGGGAAACTTGAAAATTTGAAAATTTAGTATCTCAAAACCCCAATAATTTCAGAATTTATAATCTCAAAAATCTCCAAATATAAAAATAAAAAATTAAGAAATGCATCTATTTCCTCACCATAAAAATCCCAAAATATTATAACTTACCCCACCAAAAAGCTTTCAATTTCACCCCGCTGATCCCCAACACATTACAAACAAGTTACACATCAAAACTGCCCATTTCGAAAAATAGTTCGTTCGTAAAAGCTCGGAAGCCCCGCGTTAGAGGTTGATGTCCGCGGCACAAAATCCGCTTTAAGCTCGCGCGAGTATTTCGCTCTGCGCTATAGTGCATTTAAAGATTTGGCCGTGCGTGCTGTGAAATATCCATGGGCGATTATTGAACAGTACCATAAATGGGGAGTGGCCGAATTTTGATTTGGATAAAAGCGTTCCCAGTGTTTCGCGCGTTTCCAACGATGGATTTGGGGAACCGGGGGTGGTTTGCAACGCGAGGAGGGGCACGTGTTCGGCTTTCAATCAATAAGGCTAAATCGTACCGTGAAACTGTATAATGTTAATCAGGGATTCGCGTATTCTCGTTCATCAAAAAATCATTTCGATAATTGTACCCTGTGAATATTTTAACGGTGATCATCCTCGACATTTATAGATAGCGTATCGAATATCCGACCAATAAATTTTTTCAATTTTAGACGTTTAATATGTATGTCGACGTTACGTATACTGTCAAAATTAATTATGTACTGAAAAGTTTAATTATTTTGAATAATATTGTTTTAGTAGTTCAATTATATTTTAATACTTCAAATTCAATATTTTAATATTTATTAATTATATGATAGCAAAAACAATTCATGAGAAAAAGAGGAAGAATGTAACTGTTTTTTTGTCACAAATGTTTTATTCTTTTATTTCAGTCTTCTATAAAAATTGTTAAGAAGTCATTTTTTTTGCCATTTTAACCGTAGGTTATGTAGCCTATGAAGCAGTAATATTTACTGTATTAATCATTTCAAATAAAATAAATAATTAAATCGTTTTTAACCTGAAGAAGTTGAAGAGGTTATGTAGGTTATGAAACAGTAATATTTACAGTATTGATCATTTTAAATAAAATAAATAATTAAATCTTTTTGAAGAGTTATGCAACTAATATTTGTTAAAAGAAAGCATTCTAAAAAAGTTAAATATCGGTCTACGTGTTTGTTTGAAAAATGAACCTAAAAAAGTAAAATTTCAGTGTCCGTATTTCAGCGAAAAATGGCGTTGTGTACAAAAGCCGCTATTTCTAATTTGTTTGAACACCGTTACGCATAGACAATTCCGATATTTTTATTCCATATACCACAGTATACATCCAGGTAGCAGTGAAAAAGAGTATCGTGGCCCTTGATACGTTTCGAATCGCGCGTTTCGTGGTTGAACGGCGAAAAAAACGCTCATTGCGGCCGTTTAGAGGCAGACCTCAGCGACCACCATTGAAACGAAGCGAAATCGCGCTTTTCGACGGTGAGGCTGCTGTTTGCGTTTCGTGGTGAACGGGCTTTTTTTCCTAGACGAGGCGAAATTTTTGCTTTTTTTACCCTCGCTCGGTTTGTCGATCTTCGGGCATTAATTGCCTCGAAAAAAACGTCGAAATGTCCCGATGATTTTTTTCGTCCATCCTATGTTCGCAAGGGAATAAAATATCGTCAGCTTGATCGTAGTCGACCGTGAAATCGCTGATACCGAAAATATAGATTGTTCGCGTGTTCCACATGCAGACAGATCGAACGTTTCAATTATATTGTGATTTATTAGAACAAAATGCTTCGTGGCTATAAAATCGCATACATGTCGTATCATCACAAATATTAACTGTCAATTGAATTATACAATTTATATAACAATCAAATAGCTGCATTTATTCATACAGTTAATATAAACATTTTCTTTATTTTTCATAAAATGTACAAATATGAATACAATACTGTTGTTTGTCAAAATGAATTACATATCGAAACATTATAGATGAAACGTTCATATATTTTCAATGCACATTGAATGTACACAATAGACAATTGATATAACAATTATCTAGATGTGTTTATTCCATACAGTTAATATAAACATTTTCTTTATTTTTTATGAGATGTACAAACATAAATATAATACTATTGCTGTATGTCAAAATGAATTACATATCGAAACATTATAGATGAAACGTGCATATATTTTCTATCTACATGGAATCTACACAATCGACAATTGATATAACAATTATCTAGATGTATATAGTCATACAGTTAATATAAACATTTTCTTTATTTTTCATAAAATGTACAGACATGAATACAATACTGTTGTATGTCAAAATGAATTACATATCGAAACATTATAGATAAAACGTGCATATATTTTCAATGTACATTGAATGTACACAATAGACAATTGATATAACAATTATCTAAATGTATTTATTCATACAGTTAACATAGACATTTTTTTTATTTTTCATAAAATGTGCAAAAATAAATACAGTAGCCTCTTGTTCAAAATTACACATCTTTTCACTCAAATCAAATGTATTATATCTTCGAAAATTTCATATATTTTCAATCTACACGTGTTTAAATAAGCATTGATAAATTGCTGTAAAGAAGAAACAGAGCAATATCCGAATATTAAAGTAAGAGAAAGAGGTAAAAGGAAGGACGATTATAAACGCGAGGACGTAGGTCTTTGACGTCCCTGTGAACCGCCATGCTGCTCTCTTCGTGGTCGCGTTTCGAAACAGAAGCACCGAAGCAACCGATCGTCCTCCGGATTCCCTTCCACGTCGCCAGGTTTTATACACAGAGTGACCCCGACGCTGGTTGAAGCTTTCGCAAGCTCATAAACCGGAACCCCGAAGCACAATGGCTCTGTCGGGGCTTTTGCCCGTGGCACATCTTTGATATCCAAATAACATTTTCCCCTTCGACGGAAGCAGCCAACGAAACACGCCGGCTACGGGCGATAATAGACTGCGATACGAAAATGCTCACTCCCGCCCTAGAAACAACCCGTCGAGTGTTTCGTTGCCAAAAGGGGCGGTTCTGAATCGGGGATAAAAAGGAAACGTCATCTTGAGACACGAAATTAGCATCGTGAAAGAATCCCTTTGCCTTTTAATTATTATTGGATGGGGTTTTCTTTGGGACATTGAGGGTTAGGGACATTTTTAAATCACAAGATTTTAGTATGTTTAGCATACTTAATATTTTATTATTTGTCAAGTTCTCAAAATTCAGTCGTGGTAAAAAAAATGTAAAATGAAACAAAGGTGCAACAGTTATTCTTAACTTATAATTTCTTTCGACAGTCACGTCAGATAAAGTCAACTATTACAATGTTAATACAAATACGTAAAATTGAAATGTTATATATTTTGAATTTATTCTTCTTTATACAAATTATTGATAGTAAACTCCAGACTCTAATTAAGATTTATTATACCTGAAGAGTAAAGTGCGTCACGATTGACACAAAACTATAACTGAAAGTATTAAAATAAATATTCCAAATTTAACCAATCATTTACTGTAATTCATCATAAAAAAACAAGCTTCGTTCGCAACATCGAATTAGATTTCGGCCATTAGGCGGTAGTCTGCTGCATAATGCGTAGACTTCCATCAAAGGAACACGTCCAGCCGACGAAATTGAAACGTAGCAGGAAAGAGCATTCGTAAATAAAATTGACACGAAAGGTCCGCTGCATCGGGCCGGGATGCAATCAAGGAAATTTATGCACTTTGACGAGCTGTAACTGCGAGACGGATATCCGGATAAGGAAAAGTATGTATTTACACGGTGTCAGAAACGCAGCGGAAAATCTTATCAAACGTTTGCTCGTTTTCTTCGGCGAAGAGTCTGCTAAATAAATTGACTCGCCAGACGTCTCGGTCGTTACGTTTATTAAATTACGATGTCAAACATTCCACTGGGGGGTACACAAGGAAATTACAAAGCGATCCTGTTACTTAGAGATTCCGTGACTTTATATCGAAGCCTCCGCATTCAACGTCCGCACTCTGCGAGAAGCACCGCGAAAGTGTTAAAGGGCTTCACCTTTTTTTTTTCTTGAGGTTTAACTTCCGACGGGTCAACTAACTGGGAAACTCGGTCAGCTTTTGCCTCTGATTACTGCAACTTCTGCGATCTTTTTTCGAACTTGTCATTAAATTATAATTACCTGTGGTGTGATTTACGGAAAGTTTTTGTTTTTCGTTAACGGAAAGGATTTTATCGTCTGCATTAATGAGGGTAGATTTCACGAAGACAGGTTTAAAATTTTCATCCCTTATGAAAGACATGTGTTTTGCAATAAAAAGGACTTTAATATCTAATTTAAAATTTTAGTGAATTAAAATTAATATTTTCTGTGATTGCGATAATTTTAGAGTTTGACGATTACTCAGTTATAACTGTATGTTAAATAATTAATTTCAGTGACGATTATCGATCAAAATTATATCGAGTTTAATTTATAAGAGTTGACTTACCTTCCAACTACCTACATCTCCAAAATAATAAATCACACAAAATATTTAAGTTTGACAATAAAACAGAATATTCGTGCTTTCATATAATGAAATTTAGAAGACTACGTGGACATTTATCACTAAATAAAATTTGAAAAATTACAGCTTTATACATTCAAAACTAGTACATGTATTATAAAATCCATCTTGTGTATTACATTTTCTCATTCATATCAGTGAAGGGTTTAAGCCTGACTGCTGCTCTTGAACCATATTTCAAACAAAACAAAATACTACAAATCAAACTTATGTCGAGTTTAATTTATAAGGGTTGACGTACCTTCCACCTATCTACATCTTCAAAATAACAGATCATACAAAATATTTAGGTTTGACAATAATACAGAATATTCGTGCTTTCATATAATGAAATTTAGAAGACTACGTGGACATTTATCACTAAATAAAGTTTGAAAAATTACAGCTATGTTCATTCAAAACTAGTACATGTATTATAAAATCCACCTTGTGTATTACATTTTCTCATTCATATCAGTGAAGGGTTTAAGTCTAACTCTGCCATCATCTACCCCATATTTCAAACAAAACAAAATTATAAAATACTACAAATTTAATTTGCATTGTACCTAATATCCAAAGCATTTGAAGATGCAGAAAAATTCTGGTATTATTCGAACAAGTCGATAAAAATTTCGCGGGTAAACGCAATCACCAAGTTGTCCCAATTTCTTTGGCATCGCGTCCAATTAAAAAGCAGCCGCAAACGATCGAGGAATCGTCGGAAGAACGGATAGAATGAAGGCACACGGAAAAAAAAGCTGTAAACGAGCCGTAAAAACGCAGCCCGGTGGAATCGTTGCGGAACAACTTCAAAACGTTTACACACACGGTCGCGTTGTTATGCCACCGATGGGAACGAAATAATGTTGCTCTTTGAGCGTAAGTCCCTGTTTGCGCTAGGACTGTACAGATACGTTTCAACGAAACCATTTCCAGGGCTGGGGAAAAAAAAAAGAATAAAAGCCTCGGCTTCGCCGAAAGCTCCATTTCTCTCCGTTGAACCGTACTGTAAAAAAGGGATTTACTTCCAGATCAGTTATTGCGCTTCATCCGGTATATTATATCGGATAAGCCGCGTGGCTTCCGTCTCTGCATCTGACTTCTGGCCCCCGTGTGTACATACGTGTACCGCGGTGTTCAACAACTTACTACGTTCAACATGCTAACGCTTTCTTTGAACGAGCACGTGTTTCACTATTTTTACTCTTTTTAATTTTCGTGCTTGGGGTTTTGATGTTTTCAAATTTTTTTCAGGTCATTTTCATCTGGTAGGTTCACAGTTATGATTCTTTAGAGACCTACATTTTTGGGTTAGCTTCTATTTTTTAGTCTGAAATTTTTTAATTTGTAAATTCATTGATCTGTGAGTTTGTGGATTTTTATGTATTGTAATTCTAAATTTTTCTTGTCTATTTTCTGCAACTCTATATTTCTATGTCTCCTATGTTTCTATGTCTTCTAACCCCAGCTTTTCAAATTCATCTGCAGCCCCTAAAAATTCAGAAAAACAAACATAAATATTAAAAAAGCTACGAAGTATTCAAAAAATTGAAACGGAGAATTTGCCAATTGAGAACATCGAAAAAGAACTCGATGCACATTTTTCTGTACATGTAATACCCATCTCACATATTTCATAATCCAGACGATTGTTCTTTTATTTTTTGGCTTGTATACAGACAGAAATATAGTCGTCGCATCGATGGAAGGATGAAAATTGAAGCGATCGAAAGAATAAAACCTGCGAACGACTGCGAGGCTCGCTTTGACAAAAATGTCGGTGCAAAAGTTAAAACGAGCGAACGAGAACCAATTGAGTTTCTAGCGAGATTGGTTGCCGAGAGATAAAATTCAGCGTGAATAATAATGCAGATTGTTTGACATCGCGGACGTTTAGAACGGCTAAATAAACCGTGGAATAATTTTCGCCTCGAATAACGCTGGACAATTTGCATGCTACACGAATGAATTGAGTTATACGATTTTCAATACTATTTTAATAAATTCCGTTCTCCTTTTTTTTCTACTTTATAAATCCGTTTGAACATTTTTGATGTTCTATGAAATATTTGCTTTTGGAATGGGTTGAAAGAGCCGTATTTCATTTCGGAGAAATTGATCAATTTTTTGGGGGGAATTTTTGAAGTAATAAGAAATAATATCTGGAAAAATTGGTTATAGGGAAATATTTTCAGGTGTTCGCTTTTAATGATTCATAATAAATTATGTAAATAGGTGGATGTTGCTTATGAAACAGTAATATTTACAGTATTAATCATTTTAAATAAAACAAATATTTAAATCTTTTTTAACCTGAAGAAATTGAAGAGGTTATGTAGCTCATGAAACAGTAATATTTGCTGTATTAATCATTTTAAATAAAATAAATAATTAAATCCTTTTTATCCTGAAGAAGTTGAAGAGGTATGTAGCTTATGAAATAGTAATTTTTACAGTATTAATCATTTTAAATAAAACAAATAGTTAAATCTTTTTTAACTTGAAGAAGTTTAAGAGGTTATGTAGCTTATGAAGCAGTAATATTTACTGTATTAATCATTTTAAATAAAATAAATAATTAAATCCTTTTTAACTTAAAGAAGTACCTAAAGAGGTTATGTTACTAATGACAATAATTTTTATTATATTAATAATTTTAAGTAGAATACAAAAATTCTTTTTTAACCTCCAAAAGTTCCTCAAGAGGTTATGTTTCATACAGACTATTTCAAGTCTAACAACCCCTTAAAACAAACAAAAATAAAATTGCTCTTCCCAACCTAAAAATTATGCCCGAAGATATAATATAATCATCCCACTCTTTTGTTATAAAAGAGTGATGTAAAGGAACTACCTATTTAAGAATAGAAAGAAGAATTAAAAGGGTTGATAGAAGTTTTATGAGGATCGAAGCCATACGACACTTTAGCGGATACAGAAACGACGGGACATCGATATCGATAGCAGCGGATAAACGCCTCTCCCGTCACCGGGATATCGTTTCCGACTCCCATCGGGCTTGAAACGAATCTTTCGTAATTGGATTTACATGACGCGAATTACGATAACGAAATCTTCGGGAGCCGATTCGACGGATCTGCTCCAGATGTTACCCCGCGGTTGTGACAATGACGTTATCGACTTTCGGCTTGTACGCCCGCCGCATCCGTTGAAAGGAAGTTTTCCTTCGACGGATAATTCGATAGCCAGCGAAATGTCGGATATTTGCTCTGTGATAACGGCACACACACGTTTGCATACCGAAATGAACAAAAATCGATCTTACGTGTCTTATGGAGTACTTTAAATCATGCGGTGCTTTTTAGGTTAGGAATTATATCTCAAGTTTCTAGGTTAGAATATATATCTCATTTTTGTGGGTTAGAGAATGTATTAATTGTGGGTTAGAAGATATTCATTTTTAATGGAGTTATATTACTGGTTATTTGAAGGTTAGTGTAGTTAAAATTAGTGACATGAGCAACTTAAATGAGTAATTAATATTGTTAGAATATTAGTGTTTAGAAAATTTCTAACTCTTTGAATTCCTAAGCTCTTACAAGCTCAAACCCTAAAATTCCCAATTCTTCAAATCCCAAAATTCTCAACCTTCCGAATCCCAAAGTTCCGTTCTCTAAAAACCCCAAAATCCTCAAATTCTGGAACCCTAAAATTCCCATCTCTCCAAATTCCAAAATCCTCAAATTCTGGAACACCAAAGTCCCCATCTCTCCAAATTCCATACTCCTCAAATTCTGGAACCCTAAAATCGTAATCTCTTCAAATTCCAAACTCCTCAAATTCTGGAACCCTAAAATCCCCATCTCTCCAAATTCCAAACTCCTCAAATTCTGGAACCCTAAAATCGCAATCTCTCCAAATTCCAAACTCCTCAAATTCTGGAACCCTAAAATCCCCATATCTCAAAATTCCAAACTCCTCAAATTCTGGAACCCTAAAATCCCCATCTCTCCAAATTCGAAACTCCTCAAATTCTGGAACCCTAAAATCCCCATCTCTCCAAATCCCAAAACCTTAAAACCCCAATATTCCTCAAAACCCCCAAACCATAAACTAAAACCACCGACCCAATTTAAAATCAGATTATCCCATTGAACTTCAAGATGTAAAACTATTATAAGATCCTCAAAAATCATATATGGCTTCGCTTCCTTCTTTTACCTCCCTGCATCGTATTTTACTTTGTTCCTAAATCTTCTTCGGTTAGAGAAGGTTTTTGAGACGACTCTATCCATCAACGTCCTACTTCGTCTGTGTTTGTTTTATTTAATCTATACGCAGCCTTGTTTAGCTTTCCGCTGTGTTTTACCGCAACCACGATCAATCTCTTCGTGGTAGCCGCAAGACTGATGAAAATGGATCTTCCTTTCGCTCTGCTCTCGTTTAAGATTCTACATATTCTTTTTTTTATACGAAATGCATCAAACTTGATTTTCTTAGTAGGAATCTGATTTAATGTGTTAAGTTGTTGTATTTAAAAAAATGAATTATTTATTTTTTATTCTTTAATTCTTGATTCTACTACTGTTGCGTTGTTAATATATTATACAGGATCAATTAAAATTAATTAATTGAAATTAATATGTTAAATTATAATGTATATTAAAAAATATTAATATTTAACAGCATATCAAAACATAAAAATTTTCCTCAAATTTCAAGCATTAAATTAACATGAATATAATATAATTCTAACTATATTCTCTTCGCAAAATCATATCAAACTTCCAACGTCCAAATCACCGCTGTAATAGAGAAGCAACCATTTTGTGTTTCCTATAATGAAACCCAGTCACTGTTTGCACATTTCGAACAACGTTGTTCTAGCAATGTTACAGGATTACGAATCTCATGTTACGTAACATGTTGGCCCGCTAATATGGTGTTTAACTTTATGTTGCAGGTGTTCTCCCATGTAGATATACTGTTTAGTATAGGAGGCAAATACTACACGGGAGAACCTATCACGTATACCTACATGGAAGACAAAATTTTCGAGTCATCGCGGAATATCACTATCAAACTCCATCATCGAGTTGGCAAGTACGTGAAATTGAGGCTTCACTTCTCGGCCAGGTGGCTTATGATCAGCGAAGTGACTTTCGATTCTGGTGAGTGGACAAAACTTTCTTAAAAATTGTTTTAAAATTGCGAACCCTCTTTTAAAACTTGTGATACGTTTTTAGTTAAAACGAGTATTCAATGTGTATTTACTTAAATAATTATACAATATGCACGTACTTAAATGAACATACAATACATATGCACTTAAATGAACACACAATACGTATGCATTTAAAATAATTAATTTACCATTTACTTAAAATGAATATGCAACACGTAACAATTTAAATGAGTACACTGTATATACAGTTAAAGCAAACATGCAACATGTATCCACTTAAATGAATATACAATACGTATTCGTTCAAAATAAGTACGCAACATGTATCCACTTAAATAAATATACAATACATAAGCAGTTAAATAAATATGCAACACGTATCCACTTGAAGGAGAATACAAAACGCATTCATTTAAAATAAATATGCGAATCATATCAAACAACCCTAAATAACTGTAAGCACATGTCAAATTGTAAACAATCTTCCCTACGAGCACATTACTCAACTAGTGACGTACAAAAATATTAAAAGAATGAAGTCAACAAATATTTAAAGTAGTAGAAACAGTAAAATTGTACAAGTAGTTTTTAATTTACCAATAATTTTTCAACGAGAAATATGTCCGGACGGTGCAGATGGGGTGAATGGCGAATCGAGGAGTCGTTTTATTTTAACCGTAGCTCTCGCCATATTTTTCTTCCACGCGAACAGAACCAAACCGGCTCGATACGAATTACGAGCGTTTCGTTTCAATAGAAATCAACTTGTCCGTAGTCTGAACAGAGACACGAAGAATAACGACGTTAGACACGGGGAGAAAAATCGCTTTATCAAACGGGAAGATATAAAATCGTAGAGCACGTCGACGTTTCGCTGGGTGTCCTCGATCCGGCTGAATACAACTTCCGGTCCGATTTAACGCTGCATTCGATGAAAATCGTTTCCTCGGTAACTTGGCTTAACACGTTATTTACCGTCATTCTTTCGTTTTCTTGGATAAACTGAATTTACCGAGTCAATCATGATCTTCGTTGCTACAGGACTGTTATAAAATCCTGTTAAATTAATCTTGTTAAATAATACGGTGCGAAGAATTTCTGGAAGATTTATCTCGGTGGATGTCGCACGATCTGGCAAATTTATCTCGATGAAAAATATTCTACAGATAAATTAATCTTCTTGAATAATGTTTTTTAAAAATGTTCAGTTAAATTGTTTTCATCAAACTTTATACAAAATGAGGTCAATTAAGTTCTTAAATAATGTTTTTTTAAAAATGTTCGGTCAAATTGCTTTCATCAAACTTCATGTAAAACGAAACCAATTAAGCTGTTAAATAATGTTTTTTAAAAATGTTTAATTAAATTAATTTCATTAAACTTCTTACAGAAAGAGGCAAATTAAGCTCTTAAATTATATTGTACTAAAATAATGAAGTAAATTGATCTTCTTGGACAATGTATTTTAGAAAACTTCAGTAAAAATATTCTTAGTGAATAATGTTGTACGAAGAGGAAGAGGAAAACTAACCTATAAATATACATGTATTAACCTTGTATGTATTATTAAATTAACCTAATAATATTAGAGAAGGTGCATAGGGAAAATTAACCTATAAATGCACATATATTAACCCAGCATTTACTATTAAATTAATTTAATAATATTATACAAAAGTCATAAGAAAACCTAACCTATAAATGTACATGTATTAACCTTGTATTTACTATTAAATCAACCTAATAATATTATGCAAAAGTCATAAGAAAAACTAACCTATAAATGTATTTATATGTATGAATTATTAACTGATAAATTAACCTAGTAATATCATACAAAAAGAACTATAAATTTGATTATAATTTCTTTAAAATTAACCTAACCTTAAATGAAACTTTACCAAGTTTGAAGACACAATGACCAAAATTAACAGTCCTATTAAAAAAGTCCATGTCAGAAAACATGAGCAGAAGCAACATAACCTAACATAATTAACACAAGCTTAAATAAAACTGTACCAAGTTTAAAGACACCACAATGAAGATTAACAGTCCATAAAAGTCCATGTCTAAAAACCAACATCAACATTTATTCAACATTACCGCTCGCGAGTGCAATTTCGCAGAATCTTTTAACAAAGAGTCCGTGTAACGAGATAGGCGCAAAAAAAGAGAAGAGTCTCGGTGTCTTTGATTTTACAGTAGAATAGAGAGTCTCGAACAATCGTTGAAAGACGTTCTCGAGGAACGTCTGAGCGTTAACAACCAGAAGGTCTCTTTAAATAATAACAAGATTTTCCTTGGAACGGTGATTCGCAGCTGATTCCATTGTTTGGAGTCGTTGAATCGGCTCCGCTCGTTTTTGTTTGTCGAAGCTCGAATTAGTTCATTTTGCCGAGCGATTAAATCGACGAGCGGGGTGTTCCGTTCGATACAGTTAAAAGGAAATCCAATTAATTCGAAGATGACGTAGAAACCCGGAGAGAGAAAAATAGACGGGAGACGGATTAAGCGAGCTTTGGCGTTCAACGAGAGAAAGGGAGAAAAAAAAAAAGGAAAAGCGGTCAACAACAAAAATGAAACTCTTCGTTTCCAGCGAGCGACCGCCAGGCTCTGTGATGAAAAATTCTTTGTTAAACGTAGCGAGGGATTAAACGCAACAGTGCTCGAGTCGCCGAACAATTGAACAAGAAGAGTCTGCGTACTCCTCCTCGTAAACCGTGTCACGAAACTCGGCTCGACTTCCAAGCTTTATCGTTTAACCCGAGGATGCTTTTAAATAGGCTTCAAAGACGTTGTTCGAGCGGAAGAATCGATGCATGAAAAGAGAATCAACAGCGATCTTGCCAACAGCCTTTCTGACGTCTGTAGAATTGTGCGTAGGATAAAGGGGTGCGTTTACTTCAATTGCTTTTTTCTCTCCTTTTTTATTTTTTTGCTTTTTGTTATATTAGCGGGTATTTTGTGAGTGTGGAGTTAATTGGATGGTTTTGTGGGGTTCTGTTGTAGAAGTGTATTATTGTAGAGAGTTGAAGTGAGAGTCAGGGTTGTTATTAGTTATGTGGAAAATAAGGGGTGGAGTTTAATAATTAATTTAGTTTATTGTGGAATAGAAGGATGGATTCTCAAGTTTAATACATATCAGGGGTAGTTACAAATATTGGAATTCTTAAACCTCTAAAATTTTAAAATATCAAATTTTCAAACCTTATAATTTCCAAAATATCAAACTTTTTAACTACATAATTTTTATACCTCGGAATTACTAAGTTTCTGATTTCTTGAAATGCTAAATTACAAGTTAACGAATTCTCAAAGACTAAATTTGCTAAAATATTAAATTACTAAACTCTTAATTTTCTAAATTTCAAAATAGACCTGTGGCGGTTTTACTATTACGTTCATCGAACACCAGGCGGCGCGAGACTTGACTTTCTCGCAAGTACTCGCGGAGCCTTCCTATTCATATATATACCGCCTGTCCATGTATTACTGTTGAGTCCATTATCAGGTTCCGGACGAGATATCTCTCCTTTCTTCAAACTTTTGCAAGTTTGTTGCCAAATTTTCAAAAATCCCAAAATTGTTAAAGCTCTCAAATTCTCCAAATTCCATATTTTCAAATCCCCTAAATTCCACATCTCAAAATTCCAAATTTCCAGAAACCTCCCAAAATTGCAAAAACCCCAAGTTTGACGAGAATCCCCAAATATCCAGAAACACCCCAAATTTGCAAAAACCCCAAATTCCCAAAAGTTCCACATTTCCAAAAACCCCAAATTTGCAAAGATCCCAAATTTCCGAAAGTCCTAAATTTGCAAAAACCCCAAATTTCTAGAAACCCCAAATTTCCAAAAATGCCAAATTTGCAAAGACCCCAAATTCCTAAAAGTTCCAAATTTGCAAAAACCCCAAATTTCTAAAAGTTCCAAATTTGTAAAAACTCCACATTTCCAAAAACCCCAAATTTGCAAAGATCCCAAATTTCCGAAAGTCCTAAATTTGCAAAAACCCCAAATTTCTAGAAACCCCAAATTTCCAAAAATGCCAAATTTGCAAAGACCCCAAATTCCTAAAAGTTCCAAATTTGCAAAAACCCCAAATTTCTAAAAGTTCCAAATTTGTAAAAACTCCAAATTTCCAAAAACCCCAAATTTTCAAAAATCCTAAATTTGCAAAGAGCCCAAATTTCTAAAAGTTCCAAATTTGCAAAAACCCCAAATTTCCAAAAGTCCCAAATTTCCAAAAACCCCAATTTTCAAAAATCCTAAATTTGCAAAGAGCCCAAATTCCTAAAAGTTCCAAATTTGCAAAAACCCCAAATTTCCAAAAGTCCCAAATTTCCAAAAATCCTAAATTTGCAAAGAGCCCAAATTCCCAAAAGTCCCAAATTTGCAAAAACCCCAAATTTCCAAAAGTCCCAAATTTCCAAAAACCCCAAATTTTCAAAAATCCTAAATTTTCAAAGAGCCCAAATTCCCAAAAGTTCCAAATTTGCAAAAACCCCAAATTTCCAAAAGTCCCAAAGTTCCAAAAACCCCAAATTTTCAAAAATCCTAAATTTGCAAAGAGCCCAAATTCCCAAAAGTCCCAAATTTGCAAAAACCCCAAATTTCCAAAAATCCCAAATTTCTAGAAACCCCAAAATTCCCAAATTTCCTGAAACCCTAAAAGTCCCCAAATTTCCCAAAATCCCCAATTTAAACCCTGATTTCAATTCACGTTTCTACAATTAATTTTACAGAGAAGCCTCAAAATTACCAAACGAAGCCCCAAAATTCAGCAACATTCGCAATCTACAATAACAATTTCTGTAACACGACACTGTACCTCGACCATGATAACGATGTAACGTGTTCTTTCTGTTTTCCCAGTTATTTTTATGAAAGTATCGAAAATTCAATTCGAAAATGATATACGATGAAACCGAAACGTCGAACGACTATAGAAAAAACAACTTAGTATTGTGCAAGAGGTATTCGTGCACAAAGGACCCTTTGTCAGCGAGATTTGCCCACCTAACAACAGGTTAATAAAATGGCCAGAGAACTCTTCCAGCCTGCGTTTCGCCATCCACTTGTTTTTCCATCTCAAAGGATGTACATGGAACTGTGCAACAGACAATTTTCCCGTCGAGTAAATAGCTGCTGGAAAAAGCGGAAACGGTGGCTGAAAACGGAATGCACGATATTTGAATCGATGCCTCGTATTTAGACCACTCGAGCAATATATCGGAAGGAACGAATATATTGGAGGTTACAAAATTGCAAGGTTTCTTAGTTATCGTGTTCTTAGAGTTTAATAAGTTTTAGTTCTACTATTTTTATATTCTCAAAGCTTTAAATTTAGAAACTTAATTTAGAAAAATTAAGAAACGACTAAATCTCTAAATTTGCAGATCTATAAATTTCAAGATTGTGAAATTGCATGATTTCTTACTTATCAAGTTTTCAGAGTCTTAAAAGTTATATGTTCTACTATTTTTAAGTTCTCAAAGTTTTAAAATTAAGAAAATTCAAAAATGACTAAATCTCTAAATCTGCAGATCTATAAATTTCAAGATTGTGAAATTGCATGATTTCTTACTTACCAAGGTTTCAGAGTCTTAAAAGTTGTATGTTCTACTATTTGAAGGTTCTTAAAGTTTTAAAATTAAGAAAATTAAAAAATGATTAAATCTCTAAATCTGCAGATCTATAAATTCCAAGATTGTGAAATTGCATGATTTCTTACTTATCAAGGTTTCAGAGTCTTAAAAGTTGTATGTTCTGCTATTTTTAAGATCTTGAAGTGATAAAATTAAAAAATTCAAAAATGACCAAGTTTCTAAATATGCATATCTGCAAATTCTAAGATGATAGCATCTAAAAATTCCTTATTTTTTATAATAAGTTCTCAGAGTTGTAATACGAACAAATTTGTACAATTTCTGGGTCCAAAACTGTCTCCAAATTCAAAAATTCGAAAATGTATTGATCTTCAAAATTTATAATACTTAAAATATCAAAATCTACAAATTCAAAGATTCCAAACTTGTAAAATTTCTTAATCACCAAATTCATAAAGTTCTACAATTTCCAAGTCCTCAGTGTCTTAAAAATATAAAATTCTTAAGTGTCCAAATCTTTGAATACTCAAGTGTCTAAATCCCCAAATCCTTAAATTCCCAAGTCTCCAAATTATTAAATCTCCACATTACCAAATTTGCAAATGCTAAAATCCTAAAGTTCCAAAATTCTCAAAGTTTGAAAATCCTATAATTCTACAATTCCTAAGTTCCCAAATTCCCAAATTCTCAAGGTTTCCAAATTCTGAAGTCTCCAAATTCCCAAATTTCCAAATTCTCAAGTTTCTAAATTCCCAAATCCCCAAATTCTCAGATCTCCAAAATTTCTAAATCCCCAAATTCTCAAGACTCCAAATTGATAAATCCGTGAATCCTTAAATCCGTAAATCCCTAAATTCCCAAATTCCAAATTACCAAAATCCTAAAATTCTCAAAATTCCCCAAATTTCCCAAATTTCCCAAATTCCCAAAATTCCTAAAATTCCCAAAATTCCCCCAATCCCAAAATTCCCCAAATTCAAAAATTCCCAAAATTCCTAAAATTTCCAAAATTCCTAAAATTCCCAAAATTCCTAAAATTCCTAAAATTCCCAAAATTTCCAAAATTCCCAAAATTACCAAAATTCCCAAAATTCCTAAAATTCCCAGAATTTCAAAAATTCCCGAAATTCCCAAAACTCCCCAAATCCCCAAAATTCCCAAAATTCTCAAAATCTCCAAATCCCAAAACTAAAAAGTTCCCCAATCCCAAAATTTCAAGAATTCCAAATGTCTCCAAGGCTCTCTAAAGCTCTCTAAATCCACGTTTGAATATCCCTTGCATAATCAAAAGTTGAAGAATGTCTGTAATTGGTAGAACGAAGGAAACGCTGTAAAGCATGATCATCTGTCTTTTGTAGGAAGTAATGAAGGATTAGTCGTTATTAAGGTTTTCGGACAGAAATAAATGATACAGGAAAGGAACGCCATGGGGAGACCCTCCATAATCACGTTTCACCCTTTCGTGTGCTCCTTCAAAGGGTGCCCATGGAAACTGCTTCAGCATTAATCTGATGCTTCACTTTCGTGTATACAATCACTACTGCTATTTTCTTCTTTATTTAATGTTGTTGTTCCTTTGTTTTCATTGACATTTTCACTTTTATTACTTACATATACTTTAGGTGAATTATTTAGATAAATAACAAACTTCAATTTTCATAATCTTCTTCGTTGTACTTCTTTTTAATGATTCAAGTTGTTTTATGGTATAGAATTTATTTATGAAAAATACAAGTTACTAAAAATATAGAGAGTTTATTTAAAAATGACTCCTATGAGTACCAATTAAATCGAGAGTTGTAAATGAAAAAAAAAATGTATAAAATATACTTTAAAATGCATACAAAAAATAATTCCTATGGGTCCTAAATATAGTCAAGAGTTTTAATTTTAAAAAAATATAAAAATGGACTGAAAGCTTGTAAATAAAAATAAAAATAAAAAATATACATTAAAACGCATGAAAAAGAAAGTAATGAAATTTGTTACAAAAATAATAAAATATATTAGAACCTAACCTAATAATAATCTAATAATAACCTAATAATAAACAAACCTAACTTAATAAACCTAAATTAAAATAATCATATTTTTTTTAAATATAAATTTATAAAAATAAAATAAATTTTTTTAAAAATAAAATAAAACAGCTAAATAAGCACACACCCAATAAAAGTTACAACCACCTCAGCACTCCTAAACGTAGTTCCAAGTATAAATAAATAGAAAAGTGAAGGAGTTGAACAGAAGTGGCAACCTTTAAGAAACATGTCAATGGAGTGTTTGTAGCCTTTCGTGCACCCTTTTGTTACGTCACAAGGATGACAAAAAGGATTCGTTAAAAAGTTTATCGACAGCGTCTGCCCGTTTATTTCTTCGCAACTTCTTTGAAGACAATCGTTCCAAGGAGAAACAGCCAAAGTACTATAATGGATGCACTCGTTTCGATTCTCTCACCTTTCTTCCCTCTTTCGGCAATGTTGTTCTGGGAAGATTCCACTAGAATGCTCTTTCGAGATATTAAACAAAGAGATGTGAAGTTTAGTGGCAAAGAGTTGTTTTTCAAAGTTTCAAATTCTTAAATTTTTTACATTTGAAAATTTCCAAATTTTCAAATTTTTAAATTCCCAAATTCTCAAGTTTCTAAATTTTTAAATTTTCAAATTCTCAAATTCTCAAATTCTCAAATTTCCAAATTCTCAAATTCCCAAATTCTCAAATTTCCAAATTCTTAAATTTCCAAATTCTCAAAGTTCCAAATTCTCAAGTTTCCATATTCTCAAATTCCCAAATTTCTAAATTCCTGAATTTCTGTATTTTCAAACTTTATAATTTTTTAAAACTGCGAACTTTGAAATTTTACAAATCCCTATTCCAACGTTCCAGATTCCTAAATTTCTAGAACTTCAAATTCTCAAATTTCTACACCTCCAAATTCCAAAATTTACAGTTTCTAGTTTTATAAATTATTAAATTCGCAATGTGTAATTTCCCAATACCTAATTACTCAAATTCCTCAATCCCCAATTTCTAATTAAAATGTTTCCCACTAAAAAGTGCCTCAAAAAATGTTGCAATTTAAAAAATGAAGTAAAATTTTAATTTAAAAGACCCACCGTTGAGAGCGTTAACTGTTGCTCGATCAATTTGTCGGTACAATGGAGTATTAAATTTTGAAGTAAGTAAAAAGAGCAATATCCTGTACCGTTCATATTTTACGCGAATCGTGTAACGAAGTTCTCGGTTTGGCGAACGGGTTGACTGGACGATTAATATCGTCCCCTGTTTGTAAGGTTTTTCATTGGATCCACGCGAGTTAATCCCGGCAAGCGGGTCCCAGAGGTATGCCGGTAATGGAATTATTAACGAGATAAGTTTAGGGAAAATTTTTCGCAAGTCGCCTCGTTCCTCTTTGTCAATTAATAATCGAGCATCCGCGAGCGAAAGAGGAGTCTTAAGGGTAGAAGCCGGGGGCGGTTTCCGGCGGCCGATAACGCGGAAGCAGCGAGCTGCAGCGCTGTCTGACGCGAGGTAAATGCTCGCGATATATCAACGCCGGGACACGATATTTTGAATATTTAAAGAACAGAATGGGGTGAGCGATCCTCGACGGTGAATCATTTTTACAACAGCCACGCCGGAGAAGAAAGAGTATGGGCCCCCATACACCTGGCAAGACGATCCATGACCCAGCTACTCGTATTTCCTTGTCCAATTACCTGCGCCTTTCGAACTCGAGAACTGGAACTACCGGGATGAAATCTTCGGGCGATGGTATTTTAGAGGGATTGCTTCGAGGTGGAGATGTTGAAGATAGAAATTTTGGGATTTGGGAATTTTTGGATTTGGGGATTAGGGGTTTAAGAATTTAAGTAAATTTAGAATTTGAGGATTTGGGGATTGGGGGTTTTGGAATTTAGATAAATTTAGAATTTGAGGATTTGAGGATTTGGGGATTTGTGGAATTTTAAAATTCGGGAATTTCAAAATGGAATTTAGCAATTTGGGGATTTGAAGATTTGGAAATTTTAGGGATTTGGGAATTTTGGGAATTTTGGAAATTTTAGAATTTGGTGATTTCAAAGTGGAATTCAGCAATTTGGGGATTTGGAAACTTGGTAATTTAGGGATTTGAAAATTTGGAAATTTGAGAACTTAGAAATTTGAAGATTTGGAAATTTGGGAAATTATGAATCAAGAATTTAAAAATTCAGGAAATCAGAAAGTGGAAAATTATAAAATCAGCAATTCAGAAATTCGGGAAATTAGAATTTGAGAATCAAAGAATTTATGAAATTGAAGGTTGCACATTACACCAAACTTTTAATCTTAAACCACCTAACAACATTTTGAACCACTACAATAATGTCATAAATTATAAAGTCACACAGTATTGAAACTCCCAAACAAAATAATAACATAAATGAATAAAATTGTAGTAAAGTATTAAGAGATCTCTAAATCATCCGATTCTCAACGCTGTCCAGCCAGTTAAAAAGCAGGTGGAACACTATGAGCAACTTCCAGTTGCGACTCCATTTCCATTTTACAAGCGGTAAATCAAAGGGCTTTTAAAATTATCCTGTCTCTTTTTCTTCTTCTGTATACGACGCTCGCCAGCGTCTCGAGATCAAGGAGCGCATTAGTTGCATTTGACGTGGAGCGTCAGCTGCATGTGCAGCAAGCGCACGTGCAACGATCTTTGCGATTCACGTTGTCCTTGTCGGTGACTGCAACAAGAGGCCAGGGAAAGAGGAGGAAAAAAAAGGGGGGAAGAAAGAAGGATACAAGAGCTAGCGAGGAAACCGCGGCACGAAAGAAACGAGCCTCCTCGGCGAACTCCTTTTCCGCTCGCGCTTTCATTGATTTTATTTTCATTCTTGCCCTCGAAGAAAGGCATTCCCGTTGCATCTCGAGCTGCACGATGATTTATACGCGGAAGATCCACCTACGTAAGTTATGGCCCACCCTTGTCGCAATCGCGCGCCATCCTGATCCGATCGTAAATCTGACTACTATGGCCGACTCTGTTATTGTTTTGATGGCGAAATAATCGCGCTATAATTAAACGGCATCGCTGGTTACGAAAATATTTTGTCGACTGCGAGGTGGAGACTTCAAGGTTGGATATTTGGGAAATATGCAAATTTCAGGAAAGTTAAATTGGGGAAATAGGGTTATATTGTGGGAATCGAAATTAGTATGTGGGAAATTGGGAAAATTGAAAATTGGTGCTGAGAAAATTAGGAAATTTGGAAGATTGAAAATTGGTATTGGGTTATTAGGAAATTGGGAAAATTGAATATTGAATAAATCTCTTCAACCCAATCTCCAAATTCCAAACTAAAAACCAAAATATTTACCCAAAACCTTATCATAAAACCCTACAAGATGAAACCTCATTTCACATAATAAGTCCAAATCCTCAAATACCCAAGTCTCCAAATTGCTAAATTCCACTTTGAAATCTCCAAATTCTAAAATTCTCCAAGTCCCCAAATCCCCAAAATTCCCAAATCCCCAAATTGCTAAATTCCACTTTGAAATCTCCAAATTCTACAATTATCCAAATCTCCAAATTCTAAAATTACCCAAATTCCAAATCCCTCAAATCCCCAAATCCTCAAATTGCTAAATTCCACTTTGAAATCTCCAAATCCCCAAATCCCCAAATTGCTAAATTCCACTTTGAAATCTCCAAATTCTAAAATTACCCAAATTCCAAATCCCTCAAATTCCCAAATCCCCAAATCCCCAAATTGCTAAATTCCACTTTGAAATCTCCAAATTCTAAAATTACCCAAATCTTCAAATTCTAAAATTACCCAAATTCCAAATCCCTCAAATCCTCAAATTGCTAAATTCCACTTTGAAATCTCCAAATCCCCAAATCCCCAAATTGCTAAATTCCACTTTGAAATTTCCAAATCCCCAAATCCCCAAATTGCTAAATTCCACTTTGAAATCTCCAAATTCTAAAATTCCTCAAGTCCCCAAATCCCCAAATTCCAAATCCCTCAAATCCCCAAATTGCTAAATTCCACTTTGAAATCTCCAAATTCTAAAATTACCCAAATCTTCAAATTCTAAAATTACCCAAATTCCAAATCCCTCAAATCCTCAAATTGCTAAATTCCACTTTGAAATCTCCAAATCCCCAAATCCCCAAATTGCTAAATTCCACTTTGAAATTTCCAAATCCCCAAATCCCCAAATTGCTAAATTCCACTTTGAAATCTCCAAATTCTAAAATTCCTCAAGTCCCCAAATCCCCAAATTCCAAATCCCTCAAATCCCCAAATTGCTAAATTCCACTTTGAAATCTCCAAATCCCCAAATCCCCCAAATTCCCAAATCCCCAATTTCACCAAAAACCAAAACATTAACCGAAAACCTCATCACAAAACCCTACAAGATGAAACCTCCGCATAATAACTCCAACCTGGAAGACAATCACAAACCTCCAAAAAGAAGCACGATCGAAGAATAATTATAGGTCTCGCCAAGGTGTCGCGGTGGATCACTGATTGGTTGCTACTCGAATCACTCTATCGACGATCTCAAGGACAATTTATCGTTTGCCGATGACAGGGTGATTAAAAAACGAATTTCCAGGCACTCCACTCCGGAAGAAGCAATTTATGGGAAATGTGATTCTGTCACGATGGTAGATTCTATGTCGATTGATACTTTGCGTCGAGAGAAAGGGGTGGTAGAGGGTGGATATAAATTAAAAAGCCTCGTACAACAACAGCGTGCGAAACAACGTGTTTAAACGCTGTTCCCGTTTCTGGGCAACAATTAAATTCTTGTCACGGTAACGCGCGCGTGCAAAGGACTTCGAGTGTCATAATCGACATTGAGTTTCCAATTAAATTCTTTATACGCGAGCGCTCGTTACACGAAATCGCTTCGGGTTTGCTCTGTGATTGATCGGACGGCTTCTTACGATGCGGAACGATACGAGACGTGCTCGTAACGTTTGTTCGGGATGGGAAATTGTAGATCGTCACTTTTAACAGTTTTTTATTTTTATTGTTGAATAGGAATTATTTTAGTATGCGTCACGTAACCCATTTTTCGTTAAATTGGAAATTGGGGATTTGGGAATTCGGGAAATTAGATACAATTGTGGTAGAAGCATTTTCACTAATTCAAGTATTATTTTTTAAATACATACGTATTTACAGAACGCATATATATGTGACAGTCTCCAAACGACATTTTTATACTTCATGAAGCACTTTGATATGATACGAATATCTCTTACAGAGAAGAATTGCTGTAGACCACTTCCTGTGTGCACAATGATTGTAGCTCTGAATGAAATTTACAAGAAAATTCAATTCCCCTAATTTTCCAATATACCAATTTCCCAATTTGCCAAATTACTAAGACCATAACTTCCAATTTGCCAATTCCTCACTCAGAAGCCAAGCAACCTCTCCCTGCCTTACATTGTCTCTCCAAAAAACCTTACCATACTACTTAACTACCATACCACCCATCACAACCTTACCCATTCTTATCCTCCCCACCTCAAATTCATACCATCCACCTCCAAAAGCACCCAAACACCGTCAACGACTATTAAACACTACCCATACCAAAATATCGACACTGTTCAAAGGAACGCACATCTATGCGCTCTCACCGCAGAATTACATTTACCGGTCCACGGAACTGCAAAGTGTCGAACGGAGAACTCGTTCTTTGGACGGTTTCTCGTCAGCAACACCTGCAACCACCGTTGTTTGCATCGAAACTCATTTTCGTTAAATTGCCAGCAAGGTGGCCCTGGCCAGCGTTGCTCCGCGGAACGAGCTGCAACGTACCACCTGACGCCACGGCCTTCGCGAAACAAAACCTCTTTTCACGGCTAACCCGCCATGGGGTCGCGGCAAGAATGTTTAATATCGGATTTCATAGGGGATGCAACGGCAAACCGGTAGACGGTTTGTCAGAAGCGATAGAAAAGAAGCACGACGTGCGCCACGCCATGTAAAAGCCGATATCAAACGGGACGACAGCTTTGTTTTCTACGAAATGATCCTGCGGGGAATGTATGGAATACGGATCCTACCCTTTTACAAGTGGATCTCCCTTCTTTGTTACGTAGTGGAGGTTTTTGGTGGTCGTTTAGACAGGATTTTAATTCGTTTTTTTTTTGAATTTCCATTTGGGAGTAATTTGATATAGATATGGCTATGTAGATGGATATATAGGGTGTGTCACAATTAGTGGATGCTGAGATGGTAGATGACGTGATTCTGGATGAAAGTTCCCTTTGCAGAAATGGGGTTTGAAGCTTCGTTTTTGAATTATTAAGGAAAAATACGGATCAATCAGAGCGCGAGATTATTACGCGTTGGACTACGCGTCGAGTATCCACGCGTTGGATTACTACGCGTTGGATATCCACACGCTGTATTAGTACGCGTTGGATTACTACGCATTGGATTACTACGCGTAGGATTACCACGCGTTGCATTACCACACGTTGCATTACTACGCGTTGGATTACTACGCGTCGAATATCCACGCGTTGAATTACTACGCATTGGATATCCACACGATAGATTACTATGCATTAGATTCCTACGCTTAGAATTACCACGCGTTGCACTATTACGCGTTGGATTACTACGCGTAGAATATGCACGCGCCAGATTACTACGCGTTGGATATCCACACGCTGTATTAGTACGCGTTGGATTACTACGCATTGGATTACTACGCGTAGGATTACCACGCGTTGCATTACCACACGTTGCATTACTACGCGTTGGACTACTACGCGTCGAATATCCTCGCATTGGATTACTACGCGTTGGATATCCACATGCTGGATTACTACGCGTTAGATTACCACGCATTAGATTCCTACGCTTAGAATTACCACTGTGTTTTTCCTTAATAATTCAAAAGCGAAGCTTCAAACCCCATTTCTGCAGAAGGAAATCTTATTCAGAATCGCGTTAACTGAGCGCTCGTAAAATGCGATGCAAATTGTCCACCGTTCACATATAGTCATAATCAACATTTTAATGCAAGGCAAAAATTTTATTTTAACAAGTAAATTATTTAGTTACAAAATTCCTTTTGTCCCTCCAAATTATTAATATAATTCTAATATTATTCTCTGTCCACATTTTAATTTCCCTGAAGTAAATTATATCAGTATATTATCATACAAAGTATGAATATAATATATGCAATATACTTACTGATTACTTTGAAAAATTGTGGTAAAAATTTAACACATCAACTCCACCGTATTTAATATCCCCAGTTATTTAAAAAACTAACCATGAATTTTGAAAAAGAGAGAGTTCATATGCACAGTGTTAACTAGTAAAGAGAATCTTCTGGGATCGCACAAAGTTCTCGACCCCGATGAAATTTTAAGTTTGTCAATTAAGCCGGGAAAACTAATTTCGTGCCACGCGAGTCTCTTTACACGGTGTGTGAATTATTTGAATAACGAACGAGATAAAAGGATACGAGAAACACGTGTGCCGTTTCTCGCGTCAAGAAAATTCGTTCGAGCCCCCGTGTACTTCGTTTAATTGTTGTGACAGCACGGTAACGCGAGTTCTGTCGCACCTTCGCGTCGCTGGAAAAAAAGCGAGAAAGAGAAGTAGTCGGAATATTTTTCGTTCCACTGTTTCGCTCCTCAAAAGCGGAAGCTTCGTCGGTTCAAGAGTGTAACCGGAAATTACTAAAAAAAAAAACCCCCCGCGAGGGATTTCGAAGAACAGGACGGTAATTAGACAACTGGATCGTTCAGTAGCGTTTCAATCAGGCAAATGGAAAAATTCCCACGGAAAGCTGTGCAATTTTTCCATCGGAACGCATATGGGTTAATTATGCGCTCTACATGCACTCGAGTGCCTTCTTTCCGTTTAATGATTCCGCGTTTACTCACTGGTTCGTGCGTTAATACTTTTCTGCCCCGAATGTTCGCCGTCAACAAGAAACTTTAACCATCCTACTGTATGGATTTTTTTCCGAACCTCTATCAACGGATAATTATTTCCTGACTTTTGTTCAGATTTTTAGGAGAGGCCAGTTGTGATGCATCAAATGGCTTGTTACTTTAAAAATAACCAAATGAAAGTAATACAAAAATGTTTAATTTAATAAAATTAATGCACACCAACATCCACATGTCATATGTATCACATATGTATCACACATGTCATATGTGGACATTCTATGAACGTACATCAATAATTTGTATAAAATGGCTGATGGTCAGTCATCGCAAGTAGTGACTGACTTTGTAACATACAAAGTCAAATATATTCTCATTAAAATTAATACAAAATAACACGCATATTACGTACATGAACATGTCCTAAGAAATTTGTATAAAATGGCTGATTTTATAACATACAAAGTCTAACACAACCTGATTAAAATTAATACAAAATAACACTTACATTATGTATACGAATATTTCATAAAAAAAATTTGTATAAAGTGGCCGATGGTCAGTCATCTCAAACAATGACTGATTTTATAACACACAAAGTCTACCACAACCTAACAAAAATTAATATTGCAAAATGACACTTGCATAAATATAGTACATCAATATATAATATAAATATTGTATATCATCAAACTCCAATATAATGTGATAAGATAAAGCTTGATGGTTTAATAAACGTTTTATAAATGTGATGGTTTGATTCGAACGCAGATGTGGCTCACGGTAACTTCACGCCAGAGGAAGCACCGACAACTGAGTCGCCTATTCAGAGCGACGTCTTCGTGGAGAAAAACGGTGCTGCAGAGGGTGAACTTCCGGTCTCGACAGCTAAGCACGACGACCCGACGTACATGGCGGTCGTGATCGGCGTGCTAACCGCCGTGATCCTTCTGCTCGCCGTGGCGATATTTCTGATTGTCTCGAGGCACAGGCAACGCAAGTGTTTCGCAAGCCCCATGACCGGCAAGGCGCCATCGCATCTTGGATCTACCTGCGCCACCGTTGAAAAAGGAGCTGCACTGATGGCGTATACTCTGGAGGACGACGAAAGGTATTTTTCCTTATTTTACTTTTACTTCATTACTATTTTATTTTACCTTATTTAGTTTATTTTTTGTATTTTATTCGTTATTCGAATATTTTGAGTACTTTGTTAGGGATAAAGTAGTATTATGAAGTATTTGGTAGCCACAAAATGGAACCATGCAAAGCTGCAAAGTTGCGATTGATTTTAATTAAAAGACATGTTTCAAGTTTTTAACAGAAATTAGGCAATTAGTTGAAAATAATTATTAAGAATCCTATTGTCATATTGATAATTTGTTCTGTTAATTTATGTATCATTAAATATCTGTTGGTAAAATTAAAAATCGAGAAGGTATTCGGTGTATTACTTACTGCGCATGCGCAGTAGATCTGGCTCTCCAATATGGCGTCTCACAGAACGAATTAATTTAATAAAGAAATACGATGTATTATTCATGTTCTGAGTAATCCGTCTACATTTTATGGATACTAAAACTATAATTAATTATATATAAGTACAGAACAGTAATAATAATGCTTTCTTATTAATTTTATTTGCTTCGTAAAAGAGGTAGCTCTACTGCGCATGCGCGTCTGCGCGGGAGACTTGATTCAGTGAATACCTCTTCATGTTCCTACATTCCTATTACCAGGAGCAACCTCATAACATCATTCACTAGACATGTGTTGAACGAAACGCAATTTCTATTATGAAAGAAATGAATTACGACAATTTTTCAATCGTTACATACATTTATTAGTATAGCATTCTTATCTTGTCTCACACCAAAGTTCAATGTAAAATGTTTAACCACTTGTAAGTTTAAGTTCAACACAGACTATTGTTGCAATAATCGTTGCAAAGGTTAATTCTATGATATCCTATTTTATTCAGACATATTCGGTTGTTAGTCAACTAAACTCAGTGGACCACAGTATATTTACGAACGTATAAGAAAATAGTTATTCCGTATCAGACGAGCCGTAAAAGCGTTCAGCTCGGCTATGAAAATGTTCCAATAACCGGCGAGTCCCTCTAACTTTTACAAGCATTCACGATACTCCATGACGACGGAAGCCACCTTCCAATAAACTTTCCATCCGTCGTGCTCGTTAGTGGATGTCCAATAACGTCCAATAACGGACATCCTCGGGCAATATATCGAGTTTGTATGGCACGAATGTCTCCAGACTGGATCCTCGAGCCATCGTAACTTGCCCGCGACCTGCACGTTTCAACAGTGATCTTCAACCTTGTTACCGCTTTGTGCAACCTGATATTGCCGTCCCGAAACAGGAACACGTTGCAGGCGTTTCGAGCACGCGTTTTCCCAACGTTTTACCCTTTGACGAATATCTGACGTACACTTGAAACTGCAGTTCGAGGAAAAAACGTTGCCACTCGAACGACGATACACCAGCTACAAAAGACGCTTTTAAAGACCTTTCTAGGTGTTCACGTTAACGGACCATCCACTTGGACGTATGGTCTTCGTACTATTACCCGTCGTTCTCTTTTTAACGGCTCGTAAATCGTCAGCGAGCTACAAGTATCAGTAAATTCCACGGTAATCCGCGTCTGATGTACCGTCGACTTTACTACTTGTTTTGTGGATTCCGACCATTGGCAAGGACGAAACGGGAATTACTGTTAGCTTAACACTTTGATGGTGAATTTTATAGAAAACTTTTATACTCGCGCTTTTATGTTCGGAGTCAAGTAGTATTGGAACTGTATTAAAAGGATTTTATTTAGAGAAGACATAGCAATGGAGTTCAAAGACTGAGTTATACTCTTTGTTATTTATTCTTTAAAAATATAAAATTATATCGGAATTTGATCATATTGCACATATGAACACTCATGATACGATGGTCAAATTTTTAAAGAAATCTGATAAGTTCTTAAAAGATAAGTCCACTGAGTAATATTTCAAAATTACACCTGGATGAGCAAAGACCAAGAATTAATAAAATTAATACTCTGGTATGTCCACTGAGTAACATTTCAAAATTACACCTGGATGAGCAAAGACTCTCAAGAATGAATAAAGTTAATACCTCTTGCATAGTCCGGTTGAGACAAAAGATAGCAGACCTCCACATGGTCGCCAATCCCATATAGCTCAGCAAAGCTGAATCCCATGGAGACTCCGGTTGAAGTCCGATTTTCTGTTTCAAGATACGCCGGTGGTTCGCTGCCGACGTTGCCACGGGACCTGGGGAACCGTCTTTTGGACATCGTAAAGCTCGACGACTATCAAGAACCCTACCAGGCATTAAAGTACGCGCCGTACTACAGCTACAGCACCGTCGTTATGGAGATGAAAGACATGATGCTGAACAACAAGGGCAGCAACATCAATCACTCAGGTATGCTGTTCCCGAACACACGGTTGCGCGCGTTGTTTTGCGTGCACACGTGCGTGCACCGCGTATATTTATACCGGGACACATTAAACGCCCGGTACGAGCCTCTATCCGGTACACGTACGTATGTACCAAACAACAAAGCATTCGCCTGACCGCAATCAATACACCGTTCAACCACCCCCTCCTGCTCTGTTCTACGCCCGTTCCTCCTTTGCTATATCATCCACAGCGGTGTACGCGAACGGTGCAGTTGACACATTGTACGATTATGCGGTACCGGAACTCGGCACGGTGCCCCTGCTCAACCAGGACGCCACAGGACGAGGAGCTGCCACCGCCTCCGCGGGCAACAATGACCAGGACAGCATCTTCTCGAAGACCTCCTCGAGAGGCAGCAAGACGGAAAACAAAAAGGTTCGTCCTTCTTACCTATTTCATATGGACACTCTGGTTATCTTATTCAGCTTTGTTGCTGGAGTTACAAATTTTCTTTTTGATGTTTAGAAACTGACTATATAGTTACCAAATTTGTATGTCATTAAAGGTAGGTATACTTATGTCGTGCAGACTCGTGGAGCAACTGGTTGCTATCTTGCTTAGCTATTGTTGCTAGAGTCATATGTTACATATGCATATGCTTAGCTACTGTTGCTAAAGTCATATGTTTCTGATGTTTTGAAAGTACCAAAGAAAGTTTCCTTTCTACATCTAAACCTCTGTGTATGGAGCAACTGGTTGCTACCTTATTTAGCTATTGCTGCTAGAGTCATATGTTACATATGCATATGTTTACCTATTGTTGCTAGAGTCATATGTTTCTGATGTTTTGAAAGTACCAAAGAAAGTTTCCTTTCTACATCTAAATCTCTGTATATGGAGCAACTAGTTGCTACCTTATTTAGCTATTGTTACTAAAGTCATATGTTACATATGTCATATGTTTAGCTACTGTTACTAGACTCATATATTTCTGATGTTTTGAAAGTACCAAAGAAAGTTTCCTTTCTACATCTAAATCTCTCTATCCGTATATCCTTATGTTCTAAATTCCGAAACTACCAGACCATAAATGATCGTAACCAGCGAACAAAGGTAAACGAAGTCCGAAGCGTAGAAATTCGACCACGCTATCGCGAAGTGTATAAATAATGGGCACCCTTTGGTCAAAATGTACTTGTATTCCTGCAGTAACCATTAAACGTGCACTCCATTCGTCGAGGGAAAGTTCGCAATTAATAATTTAAATCAATATGGCGGAACGAGTGCAGACCATTTGGGGTAGATATACCTCCCGTGGGTACAGTATAACGTAGCTCGTATCCGGAATACCAGAATGCGGTGCCAGGATCACGGGGTTGGTAGAAAAAAAGCGGGAGAGACGAGCAAGAGAAAGAGAAAATGAAAGGGGAAAAAAGCGGAGGAGCAGCGCACCGACGTCAAACGCGCGAGACGTTCCCTAGGGTTCTCTTTTAGCATAAAAAATCACCGGATCGCGACTAAAGGTCAATATAAAAGCTTTGGATCGATAACGGAGGGCTTTTTCCGAATTGCCTAATAATCTGATGACATTCAATCAGATGTACAGTCTATGCAAATATTCTTATAAGAATTTTGAACTTCCCGCCTTTTGAGACAAGTATATTTTCTGTAATAAAAGTGAGAAATAATAAAACTATTACGATGAAAATCTATAATAAAAGTATTTACCTTATAAAAATTTTGAATTTCGCGCCCTTTTAAAACAAGTATATTCTACGATAAAAATAAGAAAATTGAAACGTAGTAATCGAATTATAATTTTGAAACGTGCTAATTGAATATTCGCGAATGGTAAAGCAGAAAATTGATTGGCCCATTATTCGAACGAAAAGGCGACCATTTTGTAACATGAATATTTATGAAACGTTTACGTAGTCGTTTTCATTAAATTTTAAAGTTGAAATTGATGTATTACGTCGTATTGACGTCACAAATTCGTACGAAGCTTTCTATATTTCGAAATCCATTATTTGGAGTAATCTAATCTGTTTTCCCATTTCGTAGAAATCTTTTTAAAAGTTTACCCCGTGGACAAAAAACAAACGATTCGTTTCACGAATTTCTGGGAAATTCATAAAAAAAACAGTCGCTTTTTACATTTCGATTAATACGCATGTTTGTTCAATATTGGATACGACATTGTTTTATTCACCGCTGTTTTAGCGGTTTTAAATGAATATGAATCGTGCATATTGTACGATATAATTTTCTGCAGCGCCACAATCAAACATTTTTGTTATTCATTCTTTCATAAAAAGTCATACGTGTTTTGTGGTAAACATGAAATCATGCATGTCAAATGCTGTTCTTCCGGACAACTTTTATTTTAATGAAATATGCACGCGGGGACGCAAGGAACAAGTTTACCTGGTCAATAGAATAAAGTTATTTATGTTTCTTCCTGTTTTCGAAACGCTGAATTCATCGATATTGCTCTCGTCAATCCACACGTCAAAATAACCAAAACATTCATTCAGATATGAATATTCATACAAGCATAAACGATACGTTCCTCCATGTGCCTACTACAAATAAACATGCGGAAACAGCCAATACATATGCAACTTATCACATGTCACACTTCCGCATTTTCCAATTTTCAAGTTTTATACTTTTCAATTTTCGAATTCGCTAGGTTTTAATGCATGATTACTTTTTGAATGCATAAAATATTAACATAGTTAAAAACATATGTTATCTACCAAATTATAATAATTATAAAAAAAAATGATTTTATAAAAGATTTGATGTAGGAATTGATTGAATGTCTTTTATAGAGGAGTTAAAAACATTGCACCATTTTTAAGGAGATGCAAAAATAGTCATTTATTAACAAGCTGTTTTGTCAGTACATAAGTAGTCACATAAGGGATGAAGAAAGTCGAAGTGACCAAAGATAAAAATTATCTACAATATTTATATAAAAGATGCAAGTGAATGTTCATCGTACTTGTTTTTACTATAAGAGTTAACCTTAGCAACCAGTGAATCATCCTCAAGGAAGAAAAGCAATTTATTAACAAGCTGTTCTATCAGCACATAGTTAGTTACATAAGGGATGAAGTAAAGTCGAAGTGACCAAAGATAAAAATTATCTACAATATTTATATAAAAGATGCAAGTGAATGTTCATCGTACTTGTTTTTGCAATAAGAGTTAACCTTAACAACCATTGAAACATCCTCAAGAAGGAGTAATTCATTAACCTGCTATTCTATCACTATAATCCTTCCATAAGGGATGAAGCTACTCAAAAGAGCAAAAATAAAATGCAGTGGTATCAATACATAATTAATTGCCGAGGGTCAAGAAAGTCAAAATATCCGCAGGGTGTTTGTCCCGCAGGGGTAAGTATAACAGAGGGTTATTCGTTGTCAAACAGAATAAAGTGTCGCGTGTTGGACAGCGTTTCCGCCCAATCTGCAGAATCATTCGATTGATCGGTTCGTCGACGTATAAACGAAGTGCCGTCAACGGGCTGAACCCTTTCGCGACTACCCTCGGAACAACCCTCGTGGAATGTATCATCATTACGCGGTCCGGTGGCTTCCGGGCCAGTTCGCTCTGTTAATTGCGGAGAGAAAGCGCGTCGTGTAATCACGTTTGCAATCCTATCTCCCCCCTTTTCGCACTCTGTCTCTGTCTTTCCGTCGCGTTCAACCCCCTCTGTCGACTAGCGCGTGCCGACATCGCAGAAATATTACACGGGACGAGAGGGTTGATTCGGCAACCTGCGCCTAAATCGCACCGCGGCGATCTACCGGAATAAAAATACGCCGCGCGAAATTTGTAGCCCGCCTGTGATTTATTTCTGTCAGGCACCACCCCTCTGATATACGTGTTTGTATTTTTTCCCAGAAACTCGTTGCGCAAGAACACGTTTCGAATATTTGTTCCCTTATATCGATATCTTCCCGGGGAGATTGAATGGATTTGGATCTGGGTTTGTGGGTCGAATTCTCTTCCCATTGATCTTCTGTTTAACCCTTGTAGAGCCGTGGTTTGTAGCCCGGGTATTCAGGGTAAACACATAGTTACATTGCCTTTGCAACTACTCTGACCAATGCTATACTAGGTACATAGACTTCAGAGTTTGTTAACTGGTAAATTTATTAAAATTAATTCTCAAACTCTTATTCTCAAATTAATTAAAATTCAAATTATTTCTTCTAAATTCTGAATTCTTTAAATTTCATTCCCACATCAATTTTAAGGGAACTGCAAGCTTCTATATCTCCATATCTTTCAGTTCTCCCTTGCAAATCTCCACATCCTCCACATCTCCCAAATCTTCCTCACTCCACACACTTCAACTCCCACCTCCTCAAATTCCAAAATTCCTACCTACCCCACAACACATTTATATCTCCAAATATTCAAGTTAACCCCTTCCCGTACTTTGACGAGTCTCCCTCGTGACGCACTTACAGCTCAAATGTGACAAACCATACTCAAACTTTGAACATTCTTCAACTTGAAATTTAGGTGCAACTATAAGTTACATTATGAAGGATCCCTGAACATAAAATACATCATTTTGATTATCTTTGTTCGTTTTAATATTATGGCCTTTATGTCTTGACTGACGCATCTGTTAAATAAATGACACGGGAAGGAGTTAATATCATCAACTCCTAAAAATCATAAATTTGTAAATATCAAAGTAAGTAAGTTCTCAACCCAACAACGTAATCTGGTGTTTCAACCCCGCGCGAAGATACGTTTCCTACGGGACAGAACGATTTCGTTGGGATCGGACGATTTGTGCAGGCAGATTGATTCGAGCACAATGCCGTGAAAGTGGTCGTCTACGTCGGGACGTCTGCGGGTGATTGACAGACGACAGGGCACCACTCGAAACAGTCAAAACATTTCGGGACGACGTGTCGAGTCTGGCCTTGACGCATCGTAGCGACGCCAATCATTGTCCCCGTGTGATCCGTCATTAGATCGGAACGAATGTCCTTCGAAAACACACGGTTAGGGTGGTTATCGGTGGCTGGATGCAATTTTACAATGAACCCTTGTCGAAAGTCATACGTTCACGTGCAAACGGTCCTTTGCTCCCTTGAACTGGCATCTGCATTTTTTTGTTTCGTTTTGGTCGAATTGGATGGGTAACAATGAATGTTCGATGGAGAGGATCGTGTGCAATAGGGATGGAGGAAATTGGGATGTTGGATTTGGGGTTTTTTGGGGATTTGAGGTGGGATTTTGAGGATTTGGAAAATTTGGGAGATTTTTTGATCTTGAGTATTTGGGTATTTGGTGAAAGACTTAGATGATTCATGATCTGAAAACATAAAAACCCACTGTCTCAGGTACTTGAGAATTTATAAGTCTAAAATTTTCAAATTATCCACATCTGCAATATGAATACAAATTCACTTCAAAATTACAAGTTTAAAAATACAAAAAACCTTGCTAACTTAAACCTAGTAAGACGTCAATATTTCAAAAAATTCCAAAAAAGTACATTCTACCAAAAACAAACGTAACAAGCAAACACGAAATTCGTAGGGTGCGAAACGACAAAAGCATCGACACACATGAAATACGTCGTCGACGAGATAGATCGAATTTATACCAGTAATTTTGCCACTTAAATTATCGTAAGTCTATTGGGACGTTGCAATGTATCACGATGAATTTACGAGCTGTGGGATCATCGAATAATTCATCCATCGGCCGAGAGCTGGGTCTCTAATACCTGCGGCACTCGTAGGCCGCGGTTAGCGTGATCCTAGATCGTTAATTATCGTCTGACGCATTGTTCTTTCCTTGTTTCAGTCGCCGACTCAACAGGAGGTACTTTCGGCCCTGAAGAGACGTCTGGAGCAGACGAGCGTCCCGCTCTTCCCACGGCATCGCCTCCGCATGCTCTCGAAACTTGGCGAAGGGGCTTACGGAACGGTAACGACATTGTTATTACGTACCACGTGTCTATTTTAAATTTGACACGGTAAAATACCGTGTCCGATTCGATAACAAATTATTACACTTTATTACAGTTTGTTATTACTTTTTTAATCGTAGCCTTAGGGTTATTGGTAAGGTGGAGTTTGCGGTAACTGTGTAATGGATGGATGGTTTCTGATATTTTGTGGAGTTGAAATGTTACTTAGAGATCTTTTGGTCAAATGACATGTTTAACTAAATAGTTAAATGAATTAGCTTCTCATAGTTTGTTTAGCCATTTTGTTGGCGAAAAGTCTTGTAGTTTCAAAATACATATAGACGTATGGTCTTATGTTTGTAGGCAGCCATATGTGGACCTGAAGCTAGCTCACATGTCCATAGATGTTCATATTGATTTAACATCATATGGTTCCTATATTGAACTACTTCCTAGACTATAATACTAGACTGGACTCCATACTCTTGAATCCTAAAATCGAGTAACTTCTAAATCCTCACATACCTAGGTTCCACATTCACATATCCTCATCTCTGCATTACTAAATCATCAAGTCTTTGAACATCCAAATGTAAATCCACAAATTCTAAATTTCCTAAATTATGAGCTACATAAATCAATAAATCCTTAGATCATATGATACTTAGGTGCCTATATGTTAACCATAGATGTACCTTCCTGCATCCACATCTCATGATCCACATATATACTCCTACTTTCACGTATCCTAAACTTCTACACTATTGATGTCCATATCTCTGAATATATTTTAATGTCACTATGTCCCCATATTTTCAACATCTTCCCTAGAACCTTATATCTCTGAAATTCTTCATATCTCCATATCTTGACAATTGCTCCTTTGATCATAATCCAAATGCCGCAGTATGGAGCATCTTGCTGCAGTATAAAGTTCTCGCAAATCTTGTAGTATTATTACACTATCAGAAGGTACCCCATCCAAAGATATCCCATAACGTTATGATAATCCACTAGCAGCGAAAGTGTCGTTTTACCTGGCTAGTAGCCATACAGTCGGAACAGCATCGAGAGTGTTAAATTACAAACAGCCGATATTGCGAACGAACTGCGCGATAGTATCGCGAGCAGTCGAGCGACAAACGACAGAGAAATCGTAGCAGCATCGATTGCACATCGATTCGCGAACGGTACCACACTGCAGCTTTCCTTGCTCGGTGACCAACGGCTGGTACAGCAAGAGAGAGAGATAGAGAGAGAGAGAGAAATCAATCCGTTTGTTGGCCGTACGCGGGCAATTCGCCACCGGCTGCTCGCAACAATACGTCGATTAACGAAGTGTCCACCCTGTTATTCTTCCCGTCACAATAGCGCCTCGTCTGGCTCGTCGAGGATAATCAGTTTAGAATGCGTTAGAGCGGCTAATAATTCCCTTTTGTTTCCTGTTCGGGCGACGGCACGCCCGTTAATGACCGGTCCAAGAGACGCTGCCGCTTTTGGCTGCATCAGCCTCGGTGCTGCAACGAGGATATCTGGTGCAGCTTTGACTGTTGGTATCGCGATCGATATTGATGATATTGGAATCTTATTGATTTAGGTGATGTATTGTACAAGTTTGAAAATTTTTAAATTGGCAAATGAGTAATTTAGTGAGTGTTACACATTGAACCTTACAGATGTATAATAATATAAATTTCAAGTTGCACAAATATGAAATGTGATGAGACCCAAAGCTCACAAATTGCAACTTTAGACTATTAGAAATTTCAAGTCCTACAAATCAGAAATCTTGTAAGTCCCAGATGTCACGTATCCTAGATCCCACAAACCTCAAATTTCACATATGCCAAATTCCACATATCCCAAATTCCACATATCCTAAATTCCACATATCCTAAATTCCACATATGCCAAATCCCACATGTCCCAAATTCCACATATGCCAAATTCCACATATGCCAAATCCCACACGTCCCAAATCCCACATGTCCCAAATTCCACGTATTCCAAATCTCACATATCTCAACTTCCACATGTCCCAAATCCCACATATTCCAAATCCTGCGTGTCCCAAATTCCACACGTGCCAAATCCCACATATCCCAAATCCCACATATCCCAAATCCCACATATCCCAAATCCCACGCATCCCAAATTCCACATATCCCAAATACCATATGTGCCAAATCCCACATGTGTCAAATTCCACATATGCCAAATTCCACGCATTCCAAATCTCACATATCTCAACTTCTACATGTTCCAAATTCCACATTTTCCAAATCCTACATGTCCCAAATCCCATATGTGCCAAATCCCACATATGTCAAATCCCACGTATCCCAAATTCCACAAATCCCATATCTCACAAATTCCAAATCCCACAAAAATCCCAAATTCCACAAATTGAATCTACCATAAATCTTGAATCCCACAAATTCCAAATCTCCTAAATACGTATCCTGCACATCATCTACCCCTAATATCCAAAATTCCCATTTCCTAATCCTGAGAATCCATTTGTCAAACTACTACCGACGATCGATAGTCTCACCGACAGGTATCAATAATCAATAATCAATGGTCTACATCAAGACCGATCGCCGTCAATCCCAACCACGAATCAAACGCGAAATTAATCGTTCCTCCGCAGTCTGATCGGTATCGCGGTACCACCAGCGGAAAATTGCAAAATTCCTAACCGAGGAATATGGAGGCTCACCGAGCATAGTCGTGTTCGCTAGTCGTTTATCTGACTTCCTGTCCGGCTTCCCGCAGCCAACGAGCACCTTCCACCGATGAATACACCTGTCCCGCGTGAAAGTTGCGCGATAAATTCGCCAGCGACGAATAATCAAATTCAGGGATCATCCATTCTCGTTAGATGAATTTATGGCTCTAACGAGCTGCGGCAGCCTGGTTCCTCGATTAACGCGCATACCGGTCGACCGCTATGATCGGAAGGGTTTTTGTTCGGTCTGACTCTCGTTATATTGAGGATGATCTTATAAGATGGTTATAGAGTTGGATATAAATTTGCGATTGAAACGAGTTGAACAGTAGGGAAATGTCAGAAGAAATTTTGTTCTTATTTGATGTAGTTTTGAAAGGTACAGCGTTTGCTTCAATGATGTGGTTCAAGTTTTGTACAATTACAAGGTACATCGAACTTAATAATACTACAAAGTTATAGGAAACAACTGTATAAAATAAGAACAAAATTGAGGTCTAAAGCAAAAATGAAAATGAAATTTGTATAATTTACATGAGTTCTAAACTTGTCATCTTTGGTTTGATTAACCTCTTTCATTAGATTATGATGTATTGTATCATACCATTCTGAAGTTATGCAAGCTGTATTACATAAGTCACTATAAGTCACAAGAACTTTAGACACCAATTTTGTTCTATTTTGCAAAGTTACACGTTATAATTTTGCAGTATTATTGTCTTTGGTATACTTTGTTATTGTAAGTTTGAACGAAGTCGGTGAAGCCAAGTTTGTGACTCTGTAACCTCCGCCATTTTCTAACAGCTACTGTACAAATATTATACACAATAGACATTATGATCATTCCACTGTATTTATATGTTAGCTGCAGTCATATTAATATAAATTAAATATCAAAGCTATATAAAAAACGATTTTCATCTGAATAAATTATGAACGTGAACAAATTTGTCCATAAAGGTGTACGTGGCAGAAGCAGAAGGCATCCCAGAGTACGGAACGACGACCAGCGTCGGCAAGCGTCTCGTCGCCGTCAAATTTTTACTGTCTGAAGCCTGCGAGAAACAAAAGTGAGTATATATATTGCATGTGCGTGTACACTATACACGCTTGCGCAATTTGCATTCTGTTTCGTCGTTACAACGCTCGATCGAGCCACCGCGGTCCTGGTCGCCTTGTTTCTCCGTTATATCGAGGCGATAACCATTCTGCAGCGGTAAAGAACGTTCGGTTACCAGCACGTGATTTTACAGGAGACCTGGCAAAAATGAACCGAACCGATTGTTACGGGAGAACGATAGGGAATGATAACTAGACTCCATTTTGCTTCGTCCTTTTACGTATTTACGGTTCGGTTGCCACGTTTTACGTTCTTGCTGTTTTAGAGAGATTCGTATATTGTACTATTATTAGGAAAGGTTTTATAGAATTCAGGAAGTCAATGAACTAAAATGTGTAGTTATAAATAATTTTTAATGGCGATGAACTTAAGTAGGTAGTTTTAAACTGGGTACAATTATGGTGGACGAAAATGTACGTCTTCAAACAAATCATAAGTAAGAGCAAGGATCGTCTAAACTGTATAAACATAACTCATAATATAATAACATAACATATTATAATAACACATGATAACATACTATAATAACACATGATAACATACTATAATGACACATAATAATATAAATAACACAACTGATGAACATAACCATCATCCCCTAAAATACAAATTCATAACCTATACGAATATCAATTGCCTAAAAACATCGATAAATATGAATCTAAAAAAAAATCATAAATGACCCACTTTGCAGCAACCAGCAAGATAAAAGAAAAATAGTGAAATAAATTGCGAACAAGATTGTAGAGACGCAGTAGGGTTAAAAGCGGTCAGCATTGCTCCCTAAGGAACCATTTTCCCGATATCGAGGCTAACAGCCGCATGCACAATAGGGCAGGAACATAATGCAACCGAATCGAATGTGTTTCACTAGGTCGTGATAGGGAAACATCGAAGCACACCAACATCCTCTGCAAACGTTTCTGACCCGTGCATAAAATTCATAGATCCTTGCCGAATGTGTGTCCTGGTTTCTTTTTCGCTAGCTGCACGTTTATACCGGAAAGCACGGAACGGTGAAACCATCTCGATATATAGCATCGAGGATCGTTCTCGCGGCTATCAAGCTAGACATCAGAAAAAGACCAGTTCGATTCCACGAATGGAATAGATTTGCATACAATGACCGCAGAGATAGGGTATCGAGAGTTCGGCTGTTCGTGGCGAAAGAGGGTTTAAAGGGGGGTTCAGAATCCTTCGAACCAGATGACAAAGCTTCCTTCCGACGAGAATCGACGACCGTCCATCGGATATCGTAACCAGCAGCTTTTGTGAACAACCGAAACTCCTACGGCAACTGGAGATCCAAGTTCTGGTCAACGGAAAGGGAGAAAGGGGATTGAGGAAGGTTTTGGAACATGAATCATTTCTTTATTAATCGGATTATTTTGGAGGAATTTAGTGTACTTGTATTTTTCGAATGAGATTTCCCTTTGCAAAAATGGGGTTTGAAGCTTCGTTTTTGAATTATTAAGGAAAAATACGGACTAATCAGAGCGCGAGATTATTACGCGTTGGATTACTACGCGTAGAATATGCACGCGCTAGATTACGACGCGTTGGATATCCACACGCTGTATTAGTACGCGTTGAATTACTACGTATTAGATTACTACGCGTAGGATTACCACGCGTTGCATTACCACACGTTGCATTACTACGCGTCGAATATCCACGCGTTGGATTACTACGCGTTGGATATCCACATGCTGGATTACTACGCGTTAGATTACCACGCATTAGATTCCTACGCTTAGAATTACCACGCGTTGCATTATTACGCGTTGGATTACTACGCGTAGAATATGCACGCGCTAGATTACGACGCGTTGGATATCCACACGCTGTATTAGTACGCGTTGGATTACTACGCATTAGATTACTACGCGTAGGATTACCACGCGTTGCATTACTACGCGTTGAATTACCACGCGTTGGATAACTACGCGTTATCCGAAGCCGCCGTTGTCGCGTGTGCGCATGCATAATATCTGATTGGTCCGCGTTTTTCCTTAATAATTCAAAAACGAAGCTTGAAACCCCAATTTCGCAAAGGGAAATCTTATTCAGAATCACGTCAGCTACCATTTCAGGGACCTAATTGTGAAACACCCTATATAAATCATTCATTAGCCCATATTTAATTAAATATTAAATCTAGAAATTATGAAGTTCATCAGAATTTAAACACTTCATTTAATTCATAAACTCTTGTATAAAAGCAAGTAGTTCGGTAAAAGAATCTTCATTAAGTTAATGAAATATTAAGACTCCGTCCCGTCGAGATGGGACGCATAATTCTTTTCATAATATCCAAGGGACTTCTTAGACGAACAGAGAAGAACAAAAAAGAATCATACAAATTCCTCGTCAAATAGTAAGGTTTCATTTTTAAAAGTAGCATATTGTAGTACAAAACGGTCGGGCGTACAATTTCAAAAGCTAATGGAAATACATATTTCAGACGGCGCAATCCATTTTTCTTTCGAGATAACGAAATCTATTCTCGACGGTGTTGGAATATGCATATAAAATAGCCTCCGAAGGTGAACGCATTCAACGACGTTCGGGGCACGTGCTTTACGATGTTGAAATAACCTGCGAGCTAATCGTGCGCTTTTACCGTATTGCAAAGCTAAAACCAAGAGAATTTCACTTCGCTTATATTAAACTGTACGAACCAATCTTCTGTGGAACAAGCTTGCTGTCGCGTGGAATTACTTACTTGTTACTCAAACCGAAATAAAAGTGTTCTTTGGCCTTTTGTTGATGGACAATTTTAAAGAGGGAAGGGGTGTGCAAGGGATGCTGCTGTTAGATTAGATTTTTAGATTTCTAGATTTCTAGATTTCTAGATTTTTACATTTTTACATTTTTAAATTTCTAAACTTCTAAATTTCTATTTTCCAAATTCCCAAAATTCTCAAATCCTAAATCTCAACATAACAAAATTCTCCAAATTCTTAAATTCCCAAATTCTCAAGTCTCCAAAATTCCTAAATCCCTAAATATCCAAATCCCCAAAATAACGAAATTCCCTACCTTCCAATTTTACCTAATTAACATAAAACTTGCTCTAATTACTTTTTTAATTAACTACAACGCACACCAAAAAAATGTATTACAACGTATTTCAACTCCTACATATTCTCCGCAAAATTACCAAGCACGAACCAATAAGCGCAGAAATTCATGCTGGTAACTTAATCAGATGTAACGCGTTCACGATTTATCGCGTGATACGATCGTTTCCGTTAGCATACTAGTACTGTTGCGTTCTCCGCCGTGATTTGTGTAAATATCAGTGTTTCGAGGGCCACGATTCACGTACTACCATAAATAAAAAGCTCCGATCTTGGTTTCCACGGTTCCACGGCGTCTGCTCACGCAACAAGTCTCCAGCCGTGAGGATGACTTATCGCGTCCCCTATCGTGATAGGAGCTTGCTCCATTTCCTTTTCCACCTTCGTAGATCCATTTCGTCTACACGATTTCTTGCTACAACAAAGGAAGACTTTTTTCCATTCTGCATTGTACACTCGCGTTTCTCTGTTGTACGAACACGAGAAATTTTTGTTCTTGACTTTTGATTATTGTGTTCTTGTAAGTTAAATTGTAATATATATACATAGTGTTCTTGTAACTTTTTAGTTAAAGAACTTTTTAGTCAGAGAATTATATTTTGGTTCGATGTATGCATTTATAATTGCGATATTAATATTCAAATGTAATAGCAAATTGATAGGTTGGTTGATATATTGAGGTTAAGTTTTTGATGGTAGAGAGTACGCCATTTTGTTTTGATGTGTTCTGTGCATTCACAGCTGTGATACTAATATTCAAATAAAATAAGAAATTGATATGTTGATTGACATGTGAGGTTAAGTTTTTGATAGTGTAGAGTACGCCATTTTGTTTTGATGTATTCCATGCATTCACAGCTATGAAACTAAAATACATTTAAAATAAGAAACTGATATGTCACTTAACAGATTGAGGTTAAGTTTTGAACATTAAAGAGTCCTCCATTTTGTTTTGATGAATTCTATGCATTCACAGCTATGAAACTAACATACATTTAAAATAAGAAATTGATATGTCACTTAACAGATTGAGATAAAGTTTTGAACATTAAAGAGTACTCCATTTTGTTTTGATGTATTGCATGCATTCACAGCTATAAAACTAAAATGCAATTAAAATAAGAAATTGACATGTCAGTTGAAAGATTGAGGTTAAACTTTGAATAGTAAAATGTACTCCATTCTGTATTGTTGTATTTTAAACATTCACAAGTATTATACTGATACACAGTTAAAATGAGGAACTGATATGTCAATTGACAGATTGAGGTTAAGCCTTCGATGGTACAGAGTCCTCCATTTTGTATCGATTGGCGTCCATCTTGTATTGTATATATTCACAATCGTACTGCTAATACACAATTAAAATAATAAATATATTAATTGACATATTAAGCTTAATTTTTCGAAAGTTAAAGTCTGAAAACTTATACAGAAAATAAATATGGCGACAAAACCTGAGATTAATTTTTCGAAAGTTAAACTCTGAAAACTTGCGCAAAAGACAAACATGGCATCAAAAGTAGAAAAGTGAAAAGTATAATCTTCTCATCAAAAGGAGTTGAATAAACTGCATTTACATTTCATAACATTAATACGAACGTTCTAATAATATTATAACACATGATACGCTCATTATATGTAATAATATTTGAATTCTGAATTACAATTATAACATTTAATAGGTCAACCCTGTTGACTCATTCGTACGCAATTCGCATCGATAAAATAGCAAATATTGACAGAAATCTGTTTCTAATAATTACATTTATTAAAAATATTACCAATGAATTTCTGTATACAAAAGACGGCAATCTTCTCCTATTTACCCTGAATATTAACGAACGAAATGGGCTGTGTGATCAATAAACGACTCGTATTCTCCATAGAGCTCTGTTCAATATGAACAAAGAATATTTTACTCGTTATACCCGATATCCAGGAATATTGACTTCTGGCCGCACGTTTTGTTCGAAATAACGCTAAATAACGAACCGACTAACATTCGCCCGCTGAAAACCAGCCCGTACACTTCGTTCGGTATTGACTGCCGTTTTTACCGTTAACAATTACCGTTTTTATTTTCCACGGGTATATTTAATTCCAACCTCATGGCGCGGAACAATGCTTTCAATGTAGATTCGTGCTCCAGCCGAAACAAACAACAACGGGTTCCAGTTGTTTTGCTCGCCCAATGAAATCTCGTTTCTGGAAATGGAATTTTTTAGCTTAATTCGAGTTTTGCTTCGTGTAACATGAATTTACGGGGAGCACAGGGAGTACGCTGTTGTTACGTTCTCATTTTTTTTCAACCGATCGTATTGCGATCTTACCCGTGGCTATACGGTGCGTGGTATATCGACATCGATGCGTATGTAACTCGTATCGCACAATTTCTTGTTTTGATGAACTTTTGAATATCAAATTTTTAAATTTCGAAGCTTCGGATTTACGATTTGGTGAAAGTGCTTCGGGTTTTTGAATTTTTTATGGCGGGGTTCTAAATTAGTAAATTTATGGTTTCTAGTTTTATAGAGTATTAAATTTCTAATTTCTCAGTTTTTAATTTCTTGCTTTCTAATTTCTCGAATTCCTAATTCACCGATTTCTAATTCCCCGAATTTCTAATTCCCGGATTTCTAATTCCCCGTTTTCTAATTTTATGAATTCCTAATTCCCCGATTTCTAATTTCCTGAATTCCTAATTCCCCGCTTTCTAATTTCCCGAATTCCTAATTCACCGATTCGTAATTCCACGCTTTCTAATTTCCCGAATTCCTAATTTCCCGCTTTCTAATTCCCTGATTTCTAATTTCCCGAATTCCTAATTCCCCACTTTCTAATTTCCCGTATTCCTAATTCCCCGATCCCTAATTTCCCACTTTCTAATTTCCCGAATTCGTAATTCGCCGAGCCCTAATTTCCCACTTTCTAATTTCCCGTATTCCTAATTCTCCGATCCCTAATTTCCCACTTTATAATTTCCCGAATTCCTAATTCCCCGATCCCTAATTTCCCACTTTCTAATTTCCCAAATTCCTAAGTCATCGATTCCTAATTTTCCAACTTTCTAAATCCCCAACTTCTAATTTCCCAACTTTCTAAATTCCCATATCCCTAAATTCTCAATCTCTAATTTCCCAAATTTCTAAATCCCTAAATTTCTAAATACCCAATTTCTAATTTCCCACTCCTTAATTTCCCAAATTCCCAATTCCCCAATTTCCAATCACCCAAACCCACATCCACAACCTAACACACACCACAAAATTACATTTACACAATCTTAACTCTACTCCCTCCAAAAGATCTCACATACATATCCTCGCACACTGAATGCACACTCTTGAACACTCTCTCAAGAAATTAATCGTGTCACTCGACACAGCTTTAATGAAACAGGTAAAATGGCGGTCATCACTTGCCCATGTCCATTAGATAAGACAGCGAAGAAATTGCAATTAACTCGAATTGAAACGGCATTATCTCGCACGCGATTGAGCGTCGTAAAGGGTTTTGTCGCCCACGCGTCCACGAAGATGGCGCGTGACCATGGAACGCACCAGAATTCGCAGTTTATGGGGAATCGATACGAGCGTAGTTTTGTTAACGGCCGCATTAAGCTATCACGTGAGAGTGCCATTACCTTGGCGATCGTAAGTAACAACGAAGTAACGATGCTGCGACTTGTTAGCACGCGTGTACCATCCTCAAAAGCAAACTTTCCTTTTACACTAAATCGTACGGGAATGCAAACGAAGCGCCTAAACTTTGGGCGGAAATGTTCGATTATTTCGTGGAATGAACGGTGTAGGGTTTGTTGGGAGAATTTAATGGTTTTGGACGATGTAGCAATAGATGCTGGACACTGTTTTTTTAGGTTATTTTATATGAGAGGAGGACTGGAATTTTATAGGGATTGTATGTACTGAGAGTTGATTAGAAAATTTAGTTTGTTTAGTAAATGCATGTAAAATGGATCATTTATGAATTTGACAATATGGAGGTAACAAAATGGTACTTATAGAGTATTCATTTTTAGATGAAAGCTCGATAGAAGTGGTACTATTAATATTTTATCGATATGTGTACTACAAAATGGCGGACTAGTTGTTCAAATAGAAAACCAAACATTTTGAAAGATTTTGAGTGTAATATAGTTTCATGACATAAAAGTGGCACTTATGGTATATCAATATTTAGCTAGAAACTTTATAAAGGCACACCTATTAACATTTCATCGATATATTCAGTACAAAATGGCGGACTACTTGTTCAGATAAATGATCAACCATTTTGAAGGATTTAGAATGTAATATAGTTTTATGACATAAAAGTGGCACTTATGGCATATCAATATTTAGCTAGAAGTTTTATAAAGGTACACCTATTAACATTTCATCGATATGTGTACTACAAAATGGCGGACTACTTGTTTAAGTAAAGTAATCAACCATTTTGAAACATTTAGTGTCTAATATAATTTCATGACATAAAATTAAAACAAACTACCATTTATAATACATCAATTTTAAGCTTGAAACTCAACAAACATAATACTACTAAATTTTAATCCCATTCTTCAAACAAAATGGCTGCCAATTACAACAAACAATACTGTTTCCAAAAGACACAAAACCTGATACGATTTCATAACATCACATATTGCACATTAATTAAATGTATAAAATTTCACCAAAAACAACTACATAAACGTATCATCAATATTTATGACAGAAAAAGGCGCATTTTTCGGTGAAACAAACACTGAACTGATTTATAGCTTATTTACGTTTATGCACTCTGTTTCAAAGGGTGCATAAAAGTGCAAATTGTTTATGAGATAGCAAATAAAAGGGTGCATTTTAGGGTATAAGAGATCGAAAATTGGATATTCGTTCACCGATAAATTCGTCGATTGTCCGTTTCAATGGAGAGCCGACCATTTTGAATGATGAATATTGATGAGGCGTTTATGTAGTCATTTTCATCAAATTTCGTGCTTCAAATTAATGTACTATCAATAGTATTTTATGCAACTTTTATGTCATCGATTCCTTTCGAACTTTATGTCGCATGTGACATTATAACTTCGAGATCAGTCGTTTATTATAACAGTTGAACATTTTTGAAATATTTAATTAAACTCATGTAGACGTATAGACAAAATTGATATAGACATTTTCTTAGTTTATATAAATGTTGAACTACAAGTTTTAAATAGACATATCACAAGTGTTATTATCTCACAAAATTCTATTAGAATATGTGAATATGTTCCACATATGTTTCAACTTTAATACATACATAACCTATATGTTTCCGAACAACATCCAATACATAATCTTTGTTAATAAAATTGAAACTAGGTTATTTTATAATCATTAAAATATTACTAAGGATAATCAAAAGCTTGTAAATTATTTTTTAAGGATGGATTTCCAACGAGACGTCAGACTCCTAGCAGCCCTGGAGGACCGCAATATAGCAAGAGTCCTTGGAGCCTGCTGTCGCGAGGAACCATACTGCATAGTAATGGAGTACCTAGAACACGGAGATCTTTGCCAATTTCTCAAAACTCATATCACTGCCGAAGATGCTCATTCCATGCCCATTGGCGTCAAAACTCTCAGGTATCTACATAATCACTATTTCGTAACTTATAAGTTATCCTTCACCTTCTTTCTGAATTTTCAAACTTAATTTGTATATTTTATTATACAAACATTATTTGTATATTATATAACATTTGTATATTATACAAATATTATTTGTATATTATATAACATTTGTATATTATACAAACATTATTTGTATATTATATAACATTAGTACATTATACAAACTCAGTTTGTATATTTTAAACGTATTTAAATATTAGAATTTTTAAGGACCACCTCAGAAACTTTGTTATGTTTTAATATTTATAGTCCATTCGTTAATAAACCTCCTTTTAGCAAAAACTACCTTGTGTCCCAAAAAATCTGAACAATATTACTCTAAATAATAATGTATGATATAATATATTCTACTAACGGTCTGTCCCATAAAATCTGAACAATGTATGACAATAAAATATTCTAGTAATATATTTGAATGAACTTGCTATTTCCGTACTACCCAGTATACAAGACGCCAAAGGTATCGATACAAAGTGATTCCGAAGGAAACGGCGCGTGAAAATTAATCAAACGCAAGAATTTCAATAATTCCTGCGAAACAACGGGCATGTTCATCACGGCAGCCCCGAGATTTAGTTTCATCCGCTGTGGCAAGGTGTCGCGAAGTTAACACCCAATAAGTTTCTCTCCGTAGCAAACTTTGAAGCGTTTATTAATCGTGAGCGACATAGTCTTCGTGCAACGAAGCAACCACCTTTTCGCGTTCCGTCGTTTCCACGACCCTCTCTTTGGCCAACACCCCCGTATTTTCCTCCGAACCTTAACTTTGTCCTCCCTTGCAACTGAGGTCGTTTCCTCGTTTCAGTTTCAACTGTCTCATCTACATGGCCGCTCAGATCGCGTCGGGCATGCGGTACCTGGAGAATCTCAACTTTGTTCACCGGGATCTGGCTACTAGGTGAGTACTTCCACAGAACCTGTCCGCGGGATCTCTTTTTCCCACGAGGATAAACGTGTCTTAGCATCCGAACTGTCATCGTTACCTTACGGGATTGTCGCTGACACAATAGAGAATTGGAAGGGGGAAAATATTGTTTCGACTTCGCGACAAAGTTGCGAGGAAGTTACTTGGAAAATTTTGTGAATAGAGAGTGATGGTGTGTGAGTTGGGAAATGGTCAGTTTTACGATTCTGAAATTTCTGCATTTTTACTTTTCTCGATTTATGAATTCAATGAATGTTTCAGTATGTGGAAATGTTCAAATATAATTTTGAGAAACTTGATTATAGATGAAAGTATGTCTCGCAAGTGGTGTACGTTCGCTCCGTAATTTTCACGCGATATAATTCCACGCTCCCAAATTTCTACGCGCTATAATTCCACGCGCTGTAATTTCCACGCGTTATAATTCCACGCGCCGTATTTCCATGCACCAACATTTCTATGCGCTATAATTCCACGCGTCGAAATTTTTACGCGACCGAATTCCACGCGCCATAATTCCATGCGCTATAATTTCCGCGGGCTGAAATTTCTACGCGCCATAATTCCACGCGCCGAAATTTCTACGTGTCCTAATTCCACGCGCCGAAATTTCTACGCGTTCTAATTCCACGCGCTGAAATCTCTTCGCGCCATAATTCCACGCGCCCGAATTCCACGCGCCCGAATTCCACGCGCCATAATTCCACGCGCCGAAATTTCTACGCGTCCTAATTCCACGCGCCGAAATTTCTACGCGTTCTAATTCCACGCGCTGAAATCTCTTCGCGCCAAAATTCCACGCGCCGAAATTTCTACGCGTTCTAATTCCACGCGCTGAAATTTCTTCGCGCCAAAATTCCACGCGCCGAAATTTATATGCGCCATAATTCCATGCGCCGAAAATTTTGCGCGTCCGAATTCCACGCGCCATAATTGCACGCGCTGAAATTTCTACGCGCCATTATTCCATGCGCCGAAATTTCTACGTGTCCTAATTCCACGCACTGAAATTTCTCCGCGCCATAATTCCACGCGCCGTATTTCCATGCGCTGTAACTTCCACGCGCCATAATTCCACGCGTCGTATTATCACGCACCAAAATTTCTACGCGCCACAACTCCACACTCCGTAACTTCCAAGTAATTTATATTAAGGAATATAAATTTCTTTTAATTTCGAAGCTCCACTAAGCTTGAAGCTGTCACGTCTGCGCATGCGCAATCCTCGCCCTCTAATTGGTCGGCGTTTTTCCTTAATAATTCGAAAACAAGGCTTCAATTCCCATTTTTGTAAAGGGAGATTTTATTCATAATCACGACAACTACTCCCCGTTTCAAGGATCTCCAGTAATTGTGAGACACCCTGTATACGAATGTGCATAAAATCATAAAACTGGTTATTAATACATAAAGTGCGAAACTTCGAACTTGCACGTACTGCCTTTGCCCAAATAACGTTCCTTTGCCCACATAAACCGTGCACCATTCGCAGATGCAAATTACGGTTGAAATTTGTAGCCAGTAGCGAGATCGTGAGTTATCCTTTGAAAGAAAGGTATCGTTCTTCGGAACATCATAAACAGCCATTAAAGGGAAAGTTCGGTATCGAGTTTCTCGGTTGCCACGGTTAAGTTGAAATTAAATTATAGCCTTCCCCGGGTACATTTCCATAAACCCCCAAAACAAACGGAGCCGCAAAACCACACGGGAAATCAGCGATTCGTTGGTGATCCTTGGAGCGGAAAACAGCAAGAACGGGGTAGCTTATTTTCGCCTAGAATAACGATTAAACGTGTACGTTGCAGTCGTTATCGAGCTGTTCGTTAACATCAGAAATGTTTGCTCGGGTTTATTGCGATCCGTGAATTATTCTGAAGTTCGTTGTTCGGTTCGGCTCGTGTAAGTTTGAAATCGTGCAACCAGCGCGAAATTATCTGATTGAGAGGTCGAATCCTTCTCTGGATACGCTACCAGCAGAATTACATCCAATTCGATGGGAAGGCTCGATAAACTTTTATGGAGTGTACAATCGTGCCGTTTCGAAACGGAATTTTCCTAGCGTAATACGGGACATTTCCAATTCTATCATTCCCTACGCTATCACCACGATCAATTTTCGTTCTATGCTTAACCTGCTGTTCAATTTCCTTGTTATTGTTGTGTAACGGAATTCTGTTCCTTACGTGTAAGATATCGAACGTGGGAATTTCTTTGGAAGATTTCTGAAATGTAACCTCTTCAGAGATAACCACATGTGGACCCTGCGTTCACTCATAAGGACATATGTTCTCCAAAGGTTACATATGTGAATATCACTATTGCATTATATAAATTTAAGAATTTAAAATTTATAAATTTCAGAATTTATTTATGTACCAATTACAGATTTGAAACGAGTAAAATTACCAAAATTCTTTTTCTAACCTCAAAAGAAACCTACCATTTGCAATACCAAAAGTAAATTCGTTCCCAGAATCCCAAAAAATAGTACGTTTAATAGAAGTCTAACAAAGTTAATTAAAACGAGTATTTGTTAGAACCGTGTGATCTTTGATATGCGGCACAAGGCGTCCAGAATCAAAACCCTTGACATTCGTAGACAAAAGCGTGTATGCAACGAAACCCATCCACGTTCCTGTTATTGAAATGCAATGGCCATCCCCGTCGAATCGATGGGGAGTATAGATGCACATATGTACACGTATGTGTTCTACATACATATTCACGCAAACCGCGGTGCTCTTACAACACGTGGAACCTAGTTTCCGGTTGACCAGTGTCTCTCAAACGACCGCTCGTAAATCTTAATAGAATACCAGAATACGCTTCCTGTGTGCTCGCTGTGGTATTATTACGCCACTGCACGTGCCTCCGAATGCCTGTAGGACGATTTAAATCGTCGATTGCATCTCGATCTACTACGTCCAGGAGGCTGTCTTAAATTAAGGAGATAGTGTGCCTTCCAGGCCTAGATGTATGATTTTAGATGTTTGGTTAAGTAATAGGAGGAATTAATTCTTTTCGTTTAGGAAATTATGGAAGAGGATTTTATGTAGATATTTTGAGGGGTATAGGGTGTTTCATAAATAGGGTTTGAAGCTTCGTTTTTGAATTATTAAGGAATGTAATTTTTCACTCCGTAATTTCCACGCGATGTAATTTCACGCAGCGTAATTCCACGCTCCGTGTTTCTACGCGTTGTATTTCTACGCGTCAAAATTTCTACGCGCCATAATTCCACGCTCTGTAATTTCCATGCGCCGAAATTTCTACGCGCCATAATTCCACGCGCTGTAATTCCCACGCGCCGAAAATTCTACGCGCCATAATTCCACGCGTCGAAATTTCTACGCGCCGTAATTCCACGCATAGTATTTCTAACCGTCGAAATTTCTACGCGCCATAATTCCACGCTCTGTAATTTCCATGCGCCGAAATTTCTACGCGCCATAATTCCACGCGCTGTAATTCCCACGCGCCGAAAATTCTACGCGCCATAATTCCACGCGTCGAAATTTCTACGCGCCGTAATTCCACGCATAGTATTTCTAACCGTCGAAATTTCTACGCGCCATAATTCCACGCTCTGTAATTTCCACGCGCCGAAAATTCTACGGGCCATAATTCCACGCGCCAAAATTACTACGCGCCATAATTCCACGCGTCGAAATTTCTACGCGCCGTAATTCCACGCTCCGTAATTCCACGCATAGTATTTCTAACCGTCGAAATTTCTACGCGCCATAATTCCACGCATTGTATCTCCACGCGTCGAAATTTCTACGCGCCATATTTCCACGCGCCATAATTCCACGCTCTGCAGTTTCCACGCGCCAAAATTTTTACGCGCCATAATTCCACGCTCCGTAATTCCACGCATAGTATTTCTAATCGTCGAAATTCCTACGCGTCATAATTCCACGGTCCGTAATTCCACGCGTTGTATCTCTACGCGTCGAAATTTCTACGCGCCATAATACCACACGCATCGTAATTTTCACGCACCATAATTCCACGTTCTGTAATTTCCACGCGCCTAATTCCCACACACCATATGTCTACGCGCTGAAATTCCTATGCGTCATAATTCCACGCTCCGTATTTCCACGCATTGTATCTCTACGCCTCGAAATTTCTACGCGCCATAATACCACACGCATCGTAATTTTCACGCACCATAATTCCACGCTCTGTAATTTCCACGCGCCTAATTGCCACACACCATATGTCTACGCACTGAAATTTCTACGCGTCATAATTCCACGCGCTCTAATTTTCACGCGCCATAACTCCATACTCTGTAATTTCCAAGTAATTTATATTAACCCCTTAACGCACAGTTTCTTTTTAGAAAACTGGACGGAAGAATCAATTTTTATATACTGCGCTTTTGTTTCATAAAAAAAGTCTATATTTTATTCTTGAATAAATAAATGTTATAACTTACAATCCCATATAAATGATAAATATCAATAAAACGATTTTTTTCCTTTCATTCACATTGTTATTTTCAATTCGTAGCTTGTTTAGCGCGTTAGAATTAACTCGAGCGTACAAGTTAATGGGTTAAGTCATATAAATTTTTTTGGCTCGAAGCTCCACCGCTTGGCCGTACAAATGAATATATAAAAAATATTTAGATCACGTCTAATCAATCAAAATGACTTTCTATCATAGATATTAATGGTCTGTAAAATTCATGATAAAAATCAGAATTAAATACAACACAGTGCTGACGTTTACCAAATATCGTTTTTGTGCGATATATTTTCCAACAACCCCAAATCCCATGCGTATTCTGCAGTTTGCGCGTGAAAAATGCTCGTTTGTTTAGTTTATCGTAACCAGAATGTAAAGTCAGTCATATTTACTGTTCAAAAACATTCATGAAAATTAGAAGTTTATAACGGTTCACTTTTGAAACCGTAGGATCATACGAAAAATATTCCTGTAATTCCTGTAGCGGTTTGCGTAATCCTTTGTTAATTCAAAGCAGAAGTTTCCACTGTAAAATAACAACAATCGAAATTGGTTTTCTCTCGGCTTTATTAAATTTCTCGGATATCGTGCCTTTATGCAATATCCGCGTTTATGAATAAATCATATGAAACATTACGTAGCAGCTTCAATATCCTTTATAATGAAATGAAAAATTTTAAATATGTCGTAAATTTATTGCTTTATGATATTAAGCGGAGGGAATTTATTGCTGGATATTTCTGGAACGATCAAGCATTTTTGTATTATTTAAAAATGTGGGGAATATAACGGAGTCTCGATATATGACCCTTTACTGTATCAAACTTTATAGATACATATGTGGAAAATCGGCAACCTTGTACTGCAATGCTTGAGTATCAAATCTTATGCTTTATTTTCGATGTTGTAATTATAAAAAATTTCACAAATTTCTACAATTTCAGTGTACTAAAATTCTGCAGCTTTAATTTGAAAATGTAAATGTTCCTAAAATTTTGAACAATCGTAAGTTACCATGTGGTTTCCATGAATATTTATGAACAGTACAACAAAATAAAAGTTTCACAACTATTTCCCCGTGCAAAAAAAGAGCAAACCGTGCTATTCAAAAGCTTTTAGCATTTGGTGAAAAAAAACAGTTTTGGAAGTCTATGCAAACAGACTTTACCGCGTTGTTTGAAATGGTACGCCGCAATCGGGTCAAATTCGCGATGGACGAACAGATTCCGCGATCGAAGCCGCGTTCGATTTTGGGGAATTCGTAAAGAGTCGTTGGCACAAGCGTGGACAAAAATATTTAACTGGCTTTCATCGACCTCATCGAACTAACTGAACGACCTGTTGTCGCACGGATGTAACTGGAGTGTGTCCGCAAATCCATTTGCAAAGGAATCAGAATTTCATGATGGCGCGGAATTTAATCAAAATGTAATGTCACGAGTAAACGTTTGACCCGACGATACCAGTCAACGTGACCGACTAACGATTCCCAGCGAAACGTAATATGGCTGTGTAACAATTTCACCGCGAGTCATCAATTCTTTCGTTCGCGTAGGCGTTGAAAATCGCCCTCGGTGTAACGCACGTACTCGACCCGTTTTGTCAACGCAATTTATCTGACCGCGTATGAGCGACAAGGAAAATTATACTCGTCACCGTTTATTGAGGCTAACATCGTGAGAAAGGAGTCTTTTGTACAATTAACTTCGGTACACTAAGTGTACCAGTTCTTATTCAATTTATTTCCCAAAATTACTCTGAATCGACAAGTTGATAAGTGGTCTTCATTTTCTGGGCAAGAGCTGAATTTTTTAATCAAATACAGGATTTGGACCAAATGTGGAGGTCCAAGGATTAGACTTTGCATCAGAGTTAGGTTTAGGTTTGAATTACATGTATTTACATTAGGTTTGAATGAAATTAGGAGGAGGATGCTTTTGGACCAGATGTGGAGGTCCAAGGATCAAATAGACCTTGCATTAGAGTTAGATCAAGTTTAGGTTTGAATTACATGTATTTGCTTCAGGTTTGAATGAAATTAGAAGGAGGATACTTTTGAACCACATGTGGAGGTCCAAGGATCAAATAGACCTTGCATCAGAATTAGATCAAGTTTAGGTTTGAATTACATGTATTTGCTTCAAGTTTGAATGAAATTAGAAGGAGGATACTTTTGAACCACATGTGGAGGTCCAAGGATCAAATAGACCTTGCATCAGAGTTAGATCAAGTTTAGGTTTGAATTACATGTATTTGCTTCAGGTCTGAATGAAATTAGAAGGACGATACTTTTGAACCACATGTGGAGGTCCAAGGATCAAATAGACCTTGCATCAGAGTTAGATCAAGTTTAGGTTTGAATTACATGTATTTGCTTCAGTTTTGAATGAAATTAGAAGGAGGATACTTTTGAAGCAGTTGTGAAGTTTCAAAGATCAGATAGGCTCTGCATCAGAGTTACGTTAAGTTTGAATTAGATGTTAGGTTTGAATGAAATTAGATTCACATGTGCAGTCGTTATAAAGAAGTTCAAAAGCTTCCCAACTTTCAAATTGCTAAATCACCTGATCCCCTGAATGCGATCATAAAGTTCCGCAGACAGTCCGCATCATACAACGATCGCAATGCAGATACTTCCACCGGATTCAAATATACGAAGACCTCGCGAGCTCCGCGAAACAATTCTTTCCCGATAGACGAGTAGACTTTATCCCAGCGACGAAGAGCATCCACTTTTCCCCGACAACCTCTGAAAGAGTCACTCGTACGGCCATTATCGATTGTCACCTGCGTTCGAGTGTCTCCGATGATACGTTCCCGTTGTTGGAACGAGAGTTTAGGTCGAGCAAGGGTTTCGCGATCGGCAGGACTTCGACCTCGAACGTTAGATCGAACGAGTAAGTAAGGAGGTGCGCTTGTCGTGAAGAATAGAGGGAGGGGGAGGTGAACGATCTAAAAAAAAAGAAAGGGAAAAGAACGAATAGAAGAAAAGGCAGCAAGTAGAAGATAGAGAAAGCCATTCTCTACATTCGTAATCGAAGTCGGAACAAAGGCCTCGCTTAGTCGAGGGGTAGAGTACCTACATTGAGTCTTCGTCCTCCATGGTCCAAGTACGCGTTCTTGCGGTGTGTGCTACACCGATATCAACGTTTCTGCTAACACCACCACTTTCCTTGCTATCACTTCTATCACTCGACCACGCCGGCTATTCGTGTACACTACCTTCCATAAGTATCACCTCATTGGACAAGGTTTAAAAAGATCTTCCTCGTAAATTATTATTTACTGCAAGCTTAATTAAATTGGAGGTTAACTGGTTGAAATTAGTATTGAATTTACAAACAGTAATTTGGATTACAAAGTACCTAACAGCCACTTGCATCATAAAGTGTAGAGTTCTAGTGGAAATGGATAATAAACTTCGTTAAATAATTCCCATAGTATTTAGCAATCTAGTGTATGAAAATATACCTGTCTTCATATGTGAAGATAGTTTTCAGTCTGATGATAAGTCTCATGTAGATGTCTGGGTAGCTAGAGGTCTGTGTACACACATATGTAGATATGTGGAGTTAGAAGTATATGCAAGTTATGATATGTTCAAATGTGAGTTTGTGAAAATATGTACATGTGAAGTTTTTAATATGAGGATCTGTTATATGGAAATCTAGCTATACATATACATATAAAAATTTACATATGGAAGTCTCACATATGTACCTTGCTATATGTCTGAGTAGACATCTACATATGTGGAGTTACAGGTATATGCACATTGAAGTATATGGTTTTGTTATATAAGAATTTAGCTATACAACATATAGAAATTTACATACGAAAATCTCACATACCTAGCTATATGTAAATCTGAATAGACAATCTACATATGTGAAGTCACAGCTACATGCAAATTAAAGTATATGAATATTATAAATATTTTTATACATCTCACTACTAAAATACCTTCTCATATGAACAACTAATTTTACAAGTATTTAATATTAAAATACTTATGTACAATAGTGTACACATGAGTATGCACTATCCCTTCAATCTTTCCTTCTAACCTTAAGTGTTCACGCACACATGAGCACGCATGATCCTTTTCTTTTTCTCAGCCATCACAAACTCGCGCATTTACACGTACACAAAGGTAGAACCCTTTCCGGTCGCTCTCGTTCTTTCGTCGCTCGAGCCAATTGAATTGCATTACCGTTTGATCAGCAATCGATTCTTTCCTCTTTTCCACTCGGTCCGGTTCTGAGAATGACTTTATACGCCGCTCACCCGCGAATAAAATAAGGTGCCAAGAGAAATTGGCTGGAGAACGTTAGGATAGAGGCCAGGGTTGCGGAAACTCTTCGACATAGACGATATATAGACGCGTGTATGTTCCTTCAATCCTTCGAATTGATTCGTTTCCGTTTTGCGCTTTGTAGATCTCAATCTTCTAAATTGACGAGTTAGAGTGAGAGATGAGTAATGGAAGGAATGAGATTCTTTTAGTGCGGATAGGTACACTTTTTTTGAAGTATTAGAACAAAGTTGGATGTGTTTGAAAATTTTTGAGATTTTATATTAACTTGTGGTATTTTAAATTTACTTTACAAGACTACTTTACAAATTTCTAAATTGACAAATTTCTAACTTTCTCAAAGTACATCTACGTAAATCCATCTACTTGCTGTCCACATAATTTTAGCTGTTTTAGCTAAACTTATATTATCAAGTCTACTATCTATTAAATCGACTATGTAATAAATAAAAATTTGATGTAAAGAAGGATGTATGAGGTATGTAAGATAGGATTAGAAGTAGAATAGATAGGATTCGAATTAGAGCATTGATGAATCGAGGTTTGGCTCATTTAGCGTAACCTATCGCCGCCTCTGCCGAAATCCAATTACAAGCGAGTCAAACATACTGGTATCCACAGATAGACGCTTCCACTTAATATAATTCACACAGAAGCTCAATAGGACCTGTCGAGTGAACATTGCTTATTGCATTAACGTTCTGACCCGGGACTTCGGTGGATCGGGTCACTGTCGTACCCGGTGAACCTCGCCACTGTACTATAGCCAATAACAGTGATCGATAAAGCGCGGCTAATTACCTAGGTTCTACCTCAAAATTGAAGCTTTGTTCCAGCGTCGAAATTAATTGACTCCATTCACTCGATAACGCTTGATACTCGAATGCCGTTCAGTTGCTCGTTTGTCTCGGCGAGAATTATGGTTCGTCTTTGGGAGCAGAAAGCAGTCGCCACTTGAAATCGATAGTGGAATACTGCTAGCCAGGTATCTCTTGTTCGAGTATCCACCATGAAGACACAAATTTACCCTGTTCACGCCATGGAGTAGTGTCCGACCGTGAATAATTGCATGGTGGTACTGATTTGTCCCTATTAATGTCCTAACTTACCACTTTACGTGATAACCTACTCTAATTTTATCACGCTCTAGTCAAGCATTAGGCGACCTAAACACCGTGATCTAAATACAGGATCTAGTGGACTAGCAGATGATTATATTAGAGGTTTTAGCCTGATGTGTAATATGAAACTATGATTCGAGAAAAGTTATGAAAAGCTTTGATGTTGACGTTGTTGTCTTGACATGTAGATGTAAATGTACATTATATGTTGGACATCTAACGTGGCTCATCTAAAGTCACTTTTACATCTACCAATGATGCACAACATACTCTAATTTCAACACACTCTAAACCTTCATATGAAACAATGAAAAGATGATGAAAAGCATTGATGTTGGCGTTGCTATCTTAACATGTAGATGTAAATGTAGATTATATATTAAACATCTAACGTGGCTCTCCTAAATCACCTTTACATCTACCAGTGAATCCACAACATTAATTTCTAATGTAAACCTCCATATGAAATAGCAACTTCATATGAATAAGTATGCTTTAACTCCAGAGATGATTTTAAGAGGAACTTCTCGGTGTTTTAACTCCGTCCTAGTTACATAAATGAATCCTAAAAGAATTTATAATAGTAACATCACGTATGTACAAAGAAAACATAAATTATGCTATCCGCTAGCTAATCCTTTACAGATTACATAATTTTCATTTTAAATCTGCTCTTAAGTAACTTGTACAATTTATAACAGTAATAGTCTGATCAAAGTCTGATTTAATAAATGTGAAAGTTTACAGCTTATTTTTATCTCTCGCAAACATTCTATTAATGACTATATCCTTAAAGAAGCGAATTATACAGTAATTTCACATCGAAGTTAATTTCAGATTATCGTCCCGTTTGCTATGCAACAAGGTGATTGCAACGTCCATTTGCATTAGCGTTCTCAAACGACCACAAACCTTATCCGGGGTCATAACGATTCACGATGATCACTCAGCGATCCGCCGGTTGCTGGTAAAGTTTGCCACACCGTACAGTATTGTAGAGTTGCGTGTGCTTGTACAGGAAACGTAGCTCATCCACACGTACGTACAAATGCAGCCCGCAGGCAGCCATTCCTGCTTCCGGTCGGCTGCCATGCACAGAATGCGTACGCGTATGCAGATTGGCGGCCGCGCTATGCACCCCACATACCGGCCAGAGATCGATTTGAACCGTGCCTTTTTCATTCGAAATGAATCGCCCGGAAAAGTATTCGAATTCCCTAACTGCCGAAGTCGAAACAGATTCACGTGTCTGCGGCCGGGCCTAGAATTATAGCAAAGTATTTCCGATACGAGTCACAGCTCCTTTACACCGCGTGAAAGTATTGGGTTCTTTCTTTGGGAACAATTTGGTTTATGCCAGTGTACTGACACCTGATGGTAATCAAGTTGTTGATGCGATAATGGGATAACATGTACTGAAGAAGTTTCGATTCAAGATTTAGGGGAGATCTATGGGAGGTATATGGGAGATGTGAGGACGGCAAGATTTGGGTATATGGGAGATGTGAGTGTGTCAAGGTTTGGGTATATGGGACATGTGAGTGTGTCAAGGTTTGGATATATGGGACATGTGAGTAGGGCAAGATTTGAGTATATGGGAGATGTGAGTGTGCCAAGATTTGAGTGTATGGAGCATGTGAGTATGTCAAGATTTGAGTATATGGAGCATGTGAGTATATGAAGATTTGAGTATATGGAGCATGTGAGTGTGTCAAGATTTGAGTATATGGAGCATGTGAGTATGTCAAGATTTGGGTATATGGAGTATGTGAGTGTGTCAAGATTTGGGTATATGGAGCATGTGAGTATGTCAAGGTTTAGGTATATGAAGCATGTGAGTATGTCAAGATGTGGATACATCGAAATTTAGAGAAGCATATATGAAGAGCTTACATGAAGACTTAAGTATATAGTTATCTAGATAAATAGAGATCTGGGTGTATTTGGCTCTCAGACGTATGTAGGTCCACATATGTGGAGATTTAGGTATATGGAGATCTACTAGTGCAATAGTTTGGATGACTATAGTAGTACCTGGATATGAATGAATTCTTACTTATATATACCTGTATAAACTCTTGATTATGTATATATCTGATGACTTATGCCATCAAGACATAAGATTGTCATAAGACTGTCTTGCAAAGATATCTGATTAAGTCTTTGTTCATATAGATATCTAATTAACAATCTACTTATACCAACATCCATCTACATATCTAACTACATACATATCTCGCATAGTTCTGAATCTAAGCAAATATCTGAACATATTAGCCTACAATATCACTATATCCAATTTCAAAATGAAATATTATTAGAACAGAAACCGCAATCGCAAAGATTGAGCTCGCTGGACCCGATCGAATCTGATTTGATGGATGAAATTTTATTCCCGTATAATGTAATTGGTTGCGATAAAACGAAACGTGTAATCTAGTAATAATAAAAGCCTCTCCTCGGTGCGGCACATGTATAGGTGTAATACGTTTGCAAGTTAATTAAATGGCGTGCATTGAGTGTTTGTGGAACGGAACAGGTCGATCCGTTATATTCATCGATAACCATGATTTCGATTACAGGAATTGCTTGGTAGGCAAAGCTTATCACATTAAAATCTCGGATTTCTGTACGGGCAACGAATTGTACGCGTGCGATTATTACAAAGTCGATGGCACGGTGCCCCTGCCGATACGCTGGATGGCCTGGGAATCCATATTTTTGGTAAGCATTATTCCTGTATTATTCCGAATAAAATGCTTAAACTCCCTTCGATTGTGTTCGATGCACTTTCGGTTGTGTTTATTGCACTGATTATTTGCTGATTGGTAACGAGATAGGTTCAAATTTTCTTTGTGTTATTAATAACTTCAGAGATCTGCTTTTTATTGTGTCACATACCTTGTTTTATCATTTTAGGTTCAAATTTTGTTATTAATTTCAAAGATCTGCTTTTTATTGCGTTACATACTTTTTTTATCATTTTCATTTTCATTTGTAGTATATTTTACAATATTTTTCTTTTCGTTTGTAGCATATTTTTGTATCATTTCATTTGTCACGTTATTTCATTTGAAAACATTGATGTTGAGAGAAAATCTGGGATTTCAATTTGTGTTACTGATCCTGTCGTTGAGACAGGGGGTTGAAAGTTGGTCCAGATGTTTCTTTTGCATATATCGAATTGTTTGTTTAATTATCTCTTGACAAATTAGAATTTCCAGACGTGCACAATTTTCAGCCACCCCAAATTGCCATCAGTCGTAACACAATCGATACCGAATGTTCGCAGGGCAAGTACACGACGAAGACCGACGTATGGGCGTTCGCAGTGACCCTGTGGGAGATCTTGAACCTTGGCCGCCGAGTCCCGTACGAGCACTTGTCAGACGAGGAAGTGGTGCAGAGCCTCCGTCGATTGCATCGCGCGACAGAGTGCAACGACAGCAACGGGGAGAACAATTGCAAGGAGGACACCGAAAACCTGTTCGACTATTTACCGCAACCGATCGCCTGCTCGAAGGATATTTACGACCTGATGTTGGACTGCTGGCGGCGCGAGGAGACCGAGAGGCCGACCTTCCGGGAGATCTCGATGTTCCTGCAGAGGAAGAACCTTGGTTACGCGCCCACGTCCTGATACTGAACGTCGAGGATAGTCGACGAGCACGATGCCCGTGGCGGGTGCCACGCGTGCCCGGCTAAGAACCGTTCGAACGTGGACCGAGGGCCGATCGACGACTCGTTTTATCCTCACTGGATAACCGTGCGAACGAGATTCTGAATTTGGACATCGAAGAATCGTTACAACGACGGCTTTCTGAAATGGAGGATACTCAAGGGTAGAAAATACAATCGTGAAACTGTGAATTCGACAATCGAATGGAGACGGGCGATCTGAGGGTCGCATAGAGTCTCGAGGACCCCGTGGATTTTTGGTCCTCGAGAATTTAGGAGCAATATCGTGTAATCGTAATTCTGCTGTGAACATTCCTGCATGGATTATAAGAATGTATCGAGGTAAATAGGGATACTTACTTAAGCAATTAGAATCTTCTTGGAAGCATGAAGGAAATTTGAGAAAATGATTCGACACTCATGGCAATATACGGTTAATCAGACTACTCGGCGATATGAAGGAGAAGAAAATGTAAGTGTAAAAAAGAACGAGTATGAGTGAGTGTGAACGTGTAGGTGGTTACAATTCGTCGTGCGTAAATTAATCGTAATTATTAGGCGCTCATTAAGCTTTTTTGCTTCGAAGCGAAGACTGTCGAATCTCGTGTACGTCACGATAGAACTCGAGGTAAGAGTCGTTAGAGCATGGAGGGGTTAGAGTACGGCGGCGGAAGTGATTTTGCGCGAGAGAGTTCGACGATATCATATTAATTCACGAGGGAACGGTATGGATCAGTGGTGGGCAATTGTGCTCGAGGGGTGCACAATTCTACATTTTTACAAAATTCTTCAAATCCTAAATCTTTAAAAAAGATAACTAAATTCTGAATCTAGATCCTCTAATGTTCAACTCCCTAAATCTTCATATTTACATATTTATAAATTTTTTTCTGCTTTAATCCTTAAATTCCTAAATCCCTAAAATTCCAAATCCTAAAATTTCGAAATTTCTATGTTCCCAAATTCTCTAACCCTAAAATCCCTAAATTCCAAACCCTAAATCTCCAAATCCTCAAACCCCAAAATCTCTAAATCACTAAATCTTTAAATCCCTAAATTCCCAACCCACTAATCCCCTAAAACCCTTAACCTCAAATTTCCAAATCTCCAAAACCCTAAATTTCTAAATTTAAAAACACGAAAATTAAAAAAATCGACTAGAATTCTATATCGCACTGCCTACATGCCCACGGGCATTTGCCCATCACTGACGTAGATATTGTTTGTTGGAAGGGGTGGTGGCTCGCACCACGGACTATGACACATCATAATTGTAACTTTATATGATAGGCGGGATCAATACAAACACAAAGAAAAAAAAGAACTAGTATATTGTACATATAGGCGTACATCGAGAAATAAGAAAAGAATGAAAAAAGAAAAACGTTTATGATTGCGTTGACGCGAAACGGGACGACGAGATTAGCAACGAGCAAGCAATTCGAGGTTATAGCGTTTGGAACCGTGTTCCTTTCTGTCTCGAGCACGATATTTCTTCTCGGGGAAACAGAGAAATCGACGAGAAACTCGAAAAGTTATCGACATATCGGAGGCTTCGTTTCGACGATGAAACGAAACGAGGGTTTAGAGATACGAGAAACGACGAATTTGTAAGATTTCGAGGATAAAATTGTTCGTTTAGCGATGCTATTCTCACGACATTCAACTAATTAACCATTCGAATCGTTATGTTCCATGTATTTATACCGGATGAATACTATTATTAATAGCATTCGCAATATCTAGTAAGTAGGCGATGTTACCGTTACAACATTAAAAAAAATACTATTTATATATCTTAATGTAACGCCGCGTAAAGGAGTAGATAATACCAGAGACATAGCCATTCGTATATAAATCGCGTTGAATTTAAACGTAACAAAGATCGCTTCTCTCTGTGTTGTTGAACGAAAGGTCAGGTGGAAATTATTGTAATTGAAAATTTGAACCAGTGTAGATTAGTCGTTGATTATGAAAAACGTTTTTGACGCGTCGAATATCACAGTCAAAGGTTGCTAGTGAAATTACGGTGGACACTCGTTACATTGCCGCGTGTGAAAGAATTCTTTATACAGGGTGTCGCGCAACTAGTGTAGGTCCCTGAAATGGGGGGTAGCTGACGCGATTCTGAATAAAATTTGTCTTCGCAAAAATGGGGTTTGGATCTTCGTTTTTGAATTATTAAGGAAAAACACGGATCAATCAGAGCGCGAAATTATTACGCGTTGAACTACGCGTCGAATATCCATGCATTGGATTACTACGCGTTGGATATCCACATGCTGGATTACTACGCGTTAGATTACCACGCATTAGATTCCTACGCTTAGAATTACCACGCGTTGCATTATTAAGCGTTGGATTACTACGCGTGGAATATGCACGCGCTAGATTACTACGCGTTGGATATCCACACGCTGTATTAGTACGCGTTGGATTACTACGCATTGGATTACTACGCGTAGGATTACCACGCGTTGCATTACTACGCGTTGGACTACTACGCGTCGAATATCCACGCGTTGGATTACTACGCGTTGAATATCCACATGCTGGATTACTTCGCGTTAGATTACCACGCATTAGATTCCTACGCTTAGAATTACCACGCATTGCATTATTACGCGTTGGATTACTACGCGTAGAATATGCACGCGCTAGATTACTACGCGTTGGATATCCACACGCTGTATTAGTACGCGTTGGATTACTACGCGTTGCATTACCACGCGTTGCATTACCACACGTTGCATTACTACGCGTTGGATTACCACACGTTGGATAACTACGCGTTATCCGAAGCTGCCGTTCTCGCGTTTGCGCATGCGTACTCGCGCTCTGATTGATCCGCGTTTTTCCTTAATAATTCAAAAACGAAGCTTCAAACCCCATTTTTGCGAAAGGAAATCTTATTCAGAATTGCGTCAGCTACCCTCCATTTCTACACTAATTATGAGACAGCCCGTAGATAGCTTAATTTATTCCTAAATTTCCAAATATTACTCTCCCAAAATTCCATAACTCCACATGTTCCAAATTTCTAATTTCTCACATCGTAAATTTCCAAACTTTCAAATTTCACTGTTTAATAAAAAAACCATGTAAATGACTAGATAATAAAAACGGCAATATAACGAGAGTCCTTTCCTTCTCTCATTTATCAATTCGAACACTAAACTCCAAATAAACATAAAAAATATTATACAATTGTTAACAATACCAAATTTAAACATCACATTCAATCAAAAAATTTACGTTTACCAATAACTGCGATATTCGAAACGTTAATATTGTTCCCGTATCGAAGATAAGGTAGAACGATTTCAATAAAGTAGAATTTTATACGAAGATCGGGCAATTTTATTCGCATAAGGATTAAAAAAAAATACGTAGTAATCACTCGATTAGCGTTAACGAGAAGAAAAAAGACAAGACGAAAAATAAACTGCCGTCACTTGCGCGTGACCATTAAAAAAATAATAATTACGAATCATAGTTGCGTTTAGATTCATCGATGTAAGCATATTGCTGCCTTTGGCTGTATCGTTGCCCCCTACTGCTAACGAGTAACTCACTTGTCTACTCATGTGATAATTTAATATATCTCTGCGTATCTACCTGTACCTACACCGGTTCGAAGATCTTTGTAGCTGAAAGGATCATTTCTCTTGCGCTGCGTTCTATCTGAATTCGCTAACCGACAGAATTATCTTGGAGATCGGTTGTGAAAGATTGAAAAAAGATTTAACCGGTTAACTGCGGGATTTCATTTAGAAAATCCTTTGCGGGATATGTAATTAAAATCAGACAGCGTCGTTAATGGTTTACCATTTCCTTTAGGAAATGAAGTTTGACATTGACGTATATATACGTCGAGCATACCACTGTTATAAATATGAAAATATAAAGCAAAAGAAGGAACATTTTTAGTCAATAAAAAATTAATTCGTTAATTAACTGCATCGAAATGAAGTTTAGCATGGACGTATATATACGTCATATGCAATTATCATAAATATGAAAACGGTAAGCAAAAGGAGGAATATATATTCGATAAAAAATTAATTTATTAATATCTACCACACTGAAATGAAATTTTGGACCGACGTATATATACGTCGAGCACAGAGTTCGAACAAAATTTAAAATAAATCAAGAAACGATTACATTATACAATAAAAAATTAATTAACCCTGTGGTAATGAAGTTTTGCATCGACGTATATATACGTCAAGCTCAGTTAACCGGTTAAAGACATCGTAAATTTGATTTTGGATTTTTACATAGTTGCATTAAAAAGTAGACGCATTTTTCAAAGTTATTGAAAGTGTAAATTTGAATTATTTGTTCGTACAATTTTGAACATTACAAATTGTTCCCAATAATATCTTTTGCTACAAGTTACTCCAACTACGCCAACAGTTAGCCAAGCAATCATCGAGCACGAGAACTTGTTTGTTCACCGAAGGATAATCTGTCGGTAAATGCCCTTTGTCATTACTCATCGATCGCTTGAAAGAAATTCGTTTCAACGAACCTAATGTATCGTGAACGTCGCTTCGATTCGTGAGCTCTACGTTGATTTCAACGATCCCAATTAACGGGGTGAATTGGCAATCGGTGAAATTTCCCATGAAGCCAAACGCGTATCAATTTTGTTCGTCCTGATTAAAAGGAATAATTTCCCAACAAAGTGTACGATCGACAATCAAGCCTCGAGGCTTCCGGGATCGTTTAATCTTCCATGTTGATGCTATTTTAAATAACATCGGCATCGAGAAGAGAATCGCAAAGAATGGAATTGCTGTTTCGTTCCGTCAGTCTACGTAGAATCGTTGTAATCGATAAGTTTTATATCGCTGATTATTCGTTTGCTGTTTATACTTCGTTTCACTTTGCAGACGTTTTACATGATGGAACTCGATTAATTCTTGAAAAGAGGAGTATTTAGAGTGTATAAATATAAGGGACGTTTGTGAGGTACAATTTTGGGATTTCGGTTGATTTTCAAGTCGTAGACAGAGACAAAGATATCGAATTAGGTCGCAAACATATCCTGAACCTCTCAAGCCACGAATTTTGTTGTAAAGGTGTGGTTGCTTGAAGGATTTGATTTAGAGATAAGGTGGAGGGGGAGAAACTTGTCTACGACTCGAAAATAAACGAGTTTAGTTGGAAAATTATTATATAATATCATATAATTGTTCTATATAATGGAACAATATGAACGTGGTGGATTGAGAGAAAATGGTGGTGTAAGAAGAGGACGCACCACCTATTTTCAGTTTTGCGATGTCAAATATGAGGACGCAAAGATTTATAAATTTCTGTGCTTGAAAATCTATCATTTTCTAAATTTTAGAAATTTTTCAATTTTTCAATTTTTCAAATTCTTCATTTTTCAATTTTTCAATTTTTCAATTTTTCAATTTTTCAATTTGAAATTTGAAATTTTTTTAATTTTTAAATTTTGGTATTCTTAAATTTTCACTTTCTAAGTTTCTAAATTTCCAAGTTCCTAAATTTAATCATTTGAAAAATCCACAATTTCCAAATTTGCGAATTCCTCTCCCTATATTGCCATTTTCTAAATTTTAGATTTTTGAAAATTAAAAAATGTATAAATTTCAGTATTTCTAAATTGAATAGTTTAGAAAATTCACAATTTCTAAATTTGCAAAATCCTCTCCATATATTGCTATTTTCTAAATTTTACAATTTTTTAAAATTAAAAACTGCATAAATATCGGTATTCCTAAATTTAATAGTTTGAAAAATTCACAATTTCCAAACTTGCAAAATCCTCTCCCTATATTGCCATTTTCTAAATTTTACAATTTTTCAAAATTAAAAAATGCATATATATCTGTATTCCTAAATTTAATAGTTCAAAAAATTCATAATTTCCAAACTTGCAAATTCCTCTCCCTATATCGCCATTTTCTAAATTTTTCAATTTTATAAATTAAAAAAATGTATAAACTCCTCTCATTCCTAAATTTAATATCCTAAAAAATTCACAATTTCCCAACTTACCAACTCCTCTCCCTATATCGCCATTTTCTCTCAAAAACCCCAGCACGCTCACTATATTACGTCAAAACTACCCCATAATTTCTATAATTTAAACAAAATGAAACCTAAGAAGAGTTCTATCACGTAAAACTTAACAAGGATTTGATTATGTTAAGCAAGTTTTCTTTCTATAGAAAACAAACGGATTTGTCGAATCTGATTTATAACACACCCGATTGTTAATCTGACGTGGAATTGAGAGAAATGTAGAGGTAATCGCGGAAGACTGTGGAGAGCTCACCTAGCTATATCTTCTATTCAGGCACGGGCAATCTCTGGCTTCTTCATCGCATACAATCGTGTTAATCAACTTTCAGTCACCGTCGAATTGTTCTTCTCTTCGTAAATCGATTATCCTCGCGACGAATTATATCGTCAGAACTTGTCGCGATGTAATATCAGTATTAATTTCCTACTGTTCTCCTTCGTTGTTTTATTGCTTTTGGATGGAAGGGTGTCTCGGTATTTAATTTTCATATTTCAAGAGGTAAATGGTTGTCAAACTTTCAGATATTTCTAAATTGAAAAATTTGTAAATTTAACTAGTTGGATCTTTTTGTAAACTTAAGAAATTGGATCTTTTTGTAAATTTAACAAATTGAAACTTTTTGTAAATTTAACAAATTGGATCTTTTTTTAAATTTAACAAATTGAAACTTTTTGTAAATTTAACAAATTGGATCTTTTTGTAAATTTAACAAATTGGATCTTTTTGTAAATTTAACAAATTGAAACTTTTTGTAAATTTAACAAATTGGATCTTTTTGTAAATTTAACAAATTGGATCTTTTTTAAAATTTTCAAACTTGTATCTTTTTTAAAATTTCCAAACTTGTATCTTCTTTAAAATTTTCAAACTTGAATCTATTTGAAAATTTTCAAACTATAAAGCACGTAAATTAAAAAAATTATAAATTTGAAAACTTGAAAAAATATAAATTTCTAACAATACCGAAACACCCTAATACTATCGTCCACGCGTATGAAAAAAACTAACCGCAAAATCTGTAAATATTGCGAATTGGAAAGCTGAAAATTTCATTTGGCCAATTAATCGATTAATTATAAAAGGGGGAGAGAAAAAAGAGAGGGAGAGTAAGAACCTGCTATTAGGCCGTGAAAGGTTGCCTAGGCCTGCTCTACGCTATTGAACCTTAATCGTTATAGTCATAAAATTATTTTGTACTAAGAACTGTTTATAATTTTGTATCTAATCTCTGTAAATACCAAGCAGATTGTCTATGGCTAATAAAGCTTAAACAAAATCGATATAAGTAGACTATGTAAAGGAATTATTATATATAAATATTATTTTAATTAGCGGATAAGAAAGCGAGCGAGAAAAATGTAATTAAATTTCACATAAGCGAGGACTGGTAATCCACCAATGTACAACGATCTAGGAATTATTTGTACTATACAAGTGACAATTTAAGGGACAAATCATAAAAGTATACATGTTACTTGATAGTCACATATATGTATAGGGTACTCCGTTAGATATTCGTTCTGAAATTCCCAATGAAATTTTCACTGTAAAAAAATAATTTGTATCGCATTCGAAACTGAAAATTTCGTTCTCCTAATTTTAATTCGATGTAGAGGTTGTGGAGGAATTTTAGAAATGTTTGAACTCTTTGGAAAACCCTGTACAGTATTACAATGTAGAATCCAACTAGTCATTTACGACACTCTGTAACAACTAAATTAAATCTTTTACAAGAAACGTGACATACAAAGAAAAGACGTTGTTTTAATTTCGTGAAAAGATTAAAACGATTGCGCTCTAAACACTGATGCCTGAATATACGTGTTTGATATCATCTTTACTTTGTGTACTTTCGGTAATCGGTTCGTGAGTTGCCACCGAAACATAACTTTCAGCTACTGCAATAATTTTTTTCACTCTATCTCTGAACTATCACTTAAATGTTACCGACGGTAATTTAAGTCTTGCGCAAGATAATTCTATTCATGTAACTTATATGTATGTCTCGATAAAGACAGAAGTAAACGTTGTAAGTTCAAGTACGCGGGAAGCATAATGATAAAACCTATTTGTATTGAACAGCGAAATTAAATGAAATTACAAATTTCAATGAGGATGCAGAATTTCTTCACCTTACCATTAATTTTCCTGTGTTTCGTAAAATCCGAAGTTGGCATAAAATTTACATTTTATATTTACGAGTTATTTACAATTTATAAATTGTATATTTATAAATATTTATAATTTTACATTTATTTTAAATTTACAAAATTTACATCATATTTATGACGAAGTCAACAAAATGTTTTCATAATAAATTTGAAATGTTATATTTGAAAGTTAAAAAAATTTTTTTTTTTTTTATTAAAATACACTTCAGGTCCAAAACGGACCTATATGTGTTATCTTTATTAAATACATATATAAAAACTTTTGAGAGAATAACAATAGATAACAAAGTACAAATTATTACATACTATAGGAAGTTAAAAAAATTTCATGGACCAAAAAAAGCCTAGCCATCTAGCGGTGAAAGGCGGGAACTAATTTCAAAAATATTATACCCTATGAAATATTGACATTCAAAATTTATTAGACAGTAAAACACTTCAAATACCGGTATTAAACTGTTTGAGAACACTTTATATGTGTTAATAATCTTGAAACAGTAAATAAAGAGTAGTAAATTATTTTCAAAATTATTATATCACTTCCTACATCACCAACGAGAGTAAGTACAGTGTGTAAACTGTTCGGAACACATAATTCACATCTTTGGACGTACAGACGATACTACAAGCAGCATAAAGTCAATATTAATAAATATATAACAAATATATACCATAATAATTAATAAAATCGATAAAAATTGGATTTTTACGAAAATGAACTAGTAGCGCCATCTCTTCGGCGAACGGGGTGAACTACACACTTTTGAAACAGGTAGTTACGTTAGTTCCCATAATTGCCGCTAGGCGGCGCCAAATTCAAAAGTCTGCATTTGACCCTGTTCGCCCGAGAGATGGCGCCATTTGTTCCTTCTCGTAGAAATTCAATTAAAACTCATTTTATTGGTTAACGTGTCATATATTTATTAATATTGTTCCTAAAATAATATACAAGTGTCAACAAAACTTAAAAATATTTTATTTCATAAAAAAAAATACAATACTTTGTTTTTATAGCTCCGCCCTTCACCGTGGCGCTAAATTTTCAAACAACAGGCGCGAAAATATAAATTTTTAAAATACTCGCAAGAACAAGACTTCCAGAATGCTTTCCCCTTTTTTAAATCAATCACTTATAACTAATCATTACCTTTTTTATCATTTCCTCATATTAAACTATCAAAATACTTCCATTATAAATGTAAACTTGAATATAAAATTTAACTATAAATAAATAAATACCAAAACCTTGTGTTCTAATGTAACTCCCACAATCATCCTCCTGAAGTCTAAAATTCGCAACAAAACAAAGTAAGCTTATACTTGCAAAACTTTTATTTTTCAATTTAAAAAAATATCTCGAATGACCGCGACTGTTTCATCTTAACCACCATATTTCTTAAGGATGATAGATTTACCCTTGTATATATATGAAATTTTCAATATACATTTGCTAATGTAAGAATGAAGAATGCTAGAACAATTATTTGTTTAAAAAATGTTTTACATTCGAGCTCCTTCAGGAAGAGTACCACTTCATGTATTAGAAAAATGTGTTATGGTGAGGTTAGAGTATTTACAATTATTACATGAGGGAAGGGCTCACGACTTCAAAGATAATTTTGAATATTTATTAGACAACTCGGTTTATGATAAGGTTGGACATTTTACATTACGGTAAGTCATTACTTTACTAATATTAGTAATTATTGAATATTTTATTTTTTTAATTAATTTGTTTGCTTTAGATTATTAGCATCAACATCTAAAGATCTGTGTGACTATTGGTTTAGCGGAGAAAAATTGTTTTTTAAAACTAGATTAAATCATATTTTACCAAGGCATTTGTATAGATTATTTAGAAGCATATTACGTCAATTACAACCACATCCAGACAAGGAAAACTTAATTAATAAGACATTAATCAACTTATGTAATTTTTTTTCAAAATCATCTGTTTTTAAACATCTTGTATCAACATGTAACATTGATTGTAAACTTTTTAAAACTACAGGTATGTATGCATCTACTATATATAAAAAGAGATTAAATTGTTCTGTTGCAAATTTAATGGATTTGAAAACTTTTTAAGTGAGGTTCGAATTGCTACCAGATTTAGTAAGAAAAAGAGAACTAGAATTAAATGCGGGATTTGCTATTGTACATTGCTCAAACTGGAAAGAAATAATTGCATCCTTATTTACCACTTACATAACTAAAGAACTAATATGTATGAAATCAAAAGGACAACATATTTTAAATCAAGATACCAGATTTAATTGCCTTTATCAGAAAGTTCGTTGTAAAGTATTTAAAAATAGTAGCTTATTACATAATGGACGCATATCTAAGAGCAATATAGATATTGAAGCAAAATATTTTCCTCTCTGTATGCAACACTTGCATATGAAATTAAGGAATGTGCATAGACTGAGTCATTATGCTCGTTTCCATTATAGTCTTTTCTTAAAAGATGGAGGAATGCATATAGAAGAAGCTATAAATTATTGGAAAGAAGAGTATTCAAAACCTCATTCCTGCACTTCTGTTTGTGCACACAATTGGCAATCAAGCGAAAAGAAGTTCATATATAGTATTAGACACCTTTATGGTTTAGAAGGATCACGAAAAAATTACAACTCACCTAGTTGTAAATTAATGTTTGTAAGTAATAGTTTTATATGCTATTCAATTATCATAATTTATTGAAATTAAGAGCAATTTTTTTCAAATATGTCACTAGGCAAATATTTCTAGTCCAATGTATGAAGGTGGATGCCCATTTAAACATTTTGATAGAAACACTTTACACAATCTATTAAGTTTATCATTACCAAATGATCAAGTAAATAAAATATTAGCCACCATATCTTCTCAGAATCCTCAGAATTCTTGTGCTGAAGTTTTTAAAATACTTTCTCAAACAAACAATAGTAATGTTACTATTACTAGTCCCTTACAATATTATTTGAAAATGATTAATCAAGTTTAAATAAATTTAAATATAATAAGCTTTGTTAATTCTAAATGACTGATTTATTTTTAAAATATATCCATTTTTAATAAATTAAATAAAAATATTTTACTATTATTTTCAGTAATCCCTATTTACTATATATACCATTGCAGTACTTATAAATAGTAAAAGTTAATGCTGAAAATTAAATTACATTTTCTACTTGAATTTACCTAAAAGCGTAAACATTAAAATTTTTTTAATGCATTTTCAATAACTGTATTTGTTACACCGTTCTGTACCAGTATACATGTAACACCAAGTTTACCCACATCAACAATGTTCCTATGTTCATCATCAAAAAATATCATGTCTTTATAATCAATGCCTGATGCTTTTTGAATTCTGAAAAGAAACAAAGCTTTGTCTGATCATTCGTTAAAAAGAAATATCATTTATATGGAACTTACTTAGAAAAATGAGATACTTTGCATCCTGGATAAATTTCTTTGTACTTAAAATACTTATCCCAATTAAACAACTTTAATAATTGGTTAGCACCCTGAATTTCAGATGTACGAGATGCAACCCCTAGTTCATATTCTTCTGATAGTCGTTTTAAAATATCAGGTACTTCTTTATAGTATCTTATAATTTGGCCATGAGCATCTACTACATCATTTCCCTTTCTGAAACAAATTGAACAAAATTTATATTACAAATCCTATGTTAGACTGTTAAAATATTAATTTGTATTCAATTTTAACTTGTCAATTTACTTTCTGAAAGGTGGAGTAACATGAGTATCAACCCAAAACGGCCACAAAGTATAATCTGAAACATTTCATAATTATTAATATATTTTAGTTATGCAATTAATAGACAAAAATGATTATGATATAATACTTATGTTTTTTTGATATAATTTTCTAACCTAAATCAAAAACCAGTAGTTTAGGTTTTTTGTTCATTTTGCACATTTTTTACTTATAATTTTTTGATATTTGTTAGATCAAGTTTTATGTTTTGTAATATCACAATTAGAGTACATAATAAATCAAGAATACTCGGTAATTATTGCACAGTAATTAATCTAACAGGTTAAAGATACTGTGCAAATATTTTCATATTTTGCAATTTCAATATAATACCCATTTTCAAAACGATGCTACTAGTACCATCTGGTAGTGAATGGTGAAAATATTGCTTAAAACTGATAATACGTATCCAACAGATATATTATAAATCATAAACAAATTCTGTTAATAATAGCTAAAATAATTAATTCTTTGTACAAGGAATTCAATAGAATTATTTTGACTGAAAAAAGTAGCATTATGTGTGATATTTTTTTTACATAGACAAATTCATGAAAATATAAAATTTGGTAGAACCAATAACAATTCGTTTCTACATAAAGTCGCAACCAATCATAACCTCAACATACATTAAGGCGATTTCCTAATTTATGTAAACCTTGAATTTTGTTCATCTTGTTCAATGGTAGCGTCAATCTCATTTGGCGAGTTTGTAGAACATCGTTAATTGTTAATTGAAAATAGTTATTGAATTTGTCATAAAACTATTATTTTGAATATTTGAAACGTCTGAAGGTATACCCGTACGTTTTATTTTATTATGCAGTTAATAATCGCAAATAATCCTCTTATACTCCATAAGGAATGTAAACGTATAATTCTTCACATTGCACGTTATAAATGTTTTTTAGCACATTGTACAATCGCCTGAAACAATTTAAATTCTCTTTATATATATCACTACTATAAAATAATTCTTTTGTGATATAAGAATAGTAACAGTTTATTCTTCATTGTTCTCGGTTTTATTTTATTGCATTGTGCAAAGTAATTGTATTATTCAGTATTTTTACTTCACCATAAGTTTTCCTTAATATTCTGTGAATAAAAAGTACATATTATAAGTAGTTTTTATTATTATTAATTTTCATTTTGTTATCAGTATTGTGTATCAGTATAAACTTCATTAGATTATTTATCAACATTGTGTGCAAATTTGAAATATAAATGATTATTAGAATAATAAGAAAAAGCCTACAAGTTTCAATAATGCTTAAATTTAGTATTTATTGCTTTACATGTATTTATACACAAGCTTGTTCTTAGCTGATGATATAATTAAATATAAGACGATGCCATGAGAAAAACTAATTCAGTTCATGCCTGTATTTACAAACATTTGTAATGTCACAAAATGTGTTATAGAACTTTCATTTTTAAACTCTAGATAGTATTTTACTTTATTTCTTATTTTGGTCTTGTTTCCTTTGCAGAATCAGTCTATGTCCTATTGTGCCAGTGGATCAGCCTTTATATATAAGCATAACATTTGTTGTAATGAACGTATTTGTTACAGAAATGTCTGAATCAGATCTTTTAGCTAGTGATCATATTGATGGTCTAGATGGGCTAGAAAATGGTCAAGATGGAGATGCTATTATGCAGTGTGATGGCGTGAAACGTGAATTGAATGAAGCAAATATTGATGATCCGGTATTATATTTTTTATGCTATAGGATTCAATATATCTGACTTCAGATTTGTTGTTACTTATTTAAGTATTACCTATTTTATTACATCAAATTTATTTTTTAATTTTAGGAATTGGAGGCCATCAAAGCACGTGTCAGAGAAATGGAAGAGGAAGCAGAAAAATTAAAACAATTGCAATCCGAAGTGGACAAACAAATGAACATGGGTAGTCCACCTGGAATAAGTAAGTATTTTTATATTAAAATTGATTTTGGTGTTTTTATAATAAAAATATACTATAGAGTATTTCTTGTATTTCTAGCAAGCCCATTAAATATGTCACTTGAAGATAAAAGAGAGGTTGATAATAGGTCTATTTATGTGGGTAATGTAAGTTGATATTTTAAAGAATCATTTATAATGAGAGATGCATTATATTTTGTTTTATATGAAAAGTATTAATAAACTTATTATCTGAAAATGAAGGTTGATTATGGAGCTACAGCAGAAGAATTAGAACAACACTTTCATGGTTGTGGTAGTGTTAATAGAGTAACAATATTGTGCAATAAATTTGATGGGCATCCAAAAGGATTTGCTTATATAGAATTTGCAGAACGTGATTCTGTACAAACTGCTATGGCTATGGATGAGTCTATGTTTAGAGGACGTCAGATTAAAGTAATGCCTAAAAGAACAAACAGACCAGGATTATCAGTAACAAATAGGTAATGGACATGTATTATGCTTGGAATTGATTTATGCATAATATTAATTGCAGAAATTAAGTAAAATATTTAAACAATTTCTAGAGGACCGCGTGGAACGCGAGGCTATCGAGGTGTAGCCAGGGGGATTATACGTGGTAGCGCATATTTTGGATATAGACCTACAAGGCGACCTAGGTACGCTACAACATTTCTAGCACCAAATTTTAGTTCTTTTTAGTATCCATAATTTAGAAAATAAATTTTTGTTTGATGCAGGAGTTATAAACGAGGCTACTACATGCCATATTGACCGTTTTAAATCATTTTACTGCAATTTTACAAATTAAGGTAAGTTTTTATATTATAATTTGTATAACTATTTATGTTACTTCTTTTTTGTGATTGTTCAAACGTAAAATGTCCGTCTAGAGAAATAATTTTTTAACCATCATTTATATGTTGATATACGATAGTATGTGTTATACTCACAATATGCAATTATGATGTATTAGAAATTGGTAATTTAGAGATTTTTTTATTTGAACAATCAATCTGTGTGCTACAAAATGATACATTTATAGGAAAAGCTGGTGAAATATTAATTCTTTCAAATATCACAATCATTTTACTAAATATTAAAGTAAATAAATCTATAATGTTCACTAGCAATTCCTACATGAATGTAAAATAACTATTTTTTCAGTGATAATTGATAGATGTTGTAGATTGTTATATCGGTATTCTGATGTATCTATATGATTTAATATAAAAAGTTATTGAATTTGTAATTGTCAGCAATTTAAGATTAAGAATATGAAGAAGTATCCACAAAGTTTCTATGATGGATATTATAGAATTCATATCTAGATACATTAGCTTTATTAGGACTTCTGTGCTCTCAATTTTTATTTATCCTTTACACTTGGCCATATTTTCGATTGTAGTTACAAAACGCTTATATTAAAATTGTATTTTTAATATAAACAAAATTCAGTATTTTAACTATATTTTTATTTGTGGAAAGATATAATTATACAGAATATAATTATTTATGAAATTATGAGAATATAGTATTTATTTCAATGTTTAATGTAATGGGTATTTCAATTTGTAATACAGAATATGGCTACGTGCATTTTAATATTAGATACTGTAAGTTTTTGTGCATATCTTATTTATAGGTTACACAAAACTTACATATTTATATGAACATGCATTACATTATAATGCAGCTAAGGTGTTTAAGTAAATTCTTATGATATGTCCACAGAAAAAAAAACTGATACGATGGGGAAAAAAAGAGAAAGAAAAAACCTCATGTCAAAAGAAAAAAAAAAGATTGGACAATGATGGGCACAATTAATCATATTTGATTTAATAAATCTTCATATGAATATTAAAAATGTAGATCAGCGATAATTTGCTATTGCAGTTCAATTATGCTTTTTATTTAATTTATATTGAAATCTAAGGAATTCTATGGTATCAGCCTTTATTATTTTTCAGGAACTTATTATGAAAAATGCATTAATGTCATTTCAGTCCAAAAAAAATCTTTGTTATAATTATATCTATAATCGTAAATGTGTTATGTATTCTGAAAAGCTGAGGTTTATTTCACTTCAAAATAAATAGTCACTTTTTTTATACTCTACATGTATAATTGTAAAATATTATTTTTATATCCTCCACAATATGATAGCTTTCCTCTATCTAATTATTTCTCCAATCTGTAATACTTTAACATTATTAAATTGATCAGAATAATAGTAAAGTTCTTTTTGAAATCAAATCACCTCTGTCTTACAATTGACATTCATGTTTAAAAGTAATTTATATATTCATGTACTTTATTAAAATTTGTAATTATTTTTTCTACTGTTAAAAAAAATAATAAAGATATAAAAATATTTTAAATTGCATAAAAATAATGATTGTTAATAATAATGATGATAGCATTAAAACATATTAGGCTAATATCGAATTGTATAAAGAAGAACTTTGTAGTATACTTGATGTCACAGAAATATATTAATAGTTTAGGAAATGATTTTAAGAAATTATAATATAGCAATAATAATTTTAGAAATATTTTTGGTATGGTATAAAGGCTGATACTGGTATGATAAAAAAAAAGTAAAAGTGATGAATTATGTAATTTAAATGGTACTATTAAAGTATACTATTAATGCCTGTAATATATATTTCTAATACTTATTTAATAATAAAATTTCTTTTGTTACATAAACATAATTAAATATGCATCTGAAATATCGAAAGTAAAGGGAAGAGTTGAACTGCAATGTAAATATCTAGAGTAATATCATATTACTATAATTTAAATAGTAACTTTTGTATGCATAGTAAGTGAAAGTTGCTAAAACTGTAAGTTCTTATAATTCTGTTATAGAATATGACATATATTGATACTAATGTAAGCAACTTTCATTTATTTATTACTAACTATACATCCTCAATTTTATCTCAAACACATTGCTACTAATTTGTAAGACGCGTGTAAAATGTTTTTAAACCATTAATCCACTACTATGATGTTAGGAGGAGAGCCAAGTTTTCACATATTAATCGAGCTACATTTCGTAACGTTACTTCCATGTCGCTAAGTATTTTGCAGGTGCAGCGCAGCATCAGCATCAATTGAGTGATAATCATACAAATTTCACGAACAATTTTTACGTTCCATTAAAAAGAAAAAAAAAGAGAAAAAATAATTAAGATATAAGTGTAACATAAATGTAATATGATTGGGTGATCAATAAAGATTTTCTTGGCTTAAATTTTGTACACTATTTTCAAGATTTATTTATATCTGTGTTAATATTATAAAAAGCATATAAAATTAAAGTCAAATTCAATAGATTAGTGATTTGCGTTTACTAACACCTAGCAGCGTTTAAATCGATACTTTTTATACTTAAAATCAACAGTTAAGGTAATTGGAAAGATAAATTTTGTTTGTACAACTGGCAGTATTTTAATAATAACTATAATCAGAATATTGTTATATTTATTTATTAGAAATTTGTATCTTTTCATATGTCTAAGGGCATATAAATGCACAATTGATTTCTAAAGATGTTGCAATTAAATGGAAAGATGGTAAGTACTAACAAAAGAAATTGAAGACCTGAATTTAAAATGTTAAAAGTGTAATATAACAAAATATTTAGTAATACATTTTATAACGCTTATATATAATAATAAAAAAAGATATTTCTTAAGAATATTGTACTTATGAGATTCTATTCTAATTACTATTTGTTCACAATGTCAGCACCAATAACATTTAGTTATATGGATTTTTAATAGTTCGACTAACACTGTTAGTACTGTTTCACGATCACGAAAAAATACATTATATGCTTAATTCTCAGACAAATAAAAATTAATTCTTTTAAAATTTCGATTAATCATACAAATATCACAATAACATAATTATTCAGTTTATTAGACTGAAATCTTAAATATTAGTTACAGTTTTAACTTTATTATATTAATCGGCGTTGTGTACAACAAATAATTAAATTAATTCTTTATATATTAGCACTTATTTATTACATTTATCTTTTATATCGATTTATCCATTTTAAAGCATACTATTATTAGACATAATAATGTAATTAACAATTAAAAAACATAGTGACAATAAAACATTTAAAATTTTTCTTTTTCTAAGCTCAATGTATATTTTTAAATATTTAATTATACTTTTTTTTACAATAATCAGGTTTTAAATGTAACTTATGCTATTTATTCAACATATGTACTTTTTTGAATATAAGGCGATGCTGTCCTATAAGGTCTATGCATAATATATTTTATTAATATATAGAGCTATATTTCATAATTCAGGTCCTCAATTCAAGTCTACAGAGTTTAATATCAATATTATGGACTTGATGTTTCATGTTAGTCCTTTTTGATAATTACATATCCATGTTCATATAATAATTTGAATTATTTGGTCTAAAGAACAGGACATAAGATTGCATTGAAATAAACATTGACTAGTATACCAACTTCATGGTACGCAAATTTTGTTTTGGAAGGCAATAGTGATCGTTAAGAATTTAATTCAAGTGTTTTAAGAATTGATCGACACAAACTTTGTAAATGCGGTTTTGCTGTTTGCTCTGTATGTGTACTTTCGAGGTACTTCAGTATCTCTACTCCTCCTTCCCTAATTAACATACTGCAATAACGTTTTGCTACAAAAATATAATAATTAATATCATTAAACGTATATGTTAATTATTTGAAACTATATTATCTTTAAAACAATTATTTTTTATCATTACAAATATTTTTCTACTTACGATTTTTTGTGCATACATTATGTATTGCCCAAACTGCCCAAAGTTGTACAGGATATGCGTCGGAACAACGTAAAAGTGGAAAGAATGGATAGAAACTTCTGTATGCAACCATTTCTCCTTGAGGTGTTTGCCAATGAGTTACAGTATAACCTAATTGCTCTAACAATCCATTTCGAGTTGGAACTGTAAACATTGAGGTCCATGCACGTGGACCATCACTAAGCAAATGTGCAGCTATACCTGCCGCAAAATAGGATACATCAATGTGTGCTGATGTCAGTAGCACAGAAAGCATAGAGATAAATTTAGGTTGCATTAGCCTTGGTCTTAAATGAACAACCTGTAATGAGTAGTAAAATATTATGTCAATAACAGTATTTATAATCATATTATCTTAACTGTTGTTTTTTTCAGCCATGTTATATGCTAAACGAACACATTAAATTACAATACAAACCTCTGCTATATTATTTAATAAACCAAGTACTTTAGTTTCAACACTAGATTCGTTTTGAAAATTTTCCAGCATTTTAAGACATAATTCCATTCCACCTTCATTAAGAAAAACTTCGCATGTTGTAACACTTTCATCGGTTAAATTCCACAATGCACTTAATGTAAATTTCATTGTTATGTCTACTGATTTAGTTTCCATTTTAGATTTAACCATTTTGAGTAATTTAGACATGTACATTGGTTCAGCACCAAGCAAAGAGGTTTCTACTGTTGATATTTTTGCTGCTAATAATGAGCAAATAGCGACGGACATACGATTCATTGAGGCATCATCAAAAGTTAATAAGGAATTTAATACTAATCTTGCACATCTGTAAAAATAAAAGGTAATTGAGCTGAAGAGTATTATACATTTATATTCGCAAGTAATTCACGTTTAAATTTTAGTCTAAAATATTTACTGATATGAAAAGTTTTAATTACCTATATTTGTCAAAAGTAACCTCTTGCAGAATTCTATCACTACATAATGTCAATAAAGTATTCATTTGAAGTCGATGGTTAGTTGGATAAGATTCCATAGCTATCATTGTTAATTCAACAACTTGTTTAAGTATCGATGGATGAATCATGATAGCAAATTCACCTTTGGTGAGATTATAAAGGCATGCAGTACACGGCACCTGTACCCGAACTTCTTGTGGATATTCTCTCATTCCAGGTAATATTAATTTTATGACATCAACTCGTGATTCAAGGAAATTGTGTGTTAAACGAAACAAATTAAATAAACATTTTTCAAGATAAAGTGGTCTACATGTATACCTCCTAAGAGCTTCCAAAATTTGTGATTCTGTTGCTGTACCACTGACCTAAGAAGAAAAATACTTGATATTCAAAACTATTTTTTTTTATATAAATATTCATTTTATATTAACAATTTAAGATAATAAAGATTACGCGTAAAACTTACAACAAGTTCGGGTCTATAATCTTCATTTGCTGGATTTATTAAGCTGTCATCATAACAAGCATCTGTACTTACAAGTCCCAAAAACCTTAAATGTGGATGTGCTTTAATAAATTCTTTTAAATCTTTTGGCTCTATATCAGCTTTACCTATAAAACATTAAATATTCTATTATTTATTACTTAAAAAAAAAATTAATTAGATATAAAATACTTACCAGACAAATCTAAGCTAATTAAATGTGGCATACAATGTACAGCTTTTAAAAAGTCTGTTATTTTTGGTTTTGCAGGCCCTAATACACAATTAAGAGCATGCATATCTTTTTCATCTGAAATATCTAAATTTCTTAATTCATTTAACTCCAATAATACTGAAATTAAATTTGCACTGTCATTTATCTTCAAATTGTACATATTGAGGGTCTTCAGACGGTTTTTACATTTCTTTAACGGTGTTATATCATCAACTTTTGTACATGAGATATTTAAACTTTCTAGAAGGGGAAGGTCCTCAACCACTATTTCCAAACCATGTTTATTAAACTCTGTTTCTGATACATTTAATATTTGTAGTGCTCTCAATTTGCTTAATGTTACTACCACACAATACCTGTTATGAAATGTGGAAAATAAAAACTGTAACTATGTAAACAAAACATTTGTTTTCAATTTTAATTGTTTATAGTTAATAAATACCGTGAACAATCCATGAAACTTCCTTTTGCCACGCTTAATGATCTAAGATTTTGTATACTCCAGTCACTCAAACAATTTATCAAATCGTTAACAGTTATTTTTAATTCATTTACCACTAAATTAACTACTTTATGTTGCTTTAAAACTTTCAAGCCTTTTTCTGATAATGTAGATGCATCTTTTAACTGTACATGTCTAAAATATAAACCAAATATGCTTAATAATTTATACTCTTATTTTTCGATTAAATAGATAGAAATAATAAATAACTTGTAATTACCTTAATCTAGTGGACTTTGAATCAAAAAGTGTAATAGTTAAATTGGATAAAATTTGATTTTCACAAAGATTGGACAATAACTGTTCTGAAATTTCAGCCGGTAAAAAAACATCGGGATATTTAAAACTAAGCCTTCTAGCTGAGCTCGTCGATCCATCATTACACGCCCTAGCTATTGTTTCACCTAAAATATCTATATTATTACTGTTCATTGAAAAATTAACTTGTTGATCTAAAAGTTATATACTGTATAATCACAAATTATTATGCTAAAACAGTTTTCTATTACAACCACAGATTAGTTAAATAAATTTGAAAACAAGAAATAATATAATTTAAAATATATGATACTTAGATAAACATTTATTTTATTTTAATACTTACAACATACAAGGTTACTTACCACAAGATGAACAAGATGAATTCAATGAACTTGGAGAATGTTCTCCTGCATCATCAACATGCACTTCGCACAAATCCAAAAGATTATTACAAATAAAATCTATGCAAATTTTAAGAAGGCTTTTCGGAGACTCGCACATTTTATATATTTATTTACATACAAATGTCCTTCCAGTATTTCCTTTATTGCTCTTCAATCATTTGATTATTTCATATGGTTTAACATTTTATTTCTTCACGTTTATTTCAATGAATCTTCTGCAACATATGCACATCTATATTTTCAATATGTTATCTGCTTAACATTACACATTTAACCCATAAAAATACGTCGCAAATTCGAGTGAATTAATTTACTTAAAAATAGTTGTCATTCGGAAAAGTGAAAACAAGTCACATGCAAGTCAAGTTTCTTATAACAACAAAGTATTAAAAATAAGTTACAGCTGTTTTGTTAAAAATATGATTTATAATTATATGTAGAATGGTACCTAAAGGAAATGTCAAAAAAGAACTATACGCATAATTTTATTTGTAGCACGTAGATGACAGAATTTTAAATGACGATTACGTAATGACAAGTCCATAGAATGAAATAAATATTTGTGTCACTATGCATCTAAGCACATTGCGTATAACACACATCAAAAGAAATTCGTTATACCATAATATTACTTGTTTGATATGACAAATTTTAGCACACGAATAACAATATTTAAAAAAGAAGAAGGTTCAAACTCTCGTATGGATTCTTTCGTACAAATACTGTTGAAACACAACTTCAGAAACAACCGCGGAAAATAGTAGTCTCTCACCTGTGGAGAGAACGCCATATTGACTTGTTAAATGTCAAAACAGATTAAAAAATCTAAATAAGGTATAGTTATACATTGTTGAATACGTGAATGTGATTATTAAACACAATGATACAACCAGAAATCAAAGATGTAAACCACAATCTATTTGTTGAAATTAATTTTAAAAATCATTTTATGTGATATACGGGATGGTTTTGATTCCACATACCTTGATATTATAGTAAAAATTAACATTTCTATTGTCCTTAACAAATAATTTATCAATTGAAGCGTGCATGAAACTTAAGACATACTTTAATAATTAAGAAAATATTTTATTCCGAGAAACATAGTGAAGTAAATGTAAATTCTGCTTTTATAAGAGAATTTATCGGTTATTGACACATTATCAATATGGCGGTAAAGTGGAAAACGATGTGCTTTTTCAGTCTGCACTATGAGTTCATTCCTGTACTGTAAGAATTTTTTTTCAGGTAAAATTCTAATATTTTTATAAATACTGTTTGAAAGTATTTTTTTGTGAATTTAATTACTATTTTACATTACAGAATTATAATAATGTTCCATCCTAAAATTAAAGGATTAAAGGATATCACACAAATTGATTTAAAACGTAAACTTTCAATTTAAAAAGTTGAATTATTATAATCTTGATTATTGACCACTTTTTTAATACATTTTTTTATATATGTACAAAAGTTATTAGAAATAGAAATTTTTTGTTAATTTTTTTTACAATAAAACTGTGTGATTTATAATTGTTTATGTAAATATATTTCTAATTTTTTATTTTCTTTTCAAGGTTTGAATCAGAATTAAATTCCTTGTTCTAAGATCATGGATTAAATTTATTAATAAATATTAAATACTTCGTAACGTTATGTTATATGACATCTGACATTGATTATTTTTTTACTTGCACATAAATTTAATTTCATAAAAGAATGCCAAGTTTACGTAAAAAAGTTGCTGGTTTCATGCGACAACTGTCTATTAGTAACTTGGCTGGAGCCGTAGAAAATATAGGTCAAGGAGAGCAAACATTACGTAGTCCTCGATCAATGACACAAGATTTTGCAAGTGGTTGCTTTATTACACGATACCTCGATGGGTAACATTTTTTATAAATCAGTGCTTATTAAATAATATTGCATGAAAAATATTGTTACACGTTCTTAATGATTTTAGTCTAGAAACAAAGCAAGAAGGACCTGCAATTTTGCATGGTAGAAATCCAGAAGAACTGCCTATTAGACAACTGGGAAATTTCCAGGATGATAGAGATATATTGGCTGCCCATACCGGTCCAGATAATGGACTTACAACAGTTAATTCACAACAAAGGCATTTAAGTATTAATGACATTGATATAGATTATATTGATATGTTAGATCAAAATGAACAGTACAGAAATAGTAAGTATTTTGAATATAAATTATATTAAAAACAGAAAATACAACAAGGATTATTTGTACAGCATCCACCATAACAACTCCTACAATTGCTGGTGTTGTTGATTGGTTTAATCCCCATGAAATGGCATATGGAATTGCTACTACATTATATGAAAAAAATCCTACAAATAACATAAACAATGGAGAACCAATTGCAGATTGTTTTGGCATTGTAGCAAGATCAAATTCAGCTATTTTAGCACTTGCTGATGGTGTTAATTGGGGTATGATTATTTTTTCAGTAATATAAGCCTGAAATAAACGCGTATGTATAATAAAATATACTTACTAGGTACCAAAGCAAGTATTGCAGCTAGGTCTGCAGTACACGGAAGTATGGAGTATTTAAATAAAGCACTTTTTACTCCTTCCATTAACAATGAAATGACAACAACGAAAGATGTTTTTATATCATTACTTCGATCATTCCATGCTGCACATTCGTTAATTTTGCAAGAACAAGGAATGCTTACAACATTAACTGTTTGTGCAGTTCTTCCACTGCCAAACCCAAGTTCCAATGCAGGACAACAAAAATATATGGCTTGTACTTGTAATGTTGGTGACAGTTTAGCTTATGTATATTCAAGGTAATATGGATAGGAACTTAAAAATTACTATATTATTCCATATAAAAATAATATTTATATCTACAGAAAAACAGGTGTCAGAGAAATAACAAGAGGATCCCATGACATTCATTGTATGCGTGACATGCGCGATGCTCTTGGAGCCTTAGGTCCAGTAGATGGTTCCAATCCCGAATTAAATAATTTAACGCTTGCAATGACAGAAGTTGAGAAAGGCGATATTGTATTTCTAACTAGTGATGGGATTTCGGATAATTTTGACCCTGTAGTTGGAAAATTTGCTATTTTACCATGTCACAACGCTGTTCTTGATTCAAATGTAAAAGATCATACCGAGGGAAGATCAAAAACGCGTCGAAAATCGGCTGAAAATTTAAGACATACGGAATCTGGGAATAGTAATAAAAATAAGTCTAATTTGCCCGTAGTGGAAGCGTATCAAAGGCACGAGCTTACGCTTCTTAGAATGGAAGATTTGTTACGAAGAGGTGTGTCTGGAGAAGGTCCGCCCTGTAACAGTGCCAAACATCTATGCGAACTCCTCTTGGATTTTGCAGTAAGTTGAATATTATATAATGCTATTGCATGCTATTTAAATTTGCAGTAAATGAAATTAAAATTGATTAGATAAGGCAGAGTGCTCTACTTTTAAATACTAACAGAGGCTTAATTGTTACATGTAACAAGGTGCGTATAACTGCCGCCAAAAGACGAATTTTGGAAGATACAGATTTATACTATGCACAAAATAAAGACGGACAATTAATTCAACTTTCCAAACAAGAACAAAGAAGTCGACGAATAAAAACTTTGGACAAGGTTTCCATGATTCCTGGAAAATTAGATCATGCAACAGTTGTAGCATATGTAGTTGGATCTGTTGATTCGGATTATAATTAACTGTGGTAATAAAGTTTAGTTTTTATTTGTAACAGAAATAATAAATTAGGATGATTTTTTACGGTGAGAGATTTCTCAACAAATTAAGTTGAATTTGCAACACTAAGTTAAATTTATTACAAAATTATGTTGTTTATACTATTTTCTTTTTTGTTATTTAAAATAAAAAATATTTCTGCTTTCTGTATATGTTAACATCTTTTTAATTATAAATCCAACTTATGAAATCGGTACATATAATGCGTATAGTTATTATATCTACATATATCGTATATATTATATAAATAATCAAAAGAGCGTCAAATGCGTTAATGAAAAATTGCTTTTAAAAGTTATAAAATGGATAACAATTTATAATTTAGGTAGCTATAAAATAAATTTTAAATTTGTTTGTAATTGAATTATATGAAATATTGATGTGTATTTAGATAACAAATATTTAACAAATATATTTTATTTAAAACCTTCCAAATTCTATGGTATTCAAAATCACCACTAGTTTCTATTCACCGATTGGTTATAAATAAAGCATTGACCAATCAAGATAAAGATTTCGCTAAATGATCGTTGTAAAAAGTTACAGTACCATAACCGAGGTGTCGCCAATGGTAAAAGCTTTGGGATTTTATAGACTTGTGCTAATGGCAGCCTTGACAAATACATAATGGCCGTTGCCACCGAACAGTGTAACGCGTACATGGAACTGTCGTGTGCCAGGGAAGTTTATTATTTTAAGTAGAATTTTTCCTCTCGCGTAGTTTACGCATGTCGTTTTCGTTCGCAGAGGGACATGACATTGTGTTCAGAACTGAAATCACGTTGAAAGAAGTGCGAAAAAACGAAAATTCGCGAGAAGAAAACACGGGTGGCAAAACCGCGTTCGCGGAGGTAATATTGACAATTTTTCATCGCGACGCTACTCGCATTTTTCCGCGTCAATATGAAATACACACATCCAGGATACCTCCTTTGAGTTTCTTGACTAGTCAAACGAAAAAATTTTTCACAGATGGTTGCTTTTTCTTTTGTTTACGCCTTGTCAGTTGGGCTTTTGTTGTGTGCATCCGCGCGCCGCTGGTACCCAATAAGTGAGAGTGAGATATACGCGATTCTTGTATGCGTGTAAGTGGCTTGTGTGGCACGTATGCTTGCACACAGGCGCGCAACTTATAACCTCAAAATATGCTTCCAGCTGTCGAATTTTTATACAAAACCCTTTTCCCGCTTTAGAATAGTTAATTACACTTATAAGTGTCATTGTACCATAAAAACATGACGATTGCTATCATACTACATACAACAAAACTTCATAGCAATAGTGTGTATATTATTTTGAGTGAAAGTTCTGATGAATTCAAACTTTGCCAGTTTAACACAAATTTAGAAGAAGCATAGTTGTATTGATGAAATTATCAAATGTATTAGTTTTTTTTGTAAGTTTATAATGTCTAATTGAATATTGTTTGTATGTTGCAGGATACAACTGAACTACAAGATATGTGAAACCATAAGTGTTGTGTATGTGACATCAAAGCAAATTGAAACTTAAAGCAGCTCTAAATCATGTATACAGTGCGAATGTAAAATGTCCTGATATTAGTGTTTTAAATAATTATAAATTTCAAATATGTACCAGTATTGCTTGGAATTGGGATAATACAATGTAACTTGATATTTATGGAGTGATATTTGGAAGTGTTTTATATGCATCGTTTTTAATGTAGTGTCATGGAAAAATGTAGTTCAATTGTGTTTATACATGGATGTAATCTTGTTACAAATGTTCTTAAAGGATAAGTCAAAATACTTTCAAAATGCTAGTGTGCAGTTATTCTTTAATGGATAATGTAGTTCATAAAAGAACTACCTACTGTGTACAAGAAATTAATATCCAAGCATGGTTATCATTGAAGTATGATATTAACCAGAAACATCAACAAACCCTGTAAGCATACATATTTGGAGAAAATTGAAAAGTGTTACCTAAATAAAGGGTAAAATACGAAGTTACATGCATGACAGGAATAGGAGACGTAGGTCGCAGACGCGTTGAGTGGCGCCGTAGCGCAAATACAAACTTCTTCTGTCATTAAATAATAATTTATCAGTGGTAAATAATATTCTTTTTTGTATAACAATAACATTTACAAAATTATACTTTGAATAATATTGTTCTTACATGTACTCTTAGATTGAAGTTTTTTGGATTATCGTATAACTTTGAATTTATTTGAACTTATCCAGCTATTGATTTCACTTGAATTAATAATTTTCACTGTGTGTTGCAAATATATAGGAGTATATAAAAGCGAGAAAAGATAAGCTGAAAAGGTGGCTAGACGCTGCCCAGAGTAAAGAGGGGCTGCGTGGGCATGCAGCAGCCTCAGTCACGCCCTCTTCTCGGGGACTCAGTATCCTCTACAACTTCCCCGACTGCTCGGCGTAGCAATCCTGTTGCTGTATTGACACATCAACAAGTATCATCATTTTAGCAAACATCTTATATAAAAGAATCGTTTTGTACATAATATTATACTTAATGAATTATTTTGTTTTCCAGTTACAACAATTACAGCAGCTACAGGCTCAAAATTCGAGTGGTCAATCATTGACGTTTGCTTTGCAACAGGCATCAAATAATGTAAGTAATTTTAACAAAAATATTTTTAGTGATGTATAAATGATTTATTTGACAGTACATTGAATTGGACAGAAAAAAGTAATGTTTGTTTTTGTTATAAAAATTTTCAGCCACAAGACCAAGGAAATGGGTCAACAACTGGAAATCACATAGTATATGTTAACCAGTTAAACCATTTAAATCAGGGTACCATAAATCCCTCGGGGACTGGTATGGGCCTACCCCCGGCCACCCCCACTTTTGGGGTGGGCCTTAATATGGGATTGCCACTATCACTTCTAAATACCAGCCTTACATCCCTCACATCTAATGTTATCACTACGTCAAATCCTTTGCTTAATTTGGGCCTGCCAAGTATAAATACAGGACTAACTACGATAAATCCTAGCCTCAATCACTTGAATGCTATAAACTCTAATTTAACTTCGAATATTGGTTCAAACAGTATTAATAATGGTTTATCTGGTTTGGGACAGGATTTAAACAGTATAAATACTGGAATAAATAGACTCAATACATTAAATTCGACAAATATAAGTTCCGGATTGTCCAGTGTGAATACTGGAATTAGTAATGTAAATCCGAATTTGACAAGTTTGAATTCAAACATAAACCAGAATCTTACCAGTTTGAGCACAAATTTTACCTCTCCAAATTCTGGTGTATCTGGTTTAACTGCTATAAATCCAACTATAAACGCAAATTTAACTACTACCAGTATAAATTCTGGTATAAACCAAGGTCTCAATCGACCTGTTAATGCTTTAACGACTGGATTGACTCAAACTAGTCTTAATTCCAGCAGTACACAATTTCCATTCCAAGCTATACAAAGTATACAAAGCATTGCACCACATATTGTTGGGTCAAATATTGCACATGTACCAAGTTCTGCTATATCGCAGCACCCAAATTCAAACGTTTCTACTATTTCACAAATATCAAATACTGGTACTCTGACAAGTTCTAGTATATTCACGAGTACGGCAAGTGATTCAAACCATTCAACCACAGCAAATGTGAATCACGCTTCAAACGTGAATCTTACTACAAATATTTCACATCTTGGTACAATGCACTCTAATTTATCTAACGTGTCAACATCTAATGTGCAGCATATATCTGCATCAAACGAACCAAACATGCCACTGAATCATAGTTCTTCTTTAAATTCCTCTCAGTCAACTGGATTTCAACCTCAGCGACAGTATTCGCAGGGAATTAACCCTGGTTTAAGTTCGTCTGTAACATTAACGGGTTCGTCTCAACCATCAAATGTGGTCAGTACAATAAATACTGTAAAGTCTATGCAAAACATTCAGAGTCAAAATATCAACTCTCCGAGTAGTCCATTTTCGATACCGCTAAAAAGTCCGGCATCTAATATTGCACCACCTACACCGAGTCCTAGTCCCAACAGACTGTTACTTAGAAGTCCAGCATCGAACTCAATACAGTCTAACAGAAACAGTCCAAGTCCAGTTGGGACGTCAACTTCGAATAATAATTTTAATATACAAATGCAAAGTCCAATGCAGAGTCCAATGAGTGTTAGTCAAATACAAAGTCCTGTACTTAGCCCATATCCTCCTGCAAAAAGTCCTCATCTGTTAAGCGGAAATAACTCTCTGAATAATAGAAGTCCAGCACCTGGTGGTAGCCCTGGACCACCTGTGGTAAGAAGTAACTTACGATTCATTTAATTTATAATACACAGAACTTCGATTTTTATATTTGTTTCATTTACAGGTCAGACCTAATACACCAATACTTCAACAAGGTATGCAAGTATTGCAAATTATTCATGGTACACCACAAGGATATCAATCAACACCGACTCAGTTAGTAACTAGAACGCATTTAATTGGAAATCAACAAATTCAAATAGCAACTAAACCCGCAAAACAGCCACCACAAATTTTACCAAAACCTCCGAATCAACAAGCTACTGGATCACAACAAAAACAACAACGTGTTACCACCACGATTACAAATCAAGTAATGTATTCTATTTCGTCATAATCTTCACGAAATGTTTGGAAATCTTTGTTATTTATTATTATGTAAACATGAGTTATCGATTTATTATAAGGTAACACAACAAACTCAACCGCAGTTAGTTCTTGCTGGCCCTCAGCCAAATCCTACAACAGCTACAATGATACCAACAGCACAAGGTCTACTGTTAAACCAGGTAGTAACATCTGTTTAAAGTATCTATCATTTGCATGTTTGTTCATTATGTGATCATTCAAAAATACACACATTGTGCCTGTTTTAGCAATTATCAATATTATACAAAATACTTTTAATATTGCTTAGTATCTATTATAACAGCTTACATGCGTTTAGTGTCACAAATATCTGCTTTGTGCTTCATGTGTTTATCACATTTCATACATAGGTTTTGCCGTCAACTGGACCTGTTATTGTACAGCAACAACCAGGTGGTGTTCAACTTATACTAAGAACGCCAGCGAGCGCCCAACAACAAACGCATACTGCACAGGTGATGGTTTCATCCATTCAATCATTCGACTTCATCATATTCACAGCCATTGCTTTCTTAATACTTATATACAGAATTCTTTTTACATATCATTTTAAGTGTTATTTACATTCATTGACATTTTTATATTCTTTATCATCAATTGAACATTATCGCATTTTTACGTCTTACATTCATGCATTCAATTTTCAGATAAATTATTTTGATATAAATTGTATCACATTACTAAACGTTATATAAAAGTAATATGAAATAAAATCAACGAATTTTATTTTGTAGGAAAGAATTCGTGGTAGTTTTTCAAATAAAGTATTTAACATAATAACAGAGTTTTAAATGGTGAAGATTTATATTTTAATTAAATAATTTCTTTTTTTGTAGCTAACACAACAGCAGTTAGTAAGGGTTGTTACAGCACAAGGTATGCAGTTACAAGGCATTACACCTACGTTTTTTGCTGTACCTAATGGTTTTCCTCCAGCTGCTTCTCCAGTAATTAGACATACCCCCTCTAGTCCTGCACCTTGTAAGTTTCATACTTAATAGGCTATTTGTCATAAAAAAATTTTTCTTAAAAAAGTGTTAAAAATATTAAAATTCATTTTGTTTCACTCAGCTGCTAATTCAGGGACTGGCAATTCTATAGTGATTCAAAACGCAATGGTTCAGAGCCCTCAGCCACAAATTTCACAAGTAGGATCGAGTGCTAATACTAGTAACACTCCATGCTCGCAAACTGTTGTTGAACAGACATTATTACCACCTCCTAAGAAGAAAGCGAAAAAGAAAAAGAAGACAAAACGAAAAGACGATGAATCACCAAAATTAGATCTTGCTAGTATAATGAAAATATCTGGAATTGGAGATGATGACGATATTTTTGATACTGATCTTACAACTGAATCAGATGTGTCCTGTCAAGTTCAAGTCGAATCGAACACGGGACAAAATCTGGGACAACTTTCATCCCAACTAACAATACCTAATAGTTCTGCTCAGAATCTGATACAAGTACCTGCACCAAATACAACGAATACGCAAACTTCTGTGTCTCAAACTTTGAATAGTCAACTCGTTGCCCAACTTCAGATGCCTGTGCAGAACCCGATACAAGGTCAGCTACGATTTGCTGTTGGAGAAGATGGAAGAGTCGTTCTACACCGAACTCCAGAATTAAATCAACCTGAAATGGATCAAGCAACTGCTCAAGCATTGATACGATCATTAACACAGGGTGGTGGACAAAATTCACCAATTATTTCTCATCTTCTTGGACAAACGCAAACGACGACACGGTCTTCACAAAGTACTGTTTTACAAAGGCAAAAATTCGTTAAATCACCTCTATCATCCAGTGTTTCAACAGTTACTACTACCGTAACTCCTGCAGGTTCACAAAGTGTTACTTGTGCTACTAGTCCTCAACACGTGCAAATATGCTCAAAATCAAATAATCAGCAGAAAAGTGTGAATGTTCCTCAAGAATCCAATCCTGTGTTAAATGTTTGTGTCCAAAGCAACCTTGCGTCTTTACAAACACTGGACATGCAAGCATCAAAAAGTATTAATGTGCAAAATCTTACACCAATATCAAAAACTAATCAGTCGTCTAATTCTAGCCTTCCACAACCAAACAGTAATATTCTAACATCTGATGTTTTATCAACAAAACCTTCGCATACTACGTTCAGTGTACAGAACTCTCGATTGACTAATGCGAGTCAAGCAACTAGTAATCAACAAAATTCTAATGTTTCCACACAAAAATCTAGTCAAGTGCGACTTACAAATGCTTGTGTTACTACGAACGTGCGACAAAATTTAAATAAAATATCTCAAAGTGGTGTTCATGTTCCAAAATCTTTGCCAAATAGTTTAACTATACAAAGTGAGCATAACATAACAAAAAGTAATCAAAACCCACAGGAGACCATAACGTTACAACAAGAAACGCCAATATATCAACATAATCCACAGCAACAAGTAACAGCACAGACTGTACAAATGCAAAATGTCCAACATGTCTTTGAACAAAATCTTCAAACAACTGGATCAAATGCTCAGCATAATTCCGTAAATATGTTACAACAGCAACAAAGTTCTTGCAATGCTATGCAACATGATACTATGAATGTTCTGCAACATTCTAGTATACAACAAAATACAATTAATGTTTTGCAACAAAATGCAGCTGGTAATGTACAAAATATGGAACAAAATTTACAATCTAGTATCAGTGACGTTGCTCATCCACAACAGAATGTTGCTGCAAGTATGCAACAGCAAAATGCATCTGCCGTTTTGCATAATACAAGTGTACAACAAAATGTGAATGTACAACAACAGAAGGTTGTTGCTGCAAATGCATTTTCATCTGCGAATGCACACCAGTTTGAGTCTCAGAACACAGTTAATGCTATGCAACAAGGACTAAATCCACAACCAAGTAGCCAGCATCAGAATATTGTTATTACGAATGCTCCTCCTTCTAATACTATGCAACAAAACGAATCTCAAAAGGTAGAGAACCAAAGTACAACGATGCTTAATTCAGCGGCAAATAACATATTGAATAATGCACCAAAAATTACGCCTGAAATTTTAAATGCATTAAGTAATTTAAATCCTAATGACCAATTGTTAATTGCGAACGCTAATGGGCAAATGCAAGTAATTAGTCAGCAGTTGTTACAACAGTTTTTGGCAGGTCAATTAAATGCAACTAATCAGGTACAAAATCAGAACCAAACACAAAAAATCGTGATTGGTGAGCCAGATGCAAATAATCAGAATTTGCAAGGTGTACAAATTAACACACCAACGAGTCAAATAATTGTAAATAGCTCTGGAGGAGCTCCAACTATTCAAAACAACATACAAAATATTGTGGTACAAGCTGCACCGTCTCAAATGCCACAACACATACAGATTCAAAATTCTAGTTTCCCTAGTCAATTTATTGACAATCTAAATCAGCAACAAATCAGGAATTTAGGTGCCAGTCAACCAAAGAAGACAAAAATTGTTAAAAAGACCAAAACTGTTGTTACTACTCAAAATGCAGGAAACACCCAGGTACGTGAATACATTTTTATTATTATTTCCACAGTTTTTGTTCACTTTTCAATTTAAAAATTATGATAATAGGTAACGAAAACGATTACGGTAACTCGGCCAACGATGATATCAACAAATACCTCCAACTTCCAGAAAACTGATAATTCTAACAAAGCAAATACCGTGGCATCTCAAAGTACAAATCCAGTTAAGAGTGAATCTTCCCAAATTGTCACAAATGGTCCTGTACTTCCACCTTCTCCTGGAGCTCATTTGTCCATTCCTTCGAATGGCCAAATGGTCCAGAGAGTTCAGACTATTCAGCTTCCTGCTCAGAAGCAGCAATTGCTAAAGAATATTCAATCTCAAATACAAGCTATATTAGCTCGTAAATCAGGTTCACAACCGGATCAAACGGTTCTGACAAAATTATATCAAGAACAAGCAAAAATTTTAGCAAGTGGAAAGGTTGTTAGTACCACAACACATTCCGTTAGTAGTGTAAGTTTCATTTCGTGTTATTTGTGACACAAACAGTTGAATTCATATAATTATACAATGCTATTTAATTTTGTTCCAAACAGGGTTCAGAAACAAGTTTCAATGTGAATGCAGTTTCAACAATAGCATCAAACTTAATATCCCAAAATTCTTATAAGAATCAGACGTCTGCAGTACAAACTCAAACACAAACATCTACTACTGTTCTAACTTCCCAAACTCTAAATTCAAATACACCAACAACTGTTCAAACGAATACGCCTAGCAGTTATATGAATAGCCTTACAGTAAGGAATAATTTATCACATTATAATTGTTATTTAGTTGTATTTTTATTGATTGTTTACATTGTAATTTACAGATACCACAAAATGTGCAAGGACAACAATGTGTACAAAATAATCAAAATGTACACCAAACGCACACGAAACAGCACAAGATTTATCAGAATCATGGAAATCAGATATTAAGTCCGTCCTCTGCCAATATGCAAATATTCTCACCACCGATTACCTCTATAGCTACTGTGCAGAGTAACGCACAACAGTTAACCACAGTTCAAACACAACAAACAGGAATGCAGCAATCAACGCAATGTCAGACAGATCCACTAGACATTAAACCAAATATACAGACACCAAGTCCTGTAAAACAAGAGCTTTCTTCACCTATTCAAGTACAAGTTCAAAGTGGGTCTCCTGCAGGACAGGTAGCCTCACCTAGAATGATTGGCAAAGGACCGCAAAGGATTCAAAGTCCTGTAAATACTAATAGTAATCTCAACAAACAAACTGTTAGTCCAGGCAGCAATTCAAGTCCTTTAGTAAGTCCGAGACAAGGTGTTAAAAGACCTGCATCTAGCCCAATTTGCAGACAAATTAATCGTAGTGATTTGTAAGTATAACTTCTTGTCAACGTCGTTTAAATAATTTTACAGTTAAACAAAAAAATGTGTTCAATTGGTTACTTGAATTTTCCGTGTCACACTTAAAAATAGATTTTTATTTCTACTTTTATAGATTGGAACAACAATTAAAAATTGATCAAAACGGTGCGATAAATCCGGATGTCAATACACCATTTTTGAGTAAACGCGATGCTTGTAAACGTCTTGTAAGGTATCACTGTTTAAATGAGCAAGTACTTAGTTCTAAGGATTTGGCAAAAGCTGATGAGATATTTGAAGAAACTGCAAAACATTTATTATCTAAATTTAACTCTATGATGAACAAATACACCTATCTTCTTCTGATGGAGAGTATGGTATGTTTAAAATATTTTTAATCTCGTTTATATGTTGTCATATAGCATAAAAAAACGTGACTTTTAATTTAAAACACTTTAGATATCAATATTATGAATTTAGATTTTATATGCAATTGACTGAAAAATAAATGCAGATGCATAATTATTTATTTATATGTATTTATAAGGTACTTTTGTAGTATTTACAATAAATGATTAACTGAAATAAAATTGCAGCGAGAAGTTCGGACATCAGAATTGATGATGATTGACAGAACTTTTGTTGCTGAAGAACAGAGTATACTAAATAGGTTACGAGAACAAGAGGCTAAAGTTAATGGTACATTTATAGTTTCAACATATTAACAATTAATTCCGTCAAATATATTATAATAATTGTTTCTGCATATTGTTTTATAGAAGAGTTCAAAAAGGAAGAAAAGCCATTGGTGCCAAAGGTTGAACCTGGTCTTGTAGAAGAGGATAAATTATCATCATCGTTGACTAATGTATCTGTGAAACGTGAATTAGAAGATGATTTCCCGAGTGACGAAATGGAATGTAAACCAGTGATAAAATCAGCAAGTTGTACTAGTGGTGATTATGATGAGTGGGTAGAAATACAGAAAGAACTAGGTGTATATCCATCTACCACAGACTCATTTAAATGTAAAAATAGTAATAATAGTGGTAACAATAGTGCGTCTGCGGTGACTGTTACGAGATCGTCCAAAACAGAAAGAACACGAGCGAATGGTGAATGCCGTACAAGTGTACCAAGTGCAAGTGTCTCTGGAGTTCAAAATACCGTTATAAAAGACAATTGCGAACAGGATAACGCTCCAGTTTTCGAAAGACGTTGGAGTTGTGCTACTGATCTCGAACGGGATTTACTAGAAGATGCTGACAGCCTAGATGGACTGGCCTTACATTCTCAAACACAATGTCCAGGCTCTCTTCATGTAACTACTGAAAGTGGAAATGGTAATGAACACGATGATATTACTGCACAGGTACAGTCTGCCATTGACAGCATTCTTAATCTTAAGAAACGTCCTACAAATACATTACCCGGCAGTAATGGTAATAGTGCATCGCAGTCCAGTGAATCTAAGGACACAGTGCTTGATCAAGCAGTCCGCAGCATTTTAGGCTCGTGACCCTCCTTTAATAAAGTATGTTAAAACAAGTGAAGTTAATGGTGAACATCGTACTAGTTGTTCATTTGGAAAATTTTAAAAAGAACTATGTATCTTTTTGGTGATTTTTTGTGGTTAATGTGAATAATATAAAAAAGAACTACGTTTGACATTAAGAACACAGCAATGTTATCTTTGGTAATGCATATCTGAAATCATGCAGATTGTTAAATTATTTGTACAAATCTTACAGCCTTTAATTTCATTTATACATAAATTAAAACAGACTAACTGGATTATGCGATTTCAATACTTCTTCGAAATTCGTAAAGAAAATTTCTTTTCTGCAATGGCAATAACTACTCGTAAAAAACATGTATACTTTCCAGTAGTCTAGTTGTAATAAAGTCATCGCGTTTACCTAAATCTAGCAGTTGTACATGTGGATAGATAGACAAATAGATCGATAGATAGATAATTAAATAAATAGATAATTCGCTCAGATTTTTCAATCTGCCACTTTGTAATGTAATTTTGTAAAAAGTAATTATTTAAAACAACTTATTCCACTTTGTCTGTAGTACTTGTAGAGAAATCTTATGGATACTTAAAATTGGGTCGGTGAATTGTACATACATTTTTAACGTGTATTATTAATATTATTATTGCTATTATTTGTATTATTGTTATTGAGATTTATTCTCAGAATCATTATTGTATTATTATTATTATTATTATATTATTATTATTATATTATAATTATTACTACTATTACTGTCAATGATACCAACATCTCAAATAATGAGAAATGTATGGTATAAAGAGAAAGTAGTGGTTTAAGAGACTGAAATGGAAGACAATGAAAACAGAAGGAAAATGATATATAAGGTGAAAAGGGAACACAAAAACTTCTATATTAATTTGAATTCATTTCTATTTAATGTATATGCAGTCTTAAATGTTAAAGTGCAAAATCAAACAAACATTTTTTAAGTAGATATAGTATTTTACAACTCTTTTGTCATCACATAAAATCACAATAGATCTGAGTAAATGATAAATACATGTGTAGAGAGCAGATGTGTGGAAAAAGGGTAATCACACATTGGTGACATTTTAAATGAATAATAGATGACCGGTGATTAAGAACTAGAAAGCAGATCTTTCTATATGTGCCTTTTTATTTTTTACATAGTTAACAACTAATGTATCTTGTATGTATATTTGACTCGCAACTTTAATTCGATACTAACATATGGAATAATAAGTACAGATCTTTTTAATCGGTACATTAAAGCCATAGGATTATGGTCAGAGTTAATCATTGTTTTTAAATATCATTGACTAGAAGGATAATTGATCATCGTCAACAGTGCTTTTGCAAAAAATTTCAGTTAACGGTTGTACTTTTGCATCCTTTTCCCACATAAATTTATGATAGCTCTCTATACACAGAAGCAATGAAATGTTTTTGGCAAAAGCAATCCAAGACTGACGTATATACAGAGAATCAAGCAAAACTATGTAATGTATTACAATAAGAAATAATCATTTGTACATAATATTCAATTACACTCTCGACGGCAATCGTGACTTAATAAATTCTTCAAAGATTTTAAAATTTAGATATACTAAAGATTCTTTTAATTCTAATAAATTGCCGATATTTCACGAGTATGTGTATGAAAATATTTTTATCCTTATCTATGTCTAAGATTTCAGTTTGCAGCATGAAATTTAATTTCCTGCACTGAAAAAGAATCAATGATTTCTGTGAAAATGATATCGTATAAAATGCCAGACGAGAGTGAAGTCAAATGGTTAATGCGATAAAATGTAATTATAATTACCAATTACATGATTTTAGATATCATGAACATCTTGTAATAACCAACTCCTTTCCTATCATAACATCACAGAATTATTGCTATTCCAATTTCAACAAGTTTAGGTGCCTTACAAGAGGATATTCAAGTACATATTATATACTATTTTAATAGAGGCACATGAAACTGTTGAGTGTTTCATAAAAAGTAAATAGTTTATTATATCGCTGATATAATGTGCATAAGTAATATATTATAACTAAATATTATTAGTTGAATTTTTTCTTTAAATTATATCATTTTCATCGATGATTGTATAATTTAATACCAGCACTTAAGGCATTTAAGAAATGCTTGAATATACTTTATAGTATTTTATATGGTGGTGTCTGCCTTAAATCGAATTGCATGATTTGTTCATGTGCCTACATTCGTAATTTAAATTAAATTATATACTGACAGTAATTACTGTAGTTCAAAATATTTTTTATTTGAAGGTGTACTTTTGTAAAATCTACTTTGAATTCTTTAATGCTTTGAAAACTTCACAAATGAAAATGAATAATATGAAATAGATATATAAAAATGTTGTCGATCTTAATTAACGTCTTTTATGCGATCTTTTGATTTGTAAAACTTGCAGAAATGAAGTATATTTAATAATCATTATAACAATTCAGTTTTTTCATTTTTAATACTTGTTGATATGATTTCTAAATAATGTCCAAAAACAACATGTTAAAGGTAAGTTAAATTGAATACGTATATTTAATAAAATTAGTAAAAATAAGGAAGTTGTAACAGTGGTGGGCAGTCTCAGCGCATGCGCAGTAAGCTATTCGCAGAAGTTCTCAGTAGCGTATACAGTTTGATAAAATATAAGGTATCATTAGGCCGTAATGAGGACAAAAAAATAAATCTGAAGAAAATTTCACGAAAGAGAATAAAAGCGTTAAGTAATACAACAGATTATATATAATAAAAGTAATATTAAATTTATTTATGATTAATATTATTTTTTACGTCTGCAGCAGATTTGTTATATGAATATCAATATATGATATTGATACTTACTATTCTTACTATTCTTAGTATTATCAATATTATTACGCATATTATGAAGATTATCATCGCTGGAACTATAATTATCGTTACTACTATATTTATTATCAGTTAGGACCTAAGTTATGTCACGCCATAGGATTAGGTCAGGGTCTAAGGTTAGGTTAGATTAGGTTAGGGCTGGCCTCAAGGTTAGGTTAGATTAGGTTAGGTCTGGGCACCTAACTTACCTAATCTACCCCGACCTAACCTTAGGCCCAGACCTAACCTGAACCGACCCTAACTTAAATGGCCTGACCCTACAAGGCGCTTATACTACTTGAATGGTCTGACCATATAATACGCTTATACTACTTAAATTGTCTGACCATATAATACGGTTATACTACTTAAATTGTCTGACCATATAATACGGTTATACTACTTAGGTCTGACCATATAATACGGTTATACTACTTAAATTGTCTGACCATATAATACGGTTATACTACTTAGGTCTGACCATATAATACGGTTATACTACTTAAATTGTCTGACCATATAATACGGTTATACTACTTAGGTCTGACCATATAATACGGTTATACTACTTAGGTCTGACCATATAATACGGTTATACTACTTAAATTGTCTGACCATATAATACGGTTATACTACTTAGGTCTGACCATATAATACGGTTATACTAGTTAGGTCTGACCATATAATACGGTTATACTACTTAAATTGTCTGACCATATAATACGGTTATACTACTTAGGTCTGACCATATAATACGGTTATACTACTTAGGTCTGACCATATAATACGGTTATACTACTTAAATTGTCTGACCATATAATACGGTTATACTACTTAGGTCTGACCATACAGGGTGTTCGGCTACAGGTGGGAACCCTTTTAAGGGGTGGTAGCTGGGGTGATTCTGAACAACTTTTTCCTTTACCAAAATGCTGGTTAAAGCTTAGTTTTTGAATTATTAATGAAAAACACTGACCAATCAGAGGGCGAGAATAGCGCGCGGTCGGATGCGAGAGCGACGGGTGCAAGCGTGACGATTGACACTGGTCGTGAACAAGCAAATCGCGCGACATCGGTAACGTAGTTACCACCGATAATGCGGCAGCCGGTAAGTAGTTACAAAATTTACTACGTATACATTTATTAACAGAACTAAATGTATCGAGGAAACGAAAATGAAGATGAATATTCAGAGCAATTTTGTATAATTCACGATATATATACATATATAGTTGTATAGTTTTATACAGTCATATATATAACTAACCTAACCCAGCCTAATGTAATCTAACCCAACTTATAGTTTACAGTGCAATTATAAGAATTTTTGAAAAATTATGTAAGATCATTTAGGTGCCCTCATCAGTCACCACTGCGTGTACCGGCTGGATACGGCACTAATAGCAAGCTGTGACGTCAGCTGACGCATGCGCAGAAAGCTCTCGCGTGAGATAAAATCTCACGACTGCCCAACACTGCGTGCATGTACTCTTATAATGTCTAGAATGTGATTTAAGTTTTCAAATTTCAAAATTTTCAAGTTCCCAAAATTTGGAATTTTTAAATTTCGAAATTTGATAATGCCTGGTCAATTCCTCTTCCCGCTATTCGAGCATTTTACCCATCACATGTGTGATCGGTGAAATAGAAAACGTAGATACTAGAGCAACATAAAGTGGTGAAAAACATACTGAAGTTAGCCACGTTGCGCAGATTGAGTATGATCTCCCGCTATGCAAAATATAAATATGATATATAAACCAATGTTTGTGTGTAACATATTAACACATTACTGATATGTGATATAAGCATGTATATTTATTTGTAAACAATTACGATCTTACTGTATAAATGTTTTAAGCAACATGACTCCAGAAGCGTCTAAAAAAATTATAAATCATAAAATGGACGATTCTGTAGAGAACCTTTACGAATTGGAAAAGTGTAGTAAATGGATTGATGAGTGTAATTTAAATAAGGTTTGAATATTTCATTTATGTAATAAATGTTTTGTAAATTATAATTATCCAATCGAATTATAGCAGAAAACTTATTCTGTAATTTTCGTTTTGATGTATTGTAGAGGTTAATTCTGTTCATCATAACACTTGTACTTATTAGAATTTTATAAATATTTCTTAAGAGTTACATATGATGTTAATGAAGTGTAAATAAACATATCATGACCAAAGTAAAAAACATAATTGTATTTATAAATATGAAATATTTTTAGGTATGCCTACAATTTCCTGATGACCTTTTACCAGATTCAGTAGAAATTGCATTGCACTTAGAAAGACGTATTAATAAGAAAGTATACATTTTGGGAGATACCACTTGTGGTAGTTGCTGTGTCGATGAAATTGCAGCTGAACATATTAATGGTGATAGTATAATACATTTTGGTCATACTTGTCTAAGTCCTAGTGTGCGTCTACCTGTATTTCATGTTTTACCAAAAAGAGAGATTGATATAGTAGAATTAATTAACAAATTTAAATCCAATTTCGAAAATAAATCTGAAAATATCTTGTTTTTCTATGATGTTGCTTATGCACATAAAATTGGTAAGTTTTTTAAAATTGATATAATAAAATTTAATTTAATCAATTTATTTATTCTGTAAATGTTTTAATTATAGAGAGTATATATCAAATTTTGAGCCCCATTTATGAAAATTTAATCTTTACTTCATTAAATTGTACCTGCAATGTGGAATTTGTACAAACAAAAAATAGTTCACCTATAAGTATCTTAGGTAGAAGTTTTAAATTAGAAGAAGAATGTAAGATAGAAGATTACATAGCATTTTTCTTGGGAAGTGATGGGAAAACATTTGCTACATTAGCACTGACAATTCCTGTAAAAAACTGGTATTATTATGAAAATAATACTATTATTGAATATGAAGCTTTGAATACACCATGGTTAAAGAGAAGAAGATTCTTAGTTGAAAAATTAAAAGATGCTAAAGTTGTTGGTATAGTTGTAGCAACACTTGGTATTAAAGATTATCTTAAAGTAATAACAATGATGAAGGATATCTTAAAGCAAAAGAATAAAAAATCTTACATTTTAAGTATTGGTAAAATTAATCCAGTTAAACTTGCTAATTTTCCAGAAGTATGTTTAAGTTGTTCTACTACAGTTATTATTTAAAATTAATTTTGATATTGATGAAGTTATAATATATATTTGCAGATTGATGCTTTTGTTGTAATAACATGTCCTGAAAATGAAGTGTTTGATTCTAGAGAATTTTTAAAACCAATACTTATGCCTTATGAAGTAGAATTGGCATTTAATAGTTCAAGAGAATGCTACACGCAATATTGTATGGATTTCAGACAAATACTTCCTACAGGAATGAATTATGTTGATTTTAAAGCATCAACAAATTCAGATATTTCTTTAATTACCGGTGAACTTAGAAATTGTGACTCAGAAAATAAACCATGTACAGATAAAATGAATGCTTTAGCAATTAATAACACTGCAGGTATTTGTAAATTATAACACAAATTATTGAATTACACTTCATTTTTTACTCATTGACTTAATCAAATTAGGTGTTGTTGCAATTGGAAAAGCAGGCGCAGAATATTTATATAATAGATCTTGGAAAGGGGTTGAACAAAGGTTGGGCAAAGATGCAGTGCACTCAGCAGAGGTTGGTCGTTGTGGTTTACCAAGTAGTTATGAAAATGAACCTATTTCTGTAGAAAAAGATAAGAAATAAATATAATAAATATATAAATTTTTATATATTAGTATACAATTTTTCTATAAAATTTATTTAATATATTTTTATAAATATTTATTGATATATTAAAATAATTTGTTTGATTTTTCTTTATTTCTTGTTATTTATTTCAAATTATAAAGACGAAAGTGTTAATTTGCTTATCATAGCAGAATGACTTTTCCTTGGTTAAAACACGTGGACTGTTGCTGACGCAAATACGTAGCGACATATCGAAATATTCCACACGATCAGCTGTATTTATTCATACCGTTTTCGAGAATCGAAAGAATCATTCAATTGTTGCGTGATAATGTGAAAGTAATTTAAAAATGAATTTGTATTCAGTTAATCAACTTTTATACAAAAGTGTTGTTATTAGTGTAATATTTTTTATTTTTGGTGTACTGACAACAACTTCATATGCACAAGAAGCTTCTAACCTCAAACATGAAGCTGTCACGGAAAGCAATAAAAAGATCACGCAACCAATTCTTGTACCGACAAATTTGACTACTGTTACTCCGACAGAATTAGACACTCCAAATGCTTCTGATAATAATAAAGCGAAAGAAAACGTCACAACGTCAAGCATAGTAAATACAGAATCTCATCATGCATCTACAAGTACAATTCGATCAGATCATGACAGTAGCAATCAAAGTACTGAGAAAGTTGCTACAGTATCTACAAATACTGTTAATGATAAAAATGGAAATAATATGTCAGATTTTACAATTCCATCGCAGAGTTCAGATATCAGTAACTCAACGAATACAAGCACAACAACAGTTACGCCAGCAGAACCAGTATTACCTGACAAAGGATCTGCAGAAGAAGAACATAATAGTTCTATGTCTATATTTTTTGTCCTCTGTGTTCTAGCTTTAGGTATTTTACTTATACATATTATGTTAGAAACCAATTTCCAATATCTACCAGAATCTGTAGTTATTGTATTTTTGGGAGGAGCTATCGGTATGATCATAAATCTTATGTCAAATCAAAATATAGCTAATTGGAGGAAAGAGGAAGCCTTCTCTCCAACAGCCTTCTTTCTTGTACTTCTTCCACCTATTATATTTGAATCAGGATATAATTTACATAAGGGAAATTTTTTCCAAAACATTGGCAGTATTTTAGTTTTTGCTATATTTGGAACAGCAATATCAGCATTTGTTATAGGAGCTGGAATTTATTTATTGGGATTAGCTCAGGTAGCATATAAACTTAGTTTTGTTGAGAGTTTTGCATTTGGATCATTAATATCAGCAGTAGATCCTGTTGCTACAGTAGCTATATTTCATGCCTTGGATGTAGATCCAGTATTGAATATGTTAGTTTTTGGAGAATCCATTTTAAATGATGCTATTTCTATTGTATTAACTACATCAGTATTGGAATCTAATAATGCAACAACCACTAGTGAAGCCATTATTCTTGGCTTAAACAGATTTTGTCTAATGTTTTTTGCTTCTGCTGGCATTGGAGTTGTCTTTGCTCTTATAAGTGCATTACTATTAAAACATGTAGATCTGAGAAAAAATCCTTCTCTTGAATTTGGACTTATGCTGGTATTTACATATGCACCATATGTTCTAGCAGAAGGCATTCAACTGTCTGGTATGAATCTCATTTATATTTGATACTGTTTTAGTACAATAAGGAAAGTACTGAAGATGTAAATTATTTCAGGTATTATGGCAATTTTATTTAATGGAATTGTAATGTCACATTACACACATTTCAATTTATCAACTGTAACTCAAATTACAATGCAACAAACAATGAGGACTTTGGCATTTATTGCTGAAACTTGTGTGTTTGCATACTTAGGATTAGCTTTGTTCAGCTTTAGGCATCGGGTAAAGTAATATTCAAATCCACTTGATGCAATATTATATTCATAATTAATGTTATTTTTTTAAATTGCAGTTTGAACCAGCACTTGTTATATGGTCTATTATTCTGTGTTTGATTGGAAGAGCTGCAAACATCTTTCCTTTAGCTATCCTTGTCAATCGTTTTCGAGAACATCAAATTACTAGAAAGATGATGTTTATAATGTGGTTTAGTGGCTTAAGAGGTGCTATTTCTTATGCTTTGTCACTGCATTTAGATTTCAGTGATGAAACACGACATGTGATCATTACTACCACGTTGATCATTGTATTATTTACAACATTAGTATTTGGCGGTTCTACAATGCCATTATTAAAGTTTTTAAGGGCAGAAAAGAAACAAAAAAGTAATAGCAGAAGGAAAAGGAAAGATAAAGAGATTTCACTAAGTAAAACCAGGGAATGGGTAAGCTTATACACCTATAACATGTATGTACATAATAGAAATACATGTATTTTATGAACTGTATTTTTATCTCAGGGGCAAACAATAGATTCTGAACATTTGTCAGAACTTACAGAAGAAGAAATTGAAGTATCTTTTCTTCAATCCCGAATCCGTGGTTTTGCAAGATGGGATCTGAAATTCTTCATTCCATTCTTTACTAGAAGGTTCACCCAACAGGAATTAAAAGATTGTAAATCTCAAATGACAGATTTAACGAATCAATGGTATCAAGCGATTCGAATCAGTCCTATGGAATCGGACGATGAAGTCACTACGGCGTCAACGGCGCAATTAACTATAAATCTATCAGCAGAGAACCAGGGTCAAGTACGTGGGAAACAAACCAAAGGACGTCCAAGTCACGGGTCTATATTAAGTATATAATTTATTTTTGTGTGCTGTGCTAAATTTGCTGTTAATGCTATGCTTACCAGCGAATGTATACAAACTTTTATAAGCACGTAAATAGGAATTAAAAAAAAGATATTTTCTGTGATTGCTATATGAAATATAGTCTTGATTTCCATTATGCAATGTATACAGTACATATTTTCAATGTTCAAAATCATAAACTATTTAATTTATTTTGTACTAAAATGAAGTAATATTTCATATGACAATAAGGTGTTGTTAAAAGGAAGCCAAAACTAAAACTTTAATCAAAAATAATTATTTGTTAGCTTCAGCAAATAGTTTACTATTGCGATTTAGCTAGAAAAACAGTTTTCATATAGATCATTTGATCGTGATTGGTGATGAACATTTGCTTTGCTCTCAAAGCTTCTTGGTGGTGAAGGGTTGTACTTGATACCAATCAATTTTGGAAGTATTAATAAATTTTAAATTAATTTACAGAGACGTCGAGGATTGGTCTGATTAATAATCAAGTTTATATAGCTAAAATTGTGGAATTATTTCGTCAGTTAAAAATATTATAGTATTGAAATATATGTATTATATATATTATATTACAGAAATTGGCATAACAATCTTAGTACTGGACTTGTCTATAAATAACAAAAGTCCATACATTGTGCTACGTACAATAGTACATAATTGACCATGTAATTCAAATTTTAGAACGTTATAGTATTTAACAAGGTATAGTGTATAGTGATATGAACAAACATGTGATACTTTAAAAATATTTAATTTCTGCACAAAAGGTTATATACATTATGAAATATCTATGTTGTATATTATGTGTTAAGATATTTATATAATACTACAAAGTTCATATGGCACTAAAATATACTTAATAGCAAATAATTTATTAAGTACTTTAGATTTATGGATACATAAATATATTGAAATAATTATGTGTCAAATTAAGTTCAACAATTTATATATATATATATATCAAATTATTTGATTATATAAAATAACAGAAGACATTTTGAATAAAATCTAATTTCTATATCCAAATAGCGCAGTTTGATAAAATCGATATTTTTATTATATAATCTAAATATGAAAGTTCTTGTTGTTGATCTTGTTATCCTATTTTTAGTATTATGTATATTGTATTAAACTATTGTTGTATAGAATTATCATATTTTATATGTATTATATGTTCACTGTATAATATTTTAATTTTCATAATGACAGATGTATTTTCATTTAAATATACTGTAATTAGTTCTGGTTCAGATTCACATTTCTATTTGCACTCAAAATATCAAGTTCTTACGGATTTTTTTAGTATCAATTTTTAATTTCTCTATAATTTGAATTGAATTCAAATGAAAGTAAACACATTATATGATCAATATAAATAGTATCTAAATGAAAATTCATCTGAAAGGAATGTTTCTCAAATGTAGTTTCTAATTTTAATAATGACGATTTTACATATGTACAGAACACAAGTAACATCAATTTGTACAATAAATCACTGGTACCAAAAAAGAAATGATTCATTTATTAAATCTGAAGATACGGGAGGATAGAAGAATATGTACAAGAAATTTTATTTTAATGTGAATTTATTTTTAATATCATATATCATATACCGATCTCGGGAGGTGGGTACATCATCTTATTTTTTTGAGGCAGGGCACATAACGGAGGCAGCGTCTAAACATCAAATCCGTTTATTTATTCGATTTGTTATCGCTACTTTATTATGTTCTACGGTTTTTTATGCCTCATCTGGTCGTACATCGAGTGACTGGAGCATGAGGCATTACTTTTTGAAAAATTATGTAAGTCGCCTTTCAACTTCTTAATGCACTTGCTTCTTCTTTTAAGATATTTCCTTTTTTCGATCGCAGAGTGCAATGGTATGACGTGGAAGTACACCCGGATGTAGGCTTCTTTTAGATAACGATAAGTGTAAGAGGAAGAACCGCTCACCATTTCTCTTCGACTTCAGGGAATTGAATGTGCAAAATTGAAAATGTAAATCCCCAAATTCAAAAATTTCTAAAATTCTTAAATTTACCAACCGAAAATTAAATGGAGGAGTCGTCTTTTCCCTGCACTCCCATTGTTCCTAAAGAAGCCTAACACATTTGCTAGTGTACAATATAAAAATGTACACATTCTGATTTGATGATAAATTGTTTCTCGCTCGATGCAAAAATATAGTAAATACAGGAAATATCGTAACAAATTTCGCGCGCAAATTTGAACCCAATATAAAACGTTCTTTTTTTAGCACGATTTTCACGATTATCCCCTTACAAACGGGAAACATTTTTAGCTGTTTCATTTATATACGTCTTTTATTCGATGTTGACGATAGTTGAAATTCTATGCAGTCAACTTCAATAAACCATCCTCGCTATAACATTGGTATTGTCTAAAAGCATGGCAAGCCACACTTGCCTCCCTTTTTTTAAGTCGATGCTCCAGTCATTTAGTTATACGTATTATCTGCTCAAATATTATTCACGCACTGGATAATCATCCAATAAATTTCTAAAAATGTTCGTATATCACGAGCATCTCTATATGCACTTTTTATCGATATAGTTATATTCTTATAATTGCTGCTCAGTACGGTACATGTGTGTATGTACAACATCGAGCAATCGGCTAAGCATGCAGAGTTAAATGATTCTACAAACGCTATGACCAGTATGACTATATATACCAATCCGTTAGATTACAATACGTCATACCTCGATTTCACCCATTTATTACAGAAAAAGTTCCAAGGGATTATAATTCGGTTAAAGTAGTCGTTTACAGGTCACAATATAATCCGTTGGGATTGGGTTCCTCAGCATTTCCTAACGTTATCGATTTATAATGCAGACGTTCGGTCTAAAAATGTGTAAAACCCCCAATTACATTTCAATATTTACATTATCGCATAGACGCGCGTTATACACACCACAATTTACATAATACAACTTGGGGTTCACTTGAAACCTTTTTTTTTTTTTTCAAACATTCGACTTTTTTGCTTCGTTTCTATAATACAGTGATGGGCAGATGCCCGACGAGATGAATTGATATGCAAATTCACAAATTTGCAAACGTTGAAATTTTCAAATGTACGAAGTAAGGAATTTTTAAATTCACAAATTTTTAAATTAAGGAATTTACAAATTTACAAAATCACAAATTCTGAAATTTACAAATTTTCAAATTTGCGAATTTTCTGGCGTCGGAGAATCTCTATATTGCCAATTACTACAGTTCCGTGGCAATATAATGAGAATTTACCCATATTCGTCACTCTTATATCCGTAGTGGACACAGTTGCCCATCACTGAATCTAACAGGTTCATCCGTCCGTTAAACCCTCATTTTTGAACATTGTAATATTACAAAAATCACACATTGTATTTTCTAGAGATTCTTGTATCTCTCATTTTTACACGCGCTTCCTTGGTACTGATTATCACTGGTTGTTCTCCGGTGCGTTAATAAGTGTTTCCTTAAATTCGTAGCACGCTATCTTTTCAAGTTTCGCTTGAACGAGAGCAGCCTGAAAGAAAAGAAACGACAACGAAGCTTTCTCAAAGACCCGATTCTATCGAATTGAAGAGAATAAAATGAACCTCCTCATCGTATCTCGACGATTCCAATTTTTCAACGGATACACGATTCATGATCAGATCTCTATCAATTGGAACATAGATCTCTGAAGAAATTTCAAATTTGGGTCCCTATAATAGTTTCCTCGACTTCGTTCGACTCTTCACTGGTCTTTAAATTCTATACGTATAGATATCGCCTTCTTATTGTTGAGAGAGAAACAAAACGTTTCGAGCCTTAAAACTTTTAATATGAATACAATGACTTGCTCGAACTTCAGAAGGAAAGGGAGACTCTCGTACATCAAGCTATACACATGTTTTCTTTTTTACTATTAATGTCTGTTAATTTTCATCCTAACTATCCTAGCGCCAAGCAGCGAATCACACCTACGTAAACTGTCATTCGATTTATTTCTATGTATATATGTATATGTTTTTTGTATTTGTATATAATATATATATATATATTTTCGGTATATTTATACATGTGCGGCTACGCGATCACACGTCCTTTGGATTCGTTAAACCGCTGTTAAAGAAACCGATCATCGTTTGTTCCATAAGAAAGTACTTGTACATTTTAGAAACTATTGTTCGTTTACAGTGATGCGGGGCTATTGACCACAACGGTCAACGCCCGTAATTTCAAACAATTAATTTACAGTGATGATCTTCGTCCAGCAATGTCACATCGTATTATACACTCTCTGGTTAAAGCATTGATTTTATTGTTAAAGTACAATCGCATGGCGATCGGTAATCAATCAGCGATAAGGACGGTCAAGGTAGAAACTAGAGATGTATTTAACTTGAAGACATTTCCTTTTTTGTGTCTTTAATATTTACTGATGCAATCATTTTGTTCGCATTTTATTGGCCGCACTTCACTGGATTAATACCGGTTATACATAATATACATATATATCTACTAATAACCTCAGTTGTCATACTGTACAAATTCAACAGGATTGCTATCATCAGTCCCAAGGTTGTAACTACAGTGGGATCGCATGATTGTGAGGAAAAGAAGTTGAGACGAGTTTTACTTCGAAACGAAGACTTGTCTAAATTCATAAGATGATATAGTGTCACGTTGAACTTGAAATTGAATCTTATGAATCACAGCAAGGGTAGAAAAGAGGTGTCCATTTAAGGATACAGATACAAATGAAATAAGATCAAACGTCCCATTATGATTTTGGTCGTTGTGTGTCTGTACACATTGTGAAAGCTAACATTTACTCCCTCGATGCATTCGTTTTACGTTCAAAATGAATTCGTATCAAATGATGGATGGACCTCTAAATTGTATCAAAATCATATTTACTTACTGAATTCGTTCAACGACAACCAATGTAATTTAATCAAAATGTGTAAAACGATTTCTGTTCAAATCATCACTGCTCCTCTTTCACCCAGAAGAAACGTGTGCAGTTCCCATTTTAATACAAACTTAATTCGTAAATATCCTTCCCATATACGTCTCCACCTGTGTTGTACAAAATGCTTTTAATTAATCACACTTGTTCTTTTTTTTCTTTTAATCGAATGATCTTAATATTGGCAGATAAAGCGAAACAGAACATTCGTTTGGAAGCATAAACAGAATTCAACGACACAAAATATGCTTGTTGCGTTGAATATCCAGTTGAGTTGCACTGTTTCGCTTTCTTCGTTATAAAATAGAAGACAACTTATCGGCAGAGAGCTCAATAATCAGTCAATAGCTCAAAGTAAAGAAGGTCGCACAGAACTTAACATTGTATATCCTTTGCCACAAATATTTCACCAAAATGTCAGTCATGATGCAGAAACTCGTCTTCTTTCTTCAGCATTTTACATTATACACATATATATATGTATATATATATATATATATGATATACATCGTAACAAGACATAGAGTAAGTTAGCCAACTTAACTGTTTAAAATTATCCATAAACTATTTGTTATATGAAAATATTTCGTTAAAGAATCATACAGCATAGATCCTTCTTTTTCATCCGAGTTGAATGTTACTTAATAATTAATTATTGAAATGTACATCCTCCTTATCATATGACTTTTGTCTGAAACATAATTTTCAATTAATAAACAATTTACGAGTAATTTAAAAGGATCAAGATGGCTAACTCGCCCTACGTTAAAAAAATGTATAATGAATCGAACATAAATGTGTGCCATAACCACTGAATTTATTCGGTCATGATTCGAAATTGGACAGTGTATATGTCACTATATCAAGTTTATTACGAATCGCTTATTTTTTTTTAGAATTACAAAGTTATTGTATAATGTAGTTAAATTTTATACAAGTCCAACATGTTTAACCGCCTTTTGGTTTATTTTATAGGATTTAGTAAAGTATTCACTGTCTTATTCCGAATTATATCGATCACCGTACCAAGAATCTGGCGACCAACTCTTAATTATATTAATGATACACGTATTTCTGCATTCATTGAATTTGTACAAAGGTTCAGTTCCTTAAACACACGTTCCGGCGTATGTGTAATGAGTATTTTTTTCTAAAGCAGTATCAAGACTATGATAATAATCATGATTACTATATCTTTCAGAACATTAATTAAGCACAAGGAGAGATCACAGTAAAAAAAAATCTACTATCGAAAAATTTCGAATAATAAATGTAAAGAAAAAAGAAGTATATGATTATGAAGATTTCAATATTCATTATAGCACAACAATGGGCCTGCCCTTTTCTAAAGTACATTATGAGTAGGTCCCATGACTCTTGGGATATTTGATAAATTAAGTGACAAGTATAAAGGATAGTATAACGATAATCGTGTAAAGTAATAAATTACTACGAAATTTTAATTTAAGATATCATTACTAAATGAAAAACATGATTTAACAAATTTATAAATACACAAGTAGGCAGCCACTGTCGAGAGTGTTACAATGAAAAGCACACCCAACTGTTAAAAATATTGGAATTTGGTGGAATGTCATAGGCTTTCTTTTCCGATTATTCGAATTTTTCATGTTTGCTATGCTTTTGAAATTATTCAGAGGCGTATGGATGTCAATGATGATTATAAAATTATTAATAGCTAAAAATTGTAAAACGTTTCTAAATTATAATTTACAAGATACAATCATAATAATTTTGTATTGTATAACAATATATATATGTATATATATTACATTAAATATTAAATAATCTTATAGTGTGCGTTTTTAATAATAATGCACTTGTTACGTGAAAATAAAATATTGTATATAATATGAAAGGATCCGACTATTATCGGTCGTTGCTTTTTGTTACACTCTCGACTTATGATTACATCAAGATGGTAGAGTTTGGAGTTGAAAAATTTAAAGATAAAATGATAAAAAATACGATCACTTTTTGATTTGCAGCCACGGATGCTTCAGGCACTCTGCTGCTGTAGCTCGCATACTCGGGTCAAACTCGAGCATCGGAGTTAGGAACTCTTCAAACTCACGTGCTTCTCTTGGTGACCAATCATATTTTTCCGTAAGCACCTCGTACAGTCCCCAAGGTTTTAATCCAGTAATACGTCTCAACTCTCCTTTCTTATTGAAATATGCTTTCGAGTTTTTGCCAGAAAGAGCAATGTGCCTTGGTATTTCTCCAAGCAATTCAATAATATGTGCTAAGTGATCTTCGTCTCTGAAGTAGAAAACAGAACATACATTGCAATAATACTTATTATAAATACAATTTAAAAACAAAATGATAATCTTACCTGCAATAATAATTGCCACTGTGTGGTTCAAAGAGATAATCACCAGTTGCTAATTCGAATGCCATACAGGCAGTGGACCATATATCTGCAGATGTATCATAACCAGATCCTAGTAACACTTCTAACGATCTGTATTGACGAGTTTGAATATCGTCTGTGAATTTTTTGTGGACCCAACACGCGTTACCAAGGTCTGCTATTTTAACTTCAACATCACATTCCACTAAGGCAGGTTCTAAGGGCGCTACAGATGCTCGTTTTAATTGTTTACTTTCAGGTGGTTGTAAAGTATGACCTATAAAATAAAACGAATGAAATAAATATAAATTAATTTCAAACACAATCTACTACTTTCTATTTATTTTACCCTCACTACATTCGTCTACATCTTCATGATCAGCTGATAATGCACCTTCGCCACAATTTTTCTCTACATCACATAAGTTTGCATTATCCATCTTCTCTGACTGCTGAGGTAATTGATTTTCTACTTTTTCTCCGCCTGCTAAACTATCTACGCCATTTATATGTAATGAAGGTGCAGATGGTTCTGAAATATCAGGTGAGCCTTTGCTTTCTGTATTATCTTCTATACTTTCTGTATTTATATCCTGATCTGGACTATTTGTTTCTAATTCTCCATTCTCTCTTGTGCTATTTGCAAGTTTATTTTGCTCCTCAAGTTCTTCAATTTGTTCCATTTGCTTTTTCAGCAATTCATTTTGACGTTTAGCTTTCTTTTTAAGTTTTTTCTTTTTATTTTTTGACATCTTAGAGTTTGGAGTAGGTTCTTGAAATTCCTTTGGTGCAGTTGAAATTAAAGAGACTGGTAATTTCATTCCAAGAGAATGTAATTCAGTAGCTTCACAAGCCAACTTTCTTATATAAGCTTCATCAACGCAAACAAGGACATTTTCAGGTTTAATGTCTGTATGAATAATTTTACCTGAAAAAAGGTATTACATAGTAAAAAATTAATTTTAATATATTTTCAATATCAAAACTATCATTTCTAAAACTTAATTTCAGTGCTTTTAAATTTATATTGCATTATATATTAATATAAAATAATTTATTCATGTGAATGAATATATATGCTACTAAAGCAATATCCAATACCGTATAAATTTATTAATATCTTACATTTATTATGAAGATAATCAAGACCTTCTAGAACTTGTCTGATGATACGTTTAACATTGTTTCTTGGAATTCCTCTATAGTTGGATTTGATGATCAATTTAAGAAGATTATGTCCAAGCACTTCAAATACCATGCAAACATGCAGACCATTAATACCACTGATCTTGAAGTCATTGAGCAACTGGACGGTTTTATTGCGTTTAGGATCATTAGGATCTGTATCACGCACATCTTTTAATAATTTAATTTCATCCAATGCAGTTTCAGTAAAATGAGACGCAGATTTGACCACTTTAAGTGCCACAAATCGTTTATCCTGTACAAAATATTTCAAAACATTCCCCTCCTAAACTTAATAAGCAGAAAAACAAGTATGGACTTCAGTCAAATACATACCTGCAAATCCCAGCAGAGCCAAACAGTTGAAAAGTGACCCCAACCAAGTTTACGAGTTACATGGTAACGATTTAAGAATAAATCTCCTATTTTTACAGGATGGTATCCTCCTTTACAATAATCACTGCTATCTTCCTGTTCCTCATCTTCACTACTGTATACTTCATCATCGTCCTCTATCGTTTCATTACTTGAGCTGTGGCATGGTTCCAATCTATAAGTTACAGTTTAAAAAACGAAAGGTGGGGAAGAAGAACGCGAATCACAAATAACAAATGGAACATCAAGTTTAAAATCTTTAATTGACATATGGAAACAAACCTTATTACTGTATAAACTTTTAGAATGAAATAACACTAAATAAAAATATATACACTGACTTACATTAATATTCGATTACCTTAGGATATAAATATATAATAATTTCAATAATATTAACCAATTAATCACATTTTAATGTATTACAGTGAAAAATGTGCTTTATGAAGACATCAAACTGCATTAAATAAACAAATATTTTTTACCAACTGTAATATTCATTTTGATGCGTTAATGTATCTATTACTACTATGGAAAAAAAAATTATTCTCCATAATTTAAATATCAAATTTTCGTAATTTTACATAATATATTGTTAGATACACCAACATCAACTACTCAATATCACAGATATATGACATTAAGGCCTCGATAGCTCTTACAGTACCAGACATGTGACGCATGCTAGCAAACATGTGAAAGAAACAATGAATATATAAGCATTATTATAAATAAATATATATAATAATAATACTTAATATCTCATATACTAAGGTGTACGAATATTAATGCGGGTTACTATATTTATTACATATTTCTTACTGTTCACTAAACTATTGGAAGTCACGATTTATTATCGTTACATTACGAAAAGAAATTAATAGAAAGTTCGATATCGGGGCTACCACGTGAAAGGAATCTATTTGAATTACACGCAAAGAGGACATCAACGTAACAAAATAAAATAACATATTATCACAGATAGCCAGATACCTGTTTCCATTGTCGCTGGAATATGGTCTCTGTGCAGAGGCATCCTGATAGAAACCCGATCCTTGTCCTTGCCGAGCAGCCGGTGCTTTCGAGCACTGGGCACCCGACGTATCCGATTCGCCCTGAGAATTGCCCTTCCCTTTTCGCTTGCTTGGCTTGTGCCTCTTTTTTTTAGCTTGAATTGCTAGGACCCGCCTGTTCACGTCCGTCTTTGTACTCATACCGTTCCCTGCGCCTCGATTCGTCGAGCCGCTTTCCTCTCTTTCTCTATGCGTCCCACACTTCCGTTTTCACTTTTCTTCAGGATCCTTTCTTTTATGTGTCAACGGAGATACTTACACCCGTTACCTTATCCCCGGGCTTATGAACAATATAACACGATTTATTATCGTCTCATTTCTGCGCTGTGCCGCGCACTTCGCTCGGCGGTTGTTTGAGTATGGCCGCCCCCGCCGTCACCGTGTCCCCGTCTTGCGTTTCGAGCAAAGCAGGTGTTTTGCTACAGGTCGTCGACGCCGTCGTGCTTGCCGATACACTTCAACCTTTTGCCCGAGTTATGTATTTACGTCAACAGTACACTTGCCAATACAAAGTCCTTCCTTTCCGGTACACTCGCGATTTCCTTCTTCTACCTCTTAGTACTTGCTACTCAATAGTTGATGTCTTTTTCTATGCCGTGGTAGCAGACGAGGCTCAAATTCGGTTAAAACCCTTAAATAATAATTCTGTAGTTTTCGATGCTTCATGTAACGTAAAGTCGCTATTCGATGTAATTTGTAGAATATTTTATATGTGGCTTAAGGAATTCTTCGAAAGATTGTAGTAATTAAACGCTTTCGGTCCTCCTGCGCATCTCTGTTCGATTCTACACATTCTATAATCTATGATGCTGCGTATGCGCTCTTGTGACCATTATGTCTCTAAAAGTGCAATGTACTCAGTGAACAGAAAATTTCATAGTCCTTTAACTTTTGTTGATTACAATGTATTTTGCTTATTAGGTGAAACTCTTTCTTCCTCTATGTTTATATTTTTAAAAGATTGAATACATTTTTTTATTTTATTTGTATGTATTAACGTTTATACATCATGTTTTAGCTATTCGTTTATGTTCAACCGCTATGTATGTGGTCACGAAGATAGAACAGTCTGTAGAGAGACCTTCTTGTGACTGAAAATTTCCCTAGATATTCTCTAGGCATCGAGTAACGCAAAGCGCCGCCTATCGTTGGTCTTTTCTCTTATATAATTTTATTTTGACCAATTACTATTTAGCTGATATGAATATGGGACTGTATAAATAAAATGCTATAAAGGAATAATTTCATGACATACATATTATTTTTAGTATAATTAATTTATGTAATTATTTCTTTCACATTAATATTCTTTCATCATATGATACTTATAACCACACCTACCTATTTTGTAAATTGATATTTTTGAGAAATATTTTTAACTTAATACTTATAATAATGCTTACGTTAATATTATTTTAAATTAAAAACATGTGTGATAATTGTAAAATTTGTTACAAGATGGCAATACTAGGTACATGAATTACAAAATTGAAAAGTACCGCTAACTGCATATGACATATTTCTAGTTATAACCAAAAAATATTTTTGTGGGTGACGTTTGATTATAGAATCTTTTAAGATTATTCGACATATGATTTCGTTGTTACTTAATATTTACATGCTTCTTGCATTACCTTAAAATAGTACTACAAAAATGGATACCATATTTCACGAAAAGGTAAGTAATAATATATGCGAAATTTGTAATGTTTTTTTTTGCGCGTAATTTATTAACGGTATTATTTATTGTAGCAAGAAGGCTTTTTGTGCGCACAACATTGTTTAAATGCTCTTTTACAAGGACCATATTTCAATGCTGTAGACCTTGCAAATTTTGGCCAACAAATGGATGAAGAGGAAAGGATAAGAATGGCAGAATCTGGTGTTGACAGTGAAGATTACAAACTTTTTTTAGAGGTGAATCTTTGCGTTATACCTATCCAATATTCTCTATTAGCATTATAGATGCATTCATATTATGATAAATTATAATTCTTAATAACTCTTTTCTATATACAGTGAAGTTTGTTCAAGTGTTCATAGCTTAAGACTTATTTGAACATTTATTTAGAAAACTAAATAAATTTTAGAATTCAGATAGATGGAGAAGGAAGATTAAATGTATGTGAGGTACCACTATTTGACACGGGAACATGATCTCAAGTGGTTGCTTATAAAAACAGTGAGGATAACAACGGATGCTATATCAGAAAAATATGTGGACACGTAACCAGGCTTCACTGTTTATATATATGTACCTAAAAGATTTATTTAAAATACTAATATTTACTAATAATATTATGTGTGGTAAAGGGCATTAATTGTTTTGCTTAGCAACCATCAGGAAACATGGATGACAGTGGATACTTCTCTGTTCAAGTTATTAGTAGTGCATTAAAAGTTTGGGGATTAGAATTAATTCCATATAATAGTACAGAACCAGCAGCGATAATGGCACAAAATGATCCTATGTATGTTTATTCTTCTTTAAATTCTTTTTAATATATTGTATGATCAGCAAAAAGTGGTTAAATTATTTAAACAAATTTTCCAAATTACATTCATTATCATTATTGAGATAATAAAGCTTATTATGTATTATGATATATATCATTTTAAAAAAGGTATCATTTTCAGACAGATGAAAGCATATATTTGTAATTACAAAGGTCACTGGTTTACTATAAGGAAAATTGGGAAACAATGGTTTAATTTAAATTCAGTATTAAGTGGGCCAGAACTTATATCAGATACTTACCTTTCGATGTATTTAGCCCAATTATTACAAGAAGGTAAGCATTTTAATGATGTCCATTCAAGTGAAAACTATAAGTACAAAATTATAAGTTTCTTTATAGGTTATTCTATTTTTATTGTTATTGGAATATTTCCTCAATGTCCTGCAGACGATATTCTTACAAGAAATCCAATAGAACCTGTATCAAAAGGACAATCATCGTTAAAACCAGAAATAAAAGGTTATCATTTGAGTATTAAAAAAGAAGATAAACTCCTAAATATTACCCATATTATAGGAGAAGTTGCAGTATTTCGTATACTTACAGTGATACATTTACTTCTAATTCACTTAGGACATCTGTTTTTACAGGTTTAACTAATAACATAGCATCAAATATATTTGCCAGAACATTATTAAGTAAAGAGAAAACAGTAACGAGTAAGTCACAAGAAAAAATAATTCCCATAAAAATTGAAAAAGAAGACGAAGAAGATGATGAAAATACAGAACTACAAAGAGCGCTTCAATTAAGTTTTGAAGAAAATAAAAAAAATGATATTGATAAGTACCTGAAACTGAGTTTGGATTTTCACGATTATAACAAAAAAACATGTGCAAACGACGATACAGAGGAAGATGACGATTTAAGGAGGGCTCTTCAGTTGAGTTTAGAATGTGCTACTGCTCCCCCAACACCAGAATCTGAAGATTTACATTGGCGTCAGCTAAATCATTTTGGTGCATATTCGAGGACATCAAGTGGAGAGACTTCTCAAAAACTGAATATTTCATAATATATACAAAAAATATTTTTAATATTATCATTAATATAAATTTTATTTGTAAATTATAAATAATTAGTTACTTTGTGTAGTATCAATAAGTATTTCAAAAAATAAATGTATAAATAAAAGATCTGTATACATTAAAATTTTTACTTTATTAAGTTATTTGTTTATTTGGAACTTAACAGTATTTCATTTATACCTTCGCTTATCCTTATAAAATATATTTGTTATATGCTTTTAAATATATTAAATATCTCTCTATAACTATGTCAAAACTGAATGTAACATTTGTTCATGAATATATTCTGAAAAAGTTATATTTATAATATGTACTTGTTTTCGCCTATATTCTTATCCCTGTATTTAGAACATTATAATCAAAAAGTTATTTATTACGTTTATGAGTTATTAAATATTGACCTTTGAATTTTTTTATACGTAGTAGGACAAGCGAATAATTGTTGATGTTACAATATTACCAGATTGCTATGAACTGAAATTTGTTAACTGTAATCACTCCGCAGTTGCTCCTGTTTTGTATGTGAATGCTGGAATGTTGACATTCAACATGGCGGCATGTCGTCAGTGCTGTGCTGTGTCGTGGTGAGTTTTATAAATCTTTCTAAAGCTATTTGGTTACGAGCTTTGTAATGAAACCTTTACGATCCGCAGAATTATTCGATTCCCGACAATCGTATCCATATTTTATAAGCACACGAAAGCTCAATAAATCTTTACGATATCGAAAGAAACGAGTGACCTCATAAAAAATTAGAATCTCGTAACTGGCGAGTACGTACAATATTTCGGATTTTTGTTTTGAACTCGTCCTTTCGGTATAGTCGTTGTCACTTTGAATTCAAAGTTAGCCATACCAAATTTCGTTTAGCATAACGAATACTTATTTACTTTTCAAAGAACTTAAAATGACTGTATTATTACATACATTTAAACGTTTTCATGTGGGTGTCCAAGTATTGTGTCCCTTTTGTAGTAAAGTTCGAGAATTATGATTTATATAGAAAATTAATGGAAACGATGTCTTGACTACTTGTGTAATATTAATTAACGAAATTTAGAACACAAGTAAAATCTGGACAAACAAGTAGAAAACATTGAAAAAGTAATACCAGTTGGAGCATAAAAAGTCAATGTCAAACTGGCAGTCAATTATTGTGAATATCTAATTTATCCCGTGTATAACCACTAATAGAATACACAAAATATGTTGTGAACTGCCATATATATTTGAATATTCCTATAAAGTGGAGCGAAAAATATATAATAACCTATATGTACAAATGAGATACTACCTCTGGTAAAAGTATATTTTTTATTTTATTTATTTAAGGTAAAGTTTAACATACGAATATATAGTATATAATACAAGTATTTTTCGTTTATAATTCGTAAAATTGTATTTAGTCTTTATAACTTCTAAAATTTTGATAATTATTTGTTGAACATAATAATTTTTTGAAAAATTAATTAAGCTTAATCATTGAGATAATTTTTTCAAATATTTTGTTTGAGATATAGAAATTGTAATTAAAAACATATTTTCTTTTTTTTTTGTAAATAAGGAGTAGCTGTATCATTGCAAAGTTTTGGAGTATCATGAAAGATAATCTGTATCTGCATTAGTTCTATTTTTAAATTTCTTGTGAATGAAGCTCGTAATCATTATGGCATGAGTGTTTATTTTGGAAGATATTAATTTAATCAATATTTTATTTTTATTTCAGCTTGTGTAATTGTTAGTTTAGGACATTTTTGAAACCAAGGCTCACTGTAAATTCCACAATTAAATGCTGAAGAAAGAAACGCTAACATAGAAATATTGGAACAACACAATCACACTCAGCACGCATTGAAGACATCTGAGGATTTTCAAGTC